>OU426982.1:40233068-41725568 GCA_911387785.2 Aelia acuminata
ACCGCTCCTTATATTTAGTATTAAGGAGAACAGCTTCCAAGGTTCAAGGCCAGCGTAGATGGTACTCAAACATCGTAGTCGCAAACATGAACTATGGCAGTTTGTTCCAACTGTTACTTCGTTTCAAGAACAAGTCCAGAACTGTTCTAAACAATTTGTTTTGTGTTTTGTTTCAAGTTACAATACTATATATAGTTAAAATGCGCTTAATAATAATAATAAATACTGTAATTATACAGTACTGACAAATGACAAATGATCACTTTAGTAATTTTTGTCTGATAAAAATAAATTTAGAACTTATTTAAATAAGGGTCTTACTGACATTTCTGAAAAATAGAGTTAATTGTGGAATATGGAAAAAAAAAAAAAAAAAAAAAAAATACACCATTTTCGTAAGTAAAGAGACCAATCAGATCAAAATGATAAATTTAGATAAATAAGCTTGTACAAGAAGATTTTATGAAAATTCGTTGAAATCCAATAAATCGATAAAATTATATTTTATATTTATTAAATAAATCGATAAGCTTTCCATGATGATATCTATCTGGAATTAATCTTCTTATACTAATATAACACTATAATGACACGAGTTTCAAATTTCGTTAAAATCGGATTAACTAGGAAATAAGTTTAATAATAATTATTCTAGATAATTATGGGTTTTAATTACTAATAAATTAATGGTATTTAATAATTACCCTCTACTATAATTTTTTTTTTTGTTTTTTAAATAATTATTTTGCATTTAGAGGCGGAAAGAAAAGTTCAAAAAAATCGGTCTAGCTGTTCTTGATTTATAAATGGTGTTACCAACCATACATTCTTATATATGTCTACAACAGATTATAAAATGCTTAAAGTGAAAAATACTAAAGAAGATGGATTTTATATTGGTAATCGAAGACCTGGTTGAGATTTTAATAAAAATAAAAAAATCTTTTAATTTCACAAAAAAATATTTTTTCGAACTTTAATTTCAATATACTCAAATTGGGAAAATATCATCTAAGGTCCACACACTAATATTAAAACGTGTAAAGAACAAACTGAATATAAAGTACTTTTTTTACTTATTTAAAAAAAATATATATTTATTCATCTATTAAATATAAATAAATAAATGAATAAAGTGGCAAATAAAACTGAATTATAGTACAAAGATGAGAGTTCTAACCAAGATAGTTGAACAAAGAGGTGCAGCTAACCTTGTTCCCTGCTATAACTGCAAGGACGTTAAATATATTCACTACACTCACCTATCTAACTTCCTTCAGCTCCGCGCTACGTACCATATATCTCTATAATAAATATATTTTATAGGGGTTCAACCATGTAGGTACATTATATTTTGGCACATAATTGTAAATCAAATTTTTGAATTAAAAAAAATAGACAAGGAAAGATGTTTAGAAGCTTCTGCGCCGGAGTTCCGAGGTAAACACATTATGATAATTACAACTTTAATAAAATATATTAGAATTAGAATTTTTAATAATCAATCATTGTTTTATTATCACCATATCATTCAATCTTTTTACTTAATAAATTATCATAATTTTATTGTTTTATAAAATTACCAATAGAAAAGTTAAATACATAGAAACAATGGTATTTGATGTCAAGTTTGTTTTATGCACATAAATAAAAAAATAAAATATAATAATAATAATCACAATAAACTTGTATATACATTAAGAGAGTATTAATTTACGAAGCGTCCAATATTCTCCAAGAGTCTCATTCCATAATATATATCCATGATTCCATCCAAGCGAAGAATACAAATTTACATAGATTCCGTACTTAGGCGTGAATATGTAACAATAATTTTATTTAATATCTATTATTATTACTTTTAATATGTTAAGTGAAATTATCGTGCCATTAATAAAAAAAAATAAACAATAAATCACAAGATAGATAAGCATTAACCAGTCGCATAAAGCAGAATTTACAAATGCAAAGCCAAAGGCCTTGAATGAATTCATTAATCTAGTGAACTATAATATTGCCGTAGCGAGTATAACATTGTAATGTATGTAGCTAGTTAGTACCTTATAGTGTACTGATAAAATCAGTTCATATCGATATTTATGATCATACCCTTGTTTATATTGATATTTTGGTGGTATATAAAAATTCCTTATTACAGGCACATCTTGATAATCTAATCGATTTCATAATGGGGATCATTTAAAAAAAAAAATTAATTTTGTATAATTAACCGCATTTACTTGGAAAATTTGGACTAGAATACGCATTTCTGTTTCAATCTAAACCGCTCCACTCCAACGTACTATAAACACTGTACGTTACAAAATAGGCATATAAGAAGAATTAAGGTTTAAAGAACCTGAAGTTTCATGTTTCACAGCCCTAAAGAACCATCGGAAAAATTATATTGGAATTATTATAAGAGTTTTGTCAATTCTAGTTTTTAAAGGTAGGGACAGAAATCGTGAGCTAAATTATTTTGGACCGAAAAATAACAAGAATTTCCCGCCTTTAGCCTAGCCTTAATTTCCTCTTTAATTTAGTTTCTTCTAGTTAATGTAGAACCTAAATACCTAAATTATTCCACAGCTTCAAACGTGTTCTCTTCTACATCAATATTGCCAAAATCGTCACCGTTTCCACAAATAATTATATATTTGGTCTTTTCCGAATTTATTTCTAGGCCTACTGCTTTACCGGCTTTCAACACCGTTTTGTATTTAGTTCTACCGTTTCCATTCCATGGCCAAGCAAAACTAAATCATTGGCATAACCGAGAAAGGATGTATTTCAATCCGGATTCAAACCTTTTCCGGTACTTATCACCACCCTAATTACAAATTCTAGATTAGCTAAATTAAATTAAACAGGAGACAGCGAATCCCCTAGTTTCTAACCAGAGCGAACCTCAAACCTTTCAGAAAAATAATTAGCGACTCTAAATTTATTGAATGTTTCGGTCATGCACATCCAAAACTATTTGTATAAATAACATAGGCATGGTCTAAAATATTCTCGAGACGAGATGAGAGCCAAGTTTTGTTTGTTATTCTTCCCGAAGGACTAGCTAACTCTTCCTTTATGCAGCGGTTGCATAAATACAATAACGTTATTATGCTCGGTTATTTCTGAGGGAAAGTGCATTGAGAGCTGCAATGTAAGCCCCCTTAATCGGTAGGAACTGCTTTCCTTTTCCAGGCCCCCTCATCCAGATCTCAGGATTAAACAATGGATTCCTTATTAAAATATTCAACCATTAATTTCACGGCGAAGTGGATAGCAATCCTTTCGTTGAAAAATTAAGATAGAAGAAGCAGAAATCTAAGCAAGTAAAAATAAAAATGTGTGTTGAATGAACAATACTTAAAATCAAGACGAGTATTACTTGGATGTATGGTTCAGATTAGCTTTTACCAATGGCGGGTATAAAAAAATATGTATCTTAGAATATTTTTTTCCATTAATCATAGAAAGTATTTTAATTTACACCATCAAACAGTAAAGTTGTTAAAAGTGCAGCCTGTAATGGAAACCCGACTGACGATATCGATTTTTTTTGGAATGCACTTAACAATTAGTATTCAGTAAATCATACTAAAAACGACAAAATAGCAGATAAATGTGTAACTTCGAAAAAATACATTGATACTAAGCATATAATTTTTTTATATATGGCCGGTATAAAAGCAACTAAGCACCAATTATTTTTAAGTGAAATATATTTTACTTCAAAAGCGATAGAAGTAAACACAACCCTATTTCACAAAATTCTACTTAAACTTCAGTTTTCTCAAAATATGGTGTTTGGCGCCAGAGTTGGGAATAACTCGTATTTAGATACAAAACTATTTAAAGAAAAAACTAAATTTTAACTTATACAAAAAAGTAGATGCAAGATACGTTTTTTATCGAATGAACGCTATCTTGCATGTCGAATAGAATAACAATTTGTAAATATATAAAAATATCGTGTTATGATATAGAAGATCGCCCTTCAAGGATATTCGATTCGGACGAAATTTAACGACCAAATATAAGTACCGGACGAGGGTCTTAGTCTAACTTTAACATCTAAGCAGAAGGTTACTTTTTGTAGCGTTGTTAATAATTTGAGCTTTTATTGTACGTCTGACATTTTAAATTATAATTTTTCGTAAGTAAAAATTATTGAAACCCACATTATATAAGGAAAAGTTCCAAGGGCTGTGTAAACACAGATATATCAAGACAAAGGTCGAACAAATACTTTTCATTTTCCAAGAGCTGAACAAAACTTGAAGAGAATCGCATACATGTAAGATGAAAAGTCGGGTTTCTAAGGAGCCCGGACCGTGACGGAGTTTCCACTTTCGCTGCCGATCCTCAACAGCTCCACTTAGATCCGCTACTGCTTCAACGCTCAATTCTTCAGCCCTTCAAGAACCTCGCTTTCTGAAAACAAAGCAACATGGTGGTTCAGATGGCTGTACCCACCAGAGGAAAGATATCCTAGATATCCTGTATTTGTCCGATAGAGAAGTATGTCGAGACAGAAAGTTCATACGAAGGAGTGACCTAGGTAGAATTGGGAAGAAAACACTTTTAGGCGACAAAATGAAAAATTTTAATGTAATTCGTTCGGAAGTTGACTTTCCTCAGAAATCTTGGAAAATTGGATATGGACCAATGATCAACCCTTGTATTGTATTGATAGTAACTTTAGCTTCAAATTCGTATATTAATAAAAATTCACGTGTCAAAATATAAGGAATTGCTGCCTCGCTCGATTGTGATATAATTATATAACTTGAGCCTTCATAAGTAGGGAAAATATAAGATGTGAAAACAGTTACTACTAGTTGGCTATTGAAGAATGATAGGTTCTCTACACTTTATATCCCACTAAATCTTATTAAACTTAAGCAATATATAGTTGTATGTATACTTATTGCATTATACTTGAGGATCTTACAGAAAGAAAGAAGTATCAGTTCTTAAGTGCCATATTAACGTCCTTAGATGGTGGCATTTCCAGCGCTTTCATTAGTGAAAATAATAAAAAACTGATATCTATTGGCGTCTCTAGATTCAAAATTCTTCAAAACAGAACTTACTACTAATTCCATTGCATAAACTATAGAAGTTATTTAATTGTTGGATTACATTTTTTAATTTTTTTTTTTTAACGAATACACCCCACGTACCAGTTACAAAAGATTCCATTACAAATAAGAGACCCCAATTCACTCATTAATGAAATGGCCACAACACTAATGCCAGATAATGCCAGCAGCAGGCTGAAGAGGAGCTGGATGAGGGACCTCCTCGTCTAGTAATAAATCCTAGTAACATTCAAGCCAGTAGGAGATGCCGCTGGGTAATGCTCCCCTTCATGCCTTTCATGATAGTCATAAATTTTAACAGTGTATCAGCACATTCACTAATTGTTATAATTATATTAACAATACAGATTAAAAGTAAAAAAGAATAGATCTCTTTCGATATTTGGCAACAACAGCCTTTTTTCATTTAGATGCCTCAATATTTTGAGTATATACGTGTCTTACTTTATTTTAAACAAAACTTAATCACTAAGTTAACCAATTCCCCGAAGTTTTGATTATTTTCAAATATTTATATTGTGACTCAATAATGGATAAATAAAGAAAATGCCAAGGTGATGATAATGTATATATTTGAAGCATGCATAAGAACTAAAAATAAGATAGGTAGGAAGTAGGATGAGAGAGCAGTTTCGCTATCGCTGACAATGACAAGATCGCTTCTCGCTTTTCCCCTAAATCCGCCCTGACATGGCTCCCGGTAAACACTTCTTGAGAGGGAAAGCCCCGTGGTCTCGTCCCTGCTTTCCACTCGCTAGCGTGCCATATCCACCTCCCTGTGTCATTTGGACGACGTCTTTTACTTCTCGGATCAACCGGATGTCCGCAACTAACCAACCCAAAAATTGTTAGCTTTAGAATTTACAAGAAGAAAGAGGCATAATTACGAACTCGCTAATTATGCCTAATTTATATAAGGAGCCAGTGACGTAAGGTATCATAAGACGCAGATTGACAGGCCGCGTTGTAAGGATGGGTGCGACCTCGAAACTTCTTTTTCTTTTTGAATAGGATCAAAAAGAAAAAGAAAATTTGGAAGGTCGAAGCAGAACTCATGGTATCAGGATTTGTTGGACTGTCGCACGGGATAGATCCGTGGAATGCGACTCCTTAGTCAACAAAGTTATGGATTGCAGATCTCAGGATCGTGATGATGAACTAATCCAATAGGAATCGGATCGAGCGAAATATCATTTCTCAGTATGTTGAAGTAGTGGTAAAGACAGAAAATTCTACATTCTAGCCTATGGGCGGTTGTCTCCAACATGTCAATGGGTAAAGGATCCAAGAAACATCGTTTAGCAGAGTAAAAGTTCAGAGGAAAGGAGTGTTATAGGATAGGACCAGCAAAAATCCGTTTAACATTCTAAAACAAAATAACAGCGGATAAGACAAGAGGGTAATCAGATCATTTTCAACTTCAAAGCTAAACTATCAACTTTATAAATATGTAAAGGCCTCTTTACAAGGCTGAAGTATGGAACCAAACCTGAAGTATGTTTTTTGTGAACTGCAAACCCTCAAATATGAGTACTTCGGAAATGAGAACTGTGAAAAATCTAAGTACATTATTAGCGGCTCGAAAATGTCATGAAAATAAATGATTAACAAATTCTAAAAATTTTTATTCCTAACCTCCATCAAACGCAAATAATAATAATTAAAAAAAAATTGGGCTGAATTTTTTTTTTTTTTTTCAATTTTGACCCCTCCATATACCTGTGGTACATTTCCGAAAAATAGAATTACTGAATGACAATCTTCTTTAAATTTACTAAAGATTACATTTTGACATATATTAACATATAAATAGAAAATAACTCCAAAATTTCAAATTATTTCTACCTTTTGGGCGAAATTGGTTACGCAGGTAATTCACCTGAATTGAATTGAGTGTTTGAGCATCAATTCAAAGTTCACGTTTTCCTCAAATCAACAAGGGTAGGTTTTTTTATCAAGTCCGAACCAAGTCCTTTACTAATGAACTGTACTTTTTATATGAAAAAGAGATTCGTGAATCATATACATAAAAATAGAGTAAACACATTTATGTTCTTAGTCATAAAAAAATTTTCTGAATATTAACTTCACCGCATAAACCACCATCCCCAAAGAAATAACAACATAATCTCAGCATGTTTTTAAAGATTTCTCTCACTTCAAATACCGAAAAAGGAAGCTTTCCGGAAAAATAAAGTCCGAATAATTGATTGCTTTTTAAGTTATTGTTACTTAATTGTTGATGATAGGTAGGCCTGATATTTGCTTAGTTGCCAAAGGTAAGAGGCTAACAATTATTTCTACGATATTTTTTTAATTATAGCAAAGTTGAACTAATTGCAAAACAGTGCTTTAAAAAAAATCTCTGATTCGAAATGCTAAGTTGGGGATTTTCTCTTTACCGGAAGGGGTGGACTTTTTTTTTTTTCTTCTTCAGCAGAAGAGTGAAAGTAGCTTTTCACGAAGGAAATGGAAAGGAATCGCTTTCCTCAAGTTAAGTCCGCGACTAAGTGCCCTTACGTAACTTGCGACGGTGCAATAATCCTAGGAAGTGGAAGGACTTATTTTTTAAAAAGTTATTCTCTTCGTTAAATAATTAAAATCCTTTAAGCCTGCACTTAATATGTTTAACTGAAAATCCTGACCATAAATCATCCTATCGAAAACAATTTATATTCAAAATAATGTTCTGCTATTTAAGGGATTTTATTATTTAGCAGGTAAGGAATTGCATGAGGTACCTAAAAAAAAAAAAGAAGAATCTCTCATTCTCTCTCTCTCTCTCTCTCTCTCTCTCTATATATATATATATATATATATATATATATAAAACCCACAATCCACAAACACACAGGTATATGAGAGTATAATATTGGTCTTATTAATGGAGGATAGACAGCATGACCTTCCGGCTTCCGGCCCTCGGAGAGACCCGTTGTCCTTAGAGCTAAGGTCACCTCCTCTAGCTCACAGCGCGCCATATTTGACAATGTAAAATGTTAATACTTCCCATTTATATATATTCAGCCATATTTATACAATTTCATACCGCGGTCACCGAGAAAGATATTTGCTTCCTCGTTTGATAAGTGGAATCAATCGTACTCCATCCACATATTGCAAAAAATATTGTTATTTGGTTTATTATAACGTCGCATAAAAAAAATAAAAAATTTTTGCACAATAAAATGAATTAAATGCATTCCTTACTGACAGCCAATATTCCATAACTGTGCAAAGAAACGCTTGTTTTAAGCAAGTTGAGACAAGGTTATTTCAGGATGAGAATGTACCTACTTAGACAATCATAAGTAAAAAAAAAATTTTTTTTAAAGCACATCGATATTGAAAACATTGTAACTTATGTGTATTTAACACATATATAACATAGGGATGTTGGTTTAAGTAATTTTTACTTACGAAAAACAATATTTCACAGTGTCAGAAAAACGATTATAACTCAATTAATCAACAATATGATTCGATCTTCAAACCATGACTAAGATTCCAGTCCATCGCTCCTTATATTTAGTCTGAATTAGAACATTCTAGAAAGTTCTCGAAAAGCTTAGAAGATTCTCGAACAGTAACGAACATGTACTAGAACAGTTTGTTCCAAAAAAAATCTAGAACTCTTTTCAATCATGTTTTTTTTTTCACGTTACAAAATATTAGTTGGATTTAAAAAAAAAAGGATAGTAGTAGTGCTTTAATTACAGGAGGTATGTCATGTATAACAATGACAACTGTTGAATTAAGAATGCAGTACGTAGGGAGTTTTTTTTTAACTTTATCTTTCCTAGTTTTAAGCAAGCTGAGGGTGGTTTGCAAAAGAAATAGAAAAACAAAAATACTTCGATTTTTCAAAGAACCATAGAAATATAGATTATTTTAGTTTTAGGGCTATTAATTAACAATTTTCTAATTATTAAAAACCTAGGTGGCTTCCCCATAATTCAGATTATTTATGTCTTTTCAAGTTTTTGTTTTTTTTATTCTATGTAGGAATGTTAATTATGCTGTCAACAGTTCAACTATCGTACAGTGTAAGAACAGTTTTAAGTCAACAAAACTTTCATTCCTCTAGGTGTTTCTTTTTTTTTTCAATATGGCAAGCGGTAGTTAACAATTATTTTAGTGCCTCATAATATTTAAAAAAATATATATTTGAGAAATCCCATGTTTCATCTGTCTCAGAACAACGATTTAAAAAACTTTTTCTCCTATCTTCACCTATTATTTCATATGGACGGAGTATTTATGAAGCAACCACGCTGAATATGCTCTATATGATGGAGAAGATATTCGAGAAATAATTACGGAGAAGAGACGGCTCTGAACCCTTTGAAAACAGACATGCAAATATTCTTAAAATTCGCTGTTTTTAATATGATCTATAATTTTTGAAAAATTTATAATCTTAAATAATTTCCAGTTCCGATGTCAAAATCTAAGTTAGGCTTATTTGCATTTTTTTTTGCTGTATTTTTTAAAAACTCTATGTTCTGTAAAAGCAGGGTCATTCCATTTCACTTCAACACAGTCTTGAACCTCACCATCTCAGATTTTCTTGAAATTTGGTATATGTATACTACTTGTATCTACCAGAACAATTGTGAAATATTACTGAAATATGTCTACCCGTTTTTGAATTATTGGTCTCTGAAGCCCTCAAAACCAGGTCCAGAAACCGAAAAAATCATGATTAAAAATAACTACTGTTTTCCAAATTTGACTAGTACTATGAGATTGCTGTCGTTTAACACCGCATTCCATGCCATTTTATATAATATACAACAAAGTATAGGCTAGTACTTAAGAAATTTTCTTAAAACCTAGTCTAAAATTTTAAATTTAATTACCTCAAAAGGGCATCTTTTAAAATTGTTATATTTTTAAAAAAAATAGGTCATACTGCCTATACCTATACATTTTTGTACATGATCTGAAATGGCATGAAATGCGCTGTTAAGCGACGCCAATCTCATAGTCCTAGTCAAATTTGGAAAACATCTACAGCTATTTTTATTTAATCATAAAATGCTAGATTTATTGAATTTTATCATTACTTTTCAATTTTTTAGTAATGAAGAAATTTTCTTCCCACTTTAATATTTTGTTGTATGAATAGATATAATACTACCTATTTTTCAAAAAAAATATAACAATTTTAAAAAATGACTTTTTGAGAAAAGTGAAATTAAAATTTAAAATTTAGTTTTAAAAAAAAATTTTTAGAACCAACCTATACATTGTTGTATATCATATGAAATGGCAAGGAATGCGCTGTTAAACGACTCCAATCTCATAGTCCAAGACAAATTTGGAAAACATCCACAGTTATTTTTAATTATGATTTTTTCTGTTTCTGGACCTATTTTTGAGGGCTTTAGAGACCAATAATTCAAAAATGGGTAGACATATCTCATGTCAGTAATATTTCACAATTGTTCTAGCAGATACAAGTCAAGTAGTACAAATTGGTATACTTTCAAGAAAATCTGGTGTGATTCAAAATGATGTATTTTTGTTTTGATTTGACGTGGAATGGGCCAGCTTCTATATTTTATCTGCAACCAATTTATTTTATTTTCGTACCTGAGCAATAAAGCTCATTTTTTCGGCATCGTACGATATGGCCAATTTATTATCGCTTGAATTTGTGTCCTACTCATTATTATACCTACCTCTTTAATTAAAAAAACAAGAAAGAAAAACAAGATTTTCTATTCAATATTTAAACGATGTTACGAATTTTTGCATTTGTGCATGCACAATTTTAAATCCTATATATTCAGGCTCGCCACACTGAACAGCATATGCGGATATACCAGCAATACATCCCGCAGGCTTCCTCCATGTCCCCCATTGGCAGAATTGACATTTCCTGCGGAGGACCCAAATCTCCAAGGCCCTGGCAGGTATTGTTCCCTCGCCAAAAAGATCCCGAAAAAAAATCCCGAGTCAGCTAATTGTTGTGAACAAGAGCGGGAGATAAGGCGCGAAAGTGAAAGCGGCGAGAAATGAGAAAGTCGACAACGCTTTCCACAAAGATCGCCCCCCCTTCCACCGCCCCCACCCGCCCCTCTCGCATCCCCTCCTACTCCCACAGCTTTCCACTCGGAATTACCCCCACCCCCAGCCAGCTAGCCATCTTCTGCTACTCTTGCAGTTTCTTCATGTCCAATGGAATCCGGCGAAAGTCTCCCTAATCTCAATTAGATTTGTTCAATGGCAATGCCGAGAGCCTGCTGCGCTTGTTAGTATTTCTTCTAATGTTATTATTATCTCCTTAATTCCCCTAGAGTTTATATTACGTGTTATAGATAGAGAAAAAAAAATACTCAAAGAAGAAAGAATGAGGTACTTTCCAACCTTTCTCGAAGACCATCATTCGACCACAGAGACTCATTAAAACAATCACATAGAACTACTATGACCACATTCGAATAAGTTAACATTTCATGTAAATAAGTTGATAATAATTCAAGAAATCAATAAAGAAATAGAAATTTTGCACATTATTCTACCTTTTTGTTTTTAAATATTTATTTTATTAGTTTTTGTTTAAATGAAGGAATCTCGTCCATGGGTTGTCCTGTATTTAATATCTTAATGTTTCGGGCATTTGGCCCACCTTCTGGGGGGTATCCATTGTAATTTTTTATTTTCCATCAACCATTCGTCTGTACATAAAATTTTTCCATATGAAAAAATATGCGTCATTCCTTATTACACGTAATCGAATTTTAATGACAATTATTCATGGATGTGGACTATTTCATTGTAACTCATTTGCTAAATAGAAAATAGTCCACATTCATGAACAATTTTTATTAAAAGTATGTTGCGTGTAATAAGGAAATTACGTATCTTTTTTTGAGGCCGGTTACATCCATTTTTTCCAAAAAATTTGTTTTCAATATTTTTAAATTTGTAATGTTAAAAAAAAAATGTGTTAGACGCGTTTGTTTCAAAAACGCCTAGATCCTTCGAAAATCAATATTAAAAGGTTCCATTTCTTATCAAAAGCAGTTCCAATTGATTCTTTTTTGATCAGTCCTTAAAATTGTTGAAAATGGATATAGCCGGTTTTAAAAGCAAACGCCTTAATTGTGTGTACAGACAAATGGTTGATGGAAAATTAAAAATGTTAAAATATATTAAAAATTCTAGGACCAAATTAATTTATTAATTGTTCTACATTAAACAAGAACGCAAAACATGGTCCACAAGTTCAAAAACTTCAAGAAGAGGAGAAACGGATCGGACACTTCGAATTTACAGAAAGATGCAGTCTAGAAGCACTCACATGTCAAAATTACATCAATGCTACACAAATGTTGAAACAATAGGGACTAATACGTCCTAGGTACAAAAGTTTAAAAATAAGTTAAAAATGACTAAATAACGAGTCGAAATATTAAAAGATTCCTAAAAGAAATATCCTACAATCATATCTATTATTTTTCAAGGCCATTTCTTTGGCGGTACGCCATAACTTCCTTAATACTTCATCAAATTTCATGAATGAGGCATCATTCTAAAGCTTTCCTTAACCACTACACCGGAAAAATATACAAATCACATCAATTGCATGTTATAAGCACTAAACCCCGGTTTTTGCGAGAAAATGGTCGTAGAGGTTTCTGAATACTGTCAATCTTTTCAGGTTTTCAAGGAGAACATTTTCGATCCTATACATTTTTTCTATTAAACCCTCCGTTTGCGAGTTGTAAGCAAAAAACTTTGTTTGTCGAGAGGAACATTTTTGGCTATATACACTTTTTCGATTGTCGCCGTCGTTTGCGAGTTACAAGCAAAAACATGCGATTTCAGTCAATAGAACCAGCGCAATCTCCTTCCATGAAACCGATATGTATCAAAAAATAAATAATCTACAATTTAAACACATCTATTCTTTACTTCAACCCTCACCGATGCCCATGACGCACTAAATGATACTTAATAAACGGTGAGTACTTTAATTAAGTGGGATTCATGTAGGTTAAAGTGCGAATGCTTCGCAGGGGTCAGCTAGTCGAATATTATTAAGCAAGACAACGCCAATGAACCACTGAAGTAGAGGCGGAAATAAAAGAAAAAATATTGGAATAAAATTATGACCCTAGGTATGTCTAAGGTTATAATATTGTTGAGCGCCTGACTTTTAGCCATATTTTTAAATTTTAAATAAAAGTAAAAGCAAATAACATACCCAGGTGTATATAACCTAAGTTAAAAAAGCTCCATGCAATGCTCAGGGAGATAGGGCTGGTTCTTTCAATAAGCGGAAAATACTATTTACATGCAATCTATTTACATAAATATGTACAGTTAAAATTATTATAGAATCAGAAAATTAAGAAACAAAGACAATAATAATAACCTAAACATATTTACACAACTTAAAAGTAGGGAATACAATTATATACAAACTATACATATTTAACCAATTTACGTGCGTAGCGATAGTCCATGAATCCATAACAGTCCACAACATATAAAGGCATTAACTCAAGGTACAGCGTAAAGCAGAACATGCTAGCATGCCTCTTAACTCACTCAAAAATTACAGATGTTTATTTTTTTGTTTCAGTCTGTTATTAAAGTGTTGCCATGGTAACTAGCAGTGTTGGTCACAAAATCAATTCCAAGAAAAAATGACAAATGTAATTGTAAGAGCAATGCATGTTGCAATTAGAGGTTGCCTAAAATAGATAACCTCTAAATTAGATAAGTTTTACTTAACAGACTATTTCTTGCTTATTCATGCAGATTGGACCATAGCAATAAAATCTATGAATTTTTTATTAGCTCTTAAGGTGAAATAAAAAGCCTATTTAAATGTTTCGCATTAATTAATTTATCCAAACTTTAAACCAAAATTTATGTCTGTAACCCAAGCATGCTATTATCTTTCTTAGTACGACGTTTATTTTATATTTTCCTTTAGTAACCGCTTGTATGTTTGTGTTCGCGGCATAGAGGGAACGTGGAACGGTTACTGGATAATTTACTTCTCCATCTATTTTTAGACAGTGTAACGTTCAGAGAAACGGTTTTTGATGTCTTTTTCGATCATGTTTAATAATTATAATGTCTATGACGGTAGTAACCAAGTTCGTGAGATCGGTTATACTTGAGTTAAGGTTGGTAATGTTCTATAAATTTAGAACATAATAAATTTTATTTAATAACAGTTTAATAACAGAAGAATATTATTAAATGTTAATTAATAGGAAAGCAATGACATAATATTATGTTTTAAATTAATTTTTTTTCACATTCGGGATTTAGAAGATGGGCCAGAAGCCCGAAACGTTGAGTAAATTAATTAATTAAAGAAAATTTGAAAGAGATCGTTCTTTAAAAAAAAAAATGAAAATAAGTATATAAAAAAAAAACTCTTTATAAATTCAATTTTCCAAACATTAAAATCCCAACTAACAAATGGTCGGTGTAAAGCCATAATGAAGAACTAGGCGCAATATTTTGAGAAAATTTAAGTTTAAGTTGAATTTCGTAAAATAGTGTTGTGTTTACATCCATCACTTTTCAATTACAACATAATTCACTTTGCCCTTTATATTATTCAAATATAAAGAAGCATGGTTAAAAACGAAATAAAAATAGGTAGTTAAAACAAAACAAAATTTAAAAATTTCTAAAATTGGATTGTGGCTTAGTTCAATATGGTTTTGTACCGACCAAATATAAAATGCAAACATTGTTCATTACGCAATAGTAAGGATGGGATGGTGATATAATCGACAATCACCCCCGACGTCACATTGTGACCGCAAATAATCTTGGATATGACGTTCGCTTTTCGAGTTCCACAATACAATATTGCATCTAGGAAGGAGAACTTAACTTATCGTTATAGAAAGGGAATAGATGCATTAGGCATTAGTATTGAAATATGTTTAAGTAAATATAATATCTCAAAAACAAAATGAAATGAAAGATGACATCAAGTGAAAACGTGATTGTTTTTTATTTGTTGATGATTTTTATTATTTCCGAAAACCTTAAGCCTGACTAATAAGCACTTTGATGCTTTTCAATAGATTTACAATGATACTTTGTTATGCTGCAAAATAAAATGTTAAATAGTAGAAAGAAATTGATGCAGTTTACCTTGGAGGACCCCATTGTTTACTAATCCATAATTCGTTCACATCTGCATAGACGCTATCTACACACCGATGTAAACGTTCGGGTCACGATTCGCCAAAGAGGTTTCGACAGGAACGAAATTGCGAGCTTTGAGTTATGATTTCTAGTTTCTTAGAGATTAAGTTTGAATTAGATCAGTTATCAATGAGATGGTGAACCATTCAAGGATAACTTGATTACTTTGTCTTTTCAATCGAGATATCGATTATTGATATTTTAATATTTCTAGGCATTAATGAATTAATTTATTTTGTAATCGCAATATAACTTGTTTCATTTTATAATAACAATAATTAAAACGTTAAACGTATTGCCATGACGCATTACAACATTACCCCGATTGTTATTTGTGTTATCACGTTTAGCCTATCTTTTGGCTTCTTTTCAGTTGCCGCCTGCAATATAAACTGTGGTTGGTTTCTTTTCACTTTTTTCTTATTTTAGTTTGTTTATTAATATCATTGGTTGGGAAGAAGTGTTATTTTGACAATAAGTCTTAATATTATTTCAGTCTGCAACCATAACTGTTTTTTTTTTTTTTTTTTTTATTGAACAACCTTTAGTGAGAAATAAATAAAAAAATTGGAAACGGTACTCTTCGAAACTGTTTTTTTTTATTAATTTTTTTTTCACGTAAATTATTTAAAAGTATTAAGGTAAACGTACCTATAGTGGACACTGTTCCAGTAGTGGCCACTTGGACAATTAAATTTTGAAAATAAGGCAGCTAGGCTTTGAATCAGCTTCAAACTTAGAGTGAATGTACTGGATAGTAGTAGGTACATTCACTCTAATTTTTAATAAATAAGAACTAAAGCGAAGGCGTTATGAGTGCCAACGTAAGGTTGTATGGGCAACATATATCCATGCGTACGTAGGTATATAAACTTTAAACAAAGGCATGTTTTCCATAATTTAATTAGATTATTTTTAAACATCACATTTAGGTGATATAACCTTTTACGTCGTCAAGGTATGTCGGAAAGCCTTTGACATCTGTTTTTTAAATAATAATTCTTTAATGCCTCGAATGTCTCTCAGTTAACTCACCATAAACTGCTGAAGCATTTATAGAATATTTTATGAAGAAGGGGCTTTCCCAATATATACATATATCTGTATACACATACATATGTCTGCCTGATCAAACCCCGAAAAGAATTAAAATCACCAATAATCAATTTATAATCGGGTGGCGGGATGGCCGAGTGGCTAAACGCGTTAGAAAATACGCGTTGCCACTGACAACCGGACAGATGATTTGAGAACCAGAACATAGCAAGTTGAAAACCCGGAGCCAGAGGAAATTTAATAATACTCGGCATTGATCCCCCACCCTCTCCCCTGGCCCGGGAAACACCGTATAGCCTAAACGGCGAGGAAGGGGTGGACCCAAAAAAAAATTATTTGATAATTTAAATAGAAAAAAAAAGGTTAAGGTCCATTTTTATCAGGAGGTTTCATCCAATATGGATGTTCAAGTCCTCACATTTAAAAAACAAATAACACGAAAAAAGTTCAAATTGATGACTTCATTAAAATTATCAGCCAATTTATAAAAGCACTTAGCTTCTAATAAAACATTGTAAGGACAAATGGAAAGATAATATGCACAACAGAGAAAAATGTTAGATCTAACGTTAACATTGAACCAAAATAAAGCGAAGAACAGTTTCTGTGTAGATGTGAAACGAACGATATTTCGTATCATGATGGAATATTGTGCCAATTAGACCTCGCCATCTTCGTTACAGTTATTTGTTAAAATATTAATAAAGATATTTAGACTTCTCAGATTCGTGATCGTGAAGCAGTTTCTAATGCGAAAGGGTATCCTACCCCAAACTCGCCGGACACGTACTTTCGGTCCACTTTCGCGAATAAATAAGAGGATAGATGACAACATGTGATCTTGCCTTACAAGAACATGTTTCACAGCCGCTGATTTGCGAGCAGTCTTAGTCTTCGGCCACGAATGGGACCTGTATAATTTACCAACATCGCAAGTTAGTAGTATCCGACTCCTTAATTACGCAATAACTGTTTAATCCAGTCTACGAAATGATTTCCCTGATCTGTTTCCGATACTTTCACAGCTCTCTTGAAGAGTGAAGGGATCTCCGGGGGAAAGATATCAGAATACGATACCGAGATCTATCTAGAAGGAACATGAGAAATAATTATTTGAAAACATCGCTTTCTTGAGAGAGGATACTGGGTTACTTCTATCCACATAAGGATGAATGACTCTGTAGTTAGCTTGAAGAAATGCGGAAATCATGATCATTTGATGTAAACCTAAAACCTAATTTTATGCAGCTTACAAAAACATGTTACCCCCAAAGATAATTGGATGTAAGGAGCAACAGCGGTATCTGGCTATAAATATATTTCTTATCATATCATCGAAATATAGAAACATTTGATCCGGGTGAAGATAATAAAAAAATAATTTTGCTCATCATTTTTATACCGACAGCCACGTGGCAAATGCCTATAAAGTGTGACAACTACAAAATCAAGAAGACGGCAAAAACTTACTAGTGTAAAAGCAGTAGCGTGTTTAATATAAAACGATACTTAAGATATAGGTAGTGTTTTAATTTAAAAAACGTTGTAGGTTTTTATTTCTTAATAGGCACGAAACCACCAAGATTGGCCGGAAAAGGCAAAAATTACCTTGAAATTGTATTTACCGGCTTTTACAGAATATATTAGTATAGATAAATTCCGAAAGCTCATATTAAACGGGATAACAAAAGTATATATTAATTTCCAAAAGTAAAAAAAAATATGCATTTCTACATCAACGCCATTGATTGAGATAAAAAGATTTTTTTTTTAAATTTGACGAAGGGAGGTCGTTTTCGAAAAAATCAAAACAAAAAAATATAATGAAAAAGTTTAACGTATCCCTTGGAACATAATAAACATTTAAACATTATCTACATAAATCTTCGAAACATCTCAGGGGCTCAAAGATAAATTATCTACAAATCTGTGATACAAAAAAAAAAAAATATTGATCGAAGTAATATTAGCGAAAATGGAAACAGCAAACAAAATTTCAAAGTCGTGTGAGTGCATACACAAGATATTCTGTTTACTATTTATATTTCCAATATAATTTTCAAAAATATTGCCACCATTAAAGATTTCATTGTGACTTCATTTATTGTAGACAAAATTAATTTAACATGAATAGATAGAATCTAATTATGGCTGGTGTTTATATTTTATTGCCTATGTGAAGAATTCTGGATGTAGAATATCTAAAAATATTTGAAGCGTACAATTTTTTTTTAGGGACACTTATCCAATATTATTGAGTCCTCCATTGTCGAGAGTTTTCTTTCTAATGATTACCTCATTTTTCCCTTCTCTGTCTCCGGAGCTGTCAGAGTGAGATGATTGGGGGAAGGTTTCGTTCGTGTTTGCAGAAGAAAGGATTCAAAAAGAGAAAAAAATTAAAGCTCTACTTTCACCTCATGTCAGAATAGGTTACCGATTCAGATTGCTATAGAGCTCCGATATATTCGCTAATTTTATGTATATATATATATATATATATATATATATATATATATATAAATATGTGTGTGTATTTTAAAAATTATATTTTCCCTATTTGTAAACTATTAAATGTTTACCCTTTTTAAGAGTATTAAAACAAACTTTATTTATATATTATATGCAGCAGGTAAATCTCCTATGCCTTTTTCAGATTTAAAATTATGAAAATAAAGTTTATTTTAATACTCTTAAAAACGACAAAGATTTAATATTTTACAATTTTTTTAAATGTAATTTAAAAAATACACACAATCAGAAGAATATTTATGTATATATCACTTGATTTGATTTGAGTATATATCACTTGAGTTAGGTCAAAAGTTATCGAATGTGAAGCTTAAACAACGATTTACCAAGCTATTGAAAATCATTATAAATTCTTTCTGATTGTATTTATTTATTCCAGAATAATAAATGAAACTATATTCTTTCAACAGAGACTGTAATAAATATATTAAAAAAAAAGTATGACTTATGCCCTTTTGCCCAAACATGAATGATATAGTACACTCATCTATTTCCTACTCATCTTCATGAGAAAGAAATACTTTATTGAAAAGTTGTGTAGGCGTGCTTTATAGGGTTGCTAGCCAATTGGTTATTGTTAAATACCCAAATTCTCATTAAATTCATTGAAAGATAATATATCTGTCCTTAGTAACAGGATTGTTAGTTCTTTTTTCAATTTATACACATAACCATGACCTACGTAAATTTTTCAACTGGAATAATTACTAGATTATTTTAATTCATGATTAGGTTGCTTTTTATAACTAATGTTCATAAATTATAAAATAATTTTGTTTGTGTTTGGTTATATATACTAACATAAAGACGTCTTAAATCTACACACGCGGCGCAGATACCATCTTCATCGACCTTCAAGACGCGAACCGAAATAAACTCAACGTACTGATGCGATGACTGGACTATCTAGATATTATGAATAACATCACAGGATAATTTACTGACATGATCATGAGCCAAATATCACACATATTAGTATGTATGTGTGTGTGTGTGTGTGTGTGTGTGTGTGTGTGAGAGAGAGAGAGAGAGAGAGAGAGAGAGAGAGAGAGAGAGAGAGAGAGAGAGAGAGAGAGAGCTTTAAAGGCGTAATACAGGACTTATTAAAAAACGTTTAAAACGCATACATTTTGTTAAACAAATTAAGGACACAAAAAATTAACAAAAAATTAAAAAAATCAAACAGACAAAAAATGAAGAATGAAGTCATAGATGGATTCGAATAAAACCTATGTAGATTGATAAAACAAAAAAGTTCACCTTGAATCATTGAAAATTTTGAGAGTATGTACTTACCAATTGTAACACTTTGAAATCGTAATACTTTATTCAATAAAAATTATAAATAATAATTTTAGTGTACAAGCGTGACAATTCTGTTTGTATTTTAGGACGAACCGTTAAATGTTGGCAAAATTATCTGAAACATGCTGAATTAAATGGCAACAATAATAATATAATATATATATAATTGGCAGAATTTTTCGGAATTTTAAATTTTAATGAAAATTTATAAAAAAAAGTTTATAATAAAAATTTAAAACATACGATAGGTTGAGGGGATTATACTTGGTTACGAGGCCACGCGGGCAACATCGGCCTTCGCTCCTACCCACACTCAGCTCCACACACAGCACTGTATTATTCCTTCATCGAGGCGAACTTTTTGCCTTTCATAATGAAAATTTATATAAATATATATACAAATCTATAAATATAAATCTGTGTAAATATATAAATTAATTTACATAGTCATAGAAACATAATGTGAAATTCGATGGAAACAATATTATGTCGGTAATAGCTAAAATACTTATCAAATATTAACACCTGAATTATCTATAGAATGGCATTTTAAATAATAGTTACTTAACACAAAGAGTACCAAAAAAGTATAAACTGGAGAATCAAACGACATAGATGATTATAAAACATTAGTTTTCTGATAAACGCAAATATGAAGGTAAGATGAATAACTAGGTTAAACAATTGATTTAATTTTTTAGTTTAGGTGATAATGGATAAGTGATACATCTTTCAATATGTAATGAATATTTTTTTATTATCCTCTTCCTCGGAAAATCCATTCATTTTATCCCCCCCCCCCATCAAAATCAATTTACCAAAACCCAATCATTTACAGTTCATTTTTTCCCACAAATCGTATTTCCATCCCCTCGTCTCAAATAAAATATTATAAAAGGAAATTATAAATTAAAATAAAAAAGAACATAAGTTGTTGAAACCCTATGCTAGAAATCGGAAGATGTTATGAAAGTAAGACGAATTATTATGTTTAAAAAAAAAAAATTATTTTAAACCATATTTTGCCAGAGGCAGTTTCTTAGAGAAATAATATTTTTAATATAATCTTGTCTAAACTCGTCGCCTGAAAAACAACACAGGTCTATGGCAAGGTCCAACACTTTATATAAGCCCCTGATTTCTTACTCTACTAGGTATTGCATCCCAATTTTGAAACTAGTTTTTCGATATGGATTTTTTTTTTTTTTTACATATCCATATCCATATATACGAATGGCGATATAGACAATTAGCATATACTGAAGCGACATGATACAAGAGCAGATACTGGGAGAGAATTATGCCAAGGGTACTTCCTGAGGAGATCCCCGTGAACTTGGTACCAGATCCTTCGGCCGTGATCCACTTGGGCAGCCTCGGCCTTCGCTCCCGCCCGGAGGCCACGGCGGATCAGCCCATTTACAGCCATCGGCTTCTTCCATCCCAGGCTGGCTATCATTCATGCTATTTTCGAAGACTATCTGATCTTATATGAGATCAGATAAAAGTTCCCAAACTAACAACTGTTCCACATATTAGTCATTTAGGCCCTATACCTCTTAATTACAGTTTTGTTTAAACGATGTCCAGGTCTGGCTTGTTGGAACAAACTTAATGATAGAACTCAAAACTGATTGGTTTTTTATAGTTATGAAATATTTAATTAGTTTATATTTCTGTATTTTTAAATAAAGTAGGCAAGTTAGAAAATATTTCACTTGAGTTGTTTATACTCGGCTCATTTTAGAAACCTTCTGCACATGATGAGTAATCGCGAAGACCATGGATGTGCTTTTACGTGAATTATTAATTCTTTACATTTTACGGTTAAGAATGTTAAGAATTCGAAATTGGATTGTTAGTAAATAATAAAAGTAAAGAATATTTATATAAATAGGCAGATAAAATATCTAACTACAACTAAATCTGTCTTTTGAGAAACCTTACATATCGAAAAAAGTTGAAACTCGTTTTAACTTTTTTTACTTTCACTTACCTATATATGAAATATATAGTAAGTGGAAGTATTGCGATCGTGAAAAATTTCGACTTCCGGTTTTCAACGGAAATACACGTTTTGGGGTCCCCTGAGTCCAATTAACCAAGTACCGCGAAATGGTCTGTGTGTGTGTGTGTGTGTGTGTGTGTGTGTGTGTGTGTGAACAGACTAGCTCAAAAACTATAAACCGTGTGAACCTGAAATCGGGTATTTAGTGTATGTATATGCCCGCGATGTGACAGCGAAAATTTCATCAAAATTGCTCAAAGGGAGGGGGTACTTTATTTAATAACTTTTTACGTTTTTTTCGATTTTCTCAAAAACGGCTCTAACGATTTTGATTAAACTGAGTATTTGATCTATTTATATGCCTGAGATATGACTGTAAAAATTTCATCAAAATTGATTAACCGGAGGGGTTACTTTACTTAATAAATTTTATATAATTTTCACATGTTTTTTTTATTTACTCAAAAAAGGCTTTAACGATTTTGACCAAACTGGGTATTTGATGTATGTATATACCTGAGATATAACTGTAAAAATTTCATTAAAATTGATCAACCGGAGGGGGTACTTTACTTAATAAATTTTATATAATTTTCACGTGTTTTTTTTATTTACTAAAAAAGGGAATTTAAGATTTTGATCAAACTGGGTATTTGATGTGCCAAAGATTTGATACCCAACAATTCATCAAAATTGGTCAAACGAAGGGGGTACTTTATTTCATAACTCTTTTACAACTTTGTACCTTTTTTTCGATTAAATATAAGGTAAATGAAGTTTTCAACAACTACATAGAGAATTATAAAATCAGACGACTTGGAGTATTATTGCCGAATTACCACAAGCTTTTATTTAATAATAAAAAAAACTAGTGTTTTTTGTAGAGCAAACAAAAAGAAAAAATAAGAAATCAATGTGGAAAAATGTGTTTTTGAGAAGTGGCAATTAACAAAACACACCAATTTCTAATTTAAGTAAGTTGGTAAGTGAAAGTTGTGTGTTGCGCGCATCGCACCAGATTTTTTTTTTTTGGAGCAATAGCATGTCAAGCCGAATTTTTTATTCCAATTTGTATTGAGGGATTCTTATCGGATATAATAATTTAAGTTCAAAGCATTTCTGAGTCAACAGCAGACATTTTTTTCGTCTTTCCAAAAAATTGAATCGATGAACATTTCGGGTTTTTTAAACGACTGACTCCAATTTAAATACTTTAAAGTTTTATTATTATAAAGTATTTCTCTTTTCTTATTTTAGGATTTATTATTGTGCATTGCAAATAAGTAAATAATTAAAAGTAAAAAAAAAAAAAATATTCTCAATGTACATACCATCCCTGGTGCAGACCACTAAAACATTTAGAACTACGATTTACCAATATCTTCGCACTTGGCAGAACACTTATGTAATGATACCAGTATACGTAACTCAAATGAAATGTTTTCCAACTTTCCTATCAAAAGAGTTCAATGAAGGTATGGGTAATTTCCTAATTTGATCTATCTATAATTTCCTAATTTGGGTAATTTGATCTATAGTATTATAAAGTTTATTATTTGTTCAGTTTTTTTTTTAAACAGTTCAAAGAATTATCAGGTAATCATTATGATACCATGTAAATTATACAACATTTCTTTTACAAAATAAAAGTTAATTTAAATTTATTGATAATTCAAACAGTGAAAAAATATTTTTTTTTAATTTTAAATAAGTACATATGAATTTAAAAATAAAATAAAATAAAAAACTATCAGCTAATGTTGAAAAATCTCGAAAACCACATGATCGAAAATAGAGGGGAACAGGCCATGAGAATAGCTGATAATTTGTTTTATTTACCCGGGAAAACCTGTACTTATGTAAATTTTCAACATTTATACGTAATAGACGGAATTTCAATACTTTTGCTCATGCCTAATTTTTAAATCAAATTCTTGTAAAATCAAAAATTTTCTTTAAAGAATGTTCTTTCCAAGATATTTCTTTATATCAAGAATAAAGATATCAATATTTCTTTCGTTCAAGAATAACACCCCATAAATCACACATTTAAATCAATTATGAAACTAAACCAAAATCAGAATAAAATTTTCTGAAAGTAAATAAATTTAGACAAACTTCAAGGAAGTGATCAAAAATTTAATTTATTATCATATTTATTTATAAATATTAACTAAAAGTAACATGCATTTAAAATATATATTGTAGTTCTGAAGTACAACGTTTTCTATCAATTTAATCAAAATTATAATAATGAAATGAAAATTATAATAATGAAATGGGATCAAGGTTTTGAAGTATCACCCTGTTAAAATTTGGACTACTCGAGTGGGTTTATTAATTAATTTATTTTATTTTATCTACTGTATACATTTTATCAACTTCAAAAAATGACATCTGTTCAGTACTTTTATTATTTATAACTAGCTGTATATACCGGTTTCACCCGGTTAATTTCATTTTTTAAATCTATAAAATGAGACTTTTTTTCGACCTTAACGGTCTATTTCGTAAAAAAACAATGAAAGCGAGATTATAACGATTTTGATAACAATAAAGATTGTACCCAGAGATCAGCTGAAGTTATGCAATTTTAATATGGACTGGTGTTCGCACCTGGTCTGAAAGAACCACTGAGCGAAATATGAAGAATTTGGGATAAACGGTATGGATTTCTATAAAGAACAAACAAACAAACAGAATTTCATCTTTATTTATATAGATAATAATAATTATATAAAAATAAGTCTACACAATAATATTATGGGACATGTAAACAGATATGTGTCAAGATGGATGGTTTTTGTAGCAGGACACCTCTGCCCTGAAATTAATGCTTCGGAAAGCAGGCCAAGGCCAGGCCCAGTGAAATTTCGGCTCCATACAAAAGTGTGCCCAAGCAGCGAGTTCACACCTTGTTCGGAGGAAAACCCGAATCCGAAATCCCTTTCTAAAAATAATATTTATTGGTTATATACATACTTGCTAGAAATTTCCGCAAGAAAACGTTCATTTAAATCAGAAAATAGTTCAATCTGGAAACCAAACCTTGCTTGATTTTCGATACTTAATGAGCAAACTTTAAATGAAACAATCAAATAGAGCATCATACATGTATAATACACCCATGTCACGAAATAAATATTATCTAAAATTTATAAGATAATCCAAGTAGCGATAATCCACAAATAATTGTCTATCCTCAAACTTATTGCAATAATCTTGATTAATAACGCAACGTTATTTTTTTATTTGTTATTTTGTTATTTTAAACGTCCTTATATTCTATTAGGTCTAATCGGAAGTATAGGAAGCTACAGTCGGTGTACTAAATTTTGTCTAGACAGGTACAATTAGTATAGGGATCTTTAACGGGTACCTGACATCCTATAGGTTCGGGATCTCCATTTTGTTCCTAATACGAAGGCAGACTTAGCCATAAACGCTTTTTAAAAAGTCCTAGGAACACCTAACAAGCAGCCTTCAGTATTGTAAGCTGCTATGCTAGTCACTACACCACATTTGATCCCTTGATTTTTTGTCAATGCCTAATTATTTAAACAAAATTAAATTAATGTTTTAAGAATGTACCTAATACCTTATTGTTTGAAAAAATTAAATTAATATTTATGGAACTTTCAAAAGAAAACTAGTAAAACAGATATTATATTAATTTGAATGGGATATAAAAATCCTATTTTAAGCTACTTCCATTCTTTAATTATTTATACTTAGTAATTAAATGGTTAAATAATTAGTTGTTTTTGAAAATAAAAAAATCCTAAAAGCATAAATTTGCACGATATTAGACTTTTTTTCTTTTAATTTTAATAGCAAAAACTATAATCAATTAATTTTTCATGATAAAAATTCGTAAAAAGCTTCGAATCATCAAAATATTACACAGAAGAATATCCTAATTCAAATTTATTTTATTTTTTAAAATGTCATCTCCTGTACTCTTCATCACGAAGAAAACCTACAAGAAAAGTCAAACAAATTTTGATGAAATTGATGTATTAGATATGGTTAAAAAAAAAAAAAAAATCAATAAAAAAATCAATTAACCACTAAATATTTTTCCTCATATCATCTAAACTGAACTAAACGAAACGATCATAAAAACGTTGCTGTGGAAATCTAAATAAGTAATATGACAATATTTTAACTTCTATTGAAAGCAGAAATATATTTATTGAAAATATTTTTATACTTATAGTTCTTTATTTATTATTATTTTTATGGTTTGGATTATCAATATATTTAATCCGAACAAAAAATATTACATATTTTAAGCATGGCTTCTATGTAGATAAATATATAAGAAAACTCATACAAAACCTTTTAAAAGTAAACATTCCTAAAAGGCCCATCATTTAAAATACAATTTTGTTCCATTTAAGACGATGCAGCTGATTAAATATATATATATATATATATATATATATATATATATATATATATATAATGTATATAGAGGTTTATAAGATAACATTAGATATAAAATAAAATCATCTTTTCGCTCTTGGCGTATCAAATGCTGATATAAAAATATATATTTAATTTAATTGAATGTAGCGGCATATCGGAATTTGATATTGTGTACACGTTTACATATATTAAGATTATATGTACTATCTGATTATTGTAAATTAGTTTTCTTTATGTACGGTCATGTCAAATAAATAACTCAATTATAACGATCAATTTTTTTTATTTTTATCTTTTAACGTTATTTCATGTGACATACTTTAGACATTTTGATTGCAGAGAGGAAGAACATATGTCTGCCTGACCCGTGCGACGGTCGGTATACGATTGCAATGCTTATTGCACATTTTATTTGCCCGTTATCGAGGATGTCGAATTACCATTAAATTGCATAAATACATAAGCAGCCCCGTAGCCCATTAATAATACCGACGGGCATTAATTGGCGAACATCGAAAAAAATAACAGAGACACGAGACGGGGCAGGTGTGGGAGAAGGCAGACTGTATTTTATGCGGAAGTCGAAGGCTGGACTTCTACCATTCAACTTATTTAATTTCAATAGAACCTTGATCGGGAATAAACCTTCACAAACATGCAAAGAATTTTACTAGCCCGTGGTTTTTTCCCCATTTACTTTTTAATTTTTTTTTTTAATTTTGAGTCGAGGCAAACGATCCATAGATTAAGTTGTTGACGGAATACATTATTAAGAATGTCATTAATTGGCAGTTTCCTATACTATTAGCAGTATTTTATGGATATGAAGAAGAAAATGGATTTTTTTGCATTGAGAAAACAAAACAAAAAAAGGCGTGCCTCTAAATGTTGGACCACACGCGAAAATATAATGAAACGTCTACACAGCAGCCCGTCGTCTACATAAGGCCGGTATACAAAAAATACGAGATGATAATAGTATAAAAAATCTGGTGCGTGCGCGCAACACACAACTTTCACTTACCAACTTACTTAGATTAGAAATTGACGTGTTTTGCTAAATATCATTTCCCAAAGTCACACATTTTTCTACATCCATATCTTATTTTTGTTAATGGTTAAAGCCGTTTTTGAGTAAATAAAAAAACCCCGTGAAAATGACTCAAAATTTATTAAGTAAAGTCCCCCCTCCCGTAGATCAATTTTGATGAAATGTTGGTTATCACATCTTTGGCATATAAATACATTAAATACCAAGTTTGATCAAAATCATTAAAACCGTTTTTGAGTAAATATAAAAAACATGTGAAAATGATAAAAAATTTATTAAGTAAAGTCCCCCCTCCGGTTGATCAATTTTGATGAATTTTTTACAGTCATATTTCAGGCATATAAATAGATCAAATACTCAGTTTAATCAAAATCGTTAGAGCCGTTTTTGAGAAAATCGGAAAAAACTTAAAAAGTTATTAAATAAAGTACCCCCTCCCTTTGAGCAAATTTGATGAAATTTTTGCTGTCACATTGCGGGCTTATACATACTCTAAATACCCAATTTCAGGTTCGCACGGTTTATAGTTTTTGAGCTAGTCTGTTCACACACACACACAGACCATTTCGCGGGACTTGGTTATTTTGACTCAGGGGACTCCAAAACGTGTATTTCCGTTGAAAACCGGAAGTCGAAAATTTTCACGATCGCAATACTTCCATTTACTATATATATCATATATAGGTAAGTGAAAGTAAAAACAATCATTATAGGCGGATCCAGCGGGTTGTAAAGGGGGGGGTGCAGCACCGAAGCCGTTCCACTGGATCTACCAATCAGCTTTTTAAACCTCTATGTTACTTCCCCTAAAATTCTACTTGTTTTGCATATTATTAATTCTTTACCTTAAGTCTAGTACATACCTTACGACATAGCAGTTACAAGCCACATTCTAAATGCCAAGAAAGCATTGCAGCAGGCAGAAACGGTTTGCCAAAAAATAACAGATCAACTCAAAAACCTAGAAATTGAAGTTAATCCAGACAAGACAGTGGGGATTTTTTATCAAAAGAAAATTCCTAAAGAATTTTACATAAACAATAAATGTATTAAGCTACCGACCAATCTGACGCATCTCGGCGCACACTTCGACAGACACCTAAATTTTTCGAGACATTTTGACAGAAAAATTAAAACATTAAGACTAAAAACGTTTATACGTTTAAAAATTTTAGTATACACCTCCATAATTCGGCAGGTGCTATTGTACGGTGCACCTCTATTCAAGCATATAAGCAGATCATCTAGAAACAAGCTGCAATCATTTCAAAACGGAATATTAAGAAAAATAGTCAAAGGGAATTACATGCAACGAATGAGGACATCAGAGATTCAAGAAGCAATTAAATTACCAAAAATCGGAGAATACATAACCAAGAGCCAGGATTCTTTTTTCGATAAAATATCACAGCTGTCAAATCCACTATTTAATAGCCTCAGCCCAGCGAATCTCCCAAGAAGATGGTAAAAACTACATTAATGTTAGATTTAAGTATTAGAATTTAAGGTTTCATCAAGAAAGAGGTGAGCCCATCACCGGTAACCTAGAAAAACACTTAGTCCACAAAAATTACATTTTCTCAATACCCCTTAAAATGCATATAACTGCAGTAAAAGGTTTATTATTCAAGGAAGAAATCAAGAAATTATTAAATCATAAGGGGCTATGAAAAAAAAAAAAATGTAGTAAAGTTAAATTTTATCTATAAGTGACAACAAATTTTCCAAAGGGGGGCTAAAGCCACCAGATCCCTTCCCCTAGATCCGATAATGACAACCATTGAATAGTTTGAACAATTAATCAGTCTTTCCAGTGAATAAGTGGTTCAGTAGTGAAGTCAAAATTCCTTACTTTTCAAGGCAAGGCCTTAAATTTTGAACAGAAGATCTGATATTTGCAAGTTTTCGTTTGCTTAATCGGTATTACAATTAATAACTTATAAAAACTAAAGAATAAAACTAGACGTGATGTTTTATCAAAATTATTTAATGATAAAGCTCGTAGAGTTTCTAGCTTTTGGTAGGATACAAATTACAGTATTGCAATAGGAGGTCCTCAGGTAATGTTTTTTTTTTTTTTTTTTTTTTTTTCATAGGCCTATATGAATATCAGTAACCGAATAGGATGCATTAGATATGCTTGAATTATTCATTTTGTTATTTATTTAGTTTTTGTTTATGAATCAAATTAAACTCGATTTACAACTTATTTCCAACGTTGTTTAAAGGTTTCTATCCAAGTAATAATTTGGGGGAAGAGTTTTTCAAGGATTGCTTGCTGTTACCGTAGCAAATGTGCAATTGTAGCTTAATGTGTGAGAAAGGGAAAGGAAGAAAGTTGGAAAGGTGGAGCATTCTCCGCAGGCAACTGGAAAATGTCTTTTCCAACCTTCACCGTTTTTCCGCTTAGTTAGCCGGATTTTTTTTTATGTAAAGAGTAATTTCAGTTTTCCTTATACATATCCAGGATGTTTGGGAATCCAACACATTTCATATATAACTGGATAATAGGGTACGGGTTTTGACAGTGAATCGTCTTCTGCGAATGAATGTCAAAAGCAAACAAAACATATAGATAAATGAACTAAATAATTCTTGAAGAGTTATATACACAGGTATATAGAAGATTAAATCAATTTTATTTATAAAGGGATTAAGACCAATTCCAATTAGAGCAGTAAGGACACATTACAGGTAAATATCTTATAATCGATATTACATATTATTAAAGGTTGAATTTTACATATCCGAATGACTAATTTACCCATAAAATATTAATAAATAAAACAACATAAAATTGATGTTTCAAAAGCAGGAAAAATGATTCTACTAACTCTGAATATTTAGGAGAAGGCTGGTTAACGGTTAAGCATTTTATGGAGGTCAAAATATTTATATAAAAAGTAAATAATGACAGATGAGATAACTAGAACATAATTATATATTTTTTTAAATCAATTAATTTTTAACTCTCTAAAGATAGCATAACTTAAGGTTTAGAAGAATTAAACTAGGTATTAATTAATATAAGTGCCTACTATAGAAACGAGCATTCAAAAGCTTCTTCTAAACTAAAAAATCCTTATTATTTAAAAAACAAAGCATTAAATTTAGATTTTTAAATATAGAATTTATTTTTTTGTTGCCTCTACCCTGCAGGCATTGCCTATATTACTATTACGAATATCCCACTCAACTATGCATGCATTGCAATGTTATCACGTAGTTTAGTCGCCTCCTGCATTAAGTCACACATAATTGCACCGCAGCACGGGCGTGTATCGGATCTGATTCAAATACGAAGGATAGATAGTAACCGGTCGGTTGACCCGGTGTCGGGCATGTGTGACCGGTTATAATCTATCCTTCGTAAATGAATCAGATCCATCGTGCTGCGGTGCGGTTACGTGTGACCAGACCTTTAGTGCTCCAAATATACCAATTTAACTAATCTTAACTTAGGCTTCTGATACAATTCGGCACCCAATACAACTTTAACAACTTCATGAACTCTTACTCTCAAGATACTTTCTCATTATTTGTTCTTACCGCTATGAATCTAGTTAGCTAAAAGTTGGAACAATACTTGACTATAGAACGCCAGCAGACTCGAGCACTCACTTTCTGTTTGTGATTACTGCCTTTACACATCATACGCACCACTAACTAGCAGCTCGTAGAGATAAAGCGGCCACGGTTTTCGGTTTCCTCCAGTCGATAGTGAAAGTAGGTCAGAAAGTTGGATCTAGCCGCCCGAGCGGGAAAATGTATTTGCCACTTTTACTTTCGCGCCACTTTTGCCCCCACCCCCACCGGCTCCACTATCTAGGTGGCAGCCTCTTTTGGAACGTCACGCCATTTTGAGTCTCCTCCATCTTATTGTCTGTGGAATCCAGGTCCAGGTACAAGACGCAGGGAGGGGGAGGGGGTTCTTTTCTCTCTTGATGCAGGGATTCACATTTGTCGTTCGCTGTACGCTTTGCTTCAGGACTTTACTATCTTTTAAAATTGTTTATATCGTTTACTACATAATAATATGTGTTTCGTGGAAAAAATAAAGTAGATTTTAGCTTAAAACTATCTTGTTATATAGATTAAGAAAAATAAAAGAAGTAATGCTATATATTATTTCTTTTTAACAATGCCGGATATCTGTGAGGAATATGTCCATATGGGTTTGAGTAAGTAAGATTGTTACGACTTTACACAAAATCACCCTGGTACGTGACTTACAAAACTTTACATACAGACCTCCATACCAACAGTCGACCAGCACATAACGACGCTATACAAACGATTTTTTTTACTAATTTAAACGGACACCCTAATAGTTTAATCAGTAATATGGCTGACGTACACGTAGATACGAGAAGACTAAAAAGGCGCTGGATGAGAGATCTGCTCCCTTAGACAGCCAAAGTAATTGAATCAAGCCAGGAAGGGTGTGCTGTTGGGTGCTTTCCCTCTTCATGCCAGACATTTCATTATTTCCTATTGCCTTCATCTCATTCTCTGATTGTTAGCACCTTGCTGACACGCGCGAATCAATTATTAAAGTAAAAGAATATATATACCTATATTATTTCTAAAAGGATATTGAAGCCTTTTAAATTTTATTAAAAATTCTGACGGTTCCAGGGGAATAGGTGGCAACAGTGCGATATCTCCTGTAAACCTTCCAGGCAACATTTTTGCTTCAATAACATTTCCTGTGATCCTTTTAATGACCAAACGTGTACCGTTGCACAATTGAGGTGGATTTAAGTTACGAAGAAGAATGATGGGTGAGCCAATCTTCAACTGGAGATTTTTTGGGTGTATATCTAGGGAATTAAAAAAATCAGATGGAAAATCTACGGCTTCGTTTACATCTAGAACATTGTCAATTGATTTTGGAAGTTTATTTCATCGAAATCAACATTTTTTGCTGCCAAAATAGCACGACTACCCAGCCAATTATAGTCCAAATAATTGTTCAAAATATCAGTAAAGACAGTCAAAATATCAGTTTATATTTCGTAGACAGTTCATTTTTCGTCTCCCTACAACAGTTCAGAAATTTTCTGGTAATTTGATAAATTTTGAATTTCGATGCAGCTCTATTTCACCGTTTCCAATATACAGCAATTGTTTAGAAAATATATCTGCCGATGGATCATATTGCAGTAGTACTCTCATATTTATGGTGGATAAATCTGAAACTTGCGGTTACCCAAATAACAATTATTCCTGTTCAGTAGAGGTGTAATAATCATTATATGTAAAATTTTAAAAATGCCGCGATTTGTAATCCTTTCTTAATCAACAATCATTTAAAGATAAGTAAAAAATTGTATTCTGGTGAAATTAACAACGAAATATCATTCCCAATAATAGCCTACTTTAAATTAAAGAAAGGATTAAAATCTTCGCTGACATTTCTTAAATTTTACATATAAAGATAATTACAACTCTGCTGAACAGGAGGTAACAGCCTCTATTCGATTGGGATTAAATTTTCTCAACTTTAAATTATTGTTGATAAAGGAGGAATTACAAATCTTCACTGACATTTTTTAAATTTTACATTTTAGAGCACGGGATAAAAATAATAAAAAGGTTTGGTAAAATAAAAAAAACACTGTATTTAAATAATAATAACAAAACGAATAATAAAAAATAAAGAAACTTCTGTTAAATAAATAAATCAACTGAAAATATAATATTAAAGTCTTAATTATGCAGTTCTTTAGCAAATCAAAAAAGTATCCCACAACACCTAATCAAAACACACTCAGGGAGTTTTTACGACTGCTTACCCGCAGTGTAGCCACGTCACTAATTTTCACTAATTTTTGGCAACACTGACTCCCCAAGTCAGGTTTCTATTAGGTTACACCTATGACAGTAGGTGCTGTTACAACATGTATAGAGTATTACTTCAGATAATAGCCTAATTTAAATTATTAAAATGTATTTACTTTACTAAAAGTTGATATCAGGGTGGGCCACAGCAAAGCGTTTCAGCGCTTAGCTAGTAATTTAATTTAAATACAAATAAAAAAGGAAAAGGAAGAAAAAGTACCTACCCTTTTGAGAATTTATTGTAACCTTTTCTTGATTTATTTATTCTTTGATGAAAATTAACAATAAATACAAAGATTTGTATTACTAATAAATAATAATATAGGAACAAATAACTGCATTCACATAACACAATACAAAATTATAATAATGATAACCTGTATTACAATAGCATGCTTATAAACAAAAACGTTATGAAATCGATATATGACGTCATGTTAATAAATCGAAATACGACCTACTGTATTTGCAATAATTCGCTATATAAGAATTATTTTGATCACTAATCAAGTTAAAAACTATCCTATCTATTACGTTGGCCAAAACTATAAACATTGAGCCAAATTTCATTAAAATCGGTTGAGTAGTTTCTGAGTAATAGAATGATAAACATCGGGACACGAGATTTTTATATATATAAGGATTACTAAGCAACAGCTGCGTGCCGTACATATACATGATGAAATACTAAACAGCAATTTCATCTCTGCACCTAACGAGGCTGCAAATAGTTTTCATAGTAGGTTAAGTTTTATGAAGACCTTGAAGGAAAAGATATTTCGAGAAAAAAAAAATCCATTTTGAGTTTTGAGAAACCAGTCTTAGAAGGGCGATTTAAAGGTGTATATGGAAAGCCCTAACCTTTGACCTCATGACTTCCAGGAAAAAAAAAAAAACTATCATACTAGCAAGCCCTGCATACCGGGTCAACATTTCAAAGAAGTATTACAGGAAAAGCTATGCAAAAGTATTAATAAATAATAGCTACGTACGGTACATGATGAAATTATAAACTTGAAGATCGCATCTGCAAATAACTAGGCTGCAAATACTCTTCAAATGCTTGAAGAACAGTTTTCAGCATTCTTTGCATATCTTTGAAGATTTTTTTCTGTAAAAGAAAAATAACATATGAAAAAAAAAACTTAGATAAATTTTGGATAATTGATTAGTAAACTAAAATTTAGTTAAAATTATAATTTAGTTAGAAAATTAACTCTTGAGTAGGTTTTAATTCGACCGTATTATTATTTTTTTTTTTTGCCTTGATTTATATAAAAGCAAGGGAATTCTTCAACTTTTATACCTATCTCTTTGTTCAGATTGCAGTATAATACTTTTCAAGGTATAAGGATATATAAATAATTAATCGCATAATAAATAAAAGCGCTAATAGTAAAACGGCGATAATAAAGAATTTAAAAAAAAAAAGTAAAAAGAAGTTTAGCACACATAAATCGAACCCTCAAAAATTTGAAATCCCTATACCAATATATATAATTTTCTTTTTTGGAACCTTGAATTTTTATTATTGCAGGAAATAACCTCAGGTATATTGATAAAGTAATGAATTCCTCACAAAAAGAAAATAAAAGAAGTAACTTACAGGAAAAAAAACAGTCTCATAAGTTCCTAAATACGGAAAATATTGATTTCTAGAGTTTCTGAATTTCTTAATCATTTTATTAAATAGAGGGATACATTTTTTGTTAGTGAAGACATAAAGAACCCACGTCATAAAGGGTCTAGAATTGTTTTTTAAATAAATTAAATTATATTTTGATTTGTAGGAACAAAGCAATGCACATACGAGTATTTCTTTTACATACTCAAGCAATTCACATACTCCTACAATAAAGTTATTTATTAATTTTAATAAAAATCATCTTTTATTATTTTTTTCATGGGTCCTAAAGACTAGTAGCATAAAATGCTAAATGTATAAGCATAATTTTATTTTTGACATGATATATATTTAAAAAATACTTTCAACACTTTTTTTTTTAATTGTATATTTATTGAAATTTAAAATAACACATTTTTATTATTATTAAACACAAATTAAGAAATATATTTCTATAACCTATTATTTGGTTTTTCTAAAACCTATATTTGGATGTAGTAAAGTTCGACAGTCGCATAAAATGAGGCAGTCCAAAATTTTTTAAAATCTAATTGTGACTGACAGTTATATTTTCTTATTAATACTAATAATAGTTTTTTAGCTGCCTAGCGTATCAGCCGTGGCCATGTTGTTATTTAGTGTATTGTTACGTCCGAGTAATTTAACAAAAAATCGTGAATAAAGAGTTCGTAAGTGTTGTTCGATAGTAGGTTGTTGTAAGTCTATATGTAGAGTTTTATTATTTACGTACCGGGGAGCGTTCGATATTAGTCTCAAAATTTTTGATTGAAACTTTTGTAATTGTTTTAAGTGCGTCCTCTTTGTTGAGCCGAAAATCTGTGAGGCGTTTGTCCACATTGGATTAAGTAAGTAAGTGTATGTGTTCAGTTTATGTTATATTTTTAATTTTGACGATTTAGAAAAAGAGAGAACAGTATTTTCTTATTTCTAAAGAAAAGAGAGAACAGTATTTTTCTTTTTCATTTCATTCTGTGAGCCAACCTAAGTATCAAAAATGTGATTCTAAAGTAGAAATAAAAGCAAATAATTTTAAAGGCAAGAAAAGTTGGGCAATACGATTTAATCTTTTTTTTTTTTTTTTTTTTTTTTTTTTTTGGGGGGACTTAAGGCTTCCACTGAAGCCCTATACTGCCCATTCTAACACCCATGGCACTGGGTGATACTTCTCCCGATTTAATCTTGTAACGATTTTTTAACAAATAAGCGCTTTCGACTAGCACATGATTAATATAAAGTTTTTTTCTTCAAACCAAATAAAAATCACGCACTGATTTTTTTTTTCATACAGCAGGATTCACGGTGGCAACGACGATAAATGTTATTGAGAATCGACTGGTAAAGCAAACATATGATGCATTGCGATTATTTTAGTAATGACGTATAAGGCAAAAGGAGTAATTTTGGAAAGGATTTTGTTTGTTAGGGATTTAAACGCGAAATCCGGATTTAATATTCTCAGTAGTCGGAATCAGGATCTGAAACCCCCAAATACGAAATAATGCTTCGGATATATTAAAGCTTATATTTTCGGATTCGTATTATCCGATTACCTAAAAATATTCAGATTAATATTGTATAGCTATAAACGTTGATCTTACGAAAATGATAAAATATCTCTCCTAATCTTTAGTTCAATGTCAACTACAGAACGATTAGAGTTTCGACAAGCTCGGGCGTGGAAATGCAGCTAAAGGTTGCCTGACTAAAGAACTCGACGACTTCCTGGACTCGGCCTTGCTCCGAGATCGAAAAACCGACCATTGATGAGGAAAATCCTCCGCAGCGGTTTCATGGGAGGCGCTAGGAAAAGTGACGCCAGGGACAGCTTTCTAGGTCTCTCGAGAACAGGGAAACTACAATTATGTCAACACCTAATGCAACGGAAAATTGCAACCATGGCAACTATTGGCTTCCTATGGGGTTTTCCCCGGTGACTTTCAAGCCCTCATTCATCCAACTGTCTTGTTTCAGAATACTCAGTGATGCAGACATTTGTTAAAAATTTATATTGTCAACATTCATATATTTTTTGTTGGACACTAAACTTCATCACCATCTCAATCCTGATAATTTTTATTCAATTAGATAAAATAAATACAAATTTTAAAAATAGGATCATGTGGTATAGTGGCTAGGATAAAAGCCTCCAAAGTCCAAACTAGCGGATTTGCATACCAGATGGCTTTAGGATTTTTTTAATTAAATAAAAATCCTTGGTTATGCCACCCTTCGGAGCGGACATAAACGGGAGACCCGAGCCTGTGGGATTTGCTACAGATGCTTGTAATAAAAATCTGGTGCGTGCTCGCAACACACAACTTTTACTTACCAACTTACTTAGATTAGAAATTAATGCGTTTTGTTGATTGCCACTTCTCAAATGAAAAGAACGTCTTTAATTATGAACAATGCTCTGTCATTAAAGGCGTACTCCGCATGCGTGGGCTCAACGAGTTTTATGAGTTGACTGAATATTTTTCTTTTTTTCTCCTCTATATGTTTTCTTTATTTTTATCGTATCTCATATTTAGCCAGTTCTTATTTTTAGGCGTAACGAGAGACAGTAGAATTCTCCATATAAACAAAAACAAAGGTACTTTAAAGGAAACAAAAAAACAAACAAACAAAAAAAGGCACCTACCCCATTTAAACCCCCTCAGAACATTTTATTAATGATAAAGCTTACCTGATATTAAAGAACACCTAATTTTCAATAAACCTGAGGAATTTGATAAAAATCGTTAAAGCCGTTTTGGAGATCATCGAAAAAATGGTAAAAATTAGAAACAAATTATAAAATAAAGTGCCACCTCCGTTAGACCAATTTTGATGAAATGTTGGCTATCACATCTTTGGCATATATATACATCAAATACCCAGTTTGATCAAAAACGTTAAAGCCTTTTGTGAGTAAATAAAAAAAAAACACGTGAAAATGATACAAAATTTATTAAATAAAGTCCCTCCTCCGGTTGATCAATTTTGATGAAATTTTTACAGTCATATCTCGGGCATATTAATACCTCAAATACCCACTTTAATCAAAATCGTTAAAGCAGTTTTTGAGGAAATCGAAAAAACTTAAAAAATTATTAAATAAAGTACCCCCTCCCTTTGAGCAATTTTAATGAAATTTTTGCTGTCACATCGCGGGCATATACATACACTAAATACTCAATTTCAGATTCACACGGTTTATAGTTCTTGAGCTAGTCTGTTCACACACACACACACTCACAGACACACACACACACACAGACACAGACACACACACACACACACACACACACACACACACAGACCATTTCGCGGGACTTGGTTATTTGGACTCAGGGGACCCTAAACGTGTATTTCAGTTGAAAACTGGAAGTCGAAATTTTTCACGATCGCAATACTTCCACTTACTATATATTCCATACATAGGTAAGTGAAAGTAAAAATAGACATATGCATGTGGATTAAAATAGTAAATGTGGTATGTAATAAATGTAAGTAATTATATGTAAAAAGAATAGGAAATATTCAAAAGATATATGGTAAAATAAACTTAAATTTTCGCTAATTTCACCAGTTTTTTTGAAAAAAAGAAAAGAAAAGAGATTGACAATGGACAAAACATAGAACTACATTATTATTATACAGACTATGAATTAGTTAGTAAATTTTACTTACCTAAGCAACAATATAACTTTAAAGGATTATGCAATTAACATATTTCTATAATGGTAACATCACCTTCACACGAAAAAATAAAATAAAAATTACATGAAAAAATAATTTCATGTAATTGGGATTTAAAAATTATTTTAAACTAATCATTTTTAAAATACAATTAAAAATAAAAGGTATTAAAGAAAAAAGAAAAAAAGGAAGAAGCATGACATTAAATATTAATGATGAAATCTCAGAGATAGGCAATACTAGATATATACTCAAAGCCTCTAACACAACCCTAAAAATAATTCTTCACTAAATATTTAAAATGTAGTTACTTCATTAAAAAAAATAAAGAAGCATGGGATGAAAACCCAATAAAAATAATACTTTGCAAATTATTTATAAGATGTTTTTCATTGTATATTTTTATAATAATTATTATTTTGAACTCTTTTTTTATTTTAAATGTATTGATCTAACTTATATCGTCATTATATTGAGAGGGAGGAGATAATTTAGAAAAAAAAAAAGGAAACTAAAGCGATTAAAATTAATTTTTATAACGTACTTGAAAGTATACTCATGGAGTGAAACATATTTATGAAAAAAAATAAAATCTGGTGCGTGCTCGCAACACACAACTTTCACTTACCAACTTACTTAGATTAGAAATTAATGCGTTTTGTTAAATGTCACTTCTCAAATGAACAGAACGGCTTTAATTATGAACATTGGTCTGTCATTAAAGTCATACTCCGCATGCGTTTAATATTTATCTTTTTTTCTCCTCTATAAGTTTTCTTTATTTTTATCCTATCTCATATTCAGCCATTTCTAATTTTTAGGCGTAACGAGAGACGGTTAATATCTCCATATAAACAAAAACAAAGGTACTTTATTTAGTAGCTCAGAACATTTTCATAATGATAAAGAACACCTAATTTTCATTAAACATGACGAATTTGATAAAAATCGTTAAAGCCGTTTTTGAGATCATCGAAAAAAATGTAAAATTTGGAAAAAAATTATGAAATAAAGTACCTTCTCCCTTCGACCAATTTTGATGAAATGTATCACATCTTTGGCATATACATACATCAAATACTCAGTTTGATCAAAATCGTTAAAGCCTTTTTGAGTAAATAAAAAAAACACGTGAAAATAATACAAAATTTACTAAGTAAAGTCCCCCCTCCGGTTGATCTATTTTGATGAAATTTTTGCAGTCATATCTCGGCTATATAAATACATCAAATACTCAGTTTGATCAAAATCGTTAGAGCCGTTTTTGAGAAAATCGAAAAAAACTTAAAAAGTTATTAAATAAAGTACCCCCTCCCTTTGAGCAATTTTGATGAAATTTTTGCTGTCACATTGCGGGCATATACATACACTAAATTCCCAATTTCAGGTTCGCACGGTTTATAGTTTTTGAGCTAGTCTGTTCACACACACTAACACACACACACACACACACAGACCATTTCGCGGGACTTGGTTATTTGGACTTAAGGGAACCCAAAACGTGTATTTCCATTGAGAACCGGAAGTCGAAATTTTTCACGATCGCAATACTTCCACTTACTATATATTTCATATATAGGTAAGTGAAAGTAAAAATTACTTCAATATCGACCTCAATAAAATAAAAGAATATAAATAAAATTATTTTAAACCTAGGACCGTCCTAGAATTTAGTATGATGGCCGAAATAAGTATTACTCGAAGGAATTCGTCGTTCATTTTGAATAGTTGGATGATGAAATTTCTAACACTATTACACATTCAAATTCTAAGGATAGGAGAGGGGGTCATTTGAGTGTTAAGATTATTAACCTTGAGAGGATTAAAGGTGGATAACTGTAACGCAAATTTACTGGAAGATAATTTCCGATTCGTTGGAGTTTATCCAATATTAAGCAAATTTAGGACCCCTTTAAGAGCTTTTGACGAAGCAGGATTATTAAAAAATCATTTTTATTTTTTTAAACAGGACATTATTTTCTGTGATTTAATGGTCCGACCCACTATTTTATAGGGTTTATATACTGTTAATTGTTTTCAAATTTGTTTTCATAATTTGTGAAATTTTCTCTAACTATTTACAGAAAACGAATAACGCCCCAATAATAATAATCTGTTTTAATAGTTTATTAAATATAAGTTTATTAAATACATAACCCAAACTGAACATTTTAATTAATTTGAAATAAGTTTAATAAAAACGTGGAATGCGTTTCGAATGAAATATATATTTAATTATTACCTATACATTAATTATTATTACCGTAACATTAAGAAACATGTACCAACGAAACATTATCATAACCACAACATAGACTTAAATTGTAATATTGTTACAGGAAAAGGCTCTAATAACTTAAAACATTTGTATTGTTACTTACAACACAATAAAATTATAGAGGGAATTTTTGGGAAAAAAAAGTTATTACCTCCTAACATCATCGACTCTGTCGCTCAGACTGAAAAACTGATGGTTTAAAAAGCATCCTACGCCCTTCCCTAATGTATGGAGCTCCTCTCTTCACTCATATCTCTGAGGCACACTTGCAGCAATTCCTGAATATCATGTGGAAGAAAATCACACGATCGACTTCAATGAAGCAAATGAAAGCTGAATAATTGCATAATATCTTTCAGCTAGAAAATTCAGCAGATTTCATCAAGAAAAGACATATACAATTTCTGGACTCTTTGCATGCCATTTCAAACCCGCTCTTCAATTCACTGACTCAGCCACCGGCTCCATGTCCCCGAGAAAATAGGGTTAATGAACATTAGGTCATAAGTTAGTTGGTAAGTTATTTTTAGTTAGTAAGGCAATTAGATTAATTATTATATTAGTTATTAACAAAAAAATGGGCGAGCCCCATCACTCTATGTTAGTAATTTTAAGAAAATGTAAACAACAAAACACTATAAAAACTATCAGATAGTCTTAAAATGTAAGTGTTACAGTAAAAGGCCCTTAATATATTTCATATACTGTCAGCACATAGTTCAATGTATTATAGGGATTTGAAAAATATATATATATATATATATATATATATATATATATATATATATATATATTGTAACACTGCTGTGGGTTAACAATTATTTATTAAACGAAAATATAACAATAATAATGGCAAACGATCATAACATAAATATTCGAGCAGGTTACAAAAATCATAAATTTATAGCACACAAATCATATGGTTTGAGCTTCACAGTAAAGATACAGACTAAGACTGTTCAGTAAATCGCTCCTTATATATAGTTGTAAAGAGGGTCTAGAACGTTAAAATAGTTGCAGGTGTTTTCCTAATTGGTCTAGGACTATGAGATTGGTGTTTTTTAAGAGCGCATTCCATGCCGTTTCAAATTATATACAGCAATGTGTAGGTTGGTACTAATGAAATTTTCTTAAAACCTAGTTTAAAATTTCAATTTCGATTATCTCGAAAAGGGCATCTCTTAAAATTGTTATACTTTTTAAAAAAAATAGGCAGTATTATATCCATTCATACAACAAAATATAAAAGTGGGATGAAAATTTCATCATTACTAAAAGAATTGAGAACTACTAATAAAATTTCATAAATCTATCATTTTATGATTAAAAATAGCTGCAGATGTTTTCCAAATTTGACTAAGACTATGAGATTGGTGTCGTTTAACAGCACATTCCATGCCATTTAATATTATTTACAAAAATGTATAGGTTGGTGCTAAAGAAATTTCTTAAAACCAAGTTTTAATATTTTATGCCAATCTTCTGTAAAAGGGGATTTTTTTAAATTTTTATATATTTTTTTAAACAAATAGATCATAGTGCCTATACCTCATATCATATCAGATCATATGAAACGGCATGGAATGCGCTCTTAAAAGACACCAATCTCATAGTCCTAGTCATATTTGGAAAACATCTGCAGATTTTATGACATTTATGAAATTTTATTACTGGTTTTCAATTTTTTTAGTAATGATGAAATTTTCATCCCACTTTTATATTTTGCTGTATGAATGGATATAATACTGCCTATTTTTTTGAAAAAGTATAACAATTTTAAGAGATGCCTTTTTCGAGATAATCGAAATTGAAATTTTACATTTAGTTTTAAGAAAATTTCTTTAGTACCAACCTATACATCGCTGTATATCATTTGAAACGGCATGGAATGCGCTCTTAAAAAACACCAATCTCATAGTCCTAGTCCAATTTGGAAAACACCTGCAACTATTTTTAATCATAAAATGCTTGATTTATGAAATTTTATTACTAGTTTTCACTTTTTTTACTAATGAAGAAATTTTCATCCCACATTTATATTTTGCTGTATGAATATATATAATACTACCTATTTTTCAAAAAAATATAATTTTTTAAAAAAATGCGCTTTTTGAGAAAAGTGAAATTAAAATTTTACATGTAATTTAAGAAAATTTCTTTAGTATCAACCTATACATTGTTGTATAACATATGAAACGGCATGGAATGCGCTGTTAAACGACACCAATCTCATAGTCCTAGTCAAATTTGGAAAACATCTACAGCAATTTTTAATCATGATTTTTTCTGTTTCTGGACCTATTTGTGAGGGCTTTAGAGACCAATAATTCAAAAGCGGGTAGACATATCTCAGTAATATTTCACAAATGTCCTAGTAGGTACAAGTGGTACACATATCCAAATTTCAAGAAAATCTGAAATGGTAAGGCTCAAGCCTGTGTTGAATTGACGTGGAATTACCTTCATGTGTTTTTTACTTAACGATTTAACGGTACAATATTATTGAGATTAACAGATGAATGATGAAACGCAACATCAAAACTATTTATAATTAATCCCTAGATATAGCATACAGCGATAGTTATTAATGAATGAGGTTTTTGCATTTTAAATTCCGAGATTCCACCGTTTCGAGATAAATCCATTTAGTTTTTTTCGTTATACCTGTAAGTAAATTATATATTAAGGTTTCCACTATGGGTACCATAACTGCCTCCTGCATCGGGGTCTTTCATCTTCCTACACCTCGCCTGTTCGGCTATAAGGGGTATTTCCAGGGCCAAGGGAGAGGGCCTGGGTATTGATGCCTAATAATTTAATCCCCGAATTCCGAAACAAGAATTTTCAATCTTCTGGTTATCATCAGGTTTTCCGGGTCTGGAGCAACTTTTTTGATGATGGTTTTCTTTCTGATGGGATAAGCAGAAAACGAGGACTAATCTCGAATGGCTGACGCCAATCCCTTATCCCTCATTATTAGTATCGATTAAGGATTATTGGGCCAAATAGATCCGGCTATGATGGATTGCATCACCTGGACTGCATACTAATGATTCACTGACGCAAGCTAGATGATACTATGAAAGCTGTAAAATTCACATTAATTCATAAGTTTGTAATATATAAACATATTTTTATTTAGTATATGTTTATTTACGAAAAATGTTTATTTGTTTAGTAACCCTTTCCTTAATTTATTAAGAATAATTTTGAACAATTCTTTTTATTCTATCATTTACTTTGTAGCTTTAATCGACTAAATTCATTAAATATTTCTATAACTTTTTAAGTTAGTCTTGACCGACACCAATACCATACGGTTACTTTTCATTATAAATATGGCCAAATAGTCCATATAGTCCAAATATATTAATTTTCCAAAGCTGTACAGATAAAATCAACCTCAAAACTCTTCAAGTAAAAATAACCTAAATTTGTTTAAGTTGATTTTTTTTTTTTTTTTACTTACCTGTAAATTATGGTATTTTAGCCAAACTGCTTCCAAAGCCCAATTTCCACAATAGAGTTCTCATTGTTTCTTATTCCGTGTGAATTTTAGGGATCTCAGAAATCTGAAATTTTAAATTGGAGTAAGCGGGTTTTAGCATAACTTTTACATTTACATTCTAAGTCATTAAAAGGGATCACCTGTGTAGTAGTGGTTAGATCACATTATCATAAATCAAATAATAACAGATAGATCTGAATAATTAAGGTTACGTCAGTACTAATGATAATTCACATAGCACACATTTACATGGAAGGTTGCGGGTTCGTAACCACGCTGGTGGCCCTAGGTTTTTTTAAGGGGGGTAAAAAATTCTTGGCAATGCCGTCCTTCGCATGTAGATCCCGAGCTAGTACAATGTTAACATGCCTTTACACTCTACGAACCTCACCTTCGAACAGGTTCTCCCCCGAACCTTGCCGTACCGGCGTTCCACGAACAGCCATTTATACTTAACGTGACGTTTAGCGAACCAATATGGCTGACGCCCCCAACGCTAGCTTATGATGAAGAAAAAATCTCCATCGTCAATATATTTTGTATTATCTGAAAAATAAAAAAATAGGAGACGAATTACAACGGCGCACTAGTATCACAAATAACTCCTGTCACTTGGGAAAACCCCAAATCAAAAGTAACACTAATGCTATCCCCAGAACACAGGCGAACAAATGAAGTACCTACAATACCCGAACAGCCCACCTGAAGGCTGTTTTAGAGTAAAGTTCGTTGGGTTTAAAGGAACCTTAATATACTCCCTAAAGAACACTATCCTAATTATACCTGGATTGGCAAAATTTAGGACTCCCACTGTAACATCGCCTGATTAGGCTTAGTGGCATACATTGAAGTTAAATAAACAAACTCATGAAATTTTCGAGACATTCTTTTTTTTTTTTATATCTGTATATATATACATGTATATACACACGTAAATATTATATGTACATATTAGAAGAGGGGATACGACGGATGATCTAGGAGGGAGCTGAAATGCCATGGCCAGACCTTGGGGCCTCTCACCTCCAGCCTTCTCGTCGAGGTCTCCGGTGTCTTCAATTAACATTTTTATTACTCTTTATAATAATACAATATACCTTTTTATTACTCTTTAATTTCATGAACCCAACTATTCAATCTATTGTAGGTATTACATGTTTTAATTTCAGCTGCCTTAATTTCAAAGAATGCATGCAGGAATTCAGTTGGATACTACAGGTATTGCACAAGATAAATAATAAATAAAATGTAGTTTATATATAATCCTCACATAATGTGATTTTTTTACCCAATAATTTTTTGTCATTATCAATGTTAGACAAACATTTTTATAGATACAAACTATTTAATGTAATCAAGTAAGTCTATTCATCACTTACAATAGGCTAATTAAGCAATTTACATACTTGATAAACAACTGAGTTGAAGTAATACAGTTTACTTAATAAAATTTCTTTGGATAAAAGTTTGTTTATTTGTTTAGCCACTAAGGATAATCGGACGATGCTACAGTGGGAGTCCTAAATTTTACCTATCCAGGTATAATTACGATAGGGATCTTTAACGAATACCTGATACCATACTGGCTCTGGGCCTCCCATTTTAAGTCCATTTTACGTCTCGAATATAATTCCACGCATGTTTTAAAAAAATACAACCCCTTTTCCACATTATCGAGTTCGAAGAAAATTAATCTAGGCTTTAAACTTTAAAGGGGGGGGGGTATAATTTATGAAAACAAAGGTTCAAAACTTAATAAATTATATCCCCATTTATTTGCTTGTTTGTTGGAATTATTTACCTGGACTGATATTTTTCGAACTGGATTGTCTCGAGAACGGTTTGTTGCTCACAAAACAAGGATAGGATAATTTTTTAATATAATTTTCAAAATAAATATTTATTTATAGAACAGACGTCTCCGAAATGTAAACCGTTTTGTCTAAAAGGTAAATAACCGTAAAAGAATGGGAATTCAGGAAGCGAAAACACGCCCTGAGAAGGGATAGATACTTTTCTGTTTTCAACTACTATGCAACTTATCAGTGTTTTCCACTAATTTCAAAACTTCATAAATGATTTTCCCCAAATTGCTGTTTGCCTGAACAAATACAATTTTACAATAAATTATTGATCGAACCCAATTAGCAATCGCTTATGTTGAATTTCGTTATTAAAACTTTAAATTACCAGAAACTTATTAAAACAAAATGCTGATTTTCAAATGCATATCGAAATCAAAGTTTTTCTCAAAACGGTCGATTTTCGAGCTTTAAAATGCATAAACCCCATTCATTAAAAGTCATCGCTGTATGCTATCTGTAGGGATCTTACACTAACCAATTACCTATAAGTAAATAGTGAAATTATATAATTATAGTCTAATAATATTATTTTTAAAAAATAATGCGTTCGTTTTATCATTCATCAGCGAATCCCAATAATAATTGATGTAGATTTTTATATAATCTTTATTTTTATATGTTTTATTTGATACGCATTCCACGGGATGGAAGTTATACAATTTTATTAAACTTATGTCAAACTAACTAGACTATCTTTAAAATATGGAAGCGTTTAAATGACCTTTTACTTACTATGATATCATCAATGGGTTGATAAATTAACTTTTTTGTTTCATAGAAAGGGCCATATTTGAATTACAATTTTATTTGATATTGATTTAATTCATTTTCCATTCAATACGGAAGAATCCCACGGAATTTCGTTCTTATATTACATTAATTTTTATTTATTTATAAATGTTTTCGAAAAAAAAAATGAAACTGCTGACACGAATACAATGCTATACAATAATTATATCTTTATTATAATTATTATTATTTTTTTTTTAGCCATACACCTAAAAATGATTTAAAAAAGAAATGATTTCAACAAAAGTTCATTTGACAATTCTAGAATAAAACGTTGTTGATACTATAGCACCTTATTCAGTTTGGCGGGTCCCCCGCAGTTGCTTGAGGAAGTTTTATAAAAAGAAGGGCAGCACGTGACGAAATCAAAGAGGATAATCACAGAAAATTCCGCCCCAAAAATAAGAAGTAGAAAAGGAGAAATTTTATAGAAAAAAAAAAGAAATACACCACTCCGATTCTAACTCACGTTCTGACCTACTCTCCGAACCTGATTTGTCTCATAATGTATCTTTTAATTTTGGATAATTTAAAAAAAAAATTAAAAAAAAACGATACAAATTGCTTTAAAATTTAGCAATTCGTAATATTAGAGTAAATGACACTGATATTTATTATGTATCGTTGTTATTAATGACCCTTATTATCATGTAAGTTAATTTAATAATAAGTTTCCATCAATTATAATTCTAGGTGATTTTATAGCAAAATTGGTACCTACATTATAAAGTTTTCCTTAAGCATGCTATTTATAGTACGTTTGGCCAAATCTAAATTGTATAGTGTAAGCTTTGAATATAATCGTAAATAAACTGATTTTTGACATTTCAGATCCTGGATTAGGAAATGTAAAAAAATAAATAAATAAATAAAAATACGAACGTTGCACTAGACCTCAGGTTTAATATTTTTATGCCCAAAATATCCACCTGGAAATTTTAAGTTTATATTCATGAAGTCTACAGCGGTTGGAATCGTCGTACAGTTGTTTAGTTTAACCCACCAAATACACAATAAAAGCTATATACATCAGTAAGTAAGTACTTATCTATTAACAAAAAACATAGTATTTTTTAGGAATATTAAAAGATTTATTTAATTTAATATTTTAGAAGAAAATTTTTATTTTTTACTACATCAATTTCCTATCTAAGTAACCTGCAAAGTAGAATGTTTTCGGGCTAAACACCACCTAAGCTACATTTCTTAGTAAATAATGTAATGGAAAAAATCTCTATCGAACTAGTCTTTTTCGCTGTACCACTAGATCAACGTAGATTTTTTTCTAAAAAAAAATGTTTAAAAAAATGTTACTAACCAGATTTCACGTTCAGGCCGACGATATAGCTTGTCTAATGCAAAAATGGCGTAACTCAAAATTCCATTTTTTAAACTGTTTTCTTATGAATTATTGTTCAATTTTCTTCGAATATTTTGAAAATATAAAAGAAAGAAAATAGAAGAAATTTTAATTGCCTCTTTTGAAAAATGGCTTTTTTCTTTTTACTAAAACAGTCTTGCACTGGAAGACTACTTTGTTCTTCATCTATCATGACAGATCTGTATAAGTCATCGAATATAATATTAATAAGTATATAATACAATATTACTTGAATAATATAATATAAATTGATATAAAATAATATTGACTCAGCCTGTACAAAGCCTGGCACAAAGCGGTTCCTTGCGTTACGCAAGAACATCCTGCGTTGATATTTTAAATAGAAATTGACTACCCGGACGCATAACAGTGACTCTATGGTATCAACTGCGTTTTACAATACGGCCTTAACATTCCAAGACGTGTTGGCGACCTTAAGTGCAAGGTGGCTCAACATTTTTAAATTAACAGCAAAGTACAAATCTGAAAGTGTCCACTTAAAAAGATTTAATTTAAGAATTATTTAATTCTGAATGGTAAGAGAAAAACTATTATTTTTTTCTCTCTTTGAATAAAGGAAGTGATACGAATTCAACTGAACCTAACTTCAGTAGGTGAAATATATCTTAGGCGCTTTCATTTTCGGAAATCGAAACCATTGAAGTATAATAGATGTTTAAAATTCTATTTTATTTTTTTGTAAACCGCCTCTGATTTCCGTATGATTTGCTAAGATATTCTATCCTTCACAGGAACTAAGCGAGAGGTTTGGACTTTTTTTTTATTTTATAGAGAAAGGATTCTTATAGACATATATTTTACCCAGTATTATTCTTAAATGATATTTATTTCAAATTTACTGTCAGGGCCGGATTTAGCACTAAATTTGAGGGGTCTTATAATCACAAGTTGCACTTTCGTTTTCGAATTTTTCATCAGATTATTTCCTTGGATTAAAAAGTATATACTTCGATCTATACAACCAAGAGTATTAGGTTTATGGTTGAGTAGCTATGTAAGTGATTAAAAAAATAAACAAAAAAAACCTTTAAAAATTAAAAAAAAGAATATAGAAATATCCAAAATATTTGAGGAGGTCCGTAACCTTATAACCTGTCATTACCTGTGCCCTCCTCCCCTCCCCTGGATCGGATTGTACTTACAATGATAGATATTATGCATTGATAGACATCATTTCAAAAATAACTAATGTTATAAATAGTAATTGCAGAGTTGTTCTTTTTGTTTCGAAATGTTAAAAAGATTTTTTCATAAAGAATTAATAAAGTAAACAGTTTTTATAATAAGCTTGATAGGTTAAATAATGGTCAGGATTTTCAGTTTACAATGATATTTATTATGGTAAGCCAACGTTTCGATCCAGCTTGTGGATCTTCATCAGGGCTAAAAGAAAACAAATATATGAGTATCTATGCTAGAGGGTGACAATAAATGGATACATTACATAACTGATAATAATAAAAATAAGAGGCTGGTTAACAAGATAAAATAGAATCTGATATTTACCTACTGAGTCCAGGTGGATACTAAGACTAAAGGTAAAAATAAGGTGAGAGGTAGTGGTAGGGGGTAGGTTTGCCGACTTCAAAGGTTTATGGCGGGGAAATCCAACGCTTTTGAAGTGAAGGCACATGACAACTGAGTGAACAAAATATTTAAAAACTAACAAAATATATGGTACAGTATACAAATAGTTGTGTCTGGACTGAATAATAACATAAAAATGAGATAATACATAATGTAACAATGCATACAAATTTGGAAAATATATAGAAAGAAGCATACAATACAAAAAATAATAATAGTATAAGAGGTACAGAGATAATTGCAGGTACCTATGAAATCAAAACTATGATTTGAGGATGCGGAAGATGTTAGAATAAGTGGATGAAATTATCTCTTTATCTGTTTTGTGATTTACCGGGTTATTAGTTTCTAGATGGATGAAAATGGATTCTGAGAGGAGACGTTTGTCGTGGTTAGATACAGTTGCTAATATGGAGGGGTTCTCAAAGTCGAAGGAATGGTTGTGGGCAATGGCATGTTCTGCTAATTTAGATGTAGACGAATTACGCGTGGAAATACTGTATTTATGTTGATAAATACGTTTTTAAAAATAATTTTTGGTTTCACCTATATAGCAACTGTTGCAATTAAGCGTGGAGCACTGGATACGATAAACTACATTACACTTGTCTAGGAGAGGTATAACGTCTTTGAGTTTTGTATAAAGATTTTTTAATTTATTGTTATTTTTTAATACTAGGCGCATGTGTGGGAAACTCGATGAGAAGGATTTTTCAATTTTGTTGGAGAGAATGGGGATATATGGGATAGATCTGTATTGGAAAGTAGAAATCGGAGGTTGTGAAGAGTTGTTAGAGAGATTTTGAGTTTTAGCAGTGTTATTGATAAGTGTTTTTATTAAATGCTCAGGAAAATCGTTAGATTGTAAGATATTTTTCAGGCGGATTTTGTTATGACAATGAAATTGTGGATCGGACAAGTTCAGGCTACGGTGGATGAGGTTTTTTGCGACGTTGATCTTTTGGTGATGTGGATGTTGGGAAAAATAGTTAAGGAGTCGGCCAGAATAAGTGGGTTTGGTGTACCAATTAGTGGATATAGAAAGGTCCGGGTTTCTGGTAATGGAAATATCTAGGATATTTCCATATATTTTGTTAGTTTTTAAATATTTTGTTCACTCAGTTGTCATGTGCCTTCACTTCAAAAGCGTTGGATTTCCCCGCCATAAACCTTTGAAGTCGGCAAACCTACCCCCTACCACTACCTCTCACCTTATTTTTACCTTTAGTCTTAGTATCCACCTGGACTCAGTAGGTAAATATCAGATTCTATTTTATCTTGTTAACCAGCCTCTTATTTTTATTATTATCAGTTCTGTAATGTATCCATTTATTGTCACCCTCTAGCATAGATACTCATATATTTGTTTTCTTTTAGCCCTGATGAAGATCCACAAGCTGGATCGAAACGTTGGCTTACCATAATAAATATCATTGTAAACTGAAAATCCTGACCATTATTTAACCTATCGTAATTGAAGAACAGTTGACCATCTCTCATCTCTATAATAAGCTTGGTATTTTTTTTGTAATTTTTAGAAATATTTAAACAAAGTTGCGGATGCTGCAGCATGCAATCCATTTTTATTTTCTCTCTTTTTATTTATTTTTTTTTACAATTTTTTTTATTTTTTTTTTTACTTTAATAATTGATTCGCACCTGTCAGCAAGGTACTGACAATCAGCGAATGTGATGACGGTAGTGGGAAATGATGACATGTCAGGCATGAGGAGGGAAAGCACCCAACAGCACCCCCTTCCTGGCTTGATTCAATTACCTTGGCTGTCTAAGAGAGCAGATCTCTCATCCAGCGCCTTTTTAGTCTTCTCGTATCCATCCGTACTTCAGCCATATTACTGATTAGACAATTAGGGTGTCCGTTTAAATTATTAAAAAAAACTTTTGTAAAGCGTCGTTATGTGCTGGTCGACTGTTGGTATATGGAGGTCTGTATGTAAAGTTTTGTTAGTCACGTACCAGGGTGATTTTGTGATAATTCGTAACAATTTTGATTGAAAAGTTTGAAGTTTTTGTAAGTGAGTCTTTTTAGCAATGCCGAATATCTGTGAGGAATATGTCCATATGGGCTTCAGTAAGTAGGTGTACGTATTTACTTTTTGTTTCAGTTCAGTTTTGATGATTTAGAAAGTAGCGGGTAGAGAAGTTTGAGTCTTTTGTCAAGAGTCCTTTTTTTCATTTTGACATGTGGGCCCCATGTCATCCTTCTGTCGAAAAGGAGTCCTAGATAGTGTACTGAGTCCGTCTGTGGAATTTGGTTGTTGTCAATATGAACAGGGGGGCAGGTTTGTTTTCTAAGAGTGAATGTGATGTGTTTTGACTTGTCATGATTGAGTTTAATTTTCCATAATTGAAACCAGTCGTGTAATTTGTATAAGTGATGTTGTAATGTCAATGAAGCCTGTGTTGGGTCCTGATGTTTCGTGATAATTGCAGTATCATCAGCGTAAGTTGCAGTCAATGTCTCGTTGTTTATAGGTATGTCGTGCGTGTAAATGATGTAGAGTAGAGGTGCTAGTATTGAGCCTTGGGGTACTCCCGCCAAGACTGGATAAATTGAAGAAATTTCCGAACCCTGCCGGACGGAGAAAAATCTATCGAAGAGGAAAGATTGAAGAATCAGATAATAAGTGGAAGGTAATATGGTCTTTAGTTTAAAGAGAAGACCCTGGTGCCAGACTTTGTCAAACGCTTGAGCAACGTCCAAAAATACTCCAGTTGCATATAGTTTTTGTTCTAGAGCTCCTGCAATGTAGTCAGTAACTCTGTGTAGTTGATGCGTCGTCGAATAGTAAGTGCGGAAGCCGAATTGGTGGTCAGGTAACACTTTTTGGTCTGTAAGTATGTCAACTATTCTTTTGTGTATTAATTTTTCAAATAATTTGGAGCATATTGGGAGGAGGCTGATTGGTCTATAGGATGACGGGTTGTATATGTCTTTACCTGGTTTGTGGATCATTTTTATGATGGAGTACTTCCATTGTATTGGGAATTTGGACGTTCTCAGTATACAGTTGTAAATTGTTGTTAGAAATACAAGAGCTTTTCTCGGCATTTGTTGGAGTGCCTCAGCTGTAATTAAGTCATAACCAGGGGCTTTCCTTTTTGGTAATTGTTTGATTTGTAGAGCGACTTGTGAAGGAGTGAACGGAGGTGGTGGGAGTGTCAGCTGCAGTGGAATGTCTAAGGTGTTCTGTACAATGGTATCATGTTCTGTATTTATGAAATCAGTAAATGGTGTAAATACAGAAGAAAGGTGTTTGGCGAAGAGCTCAGATTTTTCTTTATCCGACCGGCCCAGGAACCATCTTCTTTTCGAAGTGGTGCGGATACCTCTCGATGTTTTAGCAGTTTTTTGGTATGCTTCCACAAGCTTCCATCGTCCGTCGAAAGGCTACTAATGTAAGCGTCATAGTTTGTCCTGTTGAATTTTTGAATTTCTCTTTTGAGTTGATTATTAAGTCGGTTGTATGTTTGTCTGTCTGAGGGACGTCTGTCAGTCTGCCATACCTTACGCGCCCTTCTCTTTGCCCTGATCAAGTCCCTTATAAACTGAGGATATTGCGGTAAGTGCGCAGATTTGGAAAGTTTATGCTTGGGCATTGATGAAGACCATGCCGCTTCTTGAATGTTTGATGTGAACATTTCTACAGCTTCTTCTAATTCACTTTCATGTTTTATAGAAACTGGGATGGAAAGCGACTTATCTAATAGCTCCCTGTATGCATCCCAGTCTATTGAGCCATTAATAAGTTTCGGTCTTCTTTCCAGGTTGACCGCCTCATCCAGGATAATGAGTTGTACAGAGGAATGATCAGAGCAAAGATCAGAACTCGTATGTATGGTGTGAGAAACAGTCCGCAGTCCTTTCGTAATAAAAAAATCCAAAAGATCCGGAGATTTACGTAATGATGTTGGCCAGTATGTCGGTGTTTCAGGATTTATCGTGTCTAATGAATGCTCATGGATAGCAGCCCTCAGGTTCCTACCTCTTGGGTTGCTTAATCGTGATCCCCAATATTGGTTTTATTATCCATATTATTATCCCTAATATTTTACAAATTAAATCATCTATATTAAATAATTTATTTTTGAAGAGAAAAGATTTGGCTCCGCCGGGAATCGAACCCGGGTCTTCCGCGTGACATGCGCGGTATGCGAACCATTGTACCACGGAGCCCGCTTCCAAACGGTGCCAAATCCTTCCTCTTCATTGACACCTCTTCCACGATCTCGCAAATTTTGCGAGTATTTAAGGGAGGTGGACAATTATAAGTATTCCCGGGTTCGATTCCCGGCGGAGCCAAATCTTTTCTCTTCAAAAATAAATTATTTAAAAACAAGATGGTTACCCACAATAATGATTAAATTAATATAAATCATCTATAGAGAGTTTCTCAATAGTCAGAGGTCATAAAACTCCGATCTAGAATAACTTCAATGTCACTCTACATGTTATACTTGTTAGTTATAATTTCAAGGAAGCGAAAGGGAAATTATAAATTGGTATCTAGCCTTAATCTATATAATTTATATTTTAAGTTTAATTAATTTTAATAGTACCTCATAAAGTTATTTAATTGATCGCACCGAAGTTATATGGAGTTTTCCCCCTTTTAAAACATAATTACATGGTTATTCAGATATAATGTAGGTATGTACATTCCAGAGTAAATCATGATTTCAGATAAAATATGAAGAGCGAACCAGGTTTACGAGGTGATTCGTAAATCAAAACATGTAGGAACTTATGCGAAGAAGACAATGATTCATTGTATTAGAGTCGAAGGCTGTACTGCAGTGCTAGTCACAACCAGAATATCTTATAAGTCATAGTAATATCTAATGACTTATTCGTCCCGATACATACCTGACATTCAATTCACAGATTTAAAAAAAAAAAGTCATTTATTGATATTTACAACAGTATCACAACACAACAAATCTAGTAATTGTTAAGAAAAAAGAAAAAAAAATCATAGTAATGAACTTGTAAGGCAACTACACAATAGATCTCTAATAATCATTAAAATTAGAAGGTTCCCAGGTCATCTTCTTTTCAGACGCCTCGATGGATTATCAGGAATAGAGGAGGAAGCTAGAACGGAGAAAAGAGGGTTGGGATAAGGATTGGGATAAGGAACTTTGCAACGTCAGCGACATATTGAACATCAAGGTCTTTATGGATAACAATTAACAAATTAAAACCTTTTTCAGCTTTCCAAAACTTAAGTCCAAGTACCCAAGTGATTCAGATTAAATGTTATATACCTAAATCTATGCCAAAGGAACGGTAGACTCAGGAATAAACACAAATAAGTAATCACTAGACGCCGCATTATTGCTATACAACTCATTCGCTAAGTTTTTTATAAAAAAAAATTTTGGGTCCAAGATTAATTGGCCAACTTCATTTACAATTAGGTACATGTGATATCCGAAATTGCAACGCAGTCAGTATTCGCAAAATATATTCAAATAATCCATGGGTTTTATACATTGATGTATGTAAGGACATGGTACCGGTAAACATATTCAGACAAAATTTATTTATCTATCCAGTGAGCTATAATTAAATACAGAATGTAAGTTAGTACCAATCAACTTCAAGGGTATTTCAAGCATTAGTGGGTAACATTAACATCTGCATGCACGAACATCTGCTACCTTGATAATTCAACTTAATAATATGTTAACATTTAGAGGACACGTACCAGTCATTTATATATATCATAAAGTTATATATAGCACTTTATATAGATTTTTTTATATTATTAATATTTTTTTTTGGTAGCCACCTACAAGTCAAGAGGTGATTTCTTCTAAAATTTTTCTATTTACGGTAGAATAGTTTAATTTTGCTAATTTTTTTCTATTTACGGTAAAATAGTTTTATTTTGCTATTTTATATTATAGATAAACAAAAATATGAAACGTATATTAAGCAAAAGGGTCAACTTTCACTGTGGATATGGGGGAAGAATTTATAATTCCGATGGCAGTGATAGCGGTGTGAACTCAGAGCCTTATCTGATAGTGCTGATGAGAATGGCGGCTGTTTCTAGTTTTCTAGGCCTCGCATGATCTGGAGAGAAGAGAAAAGTGAGAAAAAACTTATTATCGATGCGAGACAAAAGATGTACCATTATGTTTTGAATAATATTCACAGGAAACTAATAAAAAATATAATAGAAAAACTATAATAAAAATGCTCTCCTGCTTAACTGAATAGACTTGCCCCCTTTCCCATTCAGCATATTTATCAGTCCAAAGGATATTAATTAATATATATGTGTGTGTATATATATATATATATATATATATATATATATGTATATTTAAAATTACTAGTCAATCACAATGAAATTATTTAAATAATTTTATTATAAGAAAATATTGGCCACGACCGGGAAACGAATTCGAACCTTCTGCATCCCCGCCGCAGTGTTCTTACCATTGAGCTAACCGTAGGGCCAATCCTAGCCGTGTCAATCTTCTCTCTACAACGATCCCACCCGCAGCATCGTAACCTGGGGCTGGAAAAATGTCCAAATGATAGCATCTAAATATTAATAATATTATTAGATTATTAATATTGTTAGACCAGTGACAATGAAATAGCCCAAAGTTGATCATGTACAATGAGGAAAAGACAGTTATATTTTCTTATATAACAATTTTAGGTGACGACAAATGGCAATGGAACTAAACAGTTGTCGAATAGATAACCCCAGAGGATGGGCTAAAAGCCCGAAACGCTGGGAAAATTAAATACAAAATAACCCATGGGAAGAGAACCTTTATTAAAGAAAATTAAAGAAAATCCTTAAGCAAACTAATCTTCATCAATAAAGAGAAATATGGTTATCATATCCAAATATGGACATCATATTATTTTTTTAAATTTTAAATTTATTTACTCAAAACTGGATAAATGGAACTTAAACCCCTTGTTTTCCAGTTTTTACATTTCATGACCCCTCTAAAATATTTTGGCTAATTAATTTTTACTTTCACTTAGCTATATATGAAATATATAGTAAGTGGAAGTATTGCGAGCGTGAAAAATTTCGACTTCCGGTTTTCAACGGAAATACACGATTTGGGGTTCCCTGAGTATAACCAAATAACCAAGTCCCGCGAAATGGTGTGTGTGTGTGTGTGTGTGTGTGTGTGTGTGTGTGTGTGTGTGTGTGTGTGTGTGTGTGTGTGTGTGTGTGTGCGTGTGTGTGTGTGTGAACAGACTAGGTCAAAAACTATAAACTGTGCGAACCTGAAATTAGGTATTTAGTGTATGTACGAGTATATGGCCGCGATGTGACAGCAAAAATTTCATCTAAATTGCTCAAAGGGAGGGGGTACTTTATTTAATAACTTTTTACGTTTTTTTCGATTTTCCCAAAAATGGCTCTAACGATTAACGGGGACTTTACTTAATAAATTTTGTATCATTTTCACTTGTTTTTTTTATTTACTCAAAAACGGCTTTCACGATTTTGATCAAATTGGGTATTTGATGTATGTATATGACAAAGATGTGATAGCCAACATTTCATCAAAATTGATCAACCGGAGGGGACACCTTATTTCATAACTTTTTTTCCAATTTTTCGATTATCTCAAAAACGCCTTTAGCGATTTTCATCATATTCGTCATGTTTAATGAAAATTAGTTGTTATTTAATATCAGGTAAGCGCTATCATTATTCAAATGTTCTGAGCAAATGAAAACAAAAATAAGAAATTAATGTGGAAAAATGAGTAACTTTGAGAAGTGGCATTAACAAAACGCATTAATTTCTTATCTAAGTAAGTTGGTAAGTGAAAGTTGTGTGTTGCGCGCACGCACCAGATTTTTTTTGTATTGTTAATGTAATAATGCAATTAGGTAGTGATTATATCATAAACATTCTTTCTTCTTAATACAAGAAAATAATCTCATAAAAAAATAGAATAATAAAAGTTCTTTGAGCCTAAACGCCGGGGGGGGGGGGGTCGTGACCCCGCAAAAGTTTGAGCTATAAACCGTCCCTTATGGTATTTAATTCAACGATCGTATAATCCCGTTATTCGGAATGATTAAAAGTGTGAAATATTATTTAGTGAACATGTACCTAAATAGTATAAGAATTTTTGTTTATTATTTCATTTCTGTAACGAAGAAGGGATAAATAAGAGATTGGAGAGATATTTGGGGAATCGCGGGGTAAAGAGCGTTGAACCTGGGCAATCGATGAACAACAATACCTGCTCGCCCAGCTGCTCGGGTGTCAATGAACGTACGCTACGATACAAATATACAATATATTCTTATAATATATACTTTTACGTATGTATACATAAGAACAATGTGTAATGGTTTAAGGAACCTTATTAAATTACTTTTAATAACATTTTTTATTGCACACTAAAAAAAATGTATGCCCCTAATATGCGGTTCATAATAAAATCGCTAATATTTTTGAGACCTGTCACACTGAATTGCTTTGATAAATATTCTAATGAACGCATTGCAACGCACAGATGCATTCTATTCGCTAATGCACTATATAAATTAAGAAAATTTATTTAAATCCATTCGTTACAACATATTATTAGCTAATTAAATTAATTATCGCAATTAATCCTATGAGGTGCTGAACAGATCGTACATACCCACTTTAGACCGCGGAAACCACACACCAATCTCTTGGGATACTGCCAGATCAGCCGAGGAATTTGGTTTCGACCTCTCAACAGCTAATGGACGTCAATTAGGTAACAAGATATAGTAATGAACTAGTAATAGATAGTAATGGACTTGTTATAACGATCATAATTGAACTTGAGTATTCATACACTTCTATTTGCGTCCATGTTACATAACATTTTCCTTTGATTGTGTACATCTCTCCTGGCGGCCAAGCCACTCTACCACAAGGGCGGTTACTTTCTCAGCTAACAAAGGAACATGAATAGTTAAAAGATATTTAAAATATATTTGTATTCTAAGTAAGAATTATTTTGAGGGTCCGATGCCATAATTATATGATAGACGTTACAACAGTGTTTTGCATCGATTGTACATTTTAGAAAATATAATTGAAATAGTCATGTTCAGAATAACAAGCCAAAATGGTTTCACGGAAGCATAATTAGGAGGTTGACAAAGAAACTTGAAAAGAGTTCTTGACTTTTATTAGAACCGTTACATTAATATATTATTAAGTAGTCACATGTTATAGATGTGACAGGAATGATCTTCACCTTTCTGGATTGTTCTATTTCGTACTAAATATAAGAAGCGAGGGACTATGTATGGGCTTATTCTTCCCTTAAACTTCGAAGCAGAAGGTTACTTTTGAGTCGCTGTTCCGTGACTGGCAGTAACTTTTTATAACGTTGTTAAATTATTTAAACACACAGTTATATTACAATATTAATATCTTTACCGATTATCTCCTTTTTACTGAAGCTGATGGATGGGACACAAAAAATAAGTATTAAATTTTAAAAAATGCATTCGAAAAAGAGTCTCGAGGATTAAAAAATCTCACTATGGATTCGTTCAGATCACGAATCAGAAAGAGAGCGGGTCGGCCCAACTTAATCTCCTATATCATTCATTGAACATAGATAAAGGATATTGTATTCCTCTTAGGAAGTGTTCGTTCCAACGTATTTTCTAAACACTTTAACTAATTACAAAATCACAGTTAACCCCCGAATATAAGTAGATATACACGAGGACTGATGATGAAGGGGGGGGGGGGCAGGGAAGGGGGCGACCCAGTTGGCGGGTGTTCACCCCCACCCCTGCCAATCACCACGGTCAGCAACCCTCGCCTTTGTTTTATTTTAGTTTAGGGCTAAAGTGAGGTCCTAGCCGCTTCGAGGAAGTAGTTTTATTTTAAATGGCGAATCAGGTAGTGAAATTAGCGACGTGTTACGCACGAATCTTAACAGAAAAATGACGCAAGCCTCACCACGAGATTTCACAACTGGCACCAATAGATATCTGGACGATCCAATATAGACTATCCAATATCTGGACGAGCCAGTAAAATAATATATAATGTTAAAAAAAGGTTTCCAAAGTTTATTTATGATTAAGATAATATTAATAATAAAATTTATTATCCAAAATTAAGGAAAGGCACTAGACACTTTTAATGGAGCGCCCATGATAGCAAATGTATCACGTTTCACGTAAGAGACGTATTGTGAGAAACAGCATATTCCAAAGCACGAAAACTGACTTACTTCATACCACTCTTCACATCGAATAGATATTGCCGTCATTACTACATTCAAAAACGGCAAGGTACTTTTACGATATTAATTACTTACTTTTACGATATTAATTAAGTACTTTTACGGCAAGGTACAAATTAATCGATATCGTGGGCCCTATCAAAGTGGGCATATGCTAGTTTAAAGCAGGCTATACAGGTCTGCCAGGTCGGCGCGCCGTGCTTGGTTCAGGATAGACCGTAGTAATGGACCCAGAAATTTTCTAAATTTCAAGAGTAATGACCTAAGGATAAACTAAGGAGAACCTAAATTATAAGGACCTAATGTAAAAAAATTATTAGTACACGGTGACGTTGCAAATTATTATTGTGTTTGAATATAATTCATTTTCAATTTGAAGACTTTAAAAATGACTAAATATTACATAGAAATAATAATATTTTATTAGTGTCATTACTTGTGGGAGGGGGGGGGGGTCGCACGCCCCCTGACAAATAAAGTACAAGAAAATAAAAATATGTTTTCCGATATTCGGATTATTATTAGGGTTATATTATTACATATTATTATGATATTAATTTATTTTAGTTATATGGTTATATTATTAATATTAGGGTTCCGATGTTCTCATGTATGGTAAAAGAATTCTTCCATTAGGTATTGATATTAATTTATAGAAGCCATCCCCAGACATCAGCTTGATAAGACGATTTCGAAAGCCTCATTTCGAGACGGATGACATTAGTGTAGTGGTTTCGGAGATATTTATTAACTTCCTACAGAGAGAGAGAGATGTTATGAAATATCTCAACACGGTCTGGCACTTAAAGTAGTTTTTCTTGTCGCTGTTTATAAATTTTACTTTAGTCAACTTTTTTAAATGAATATAAAATTATATTTAATGCCCTCATATACAATGAACGGTGAAGTGGATAAAGGATATAGGTAACGTAGTATAAATTTGCTAAAAGGCAGGCGTATATATGCGTACTTCAATCAATCAGGTTATAACCCAAGATTTATAATTGATTAAATATTGGATTTTTGTAATTGAAAGGCAGAAAAAAAAAGTAATATATATGGCACCGCCAAGTCTAATAAAATAAAGATATTTTTTCACTTTAGCCAACAAAAATTCTCTTCTATTCACAACAGTTAGTTATATGCAAATCGATCGATGTTCTCATTAGCGATATACCAGTCTGCCTTGTAGTGAATGATGATGCAAATTCAATTTTCTCAAAACTCAAAAAAGATGGCTCAATTTCATTCACTTTTATTTTTCGAATTGTATGTTCACACTTTTTTATTCTCGTTTCTGCTGTAAAATAATAGGATGATTATTCTCAAGGCTTAGGATGAAATTGTAGTAGTTCAATCATTAGTCGGTTAATAACCATCCCTAGATAGATTAAATAACTCAACCGTGAAAACTCGACTATTTGGTTCATTGCAATACGAACAAAGAATTCAAGAATTGCGCCGTGTTGTGAGGAATCCCCGTGTCAGGCAGAAGCGGGAAATAGATTGCGGAGATGAAACCCTTCTTGCCCAACGGACCTTGCGAACAACTGCTTCATTATAAATACCATAACCTCTTGGGAAACGTTCGGCGTCACCGGGAATACAAGAATGGAATCTGCGTATCAGTCCCGGGTGGACGGATGGAAAAAATTCAACGTAGAGAGTCTTATGCAGAATTGTTTGATTATTTTTTGTAATTGTTGTGTATTTTGTATAAGATTTGTAAAATTTTAACAGTAAATATACCAGAAAGTATATAAATAAATATAATCAGTAGCTGTTGATTTTTTTTTTAATTTGCAAGTAAGGCGAAACGAAAATAAACTTGATGTCATGAACATAGGGAAAAACATAAATAAATCAAGGCTATGGATGTCCTTATTCTGGGCAAATCCAACATGAAGCCGTTTAGTGTGGTCTCTCCCTCAAAAGCGACTGGTTTATTATTAACCGGTTAATGACTAAACTGCAACAATTTCATTCTAATATTGATCAAAAACTCAATCCTGTAAACGGGTCTATTCCATCGATTGTAATCGCCCCCTATTCGGTAAAACAGCGAAGCAACATTAAAAAATAAAATAAAAAAGTGTGAACATATTATAATGTGAAACAATAAAATAAAACAAAGAAAAACACATGATTGAAGAAATTCTAGACTTGTCGTTGGAACAAACTATTCTATTACATGTTCGTGATTATTCGAGTACCTTCTACGCTTGTATGGAACGTTCTAGAATGTTCTGATTCGGACTAAATATAAGGAGTGATGGACTGGAGAGCTAGTCTTGCTCCGAAGCTCGAATCATATGGTTATTTTTGTGTTACTGTATTGTTACAAGTTGATACTTTTTGTAACCTTCTAAATAATTTGAGTAGCATTGTAAATTATTATTTTCGTTGAATAACAATATAATTGAAAGGTAAAGTGGATAAAATTGATAAGTCATATATTTTGAGTTCTGAGAAAACTGAATTTGAATGATCTGTTCACTACAGGGCAGACAGGTTTTACGCCAATGAGAACATCGATCAATTTGCTTATAAAGGTGCCTTTACACTCTACGGACTTTACCCTCGAATAGCTTTCACGAAGGTTGTTCGGGTGTTCTAGGTACTTCATCTGTTCGCCTGTTTTTCCCAAGTGACAAGAGTTGTTTGTGATACTAGTACGCCGTTGTAAAAACATATCGCTCATCCAGTGTAAGAATGGTATAACTTAAAAAAAAAAACTATTTTTCAGGAGAGCAAATTTTTTTTAATTAAAAAAATAATACTTTTTTTCTGTATTAAACCTCTCATAACGCCCAGAAGTACCATAGGGGAAGCCATACTAAAAAGACCGGGAAAGAGAAATCCAGCAATAAGAATAGTAATGCAAACAACATAACGTCATATAATTCTAATTTGGTTTATTAATACCGAGAGTATTAATGGTCATGTTTCGATTAGTGTCACCTTTGGGGAACTATAGACTTTCTAGACCCTCGAGCCATGTAACGATTTATAATTGTAGCAATTGTGACCTTGATTCGGCCTAGCACCCCTAGCCAAGGAGACCTGCCATCAAGGTCGCGGTTCTCGACTTTCGATTTTGGGCTGGAACCTGTTATCACTTCTGCATCATCATATTGTAACGTGAACAAAACAACAACATATGATTGAAAAGAATATTTAGAACAAGCTGTTCTAGGAGATGTTCATCACTGTTCGAGAATATTCTACATTGGTCGGGAACATTCTGGATTTTAAATGTAAGGAGCGATGGACTGGAGAGTTAGTCTTGCTCTGAAGCTCGAATCAAAATGTTATTTTTGTGTTCCGTTATCGGTACAAGTTAATAATAATGTTTAGAGTAAAAATTCTAAAACTATTTTTTCTTTAATTGAATTTTTTCAAGTTACCTATAGTGGTGATTATGATAAAAATAATTTGGGTAGTTTTTTTTTGTTGATATGATTTAAATCTTCCTTTATATATTTCGTTTAATTAATTAATTACATTTTTAAAAGGAAGCTTATGCTGTTAAAGTATTCAACAAGTAGTAAATAATAGTACTGCATTTATAAAACCAGTTTTAAACTTGATTAAATGGGGAAATCGACTAAATAAATAAATATAACAGTCTATTAAGTACAAGAAGAGAGAAATCAATTCCTGTCATACGTTTAAATTGAAAGCATGTAGGAAATTGACATGAAATGAATCGAAAGTTGCCTTCCGATATTATTCAAATTGACAATGAATTTATGCAGAACGTTGAAAGAAATCAACATTATGTGAAAGCTGCAACATTTCTTTCAATAAGATAAGCGATCGCACGGCATTGGGACCAGTAAAGCTTGTACTAATTGGAAACCTAATATATATTTTTTTTACGCATAAGAAATTTTTCTGAAAACAGGAACATTTTGAATATAAAAATACGCGTCAGTCAGGTAGTTTCCGGAATCCGCACACAACTTTTACGAGAAATTCCAAGCAAAAACGTAATTACTTTCTCCGTTGAAAAGGAGAAACCAAAGCCCCAACGAAAAAACAGACAAATCAGGATACTTTTCAAATCTTGTAGCTCTAATAATTTTTTTTTATAACAGAAAGAACTGCCTCCTGTCCAAGATAACTTTCATTAATTCACTTCGAAGAATTTTAATTAATCCTTTTATTAAATAATTTGGAGGGTAAAAGACATAAGTAATTGAAATTCGGGTGTTTCCAAAAAAAAAAAAAAAAATTAAAATGATTTCTAAGAATTCGGAAGAAGGTTCTCATTAAATTATATTCAATTAGAGTCCTTACCAAACTTGGTGACTTGGAGACAAGTCAAGGGGGGAGGGGACCGGTTGAAAATAATTTTTTTTTTTTAAAATAATTTATTGAAATTCACAACTTTATTTACAGCAAATATATTTTGTAAAGGTGATAACAATAAGAAAATAATATGTCATGAACAGCATGAAGAGAAGCTACATATTGGTAGCATCAACCAATACACTTAACATAGAAGGTCCCGAAGCCATCTTCTTTTTAGACGCCTAGGAGGATTGTCTGGGATAGAGGAGGAAGCGAGGCTGGAAACAAGAGGTGAGGTTGGAACATTAAGGTTTTTATGAATGAGTTTATTTTTGACGAAATAAGGAGCGTTAATGATTTTCGAAGGATTTTGGATTGCAAGGATTGGATTCGAGAGGAGTTTAAAAATAAAATAAAATTCCAATCAATTAAAATTTTAGTTCACAGTTTATTGATGCCAATATTATAATTTTAATACTAAATTTAATCTTGTATCATTTCTTTAATGATACAAGATTTTTTTATCATATGGATTAGATGGGTAAGGACGGCGCACAGTGGTTGAAAATCGACTATTTTCGGAAAAAACCTTGTAAAACCCGATCTGTGAGCCGCAAAAAAATAAAGTTGATATTATCATAACCACGATTGAATTTCCTATAAAATGTATAGGTTCGAGCCCCGCTTAACCGGCTGTTCGGATTAACCGGCAGTGTAAGGAAAATATAAAAAAAATTATACATCCATTTTCGACTCGAAATCGGCTAGTTTAAACACTTTTGCTGTTTTATGCTAGTAATATCATTGATAGTACTTGCAATATAATTTTATTTCATGAAAACACTCAAGTTAGGTAAAAAAAAAAAAAAAAAAAAATTCATACATAGGAACTATCAATTATTTTTATCGTTATGTTTTAATTCTTAGCTATTAAATGTATATCATATTAAAATATAAGATTGGGATCATCCGACTTTAATATAATTTTGAAAGGAGATGGTGGGATTGACTGTTCGATGTAGGTTTAATAACTGAAACTCTATCTGTGAAAATTTAGTTCCCTTATTCACGCTAAATAATAGCTGAACCTTTTTTTTTAATACCAATCTTCTAAAAACAAATGGATGCTTAAAAATGAAAAGTGCCGAAGCCTTGAAGTTATCGGAGGTCATGTTAATAAACTTATTATTAATAATTTCCAAATTCTAAAATCACGGTAGGTGAAAAAGTTGATTTATCATCGACCTAACCACGATTCAGACTGACTTTATAAATGATGCTACAGACCTGGTAAGTAAGGCATGATGTTTTACTAAACGATTAGTAATATCCTAATTCGAAGCAAAAACTCCATAGCGAATAAACTGCACGAAATAGCTTAGGTATTTCAATAAAAAGAAAAATCCCACATGTACAGACGCAGGTGGACGCAGCTAGAATATGTTTTAATATTTCCTTGAATGTATCTTCTTCTTAAAAAAATGGAATTTAAAACTGCGCTCGGCTGCGCTTGAAAAATATGGATTACCAAAAAAAATTTTTGTCTTAATTTTATTGCATTTATTCGGGATTTTATTTCTTGGGTAAAACATAGACCAAATAGCATCATTTTTATGCTAGTGTAATATGTGAGATCGCTTTTCATGATTATGAAGGAAAATCGCTCTAAGAAACAAAAATGCGAGTTGTAAAAATTATTATAGTGCTATAAATTTTCCGTTGAAAAATAAACTTTTTCAATGATCGATTTTCAAAGGGTCCTAACAAGTTTAAAAAACAGAATATATCCGAATAAATTGATGGAATGGGTCAGGTAACTATTCTATTAATTAATATTGAAAAGAAAAAGAATATTCCAATACCTTCAAAAAATGGGTTTTTTCCGCCTTTCAACCACTGTGAATATCTAATATGACTGTAGCGGATTGATCAATTAAAATTCGAATGATCGTTAGTGATCATTCGACCCAGGTGTCGATGGGATTGTTTATAAAATGCGTGTGTATTATATTCGTATGTGCTTGTTATGAAAAGCAGGCATCTAAGTGTATCATGTGCGTTGTAAACCTACTGTGGAATACCCTACTGTAACGAACTCAGATCCGAGCCTGGAGAAGTATCCCCTCAGCGCGCCTGGTGAGTGAAACGGGTGTATTAAGCTCTTAACATATAAGAAGTTGAAATACTTTCTTCTTTTTCTTTTTATTTTTATAATATATGTTTCAGAAGTGACTATTATTATTTATTATTATTACAAGGAAGTATTATTTTGTTTATTTCTGTTATTATCAGAAGAATTTAATTTCATCAATATATTAATCTACAGAACAAGCTTTTTGAGACCCTTCCATCATCCTGCAAGCTCCCAATAACTTGATTATAGAATGTGATTTTGGAAAATCCGAAATAACAAGATAACAAGCCTTGTTTTCTTTATGAATCTATTCTGTATATAATCGGCATTTTCAAAAATTTGTTACCTATTCGTAGTAGTCATGATATGCAGGACTGCAGCGAATAGGCAGTATGCATCATGCAGTATGCATGATATGCAGGATATGCAGCGATAATAATAAGAAATGGGTACATGATCCTTTAATGTCTTGGAAACAAAACATTTCTTAACAAGATGTTTTAAGATGTTAGTTTAAGGCATTGTATGACAATATTCAAAACGGCTAGGTCTTTGTATAACTCAGAATTATGCATGTCTACGAAGGTAACCTGCAGGCTGCACTGCAAAGAGCAGCCTGCAGGTTACCTTCGTATTAAACGCTCGAAGAATATGTCAGGGCTTGCTCCAGCTGACAAATGGAGGTCGCGGAGGAGGGAACAACAAATATTCTTAATAATATTTGTTACAGACACACACACACACACACACACACATATATATATATGTATATATATATATATATATATATATATTATATACTTTCACTTTTTACTTTCACTTACCTATATATGAAATATATAGTAAGTGGAAGTATTGCGATCGTGAAAAATTTCGACTTCCGGTTTTCAACGGAAATACACCTTTTGGGGTCCCCTGAGTCCAATTAACCAAGTCCCGCGAAATGGTCTGTGTGTGTGTGTGTGTGTGTGAACAGACTAGCTCAAAAACTATAAACCGTGCGAACCTGAAATTGGGTATTTAGTGTATGTATATGCCCGCGATGTGACAGCGAAAATTTCATCAACATTGCTCAAAGGGAGGGGGTACTTTATTTAATATCTTTTTAAGTATTTTTCGATTTTCTCAAAAACGGCTCTAACGATTTTGATTAAACTGAGTATTTGATCTATTTATATGCTTGAGATACGACTGTAAAAAATTCATCAAAATTGATCAACCGGAGGGGGCACTTTACTTAATAAATTGTGTCCCACTTATATGTGTTTTTTTTCATTTACCCAAAAACGGCTTTAATGATTTCGATCAAACTTGGTATTTAGTATATGTATGTGCCCGCGATGTCACAGTAAAAATTTCATCAAAATTGATCAATTGGAGGGGGCACTTTACTGAATAAATGTTGTCTCATTTTCACGTGTTTTTTTTATTTACTCAAAAACGGTTTTCACGATTTTGATCAAACTGAGTATTTGATGTATTAATATGCCCGAGATATGACTGTAAAAATTTCATCAACTTTGATCAAATGGAGGGGGTACTTTACTTAATAAATTTTGTATCATTTTCACTTGTGTTTTAAATTACTCATAAAAGGAAAAAATAAGAAATGAATGTGGAAAGATTTGTGACTTTGTGAAGTGGCAATTAACAAAACACGCCAATTTCTAATCTAAATAAGTTGGTAAGTGAAAGTTGTGTGTTGCGCGCACGCACCAGATTTTTTTTAATGATACTATCATTAATTATTCAAATTAAAAAAATCCGTATTTACGGGTCTTCGCCCTGAAACAAATTTAACCTTTTCTAATTCATAAATAGCATTCAAGTGGTCTACTCTATTAAAAGAATGTTAGATAAAATATTATTCAACTATCACATTTTGTCCAACTGCAGTCAATCTATCAAGCTATCATTCTCCTTTAGTCAACCTCTAGGCTTTACTTTTTATTTCCAGTCCGGGGAGGAAGGCAGGAATGTTTAATCACAGACTTAAGTGCCATAATTACCAGGATTCGAGCTGATTATTTTGCCAACGCGCATTGCAAACGCGTTAGCCCGCTGGAAAACTATGGTCGTATCTGATTTTTCTTAAATCATGTTGAAGGCCCAGACCTCCCTTATACCGAAGCGTCGGAATACACCCTCAACGGAAGCTGTTCCCATTGAAAATATCGGAATTAAATGATATCTCGTTGGAGAGCGAGGCGGTTTGGACGCAGGAGCCGGCAGTCACGTTTCGGCTTGGAAATAACAGTTATTATCATTGAGGCGAGTATTTCGAGGAGGCCACAGCTCAACCGAAAACAACCGATTTCTGCTCAGGTCGTCTGAGGGGCGCCCAAGCTTTCAGTAATTATTTTTTCTTATATTTAAATTAGATATTACATTATAACACTAATCAATCGTAATCGGAATAAATAAAAAACGACTTCAAAGATAAATTATCCCCTTGACTCTTTTAATTTTTTTTTTTTATACGATTAGTACCTGTTTGAAAGAAAAATGACATCTCTTATTTTCTTACATTGCAACGTATATTACAGAAGCAACATTACAAAATCTACTATTTGCCATGCTCCCACTCAGTCCTCATTCGTATTCACTAACTTCACAAGATGTGTTTTAGCTTTAAAGTTCAAATTAAGGTTTAAAATTCTGATTAGAAGTGTAAATGAAGTACACTAATGCTAGTTTTAATCTTCAAGTTTCTACAATGTCTATACTCTTCCATTTTCTTTTTCTTATCCTCTTTATGTCTTTTTTCATAATAACATTCCTTTTTAATAATTTTTCATTGACATCAAATGTAAATGCTTTATATTTTTATTAGTGATAGCGAGATATTAAATTATTGATATTCTTTCCAGAATGTATTAATATACTTTACCAGAAAGTATTAATAATATACTTTCTTATATGCCACTAAGGCAAATCGGACGATTCTACAGTGGGAGTCCTGAATTTTGGCTATCCAGTTATTATTAGGATAGGGATCTTTAACGTACATCGTACAGGCTCGGGATCTGCATTTTACGTCCTATTCTATGAACGGCATAGGCAAGAAAATGGGTTGTTTACTCCCTTAAAAAATCCTAGGGCCACCTCAGGACCTGAACCTTTAGTATTGCAGGTTCCAATGCTAACCACTACAGCAAAGGTGACCCCATGCATATAAGTTTTATTCTAAAGGGATTCAGTACCTGTGCAAAATTATTTTGTCTTAAGAAAAAAATAAAGTAAAATTGTCATAAAAAAATAATGGTGAGAACACTTATGGTACAGTGAAAATACCATTCAAATAATATTCCCCTAAATTAGAAAGTCTTGGAGCCATCTTCTTTTCAGATTCCTAAGTGTTATCATAAATAGAGGGGGGAGCGAGGATTTTTTTTCTCATGTAATATAGGTTTCCTGAAGTCATAATATAAATACAATTTTTACATGAGTATAAATTGTATTTTATTATTGATTTACCTTATTCAGAACACAAATATATACATATTTTTTAAACAATTATACAGGTCACCTTGATGCAAACTTTTTTTTTTAATAAAAGGCAATTAAAAGCACACCTTGGACAGTCTAAGGCCCCAGAGCCGAGGGGACAGCTGGAATGCCCCGGTCCCCAGGATGCGAGGACACGGGGGAGGGGGAGACCTTGCTATCCCAACCTCAGCCATCTAATTAACAGCTCATTGAAAGGGGGCTCAATGCCTCAGCGAGGGCGAAACCTCAAGGTGGGGGTCAGCTAAGTCAACTGTACCGCATTACACCGAACCAAAGGAGGCTACTATATATACATAGTATAGGAAGCAGCTGTACTATTTCGGGGGGCATTAGAAAAAAAAAAAAACAAGAAAAAAAACATATCAAACACATACCACACTTGTTATGACCTATATTTAATTACAAAGATAAATAGGTTTTTTTTTGGGGACTCCTTAGTTAATTATGGTTGAAACAAGATCAATCAATTTTTCACTTAGTTTCTTTAATAACGCTTATATTTCAGCGAGCCATCTTATTTGTCATATTTAATGCGTTCGTCATCAACATATAGGTAGGGCTAATTAACCTAAACGTCACATTTTTTATAACCTTGTGGTATCATTCTCTGTTTATTTAATACTAGGTGGACCCGTGCGAAGCACTTCGCACGAAGATTTCTATCAGATTTTACTTCTAGGTTTAACATAACTATGAAATGAACTTTTTTTTTGCCTGTTCATCCCCCCCCCCCAACCACCCGGGCATTAAGGTGAAATTATTTTTCTACAGCAAGAAAGAATAAATTAATTTTAAGAAATTATTTCTTTCAACTATTAAATTCTTTCAATAGTTAAGGAAGAACTTAATTTTCTGACGTTTTTCTCTACAAAACAGTTTCCTGTAATCTTCCTGGAATATATGAAATCACTAAGAATCTTGCATAGTCTTTGAAATTAATCTTTCTACATTCTGATTTTAACTACCCTACTTATTTTTTTTTTTTTAAACAGTTCATAAGATGTTTTTTACAGTTATCTTTCTGACATTGGAGAGGAAGGTAGTCTTTTAAGTGATAAGAACGACATCAAATAGGTTTCTAACCACGGAGAGGCAACAAAGCAATATGTAGCCCCGTGGAGCTGAGGGGCCTAATCCATGCCTTTTCATAAAAACAATAAGTTTTAGAGATTTAAAACGCCTGTCCCATATACGTGAAACCTGTATGGGTCATAAAGCCCGCATAGAAACCATTGAAATGCATTTTTCTTATTTCGATACTTTAGTTTTCTAAAATTTACACTATAAAAAAGATAAATTGTTAAAACCAAAGTTGTTCCACCGCGATCTTATGAATCACCATTAATGGATTTTACTTATTTTATAAACATTTTGGACTACAGTCATGGGCGGATCTAGCCGATTGTAAAGGGGAGGCTGCGGGCCCACAGCCCTTCATTTGGATCTGCCGATCAGCTTTTTCGCCTCCGCACCACTAAAATTCTATCTGTTCTGCACATTTTTGTTCTTTAACTTGCTTCCTTACTTAAAGGAAAGTCAAATTCTATCTTTAAATGACGAAAAATTTTCCAAAGGGAGGGGCTCCAGCTCCCACAGCAGCCCCCCCCCCCGGATCCGCCAATGATTACAGGAGACTCCCGCTTATCCCTCCTCCTCGGAACGGATACATTGCCGTTTATGCGAGAGAGCTGGTCAATACGGAAAAGCGTATATAAAAACAAAACAAAATATATTATTATAACTTCTATATTGCGATAAAACCCAAATACAACTCACAACCTACTTTACAAATGCTATAAAGATATTAATAAAAGAAAACTTTTATGGGCCAATTTTATTTAACAATTTACGAAAATTTACACTATTTTAACAAAATCTTTTATTTTATTTTTTCGTTTAAACGCACCTTAATGTCATTTTGTCGGTCTTGTCAAAATATAGAAAGCTATTTCTTCTTAATTTCTTTTTCAATCTTTTTAATAAAATGAATGGAGGATACGGATTTCGTTTCAAGATCGATTTACTTCGAAGAGATTTGTTTTACTGGAGTTCAGTCAAAAAATAAAAGACAAAAGCCTTTTTGCCTACATTTTAATTTATTTAAGATCTCTCGAACCGCAACCTAATACAAATTTTAACAACATTTTTGACCAGTGATTGGGAATATGACAAAGTTATAAATGCCTTTAATGATTTTGAAAAGATTTTTTTATCTTTTACAACTTCTGTCGGTTTATCCGAAGAGTCGGTTAATCAGGAACCGGTTAAGTGGGACTATACTGTAATTGCTAAAAGTGAGAGTGCAATTTTCCAACGCTAAAATTAAGTCTAAATCAGATGAAACAACATTTATAGAACCTAAGCACGAAAGGACCTAACATTTGCTTAACGTAATACAATAAGTAGTTGACCACGTGTGGCTGATGGGCCTAACCCAGGCGTTATCTCAAAAATGGTAGGTTTTAGGGCTTTAAAACGCAAACCCCAGTTTAGTTCTAATGAACTAAACTGGGTCTTAATGCTCGTATCGCAATTTATAAAACCCAATTTGATTCGTTTCGATCCATTGAATCAGTACGTTTAGGTCGATATTTTATTTTGGACCAAAAAATGAACACTGAGAATGCATTTCGCAAAAGCTCCGTGAAATTCTGAATCTGACGATACCACATTCGTGGCATTTGGGCACGGTAGGACCTTATAATTGATGAAAAACCAATTTTTACGCTTTGTGAAATAATATATGTGGGATAAATAAATGTGAAGAAGTTTAGCCTAGTGTTGATGTTGATAGGTTAGCCCTAGTGTTGAACACATTAAATGTGACAAATAATAACCAATTTTTAGCTCAGAAAATTGCTCGCTGAAATATATGCGTTGTTAAAGAAAACATCAGCGACTTATTGATCTTCCTTTAAATACAATAAGCTATATTTAATTTATTCACATGAATACTTCAATAATAGAAAATATGTGAATCATCAATCATATAGAATCATGTCCCTTATGCTATCCAATATTATATAAAGAACTTTATTTTTATTTTTATTATATTTTGTTTTTGTGCAGAGGTATTAAATTTCTTTTTATCTCGTTTTCAGGCCAAGAACTTCATTTTTTTGTAGTTTCTTTATATCGTACTTAAGCTGTTTACGTTTCGGTGTAGTTTTGTCCCCATCTGCGGGACACTTAAAAGCATATTGTGAATACAATTTCTTTTTGATATTCTTGAGTTAAGATTATTTGGTCAATTATATCATATTTTAATTTTCTTTTTCTTTTGTACCATATCCTGACTATCCAACAACTCTTTGTAAAAGATTCACGATTATATATATATATATATATATATATATATATATATATATAATATATATATATATAGATATATATATATATATATATATATATATATATATATATATATATATATATATATATATATATATATATATATATATATATATATAGGGCGATATCATACGAAAATAGCATCCTATAGCGTCCTAGGTCCTTTTAATTGTAATAAAATATTAATAATTAATTATTATTGAGTACATTATTCTAAGTAACTTTAAGTTAATAACGTTGAATAATATGTATAAGGCACTTAAAATGATCTAATAAAAAAATGATGACAATCTAACAGTCAGTCTTACTTTATCCGCAAAAATGAAATATTTCTAGTCATTTTAATTTAAAATCTGATAGAACCTTTAAATGAAAATCAATTGTTCGCTAAAAATTTGAAAGAAAAAAAAAAGCGTTTATGAGTGAAATGAAGGAGAAAGATAATAAATTTTTGGTAGGAAATTTGATAAATACCTGATTGTTTTTATTTTTTTGGTAATTATTGAGAACATCCGATATAATATTTAAGTACTTTTTAATTTTCTCAAAAAAGGGTTACGAATCACCACCTCTTCTTGCATCATTAGCCTCAAAAATAAAAATATTAAATTAAAATTTTAAATTATACAATTACGTGAGATGGTAATATGCGCGTAGGCTACCTTGATATACCCCTGACATCACGCCTTGAAGGAAGCCCACGATTAAATAAATAGGCCGATGGCGAGAGTATATCAAAGATAATTACAGCAATGGTTTAAAATTCACAACTTTTACTCTCCATACTCGATTACAGTTTGTCCTATCATTAGAATTAGCCTGCATTAATGATTAATTGATCATTACCGACGCTAATTAGTGATTATTTAAAATTACCTAAGCGAGGAGGGCATTTTATTAAGTCGAGTTGGAAGAAACGGCCGAAGAAAATGAAAGCAATACCTCACCTATGTTATTGGAAGAGTTAAAAAAGGGTTTTAGTTTTTTTCATTTCGAAATTAATTGCAAGTTATATGAATTGTAAAATAATATGTACATATTGGACCTTGGACCCGTCTGTAAAAAAATGTATCAGTGTTTACACCGCTCGTCCAATTCAAGAATGGTCTAACTAAAATAGCGAGTCTTCAGGCAAGCCGATAAAACTCTTTTCTTTTCCTATCCTTTGATATCTGTTGCCTACTTGATCCGATTCTTAAAATATTTTAGGAATCAACACTATAAGCGATTTTACCCCGAGACACTAGATAGACATTGAAAGATAATTCGAGAAATAACTAAAAACAAATATTAGATTTTGAGTTAGACCAGTCTTTCTTGCATTAGACAAACGATGTGTATAAAATAAAATAAAGAAATATGCAATTTTGTTTCTCCAGATTTTGTATTTTCATTTGATATTCAACAATAATATCAAAAAGTTCTATGCTTGATTTTGAAATTATCGATTTTTAAATTTTTACCAAGACATGACTCCAAGGAAAGAATTTCATATCTAGAATTCGAAGCGATGAACATTGTTATGAGTTTTTTTCTTTAACTTTTACTCTGAAAGTAATATTTCATATTAAGTAATCCTTTTGATCGCTACACATTTTCTATCTAGAACCGAATTAACGATCATAAATATTTTTTTTAATTCTTACAATTTTAAATCTTTCTATAAAAAGAAATTGATTAGCAACCGATATTTTCCAACCAGAATTTCAATGAAAAAATTGCTGGAAGGTGACTTCCAAAACCGCAGACCGTTGGGAACACATTAGCGTTAACTATGCCGCAATTTGACATTGAAACAATTTAACCATTAGCTTTTGCCCCTTCGGCAAATTGGCCAAGGGCGAAATCTATTCTTTATTTTCTAATGACAGAGGAAGTCGACCCAGAAACTTTGAGTAGTGATAAACCTTTTACAAAAAAATATTATTCGAATTTCTGTAGTTTTAATTTTCATTGATATGAACATGTGAACAAAAAATTCATAGTAAAGGAGAAGAAGTTGCCTTTAAAATAAAGTATCACTGCCATTGCATATTGAAATAACCTTTCCAATGTAATTGGAATCATGTTATATAATAGAAAAAGACATTTGCATTTTTATACATCAGATTTTTTAACAGATTGCCATACACCCTTTTAATTTATGCAATTTAAGGTTTAAGCACATCAACATTTTTTTTTTTTTGTCACCCCTCCTTCCTCCTCGTTTAGGCTATACTGGGTTTCCCAGGCCAGGGGAGTGGCTGGGGGTATTGATGCCGAGTATTATTAAATTCCACCAGGCTTCGGCTTTAAAGTTGCTATCTTCGGGTTCCCTATAATGTGTCAATTCTTAGGGAACAGGGCGTTTGCCCACTCGGCCATCCAGCCCCAAAGCACTTCATTCACTTTATTAGTAAAAACATTATTTTTTACCTTCATACATTACTTCTTCAGTCATTACTCATACTGAAACGCCATTGCTATTTCTCGATACCCTTAGACACCCTACGATAGGAGGAAATGCAGAAGGTTTACATAAAGTAGAGACACGGGGTTTCAACTAATCCCCAACCGGACGGACAACTTCACAGCTCATTTGCTCGGCACAGCCTCCCATCGGGGAAGTGCCGAGCCAATTTCTCTATTCAATTGCAATATAAAGGAAAGGAGAAAGTAAATTTTCTGCTTCATTGCGGTGAAAATTGAACTTAGCAGTGTATACCGGCGGACAACTGAGGACTTGAAAGGCTGCCTTCTCAGCTAGGGACGGGTAAGGCTAATCATTGCTATTCAAAAGTGGAAGTTGAAAAAACAACAGTGTTTTAGCATAACTAGCGAAGAAATTCTGAAATTTGCATGCACCATTTAAAGTCTAGTTGGCTATAACTGGGATTACTAGTATTAGGATGAGATATTGCTGTGATGCTCTGTACCCATAGAAAGCACAAGAATGGGCAACATTTGGCGGGAACTGATAGACGGATTTTCATTAAATGATCTTAAAGAAAAATAAAAAACTTATCTTACAAGTTGTTTGAGTCTCACATCTCACCTAATACTGTTTATTTACAAAAGCATGGATGCCGATCTATTGAAAAAATATTTAATAAAAAAAAACATATAGGAATGAATAAGCTGTTTAAAATAAAATTATCCCGTCCTTTATAAAAATATATAAGTCATCAATGGTTTTCAAAAAATTGTAACATCTCCGTAATGAATGCGATTTGAGGAAATTTATTCTAGACAAATTGAATTGATGACAAAATAACTTATATTTGAGCGTTCGATATCTTGAACAGAGAAAGATGACAAAAAAAAAAAATTAAATTAATAAAAATATCAATGACATAAATAATAGTAGCACCTAATATTATTTTATAAATATGCTATAGAATTTTTAGTGTATATACCTAACAACAAAAACTGCAGCGCTCGAACTGATATATCAATCTACAGGCGTTAAAGGGTTAAGACCTATTTGGAATTACGGAATCGAGCTATGGGGCTCCACCAAAGCATCAAATTCCTCTCAAATCCAGTCCTTAAAATAAAAAATCCTTAACGTTCCATATGTTTCCGATTTGGCCCGATCAAGCTATCACACCTTTCATAATAAGCTCCCGAACCATCTTAACCCAATGGTTACCAATCTTGCTTTCTTCACAATTCCTAATAATCCTACAAAGGCTTCTGAAAAGAAGATGGGCTCGGGACCTTTTAAGTTAAAAATACTAGTTGAGTGCTATCAATGGGTAGTTTCACGTAAGAGGGGTGTACAGAAAGTTCTAAGCCTGATATATTTATATACAAATATATTTTCAACTTACATATTTTTATTTTTCAATATAGTCCCCCTCAAGAGTAACGCACTTATTACACCGCTTCTCCAACATCTGTAACCCGGTTAAAAAAAAGTTTTTTGTCGAAACCTTCAAAAACGACTTTGAGAGCTTAGATCACCTCATCGTCTGACGAAAACATTCGTCGTGTTTTTTCTAAAGCTATCATAAGTACACAAGGATTAGAACTTTCAGTACACCCCTCGTACACGTCTTTTCATGATTTTTCTTTATTTCATAGCCAACACATTTCCTGGATGTATTTTAATGTAAAGTTTTATATTTCAATAAATTAAATTTAAAAAAATCAAATTATCTGACCAGTGAAATAAACATGAAAAAGTAATTACTGATGATAATTAAAGAGGAAAAAAAGTATCAGGGTAAAAAAAAAGTATAAAACTTGCCTACCTTTGTGACTAAGCAACTAACCTAGTACCGCTTGAAACATATAATAAGCTGAAACTTTATGAAGCTGAGGATAATTAATTAATACTCGTCTTTCGGTTTTTTATTTTATTTTTTAATTGAGTTAGGGAGTGAAATTCGGGCTCGTCGGCTGACCCACTTGTGAAACCTTCCGAAGCAGTTTCCGAAACATACCGTTAGGCCCCCGGTTGTCTTCTGACCCACAAGGAGAAAGGAACGTAATAACCGGTTCTTCTCCAACACTAACTTACTTTCATTCTTAGAAGTGCTAATATTATCGCAAAGGAGGAAGATGGTATAATATTATATTATATTATAGAATGGTACAATAAACTTTTAATTCCATTCAATTTTGTTTGCATCACAACAATGATGATGCCATTTTTTTGTCAGTGTGTCCCGCAAGGTACCCCCCTCAGCAAGGTAGGGCTGAAAAATAAAAAATAAATAAGGTTTAAATAAACTTGGAAAAACTATATACCTAATAGATCGTTAACTTGATAAAAATGAGACAATGTGTCAGTGTGGCTAATTTTTAGTTTAGTGTATTTTATGCATTAGCGTTAGGTGTTTTTGCAAAAACAAAAACGAACTGCGCGTTGAAAAGTAACAACTGTTGGAAAAAACTGCTTGAAAAAGGTCGGCGAATAGAAGAAAGTGCAACCTCCTGACTAAGGTTTCTAATCCAGCAGCTAATTTTTTTTCTAATGTTTTGTTTTATTAGAAAAGTAAAAATATTAAATAAAATATGTATGTATCTGTAAACTGGGAGTGGACACTTCATATATTATGCTTCGGAAACCTTATTATCTGTCAAATCCTTAAATCAGAAATTTACAGAAGAAGAATTTATATAAATAAAATAAGTTCTTTCTTCATTAACCTCATCCTGTTTTTTCTAATTAATTTAAATATATTTTATTGTGTACGATGAATCTTTATTACTACATAGAAATCGATTGAGCTTGAAAGTTCTCAGAAAAAGGAGCGAAAGAGGAAATATAGGGAGCGAAGATAAAAGTTAAAAGCTACGTAAAAAAAATAGGAGCCAATCAAAAACAACTTTACATTTTCGTTTTCTGTTTATAACAATATCAAAAGTACTTATAGCCCCTAAGCCCTTATAAAAATATTTTCATGGAATTATATTTCAGTTTTCCTCAATTTGGAATCTGTTTCCTTAGTCTTTTAATTTTTTTTTTTTACTTCGGAGAAATATAAAAGGGAAAATTTCAACCGCTATGTTAAATAGAAATATAGTAACATTTATGTTTAATTTAAAATTTGTTTGTACTTCATAAAAATATCAGGAAAGTTAAGTTGTTTCAATTTTAATCAAATCGTATATAAGGAATACTTTTTTAAGAATAAAACGTCAGAATTTGGTTGATTTTTAAATTTAATTTAATCTCCTAAGGTAAGCATTAATGGAATAATTTTTTACCTGTTTTAACAAATAAAATTAGAATAAAACGATTTTATGACAGTGTTCTGCTGCAGATTTTTTATTGTATTTGAAATCATCCGTTTTAAAAAACAATATAGGTACTTAATTGAGATTTAATAAAGCGGATATAGATTTATAGCGTATTTAATAAATATATTTTCTCCATTACCATTTATTATAAAATCATTATATTTAAAAAATAAAGAAAAATTATATGATGATGAGATATAAGAAATATAGATTTTTTTTTTTTTTTTTTTATCTCTCACACTCATTTCGACTTTTACTTTCTTTGTCACTTTAACGACAATTATAATGTAAAGTTCGCTCCTATTTATATTTATATATACTTAGATATTAATTAATTAAAATTAGAACTAATTTTAACTAATTAATTAATTAATTAATTAATTAATTAATTTACTAATTAAATTAGAAAGTAGATAAACTGCTGCTATAGTTAATAACAGTTATGAATAATTTTATTTGAAGAGATCAGAGTTGCCGCAGCCGGGATTCGAACTTGGATCTCCCAATACGGTGCGTTTACCAACTGTGCGACCAGAGCCTTTATTCAGCCATGGGACTGGGCAGTCCAAATTATAATAGGATCTTATAACGAATCTTCATATTGAATTTCAATTTATAAAATGTAATTTATTAATCTTATATGAAGAGGAAAAATTGGTCATGGCCGGATTCAAACCAGCGGCAGTCATATCAACATTTATTACGCTCATTAATATAAACGTAAACACTAAATGAATTGGATATTTAGCAAATGTTTATAGATATATTAGATTGTCGTAAAAACAACACTAGAACTGGGATTTTTTTCAAGCATTTTAAGTTTTTGTTATCTTATAAGGCATATTTTAATTACCGTTATTATCACGGCGTACTATGACAAATTACCTGTAAAAAGGAGTATGCCCAACTTTCACTTTCACATGCGGCTAATTGACTAAAAAAAGTGAAACTCTCAATTAACCTCAGCTTATTAGAGTAGCACTTATGTCAAATTACCCGCCTCCGATCCCCCCTCCCCTCCTTCCTTCCTAATATCAGCAACTCTTATTTTGCAGATACATCATTATAACAAACAAATAAATAAAAATTTACATAGAAAATCATTTGAGCATATTTAAAGCATTTTAAAATATTTTTGATATACAGTATCACTAATAAAACAAACCGGCTTTATACCATTAGTAATAAGAAAGTAGCTTAATAGATGAATATTAATGACAGAAAACAGAAATCATAGCCTAACCAGTTTTTTTTTAAATGTCTTAAGATAATTTTTTACATCAAGAACTCGCTTTTACGTCAATTTTGTAACAGGTATGAATCAAGTGTGTATTGTTACACTCATTGTAAACTACGACCAGCATAATTAGCGCACTTCTTTAGGATGCCTAAGGACTTTCTTTATTTCCTTTTTTGAAAAAAAAGCGACTAACGTTTTTGATGCGGTTTCTTGCTTCTGGTTGAAAACATGCGTTGTCTCAGATACTTAGGTTATTCAATTGACACCGGGTCTCATAGTTTTTTACATTAAGTCGAAGAAAGTTTTGGCCCAATTAGCCGATGTTTTGTCCCAATAAAGCGGTGATATTTTACCTATATTTGATTTCATTTTATTAAAAATGGCTCAATTAAGCGGTGGTTCCTATTATCCGAAGACCCAATTAAACGGAGTCGGCTGTAATTATAACAAACAAATACAAACATTTGAGCATATTTAAAGCATTTTAAAATATTTTTGATAAACAGTATCATTCATACAACAGACCGGCTTTATATCATTAGTAATAAGAAAGTAGCTTAACAGATGAATATTAATGACAGAAGACTGAAATCATAACCTAACCAATAATTAAACAGATTTTTCTTTTTAATGTCTTTAAGATAATAAATAGCAGATTTTCGACATCCGTATTAGAGATTGATCTCTTTTAAAAAAGAAAAAACTAACTGGTTAAAACCGAAGCTGTGATTAATACTTAAGACACCTTTGAAATAGAGACACATCATTCTTACTACTTTAATATAATTTCTTATTCACTACGGGAAACTTATAAAAAGTCTCAGTACAAAAATTAATTAATATGAAAACAACTGTAAAAAAATAAGGAATAAATTATAATAAAATAAAAACAAAAAACCTTCAGTGTGTTTTTATTATAGGTGTTGATTTTTTATTTTCATATTTAATTAATATGTTTAATTGTGTAATTATATGAGCTAAGGATAAAACTTGTACAAAAACGTTGATGAAATCCGGCCAAGAACTTGAGCTGGGAATGAATACGGATAAGATAAAATATATGGTTAGCTGTAGAGCTAGTACGATTTTACTGATGTTATTGTAAAAAAGAGAATACGTTTGAACACGTTGTAATATATTGAGCGGCGATGGTAACTAGAAAAAACGAAATCGAGATGAGGAAATTAAGGCTAGATTAAAATTCGGTAATGCCTACACAACTTTTCAGAAGCAAAATTGCTTAATATTACGATTCTCAAAAATATTATTTTTGCAACAGTCCTTTACGGATACAAAAAGTGGCCGCTGACATTGAGGGATGAGCAACGGCGTAGTATTTTTGAAAATAATAACTATCTATATCTGATAAAGTAGTAGAGAAGCTTTTTTTGTTTAGAATTCGACGTAATTTCAAACGAATACCTAATACTTACGGACCTAAATATTTATCTGAATATTTATAATTTATTTAATTTTAACAGAATATGATTATATAATTATCTTAATCTTAATATGAATTCAAACCTGCACATAAGGACTTTTTGATTTTTTATTAATAAAAATAATTTTTTCCCTAATCATTGAATCGGTGCAATGCCATCATTTTTTTAATTCAAATTTTATATCTTTAAAAATCGTTAATAAGATACAAAAGAAAACATAGAGGATCTTGTTTTGAAACCTTGCTTATATCAGTTAAATTGTTAAATTTTTAATGGAAATGACTAAAACGGGAGATTTCAATTTACAAAAAAAAAAGTGGAAAGTTGAAATCTTCTTGTCCTTTTTAGATAAAAAGATATAAAAGAATTAATCTAGAATTTAATTGGATACCAGTACAGCCTTGCTGAAGCGGAGAAACCATTTAAATTGGGTAAAACTTGAATATATTTTAATTCGCGACATAAAAGTACTATAGAAAGTGCGTGGGTTTAAAAAAAACATAATTTAAGTAGATGCGGAGTATTATGACAAATTATAAATTAAATGAAAAGCAGGTACAATAAAAAATCTAATGGAAAAATTGTAAGAACGAGTAATTAATTAATTATATAATAGTATATCAGATTATCTGCAGAATTAGTATTGTTGATTTTGGGCTATGGTGTGATAATTTAACTAACGCTGTTGGTTTGTATTTATGGTTTTGTTCTGATATGCAGAAAGTTCGAAGTTCTATTTTATAATATGTACTACTATTCTTGTTGCCCGTTGAAGCGTGATGTCCGTCAACTATTAATGAGATAAAAAGACTTTCATGATACTTTACAAAGAAGGTTTCGTCACAACAAATATCGTATATAAGTTATTATTTATTAATTCATATTTATAACGCCTATTCAGCCATTTTTAGGGCCTGCATACATATAGATATATAACATCTGTGTCAATGTCATTTTCAATTATTGTACCTTTGGCAGTGTTTAAAGTGGTTTTGACGATGATAAATAAAAAAATCAAAGATGATAAATCCTTTTTTTTTTATTTAACGATTTTCATTTCTATTGAAATGATGTTTCGTTAATTACAAAAAAAAATTATAACCAAATCGTTGAACTCATTTTTGAAATTCAATTTTGGATAGAGCATTTAGAACTGGAAAGAGTAAATACCGATCTTTTTTTGGCGGTATACCATATGAGGTAATTTGCTATTTAAATATGACCTCCGAGAGTTTTCTTAGAAGTTAAACGTTTGCATTTTGCCGATATTAGAATACATAGCTACATTTTTTTTTTTTTTTTTTTGAAGGAAGGGTTTTTCGATAGCACCGAGAATAAATTAATATCACGGACAACATCGTTTACTACTAAGAACAACGTCTTACCTCACGAGTCGGCTATTTTTAGTTATGATTTTATTCTGAAAGCGCTGAAAAAATGATGCCAAATTTTTAACTTAATCCAACTCACTCATCTAAAATTCAAACATTTTATATTTAGTCCTTGAAGCAGAGAGAAAAAGAACAAAAGAGTTATTATCTAAAACAGTCTGCTGGTTAGTAAAAAGTTAAATCGGAGGCTTAATATTTATCCTGAATCCATTCTCTTTAAATTTTAAACTTAAGATTTACTCTCCTGAAATATCATGTTTTCTGAGAAATGACGTTATTGAGGCAATTGAGCGAACGATATATTTGTAATTGAGTAACGAACACTTTTTGCAGGAATTGTATTGCCATGGAGAAAGATGATGGGGGACCTACAAGGTAAACATATTATGGAATAAAGACGCCCAGAAAACCTGATTGTCCTTTTCCTATGAACAATTACTTCATTTTGTTTTTTGCTGAATATAATGGACGATACCATTACTATTTATCATACAAGATGATACCCGAATCCCACGATAGTTGCCATTGATTGATGGATGTGGCCCTCCCAGATCCAGCTACGACACAGAAGGACACCATCAAAATTTGTCTGTGAGCGGGAGTTGTGCAAAGGCCGCCCCGACATTGGCCCACATCTTGCCGGATCTGGGTCAGAGGAGACCCGAGGACTAGGTTATCCAACACCCGCTACGCACTCTCTCCCCGATGTTAGATCATCCGTGGATCGGTTAGTCGGAGCATCCTAATCGGCGGCTGATATGGCAGCCAAGGTCACAGCCGGGGGGAAGGAACAATTGGTCTGAGGATGGTATCTTCGGTGGGCAAGGCCGGGTGGAACTATCCTAGAGGACTGCCGACTTAACCGTTTAGGAGTAATAAGAATATGTTACAATAGCGTTTAGGAGGGTAAAGAAGAATAAAGAAGTATAAATTGAAACAAGGCTAGGTTTACTTAATCACTGAGTGAGATACACGTCGATTCCGCTTGGCTTTATCATCCATGTAATGTCAGAGTAGTCATATAGTTAAAAATCTGGTGCGTGCGCGCAACACACAACTTTCACTTACCAACTTACTTAGATTAGAAATTAATGCGTTTTGTTAATTGTCACTTCTCAAATGAACAGAACGGCTTTAATTATGAAAAATGGTCTGTCATTAAAGGCTTACTCCGCGTGCGTGGGCTCAACGAGTTTTATGAGTGGACTGAATAATTTTCTTTTTTTCTCCTCTTTATGTTATCTTTATTTTTATCATATCTCATATTTAGCCATTTCTTATTTTTAGGCGTAAGGAGAGACAGTTAATTTATCCATATAAACAAAATCAAAGGTACTTTATAGGAAACAAACAAGCAAAAAAGGCCGTGATAACATTTATATGAAAAGAACCTTTTTAAACTACAAAATCTGAGAAAAAATACGTGTTTCAAATTTCGTCAAGATTGCATAAATCAGTCAATAGCTATTAATCAACCCATGTTCGATTTTTAATACTTATTTCGCTATTCTGGGCGGAGGCATATCCAAAAAATCAAAGATCATCAAAAATCCGCATAACTGTACTTGTAAATAAATTATAATTAATAATAATGGCATTTAATAATAAATTAATAAATGGTATGTCAATCCCGACTTTATATATCACATCTATCTACAATAGATCATAAAATACCTAAAAGAAAAAATACTAAACAAGGAAAAATTTGTATTTAAAGCGGAATACATCATTAAGATTTCAGAATTAAAAAATAAAATCATTGAAATCAATTTTTTCAAACTTCAACTTTTATTTACTCAAAATGGAAAAAATGCCACTAAGACCCATTGTCTTTAATGGTACAAATATGTTAAAAACGCATGCTCGTAAGAAATATTGCCAAAAGTATCTCTGGTTGTGTTCGTGTCTGAGCTTTTCAACAACTTACTTACTGCTAACGATGACAACTTATCTAGAGCATGGGAAAGTACAACAAGAAGTGTTGTTGACACAAGATATAACCAAGTACATATAATAACCCATACCGAGAAAGAATGAAGATAATATCTTCTAGTCAAAGATTATTACTGATAAAATAAATAATTTTTAACAATATTTCTATTTATAAAATGTTAAATTAATAAGCGTACCTATACTGAAAGTGAAATTCAGAAAAAATAAAATAATCCAAAATCATTTGCAAGTTTCGCGCTGAAACCGAAGATGCATTATTTAGACATAAACTAAATAATACTAAAATAAAAATTAAAAGTTGGAGGCTAATTATGGTTTATACTGTATATGAATGCACATGAATTTATAAAAACGATATTAATGTTTATTTTATTTTATATGTTGATTGTATAGTTATACTGAATTTCAACATATCTATAATATTTTAGTAATTTTACTTGTATGATGTTATTTATTAAAATACACATATAATTTAACATATTCATACTTTATAGTCTTTGAAAGTAATATAATTGAACGTTTCGAAATGAAAATTTAGTAAAAGCAATTTTCCTATTTATTCCAAATTAAAAAAAATCATATTCACATATAACTCGCTGGTATTAATTTTTCTTAGGAATATTTATATGAAATTTATTTCGTCTGTTAATATTCTTTAATTTATTTATTTTTAATATGTGTACCCTTTTTAAAAATGAATAATTATTTAAAATTTAAATAAACAAATGTTAAAATCTAAAATGATTAACCTGAGGACTCAGAGGAGTTGAATTGCAACCGTATATTTTCAGTGATACTAATTTTTATATACTTTTTTATTTAAATCATAAACAGTTCATAAAAATTAGCTCTCATTTTGTATTTTATTGAAAAACATAATTAAAGAGAGGCTGCAGAATAAAAAGATGAAATAAGTAAGTTTAAATAAATCGAAAATATAAATAAAAATTATAATGAAGGTCAATATGAAAATTCCATTATTATTTAGGTAATGAAATAAACTGATGAACTGACTATAGCGCAATTAACTTACCACAATGTGGTCAATTATCATTAGTTAATTCCCCTTAACGCCATATGATGCATTAAAATCCTCTTGAAGATTAGTCATAGAAGCTAATCGGTGTTGACCGACATTGGCCCAGATCGGACTTGGAAGTAGGTCACAACTCAAATACTCTGACACTCAATCTATAATTATTCTAGTTAACATTTTGAAAATAATTGAACATTATAAATTATATTAGCAAAAAAAAAAAACTAATCAATAAGGGATGGTCAAGAAAAGGTATAAACTGTTTTTACTCAGGAATGTACTCTCATAATGAATAAAAATACATAAACTTAAAAATAGAACCTAAATAATAAATATGCGTGCCATGTTTTATCAAGGCCAATAAAAAAAGAAAAGTCTGTCATTTCATTGAAACATGTCTTTTTTTTTTTTTCTTTTTTTTTATAATCCATATAATTTTGGGGTTGTTAATTTATTTTTTAACAAATGGTCAATTATAATTTTTTGATCTGTTACATGGTCGAAAAATGATCTTTCTTTCTGCGTATTGCATTTTAAGGATGTCAATAATTTCTTGAAAGTTTAGTAAAGGGATAATTCGCTAAGTAAGTTACTCTCAAGATACAGATTTAAGCCCGGATATGGTTTGTAATAATTTATATATATAATATTATACCAGTTGGTTAATCGACCTTCAGTTCAGGGTAATACCACGGGATCTATCCAGTCTTTGTAAAGTTGGTAATCTGAATTAAATGATCGATTTCAAAAAAGGGAAAACCTCATTCCCTGAGGATGACCCAATGAAATATATTGGGATTTGACCGCTCCCCCCCAAATTAAAAAAAATAAATAAACTAGTGAATTAGCTAAAAATCTATAAAGTCGTGTCCAAACAAATAAAGAATTTTTTTTTTTTTTTTTTATAATTTGGGCTTGAAGCTGCAAATTCTTTTCTTTTTATTGATTTTTACTATCAACCAATCTTTCGGGAATTTTATTTGGGGAGTGTTGATGCTTATGAGTAGGCGTGATCTCCTTCAAATAAAATGTTTCTGATCTAAATAAGAATGTTTCATGAATGAAGTTGAATACGTGGCAGGATAACAACTCGCAATTATGTACGATACTACTAAACAAGGGTAGATTTTTATTACTGATTTTTTTACACATAAACCATTTTGGATGGTTTAGAGTTTAGCGGATTCAAGCAAAGACCCCTTCTAGCGTTCTTTGAGGTCCAATACAATACTTGCTATTAAATCAGCACGAACCCTAGCCACACTGATACAATCAACGGTTATCTTTGAAAACGGGAAATTCGACTTTTATCGGTTTCAGAGGAAGCCTTCTATAGCCTTATCGTGCGCACAGTTGCAGCCCAAGACCGCTTATCAACCAAGCGCATGGGAGGAAGACAGTCACAGATGAGGCAAGATAGATCCTGGTGGCTATGGAGAGGAGATGATTGACAAGGGGCTGCTGACAAGATGGCAGGCACCCAGCTCTATCAATAGAACACCGCCAAATGTCTATTTCATTTATCAATGGCGTTTCAGCTGATGGGACAATCTTTCTCAGGTTGTGCATCCAATGACAACTACGGATGTTGAAATCTTGGTTTAAAATATCCCACTTTCGCAGCATTGCAACTTAATCCGGTGGCCGAATAATAATGAAATTATATCTCAAATTTTTCTAGAAAGAACTTCAGATATTTCCAAATGATCAATCTAGTAAAAGAATTTGAAGACGAATAAAATAAAATCTTGGTCGACAAGAGATCTCCTTTCTGCGTGAGACAACGGTCGACAGAATATCGAAAGCAACGTAATTTATATGCATAGGATTAGGAAAGAAATTGTATACAAAATACAACAAACTACATATACAACATATGTAGGATCCCAGGGTTAAATTCCTTCAATGTTGCTGCTTGGACTAGTATTGTACAATGTTAAGAGTCGATATAATATTAGATTATCTTCAAAGTCAATACTCACATCGCTTGTGCGCTGGATCTCTATAACCATTCTAAGAGCCATCACTTGTACCACTCTATCCGTTTTCTGAAAGATTTTTTTCAGTTAGGTCTTTCAGATGAGAACTTAGGTCTTCTTTAGATCTTTCAACTAAAGAAGATAAGACTCCTACTTCGCTCTAGGTCTTAACCTGTTCCTTACATCAACCTGGGTCTAATAAATCTAAATTTCGTCTTATTTATAGTAGAGGTGATCAAGATCTTAATGTCACATAATTTGCTTATTCAGTATCAGACTTCGTTGTAGAGTCACGGACTCTATCTTATACGAGAATTCTTGATTGATTCCTCTTCACAAGAATCCATAATTCTGAAGAGTAATATCAGGATAGGAATTAACTCAGCTTTTCATGATGCAACTTTGGACTTCTTTTCATTTCCATCCTATTGAGAATTCTTTAATAACTGAGAAAATGCTGCCGTTTTTATACGGCTGGTTTATGAATTTTCATACTCGAGCAAAAATTACTTACTAAAAATTACTTCTGGAAACACAAGTATTTTGTAACCGTTCATTACCTGCAATTAGATTACCTACATAAAGAGAAAATAATGTTCTTGATAATTATAATACATATCAAATAAGTTTAACTAATGCCACATAATGCCGACATTATTGAATTTCCAATATAGATTTTCTCATTAATTAATGGAACTTATGGAGGTATTTAACAAAATATAATTACATAAGTAAAGAAATCATTAGGGTAATCTTGATCTAAGACAAAGAAAAGCACTGACTGTTTCGAAATTAATTAGAACCTCATGTAAAAAAAAGCTCATAGTTTGAGCCAACTGGTGACAAATATGTTGTTATTTGTTTTTTTAACGTCACTTTATGCCACTAAGGCTAATCCGACAATGCTACAGTGGGAGTCCTAAATTTTGCCTATCCAAGTATAATTAGAATAGGGATCTTTAACGAGTACCTGACATCGTACAGGCTTCGGACCTCCATTTTACGACCTATCCGAGGGACTGAAAAGCCAAGTATTTATACTCCCTTTGAAAAATCCTAGGACCACCCGCGACCTTAAGTATTGTAGGTTGCTATGTTAACCACTAACAACACAGGTGCTAACACAGGTGACCCCGAATATGTGTTCAATCAGGAACTAATCATGCAAAATGAGGTTTAGATAGTTCAAAAAACTTTTAATACATAAATATGTTCACGTTTATTTTTCTTTTAATATTAAAAATTTGTTTAAAAACAAAAACTTCGATTAGATTTTAATGTTACTGCACTGAGGGAAGTCAATGTTTCAATTGCAAAAAATATCTGCGACTTATCAAAGTAACCTTCGAAATTATCTTCAAATCGGCACTCATCCATCTTGTCACACATCTCAAGAACATGAGCTAGGAACTAAATATCTACAAGGATAAGTGATCACTCAAACTTCAGCTACAACTTCAAGCGCGAACGAATTTATCAAAACGTTATTACTGCTTAATATTGAGTTAACGTGGGAAATTGTTTAATTTATTATGCATCTAAATTGTTTAGAGTTCATCTCGTTTCACTGCAAATTCAAGCCTGTTCGAATAGGAGGGTGGTAATACTCAATAAATTCGGGAATTGATTGTACTGACACATTCAGCCTTTATAAGACCGCCCCCCTCCCCCTTGGTACTTTTTGAATTGAAATTATAATAAGGGGAAAATAAATAATCATAAAATATAAAATGCAAATGTCAACGTACTGGAACGCTTTATGTAGGTTTAATTTTATTAAGTAATTTTATTTAACGAAAAAAATAATTTAAAAAATGTTTACAATAGTTCTGGATTTGTTGTTGAAAAGAACTAAGAGTTGGAACGAACTGTCATAGTACATGTTTTGGACTAAGTTGTTCGAGTACCATCTACGCTGGACTAGAACCTTCGAGGCTGTTTTCCTTAAGACTAAATATAAGGAGCAATGTAACTAGAGAGTTAGTCTTGTTCTGATGCCAAGTCATATGGTTATTTCTGTGTTACAGAGTGATAATTTTTGTAACCTGTTTAATTATTTGTGTTTCAATAATTTGTGTCTCATTGTATATAATTACTTTCGCTCAATAAAAATCGTTAACCCATATAACTGTTACAATATAAACTCAAATAATCAGCACGGTTACAAAAAGTATCAACTTGTAACGACTCAATAAAGCAAAAATAACCATATGATTCGAGCTTCAGAACATTCTACAACCTTCCAGACAAGCGTTGGTTTGGAAGAACCGTTTGTTCCAACTGTTCCAACAAGTCTAGAACTTTTTCATTCATATACATTTTTTTTTTACTTTCAAGCACCATTATTTATTTTTATATAAACCATGTATAGTTTATATCAGTAAGTAAAAATTGTTTTTGTTTTCTTTCAAAAACACATCTATCAATGAATAAAATATTTTCTCGATCCAGGTCATGGCTGATAGGAAAGACTATTTATTCAAGTGAATGCTCAATGGTTGCCTGGATATCATGAGAGAAAACAACGGAAATCTGAACCTGGAAGCAATCGAGAAGCACAATATGGATATTATTCCAGGAATATATGTAGAACGGTTTTTCAAATAAAATAAATTAATTTTTCTGTGCCATGTCCGCCACTTCCGACTCGAAACTATTCCCGTCATGCGATGCGAAGGGGTTAGTTATGTATGTTGTGAAGAACCTGAGTGACGTTATGTCACGAACTCAACGGAACAGTTAAAAATCAAAGTTCTTGAAACCGTTAAATAATTAATTAGGTATTAAACATTTTCAATAGGTTTATATTAGAATAAACCTTAGAATAGAACTTTTTTTAAGTTTCTAATATTGTGCATTAGGATTTAAAAAAAAAAAACAATATTATAATCATAACCAAGATGGAAATCCTAGAATTCTTGAAAAATAAATTATTGGAGAAAATATAAGGCCTAAAGTAAGACTAGAGGAATGTAAATTTAGTGAGCATGCTAATATGTAAAGGGCGACGGAACCCGACAAAGTTTAGGAGCTTCTGCACTGTGCGACCTAAAACAGCTGTAATGATTTTTATGAAACTGACATTAGAATTATGAATCAGTATATTATGACAAAATCAAAATTTAATTACAGAAAGAACTGATTTAAAATACACGAAAATCGTGATTTTTTCCGCGGCGATATTTTGAAGAAATTACATATGTCGTATACTTACATATTTACATCAAAGTTCATGAAAAATCCACAAATCCTTTACAGTCCTGAACTTGTCGTTGTACATTACAGTGATATAGTTAGTTAGTCTCTACACATCACTACACTACACAGTAGTCTATATAGCAATATCCACCAGTAACATTGTAAGTATATTTCATACAATTTTATCATTTAACACTATCAACCCGGCGTGTACCACCGGTGGCTCACGCTAGAATGCAGCCTCTGCCAAATAATTAGATCTTAACACTTTGGCTGCCGGAAAAGAATACCTGAGAGTCATGCTCTCGTTTCTACACAATTTTAATATTTCATTCTCTGAGAAAAGTTACTCGATTTCAGGTGACATGGCAGCCAAAGTGTTAAGAAATTAGAAATAATTTCTATATAGCTGAAAATTGAAACAATGAAAATTTAACGTAAATTAATTTATTTTTATATTTATTTGTATATTCATATACTTATAATCGTATAAATATTTATTTTTAAATAACAATAATAATTATTATCGTATTATAAACATAACTAGTAGGATAGTATTTTTTATTGTTTATTTTATTATTGTTGGGATGCCAATACTGCATTATACCCTGGAATATCTCTCGCACGATAGAGCGAACAGCATTAAACAGTCCCGGCGTGAACGTGTTAAATATATACAGTCATACAACCTATGTATTTTTATATATCTATATCACTGTTAACTTTAGCCTGAAATGTTACCTGTGTAACTCATATAATTGTATCCCAACCTATTTGTTTATTATAGGGCATGATTTTGAGAACAATATAGTCTCGAATCGTGACATAATATGTAGAGTTGCTAATTATTGCCTGAACCTTTTTACATAATATAAAATCAACAGTTAAGAAAACAGATCCTTCCTACATATATATAAATTTGAAGGGTTTCGAGAAGAAATAAATAGCGACATTTCACCGAAATAGGCAGTTTTGGAGTTACAATAAATAGAAGAAAACTTTTTCAGCTTAAGAGCCCCAAAAGGAATATCCACATCATAATTTACATTAAAAAATTGTGAGCCCGTAACTTTTAGAACAGATTAAAAACTATTTATAGCACGATTATTTGGACGAAATGTATCTATAAAGTAAAGTTATCGCTCTGAAAGAAGAGCAACTCTACCTTCTATCTTACCTACCTTTTCTATCTTAGCTCACAGTATGAATACATGAAGTTTGATTTTTTTTTCTTTTTTAAATCGAACAATAGTTTGGTTTCGAGGTCACTAACATGCCCAGCAATACGACTGCTGAACTTTGAAATAAATTAGAAGGCTCGATGTTAAAATGGCGGACGGGGCTAATGACAGAAGGGCCGGAGGAGGGAAAATAAGCGAAGAGGAGGAGGAGGAGGGAAGGTGATGTATAGCTGGTATCGACTCGGGGGTGAACGACCCCCGAAAACACCCTCAACCGCCCCCCTCTGCATCTAGTCCAGGCCCTTCCAACCACAGCTAGTTATCTCGTCCGGTTATAGGGCAAATGCTATTAAATATACGTCACATTTATGGATGCGTATTTTAATATAGTTAACTACATACAATATTATACATAAATAACTAGAAATAATAATAATATAACTAGAATTTATAATACGTTTGAGCAGGGGCGGATTTAGCACGTAATTTGGGGGGGTCATGACACCCCCCTGTCTCATAATCAAGTGACTGACAGCACCTTAATGAGATTACCTTGTATTGGGTTGTAAAAAAAATTCGTAGCGTTTTTCATTATTTTAATTCAATCCTTTCTGTGTTTGTTAATCCTGTTTACATGGTCAATAATGTTTACATATCCTAAAAAGGGATTAGATAACGTTCTTTTATGCATCAGTTTCAACCGGGATCTTCTATTGTTTAAGTGTATTGCGTTAGTCCAAAATGCAGGAGGAAAAAATTCATTTTCGCCATATAATACTATTTTATTTACGAAAAGGAAAATCCGCTGCACAGACGGTCAATAAAATTTGCAGCGTGTATGGAGATGACGCCGTAGGGGAAAGCACCGTCCGTAAGTGGTTTGCTCGGTTCAGAACCGGAAATTTTGAGTTGGAAGACGCCAAGCGCTCCGGTCGTCCTTCAACTGTTGATGACGAACAAATTCAACAATTAGTTCCCAGATGGAAAGATTAAAGGCAGCGGTTGAGCAAAAGCGTCCAGCATTGGCTAATCGCAAAGGCATTGTTTTTCACCACGACAACGCCCGTCCTCACGTGTCTTTACAGACTCGGCAAGAATTGTTGGAGTTTGGCTGGGATGTGATAACCCACCCACCCTATTCACCAGATCTTGTCCCAACAGATTACCACTTATTCCGGTCTCTCCAAAACTCACTCAACGGGAAACAATATAACTCGCTCGAGGACTGTAAAAAGCACATAGACGAGTTCATCGCGCAGAAAACTGAACAGTTCTGGGAGGACGGAATTACAAAATTACCTGAAAGATGGAAACAAGTTATAGATCAAAATGGGCCATATATCATTGATTAAAAATATTTACATGTATCTTAAATTTTTAATTAAATATATTCTTAAAAAACGCTACGAACTTTTTTTACAACCCAATATAAAGAAAGAATTCGATCTAAACAACCAAAAGTGTTATGTCCAAGGCATAGTAAATACCTAATTGTATCATTCGTTTAAGAATCCAAAAATATTGAAAAAACCAAATAAATTTGGGGGGGGTTAATAACCCCTATGATCCCTCTGGTTCCCCTCTTGCGTATGATCGTTAGAGAACTCATCAATTTTCTGGCCACTCTAAATCAAAATCGCTCAGTTTTTAAAGTTTCATATCTCCATCAAAAAATGATGAATCCTGAAAATTCCTAAGCCGTTATGAAGTAAAAATCCACCACTTTCAAACCGTACAAGTTTCCTACAAATTAAAAAGATGAATATTGTGTTCGGTACGATAAAAAAAAATAAATATTTATGGAAGACCACCGTTTGTACTGTATAATTTTGTTCTAAAGGGGCTAGCCCCGGAACAAATAAATAAAGAAATTATTATTTCTCCGCAATAAAACGTGGTACTTTTTCTAAATTAAAAAAAAAAAAAAAAGAAGTGTTATTGTGATCGAAAATCCTTTAAAGTTATTGACTGCGAGATACAAATGGATCATATTATTCTTATTTATAAAACAGTCAAATAACTATTTATTTGATAAATAGGTATATATTTTTTACCAATCTATTCCTTTAAAATGTATATATAAAAAGAATATTGGCCTTATTTTTATTTATTTAATCATATTAATCACCAAACTTGAAAAAAAAATTATTAGAGTAAAAAGATTTATTTTTTAATGTAATAAACGACATTTTTAATGTTGTTGTTTTTTTTTATTTATTTTAAACTGTTTGGGTTTGAAAACTATCGGTTAGAACTTCAAAACGGCTTCTGAATTTTAAGATTGGTGAATTTTGAAAGGAGAGAGAAAATTTTGAATAATGAGTGATTTCGGTATAAGAGGGCCAAAAATATATCATAGCAGAAACATTTCATAATGATCATTAAATATATGGAATATTCACTATTAGCGTGGGATCGCCAAATCTGTTTTTGCCCTTCCTGGTATTATAAATCGGTTCTCTAGGAGATCCCAGCGCTTGTCTTAGTCACTGCTATTGAAAGCAATTGCATGCCATTTATACGTTCAGAAGTATTATAAACAGTTGAAGAAGTAATATATAATGAAGAAATATTTGACCATAATGTTAAAAATGATATAAAAACAAAATACCTTCGATTATAATTGAAGATATTAACTGTCCTATGAATAAAACGCCACAGAAGGATCATACACTATAAAATTATGAGTGAATGAAGTCCACAAAAGAACTTCTATAATGAGCTAAGGACAAAAATGTTTATGAGCCATTAAATCTTGTCTATAAATGCTAAGTTGTTGAATTTTTTTGCAGTATTTAAAACGTACGGAGGATACATTGAAGTTTTAACATTTTAGACTTCTCAGGATTATTTATAGTATAATATTTAATGTCTGAATTCCGATTCTATGTCCATAATTACTGTTGAGTATAAATTACTTTATGAAGCAGTTTGAAATAATAGGGACCTTGAAATAAATAAACACGTAATGAGAAATAAAATAAACCAATAAAACAAGTTCTTTTACATATTATGTTGTCTATGTACCTACAAAGATATGAATCATATGAAACACTGTTGGGGAAAATCGTGTACTGTTTGATATACGTTTCAGTTTATTTCAATATGTTTTTGCTGAAAATATGCTGAATTGTAGGAGATCCATTTTTTTATCACCTAATTATTAAAAAAAAAACTGGAAGGGTACCAGTTATCGTTCAAGGTAATTTTTCATAATGTAATCCAAAAGAAAGCTGAAAAAAAAAAAAAAAAAAATCAAATGACTATTGTCACTTTTAACATTAAATTTACCATTGGTTCATATAACATGCACGCTTCAAATTTAACAGAAATTTTCAAGGAGCGGAACGGAGTGAGAAAAACGTACCATTGGTATTTCTATTTATTATTTATTTACTGTATTTTATTTATTTATTAATGTCATTGGTTATTGTTATTGGTAGGCATCAATTTTGGCTAAATATGGAATAATACGTGGGAACACTGATTAGATTGAAACATTTTTTTGGTTTACTAGGGCAAAAAATCTGGTGGGTGCGCCCAACACACAACTTTCACTTACCAACTTACTTAGATTAGACATTAATTTAGACATGTGTTTTGTTAATTGCCACTTCTCAAAGTTAAACATTTTTCCACATTCATTTCTTATTTTTAATTTCATTTGCTAAAAAAAACACTAATTTCTTTTGTTATTAAATAAAAGTTTTTACTTGTGATAATTCGGCAATGCAAGCATAATACTCCAAGTCGTCTGATTTTATAATTCTCTATGTACTTATTGAATATTTCATTTATGTCCCATGAAACAAATAATTCTCATTAAATGAACATCTATAATTATAACGCATTGGTTTGTCATTAAAGGCGTACGGCGCTTGCGTGAGCTCAAGGTGTTTTATGAGTTGACGGAATATTTTTTTTTTTTTTTTTTTTCTAGCCATTTCTTATTTTTAGGCTTGATGAGAGACAGTTAATTTCTCAATATAAACTAAAACAAAGGTACTTTATAGGAAAACAAAAAAGGCCCCTTCCCCATTTAAGACCCCTCCGAAAATTTTAATAATGATAAAGCATACCTGATGTTAAAGAATACCTAATTTTCATTAAACGCGACGAATTTGATGAAAATTGTTGAAGCCGTTTTTGAGATAATCGGAAAAGAGGTAAACATTGGAAAAAAGTTATGAAATAAAGTGCCCCTTCCGTTTGACCAATTTTGATGAAATGTTGGCTATGACATCTTTGGCATATACATACATCAAATACCCAGTTTGATCAAAATCGTTAAAGCTGTTTTTGTGTAAATAAAAAAAAACACGTGAAAATGATACAAAATTTATAAACTAAAGTCCCCCCTCCGGTTGATCAATTTTGATGAAATTTTTACAGTCATATCTCGGGCATATTAATACATCAAATACTTAGTTTAATCGAAATCGTTAGCGCCGTTTTTGAGAAAGACGTAAAAAATTATTAAATAAAGTACCCCCTCCGGTTGACCAATTTTGATGAAATTTTTGCTGCCACATCGCGAGCATATACATGCACTGAATACCCAATTTCAGGTTCGCACGGTTAATAGTTTTTGAGCTAGTCTGTTCACACACAGACACACACACATACACACAAAGACCTTTTCGCGGGACTTGGTTATTTCGACTCAGGGGACCCCAAAACGTATATTTCCGTTGAAAACCGGAAGTCGAAATTTTTCACGATCGCAATACTTCCACTTACTATATATTTCATATATAGGTAAGTGAAAGTAAAAATATTACACCAGTGTTGAAGTGTTTTAGTCAATCATAAAATTTTTACTTTATTTTTATCTTCCTTTGTACTGAATGTATATATATTACTTATACACTACATCGATTGACTCGGTTGTTTCTTTTTTATTTTTTTGTGTATAAAAATGAAATAATATTTCTGATCATAATAGAGCAGTTTAAATTAATAAAAAGTTAAACAAATAAAAATACTACTTAACTAAAATACGCTAAAAAATAATTATTACAGACAAATGTAGTTCAATTGTATTTTAGAATCCCTGATGAATCTTGAATAAGCATTTGATTATAAAATAAAAAATTACCAAGTTTTGGACCAAGTTGTTAATTATTTAGAGTTTTCAACCCATCCAGTCATAAAAACTTTTATAACTCCAGAGATTACTCCAATTTCAACATTACTAAATCCGTTAGAATGCTAATTTATAATCTCTCAAATCAAATCATTAACTTTAAGTTTATAGGACTTTATAAGGAATAAATGGTGTTAATAGGTTTAATAGAACTACGATATAATCGACAATGTCTTACTGATTTTTAGCAAAAAAACAAAAAACCAACCGATTGAGAGCAAAAGCGGAAATAAAAAATAGATGTAATTATATATTTTTTCGGATGTTAAGACGGGTCCATTCGCAAGAACCCTCATACAGAGATTTAACAATTTTCGGGCTAATATCACCAAAAAATCTTATTGACGTCCTGTCCTCAGCTGGAGCCCCTCCCATTGTCAGATCGATACTTATCCTAGTAAAATAAAACTATTGTAAAATTATTAATGTTGTAGGTACATATTGTTGTTAATGTTTGGTGGTTATTACAGATAGTAGTATCCTTGTATCCTTGGTGGGAACGCCAGCAAGCTGAGTGGCTCCATATATGTCCAGGCCTTCGCTCTAGCTCTAAGGACCTCTTTGTTTTATTGGAAAGGGAGAAACGCATGAGTCCAATTATATTATTGCCCAAATATATACTTCGCCTACGCACGAGGAATAGTTATCAACTACGGAATGATTTATAAGGTTTCAATAAAGCTATTACTAGAATACATCAATGCCAACATGAGATATTTTATTCAGTGTGTTCCGCAAAGGTAGAGACGACAAAAAATAAAAAAAAACTCTACTTTAAATTTCTCACCAATAAAATTCAACAAAGGGTTGGCTAAACTCCGTATTTCGCTGAAAAATGGTTATGGTGATTTTTTATTATTTTTTTTTACTAATTTTATCAAACTAAAATTTGAATTATTTATATATAATTACAGGCTTTTCGACCACCTGGGTCATTCTCGCCCTATAATACAAATTTACAATTTTGCAATAAAATTAAAATGCAGTTAAATACAATGGAGTAAAATTACTATAGAATTACAATTTACAAATACAATAAAAAAGAAAATACAAGTACAATACAATACGAACACGAGAAATATACAATAAGAACACAAGAAATATACAATTACAGTTACAATTTAAAAAGTAAATTAAATTTTATTAAATATATTATTCTGTTTGAGAAACAGCATTAAGTTGCTCACAGCTTTTTGTTCCATTTGAAGAGTTTCGTCTAGGTTTTCTTTAAAGAGTTGCTCTCGGGAAGTCTCGATGGAATTAGAAATGATCACAAGAAAATTTTCATTTGGACACAAGTTTCTAATTTTAAGAAAAAATCCTATAAAAGTACTACGTAGATTAATATGTTGGATACTAATATATTTTAATGATAATATTTTTATTAAACTTTACTTAATTTTTTTGAGATTGCGACAACGCATGATGGGTAAGCTAGTTAAAAATAAAATAATATTATAACGGATGAGACCAAAAACAGATGATCATTTCATTAACATAGTAATATGTTCTAGAACCGTATGGTTCTGTACTGAACTGCTGGTATTATTGTGATTTCATAGTGAACACATATTGGAACATTCTTGGGGGAACGAGGAGGTTCCATTTTGGACTGAATATAAGGTAGCCAGTGATCAGTGAGCCAGTCTAGTCGACCAGCATAGTCATACAGTTACTTTTTATCCGCTTTTTAACATTTATGTCATATTGGTCCCTATTTGTTTTCAATTTTTGTAATTTTAATTTTAGAATAAATTATTCAAAACCGGATTAGTGTTGCAATATTATCTTATGTTTCTTACAGGTTTAATTATTCACATATATTTGGGGGAAGTGCAGCCGTGCGAATGATAGAGTGTATTATAGTGTGGAATATCGAAACTGACAGTCACATTCTGCAATTAATTTCCGTCAAGTAAATTGCAGGACAATCTTTCGAAGAGTAGAAAGATATTTTGATAAGTCACAATTTTACATGTTATGATGTATGACACTAAATATTTCATATTAACATTTAATATTTCAGATAATTATGGTAATGTTTAATTGCAGTGCATAGTATAACCTATATAACTAAGAAAGTATAAAAAATAAAAGAAATATAGGGACAAAACCAAGCGTAGTGGGAGGAAGCGAAAGTTCAAAGACCTTCCCATTATTGTCTGTCCACGGCAACACCAGCCACCGAATTTATCCCTCCCACAGGCAGTTGTTCCATTCTACCCACAATCAAGCAGAATGGGAAAGGTGAGCAAGTCAAACGAATCAAGTAAATAGTCCAAGTGGTCTAGGAAATCTAAGAAATCTGTTAAAAGGATATATCAAAAGAAAAAGTAATAAGAAAAAAAAGAATTAAAATAAGTAAGAGGAATGAATATAATAAAGTAAAATGATAAAAAAAGTATAAATAAATCCCGCCTCCTTTTCCAGAGCACTACATTTCTATTTTAACATTTGTAGGAAATAACTCCCTCATACCTCTATCTGACCTATTAACAAGCAGTCGGAACAAATCGGATAAACTGGGAGTAGTAATTAACTAACCTTTCCTCCCTAAAAACACCCATCCATGATAACATTTCTGTTGAATTAATGCCTCCTTACTATAATAACACACAAGATCTTAATGTTTTCAAAATTTCTTCTGAATCGGATAAACCGCTATAAAGTTAATAGACGAACTCCACAAAAAACCAATCAATAATGATCTTGTAGAATTGACCATCTGGTACTTATATTTGGCATATGCACTAAGTAGGGGAAAAAATGTTTGAAAAAAGAAAATTTAATAACTAGAAAAATAAAAAAAATAAAAATAAAAAAGAGAAACTGAAATTATTATCTTAAAGAATATAATTTTAATTCTGAAATCCATAACTAAATAAAACATTTGAATTTGTAATACCTAATAAAAACTAAATTAATACTATAAAAACTAAAAATTAAACGTGAAAAACGAAAATATGAAACAAAATAGTAAATTAATGCATGAAATTATTAAATCACTCAGGGGAATCATAAGCAGAATGGTGAAGAAGTATTTGTACTTATTTCTTAAATCATGGAATATAATATTATACATTGTATATAAAACACCCGAAATCGCTACAGTATATTAATGAACGAATTAATCTTACTTATATCGGAGAAGAAAACAAAATATAAAGTTATACTGTTATTATATGGATAGAAAAATATATTTAAATAATATGATGAAAAATTGCAACATTAACGCAAGTTAATTGAGTAAAAAAAAAAAAAATACGAGATAAATGATAGAATAAATACATATTAGATCCATGTAATTTGAGGCACGCTAAAGACGCCCCTGGAAGTCGAAACATGTGTAATGAAGAAAATAAAATAAAATAAATAGTAGTAGACTAACATCCAAATTAATTTTTCTCACATACATATATTGGATATAAAAATAAACTTACATGAAATTCCAATATGATTGTGTCCGACGTTTCGAGCTGAGCTTTGGTCTTCATCAGGGCTTAACATAAAATATAATAACGTATCAAAAGAATATTAATGAGTTAGAATTAAAATCTTAACAGTTATGATAAATGAATGCATATGAGATTAATAATTTAAATCTTTTTACAAAAAAAAAAAAAAAATCTAACACACAATTACTTCCAAAAAAAAAAAAAATCTTATAACAATTACTCAGTAGATCTGATGATGAAATAGCTCCATTTTAAAAAGGAAAAAAATATTAAACTAATTTCACAGCTAGTTGGGAAAACACTATTTTTCATGGTTATTTTTACTTTCACCTGCCTGGATATGAGTAATAATACAGGTAGGTAAAATTCAGGCAAGAGAAAGTACTTGTATTGAGAAGAAAACAGTAGAAACATAATATTTTCAAAATAAATACACCTTTAAAGGTTTCAAGGGTCCAAATAACCTAAAGTTTCGCAGAATGGTTTGAGTGTATAAAAACATATTATGAAAGAGACTAAAGTTACTGAAATAAGGTTTACTATTCAATAAGGGTTTAATATTCCTTATATTATAGACAAATTTCCCCTTAAATCGACACTGCGAAAATGCAATTTTAAACAAACAATTTATTTTTTGTTTTCCCGAGAACCGCTGTGTTTGTTTGTTTTTTAAAATTTTATTGTTTACATTTTTGTTCAACAGATAAGAATACTTTTCGAGTTCCCCAAATTTTTATTTTGATATCGGATCCGACAGGATGATATCATCAAAGGCTGGAACTTCGGTTGGAGAAGAGATGAAACTGTTGGAGTGGAATACTGCCCGGAGAAAGTAGAACCGCGGCCCAATTCACAATTTTCACTTTCCGCAGCTCCTTTCTCGTCCAACTGTTATTTCACATCACTTCGCCTTCAACTCTTTGTCGATTTATTAATATAGAATTACATATTAATTATAGTTCTATAAGATTATATGATGCTGATGGGTTAGTTTCAAATTTATATAAATCGGTAAGATTTCAAAAAATATCTTTGGTTTTGAATAAAGCTTTAAAGTTAAAGCAGCTTGAATAAAAAACATTTGGGGGTATAGGGAGTATTATGGGGGGTATTATGCCACATAAATAAAATTAGCCTGGTCTCCCAAATATGATTAGCCTGCTCCAATTTCCAGAAACTCAATCCTAAGAAAATGTGATTCTAAATCCTCTTGTCCTCTTTCCTACAAAAACTAACAAGATAATTTTTTACAATGTCTCCCAAATCCAATGAAGAATCAATTTCTTATAAAATACTCTAGCATTAAGAAAAATAATAAAGAAATGTTTCAGGATATTTAAATAACCTTCATTGTTAAAGGTGTTTGTAATAATCACAAAACTTAACGTCCTTGCCATTGAATTAAATTAAATTATTATACTGTTCCGTTCTCATCAATAAACAACAAATATTTATGTTTCATAAAAAACAAATATTTATGCTATCTAGATTTGAATTAAAAATTTTCAGATATTTATTTATTTTGTCAGAATTTTAATTTAACAGTCATCTTGACAAATATTGTTCTAATCGTTATTTGTATCTCGTTGCTTGCACACGACAATATGGAACACGTATCTGGATCATATGAAACTATAAAAAAAAAATTCTATTTATTTATGCTAAATAAGCAATTCTCATCCCCTCTTGGCACTTAAAAAATTATATAAGTAAGAAAATGTGTTTAACAACTCAAATCAAATTTTACATTACGTGTAGGGCCTCGGCGTGGCCGAGGGGATAGGGTCTTCGACTCCCACGCTGGCGGTGCAGGTTCGAATCCCGCCCAAGCCCGCTCGATTCTGTTCGGTGACGGCCTCACTGAACAGACTCAGCGGCTTGCCATGGATTAGAAGAGGTTGGTTACCCGTAGATAACCCGTCCGAAACTAAAAAAAAATACCTGTATTTTTATTGAGCAATTTTCCCGAATTATGAAATAGTCGAACAAGGGGCGTATAAAAGGCCCTCACCCCCGAAATGGCAATGTAAAGAAAAAATGAATACCTGTAATCTGAATCATGTTAATAAAACATTCAAAACCGATTAAAATGGCTAACAACCTTACTCCGTTGTATTTTAAGTAATAACAGAACCCCTAAGTTGGTAAGATGATGAATTGGAATCCCCCCCCCCCCCCCTTGGCACCCTGATATATGACACAGAGTTGAGCGATGAAAATGAAAATGTGCAAAAAATAATTTATGTTAAACGAGTAGGTTCAAGATGTTTAATTTCATGTCCAGATTCCTATTTTCTCCGCGATAAAGAAATATTAAAAAAAAAAAAATTAAAAAGCTAGTCAAATTGCTTAAAAGATGTAAAATTTGTAGGCAAAAAAAAAAAAAAATAATAATAACAATGGCTCTTCCAAAAATCAATATTGACTGCTGCAGAGAGAGAGAAAAAAAAGAATGGTGCACTTCAGGGAGAGAAAATAACAAAAAGATTTGAATTTAAAGCACATAGCGGAAGAGAAAATAAAATTTATCAATAAATCATAACGGATACAACGGTTCAAATGAAAAATCTGCAAGGCTATTGATGAATGTGGTATGCTTGTAATTCTCACGGACCAACTAGTACAATGTAATACGAAACATCACATTGTATTTCTAATATTTTTACTTTCACTTACCTACATATGAAATATACAGTAAGGGAAAGTATTGCGATCGTGAAAAATTTAGATTCCGGTTTTCAAAGGAAATATACGTTTTGGGGTCCCCTGAGTCCAAATAACCAAGCCCCGCGAGCTGGTCTCTGTGTGTGTGTGTGTGTGTGTGTGTGTGTGTGTGTGTGTGTGTGTGTGTGTGTGTGTGTGTGTGTGTGTGTGTGTGTGTCTGTGTCTGTGTCTGTGTCTGTGTCTGTGTCTGTCTATGTGAACAGACTAGCCCAAAAACTATATACCGTACGAACCTGAAATTGGGTATATGGTGTATCTGCCCGCGATGTGACTCCAAAAATTTCATTAAAATTGATCAATTTTAGGGGGCACTATATTTAACAAGCTTTAAGTCATTTTCACGACCTTTTTTTTATTTACTCAAAAACGGCTCTAACGATTTTGATTTAACTCACCATGTTTGATGAGATTCAAGAATTTTTTAATATCAGATAAGTCATGACCTCCCCCCCCCCAAATTTGTGGCTAAATCCGTCCATGCTTGCTTTCTGCAGCTTTGGGTAAATCCTTTAATGGGTGAGTCCCATGAGTGAATGGAGCCAACTTCCTTCTTGGTACACAACTGTATGAATTACTGACGATTGTATCCACTTAGTAACAGAAAAAAACTATTGTCAGTGAGGAAAAAAGTTCTGTGTTCCCCTTCCGGTAGCACGTGAGTACGCCATTTTCAAAAAATGGTGTCTTTTTTTATTCAAAGAATGGACAGTGGTAAGTGAAAGTTTTGTGATGTGTGCACCGCACCAGATTTTTTTTTCTTCGATTTCCCATTCTCGGACTGTGAGAATGATCGTTTTTTTTTTTTTTTTTTTGCGTTTATTTTTTTAATATTTTACGTAGAAAATATTAAGGCCTATACCATAGTAAAGCATATGGCTAATTTCCTTATGACATGTCCTTTGGATTGTTTACCTCTTCATTAAAAGACCGAACAAATATACACTACCGTTGATAAAAATAACTTCAAGGTGGGCTCTGATTAGTAATGTTAACATTTTTGGCTTTCCTTAAAAACAACGGCGATTAAATCTTAATGCCAGAAAGATTTATAATAATAATAAAATACACTAATATATAAATATTTGCTAATGATTTATTATGTGGAATAAATAGCGGGTAGCTATATTAGCCGGAGTGATAAATACAAACATTTAAATAATTGGGTCAATTGAACCGTGAAGGGAGTTGGCTAGTCCCTTTGGCTCGCAGCTCACGAGTCTTTATTCTTGAGCCTCCGAGCGCTGCTACTCAAGTCCAATTGCGGGTCCAAAAATTAATCTCCCGTCTACGCCTTATTCTTTAGCAACACAATGCTTTTAGATTTCGAATGAATAATCGAAAACAACTCGATCAAGTATTCATTGCAAGGCATTAATATTTAAGACTTAAAACTTAACTTTCCGTAAAAGTAAACATGAAAAGAAAAAAAAAAACAGCAATGTAGAATTGCTCCTAAAAAAAAATTCTATAAAGAGAGCGTATATTTCGTAATTTTTGTATTATAATTCCATGACGAGTGAATTTATTTCTACGCGTAGCATCTTGCGACATAACGGGTATCTAATAAAACATTTAAAATCAATTAACTAACATTTTACCATGTAAAATAAGTATATAAAAATTGAAGAATGAAGAAAATGTATAATTAATAAAATATAAAGAAAAAAGATTTAAAATGAGAAATGATAAGTACAAGTTTTTTTTTTTTAATTTGTAAAAAAAATGGTAAAAAGAATTCAAAGAAGTGATGACTTAAATTATCGTACAATCTTATGTTTCGCCAATTTTATGGTTTGAAAACTTTGAATAATAAGAGATAGAAATTTCTGTTTTTACCATTCAATAGAACATAAAATACTGGCGACCTAGTGTGTAAAAAAATTTATTTAACTGCCTAATAAGATAAGGTGTTGCACATGGGACCCAATCGCTCATTTAGCTGGAACAAAATTAAATTGCTACATGCTAAAAAAAACATTGTAATTTAATTTTTGAGCGTCCGAATGAATCCATGATTTATTATAACTATTTTCAGTAAACCATGGTGGGTTTATTATTATAAAAAAAAAAGTTGTTTTTATTATTATTTAACATTTTTTATATTGCTCATAATAAGAGGGAAACTGAATGTCTCATAAGAAACTAAGTTTACACTTACATAGCTGAACGATTTTAAGGCACATTGAACTTTTAGAGAAAAAAAAGAGAAAAGAATAAAGATACAGTACACAAAACGTTTTTCTAATAAAAGCTGAAAGAAACTTCGTAAAATACTTCATAAATTCATATATACAGTTTTTTAAAGGTATTTTTTACATTTTTAGTTCTACACAAATAGCTAAGAGAGATTTGGGAAACTCATATGATCCAGTTTTGTTAAAAATCACACTTTCGCTACTCTTATTTGACCAAATGATATCCATTTCCTCCCGAAACCTTCAAATCTAAAGATTAACTAAGCTGTCGCTTTTCTAAGTCAAAACAAAATCAAGCATAATAAAAATTGTTATAAGGCGTTACATAAGCGTAAATCACTGAGATAATATACATTCAAATCGAATAAGGGTTGAAAATGTTGAGTGAAACCTTACAATAGAATTTTTTTACAAAATATTCAAATCCAAAATAATATTATATTTTAAAAATAACTTGGGAATCCAAATTATTATACAATTTAAACAATTTACAAGTGTGATATGTCCTAGATAAATTAACAACTTTGCCACTGCACGAGGCCTTAAATGTTAAATTCAACGTTTGGCTACTTAATATTAGTTTATTGATCCCTAAGGATAGGGATTAGTATGTTTGCTGCCCCACATTTTTAGCCCAAATATATTGCAAATATATTTTTCTTGTTTTTTTTTTTTTTTATCACCTTAAGATTTTTTCGAAAGATTTTGATTTGGGACACATGCACGTCGCTTCTTCATATGATGTGATGTTACAGATAAATGTTTAAATAATAAATAAAACAAAATAACGAATAAAAAGGAGTTTTAGAGGACAAAACTCGAAGGTAAGAGCCTTGTGAGCAGCTGCTTCCTGGTTGCACATATGACACAGGTGTTGTCTGTATTTAGTTACAACTAAATTGATAAATGTTCAGCTTGTAGCTTTTTGTTAACAAGGTAAAGGATATGTTAGCGTATAAAGGTTAAAACTTAACACGAACAATTGAGTAACATTTAACAAAAAAAATCAAAAGAAATATAGTGCTTTTTTGAATTTCATGAGTAAAAAAACATTGGTACGAAAGTTTTTCTTTTAATCCTTTTATCTATAACTCTGAGTGCAAGTTTCTTTGTAAGCCTATGGTTTGGCAAAGAGAGAACTTTAAGACAATGTTTTATTTGAAGAGACAGTGTACATTTTGAGGGGAGGTAATCGTGTCTCTTGGGCTAAAACATAATTAGGTGTTGCAGTTGGAAGTGGAAATAATTTTTTTATATAAAATTATTGAAATTTTTCCAGAATTTCATATTATTGGAAGCCCCACACCTAAGCCGCATAACAGACTATTGCACGGGATACACTATTAAAAACTGTGAGTTCTGCAGAAATCGGTATGTGATTACTAACCATTAACTCAGACCATACTCTGTTTAAACCATTTTAGCCATTGAAATTCTCTCTTTTAAATGAGGTATAAAGGACAACCGAGGAGTCAAAATACCTGTAGCTGTTAACAACTTCAAGCCTCTGACCCACATAAAACCACTTCTCAGATTAATTCAGTCTGCCATCTTTTCTGAAAACCAACCAACTACCCTTAGACTTAGAAAAATTTACTTTTAGATTCCATTCAAGACAATATTTTTCAAGAATATTGATGTTACGTTGGAGAGAAATCGGGTTATCTGCTATGAGCACAATGTCATCAGCAGAGTAATATTTTAATTTTGACATCACCTACAAGCACACCACCTTCTACCGAAAATGGGAGATCATCTACAAATAATGAAAAGAGGATGGGACTCAAAATGCATCCCTGCCTCACTCCTGAACCTATTCCAAAATATTCAGAGCAACCTTCGCGACCACCAATACAAGAGGCTGCAAAGCTATACAATTTTTTTCATGATATTAATAAATTTGGACGAAACTCCTAAGTTAAATAATTTAAGAAATAGGCTGGGATGGTCTATGGAGTCAACGGCCGACTTTAGATCTACAAAAAAGCAGTACACCTTTCTACCACTCTCAGAAAAAGTGAGATTTATTAAATTTAGTAAGATTAAAAGATTATCCAGCACTGAACACCCACGCCTGAAGCCATCATAGTTTTACATCACTCGTAAATAAGAATAAAGGTTAATGAAATTTTTATTATATTGTGGCCATTATCACACTTTTTAAAATAGGTAAGACACCTTTATCATGAAAAAACTGCAAGACATTTCCTTTTTTATTACAAAATAAAATTCATTTCTGTATCAACCCAGGGAATAACCTTCTTAATAGAGTTTTTAGGTGTCATATGGTTTAATTTATTTTTAAAAAAAGAAAATGATTAAATGTTTAAAGTAATCATTTGGCGATAAAAAGTAACTGGCAGCCATAATGTAAAAAAGACCCTTCATCTGAAATTTTTGACAGTATTAATTATAATTTGCATTGAATCTGTTTTAATCGGTCGGTGCACAATTAGTCAACTCTAATATCTCATCATTGCGATATTTGATAAGTGGCACCCAGGGCGGAGTCGCCTTGCACCATAGGAACGCAACTGTAAACACAACTATGTCCTCTGATCATATACCAACATCCTTAGGTTTTACCTATCTAATCTATATTAAGGCCGCTTGGGATGACATTAGCTAAACATTAGGCTAATAATAAAAAATAAAAATAAATAAATAAATATGGGGAGAGGAAAGCAAACAAAGGTACAAGAGGAGCTGTCATTGACCCAGAGCTAGTGACGGGGCAGGATGGAGTGGACGCAGACAGGTGCTCATACATCAGTGTCACATCTCCACCAGGAAGTCGGCATCTGTCCTCTTCTAGTATAGCTAGGGCATATTCGTTCGCCTCTCTAGTGCGGGTCTAGCACCCGCCAATTCTATAACTAAATTTGGCTATAGTGGTACAAGGGTCAAGAAGCTTTAGCGCATAGGATCAGTCCAAATCAGTCCCTCATTTGGGTTAATATTAAATAAAGAAGCTTCGGAACAGAATTAACGGCAGGTTTAATTAATTTTTATTTACGAAAAATTACAATTCACAAGGCCAGCGAAACAATAAATGCTCAAATTAATAACAACGTTACGAAAAATAACTACTAGTGATACAAAAGTAATCATGTGCTTCGATGTACAGAGCAATACTAAGCCCCTTGTCCATAGATTTTTATATTTAGTCCGAAATCGAATATTCTAGAATGATGTGGAAGATTCTCGTAAGATCCAGAGCCTGTACTAAAACAGTTATGTAACTACTATCAAAAAAGTGTAGAACTCTTTTCAATGTAGCAGACAAAATCATGTGATTTTGTTTCAAGTTGCAATATATATATTATGAAAAACAAAAAAAAAATATATATATATATGAAAAAGAAATTCGAACTGATCCTTGCAAAAACTTGGATGAAATTCAGATAGGATGATAAATCATACGGATATTCAGGCCTACGTTTCGATCCAAACATGCGGATCTTCATCAGGGCTAAAATGAAGACAAAAATATGAGCAGCATGTAAAGTATCAACGCTAGAAGATGAGAATTATTACTGATACATAGTAACAATAACAAGTCAGCTGACGGTACATAAACATAGTTGTTTATTGTTGCAGTGGATTTTCTTATTACTTATTTTTATGAGTTTGTTATTTACATGTTGCTCGTATGTTTGTCTTCATTGTATCACTGATGAAAATCTACTTGTTCGGATCGAAAATTAGGCTCTCAAAATAAAAAAAAACTTTTAACAAAAAATTCTGATAATTTATCCTCCTATCTTATTTATAAACTAACAAAACATTTTACTATTATACACCTCTAAATTTGGATGAGATTCGTTAGCAACGAAACACCAACTTCACAATACTCAGAAGAGAAAACATTTTGCTTTTTTAAACAGTTTATACTAACATGAAACCTTTAGCGATTAACAGAAAATTGTAAACACCTTTAAAGAATAATAATTTTTCCTTTTTTTTCTAGTGAAAAATACAAAATTTTGAAATTATGACTCAACAAGTTAATATATCAAGTATTCATTACGTTGAATAAATTAAAACAGTCAGCTAACAAATTATGATTCAACAAATTACAATGACATGAAAATTTGATGCAGTTGTTTTCCTAACTAAAATTTCATAACTTTCAACAATCAAATATTAATATTATTCATAATTATTTACAGTTATTTTATTCATAATCTTATTCATATTATAATATTCACAAATACTAATCAAATATTCAAACAACGACCAGGGGACCAGCAGCCATTTACTTGCAAGTGCTCGGTTTTGTTCTCATTTATGTTTTGATCGCTTAATAAATAATTCCGAAAGCGTCCTGATATTGTAAAATCAGAAACGGTACCTATCTAGATAGATGCTTATGTAAGGCCCAGTTTATACCCAGAGCAAATCAATCCACAGGTATGAATTAACATGGATAGCAGTTGGTAATATATTTTAAGTATAAGTTGGTAAATATAATATTGTAACGGTAAACAAAAACAAATGGTTTAAAAGTCACAGACCATTTTTTGGAACGAACTAACAGTCGGAACAAACCGTCAGAGCACGTGTTTGTTACTACCATGTTCGAGTAAAATCCACGCGTCCTTTTACGACTGTATATAAGGAGCGAATGACTGGACAGTTAGTCTATATATATATATATATATATATATATATATATATATATATATATATCCTTCGGCCTCTAATAAAGCCCTAAACATCAATATGGTTTTTATCCTTTCATTGCGTCAGAAATATTCGAAATTTTGAATATAATAAAATAATGGAGAGAGAGAAGAATTTATGAAAGCCTATGTGAAACAAAAATGTCAAAACAAAGGGAAAAAACTAGAGCAAATATTAAATGTTTTTTTTTTTTGTATGTGTGCTTTTGTTAAAGGGTGTCCTTGGCAGGGATGCCAAAGGCAGTTATTTTTTTTTTTTTAGCTCAGACGGCGTTCATAGACGATGGGTCAAATTGCTCACTGAACGAATTTAAGAGCCTCCTTATTATTTAAGCAAGGATAAAGACAAAAATAAGAATAGTTCAGAACAATAAAGAATCTTAAAATAATCTCTTGACGCCGCTTTCGTGACGTATTTGAAGGGTCACGATAGCTACTGCAACAGCTCTCGTTATTTTCATTATTATTATATTCTTCGACATTGAAATGCAATATTAATACTTTTTTAAATAAATATATTCATAATATAAATTTGAAAATGGATTTGTGAATGAAATTAATAAATCACCATTGCACGAAACAAACTTCTAGGGATTGCTAGGGGACAGCATGCAACATGCTAGGGGACAGCAGAAAATTGCTATGAAGAAAAATCTTTAATTTTTTTTTTGAAACCCGTAAACATAAAAACATATCATGGTTCAAACTACCAAACCTCGTAACCACTAAATATAAATTTTAACAGAAAGTCAATAATTCTACGTTTTACATTTTGAAACTTAACCTCTGCTTTTTTGTTGTACCTATATTACTCAAAAAACGGTCAGAGTATAAATAACATAAAAATTCAACGACAGAATATTTTTTTTAGCTGAACATAAACAAGGGGAAAAAAAGTGTTTTGGGCATAAATTGTAATTACCTGGTATATTAATAGCATCTAATTATATCAAAGCATTAATATTATACCAAAAAAATGTTATACATATGATTAGTTCCAGTTATGTAACATTAATAACAATTGAAGAAAAAATAAGTAAGAAGTAGAATGAAAAAAAAAAAAACTACCTAAAAAAAAGGAATTATTCTGGGAAACTAATTTAAGTCATTTAAATAAATAAACTTTAAGTAATTAATAACTTTTGATAAATGATCAATAAATGGACCAAAATAAAATAAAATATTTTTATTGGCTGCGGTGAGGGATGGATTTAGAAAGTTTGAGAAGGGGGTTACTACCGGATAATCTTTTTCAAAAAATACATTAAAACACGAGCAGCAATTTTATTTCCAGATTTATTAATGAGATTATTTTCTTGCATCAATAAGGGCTACAATCTATAGAACCAAAAGTTCGGGTTTCATCTAAAAAGTTTGGGGGGAGAGGGGGAATGCGGGAATCCGCCAATGGCTCAGGTCTAATGTAATTTGAAAACATTATTATAAAGCAGCAAAGCAAATTGAAATTCTAATTGTACCAAAATTTTATATATTATTCAAATTTGAAATTTAAACCGAAAAAATAGTTTCAATTGAATTTTTATATTTCTCAAAATTTAAAACTTCCGAGTTACAGAAATGGAATGCTTCTTTACAAACGTATCACAATAATCAGATACCATACGTGCGTGTGGGTTACAAATTTAAATACATTAAATTTAATTAATTTAAAAAATATATAATTTTAAAATTAAATCGCGATTTGAAATATTTTATTGAATAAATTATTATTAGTTAGGCTAGCGCCTCGTCTGAGGAGAATAAATTAGTTTTCTTGGCAATTTCTTGGCCACCGTCTTCGTAGTCGTCGGGGTGGTCTTCGGAGGCTTTCGGAACATTCTATTGCTTCTGTCGGAGTGTCGAGTTTGTCAGGTAGTCTTTGGTAAAACTGAATATAATATTTGTTAGCAGTTTTCTAAATTTTCAACTCCACGTATATTATTTTATTTTATAACATATATCTATAATATCCAATGTTTGCCATTATATACAATTAGCAGTTATATAACAATTAGGCAGATTTTTGCGACTAATCCATTTAAAAAGATACGATTATTATCAAGGACATTGATAGTTTCGAGTTATACATCTTTATGCTCATCAACACCTAATTTTCATACTACATTCCACAGTTTCATCGAGATGGTAAATCTCAAATTTTTTTCAATCTAGGATTTGAGTAGGGACGACCATATACTAATTATTAGTCACTAAATAATAATTCATAATATGGAGTTAAGCGAAATACCTTTCAAGAGAAGGAAAAATGTGATGATTAGCCAACTGAGATGGAACCGAAGATAGAACAAAAAAAAGTCAAAACGAAATCTATAAAAAGTAAGGCATTGATAAAATAAATTCCTAAAAGTCGATCTCAGTGTGTTAATACAAATTAACTTTTTAGTACATATAAAGTTCAGCCATGTGATTATATTTTTACAGGATATCTAGTTTTTGATGTAAAGTGTTAAATAATATAAACTACTCCAAACTGATTTTATTTCTTATATTCCTTCAACTGAATTTGTCATCTTACATTTAAACACACAAAATATCTATAAAAATTGAAATAATAATGATGAAAATATTTTGAATGAATAGTTTCATAGTTCTTAGAACATCAAAGAATCATCATTGAAGTGATTTTTTAAAGGAAAATATTACGAAATGTGTTCCTAATAATAATAATAATAAAAAAAAAAAGAAAACTTATTTTATATCATAGCTGTACCCTCCTGTTTTAAATGTGTAATTCTTGAGTAATTCTTAATAAAGATGATAAGTACAGGTCCGATTTATGTAATAACAGGACCGAAAAAAAGATTGACCATCATTAATATATAAAAATAAGTTAGAAAATAGAATAGCTGTGTCATCAGCGAAGGTGGGTGTGATGGTACTTAGAGATATCAGAAGAGTATAGGTAGGAAAGAAAAGGGCTAGAGACTCTACCTTGCGACACGTTTTTAAGCTGAGAAAAGGAGAAAATAGAAAACCCTACAGAAATAAAGCAAAATCTGTCATTCTGAATATCCTAATTATTTACCAACCTATGTAAAAGCGGTTTTATTTTCCATAGTAGTTGCTGGTGTCTGACACTATCGAAAGCTTTTCCGATATCAAGAAAAATCTTTGAGTAATATGTCTTTTTATCCAAAAATAACAGCTATTATATAGACTGTTTAATGAAAATGTAGAACAGTTTTGTTTATTTATTTTTTTTTTTTGGAAACTTGTAATGAAAACTTAGTTCTAAGAGGAATTTCGAATTCGACGGCGCTTTTGCGTTGTTTATAGTGGATTCACGATGATCTAGAACTATTTTTAGCAGCCCTTGCCTGATCTTTTCCTCGACAACGCTTTAAGCCCTCGAAGGCTCAATAATAATCTCGGGCAAATTTTATTTATAAATATATCGGCCGAGTCATCCTCCTTCCTTCCTCGACAATGCTCCCCTCTTGGGATCCCCCTTCGTCACCTCCTAGTTTATGAGCGTTACCGTCCCATCCTCACCGCGCAGCAGTAAATGTCGGTAAATGTTGCCGGTGAGAGCTGAGGAGACTTCATCACATCTTTACGACGCCGTCTATCAGAGCATTAGGGTTTAAATAAATTTCTCGAAAGAGATGACAGAATATGTCAGGAATGGCGCCCCGGTTTTATGGTATTCCTCTAAAAAAGAAATCGGTCTTCTAGATATTTAAGATGGTTTATAAAGATATAATAATTTTAGATATTGAATCCTTCATAGTGATGTAAAACTAGCGAGACTATCGATAGTTTTTTTTTACTTTAAAAATTTGTTTTTACTGGGCAATAGTGATCTCTGCCTATAAGCACCCTTATCATAATAATTCACTTAAATGGAAAATAAAAGAAATTTAACAGTGTTATTTTATTTACTTTTCTAAAAAAAAATGCTCCACGACTCCATACAAAAAATATTAACTTCACTTAAAAAAATAGAAACTCGAATTAACTGATCAGAGTTATTTCGATATACTTACACCATTCTGATTAAATTTCAAAGGTATATCGCGCAATAAGATTCTTAATTAAATAATTACAAATTATGAATTTGCAATAATGAGTTTGTAAAAATTTATATATATTTAGCCAATTTTTTGCCTAAATACATATAAATTTGTCAGACTCAGTGGCTAAAAGGTTAAGTGCCTTTTACTTAAAGAAAGTTTTAAGTGACTTAAAGAAAACTATTTGAGTTCAATAGTCGCCTTAGATATAAATTTGTCTAGGCTAAAAACATGAGGTATGTGACAGAAAAATCACATCTGCTATGTATGTCTTCCAACTTGATAGAATAAAATACAAACAAAACAACTGCTTCCCTTCCAGATTCTTACTTAAAATCACTCGGTTAATCACTCCACAGAGACCAAATATAAAAGAAATTAAATAAGTGCAATTGAAAACGAGCATTATAGCTCCTACTTCCCCCAATGAAAAATTCTACTATTTTACCCCTTCAATGGATGGTTGTATATGCTTTAGTTTCTATTTTGGTTGTATTTATCTTGTGTGAATGTATCTTTTGAGCACTAATATTAAATGCCCTTAAGTGTGGCAGATTGTATTGTTTCTTTATCAATAAAAAAAAAAAAAAAAACTATTTTACCCCTCCCCGGTCATCACCTCATACTATCGACAGTATCGATAGTTTTACATCACTAATCCTTCATAATTTTATATTTTCCACAGCAATTCGTCCGACTTTTAACTAAATTTGATTTCAGAAAACCCTTAAAAAAAAAAATAAATAAATAAAAATCGTTAACCACTTTCGACGCAAAAATCTCCAAAATCGTAGTAAGATCTGATTCGCATATTAATTGGTTTAAGTATCTCCTATAGGTCATCACTAAAATCACAAAACCCTTTTTTTTTTTTTCAATTCCGGCGGATATTTGTTTAATCAAGTCGAATAGTACCGGGTAGTTGGAATGAGTCTCAAACCTCTGTTTTGAGTGGAATTTTTATCAAGTTATCTCTACACTTGTGATTTTCGAAAGAAAAAATCTAAGACCGATACTCATAATTCAATTGCTAGAAAAATTGATGGAATTAAGAGAAATAAAATACTAATATCCACTTGGTCCCCCCCTCCAAAAAAAATCATATTCTATCCCACTTCACTCACCCGTTCGCTATGAATCGTTTCTGATTTGATAAATGCAGATAAATGCCCCAATAGAACGAACACTTTTTTTATAACCGAAAGGTTACAAGAGCAAGATTTCTTAAAATATTTTCTTATCTTTTTTCAAATTATGGGCTTTTAATTTAAATCTCTTGCGAGATGGTGTGTGTTTTGACAAATATACCATCGAGTAAGCTACATCAATTTTTATTGGAAGACTGATCACTATTAAAGTACAATTTTTAAAATTGATGGTAAAAACCGACCTCAAATGACGATTCATTAATAAATTTTCAAAATAAGTTGATAAGTTAGGTAGCAGAATTAAACTTACATTAATTGCTATATATAATATAGGTAAAACAAAAAACTAAAACTAAATCATGTCCGGCAACCCTAGTATCTCACTTTACAAAATTTTATAAAAATTATAAACAAAGTGTACTTGATATATATTTCCAAACGATTTTAAGACCCCAAAGCGGAATCGCGTTGACACAAATTACTATTTCTAAACTGCAATGGAAGGCTCCATTTTTAAATTCTCAAGGCTCCAGAGCGGGAGATTCAAATAGTTTATAGGCTTGGCAGGGCTTTTACGTACGTAACTCTATATATAACCAAAGCCTCTAGAGTGAAGGAGGAGTTTCTGTCGCAAATTACGGTCACTTGCAGAGTATTATATTTAATCCGACGGAAAATAGTCCTACTGTTTGAAGGTCCTCTGTATACAAGTTAAAATTCAGCCAAGTACCTACATCCTTTGAAGTACATTTTTATTTTTATTCAAGGCTATGAATGGGATGATATCCATTGGATATGTGACAATGCGAATTGACAATATCCCTTAAACCGAAATGAATATTATCTAAATATGGAAAGGGTAACTCAGAAAGTATCCGCATACGTTAAATAAATTACACCAGCGTTTTAATAACCAATCACAAACATTTAAAAAAAAAAGGCGTGTAAAGAACTCAACTTTGGGCGATTTTTATTTCAAAGTGTGATTTTAATGTCAAAAGTATTATGGTATCCCTGGAAAGCGCCAGCGATAAACTGAAAATGGAGACTAACACTGGAAAAAATCTTAATAAACTCTTAATAAATCAATATGGAATGGCCCAACCTTGAAATGTGTTGTTTGTTGGGTACAAGTTTTTTATTTCATTTTTAATTCAGTGCAATATTTAAATATGACTTCAGGCACATTAGTTGATTCTAAAATTCAATATTCTTAATTACCTAACTAATTGAATATATTTTTATTTGGTTTGCAAAGGAAGAGAAAAATATGTCACTTGTGGTGTAGTGGCTAGTACTAAAACACTTAAGGTCGCGGGTTTGTAGCCCGCCAGGTGACCATAGGATTTTTTAAAGCAAGTAAAAAATCCATGGCTATGCCGTCTTTTGGAGGGGGCGTACAATGGAGGTCCCGAGCCTGTGCGATGTCAGGTACTCGATAAGAACCTTATCCTAACTATCCCAATCCTAATACCTGGATAGGTAAAATTTAGGACTCCCAATGTAACATCTTCCAATCAGCCTTAGAGGCATAAAGTAACATCCTTGATGACAGGATATTTTCTGTTTTTTTTTTTATCTGAACCTAGTTAATGCTGTATATGAACCCCGTCTATGAATGTATAAAAAATAAAATTAATATGTTTACTTAAATTAAAAGTCTTGAGCTGAAATAGAAATCTGAAATCTGAGCATTAAAAATGAAAAGTGGTTTACAGTTGGATTTAAACTGTTTATTAACTTTAAAGTTAATATTAGCTTAATCTATGACGTCCTCATTTAAAAAAAATAAATACCTTAATTAATGTTACGCATAAATTTACCGTCCTACAAACAACAACTACCACCAGCTGAACACTCACTAAAGAAAAACGTGGCGGTCACAATGAATAACAATATTACTATTAAATACCTCAATATAAATAAATATTAATTAATTGAATAAATACTGATAATTATAAAATGATAACTACTGTATCTGACTATCCCATAATTTATTTATAATCATTGGACGATATACTTACAGTAGGGCGTTATTTATATACATACTCGTACGCACATTAATAGTTATAAGAAAAATACATTTAAGAAATAAGCCATATTTTATTACGATATGTAAATGACTGAATAGTAAAATAGCCATAAGCCCTTAAAACGACGACGATATTGAAAAAATGAGATAAATAGCCAACATTACTGGAGTAGGAGATGGAAAAGATTCATACTCAAATAATTTAGCAGAAACGTGTTAATTTCAATATTAGGCATCTCTCTATTATTTTCCTTATCCTTAATTATAGAACCGAGTATGAGCTTAGGTGCTATCACTTTTTACTTTCACATACCTATACGGGAAATATATAGGATAGATAGTTGACAGGTTAAGAAAAAAATATTAGATTATTGACACTGTTTACTGAAATATTGATGTTAGGTAAATCTTTGTTATGAATTTAGTTAGGCCAATCCCTCTAGAAAACTGGGAATACAATATACTATGGTCTACATTAACGGTTTTTATAAAAAATGATTTTTTTGAACCTTCTAAAATGTGCCAATAGTTGACACATCAAAATGGAAAGGTTTGGAATGTTGACATTTATTTTGTCAATGGGGAGCGGGGTAGCCCACTGGTAAGGCAGTGGACTGCTGTGCTTAAGGTCCCGAGTTCGAATCTGACATGGCTTATGATATCTTTATTATTCGCCACAATTCGTCTCGTGGACCGAGAGACCCCCCTGGGGCATACCCAGCCTCTATAAAGTGGGTACCCTTATTTGAAAAATTAAGGGGAAAGAACCTGGCGGTTGAGCGTGATCACGGTCAAATCACCTCCTTGCAAGACCGCTGACCAAGAAACAGTACTCTTCCTTACATAGTACTGCACCCAAGACCCTTTATGGGTTGTAGTGGTATTGTGTTATAATAATAGTTGACACATTATTTTTTAATTTCCCAAGGAGAATATTAGGTAATAAATAAGTACTGCAATAAAAGTTAATCATTGTTTATTTATAAACTATTCAAAATTGAAACGAAAAGCATAAAATGTCCACAATTTAATTACTGTATACAAAAAAACATAATAGACACAAGATAACTTTTTAAACTGATACATGAGATCATCCAATTAAGAATAATGCAGAAACCATATAACAACAATCATTTTTAATTAGTCTAGCTCAAGTGGGAAATTACCTTTGCTGTCCATTAATGGTAAAAACTTTGGGCATATATATTACGGATATAATATCACATGATGGGACTGTGCAACATGTATCGGTGTTAATAAAACTTGGTATCGTCCGATTGCATGATTGTAAAAGTAAAACCAGAATCTTACTGTCAACTTTAGTAACTTGAGCCAGACATTTTTTACGCTTAAATCTCTTATTTGAGAACCCAACTATTATAAACTTTCCTTCATCAACACTTAAACTACCTTGCTCCTCCTCTTGAAGAAATATTCCTTGATCAACATTAATTGTCTGCCCCTGCTCCTGGGAATCTAAGTTTTTTTTATTTTCTTTCTCGTCCCAAATTTCTGGTTGGGATAGTATGGTTTCGTCTACTTCCAGTGCTGCAGCATTTTCAGGTATCTCCTGATTAACTGAATTTTTCTTAGGTTTCTTTTTGAATTCTATTTACAACAACTATTTACAACATCTATAATTATTATAAGTTTATAATAAATTGTATTATTCAATCCATTCAACTATTTAACTTTACGATATATTTTATTCCCTAATAAAATAAAATTGTTATAATTTCCGACTGTTACAATTGTTACTGAATTTAAAAAATAAACAAAACAAGATTATGTCAAATAAAGCTGAGGCTATGCATTGATGTAAACTATAAACACACACGATGTCAACTTTACAAACAGAATATTCCACTAGTTGATACGTTTGAACGGATAGTTGACACCCCTATCGAACATTGGTTAGGATGAAGCTAGAACAGTGATTCGACCACCAATATTAAACCCAGATATTTTTCTAATCAAGCAAATTACTTTAAACTATCAGTTTCATCAGAGTAAAAAACACCAATAGTTGAAATTGATGTCAACTATTGAAATTAAAGATTAATTTTTGTTCTAATAGTTGACACCCACATTTAAGCCCTAAAACATTGTATAAATAAATCGAAAAGGAAATCAAATGATTTCCATGAACTTAATGGATATCATGAAAGTAGTTAAAAAATAATTGAACACAAATAAACCAACCAAAAAGCGTATTTAACATGACTTCCACCTTAATGAAACAGGGTAGCAGGAACCAAGTTTTCAGGCCACTAGAAGATTTGCCATTACAACCTCTCACAAATAAGCCTGAGTTTTCATCAAAATAATGTCGATGGCAGCACATCTAACTAGTATAACTTGGCAAATTGCCGCCAAATTTTGAACCAAAATAATCAACTCTAAATCTTCACTTTTTGTGCAATTCCCTTTTTTTGTGCAAAATGTCAACTATCGGAGCACTGTCAACTATTGGTACAGTTACCCTAGTAAGGGAAAGTATTGCGATCGTGAAAAATTTCGTCCTTCGGTTTTCAACGGAAATACACTTTTTGGGGCCCCCTGAGTCCAAATAACCAAGTCCCACGAAATGGTCTGTGTGTGTGTGTGAACAGACTAGCTCAAAAACTATAAACCGTGCGAACCTGAAATTAGGTATTTAGTGTTTGTACATGCCCGCGATGTGACAACAAAAATTTCATCAAATTTGGTTAAACGGAGGGGGTACTTTCTTTAATAACTTTTTACGTTTTTTTTTATTTTCTCTATAACGGCTCTAAAGATTTTGATTAAACTGAGTATTTGATGTATTAATATGCCCGAGATATGACTGCAAAAATTTCATCAAAAATGATCAACCGGAGGGGGCACTTTACTCTCTCAATTTTGTATCATTTTCACGTGTTTTTTTTTTATTTACTCAATAACAGCTATAACAATTTTGATCAAACTGGGTATCTGATGTATGTATATGCCAAAGATATGACAGCCAACATTTCAACAAAATTGGTCAAACGGAGGGGGCACTTTATTTCATAACTTTGTTTCCAATTTTTACCTTTTTATCGATTATCTCAAAAATGGCTTCAATGATTTTTATTTAATTCGTCATATTTAATGAAAATTAGGTGTTCTTTAATATCAGATAAGCTTTATCATTAGTAAAATTTCCTAAGGAGGCTTAAATGGGAAAGGGCCTTTTTTGTTTTCCTATAAACTACCTTTGTCTTTGTTTATAATGAGAAATTAACAAGTCTCTCGTTACGCCTAAAAACAAGAAATGGCTAAATATGAAATATGAAAAAAATCAAGTAACTATATACATGAGAAAAAAAGAAAAATATTCCGTCAATTTATAAAACAGAGCCCACGCATGCGCTTTTAACCTTTAATGACGGTTGTTTATAATTAAAGATTTACTGTTCATTTAATGGAAAAATTTTGTTTCATGGTAACTATATGAAGTCTTCAACAATTAGTTACATAGAGAATTATAAAATCAGAGGACTTGGAGTATTATGCTAGTATTTCATAATTATCTCAAGTAAAAATTTTTATTTAATAAAAAAAAAAATTAGTGTACTTTAAAGATCAAATACAAACAAAAGTAAGTAAATGAATGTGGAAAATTGTGTGACTTTGAGAAATGGAATTTAATAAAACACGTCAATTTCCAATCGAAGTAAGTCGGTAAGTGAAAGTTGTGTGTTGCAAGCACGCACCAGATTTTTTATCTTAAAATCCATACTTTAATATTTACACGCCTCAATAACAAAGAATCTATCATACTTACTGAAATCATTAGACGTAAATATCTCACTAATGAAGCGTAAACGGTCATAATTTAATTGAAAAATTGTTTCATATCCTAAATTCATAATATTTTACGATATTATAATATATTATAATATTTTAAATCGCAAAAAGATCTACAGGAAACTTACTTCAGGATTTCGGAAGCGCTTGAGTTCATTAAGATTAATTAATACTGGTGTATAATCTTCCATACTATACTAACATTAGGAATTAGCAAACAAAGCAAACAATGATGATAATGTATTCGATAAAAAACTTATATACACAACTGTTTTTTTTTTAATCTATGCGCATGCTAGATTAAACGGTTGTGTGTTGATAAATTGAATTTAAATTTAAATACAGGTATAAAAACCAGTTCTATGAGGTTTTATTTAGACAGAGTAACAGAAGGGGGTTCATCCAATCAAATAATAACAATTATAGCACCAATTGAGCTGTGTGGGAAACTGTATTTAGAAATAAATCAACTAATCACCGAATCAGTCAAATGAATATCAACATATTGTGAATCTATTTTAAGGGCATTTCAAAACATGATTTTCTACCCCTTAATTAGGCAAAGCGACAATTTTAAATTCTGTAGTGGTAAATATAGATAGATACATTTGTACTAAGAGAATGAAATAGACAGTGGCCATTTTCCAGCAAATAACAAAAACCGCTCTCCTGTCCCATTTCAAAGTAAATATGTTTAAATTAAATATATGTAGATGGAAGATTTATTTCAATTTGAATTCAATAAAATAAAATTCAATCTAAAAGTTATGAATAAATACAGCTAAAATTTTGTCAAATACCCTCATCTAAAAAATCATCTAATTAAAATCTTTTAAATGATATAATATGATAACTGATAGGATATAAAAAATCTTATAACAACAGCATGAATATGACAGATCTCATATATCTAAGGTGTATTCATTTTCTTTATAAAGAAAAAATAAATTGTAAAATTCGCCTGCATTCTAATTTTTAAAGAGCCACTACGATATTAGGTGATATATATCAATCAGTCTATCAATTATTTAATCTAAAAAGAGAAATTAAATTTTTAGTAATCATAACTAATGAAAGAATGCTAAGTCTGTTAGCATTGCTTGGTGCACAGATGAAATAGGAATTTATTTTCTAATTTCAATTTTTCTTACTACTCTAACAAATATGCTCACAAACCTTGCAGAAAATTTCTGAATTTTACAAAGCTGATATTCAGACAACCTAGTCATTTTGGTGTATATCACTGTTCATACAATTTCACAACTCAAGAACAATAAAATATTTAAAAAGAAAAAACTCAAATAAAACTTTTCTATTAATGTTACAGAGATTTTGTCTTTGATAGGTTGAAAATATTAATTGTATATTCAAATTTGGTCTGTAATGAAAAATCTAAAATCAGCCAATAACAAATTTAGGTTCCTGTAGAAAATAGTTTATTTATGCCAAACATATTTAATTCTGTCATAAAAGAGCCTTTAGGGAGAGAGTATTTTATTTTTTTATCTGAAATGTATATTGAAAAGTAATCACCTTTTTTTATTTTAATTGTGTGATGGAAATATTCTTAAAATTTATAGAGATTAAATATGATTTTGCATGAAATAGGTAAATAATTTATGTAAAATTAAGTGACTGGGGATTTTTTTTTCTCAATTTAAAATGTATTTGTTATTTATTTTGTGTGATACATACAGTAAAAATGTGATGTTTCAAGAAATTGCTAACTTTTTAATAATTGATATAAAATTAAGTGACTAAGGAAGTTTTTTTTTTCAATTTAAAATGTATTTGTAATTTATTTTGTGTGAAACATATAGTGAAAATATGATTTTGCCTGAAATAGGTATCTTTTATATAATTCATATAATATTAAGTGACTGATGGCGTTTTACCCCCTTCAATTTATAATGTATTTGTTATTTATTTTGTGCGATACATATAGTAAAAGTATGATTTTGCATGAAATAGGTAACTTTTATATAATTCATATAATATTAAGTGACTGATGGCGTTTTTTCCCCTTTTCTATACCAAACTTTGTTCAGAGGGGATAAATTTTGCAGTATATCTGTGATGGTTTCTAATAATTTAAACTGCGAATTGAAAAAAATAAATTAATTAACAATGAAGTCAATTTATAGAAATGATAACCTGAGGGTTTCAATTTTTTAAGAATGGAGCAATTATCCCGTAATTTGTGCGACATGTAATGGTGTGATGATTTATCTTTTTATTTTATTTTTTAGATTTTATAAATTATTTCTTGCTAAAATAGTTATGAAGTTTAAAGTGGAAACTTAAAAAAAAATGTCAATGATTGACGATATGAAAGCTAAGTTTGGTAGATCAGATGGATGTATGAGAATGGAATAAGAAAATTGTAAAATTCTTACTTTTTTATTTATGTTTAAAAATGACTGGTGCTTACCTATTGAGAAGATAAAAGTTTGAACTTTGTTCAAATTTGATATTTAGACGAACATTTTCTTTTGGAGTATGTTTCCATTTATATGATTTTGTAACTTTAAGACACTTTTCACTGATATAACGCCTGATGGAAGACGAAGAAAACGCATGCTGGATAAATCGGAAGAACGCAGGCGGACTAGATCTTGGCTTGAACAATAATAGTTCGACCCTGGGCAAGCTAGTCACGTGGTTCACACTATCTACCAGAGAAAAAACATAAGTTCTCTCTCTTAAAGGCAGCAATATAAAACTATTTCTTCTAGAAGAATAAATTATCTAATAATATCGGAAATTAATAAATGACCTATTTTTTTTTTTTTTTTAAATATGAAAATAATCTTCATATTATAAGAGAAGTTATTCTTGTGACAAAATCTCCTTTTGCCCGGCCTTTCGCAATAAGCGGTTGAGAAAAATAAATTCATTATTTTCATATCATTTAGGGCAAGATAAGTAGACAAAAATTCACTAAAATAATAAAGTTTTACCGGTTAATGATCAGCATAGTCTTTGGTCAGCACTGATACTTCTAATTCCCAATACAGCTCCACGTTAAATACGCTGGGATACGTTTTACAATATCTTCAGCTTGATTTAGTAATTTAAAACCATCATCCAAAGACTTTTCGTCCGATTGAAAAAAAGATATTAGATGGATAACTGTATAGGTTCACATCTTGGGATTCTCTTTTTTTTTGGAGAAAAACCACGGCCGAAATCTGGACTCTTAGCTCCCGGTTGGATTTGACTTTTATCAGGGGGGGGGTATTGGGGATCTATCCATTATTTATCTGGGAACGTTCCTTCTTATTGTATTGTACTTCTAACTTTATTATTACTATATTAAATCATCTAAATATGCAAATATAAAAATTTTTTTCATCAAATATGGAAAATAAAATTTGGAAAATCACTTCTGAGTACTATAAATCGTTAACATGCCTAATCCGCTATTAAAAAAAAAAACAAAAAAAAAAACAGAATAAGTAATAGAGTAAAAGGAAAATTAAATGTAAATAACAGAAGTTTATTTTAGTAATTGTATATGAAATGATCACTGGTCACTAATAAATCATTGATTTTTCACTTATTGCAGATATAAGTAATTGGATTTAAATTAATTTATTGATCGTATGTGTATTTAAAAAAAAAAATGAATAAGCTTTTCATGGACTTATACGGTTCAAAAAGTTTAAACAATTTTTTTTTCTTTAAATGAGGGAATCTCTTCCAATGGGATATCCTGTATTATATCATCCCGAAGAATTTAAAAATGTACAATAGAAAATCCCAGAAGATGGGCCAAAAAGCCGAAACGTTGGGATAATAAAGCACAGGAATACCCTTTGGAAGAGATTCCTTTGTTTAAAGAAAAACCTTAAAATATTATTTGCGTATAATTGCCACCGCATATTAATGAGTAGTTGTGTTTCCTAACAATAATAAAATACAGAAGAGGGTTTTTTTCGCAATATAAACCAAAACGTGTACAATATTCAAAAGGCCGCGAATATTTAATCATTTGACTTTTTCCGTAATTTTATTTTTATTTTATATATATCCCGGAAGTAAACAGGAAACTCAACAGAAGAACAATATGGGTCAGGTACATTTTTTTTCTTTTTCGGAGATAGATATCAATTTAATTGTCAGTTACTAATAAAAATAAAAATATATAATCCAAAAATTTCCTGCAGACAGTCCCGTTAGATTGAGGATATGTTTTCGATCCGTACAGTAGAGAGGCGGGACCTTGCAGGCTGCGATAATTGCAGGGGACGTCCTTGCACCCCCACCAAGTGCAGTCCCCATCCGATGCACTTCTAATAGCCCTCCGTCTCTTCCTACTTCTGCCCAATGCCGTCGGCCTATCTTCCCTAATCATGGCTAATCCCTCTTCTATTAATACGGTAGATAATACCCGGAAGAAATAATGCTCCGCCCGAGAACTAAAAATATATTTATTAGAAAATCTCTCATCCCAGTGATTAAATGGTTAGGTCAGCCCGAAATGGGTCAAAAGAAGCATGGAGGAAGTTTCTTCAAAGAGAATTAGTCTATAATAAGTAAGGAGTTTAATGCATTTATTATAATTTACGTTTAATTTGTTCTAATGGATCGGTGAACAAATATTCAACTTCTCATTACCGAGAGAATCTATTCAGTTAATTTAATGACCGTGATCACTAGCCTCGAATTTTGTATTTTAACGAAATTTCAACCTCTGATAATTTTAATTAACCACTCACACATTGGAATGAGAGAAATAAGACAACAGAGGGGGCAATTTATTCAGTAAATTTTATCAAAATGTTGCGATTTTACAATATTCTGAAAAAACGGCTGAAACCATTTCTATTAAACTCGTCATATTTAAATAAGAATCAAGCACTCTTTAATATGAGGTAAGTGTCTTTAATATGAGGTAGGTGTCATCAGCATAGATATAGATAATTGGCTCTTAAAAGGAAAAGGGAAAAATTCTTCCTATGAAGTACCTTTGATTGCGTTTATATGGTGTAATTAATAATCTCTCAGTATGAATAGTAATATGAAACGACTGAATATAAAATATCAAAGAATTGAAATATGAAAATTTGATAATCATATGAAAAAAAAATAAATAAAGAATGTTTTCCCAAGATGAAATTTTCAATTTTAGTAAATGAGTGCAGTAATTTATATGTATAATGTATATATCATTGGCAAGCTGAGAAATTCAGAATAGCTTAAAACGTAACAGATATTGTAAAGAGTATTCTTTTAAAATTCCAAATTAGAGATGTGGATTATTATCGGTTCAATAAGTAGATTTGAAATTTAACTGATTATTTTTCCATATATTTGAAAGCTTTTAAAACGTTTTAAGCAAAAATGGCCTGTAGGCTTATGAGCCCTTCCTGCAGCCCTCCTCAATTGTAAGTAACAAACGCTAGCTCAGCTTTGAGGAACAATAAATATGAAGAAGCAGAACATTTTAACTGTTTAAAAACCAACGGTAAACTACGTTTCTACGCATAATTAAGCTAGAAAAACCAAGGTATTTGAAAGAAGAACAGATTTCGTTTCATTATAGTTCATATTTGCAATAAAAAAAAAAAATTAATTTAATGGACACGTGTAACGCATTAAGCTTATAAAATCCGAATCACAATGGTCCCAATTTTTTTTTCAAAGATGATTGATTGAAAATGTCACTTTGATATAATTACAGCTAAAAAGATATTGCTAATAGTATTTTTGATTTCTACTGAGATCTATTTTTTCTTTTTTTTTTTTTTTATTCTATTGTATACTTGTCAATGAAACTTTCTTAAAAACTTATAGGAATCCTTGAGTCGATCTTATCTCACCTTCATCGCAAGACTACCATCAACTCCAAATAAACTATATTAGAGAAAATTACATTTCTAGTTTTTCATTTATTCTTAAATGTCGGCCAATAATATCTCCTTTGGTAGAGCAGTGTTCAAAGTGTGTTCCTATTACACTACTCAAATTAGTTTTCGAAAAAAATATTTTCTAAGGTGTTAATTCAGCATCTAAATTTTATAATAATGAAAAATCAACCATAAAAAATGTTAATATCTTAAATTTAGGTTATAATTAAAATATATCGATTTCCTAGTTTGTATACAAGTTCCAGTGGTTTCAAGATAAAAAATAAAATGAAAAATCAATTTTTTTTCTTAGTTATGGTCATTTTGCTTTGAGGGTGTCATATGGAATTAAAATATGTCATTTAAAAAAAAAATGACTTAAATATGAATACGCTTAAATATGAATTTTTCTACTGATGTATACTCCATTTTTACTTTCACTTACCTATATATGAAATATATAGTAAGTGGAAGTATTGCGATCGTGAAAAAATTCGACTTCCGGTTTTCAACGGAAATACACGTTTTGGGGTCCCCTGAGTCGAAATGACCAAGTCCCGCGAAATGGTCTGTGTGTGTGTGTGTCTGTGTGTGTGTGTGTGTGTGTGTGTGTGTATGTGAACAGACTAGCTCAAAAACTATAAACCGTGCGATCCTGAAATTGGGTATTTAGTGTAGGTATATGCCCGCGATGTGACAGCATAAATTTCATCAAAATTACTTAAAGGGAGGGGGTACTTTACTTAATAACTTTTTAGGTTTTTTCGATTTTCTCAAAAACGGCTCTAACGATTTTGATTAAACTGAGTATTTCATCTATGTATATGCCCGAGATATGACTGTAAAAATTTCATCAAAATTGATTAACCGGAGGGGGGACTTTACTTAATAAATTTTGTAATATTATCACGTGTTTTTTTTATTTACTCTAAATCGGCTTTAACGATTTTGATCAAACTGGGTATTTGATGTATTTATATGCCCGAGATATGACTGTAAAAATTTCATCAAAATCGATTAACCGGAGGGGGGACTTTACTTAATAAATTTTGTAACATTTTCACGTGTTTTTTTGATTTTCTCAAAAACGGCTCTAACGATTTTGATTAAACTTAGTATTTGATCTATTTATATGCCCGAGATATGTCTGTAAAAATTTCATCAAAATTGATCAACCGCAGGGGGCACTTTACTTAATAAATTTTGTATCATTTTTACGTGCTTTTTTTATTTACTCAAAAACGGCTTTCACGATTGTTACCAAACTGGGTATTTGATGTATGTATATCCCAAATATGTGATAGCCAACATTTCCTCCAAATTGATCAACCGAAGGGGGGACTTTACTTAATAAATTTTGTATCATTTTCACGGGGTTTTTTATTTACTCAAAAACGGCTTTAACGATTAATAAAAATAAGATATGAATGTAGAAAAATGTTTGACTTTGGGAAATGATATTTATCAAAACACGTCAATTTCTTATCTAAGTAAGTTGGTAAGTGAAAGTTGTGTGTTGCGCGCACGCACCAGATTTTTTTTTCTGGGGCAGCCCTTGGCTGTTATCTACCTTCGATTTGCATATCTCAATTCGTACTACATTTTAGACCAATTTTTCATCTAAGTAGTAATTTCGAAATATACTTGGTATTTTTTTCTGTTCTGATGTAGATGACCGACCTATATAAAGTATCGGAGATATTTTACACCTTATCAGCGAGGACAAAGGTAAGGAGGAATTGTAGACGACGGTGTTATATAACGGAATGGGGAATAATAAGTTTATGAGGCGTTGGAACTGAGAGCGCGGCATTGAACGGATATAGATATCCAACTCCCAACTCCTTTTCTATTTCTGTAACTCTCTTAGTCATCGTGAGCTCTATGACACCCGCTTTATTTACTAATCGGTTACATTTTCCTTCATGTCTGCTTCCGATCATTGAAGGATTCCACACAAGGAAACCATTACCATACCGTCATCATTATTGTGTGATCGGATTAATCAAGGCCTGGTTACACAGTGCGAGGAGTAACTGATCCAAACTGAGGACAGCTACTTGCCCCGTTTACTCGTCTCGACAGGTAACACAGTTGCGATCTGCTAGAGTTGAAATTAGACACCTACTGCGTTGTTTGCTCGCATCTTTTCAGTAGCAAAACATTTCAGAAGGTCTCGTGCTAGTTTGTGTCAAAAATGACGAGTTACCGTAAAAAAGCAGTTACAAAAATATTAGAAATGTATACAGCGATGAAAGTACTATAGAAAAAAAATAATAATTTGGGTAAGGACTTCGATGGAAGGGAAAGGTGCAACTCATACAATATATAAACCTCCTTATTCTATGTTATCACAAGCGGTGTTGTGGTTAGCATAGCAAACTGTAACCCAGAAGATGGCGAGTTCATAATCATTCAGGTGGCCCTACTTTTTAAAGAGAGTAACAAATCCTCGCCTCTGCCTTCGGATCCATGGGTGTAAAACGGAGGTTTCGAGCATGAACGATATTAGGTTACATGAGTTAAAGATCCCTTATCCTAATTATACCTGAATATGAAAAATTCAGGTCGATCACAGCAGCATGGTCAGATCAGCCAAAGCTAAAAGTGTCGTTAAATAAATAAACAAATTTTAGTTTTTATCAATCTTTGTAACTTTGCTAAAAATTAAGTTTCGTTTGCGTCACAGATCCTTATTTGAACCATATAGAAATAGTTATCTAAAAATAAGATAAAAACCTCCTTACTTCGTTATAATGAATAAAACCTGTCTTACAATATTTTATGAATGTTACAATACAAACAACTCCTTTACGTGGCACACTTTTTTTAGTTTGGTTCTAAAGTCCATCTATTTTCGTAATAACTAGCAAATGAACGGATCCCTGCAAAAAGAGCTTCAATCACAAAAACATAATTTTCGGAAAACTATGAAAAACTATTCCCATGTGATACACACTGTCTAAAAAATATGAAAAAAATATATTAGGTTCTATATATGGCATATGGGATCATGGGACTGAAGTCCTGCTTTCACAAAAACATAAGGCTACATATACAGATACGATTTCCATGGATAGCTCAAGAATTTTTGAAATGACACATTTTTAATATTTTCAGCAATTCCAAATTTTATTTGTTTATTATTTTATTTTGGATTAATAACGAAATTTAATTTTTGAATTACTCACAACTCCAAACGTGCCCCATTCGAGTGTTTATATTTTTTAAAAGTAAAGAATTTTAGAGCAACAAAATTTAAAGGTGAAATTTAAAAAGAAAAAATATAAAATAAATTTATTTATTTATTTAAATTTATTAACTTTATCATATCTTCGTTTATTAAAATTGATTTTTTTTTTATTTACTATAATATAAGCAATAATGTGTTATAAGGATAATCGCGTCTTAATATGCCTGGTGATGAAATCCCTTATAAGTAAAACATTAAGATGACCATTCCATGCTAGGTCTCGTGGCCATATTTTTTTTCTTCAAACTGATCCAACTGGAATAGATTGGTATGACAGCTTATCCATACTGATGTAATCTTTTCCAAGTCTGAATTCGGGATTAGGTTCGTTGAACTTTTCCTTTCTATTACCGTCTAGGCTATAGTTCTAGCATTCGAATGGGCTGGAAACGATAAAAAGGTATGTAAGGTATAAAAAAAAAAAAAAAAAAAAAAAATACAGGTCACTTCATGAAGAGTCAAAGTACCGAAATAATAAGACAACTTGGAATTGTTTGGAAACAGTAGAAGCGTAGGAAAGAAGAGAAGCTTGGAATTCCTAACAGTCCTAAAGATAGTCCCGTGATATTGGCATTTTCGGTAAGTTAAGTTTAGAACATCTATTCCTAGTAGAGTTCTATTAATAGATTGAGGAAGAGGAACCTGTTCTGAGGATGATGTATCATCTGTAAACAAAATAAATTGGTAAGTATAGCAAGTATCCATTCATCATGTATCGCTTACTGCAATGCATCGGTTATTGTATATCCCTTTGTTCCAAGCAAAAAGCAACTAGACAGTTAATACCATGAAGTAGGTAAGGTTTTGTAATTTATTTAATTTTAACGAAGTAATGAGGTTTTATCTTATTTTAAAACAACTATTTCTACTTCTACTTCATAGTTAAAATTAGTATTTGTGCCATTGGAAACCTTGGAACTAACCAAACCAATTTTAAAGTTTGAAACAAATTAAAATTGGTTAGTTTATTTAACGTCATTTTATAGTACGTTTAGTACTATAGCTACTCGAACAATGATACAGTGATATTCCTAAAACATGTGGAACCAGGCATAATTAGGATAGGGATCTTTAAGTAGTAGCTGACCACACACTCAGGATCTCTACTTAACGTCCCATCCGAAGGACGGCACACCCGAAAACTTTTCACCCCCCGTTTTAAAATATCAGGGCCACCCACCTGCCGGGCTATAAACCCGCGACCATAGGACTTGTAGGTTTTCTAACCACTAACCACAAAAACCACAGGTGACCCATTTTATAACAAAGAGTATTTACTGTTTATATACTAGTTAATAAGCTTAAGCTGAAATTTATTGAACGGCTTTATTTCTGCAAAATCTTGATTGATTTTTTTTTGAATTTAGATGAACCGATATTAGAGGAAGAGGGGATCCAAAATACGAGTGAAATTCTATTTGTCAAGAAGTTTAAGTTAAACTTATAATACAACTGAAACTGAATCGGTCGTTTGGGAAACCCGAACTGCCCACAAAATCAAATTAATTGAAGAGGGGGAAAAAAGAGTTTCTACTGATTCATTAAGAGATTTCCTTAACTTAAATTATTTTATCCGATACATATTACTGCTTAAATACATTTTTCATGATTTAATAAATCTATGTTCATTAAATAGATCTGAAAAATAAATCTGTGATTTTTTTGGACATATAGGGTTTCTCCTGTTTATAGAAGGCAAAAGATTGTTTGGAAATTACTATACAAAACACTTATTAGCTTACATATACTGCATAATAAATAAAAAATAATAGAAAATACAAAACTTAAGGTTGAAATGGGCAAGATTCCAATTTATGTTTCTTCGTTCAAATCTTTAGGTTCTTAGACAGAAACAGGCCAAGCAATGTTGTACTCCAAAACGTACTTACTCCTATGGTTACAGGAAGATATTTTTCAATATTCTGGATTTGTCCAGTTTCTCCTAAAAACGATTATTTGAATGGTCTATAGAAGCCTATAAAGGCGTTGAGCTTGTCATGTATCTATTGAATTAAACGTCTCGCCATACAAGGAGTTCAAAAATAAAATAAAACGAAAATCGATTTTTTTGGATATGGGTTTCTAAAACGATTGATGCAATTCTGCTTTACCTTACATTATGTTTTTATTCAGCTTGGACATTTTCATTATTGACTATTACCTCAAAAATTCACTACACTTAATCTGAATCATACGAAACCGTGAGAAGAATGAAATGGAAATGATAAGATGGAATGAAGATTCCAATGAATAATCGTATTCTAAAAGAATAATCATAAACTAAATGAATTTATTTATGAGCCTCGGATATGCTCCAGAATAGCAGATAATAATTGAGAACTATTAACATTATTTTAAAGTAAAATGACTATGTACTTTTTCATCATCTGTCCTTTTCTGTCTTAAAAACAAGATATTAAGAGCCTGAATATAAATAAACAAAAGAAATTTGAGTTAAAAAAATAATAATTTGTAAACATTCTTTGTTTTTAAAAAGAAAACAGTTTCTTTTAATTCATTGAGGGGAAAAAATCGTTCCGCGACAGGTTGGCAAAGTCAGCTCCCAACTCAAGCTGCCAGAGCAGGCATTCCTCTCAACTTCAAAGCACTCTTAACTGCCTGCCCAGTGGAGCCGTTCACCCTTGGGGATTGATAGCCCCTTCTTTTTAAAGATGTTCTCTTAATTCATTTCTGTCTCGAGAGATATTATAATTATTATGATTAGTAGTAATAATAATAATTTTATTTCAATAGAAATAAAATCAGTTTTTTCAATCAATAACAGAAATGTGTAGTATTCGCAACATAATTAATTTCAGTTCCTTTTGTACTAAGACATATGTCATATAGCATGGAGCGTCCTCGATTTTCCTCAATACTTTTGATTGATAGGACTGGAATAATATAATGTAATGTTGTAATGGTAATATAAAATTTCTTATTAATTTTTTTCCTCATCAATTATATACACAAATTATTTGAAAGGGGATGTCCGTTTAGTATAGATGCTTCGGAAGTCAAAACCCAACAAAATAAAAAAAGATGAAGCGAAATATAGACAACTCGTATAAAATGCTGTGATACATCAGAAACGCAGATTCCCGTTGAAAAATGAATATGTTAAATTTTAATAGATTACAAACTTACCTTATGACAGAAGAAAAGCAGATACGAACATTTATTTTATTTATTTATAAAAATAGTCGAGTATATTAGTAAAGTTAAATAACACAAACAATTATTTGAATATGTAGCGAGAACCTAGCATAGGTTTAATGTGGAACAGTAAAAATATAGAAGCCTGTACTTGTTTGTTTTTTTAATCTTCGACACTCTCGAATACAAGGCACACATATCCACACGTGTTTTCCCAGTTAAATGGATGACTTTCCGGTAGGCTGTGAAAACATGCTTTTCACTAACTTACTTGGAACGGAGCCAGGGTTCCAATGAACTCATACCTGCAACACGGGATACCAAGTATACCATTCTAATTTTTCTCATCCCTGTAGAATTTTATCGGATTAAAATGCGCTTTTCTTTACATCTAAGTTCACAAACCAATAAGGTGTATTAGAATTGTTATTATAGTTTTTTCTTATACATTTATGAGCTAATGAAATGCAAATGGTGTAAAGGCATTTGTTTGTGTTATACGTACTAACATACAGAGAGAAAAAAAAAAGAAAATCTGTAACTCGAAAACACCATTTTTTTCTTCTTGTACACTGTAACCAATGAATGGTCCTGGGTTAAGTACATTGTGAAAAAGTAATGCTTCTTGTCAACGGTAGCGGTAAATATTTTAATAGAATAAATATCTTTCCTCAAAATTAATTATTTAATTAATAGTGCATACTTTAAGACTGAATGCGCCCTGGGGTCTTCTGACACCAGGAAAGATTCACGGCTGCACTAAGAGAAAAAAGTATTGAAGAAAACTGACATCCGAAATGAGAACGCATTCCGTAGAAACAGATTATTGGTGTATGAATGAAGAACCAAGCACAATTATGCAATGTAAATAACAAAAGTTATCTTAAGCCGCATGTAATAACTAACTCAATCAGGGAAACCTTACTGAAATTGGAAAAAAAAGTATATATAAAGAAATACAGAAGGAAATAATCAGTAACTCCTAACATTTAAAAAGTAGTTTAACTAGTTCTAAATAATCCTTGAATATTTCTTTCCATTCCTAGGAAACGTTATCTCAACCTTGAATTCATGGATTTTGGCTTTCTAAATCTATCTCGGGGAACAGGTATCATATGAAACTAAATGTAAGTTTTAATATAGTAATAACAGAATAAAATAATACTACAGAAAGCCATAGTCTGTAAAACTGATATTTAGTTGTAAAAGAGGTGCTTTTAAATGTCAAAGAAAGGTGAGTACTTCCTCAGGATAAAGAATGCACCTAGCTCATTTACTGAATGGTAAGATGTGGAAGAGTAGGGGGGAAAGAATAGTATGGTATTTGCTAAATTGACATGGTCTATGTTTATATGGTGAAAATATGTATAGTCCAATTGTTATTATAAAAAGTTGGAACCAACTCGATTATCCGGAATAATAAGGGGTAGGATACACGGAAAATGAAATTTGTTTATATGTTTACATATGATTAATAGGGATCCAAAACAAAATAAATACTGTGTTACAATAATACATTTACATCAATCAGAAATACTATCTAAAATATTAAAATATCAGAAAAATATTAATGAAAATATCTATAGGAATATACATTGCGTTAAAACATCCATGAAACCACAAATGTACAGATACCTAAATCATATTTTTTAGTAGAACAAAAATCATCCGATATTTTGTTTTGTTTTTCATTATTTATTACTGAACTCTCTCATCATTTCTCGTGATTTTATTATTTTATGGTGCCATCATTTTTTTTTTCACTCTTTTTTTCACCAATTACATATTCGATGGCGATATTTAAACACTTGAAACTTAGTTGACAACACGATTGATATTTTATAAAGATAAAACTGCCCTCTCATTTTATCAACATTTTAAATGTGAACGGTTCAAATTATTGAACAAAACTGAAATACGATGCAAAGACGTAAAACTGAAGGAGGAGATTATCGTAGAATTTTTAACATGGACACAAGAGGTAGGATTCTTTTTTTTTTTTTTTTTTTTTTAAGAATCCTGGATGTTTTAACTCCGGAGCTGTTAATTATTTTCCGGATTGATGCAGATTCCTTTCACAAATACACTTTTTTTTAATAATATTCGAACGCAATGCTGGAAAAATTAAATAAATTATATACAGGAAAAATCGACGGTTAATTAAGGGCCGGGATAATGAAGATTCAACTATATTTCGATTAAAAAAACAAGTTATTCTTTTTTTCACCACTAATATTAGAATATAAAATGAACTTTCAGTACCATCAATTAAAATACTAACGAGACAGAAGGCCAAATTATTTTCGGACTTGAGAGTATAATATAAATAAATAACTTAAATAAATGATCATTTAATATAATATTAGCTCAAGGTTCTTGTTCAATGAAGGGGACTCTTTGATTATTTACAAACCAATGCCATCAATATTTTTAGATACTCCTATCAAGAAACGATACTAAGATTGTTCATCTCAAGGCCTGATATAAAATAAAAAAAATTAAAAACATGTTTGAGGAAATGGTAAAAAAAGGCTCTGTCTTTTCTTGAGTACAAAATCCTTGTTCAAAGACTTTTGAATGAGTAATTGAACTTTGTAATGGAATCGCTTCAACCTTGGCTGAAATGTCAACCGAGAACTAAACCCATTCATTTAAGTCATGGAGCTATGGGGTCGTACCAATTATCATTCCAATCATAGAAGAACATGAACGCAATATAACGATAATGTAGGATTCGTAAAAAGAAATTAAATAATAAATGAAATCTCTATTAGAAGATTAGTACAAGCTGAATAAATGATGTCCTCACAAACTAAAAAGAAATCTTTTTTTGGCTAATACCAACAGAAATGGTTGGCATAATAGTTATTATACTATTCAGTCTGGTAAAATAAAATTATACGAAATTAAAACTACTCAAAGCTGCTATGAAATAGTTTCCCCCTAATTTACCCGTTGATGACTGAAGTCTTGAATACTTTTACTATTGAAAGCTAGGTTAGAGAAAGATCTAAAAGTTTTGGCGGAAACAAGATTTTTGGTGTTTCAGATTCTTTTTAATATGATTTTTTTTTTTTTTTTTTTGGTTAGATTAGTAATTTGGTTTTTACTTACTATGTCAGTGACTGCATTTGAACGATACTTCAACATACTGTATACAAAATCTAAATTTTTTTTCATAAACTATTTATGATAAAAAAGTGTTAGAAGATAAAAATTTAAAACAAGTTTGGCTTAAAATTAATTTTAATATTTAAAAATTGATCATCAGCTACAGCCTTACTTATTTTATTTAAGTCCGAAGATTCGGCATTCTAGCCATTTTCAATGTAAAGGATTTCCTGTGACTATAAAACTGTCACAATTAAATAGGTTAAATGTCCCTATCAAAAACAGTTTAAAAATTATAATGGTCAAAAGCAACCTATCTCCTGAAAGCTAGCAACTCAAATACAGAGGTGTTTTTGATTATTATAATTTCATCACAATCTAACCTGAAAAATGGCTTGAATGCCAAAACGTTGGGGCATGAATAAAATAAGTAAGGTTTTAATAAAGATCACTTTGTAAATATTTAAGTACAATCTGTGGCCTCAAATAAAAGAAAAAATTCTTAAAATTATTTTAAAACAGTTAAATACAAAACAAAAAAAAATAAAAAAATACTTCTGACTTATCTCCTTCCTAATAAATTCGTAAACTAAATTAAAAAATATGTTTTGAAATTTTAAAAGTTGTTATTACATTACTAGTCCATTTTTAGAGAGACACATTTTAAAGTAGTTTAAACTTTCGAAGGGGGTACATCGTGACACTATTTTACTGTGTTAAACATTTTAGCTGGTAACTACATCTTTAAGATAATAATATAGCCGGGAATAATAGAATGTAAACTTTTTTTTTTTAACAATAATTTGAATGATAAGAGAGCTATAGTATTTAAAAGGATGAGAACCACAAAATGTACGAAAAATTATTTTTTCTATTTTAATCTGTTTATTTTAATATCAAGGATGTCTATGGCTCACATGTAAAAATGAAAAGACAAGACATTTAATAAACAACAAAAGAATACTGCTCTCTCTTTATTCTAAATAATCAAAATTTAATATAAAACATAAACTGAATACATACACCTACTTAAGCCCATTTGGACATTTTTCGCTTTAGCAAAGAGGATGCAATTAAAAACTTTTAATCCCTGTTACGTAGGTAAGTAATAAAAGTCTACATCCTGATTTCAACAACCAACTATTGGACAACACGAATATATTATTGGATTTATATACGAATTGTATAACTGATGGAATTATATATTGGATAACACATACGAAATATTTATTCACACTTTTATGCAAAATTGCTTACATTTCTATTGCAAGGCGGCTAAAAAGAAGCTGGATGAGGGACCTGCTCTCCTGAGGTATCAAGCCTAGAAAGAGGTGCTACTAGGCACATTCCTCTCCTCATGATTAAAATACCTTACGTATTAATATTTGAAGCCATCACATTCGTTGGTTGTCGCAGAATGCTGAAATATGTGAATCTAAGTTTGACGTATTAGTGTGATTTCACACATTTCAAGACAGCTTCCTTTTGTTAATCTGTTTTATTCGAAAATAGAATCTTAAATCGAATTTTATTATCTATTACTTGCGCTGTATAGAAGGTTGTCAGAAGTGGTAAGGATTGAATTTTATATCCATTTCACAACTAAATAAACAATACTAAGGACTTATCGAGGATGTCTGATTCATATGAATGTTGATGCTTTTGATTCTGCGCAATGTTATTTGGGTTTAATATTCAGAAATATAATAGTATTAAAGTTTCAGTTTAGCAACGAGTTTTAGATTTTGCGGTTTATATGTCTTTTTTTGCGTCCATTTTGGTTCAGCAAGTTGACGCATGGTTTTCAAGGACACTTACGGGGGGGCCGGGTGTGGGGGGGTATATAGAGATGGAAATCCGCTCCGACTGTTAGAATAAAAAATAAAAAAAAGAGGATGCTAGCCTGGAGGAAGAAAGTGAGAAGGTGGAAGACTATGAGCTGGCCAAGGCCGCCCGATAACCCACTGACACACATCTTGCCCACGTACGCGGCCTCATCTGCAACGCTCGCTTCTCATCTGTTTCATTGAGTTCTTATCTTCGGGAGCTCTAGGCAAACTGTTTGTTTCGATACATAAATATAGGCGATGTATAGTGTCTCCAATAAAAAGAGCGAGTCGTTATTTACAATAAAAATTTCAATAAATCTAAAGGTTTACAGAAAACATACTCTTGTATCTGATAAACAAATAATGCTAATATTAAAAACCTCGGGCTACTACTTAAAGTGTTAAAAACTCCTTTTCCTATTATATAGCTTTTCAGAAAATTTTCGGTTGTGCTGGTAATATTGGCACCATGATATAAATAAAATATAATTTTATGAAATATGAAAAATAACGAAACATACCAGCATATACAATTTTATTTTGCAAAGAAATTTAAAAATAAAATATCAGGTTTTGAAAGCACCAACAGCACTAACCTAAAACCTAAAGGTTTTATGATTTTTTTTTTAAATACATAATTTAGTTGAATGATGATTATTTGGAGGATATTCAGGAAAAATACAGACATAGAAAATCCTGCATTATACAGAAAATAAAACAGCTTAACAAAAGATTTGGACTATTATCTAGGTCGACTAGTTGTACTTATAGTATCTAAAATAAATATAATAATAAATTCTAGGTACTTAGAACGTACACCTTAGTACCTTCTGATGTAAATAAATAGCAAGATGAATAAGACTCCTACAAAGGGATAATAATGAGTAAATAGATATTACCAACATAATCTAATTTGCAAAAGTGAAAAAAAAAAATAAATAAGATTTCAATAAATCTAAAGGTTTGCTGAAAACATACCCTGGTATCTGGTAAACAAATAATGCTAATATTTAAAACCTCGGGCTATTACTTAAATTTTTTTAAAAATCAATTTCCTATAATATACCTTTTCAGAAAAATTAGTGTCTGGTAATATGGGAACCACGGTACTATTAAAATATTATTTTGTGAAATATGAAAAATAACGAAACATTCCAGCATATAAAATTTTTAAGCCATATTATACTAATTTGAAGGAAAGTTTTTACCGAGGCATAGAAAATTTTTACACCACAACGCGTAAGACATTTATAAATGTTGTTCTATTTTATGGCCAGTATTTAAACTACAGCTACCTGGCAGGTTTGCAGGCCCTTTTCAGCTAATGCTTAGAATATTTTAAATCTATAACTTTTTTTAAGTTTTTTATTGTAACTAAATTATGATTTTATAATTTCAAATGAATTTTTGAAGTTTTTATATTAATGTATCTTAAAAATAAATAATTTATTACAATAATTATTGTTTATTTAATAGACTCTATTGGTATAGAATGCATCCTTAAAAGCAAATTATGAATAAATAAAATAAAAATTACTAGATTTCTTTTTTTCGCACCTAAATGGAATTTAGACTTGACCATCCCGGAGTTTTGTAAGACCTTTATCATAAATTTTATAATAAATAAATTAATAAATATGCTTTCCAACGAAAGTTTGATGTTTAGGCTTAATAATAACTAAAAAGACTTTTTTTTTCATCCATACAGTTGGAAAACTAATCTAATAGGATTCTAGCAGATAATGTTCTTAACACAGGAATAAATAAAGAGCACGATAATTACCTTGCTTATTATAAAAACCTAATGAACATATAAACTTAAGCACAATCATATCCAAAATTGAATTTTTTGGATGTAAAAAATTTAAAAAGAAAATACCAGGTTTCGAAAACATCAACAGCACTGTTCTATATTCCCCTAAAGGTTTTATGATTATTTTTTTTAAATACATAATTCAGTTGGATGATCATTATTTGGAAGAATTCAGGAAAAAATACTGACATAGGAAAGCCTGCATTGTACAGAGAATAAAACAGCTTACCAAAATATTTGGACTATTATCTAGGTAGACTAGTTGTACTTTTAGTGTCTAGTTGAACTAAAAAAATAAATTGGATAGATGATAGTTGACCGGATATAGAATTAGGTAGAAAATAGTCCGGGGAGGCGGTCAATAAAATACAAAATAGTATAAAACTATTTTATTGACATCCAGCCGTGACATCCATCCCTGTCATAAGCCCTGACGAAGACCTGCATAGTTGGGTCGAAACGTCGGCAACAATAAAATAGTTTTATACTATTTTGTATTTTATTGACCGCCTCCCCGGACTATTTTCTACCTAAAAAAATAAATATAATAATAAATTCTAGGTACTTAGAACTTACAACTTAGTATATAAAGTACCTTCTGATGTAAATAAATAACAAGATGAATAAGACTCCTATAAAGTGATAGGTATATAAGTAAATAGTTTTTATCTACATATTCTAATTTGTAAATGTGAAAAAGAGAAAAAAAAGCTTATAGCTTCTATATATTTATATTTTAAATGCAAATTCTTATTTTATTTCTTTTTAAAGTTTTTTTAAAGGGAATTTGGTAAATATAAAGTGGTCAAATAGACGGGATATTAAAGCGAGGAGGGTATTGAAGCAACGTATAAAAGGAGGAATAGGATTTAATATTGATAAAAATGAGATATGAAATCTGTAAGAAGCCAGCGAGTCGGTAGACTGTTGTACATCAATGTGAAAACCGAAAAAGGGCAAGTATGTAATACAATTATGAAAATCCAATGCTACGAAATAGTAGCAGCCATAAAAATAGTAATAATCGTAAAAGTAGATAAAACTGCCTCCGGTACCGCAATACTTTTATAGAAGTAATCAAAAGCGGTAATAAAAGAAACGGATAAAATAATAAAACGTATAAAAAAAAAAAAAAAACTGGTTAACCCTTGCGAACAATTCGCAAGGTATATTGGTTAGTCACCGAATCAAGGGCGTATTCACAAAAGGGGGAGGGGAGAAGGTAGGGCAGCTGGCCTCCCTTTCAACAAGGAAAAATATTTAAATAAATTAACAATAAATATATCAACAGAACATATATGAAAAAAAAATATTGACAGCGACGAGGAGGCTGTTGGTATTTCAACATTCCGAAAAGAAAACAAAAACTAATCATGAATGCTGATTTCCTTCTTTGTCAAATTAATATACTTGGTACAATTCGTATGCAAGCGAAATTTAGAAATAAATAAGTAAACGAAATTATTTATTGATAAAGAGTACTGTATATCTTTTAAAACGAGCTATAAATATTTACATAAATATTTTTTGTAAAATATAGAAAGCACAATTATTTGACATATTTATAAAGGCTTCTGTTTTGGAGGCCAGCAATCCTATTCAGTCAAGGTGTTTTATAAGAAGCAATGTCAACACAATGTTGGTCTTCTTTATCTGTATTTTCGTTAAGCATATTTTGTTATGTTTTTAACTTTTTTTCTACAATTAAATCACAATTCATACCCATTCCGCATGTCGCAAATAGACCTACATCTCAACCTTATTTTTTTTTTTACTTGAATTTAAAAAAAGCGAGAACGTGAATTTGTTTCGTTGATTGATGTTTTCTATTAATAAAATTATGACTAATATTATTTTGAAAGATACATTCAGCTCTAATGTAGCAAGTTTACGACGCCAAACAAACAATAACAAATCAAGTTATTATCAACGTTACAAAAGTAACTACTAGTGCCAATACAGTGACACAAAAGTAACCGTATGCTTCGATGTAGAGAGCAATACTAAGCCCCTAGTCCATTGCTTCTTGTATTTAGTCCGAAATCGCACATTCTGCAAGGCCGTAAAATATTCTCGAAAGATCCAGAACTCTTTTCAATGGAACAGACAAAATTGTATGATTTTGTTTCACGTTACAATATGAATAGCATTAAAAAATAATGAAATAAAAAATTGTGTATTTAATAGATTGAAATACAATTTCATAATTTAAAAAAAATATTGAAATATAGGTCTGTTTGCGACACGCGGAATGGATATGAAATGTAATTTTATTTGTAAAAAAAAAAAAAAAAAAACACATTAATAATTGTATGAACGATTCAGGGCATTCCTATTTTTAAAATATTTTACTACATTACTATTTAAGACAGATAAAATGCCTAAATTTCACAAATATAATTATTACAAATATAAAATGTATATAAATTCAAGCAAAAACTAAAATAACTTAATAAAAAACAAAACAAAATATGCTTAACGCAAATGCAGATAAAGAAGACCAACATTATGTTGACATTGCTTCTTATACAACGCCTTGACTGAATAGGATCGCTGGCCTCCAAAACACAATCCTTTATATTCATTACGCGAGCTTAGATTTCAGTAAAACTTTAGTGGCACATTATTATTATAACTATATATTGTGTGGATTTAGAATTATAAATAACATTTTTTTTTTTTTTATAAATGCAGTGAAACCTCTAAATAGGGGACAGCCATGGTGACTCAATTATTGTCCGTTAATGAGAGGTGTCCTTAAAGTAGATGTTTATTAAATTTTGTTTATGTAAACATATTCATAAAACAGTAAGTTTTATTCGTGTATGTATTATTCGTATATATTATTCGTGTATTCGTGTTTCTAGATGTAATAGTGGTACATTGGTTCAAATTAAAATACATACAATGCTTTTATTGAAAAATGGTTGTATTGCAAACAACAACTGAATTTACATACTGCAAAAACTTACAAAAGAAATTTCACTCACAAAAGTTGACAGATTTGATTTGAAGATTATAAGACTCTAAAAGGATCTGTGCACTTGGCCGGCCACTTTTTTCGTACTCATCAATGATTTTATTTTTTTATTTTAATGAAAACCTTTTACGTGTTGGAGAGATGTTGTTAGTTCAAAGATTTTCAATAAACTTGTTCAAAATGAAAATTAATGTTCACCCTACGCAATGTTCTGTAAAAAAGGGGGAAGGACAGGAAGTGACTCTGTTCACTGAGTGTTAGATGAATTGGACTAAAGACTCAAGCATTCTCGGAAAATATTTGAAATAAATTTTACACTGTCCTTTAGCTAGAGGTCTTAAAACCCATTTTCAGGCAATTTTATCTGTCAGTGTCCTCTATCAAGAGTGTCCCTTAAAAAGAGGTTTCAAAAGCATTGTTTCCGTATATCCAGCGCCAGTGCAATTGAAAGTTGTCCCATAAACAGAGGTTTCACTGTATATAAAGTGGTTAAACGTATAACATAAAAAAAGGCCTTTGGGATTGTATGACGCTATTTTCATTGGTTAATTAGTGAAAATGGTAGAGGAAGCAAAAATCAATTAAAAATATCTTAATAGCAAAGGAGATATACGAGATATGGGATATGCAGGATGTGGGGGGAAGGGGTATTTACAACGGGCGTAGAATATTGAAACGGTAAAATATAAATATCGAAGACGACAAAGGAACTGATATTTAGGAAAAAGATGGTGGAAAGCAAAAAGAAAGTATTTGAGATGTGTACAAAGAATCCCGAATATCAATCTGATAAATAAATGGCTGTTTTGCCTTAAAAAGCTAAATGTTTGCCAAGGTAAATGCTCTCCGGGATCACCCGATAAGGTTAGCTGGTCAAGCGGAATGGTATACCATACGCGCCTGGTCATGTCAAAAATATTCCTCGCCGAATGTTATATTCGATCACGAAATGTCGTAGTGTAATAGTAGATGCGTGTTTTAAAACTCTTAATGAAACATTAGATGTTGTTTTTTTGTGCCTTTTCATTTTTCACTATTACTGAACCTGACAACCATCCGAAATCTCTTAATCTGCAAGTCTTGTTCATATCATGTAGTAATTAAAATTGGACATGTAGATTCCATGTTTTCAAAAGAATAGATGAAACTCGCTCCACTTTGAACAAAAATTTCACCACCGAAACTAAAAAAGCATAATGAAAGTATTCTACTTCACAATGGATTAGATTGTTCGCATGGAATAAATATTCACATTCCAATTTTATCGGATTAAATCCACAAATTTAAGGGAACTATTTTCCTTATACTTTATTTTCCTTATTCCTTCTATTTCCATCACCGCCTCCTTCGATCAGGCTTTAAATTTGCGAAATGTTGTGCATTGTTTCCATCCCCACCTTTGGCTTTCTTCTTGGTAAGTATAAATAATATTCCAAATACGGCTACTGGCCCAATGTTGGGGAGAAGTATACGAGTGGAAAATTATAAATTCATGAAATTCCATTTAGAAAATAAAACTATTGTGATTCTGTAGGAAAATATGGCTTTGTAATGCAAGAGCCAAAGAAAATATGGAAATGGATGCTATATAGCTGGCCTGAGAAACCTCTTTAACAAACAAAACAAAAAATAACACTTAAAGTCAAATCGATGGAAGTAATAAAACTCAAACGTGCATAATACATGAAAAAGATAAAATATAACAACATAAAAAAAAAACCAAGAATGGTCAATGTAAATGTGCAAAGGCAATAAAACTCATTATTAGCACTACAATATTTATAATTTTTAAACAATTTCATTAGAAGAGAAAAGATCCGACTACGGCCGGGAATCGAATCCACAATATTTAATACCCTACTTCCTGTGAAATTTAGAAAACTGTACCTGCCGGATTTGTGATTGAACTCGTGTAAGATATATTCTATAATTATAATTATATTAATCTTTCTATTGTACAAAAAGGTTTTATTGTAATATTTTATCTTACACTTTCGTATTTTGTGAAAAACGTACAAATTAAAGTACTAGGAAGAAGACTTGAAACTTTTTTTTAATATAAATAACTGGTAAAATGGGGGTAGGTCTGTCGTTAAGTGGACAGTTTGTTGTTCCTACATAACTAAAAAAAAAAAAATCTCCCTAATCTTGTATATTAAAAAAAAAAGAAGAAAAGAAATTGTGAGACCTGACTATTAAATTTATACTGAAGCAGTTGAAGAATAAAATGTTTAAAAAGTTATACCCTAAACAGAACGGAGAGCTCTGATAGAAAAAGAATTGAAAGTTTAATGCGTATTGTGATAATTTAAGTTGGGAGTTGGTTCAAGTATATAAAATTTAAAAATACTTGGGTACGACCAAATTCATATTAAATTTAATTCATAACAAAGAAGGTAGGCATGATACCTATCATAAATCATATAGTTAAGTTAGTCAAGTCTATTTTTTAGATTAAAAATCTTTGTCCTATTTCAAAAAATAATGCGCTATGCAGATTCATTTTTCAAAAATTAAAATAAAAAACACCTATAGATATTGTAACGATAAAAAAAAAAAAAAAAAAAAAAAAAAAAACCATATTGAAAAGAGTTTAGACTATTGTTGGAAGAAACTGTTCTAGTACCTGTTTGTGATTGTTCTAGAATCTTCTACGCCATTCAGGAACCATCTGGAATAATCCAATTCAGACTAAATGGAGGAGCGATGGATTGGAGAAATAGTCTTGCTCTGAAGATCCAATCATATGGTTACTTGTGTGTGTGTCGTTACAAGTTGATCCTTTTTGTTACCTTCTTAATAATTTGATTTGTTATTTTTTTTTCTGCCATTGTGAATTAAAATTGTTCTCTAATAAAAATTATTTAAAACCACAATAGTAAGTGTAACAATATTATCTATTTTACCTATCAGTGTATTAACTTTAATATGATTGGCATCCAGTTATATGAATAATTTTTTTTTATTTATTTTTTAAAATAGACTATTATATTATATCTCATAAATATATATTAATCGTAATTACAGTTTTATACGTAAGAGTTTTTATGTAGCGAAAAAAAAATCATTTTATATAGAACATACTGCTTATATTAAACAAAATTTGCACACAAAGTAGGCATAACCTTTCATACAGAATCTTCTTTATTTAAATTAATCGAAGGTGATTGATGATGAATAACTGGAAATTCGAAGATGGAGGGAGGCCACTGTGAAAGATCAAGTCAAAATAAACTTGAGTTCAGCGAACCAAGTCAAGAATAATCTAAATAATCCAGGGAGCGATGGCCTCCCTAACAGATCTGTCCTTAGTTTGGGGCCTCAGGTGGGACCAGGTGAGATAACACAAAGAAAAGGATAATATTTGTTCATAGTTTACACTTTTTAAATTATGGCCAAGAGGGAAATTTCCGTAGTTTAAAAAAAAAAATCTACATCGTATTTTGTGCCTATATTATAGAAGAATTATTTTAGAAGTGACTATATACCACTAGAACTATATATTATAATATACTATATAAAAATTATTTTCTGGTTCTTAACACTTTTTGCCACCTTATTAGTCATTCTAGTTGAGTTACGGGGTTGAAATTATTTTACAATTTTTTTATTTTTAGTTTAAAATTAATTAATATAATATAAAAATACGGCTATTATAGATGTATCATGGATGATATTAAGCATAACCAACCTAAAACCTACCTAAAACTATAAAAAAAATTTTGTGTGAAATCTTCGTGCGGGCTTTTAGCTATCTATCAAGAGTCAATCAACTAAAACCAGAACTTCAAGTTTAGATTTTTATCAACCTAGTCTAAACTAAATATTTGACCCATTTTGGTCCAGAGATAATGTTTACCGTTTAAGCATGATTAATATAAATTTTTTTTAGCACATTTTTGTAAGATTTTGGAGGTGTTGTTTGATTTATGAATACATGCTACATAACAGTCTTAACAGTATTCTTAGTTTAAAGTTTCATTACTAAGAATATTAATACTAAATATATATAAAATTACTGACGTGAACCTATAATATTCACTTTTTCTTTCTATTATTTATTAGTACATTGCTATTATGTAACATTTCCAGTTAAACTATCTTATCAATAATTAGTAACACTTATTCACTCGTTATTTATTAATACCTATAATTTTATCAATGATTATATATTATTTTATTATTATTCCACTTTATTTTACTCATTTTTTTACAGTTTCTTAATTTTCTCCTATATTCTATTTCGTATTGTATTTAATATTATTCCTATTATTATTACTATTTATAAAACATTCCCTATTACTCTTGGCTATTATTAGCATCATATTTAAACATTTTTACTTTATTATGATTATCCCTTTATTAATTCTTACCTTTTTCAGTTTATCTATACATTATATGGATAAAACTAACGTACACAAATTGATTACCTCTGACTACTTACCATTATAAATTATATTTCAGTTTTATAAGACCCTTTAAAATTTTGTATATTTTAATTTCTAGATATTGTAATAATTTTTGAATTTATATATTTTATTGCTCTTTTTTTAATTTTAATATTATGCAGTCTATCTAAACATTGTATGGATAGAATTAACGTTCACAAATAGTAACTACCTAATTGCAATATTCGTTTAAAAATACAAAAAAATTGAAAAGCCAAAATATATATAGAGGGGGCATCCGCCTTTGGTTACACTAGGTAAAACTGCTCCTAGAGAAATCAATAGTTAGTAACATGTAGTCTTTAAATAAACAAGACCCGATCTCTGTTTTTAATTTTAATTAATGTACGAGATTCTAAAAGTAATTTATAAATTTAAAAGAATATAATATTAAAAAAAAAAAAAAAATGGGGCTGATTTATTTTTTCAGTTTTCCCCCCTTAATGTCCCGTTTCCGAAAAATTTCCGAAAATTCCAATTCCCGAAGGGCAATCATTTTTTAATTTACCAATGATATATTTTGGACATAATATATTATATTGAAATAGGTATAGAAAGATACACCAAAAAAAAGATAATAATACATTTGAGACGAAATGGGTTAAACCTTGTATTACATGAAAATCTCATCTTAGTTATTTATGTTATATTTATTATAAAAGTTATGTTAAATAAGGATTCTTCTATTAATATTCATAATTTTAACGCCTAATTAATTTAATAATTAATAGTAATTAGAAAACTTTTTAAATCGATTCATATTCAAACATAACTGTGTCAAAATTAACAGCTGACCTAAATATTTCCTCTTAGCAAGAACTGAACTGCCTACGCTAGGGGATCATGGTCATCTAAAATCTATTTAGTGATCCGATATCGTAATTAAATAATTTAACATTAATATAATTATTAATTTTTAATTTGTATAATGTTCAAGCCATTTCAACTGTGGAATCTATATGGAAAGTTAAGGAAACTGGATCATGTAATAGGGCAAGAACAATAGAGCACGGAATTAAAATGGTAATAATAATTAATTATAATAAACTATTGTCAAAACTGCATCGATATTAATAAAAATCAATTAATCAAGTTAACATCGATATTATCCTTATCGTACCTTTTTAAATAACTTTTTTAAAAATAATTAAAAAACTTTCCCTACTAAATGAATAAATGTGTAAATAATTTTTACATAAAATTAAATTAAAAAATGAATAATTGAGTAAATAATTAATTACGAATAAATAACAGGCTATTTCATTCCACCCTAGATACGACTAATTTTTTAACAATTTTATGTTTTTATGCAATAAAAAAATAAGATTTCCCCAATTTTCAACCTTATATTTTTTCAATATTAGGTCAAATTGTCACAGAACATGAAAAAAAAAAAATTGAATAACTTACATTTCATACCACTGCAATGAAATTTCAAAGGTTTTTGCCTGAATGATTGCAATCTTTTGATCGATCAGCTCTAAAATATATAATAAAATAGAAATCACTGTCATGAAAGATATTTAAATCAGATATTATAAATACTTTTTATCTCTATTTTTGTCTGTTTATTAGTGATGTAAAACTATCGATAGTAATATCGATACTTTTAAACTATCAAGACTATTGATAGTTTTTAACTATCTATAGTGCTATTGAATAATTTGTTTTTAAAGAGGAAAAATGAAACCTTCTGCCTTTGGGCACCATTCTGCTATATAATTTATTTAATTGGAAAATAAACAAAATGTAACAGTGTAATTTTATTTATTTTTTTTCTAGCAAAAATGCTTTACTACTCTATACAAACAATATGTACTTCACTTAAAAGAATATAAACTCAAATTAACTGACCGGAGTCATCCTTACACCATTGTGATTTAATTTCAAAGGATAACGCTAATAGGACTATTAGTTAAAAATTATGAAAGAAATCCCCAGTCTAAATACACATAAATTTGTCTAGGCTAAAAACCTGAGGTATTTGACCATTCAATTTGGTTTGCTCATATATGTCTTCCAGCTTGATGGAATAAAATACAAACCATTCAAGTCAAGTTCCTTCACTTGAAAATCACTTGGTTTTTTTTTTTTTTTTTTTGTTCCTTCCCTTCCTCGCCTTGTAGGCTATACGGGGTTTCCCGGACCAGGGGAGAGGGTGGGGGATTGATGCCGAGATTAATTAAATTTTCCCCTGGCTCCGGGTTTTGAACTTGCTATCTTCATGTTTCCAAACAGACGTTGCCATGGGCAACGCGTATTTTCTGACGCGTTTGCCCACTCGGCCATCCCGCCACCAAAACTCACTCGGTTATTGATAGATACTAAATCACAGTCCCCAATAAAAAAGAAAAGAAATTAGTGCAATTGAAAACGAGGATTAAAGCTCCTATAGTTCCGAATGAAAAATTAAACTGTTCAACCCCCCCCCCCCACCACCCCCGGCCATTACAGTATATTACTATCGAAACTATCGATATTGGAGACTATGATAGTTTTACATCTATGGCTGATCGGACGATGCTAGAGTGGGAGTCCTAGATTTTGCTTATCTAGCTTTAATTTGGTTATTTAATATGGTTGGGATAGGGAACTATTTCCTGACATCGCACAGGCTATGGACTTCCATTTTTCGTAACTTTCGAAAGACGAAGTCACCTAGGATTATTCCTCTCTTTAGAATATCCTAAGGGGCCTCTTGCCTGGCTGGGAACACGCCACTTTGGCGTACTAGGTTGCTATGCTAACCAATTTACCAAAGATGACCAAACTTTTGATCCTAAATTTTTCATTTTAATTTAGTATACTGGATTTTATGACCATAATAATAAAATCCGTTAGAATAAGCATAAAAATATATCCATATTCTCTACGTATTTATATTGTTTGTATGTACCTGACGTAAACGGACATATTTGTATCAAGATACTGTTTACAGATACTGAATATTTGTATACGGATACAGAATCAAGATTCCAAAATTCATCTATAATAAATAAATAAAAAAATAAAATAAAAAAGCTATATTACAGTAAAGCTATTTTCAAAAAAATATAAATTTATCAAAAGAACCTAGAAATAGATTTGTTGGTTAGTTAAGGAATGGGGTATGTTTGGGTATTTAATTTAGATGATTGTTATTTTATTTTTTATTATTATTATTATTTTTTCTCTTTCCTATTTCGAGATTTACTTTTATTTATTATTATTAATTTTTTCTTTTTTATGTACATCTGTATATAGTTATTGAGTGAATATGTCCATACAGCTCTAATATTAATGCCCTTCATTGTGGCAGAATGTATAAATCCTTTCAATAAATATAAAAAAAAAAAAGTTAAGGAATAAATCACTATTTATTCCAACACTAACAAACGGAAATGTAACACTAATTCTGCCGCATGTAGCATTCTTAGAGATAGGCCGAGAAGTAGGTGGGACTATAGATCCAACATTGTAATTGTTACTGCGATAACAACATCGAATCGGCTGGTTATTGCATATAAAAGGGCTGCAATAAAGAATCTTTTTCGATTGTAATCATGGAATAAATTTAAGATAGGAACAAAATTATTAAAATTAAATAAAATGCAATTAGGTGGTATATCTCGTGTACAGTTAGTTTGATATTACTGTTTAGTCAAGATTATAGAGTGATTACTGTGATATCAGTCATATTATCACTTTTAACGGTGCAGTATAAATGTTATTTTTAATAAAAAATCATTATAAAGAGAATAAAAGTTATTATAGTTCGGACATTTCATCATACAGGCAACATAGAATAAATGAAAAAAAAACAGTATTTTATGTCCTAACAACGAAACGAAACTAAGAATAATTAGAAGTATACATTTTTATCTCAAATTCGCCTTTTTACTATACGGTATCCCCAGTCAGGGGAAATGGCGAGGAATAAATAAGAGCTGAATTCCCTAAACAACAGGACTCGAATGCGTAACTTCAAATTGTTGTAAATGCGTTGTACTTTATTCTTGAGTATGCAGTTATATTTTTTGTATGGTAAAAAAATTACCGCATTTAATAATTGAGCAAATGCACACCCCCTTTCTCAAAATTTGAACAAAGAAAATATAAAATATATAATAAATCACACGATTTATAATAAATATTTTAAATAGTATATACATTTGTTAATTTTGCCTCAGAATAGCATCAGTATTTTTCATTTCATTTTTATTATGTTTAATTCCATTCCTCTTTCATGTCCAAATAATATTTTAAAAAATTACGTTTTATTTCACTTTTATTTCGCTTAAAAGTTTCGGAAATCTTCTTCAGCCAAAAACAGTTAACCTAAACATCTCAAATAAGTCCGTTTTAATACTGAAAATGTATTGTTGGTAAGAACCTACAAAAAATAATAATAATTTTATAAAATAATAATAATTATAAATATTCATTCATCATAAAATTGGTTTTAAACTAGTTAAATAGTTTGTACGAAACTTTCCAATATCAGAACTAGGATAGTGTCATCATGAAACTACGCACAAAGCATGAATAAATTATGAGGCAAGGTTGTTTAGGATTCCACGCTTCTCTCGAAACTTGTTAAGGGTTTTAAGGGCATTTTGTAACAGAGGATTTGAATAAATATGACTTAATGTCAAATTGACTAATAAAATATACTTTGAATTTAATCACTAGATGGTATATAAATAAAATTTATGATAGGTTAAACATAATAAATAAGTAAGGTCAAAAAAAAAAGTTAGGTTAAAAATGTTTTTGATCGATAAATATATAAAAATAAATATAAAAAATATTTTTAAAAACAATCTATTATAATAGCATTGATAAATATTAATTATTTGATATTCTTCCATGGGGTTTATGAACAGATATGAAATAAATGACCTTGGGGGAGTATTAGAATAGTGAAATTTTAATAAAGAAGTTGCGACTTCAGTAATAATGTTGAGGGAAATCAAGTCCGATTAAGTCATTATGTCCCAATAAATGACGATTGATAAAATCTTAAACAACGATATTAGCATAAGAAGGATAATTATTTCAGGCTTAATGAAGCGTAAGGTGAAAAATCCACATCGGACAAGTTTTGAATAAAATTCAGTCAAAGTTTAGCAGCATTAGGAAATCTGTAACCTTTTAAAAAACTGGGAAAGTACCGGATGGATTGACTTGAATGTTCTCACAACCTACCAGCTCAGTCAAATAGTGTTGGCATCTACTTCTTAGTTTAATATCCCCTCATGGAGCGATATTATAGTTTTCTTACTTCGCTACAAAATAAAAAATAAATCATGATAATGAGAGAATTAAAAACAGAACAGCATTTTTTTACTTATAGTAGCAAATTTTCAATAAAGAAGTTGCGAATTCTGCAAGAAAGATAAGATTTTTATATTAGTATAAGTATGAGAATGTATTGCTGGTTTAATTTAGCAGAAGGTAAAAAAATCCACATCCGAAATGTTTTGAGTAAAATTCAATCAAGATTTAGTAATCATAGGAAACCTGGAACATTTAAAAAAAAAAAAATCTCTCTTTTTTGTCATAAAACATTTTTTTAGGAAGGATGTCTTCATACAAAATCAAACTTTAAGAATATTACAACAAACATTCCTGAATTCACGCTTTTTCAACTATAATTATATACTTTGCTACATTTAACGTGAAGAGAATGAAGCAAATATGTCATTCAACAGACATGGATAGGTCTAGGTTCAACAGTCACTAAAAACAAAAAGTTCCAAGTTCAAAAAGTTCTACTTAATAAAGCCTTTCCAAAAAAAAAAAAAAAAAAAAAAAAAAAAAAACCGATTCAATTACGCTTAATCAAATAGTTGGATCAGAAATTAATTTTTTTTTAAGTGTGATTTTTAATGCTGTTCATTTTACAATATTATTTTTCAACTTGAACTTTCCAGTGGAGATATATGAACTCGAAGCTATTTCTTTTAAGTAAAAATTTTTAAGTTCTCTGAAAGCAAAAGCCGAATCTATTTCTATGTTATTAGAATATTTTGATAATTGTGCGCCTTCTATAAAATGCAATTCAAACAGTTTTTAAAAACTCTTAAGAATAAAAATATTAAAGTATTCAAACAAACGTGAACATTCAGGCATCTTAATTCAAAAACTCTATCAAATTGAAGTCTGAAATAAAGGTTAAAATGAATAAAAAAACAAATTGAAACTCCAGCACAAGGAAGCTTTGAAAGAAAGCGCAGGAGCACTCTTTATGCTCCAGAGACTTTGAAGAATCTCCGAAGAAAGATTTGTTCCATTGTTTCTATAATTTTTTATTTTTTTATTATTATTTTTTTTTATTAATGCGATGACTCTTGTTTTCATGAATGGAAACAATCTGTGCGCGAAAGTTAATATTGCGGGACATTGTGATGAGTCAGTGAGGGTTGGAGTCATGTAAAAACTGTGAAATGTGATTGATACTGTTATTGATTAATTATCAACAGGAGACTACACAATGGGCTGAGAAGAAACTGTGCCGTGTTCCAGCATCTTTCACCAGGTAGTTCCTTCATCTGATACGGTACTTCCAAATCCTAGCTTCGAAAAACGAAAGTGGAGATGCAAATTTCTGCGCTTATCTCAAAGCTTCAAATGTGCTGGAAACATTTTTTTTTTTTGTCTATCTTTAAAATTTTTGGAGGGCATTTTCGAATAATGATATCGAAACGCCATATCTTTCTGAAGGAAAACTTTAATTTTGGGATTATTTTATTCTTTGCATTAAAAAAAAAAAAAATATATATATATATAAGGAAAAATCCTATGGACAACCATGTCTCTATCTCTGGGTTGTGACAGGTCCATTTTATAACATAAAATAATAGATAAGCATACTTCTGAGTGTATAAATCTTTACCTAATTTCATAACTTTAACTTAATTTGGATCTATTTCGGAAGAGTGATGCCAGAGATTATTATCAGTAAATGCGATTTTTTTAATGGAATAAAATAACTCTGACTCATGTAAACATATGTTGCGATGACCTCAACAAATTTCCCAATTTTGATATTGTTTCATTTCTTATCTTGATTCAAACGTTACGAATATATTTCAGTTAAGCGACCATAACAGTTAATCGTAGAAGTGACCACGAGTGCTAGATAGTGGAATCGCTTTGGGCTTCGGTCAAACTCAGAAATTCATATTTATGAGAATTTATTTGGAGTAGGAGGTATGAGAAAGTGTGCTAGTTTGAAAAGATTTTGGAGGATATCGCCGAATTTTGTATAGAGGTTTAAATGGAATTTTTCATGAGTATTTATGCTTGAAGGTTATTTATACAAATATATATGTTTTTTCATAATGTATTTTTTTAATACATAAAACTTGTTTTAAAAAATCACTGTCATCCCTCTTCCGAAATGGACCCCTTTATTTCATTTTAGCAAGGGTGTAGTGGCTAGCATAGCAATGGATGATTAGTAGTAAAAAGTCCTAGAATTTTTAAAGCCGGCAAAAGCCGTCCTTCAGATGGGACGTAAAATGGAGGTCCCGAGCCTGTGCGATATGAAAAATAGGGTAAACTGTACAGTTGATACCCGTAAGATTACATTTCTGTGGTGAAGAAAAAAAAAAATACTTTTTATGAAGGGATCAAAATTGAAACTTCCTACAGCTCCTCTTTATCTATCCTTATAAAGACTCGAGAGGTTTCTTTTGGGTCAAAAGTTCAATAGTTTTACTATATGGCAATATTTATTGTTAAAAGTGCAAAAACTAGTTATTTACACCCTGTGGATTTAATTGTGAAATCTTCCCTATGGTTTTTTTGTTAAAGTCTTACTTCATAGATGACTTAGAAGACCCTTCAAACATTAGATTCATGTATATCATGAAATAAAATTAAGACTTGTTTACTTATTTCTTTAAGTTAAAGTTGGGATTTCAATAACTGTACTGAGTGTCAATAACTGCATGGTTTACCCTACACTTGGATAGGCAAAATTTAGGCCTCATTGTAGCATCGTCCCATTAGCCTGTGGTTGCTTGAAGGAACGTTTAAACAATTTCATTAATTTTTTTTTTTTTTTTTTTTTTTTAGTTCTAGTTACATATTTTAATGAACAAAATTACATACAAACATTTTCAACCCTTCTCGTTTTTTTTATCCTTACCCCAGGGTTGTTACAGGGTCATTTTATTAATCATAAAATAACAGATAGTAAGCTCCTGAAGTAAAGGGGGGGTCAAAATAAATTTCAGGTCCTCATCAGGGAAATGAGGGGAGCCCGGAGGGACCTGGCTAAATAAGAAAACCCTGGTTAATACGTAAGTAGTGTTTTTTTCATTTAGCCTTGATCAAGACCTGAAGTTTGGGTCAAAACGTCAGCACAATTACGGATGTGATAATTAAATATTAGTGCTATTTATTTTTACTGCACCCCACACCTCTTATCTCTTCAGAAGAGATCTTTAGTTAATTTTAATAACGAGTCACCAGTGGTGTAGTGGCAACCATAGCAATGGATGGTTAGCAGTAAAGAGTCCTAGGATTTTTTAATGGGAGTAAAAAATCCTTGGTTAAGCCGGATGGGACGTAAAAAGAAGGTCCTGAGCCTGTGCGATGTCGGGTAGTCGTTAAAGATACCTACACTTGGATAGGTAAAATTTAGGACTCTCACTGTAGCATCTAATCGGACGATGTCTTAGTAGCATAGCATAAAGGGACGTTAAACAATCAATCAACTACAATAAAAAGAACTGTATATCTTAAAAACCTTTAACAAACAAAGAAGCAAATTTATTTATTTTCTAAAAATTTCTAGTTACTCATTTTAATAAAAAAAAAAAAAAAAAAATGGAAACAATGTGTTCAAAGTACCTAATACTGTTTTTTTTTTTAAATCATAAGCCCTTAAATTTAATTGTATAAGAAGGGGCGTGGTAGGTTTTTGTTTTAATAGTGGTGTATAGGTTCTTCTGAATGTACAGATCTTTATCTATTTGTATAATTTTAGCCTCATTTAAATTTATTAATGGGGTCACCTCTATGTAAATGGTTGGCAGGAGAGTGTATTAGAATCTTTTAAAGGAAGTAAAATATCCTTGGTTTGCGCATCGTCCGATTAGCCTTATAGCATAAAGGGACGTTAAACAAACAAACAATCAACTATAATAAAAAGTACTGTGTATGTCTTTTAAAACCTTTAACAGACAAAGAAGCAACTTTATTGATTTTCTAAAAATTTCTGGTAACTAATGTTAATAATAAAAAAAAAGTATGAAAACAATGTGTTCAATGTAATACATTTTTTTTTTTTTTTTAAATCAAAAGCTCATACATTTAATCGTGTGAGGAGTGGCTTTCATTTCAACAGGGAGGGCCTGGGAGGTTTTTATTTCTACAGTGGTGTATAGGTTCTTCTGAATGTGACAGATCTTTACCTATTTGTATAATTTTAGCTTTATTTAAATTTATTAATATGGTCACATGTGGGGTAGTGTCAACAATTGCAGTAAATGGTTGCCAGGAGAGGCTATTAGGATTTTTTAAAGGGAGTAAAATACCCTTGGTTTGCGCATCGTCCGATTAGCCTTAGTAGCATGAAGTGAAATCAAACAAAGAAACAATTTTATTATTTTTTTAAAAAATTCTAGTAACAAATTTTAATTTGAAAAAAAAATTACTATATTTTTCATACAAACATTTAAGAAAATCTTCCCGTTTCATATCTTTTAATTTTATTTATTTTGCATCCCTACTGCATAGTTGCATCCCTACCTCCTAAATGGCCAATGGGTAGACCCCTTGTTTTTTACTTTATTTTACACATATATAGTGCAATGTTACCCCCTAACTATTTCTCCGTTTTCGGATATCAAAGTATTTCGGATAAACGTCAAACTTGAACGTTTCTCTCGCTACTTCCTCCTGCTACTCCTTCCTCCATATGATCTGGATCCTCCTCCTCCCCGATGACATAGGCAGGTGCCGAAAAGGCAAGGGCTAACCCTGACCCAAAAGAGAAGGAACGAAATGGACGTCCTTGCGGGGAGGGGCCGGGGTAAACTTGACCTGGAGAAAGCGCCCCCCTCCACCGCGGCCCGCCAGTTCGCCTCCCGAGGCCTCGTCGCTCAGTCAGTGCCTCTCAGCTCTCCGAGTTTGTGTTCGTTCGTGTTCGTGTACTCTAAGTGTCACAGTTTGTTCTCCAGTGTCTGTATCTCCTCCTCTATCCATACAGGACTTTATTTATCCTACGTTACGGACCAAAGAGTGGTAAGTTTTTTTTTCTTTTTTGTAAAAAAATACATTTTATTTTAAATTTGATACAAACAAAACTTCGTCTTCAACACATCCCTTAGGACCAACAAACAACATAAGACACGTGTCAAAAAGAGTCTACGAGACTCCCATTATCGATTAAAAATCAAAATAAAATAATTACATAAAAATAAATTATTTAATATTATTTAAATTATTCTCTTCAAAAATAAATTATTTAAAATAATTAAATAAAAAGTGAAAAATGTTAGTAAGTAAACAAGACCACAGGGGAAACTCAACTGATTTTTAAATTTTATTTTAACAATCAAAGCAACGATGTAAAAATATAGATGAACAAAATCAACCAGCATCAACCAATTTAAATTAAAATTAACTTCAACCAAGTTAAAAATAAATAAACAGACAAAATCAAACATCTTTAACCACCTTAAAAGAAGTAAAATAAAACGTGTTCATAAAATATAAACACTAAATATAAATAACCAAAAAATAATAAATTAAAATAAACTTTAACTAATTAAAAAATTAATAATACAAAATCTATCATGATTGATTCAGTATTTTGATATACTTTAGATGTAACTTCAAACATTGTCCACAAAATTAAAGCCAAATAAAAAAAAAAATAAGTAAAAATAATAATAATAAAATAAATTAAACAAATATGAATAAAACTCATTGAAGTATACCGATTAAATGCAATTTTACGACAAATCAAAATATTGCTTCATTGTTAAGAAAAGATGCCTTATATGTATAAATGTATAAGGGAAGGTCTTAAGATAGAAATAATAATAAAATAAATCAATTTTAAAACAGTTGCCTTGATTTTTTTTTTTAAATTATTATTTCATAAAAAATAAAAAACGTAGAAGGAACAGAAAAACGCTGTTTAATAATCATTATTATCTAATCATTATTAATTTGAAAAAAGAAAGAAAAAATAATGAATTAATTAAAAATGTTTACTAGCAGAAAACGTTATCATCAACAGGTCACAAAAAGAAAGTTAAAAATTTTGCACATCACAAATTGTGATCCAGATTCATAAAATAAAAGTGCCAAAATATTAGTAATCTTGTCAAATCAAATTTATTTCATTACCATTTCATTGAAGTACGTAAATAAATCAAATAATAGAAAACAAGTATCTATAGATAGATATGTATATTTTTTAAAAATTTTTTATTAGTGTTCACATTAACCTAAATATTGCAAGTGGACTATTTGATAAAAAAAAGTGACGTAAAATAAAATTATAATCTTCGAAACTTTAATATAAACATTATCAATCATGACATCCTTGTAAACGTCGATAATTTTTTTATCCCACACACGTAAGTTTTAAACAGCACTTAAAAGAGTTTTATTTTTGTTTTCTAGAGTGACTTTCATTATTTTTTAAAACACGTGTATCGATATATTAATATCGTGTAATACCGAATGAGCTAAATAATTAGGAGTAAGTTATTATTAAATATTAAAAGAATTATTATTAAAAAAATCAAATTTTGGCGCAATATCTCACCGCTATTCAAAAGGTTTTTGAACTGAGGTTGTTTCTCTTTCCTTGACGTCACTTTTCACCGCCATTCAATTCGCTCCCGTTACACATCTATATATTTATATACGTATATATAATAAAATTAAATGGTTTACATAATTTTTTTCAACATTACGATTGTTAATTGTATTTTTTATTTTAAATCGTTCACATTATTTAAATAGCTAAAATTTTTAAACTGATATATATTTTTTTCTTTATTATCATGTAATTCACAAGCTAAGAAGAAATTAATCCTTCATTTAATTACATAATCTTTTACGGTGCCAATTTTATCTTAAGATTAATAAAAGTTTCAAAAGATTAAATTCTTTAAGTGTTGCGTCTTAAAAGAGTTATTAAACGAATTTTAATTGTAATTCAAACGGAATCAGGCTAGGATACAAAAGCTAATAAATTATATAAATATACCTACCATAAACATCCCTGTAATCTTACGTAAAAATTGACTTTGGCTCAGTTCATAAATATAATAATTAATAGGAAGGGGATTAATTTATTATTTTAAATAAAAGGATGCTTAAAAGTTAGATTAAACTATTAAAATCGATAACTAATCAAGTCAATCACAATTTAAAAAAAAAAAATTATAAATATTTAATAAAGGCGGGGTAAGACTCTATAGCTATTAAAAATTTGTTGTTGTTATTTTTGAAGAAAAATGTTTCCAATAAAGAAATGCCAAAACAAATTTAGAGATCAAATTTTTGAAAAAAATTTAAAATAAGTTTAAAGGGTTTGTGTATGGGAAAGAAATCTATCTCTAATTCAGAGAAGAAAGTAGCTACCTCGAAAAAAAAAAAAATTCGGAGGTCAGTATGCTAAGCTACTGGGCGAAATAATTATAGATTCACATATTAATACGAACAATGAAAAGGTTTCAAACTGCATTTGAATAACTGAAATCGAGAAGGACAATACGTTGAGGTCTCATGGAAACAAAGTAAATAAATAATTTAACAGTTGCCTTTCCTCTAAATACAGGCCATTTTAAAAGGAATATGCCTTCCTTTGTGTGATAAGGATGAACGAAATGGCATTGTGGTCAGAAATTAAGAGAAGTGAGGTCACAACCTTGTATGAGAGAATGTGTAGCATTCAGAATATCTTTAAAAAAAAAATAAAAAATAATGTACTTCTTGTGTTATACAACTTGAGCCAAATCATTACCATAAAATTAAACTATTTTAAAAAGGTTTTTCATTCCATTTTAAGCCTCAAAAATTCGATTCAGACAAGTACAGTAAAGGGTTTATTAATATAATAAAAATAAATGTATTCTCAAAAAAAATATTTTAGTTGCAATATTTAAAAAGAACGTTTAAACCATCAAATAATAAATAATAAATATCTCCTATCACGCAATTCTATCAAAAATATGTAACTTTTTTTAATGTTAGAACTTTCAGTCTTTTTATGTCTTAAAAATTAAAAAAATAATGATAAAAAATAGTTAATCTTTTGAGTAGTAAAAAATTATAACATTTTTTTTTCCCTTGATATTTGCCATTTAATCATTATTATATTCATTGAATTCTATTACTACAATAACGAAAAAAACTTTAATTATAAGAAGTTTAGTTACATGTATTTTTTATTTTATCAGAGTTCTAGAATAACTGAACATAATAATAATCTATGAGATCCATAAATATATCCACGTAACATTTAAAAACAAAATAATATCATAGACTAAATATAATTTTTAAAAAAATGGTAATAAGATGCTTGTATTAAATTTGAAAAATATTTTGTGATTATTTTTCTCATCCTCAATTGAGAATAATATTTTTGTTTTAAAATAAGGACATGAAAAAAAAAATACATTGGTATGCTTTTTAAACCGGGAAAGAGTTTATATTAGGATCAGATTTTTAAAATGATAAAGTGATTTTACCAAACGTGTTTTCACCAAGATTAAAATGGTAATGCTTATCAAACTTAAAAACTTGAAATAAAACTCTGAAATTGATTTTTTTTAGTCGAATTTCATTCTCAAAAAAGAACGGATCGGGCTTCTTTCTTCTAACTTCTTTGGGAGGGAGTAGAACATAGGAATAATTGCATATATGAAGAAAGAAATATGGGTGGAGTAAAAGAATGGAAGGGAGTTGGAAAATGAAGGCCTGAATAATTGGAAACGGCAAAGCATAAGGTTTAAGGTTCCATCTGCGTAGATAAAAAGGAGCGTGAAGAATCGATAAATCGTAACGAAAATCGATAATTACATTGGAGCTATCGACTGAAGAAGGAGGGGAAGTGTCGCTGGATCTCCTTGTGTACCAGCGGCAGGTTTGCCTTGCTTCGGCCATGGTGGAAGACCTTGCTGGCTGGCTATTGCACCACCCGGAACACAGCTTTCAAGGGAGTCATCCTCTTACCATTCCAAGACGATTACGGGAGGATCGCAGATGAGAAGAAGTACAGTACAAGAAGCGTGTAAGGATATATTAAGAAAAAAAAAAGAAAATATAAGGAATAAAAAAACATCAATTATTAAACAAAGAAGCATGCCAGAAAACCAGGTAGAAAGGCCAAGAACAAAAATATTTGCTCAGTTTCAATCATAAGCCGGATTTACACATTCAGTAAAAAACTAAAAATAAATACTAACTTAGCAGAGCAATATTAGAAAAAAAAAAATCAAAAAACACTCTAGTATAGTAAATGTTATCCTTGTATTATAGAGAAATATATCGGTGTAAAATTTGTTTAAACTATTTTCATTTTAAAAATATAAATGTCTATAGAAATACTGATAAATACTAGCGATTATGAGATTTTTTCCGCGAGCTCATTGACTTGAGTCACACCATAAACCCAACAGGAAATACGCAGAAAAAAGGTAAATAAAAACAATATTGTTCGCGGTAAATTTAAATCGCGGCTTAAAACTATGACAACCTGAATTAATCATTTAAACCAGAAAGTAAAGTGAGGGAACTGGTTAAAAGAAATCTAAGGGGAAATTAAATTGTTTTTCAATACTTTCCTCATGTTTTTTCTATTAAATGAGGAAAAAAGCGAATGCGGAAAGTTTTAACAAATTGTTTCTTAAAACGACTTAAATATCAATCTTCAAAATAATCTGTATTTGTTTTTTTTAAGTATTTACTCGAAATAAGTACCAATTAAAATAATGAGAAGTAGATGCGGATGAGCGTAAAAGAACAAGAAGATAAATATTATAAAGTAGTAAGTGACAAAATATATAAGTAAGTAATAAAATGCAGAGTTATAATAGCGATTTAAAAAATTTACAGGATAATATAGATATGTATTTTTTTTGCTAATTATTATTATTATTTCTGAGGAAGTTATAAAACATCGTCATAAGAAAGTCATTAAGAAGCTAAATATTATTATTTTGTTAACGAGTCTTTCTCTCTGAACGCATTAGAAAGTTATTATGTAAAAACATATTATTTTGCCATTTCAGTATTTTTTAAAAATAATACCTTCATCTTTATTTAAATGGAAACCAAGCAATCCAAAAATATACAAATAAATTATTGGTAACCATTTTATAATAAATAAAAAATGCGAAAATTTGAAAATTCAGGGCTCTGAAGTTTCGCTCCAAAAAATGGATTAACGTCACTTTATGCCACTAAAGCTCAATTGGACGAGGCTACAGCGTGAGTCCTAAATTTTGCCTATCCAGGCATAATTAGGATAGGGATCTTTGGCGTGTACCTGACATCTTCCTATCCGAAGGATGGCATAGTCGAGGATTTTTCACTCCCATTAAAAAATCCTATGGCCACCGCGGGACACGAACCCGCGACCTTTAGTATCGTAGGCTCCTATGCAAGCCAATACACCACAGGTGACCACAAAAAAAAAAAAAAAAAAAATGGATTCATATTTAAATTTTCAATTTGTAAAAATACAATTGGTTGGAAAAAAGGCAGATTGAATAATAAACAATCTGGAAATAAATTGCTTTATAGTCAAATTTTATAAATAATAAATTGCTTTAAAGTTTAATCTGATTTTTTTGAATATTAAGTATATGATTCTATTATAGTTACGTCCTGAATTAAGACAAAATCTTAAAAAAAAAGTTTGTGACAATACTAAAGGACATTCCATTGATAAACAAATTTCTTTATTTGTTACTGCTACCCATATTAAAGCATTATTATTTTAAAATCAATTTTTAAAAAATGTTTTGTTTAAGTGGGATAGGAAAATCTAAACAGAAAATAAAACAATTAAAAATAATAAGAAATACACCATTTTTTTTTTTTTTTTTTTTACGAAACAGTAGGTATTCGCTGAAAATAACTTCAACCTCATTGAATTTACGGTGACTTTTAAAAATACATAATTTTATATATTTATTGTTTTATTTCTTTTCTATTTATTGATTTCATAGATGTTATATTTAATATAGCGATATTTAAGTATATAAGTCTTGAACGAAGATAAGGCACATTATATGTTGTGCTCAGCCGAAATAAGACGGTACTTTCACTATGACCTGGTGATCTTGGTCAGATTTTGGCTTACTTTCGCCTACTTTCTCCTGAGGCCCCTCTAACTGTTGGTACTGGCCTCTAGGGTACGATAATTGAATCTTAGCTCCAACGAAGGGTAAAGTATCCACATCCTAGGCGATAGAATATGTAAAACGGTTGGATGAAAGTAAGACCTCGCGTAATTGCTGATGCCTCGTTAAACTGTCGACGCATATTACGTTTAAAACCCGTTCCGCGTGGAAAGTGAGTTAAAAACAAGTTTAGAAGTACATATATATATTTATATATATCTTGCATGATTAAATTTTAATTCCATAAACGAGTTTCCAGCAAAATATAACAAAATGCCGTCATTTGTAATTTCTTTAAAAATTTCACTGGGCTAAACTGTTTTTAGACGTTTCAATATTATATTATTCAATATGTGTTATTTTATTCAATATAACACATTTTCTGTTTTAATTAAAAATGCGTTTTTAACGTGCGCAGATAAATAATTAACACTGGAAGAATAAGTATCAGTTGTGAACCAAAAAAAAAACATATCTGTTCATGGAAAATATTATTTTTTGTATTATTATTTATTAATAGCTTCGATTATTTTGGATTTTTTTTTTAGTTTGATGAATACATGTAGGAGTATTTTTTTTTTTTTTTTTATTTAGAAGGAACCCGTTTCGTTTTACATTAAAGTTGTTTCATTCGCGTGTTTCTTTTAAATTCCGAACTTGTTTGGCGTTATTTTGAACTTCGATAGTTAGTCAAAACTATGTCCTAGATATGGAACTGTTCGACAATGATAAGATGTATATTGTATCTATACTATATGTATTGTATATTGTATGTATGTATATTATAGATAAGATGTATGTCACTAAAATAAGCATTAGGTAGGATGACATTGTGACATAGTATGACAGGTATGACATAGTAGGATGACATGTTTTCACTTTGTCTTAAATTAGTAAAGAAAGAATACGTTTTTTTTATTTGGTCTATAGCTTCATAGACCGAAAATTCATTCTCAGATAAAGTGTGATGGGGAGGAGGTATCTATGAGGGTTATGCCACTTAAATTACATCGATTCTTTACATACAAAATTCTTAACGTTAAACGTAAATAATAGTAATCTTTATCTAGCGGTTAATTTTTTTTTTTTTTACTTTTATATTTGTAAATTACTTTAATTTCAAAAGTAAGAATAAAAAAATAAAATAAAAAACTTAAATTTTAATCGGCCGTTTTAGAAACCTGTGAATTAATGATAAATCTCCACCGATTCAAATTAATTGAAAATAAAATAAAATTCTTCTATTGCACTAAGAAACCGTGAACTAAAATTATATTTGTATTCTCCAAAAGGAATCCCTCATTAGAACTTCATACTGAATCATGCTTAGCTCCCAAAAATAAATTAAAACAAGTATCTGTTTTGTTTTTTTTCAAACAACTGATTCAGATATAGTTAGAAATTTTATTCAGCTTTTTTATTTTCTTAATATTAATAACTTTTAGTATTTACCGGTTCATTAGCAATTGATTTCGAATTCTTTACCATTCTTTTACGCGAACAGATGCCATTCTTTAAACACATACCTGGAAAATAGGGTTAGTACTAAAATTTTCTTCAAATAAGGCAACTTTATTTTTAGTTTTACAAACAAAATAAACCTGGAATTATCTAGCAAGCAAGGATATTACGTTTTCCATCCCTGCTTAATCAGCATTCCTTTGTTGAGCTTGAGGTACGTAATACAGGTGTTAACCACCGCACCTGTCTGCTCTTGCAATATCATGGTCGGTAAAACCTCGAACAGTTTGAAGGGTGGGTTAAATTGAAAAAAAATAAATAAATAAAAACACTAAAGATGTGTATTTTCGATATTAAAAAAAAAATCCAATATTTTCACAATCGTACTCTAGTAAAAATTTCGTCTCTACAATTAAATCAAAAAAATATTTATTGAGAATAAAAAAAGAAAGAAAAATTCGCATTTTGTTTTAATTGATATATTAATTATAAAAAAGAAACAAACCACAATAAAATATAAAAAAAACATTGGTATTTAAACAAAGTTGAAAACATAAAATTCAATTATTGTACGTTGCCTGGAAGAAAGAAATGGAGACTAGTGGACACTTATTTATCAATGCAGTCCAACCTTTATAATCCAATAATCAATAATTTATAAATTCAAGAGTTTATTTAATTTTTTTTTTTTTTTTTTAACAAAACGTAAACATGAAGATAGCAGCGGTCTAATTATTAGAAACATCTTCGAATAAGGAAGAGGGTCTATATGAGTGTATCATGGCCGCTGGCTGAGTCACCCCAAGAAGGTTAGAGCTGATAGTTTAATATCTTCCGTCTTCTTTCTTATTTCAACGTACATAAAATTTTCCATGATACAATTAATAATTTTAAATAAATTATGATATTTAAATTTGTTTATTATTATTGATATTTAAAGTAAAAATAAATAAAATTAAAAAAATTAATTTTGAATTATTATAATATTGCTTAAATATTTCATTTTATTTTTAATAACTTGTATAACAACTTAATGGCAGTATTACAGATTATAAATATCAATAAAATAAAAATAAAAAATAAAAATGGAACACCTTGTGAAAAAGGCAGGTGTCGCCAGGATTGTAATTGGCTCCCAAATTCTCTCCCAAAAGAAATAGAAGTTAGCTATAATTTTGAGTTCCCTTGGCTCTTTTTATTTTATTTTCTGACAAATCACTATACCGCCCTAATTACAGAGCTTGGTTTTTTGGAAATAAATATTAATGAATCCATCATTTTATTTATCTATTTTTTTTTTTTTTATACTTGGTTTACCTTCAAAAACACTACACTACAATTAACCAAGTTTAGTAAATAATAATAAAAAACCAAAACAAACAATATAATAGATGTAATAAAGTAATTAATTATATTTATTTATTTTTTGTAGGTATTCTATTGACATACCTGCTTGTTATTTATTCATCTGCTTCTGTGTAAAAAAAAAAATTTCAAAAAAAAAAAAAGATGAATATTAGAGTGACTAGTTTTTTCATTCCTAATTTCTACTTTTTATTTTGAATAATTAGTTTTAATATTAAATTCGGAAGTCAACAATATAAATTAGCACAATATTTTTCAAAACAACTACAGATTTTTTTTTTTTACATAGTAAATCAGTGCAAATCATTATTCTGAATGATTATTAAAGTTTTAAGTAACCCATTTTTTAACTTTAGATTTTTAGCTCCAGGGCTGTCTTTTTAATAAAGTAAATTTTATTTTTCGTATCAAATAATACAATTTTCACTATATAATAAACCAAAAAATATGATTTTTTGTTTAAATCTTAAAATCTCCCTATGTTAGGAAAGTTATTCCACGCTAAAATTGAAATCATATTTATTGAAATGTTGGCATATACAACTGATATATCAACCGAGTTTTTCGAACTGTTAAGTAAGCTGAAGAATTATGTACATTCGAAATTTGTATATCAACTTACAAATCCTTAATAAAAAACAAACCTCTTAATAATAAATCTAGTCATACCATTGAACCGTTGAGGACTTAATTTACTTTTGATTTCACATGCTGTTATTTATTTATTTTTTTTTTTTACTAAAGTTAATGGCAGCCACGGCGAAAAAAAACAGAAGAAACGAATCAACTGAAAGAAACCCTTTGTGTAGCGAGAGGCGAAAGTTTTGCTTTCTCTTCAGCTCCTTCGAATGTGATTATCTCTTTCCGGTTTTTGGACATTTTTTCTTTTTTTTTTTTATTCTTTTTAAATTTAAAAAAAGGAACAATTTTAAATAAATAGACTAGAATTAAAAAAAAAAAAATGACATGTAGGTATTATTTAATTTTGAAATGTGAAATCGAATGATAAGATAAGGGTTTAGCGCGCTAATGATCCCGTAGTTGATTTAGCCGACGAAATGACGTGTAAAAAAAATTCAAGGAGGTGCAGGTGCACTTTTCCTGCAAGTAAAAATTGAAATGCTAAAATCAAGAAAAGCTATGTCGCAAAGCTTTTAAAAATTCTAATACATTTTTACACTTATCATCGCAACTTAGCTTTGACAATGTATGAATTAATTTTATGCAAACACTAGTATAACATTTTTTTAAATTTATTTATCATTCCAAGTTTTACATATACACGGTATTAATTCAACATTTAAAGATTGTAAAAGAAAAAATAAATAATAAAACTAACTTATACCTGGAGAAAATGTGTCGAAATAAAATTATATTAAAAGTGAAATTAGCAAAGATGTACGTAATGTAGAAAATTGTATTGATAGCAGCAATAATAGTTTTATCTTAATATAGAAAAGTAACTACCATTTATTGTCACCAAAAAATATCAATTAAATTCAAGTCAAAAGAAAGTAGTTATTTACTGTTCACTGTTTCTAATAGGAAAAAATGTATAAACAATAAATTATAAATTCATCCATAAAATATACATTTTTATAAAAACACTGACCACTATATTCATCATAAAAAATATTACTCTTTCAGTTCCCAACCTACTGAAATCCTTGTGGTAAGCCAACTCGTTTAAAATAATGATTGACGATAAAACAGATGGTAATAGGTGACTTTATCCGAGAATGGAATAAAGTATTGAATTGATATTTGAACTACGTAATAAAAAGGTTTGTCCTTTGTTAATTCAACTGTACGGGAATAGTGAAACCTTGAGGGCAGGCATATGCTACTAGTCCTTCAGGCAGAATCTGTTTGCTATTTCCCACCTCTCCAGTTCTTTATAGCATTAGTTTTATTTATTATATGTTTAGATAAATTACAATATATATATATATATATATATATATATATATATATATATATATATACAATGATAGAAACTAAAAGAATGAACAATGTTTAATTACTATTATTTTTTCATTAATATTTCACTTATTATATTTATGATAACCAACATAACAAAAAAATTATTGACTTAGACCTTGACTATAATTGATTAATTAAAAAAATTATTTTCATAAATTGTACGAGTTCTACCACAAAATACACCTTCGACAGGAGGTATGAGGTTGATTATGGAACTCAAAATTTCTATATATATATTAAAAAAAAATATTTCCTTTTAAAGGAATCAAGTAAATTTCTTTAATCAGATTTTTTATGGGTATTTTAAAAATTGTTGTAAATGAGTAAAAAAGCATGATTAGATTTCAAAGAGAATGTTTACATATTTGAAAAAAAAAAAAAAATTACAATGAGCTATCAAACTAAATTTTCTCTTATCAATTATATTTATGTTATATTTTGTTTGAAATACACTAATTATGTACTTTAACTGAGGCAGGAGGTCATACTCTTAAATATAAAAATTATAATATCAAATATAAAAACTTATTCTAATCAGAGCATTAAAATGACGAAATTAATTAATTATTATATATTAAGTTTATTAAAAATTTATTTTTAAAATATTTTTTAATGTCAAAAAATTATAATAAACAATGTGGGCTATCCACAGGAACAAAATAGTTCTGACAAAATTTTGTTAAAATTAATTATTTTTTTAAACTAATAAAATACTTCAATATAAATATTTCCACATTAGAGCTTTTTTTTTTTAACAGATTAAAAGTTTTGAAATACGAATTAGGCTCGTTTAATAAAACTGAATTAATTTTTGCATTTATGTGGACCATGAAAGACATTGGATTTAATTGACATTTTCCCCATTTTGAATATCTCAAAATCAAGTTAAAATTTGAAAAATTAATTTATTTTTTTAATTCTAAAATATCAATTAGGTATTAACTTATTGCTTTCTAGTATTTTGGCACCTTATAATCTGTTGTAGATATATTTTAAAAAGACGAGTTAGCTACACTATAACTATTAAAAATCTGGTGCGTGCGCGCAACACACAACTTTCACTTACCAACTTACTTAGATTAAAAATTGACGTGTTTTGCTAAATATCATTTCCCAAAGTCACACATTTTTATACATTCATATCTTATTTTTGTTAATCGTTAAAGCCGTTTTTGAGTAAATAAAAAAAAACCCGTGAAAATGATACAAAATTTATTAAGTAAAGTCCCCCCTCCCGTAGATCAATTTTGATGAAATTTTTACAGTCATATCTCGGGCATATATATATACATCAAATACCAAGTTTGATCAAAATCGTTAAAACCGTTTTTGAGTAAATAAAAAAAACACGTGAAAATGATACAAAATTTATTAAGTAAAGTCCCCCCTCCGGTTGATCAATTGTGATGAAATGTTGGTTATCACATCTTTGGCATATAAATACATCAAATACCAAATTTGATCAAAATCGTTAAAACCTTTTTGAGTAAATAAAAAACACACGTGAAAATGATACAAAATTTATTAAGTAAAGTCCCCCCTCCGGTTGATCAATTGTGATGAAATGTTGGTTATCACATCTTTGGCATATAAATACATCAAATACCAAATTTGATCAAAATCGTTAAAACCTTTTTGAGTAAATAAAAAAAACATGTGAAAATGATACAAAATTTATTAAGTAAAGTCCCCCCTCCGGTTGATCAATTTTGATGAAATTTTTACAGTCATATTTCAGGCATATAAATAGATCAAATACTCAGTTTAATCAAAATCGTTAGAGCCGTTTTTGAGAAAATCGAAAAAAACGTAAAAAGTTATTCAATAAAGTACTCCCTCCCTTTGAGCAAATTTGATGAAATTTTTGCTGTCACATCGCGGGCTTATACATACTCTAAATATCCAATTTCAGGTTCGCACGGTTTATAGTTTTTGAGCTAGTCTGTTCACACACACACACAGACACACACACACACACACACACACACACACACACACACACACCATTTCGCGGGACTTGGTTATTTTGACTCAGGGGACCCCAAAACGTGTATTTCCGTTGAAAACCGGAAGTCGAAAATTTTCACGATCGCAATACTTCCACTTACTATATATTTCATATATAGGTAAGTGAAAGTAAAAATCGGCAAATTAATTATAACTTTTTACCATTTTATACAATTTCGACAAAAATCGAAACACATTTCGTTCTCTGGTGTTGAGGCCCATTGGTTTTTAAGAAATTTATATTAAACTTATAACCGTCATTAAATCCAATTCGAGCACTTTACAAATAAAAATGATGCCATTTTTACAATCAGATTCCGCATCTAACTCGTCAATTAGACCCCACTTGTTTCAAAGGTCCACATATTTAATTCATGTGTTTTTATTATTTCAAACATTTAAAATATTTGACAGTAATCTACGATAATATATGAACAAAATTTATTGCATGGTATAAGGTGAACAATAAAACCGGGAGATAAGAAGCAACAGGTGGTCGTTTGATAAGAATGCACCTTTCCATTCAGTGATGCCAGCCAAATCTCGAATGCCATCCTAAAAACCATAAAATGATTTACTATGCTATACTTATAATTATTAGGTTTAATTATTACATCGGATCAATGGTTTATTGTATTAATCAATAGAGTTTTATGATGGAGCCATAAATTTAGGATGACAACATAAATCTCAAAGAGCTAATCGTATAATAATATAATTGTTTCAAAATAACGTCGTAAATATTTTAAGAGTGATTTAAGGTATAAATCAAAGAAAGAATAATAGATTAAATAATAATTCTATAATTTGAATGCATTATTAATTATAAGGGTTGTATAAATTAAGGAGCATTCAACTTTTTTTTTTTGCTTTTTATTTTATTTTTTTTTAACAACTTTGACTCGAGTTGAACCGAACACGTTATCAGAAGGCACCGAAAACGTCATCCTGAATCCCTATTGACAAAATAACAGAGATAAAAATTTTGGTGATTGACCTCTAGACGGTTCTTTTTTCGTCGTATTAAAACAAAAAAAAAATCTTAACAATTTTCATGTTTTTTTTTTTTTGGTTTTGTCAATATTTTCGGGAGAGATGACTTGTAGAAACGAACGAGTGGCTACCTCATACTTTATTGATATATTTTTAAAAATAACAGGATAATCCATTGTAATTACATAACATTGTGTTTTCATAACATCACAAGTATAATTTTTTTTTAATTCCTTAAAAATTAATATTTTCAAACTAAAAAATTATTTATGTAATTATAAATTTAAAAAAATTATCTTCTTAAAGCTAAATATTCAAAATAAAAATTAAAATTCAGTTACTTCAAAAACTCGACCTTTCCCGTAAACGATTGTCAAATACATCAAGGTTTTTTTCTTTTGAATAAAAAATAGAAGATTGAAGTCTGAGTATATACGAGTAGGCACTTCAATTAACATACACATACTTCAAGAAACATGACTTACAATCATTTTTATTTTTTTAAATCATGAGAAAATTTGCAATGCGGTATGCAGATATACCTTTTACATTAATTTGGTTGGGCCAAGATAAAAAAAAACGCTATTGAGGTAAGGGCATTCCCATTATTTTAGATACCTACCTAAATCTGAATTTTTATATAATATAAAAATTCTTTCAATAAATAGTAATTATTGAGAATATTTCTAAAATAAAACCTACTAGATATAACAGACAGGGCATCACAGGAATATTCCCAATAAATTTCAAAACATTTTTACAAGCATAAGTGAAGCTTATATATTTCCAAAAAAAAAGTTTAATGGTTTATTAACGCTCAATTAAGCCCTGAAAACTTTTTGCCCAGAGAATTACGTTAATACTCCACCCCCACATTTTAGTATATAAATTTTTAAAACCTGAATAAATTGTTATTATTTTGTTCAGATTGTTAAACATTTATCATTCTGTGTTATGCATTATCTCTGGACAGTTCTGCCTCAGGTTAAACTAATGAATCACAATATTCTTGGTCAATTGATCAATGAAGGTCATTGACCAAACTTGAGCGGGCCTAAGCTGCTCCAGACAGAAGAGGGAAAGAAAACCCTTCAAAAATACGAATTGAAAACACTTAGGACATGACTAACTACAACTAAAGCAAAACTGTGTAGAGGTATAAATTAAGAATTATATATACTTCCGAAGCCGCAATTGTTTTTGCTCATTATGACTTATCAAAAAACCGGAACGTGTCTAATAGTATATAACTAAATAGCTGACTAATACTATAATCAAATTCAATGGAATGCAACTTCGATAAACTGATTTTATTTCTACCCCCCCCCCCATATGTAAAGAATCGAGGGCACTTAAGCAATCGTCCATTTCCGAGCTTTTTCTACAACTAGAACTACAATAGAAGAAATTCTTTCTATTTATTAATCAACAAAATAGACTCTATGGAAGTTATTATGCGAAAAAAATCGTATTTTTAATCTATTTGAATCTTTCAACTGACAGCATGACTCCAATTTGAAATCACTTCACCGGAAAGCACTTTAAATAATATTACTAGAAAATTACGATTTTTTCAATCATTAAAAAGTTCAATTTTACACTTATACGGAACTTATTTTACACTGGTACGGAAAATACGTAGCTATTCATTTTGTATGTATATTTTAGTAAAATGTTATGTTTTAACATTTCTGTCCTACTACTAAAAAATAAAAAGGTCCGAATTTTTTACAAAGGAATGTTAAAAGTACTCTCCAGAAACATGTTGATATTGAAGTTAGTCATTCCGTGAACTCAAAGGTTCATTTACTTTTTCACAATTATCACGGTAGCTTTATACTCACTAAAGAAGTAAAAGCGATCTAGATGTTTACATAGCCACAGGATTTTTTTAAGTGACTAAATACTCCACGCTAATGCCGTCTTTCGGAGGGGACGTATAATTGCGGACCTGGCCCTATGTTAATTTAATGCAATGTCATATACTTGAGAAAGATCCCTGTCTTAATTACATCTTGATAAGCGAAGTTTAGCATCCCAAGCCCTTTACAGCATCGTCCTAATTATTATTTAATTCCTCGTTGCACCACTATTGTAATTTTATTTGATTACGACTAATTACGCAACTTTTAGTAACTGGTCTTATAAACAAGAAAAAAATATCTTTCTTTTTCTTATAATTCAGTAGGACGACCAAATCGTTTATAGAAAGGTTTAGCAACTCAACTTAAAAATATTTTCTTTATTTTTATTAATGCATCATATAAATAGTTGGCGTTTCGGTGTCTCCATTCTCAAACCCTTTTAAAACTCTCAACAACATGATTGTACGTCCTGTTTTTAATATTATAATAAACTTGTTATTTTTCATAATTATACATTAGGTCTACTGGCCATTTTCATATTTTTTTTTCTGTTTCCATGGAGTCCAAATTCCTTTGTGCAATAGATTTCGGTTGCTAGTTGACACAGTATCCCAAAGTTACCCACTCCTGTTATACGTCAGTTATTTAAACTATTCATCAAGACCTGACAGAACTGGAGGAACGGAGGAAGCAGAAGGATTTGAGTAGTGAAAGTGCGGCTGAGTCAGTTTGAATTGCATATCTGGATCCGTCCTTGAGGGGAAGGTCCCAAACCAGGAAGGGGCAGCCGAGGTCTTCCAGCTATCTAGCCTTCTACTCCTCGCTCTCTTCCCCATCTCCAATCTACAATTCAACAACTATTCTCTATCTATACCTCATGTTTCCTAGTCGGATATAATTCGTCTTATCTGGGCTCCGCATCGGTTGATCGGGGTTGAAAGATCCAAGCCAAACAATGGGCTTGGCTAAGATCGCCCGAGGTAAATTTAAAAAGTGAATAGCTCACCCCATAGTTACCCGGATACTTGAGGAATAGAAATCGAAGGTTATTCCATTCGAATGTCTAAAAACAGAATCCAATGTCGTCCATAATACACATATCCAATGTAATGAAAATTAAAAAAAAAAAACATATCGTCAGAAAAAAAAATCATGTAAAAGTTACATATATAGCAAAGGCGTGTCCACCCGAAGATCAAGTCCACCTTCGTCATTAGGGCTAAATAAGAAACAAGATAACAACCAGTAAGAGATGATAAACACAGAAATAATAGATAGCAACCTATCAAAAGGATGATGAATAAATTGTGAATAACACGGTTATTAATAATAATTATCATGAATTTTTTAATATACATATATATATATATATATATATATATATATGAATGATATTATTGATAATTCACTTTGAATTTCACACTCCCATTCCCGAAAATAAACACATCCCCTCAAAATAAACAAGGAAAAATGAAAGAAAACTTTATTTGTGCATGTTTCTAAAAGTATCCAATCAGCTTATAAACATGCTGAAATGGAATATCCCTTAATTCCTTAAAAAAATTGAAATCGGGCCAATTCTAGTAAATTTAGTCAGTTATTTCATGCCTGTCAATAGTATAAACATTAAGGTTTATTAAAATTAATGTTTATGTGTATAAACATAAACATTAATATTTTTAACAATAAACCTTTATGTCGTAAAAAAAAAAAAAAAAAAATGTATTCGTTACCTTAATATATATCACGTTCAGAAACATATGGTAATATCGACGTATCTTGGGATCGGTAAATCGGTGAATGAATTAAAAACAGAATTATTTGAAGAACATAATAACAGAAAAATGTACATTTCTAAAATCTCATTATTTATGTCTATTTTATTATTATTTTTATATATTATTTATAGCTTATTATTTAACCTTTTTTATTAAGTCATTTTTCCAATAATTCCTTTTTAAATTCATATAAAAATTAATAATTATTGTTATTAATATCGCCAGCGTCAACAGACTGCACATCCAACCATTTTCATTACATTTCTTTCTGTGATAAACCATTATTTTATGAGTGAGAATAAATAAAATATACACAGGACGTATCTGTATAATTTAAAATTATTTTTACATCAATCCTTTCTTCACTTTATTTTAAATAAAGTTTACTTGCTATAAAACCATCTTAAGGAGATGAAATGCATCATGATCCCCCTTTTTGAGTATCCCTTAACATATTAATTATTTTTAAGTCTTATAAACCTAGCAAATACCTGAAAATGGCATGTACATACGCAGAAAAACCTCAGCAGATAAGGATATTGATGAATTTCATATCCTTAGGATTGCTCTGTGCCAAACAGACTATTTGTTTTAAAATAAAGTAAAGAAAAGATACAGTTATAAATCAATTTCAAATGCCTAGAGATGTCCTTTGTACATTGTTTATTTTTTTTTTTTCTCTCATACAAATTAAACCATACGCCCATAAATGAAAAACAATTATTCTCATACTCTGTAAAGTGTGGGTATGGCACACTAAGTACCATGATTTTTCCACATAAAAATAGTGGGAAAACATGTTAGTTGCACAAAAAGATATATTCCATGATTATACATCTAAAACCATTATAGCATTAGTCCATAAGACCTCCCCACTCTTTTTTTACCACATAGCTGAAAATAAATACATACTAAATAAAAACATTTAATCTTCAGAATTAAAAAAATTATAAAGAAAAAGGACATTGGATGTGGAAAAAAAAAATACTTAAGAAAGTAACTAGAGTTTTAATAGATGATTCAGTCATGTCAATGTTGAGTATGATCTTTGTTAATCACACCTTAAAATATACTAGTTACCTGAGCAGATTTTATAGTGATACATTCTCCAGTTCAATAATTTTTAAGGACAAAGACGTAAGTCATTCCAGCCGCATTACGTAAGGCAAGGACATTGCAGATTCCGATAGATCTAATCACGTTAACTTTAGATTTTTTTAAGAAGTTCCGAAATAAAAATGAAATTATTCGTCAACTTAATGTTATAGAAATAGATCAATTTAAAAAAATGTGAATTTGGAGTAAATGACAACTGATCAAGGATAAATTTTATCAGGTTCATCACAGAAAAAAAAATCAATATTTCTTTATAATTATTTGAAGAACTTTTTTAAAACGGCTTAAGAGCTCACTATAAATTTCGGCTAAATTTTATTAAATAAGAATACTCACCAAACAGCATGAAAATAAAATTTCTCGGAAGGTTTTTAAAATGTTTATCAGCTTCCAATTGACAGATACTGCAATCAATATGAAAATTCATGCACATTTCTTCCTTATCAGTGTAAGTGATAATAGTCGAATAAAAAAATAAAATTACAAACTAATTTAATAGGATGCAATGAAGCTGATTAAAGTAAAATTAAGATGAAATTGAGGTTATTTAATGTATTATTATTTAGATTACAAAGTAATTTTCTAGCGAATTTCATGATAAAAATTTCATAAGGCCCGAATAAGCACATAATAAAATATAAACTCCTATAACATTTTGGATTTAGTTTTAGATCATAAGAAAGAACAATTTTTAAAACTATAAAATAATTTAAAATTTTTTATTTTAATACATATTTAAACATGTAATGTGATATAAAATTAGTTTTTATTAGATTAGTTTTTCCTCTAATGAATAATTTCAATAATTAATCAAATCAGCAATATATCAAATACATAAAAGAATTGAAATTACTGAGAAAATCTATCCAATTCAACTTTTATCTTTCTGATAAATACACAGATGGCGGAATACATAAAATAAATCAAAGCGTATGGTGTGCACATTGCATTTTAAGATGCAAAAGAAATCATTAATATCTTTTAAGAGTTCCTTATGCAATTAAAAGACTGATGCAATCATGAATTATTATATACTGAAGAGGAGAGACAAAAAAAAAATATTGACAAGGAACAATTTTTTTTTATCATTGATTGCATATCTTAAGGTTAAAATAAAGTCATGGTCTCCGAAAGATTGCAATGAGATATAAATGCATCCGAAGAGTGAGAGAGTCTGACAAAAAAAATGACCCAATCGTCTGCACATTAACACAAAAATGTAAGATAAAAATGTTCAGAAACGATTTAATGACTTCGAAAGAAAGGGGATAGCCGTTAACATTTTCCGATCAGCAATCGGTTTCAAAAGGGGCTTACCTTCAAAGGCACAAGGTGATGTTACCACCTGCCATGGCACGTGATTGCTGTAAAAACCTAAAGCAATGCTTCCTTTAATTAAGTATATATCGAATATTTAATTTGTTTAACTAATTAACTACAAAAAATATATAAATTTAAAACATAATATAAAGAAATTAAACATTAAGATGAAGTTTAAAATGGTATGAACAAATTAAATATACAATAAAGATTCGAAAATGCTCCCAATTGATAATTATAATATTGTTATCATATCTCATGAGATCGAATAATTTAATAATCACTTTGAAGTTCACCCTCCCATTCCCGAAAAATTAATACATTCCTCACAATAACCAAGAAAAAATGAAAGACAACTTGATTTGTACATAATTCTAAAATAATCCAGTTTAAGATAGCTTACAAACAGAAAAGAAAGATCTCTTAACTCCTAAAAGAAAGAAAAAAATTGAAATCGGGCCATTTCTAGTAAATTTAGTCAGTTACTTCAAGTCTGCCGAATTGTACAAACATCAATATTTTTAATAATAAACCCTTATGTCATAAAAAAAAAAAAATAAAATTATTCGTTAACTTAAAATATATCATGTTCAAATGTGGTCTTGGGATCGGTGAAGAGAAAGCGATGACATGGCTGGAAATACTATTAGGGTAGCTAAATGGTTAGCGCACTGCGACGGGGATGCAGTGACCCGACCGATGCCAAACTTTTTTCTTCATATAAAATTGTTTAAAATATTGTATAAAAAGTTTACTGACAAAAATACGATGCGATTGTGAGCAACAATTAACTACTTTAATAGATTGGTTGATCAAGATATTGTTTTTCAACAATCTAATACTTATAAAATATAAAATTACATGAGTATTTCACACTATTTTGAATATTTTTATACATAAATATATTCATATTTATTTTTATTTTAATCATACGAGCCTTAACTAAGTAACCCGTAAATAAAAAATAATAAAATAAACGTTTAAAGCGAAACAGAGTGAACACAATATGAAAAGGCACGGATTGGATTCCCGATAATGTAAATTAATTTATCGTTTATCACCCCATGGTATCTTAGACCTTCTGTTTGTTTTTAATTTCGGCGAATAGCGTTGAGGTCATCAACACCGAAGTTATATTTGAGAGGACAATGAGAACCGAAATTAAAATAATTAATTGTAAGATAAATATATGTTATCTATCAAATACATATTCATATGGAAGGTTTGGGAAACGAGTTTTTCAGAGAAGGAGCAAGGTTTGTGAGATAAGCATAGTAATAAAAAGTCGAAGACAGTCGATTGGTTTCTAGAACCAGTCTAGGTTCAATAATTTATTTATCTAGTAATTAAATTTAAATAATAATCAGAATAAGCTTGTATAAACTAATAAACATAAATAATTCGTTATACCATACCTCATCAAAAGCTAAAATCACTAGATCGAAAGTTCGAACCAACCAAAGAAACGTTTTAACAATCATAAGATCTATCTGGACTTTTAGAGTTGGACTTGTTGGTACCAACAATCCTCAAATAACTACGACACCCAAAATACTTATTTCGTCATAAATAAAATATTTTATAATGAGCTTGATGTTTCAAATACCTATTGCTATTCAAATCATTTTTTTAGAAAAAAAAATAATAATCTTGAATCAACCTCCGGAGCAAGCATAACTCGTACCAGCATAACTTAGTACCTACTACCATATCTCATCGAAAGCTAGGATAGGTTAGGGGTTTTAGGGTGGATTATTACGCACGTAGCATTATTTGCTGATTTTCTGACTTAATATTATCAATCGAATTTTTATTTTTTTAACCTGCCTTACATTACAATGCTACATTACATTACAAATATATTAACAATGCAGTAATTCTATACCAGAAAAATAATTAGCAGTGGCAAAACAATGAGACATCAAAAGCTAAAAGAAACTTAAACAATAAAAAGACCTATCCAGACTGGGATGTTCAGCTTTGTGACTCCACCAACCCAAAAGCATTATTTAAAAAATTTCTCTTGCAACCAAAGTGATTATTCAAACATAAATAAATTAATAATGGCCATTTTTAATAATGTTTCCTTGTTCGGCTGTAGGGCCCCGCAGTCCATTTTCATATATTTTTACAAAATAAAATATATTTCTTTTTGTGTTAAAACAACTGCTTTCTCCTCTGCTCCTGATTATTCTTATGAGCGTCAGAAAAGAAGATGGCCTCGGAAGCTTCTAATTTGAGAGCTCCTAATGGGTAGTTTCTGAATGTACCTTATTTCATTATTCTGGTAGTCATTTGAAGTTTACTTAATTTTATAGATATAAAATAGCAAGCTTGCCAAATGTTGATAGTCAGTCATTCTTCCACTCTTTTTACTTTTTTTGGTGGAAAAAAAAATGGTAAAAGACGAGAAAGAAGTTTAGAAGGCTAAGAGAGTTGGGGTGACAGCGCTGCAGGCGGAGACACGGGGAGCTAGCCCGGGGTGATTGCCCCAGCCTCACCCATTGTTTTTCTCTCCATTAGTAGTCCCTACCTCTTTCGCTCCTCTCTGCCTCAATTCCGCTATCCAATTTTAACAGGCAGGAATTATAATTCCCAGAAAATAATTTTTGGACGGTATTCGCAACAGAAAAATGACTATCCCTAAGAATTGGACATACCCGGCTGACACATTTACACCTCATTACATACTTCACGAGTATATCCCCGATGTGCCCGAAATATAACGAAAATATGTTGAAAAAAAATGTTTTCATGTCAAAAATATGTTGAAAGTCTTAGCGTTCAACATATTTTTGAGGAATGTAATTTTTACAAAAAATATTCAACCAACACAAAATACTACCCGTATCAGATTGGCACTAAAAGACAACGAATCAGAAATAGAAAAGTGATTCATTAACGACGGTAAATTAATAATCGAAATTTAATTATTTATTTTAAAAAAAATTATATGTATGCATTACTGTTCATTTCCATTTTCTTTTTAATTATTATTATTTCTATTTTGATCCGTTATTATAATTTTTATTTAATTTTATAATTTCATTCAGTGCTCTTTTATTTAACTTCACTTAATTTCTAAAAATGATTATAATTACTTATTCTTACATCCTCTTTTTATTTTATTCTATATACTTATTTTTACTACTTTTAGCAACCCATTTAGTTTTCTCTATTTATCTTAACTGTTGATGTATAAGTCGTGGCATGCTTACAAACATCCTACCGGTTATTTCTTTTCTAATACTAATAAATTATAATTAAAAAAATAAATAAAATCTTTGTTTCTTATAGACTTGATTTTGTTTTCACTTCGAGATCCATAACTTTTAAGCCTTTCTTACCTATACAAAAATTCAAGGCGTTAATGACCTGGGAGTTCTACGCGTAAAAACCCAATCGAACAAACACAACGTATGCAAAAAGGAGAGAGAGGTCTTTAATGTTTCAAACGAAGATCTTCATTTTTAAATTTTTTTTTCATTTATTTTCAATGCAAAATTTCAATAAAAAAAATTAAATAAGTAACTGAGTTGAAAAAAAAAATTAACTAGAATAAAATAAACGTAATATTTCAAAATATGCTATTTTTAGTTATGAATGGGTACCAGTATCGCTTTGTTCTTTCTAGGCTCTAGGGGGGTTCATTTGTCACTGAAGAGCGAGCTTAAACCTGGGATCTAACAGAGCTGATCAAATTGCTTTTAGATTAGGCAGTTAGATAAAAAAGATGCGATGGGAGTCAGCTTATATTACGTTAACATATTATATGGGCGTCACCAGCATCAAATTATTGGTGGAGGACTCAATATTTTCAGAGATTTAAATTCGAGGCGGTAAAAATTGAAATAACAACGCCTAAAATCAACTGTTGCGACATTCCTCCTCCAACGATGTATTTTAAAACTATTTAGAAAACTTGCCAACTTACATCATAGTTAGAGTGTAAAAAGTTGCCCCCCCTTCTAAAATATTGGGGGGGCGTCCCCCATATCTCTTCGGGCTGTGACGCCATTGACATAACCTCCCAAAACAAGCCGCACACAGAGTTCACATAGCGATACCATCACCAATGAATGTTTTCTGAAAGTGCTGAAGATTAGTGAATCCTTAAAAGATCTCCAAATTCTTAACTCAATGCAAGTAGAAGATATGATTTTTTACTTTAATAAATCAAAAGTGGTTGTGTTAATAATAAAAATATAAATATATATAGGTGTATATATATATATATCGGTATAAAAGTAAGTTAATAGAAAAAGTTCTTCAGGAGGCTTAACAGCTATTCTAAATGCATCTTATTTTACTTTTAAACTTGAAATTCACTCTCCTAGAAAATCACGCTTTTTTTCAGATGAGACATTTTTGATAGGAGTAACCTAATTGTGGGATGGATAAGAAAGACGTAGAATAACATTTTTAAAGGTTTCAGATATTCCAAGGTGGTTAACTTTTACTTGAGTTTAACAGAAAACATGTGCGGCGTTGATCCCCTTTTGCTTAATGGCGTCCATTGTGAAGAGGCATTCTATATGAAATATGCTGGGTGTAACAATTATTCAAAAATAAAAAAAAATAATAATAATAAAAAGAATAATAGAAACTCAAACCAAGCCAGTGACTATCTCAAACTTTGATTTACATCTTTAAAAGAATGAGGAATAGCGAAAAAAAAAACATAAACAGGCATAAAAAGGAAAAAAAATATTAAAGGTACTTTATAGAAAGAACTTTTTCGTTAGCCAACTAAGCCCCATCAGGCAGTTTCAATGTTTATGAATCCTACCATATATTAAGGAATACTCAATACTCCATTCATATGATAAAACCTTATTGTTGTAAATGTTTAAAAAAACTTGTAAAGTCATTGGGATATAGTGCTACTTCCGGTAAGTTTAATTTTGTCAAAAAGGTTGCTTATACGTCAGGGCCACATTTCTACCTCATATACTTAAGTTCGGTTTCTTACGCCAGTCTGTTCACACCATTTCGCGAAAATTGGTTATAAGAATCAGGGTACCCCAAAACATGTTCGTTAAGCCGTTTTGACATATGCTTATATAAGGTGTGAAAAAGAAACATAGAGGACTATCAAATTATCAAAGGAATATTATTTTTATGATTCCTTAACAATTGACGAGATCTGTCAAATTAACAAAATATAATCATATTCAAGGATTTTAAAGGAGTATAATTACTTGGAATGTTAACTTTCACTGAAAAAAAAATTCAACATTAATTAACGCGCCAAATTGGTGATTAACTTGTCTAATTGAAATGTCTTATGATAGTCTTTAATGAAAAACTGTTCCTACTAAATTGTAGGAATTATTTTTTCTAAGCTTTTATGTAACAATCCATTTACGGGCCACCATATTTTTTCTTCATGTAAAAAATAGGTAATATTTGTCAGTACAAACGGGCTCTACATAACATTTGAAAACAATAAAATTATTTAGGTCAATGTAGGAGAAATATTTTTTAATCTAACATTTTCAATACGATAGTATTCTACTGCTTAAAATCATCGAGGATTTCGGGCCATTGAAAATCTGCAATTAATTAATTAACCTTGATTATTAATGAAATACAAGATGATCGGACGTTTCTGTAATAGATATGTTGTTAGAAAAATGTACCTAAAATGAAATGTATCTACCCAAACAAAACTTTTTTTAAATTTATTTTGTATAAAAAAAAAGAAAGAAAAATTAGATACATCGATATAGCCTGAAAGAAGAGCTAGCTGTAAAAAATAAAAAAAAATATTGTCTTTTACTACTTCAGAAACAAGAAGTCAGATCAGAACATGATAAAAAATTTCCGACAACTCTGGGCGTGTGCCCAACAAACAGGTGGTCCTCGGCGAACATTAAACCTTTTACTGCCTTTATAGATAACCCTAATTATACTAAGTTCTTTTTTTTTTTAATTCTTTAATTCAGACTCCCTGCTTGGACATCTGCCGGAAACCGAAGATTTCCTGAAAACTGCTTTGGACGTTTGATGGCCGTATTTATAAATTCATTATATTCCTTGTATAATTTGAAATGAGGAAATAATTAAGATTTCAAAATAATGATAACTTTGGAAAATTTGGCAAAGATAACAGACAATAGGACATTTTATACCTCTACTTATTCTTGCTATTGTGAAAGGACAAATATCTTGACCTGGCCTAATCGGCGACATTCCATCCATATTCTATTGATTACGGTTCTAAATTATTTTTGAAAAAGTCAAAGATGGTTTAAATTTATTGAAATTACGTATATCTTAAAATTGAAAACTTCAAATATGTGCACTTGAAAAATGTAAAAAGTCACAATCGGTGCTGCAAGACTATTAAAAAAAAAAAGAAAATTTTAACAAAGAAAAATGTTTTCGATGCCTAATCTTGATTAAAAAAAAAAATGGTGCTGCTTTGTGTTTTGACTTATTGTCCCAAAGGTGTAGTTTGCGAAAAATAGGGTTCCAGAAGGGCGATAATATTGTAAATTGACCAATCATATATTTTTGACATATATTAATATAGAAACAGATAGAATCATCCAATAATATTTCTATTTTACGGACGAAATAGGTTGAATGTTGAATTAGGCCGTAACGTCGAGCGGTTTCGAGTCTTTTTATTCTTGTATGAGGATTCCATGTTAGAAATTTGTTCAGGTGGTCATAATATACATTTGAAATTAAGTATGTAAATTTACGTAGGTATCATCCTTTATACAATACCTGAACCTTAAATACGATTTATATTCAATTATAACCTTATCTCGAAAATTAGTCTGGAATTTTGACCAGGCTGTCTATAAACAGTACTGGCTAAATCCTCATATAATTCCCGCATCCGCATAACAATCGTTCAGATTATTTATATGTTTTAAATTAATGCCGGCAAAAAATTAAGAAAATACAAAAAAAAAAAAATTGTTTAAGACGGACTAACAGGGTGAAATTGAGTATTGATTGATGTATTGAGTAGAATTCCCCAAGACATCAATTATTGGGCTTTAAAATCTATAAATGCAATATAAAATCTATAAATGGATATAAAACCTAGGAAATCTATACTTGTGCTGTCGATTCCATGCTTTATCTCTCTCTAATTGATTTTTTTTCGATATTCTTTCCTTTTTTGACCTAGTAGAAAAAACAAAACATTGTTTTTATGGTAAACAAGCTTTTATGAAGAGACTATTTAATTATAGATATAGAATATATCATGTGTGCATGATTCATATATGCATGTGAAACTGTTGTAGCCCTGAAGATGCCTGAATAGGCGAAAATTTGGCATGTAACCTGCACGATTAAGTGAATTATTGAAATTATACGAGACTTTGAGGCCTTGCATTCTATATTGTTTTTATATGTTCAAATGTTTTTAGAGCATAGATTTTTTTTTCTAAACAGTCATCGGCGGCTAGTTTATATCGTCACAATCTTAATTCGTATCCCAATACTTAAAAAGGGATTACGAAACGGAATCGACCTTAGGCAGGGGTTTTTATTTTTGAAAAGATCTTTAGAAAATGGTTAAATAAAATTTCCGCATTTTTGGATAAAAACTAAAAATTTCTTTACAATTCCAGCCGACGAAAATTCCCGCAATTCACTCATTACCCGCAGGCTAGACGCCCTGAATATCTTGTATTGCCTTTCGAATAATATATAATGATAAATGATCTAGCCTTGCATATATAAGTTTCAACTTATTTAGCTGACGTCAGATTCCTCTAGGCTATATCCATTTCGAGATGAGCGGCGAGAGGAGATGGTTTTACTTTCATAATTCCTCTCCAAGGATAATATCGAGATCAGTGCAAAATCAGCGGAGGAGAACCTTGGTCCCATGGTCGAAACATTTAAAGGCCTAATTGACAAGGTCCGAGATAATATCTTCATTAATGCTCCTATCTCGGTCCGGAGTCCATGAGGTCCCTTCATGCCTCGTCCCGATCCTTGCATCTACAAGGAGCCTTCTTCATATGGGTCCACTTAAGGCCGTCTATTTCTAAAAATATCTCAACCTGAACCAAGGCAGTAATTTTTTTTTTGTCTTCTTTTTTTTGGATAATTTAATACAACTTAGTTTAAACCGCTTTAAGGGTGATCTAAATCGGTGTGGTATGAAAACATCTTCAGGTGCCGCTTGACCCTTTACAATTGTGAAGGGTGTTCATTAGTTTTTCAAACCATAAAAAAAAAAAAAAAAAAAACCCTAACACCTATGGTGGGATGGCCTACTGGTAAAAGCCATTTAACCAAGTGATTAAATCTTATCAGTGATGAGACATTAGATTTGACTAAATGTTCAACAAACGATTACAACAGACTTAATGCTAATTAAAATAACTACATTTTAATTGAGCGCCTGGCATACACATACACTTATTCAAAACGAAGAAACAACCTCCATATTTCTTTTTAGCCAATTAACCCATTTTGGGCTAAATACGGCTTAACTGCTTGTTCACTAAGATGACAGATATATGGTGAAAAGTTTGCCCTTCAGCTTTATTTATACTCAAAACGATACTTTATTAAGAACAGGAATACAGAAGTCACACTGAGCCAAATTTTCAGTACAGCACAAAAACTGTGAACAATTATCACTATTTTTGTGATACTGAGATAACAGTTGAGTTAACATTATTAATTGAAAAAAAATATTGACATTATTAACAATTTATATATTTAACCCATTGATAGGCATTATTTTATAAACAATGTATTATTTAGTCAGGACTGGAGATCGTTTTTTTTTTTTTTTCTTCTTTCTTTTATTTTTTATTTAACGACACTTTATGCTATTATGATAATCGGACGATGCTAATTTTTTCCTATCCAAATATAACGGGGATGAGGATTTTCATCGAGTACTTGACATCGTACTGGCTTGGGACCTCCATTTTACGTACCATCCGAAGGACGGCACAGCTTTACTCCCATTGTAAATTCCTAGGACCATCTTCTGGGCTATATGGGCCTACCGGGCCATAATTATAGTAGTTGACTATGCAAACCACAACACCACAAGTGACCCCTTTTCTTTTTGCTTTACAAAAAATTAAATTAAAAATTTTTCCAACATATTTCATGTTATTAAGCGGTTAAGGCTTAAATTCAGTAGAATCAAATTCTACGAACATTGATGTAGTATCCTTAAATTAGTAATATTTCGGCTAACGTTCGTCTGGTTCCGAGGTTCAGACATATAGATGGTAAAAGGAAGGATAGTTCAAGATATTGTTCAAAAAACCTTTTCAGCTTAATTAGCAATGAAGGAACAACTTTTCAAGATAGAATATAAATTTGACAACAACCACATTTTGATAAATGATTCTTTTAACAATATAGTTATATTTTATTCAGTACTTTGGGGGGGAGGGAGAATATCAACCCAGCCAAAATCAGGTAATTGGTTCTTGAGCAGACTTAATGTATTATTAATTTTCTACAGTTTTATTTATTTATTTTTTTTTTTTATTAGAGGGTTATTTCCGAAATATTTTTAATGGTTCCAAGAAATGTTGTGTTTATAAATCTACCTAATAAGCAGGAAAAAAAAAAAAACACTTTTGCAATTTTTTGGCAAGAATAAAGAAATCTTTACAATGCTTATATTTTATTATACAATCAAAATATATCGTGGTATTTTATGTTTTCGAATATAGGCATCATGCCAAAAATACCATCAGGAACGTACAGGAAATATAAAAAGGCTTCCCTGTAGGAAATAGTTTTGAAGGTTAAACCGACCAAAGGCAGGTCAAGCCTAACAAGGACTTTATGTAATAGGAATAAATGAATAGCTAGTAGAATTAAATTATTTTCCCTTTCATAGAGGATATTTATAAAATATATTTTATTTGTATTATAAGTGAGTAATAAATATTTATTTTTAATATGCTAACCTTGCCGCACCGCAATACTACGGGAAATATTAAACATAGGAAATTATTCAGAAATTCATAAAAGGGCCATGAAGACGTTTTTATAAATATTAAATAACAGTTTTTTCTAAATGTTTTTCTTTGTCATATATTCACATAAAATTATAGTTATATCATTAGTTATTTAATAAATAAATAAATTAAAAGCAATAATTATATATGACTCTGAAAAAATTTTTTAAAATCTATTTATAAAACAGTGTAATTAATTAAGGGAAGGGATGAAAACAAAGAGGAAGGAGAGAAGTGTGCTTGGAGTTGCTAACCTCAAGGAGAGAGAGGTAGCTTATGACGTCAGCGGAATCTTGATTGCTAGCAGCGGCTCTCGCTAAGGCCGGTTCAGATTTTTTCGAAGGTCACACGGCCTATGCTAGGTTCCCCATTGCCTTTATCAAGTAACTTGCTAGTTACCCTATGCACTCATAGATTAACTTATGTAATGCAAGAGACTTTCGAGTTACAAGGGGGAAGGGTCTAGTATGAACAGAGGTATCAAAGAACAAAATTAGTTCACATGGAAGCTTTTAGTGAAAAACACCCAAAAAGGGTTACATGGTCTATATATTACAAATATGGTCTATAATTACATGTTTTTCACAAATAGAGAGTGCTTATACATTTTTGAGCATCTTATAATTTTTTGTGCATTCTTTCGCTGAATTACTATAAAGTAGGTTTTTGGTACTTAGTCCCCTATATTAATTCGGGGCAAGCCAAAGTGGCGCTGTTTAATGTATCCCTGGAAACAGACCCTTTTGGAGGTTTGTTTTCCTCTGAAGACCGGGCATAGCGAGCGAGAGTTGATAAAGCTGGGATCTAATACAGTTAATCAAGGCTCTGTTCAACTGAAAACGACACGATGAGGGTCTCCTAAAATCACGATAACATAATCTCACGAAATAAACTACGTTCAAAAGTAACATATAGAAAACTTCACTAGCTGTTTTTTTATTTTCACTTACCTACCTATATATTAAATATATAGTAAGGGAGAGTATTGTGATTGTGAAAAATATCTACTTCCGTTTTTTTTTTTTTTTTTTAAATATGATCATACACCATGGTGAGTAATTTAAAGTTTGTAGATACCAAAAAAACTTTTAGTTACCACTTAAACTTTTAGTTAGCATGCAACTGACAAAGAAGAAGACATTATTTTTTTTCCGTGCGCCTAATTCAACATTTACGACTTTATAATCTAAATATTTCTCTTTTCGAAATTCCTAGCATTTCAACGATTTATTACTGTACTCAATAACGAAAATTGAAATTTCCATCCTAGGGTAACATTTTTTTTTTTTTTATCTCCTTTATATGTTCATCAAATTCTTTTATATTTTTTATTTAGCCAATTCTTATTACTGGGCATAATGAGAGACGGTTAATTTCTCCACATAAAAAAAATCAAACACAATTTTAAGAAGGAACTTTTCCTTTACGCACTATCAGAACTTTACGTACTGTAAGAACTTAACTTACAAAGACGTTAAAACTAACTTGATAAGTAACTTAAATAGCTAATTTCAGTTTTGTATATTCTTATACACACACAGAGCATTTTGCAGGACTCGGTTGTTTGAACTTCTTTGGACCTTTAAAGTTCCGTTGAGAACCCTAGCTTTCAAATTTTTCACAATTCTTTCCCTTACTGTATATTCCATACGTTGGTAAGGCAAAAGTAAAAAAAAAAAAAAAAAAAAAAAAAACCTGTATTAGTTATAACAACAAAAAAATAAATATTTCAATCCGTTTACGATTTGGTGGGGGTAGACGAACGTATTTACGAGTTTTGTTCATCCAGCTAATCTAGAGCAAACAAGAAAAAAAAAAGTTTTGCGACGCTGGGTATGTTTGCGTCCCACGCTTTGGCAACACCTGAAGTGTAGGGTTCATTGCTTCGAAACAAAAACAAGATTCATGAAGTTTGAATTATTTCATACTGAGAAAGACGTTGATTTTAACCGATCCGATTGTAATGTTTTATTTGAATCCATTAGGAATGAATTAAAATGCATGAACTGTACATTTTGATATATTCGAGCCTGACTAAACTAGAATGCACCTACCTGTTATTATCGAGGGCACATTAGGCAAAGCGATGCTTATGGATTCTAGTATGAAGGAAATAGCCCAAGGATAAGAATAATGTTTGTTGGAATAATATCCAACATCCTGAAAAAATTGTGACGTCACAGGCAGTGAAGGATGTGTGCGATCATGCTTTCTTGTTGTAACGTGAGTAATCTTTAGTTACGGATGAAATTTATAGCTAGAAGATAGGGCAAAGTATAAAATGATTTAAGGTACACAGAACTAACAATACAAAAAACGTCAACGATTATTTTAATTATGCTGCGGATAAAAGCTTAATTAAAGATGGCTATAGATTTATACTTACATAAATCAACTTTTTTTTCAAATGTGCAATTTGTCGAGCCAATAAAAAAAAAAAAAAAAAAAAGGAGAAAAAAATAATAACTTAAAGAAAAATATGACATATTTTATCCTTCAATCTATTGCCGATATAGATAAATAAATATAATTTATCATAAACACGAGTAATTTTTTATTGATTTTTTTTATTTCGAAAGCCACTTTAAATCAGAGTGCACGGGGCAAACGAAGATAAAACGCATCATGTCTTCAGGGACACGTTTAACTGCACAAAGGAAAAAAAAAATGTTTTTACTGCACCAAGGCTATTGATTGTAATTAAATGATAGCGAAAATATAATGCCTCATCCCTATAAGATTTAAACAAGAATAAATAGAGTTTATTCGTAATATTATGCGTCACAGGCAGGATGATGATAGACTTCGACCAGATTGTAAAAAATTCAGTTTTTTTTTTTTTTTTTTTTTTTTTTAATTTTCCTTAATTCGCCAATATGACATCCTAATAAAAATTGGATAGCAAATTGATGCCAATAGAAAGATGATTTCCTATTCATTTGCATTATCGAGGGCGATTTGATTGCTACTTAGTTTCCGGGCACACTCCATTAACACTATAACCGTCCAGTAAAACAAGTCTTCAAAAAAAAAAAAAAAAAAAAAAAAGAAATGAGTTAGAACAGTATTGCATTGGACGAGAGATAAAAAACATCCCATTTTAACTTTCTTTTACATATTTTTGGGAAAATCTATTTCGTAAAAACAATCTTATTCCAGCACTGATATGTCCACGACATGTTAATCCATCCTTCTAAATATCTGGAAGTTAATCTTCATCGCAATGATGCATCCTAAAGTATAATACAGGCCTTCAGATTTTGGATATCATCTAAAACTCTATCACTATCACTTTTAGTAGACTCAACCCAACGGGAGGATTTCTAGAGTGAAATCCGCCAACGCTCACTTTCCTTTTACGGTATAAACCCATTGTGTTCCGCCATAATACCGAGATAATACTCTACCTTTCCAATGGCAGTCAATCATACTCCCCTATAGTTTTGTTAGAAAAAAATGATTTGAGGATAATATCGGTAAAGTATGGATGGAAGTAATAATTTTTATAACGCAATAATGCTAAATAGTTAATGTAATATATATCGAAGTAGCTTATTTGCCAAACATAATTAAGATCAAAGAAGCCAATTTCGAATCCCGTTAATAATTTTAAATACTCGGTTTTGGAGAAAACAGTAGAAAATCTTGAAAGGTAACTAACTACACGCGAATAAAAAATTTGAATTTTTAAAACCTGTTTGATTCCAAAAAGGCCAATTTCATTTTTCATTTGCTTAATTGGTATACCTTAGGCAGGAACTGGCATTTTAGCTAAAATATGACGTACACCAATTCTTAATCTGGAATTTTTTTTTACGTATGCAATCGCTACTATGTTACTTTCACTTATATAATGTTTATTTAATATAAATCGAAGTGAAAGTATTTTTTCATTGAACTAATTATATATGTTAAGTTAATAACGCGTAAAAAATGAGGAAGAAATTGATAAACTTTGGTAGATTGCAGATTTGAATTCTTTAAACTTGTTTTTCTTAGGTTTATGTTTGAAATCAACCTAGAGCTTCGTCAAAGCTGATTTAAAATAAAATCCGAAACAGAATGAGAAGAATTAATCAGTAAGTACCTGGAAGCTAGAGAACGTAACTTTCATTGTTTACCGAATTTGCATACGGATGCATTCGCATAGAATTGGTCCAGAATAGATTCTGAATTTTCTGGATCAATTGTTTGGGAATTTGATTGCTTAATAACAAATCATTTGTTGTCTAACTTTTGTAGAACTAGAAGACTAGACATTTTATATGTTTTAGTTTTTTGTTTGTATACTTTCATTTATACTATCATATTATTACTCTTGTTTCGCTAATTTTCCTAAGCCACTACTCATATTCCAGAAAATTCAGAAATAAGTCAAAAAATCTACTATAGGTACTATAAAAAACATCTAAGCTATTTTTATCAAACCTTGAATCCAAGAAATACAGAAAAAAAAAATAAACCAAACTCTAGGTTTTCAAATAGGTTATAGGTGTTCCATACACCATGCCATTTTTGTAGGTACATTACAAGTTGGAAGAGAAACTTTTATCAAGTCATGGAAATAGTCGTGGCCTGGTGTGTCAGTGGTTTACTAGAAAATAATATTCAAGAAGAAGATGAAACAAGTAAGAAAGATTTTACAGGCCCTTAAAAAAGCCGATGGTTGATCCGATGTTAAAGCAGAAGACATTGCAAAACTGGTTGCAAAGTGAAAATGATGGAGATTATAAAACGATCTTCTGTTATTTAATTTACTGCTATTTTTTAGGATTAAGCAGTTGTGGTTATGACATACTGAGAAGCAGTAGCAAAACAAAGATAAATTTATGGTAAATTTCAGAAGTCAAACCGGAACTTGGTTAGACGAGCTTCTAATGACAAAGTGAATGCGAGTTATGAAAAGATTGAGGAAACAACAGGTCACTACCTTTTTTTAGTGCAGAGTAATTACAATGTATCTATATTGTAAACAGTATATCATTTATAATTCGTTTAATAATTAATACACAAATAATAATTAGTAAGCTTCATTAAAAATGTTTCTGGTAAATAAATCTTCTTTTTTATCATTTTTTCAAGGCACGCTCGATAAGACGGATTTTTGTTTACTGAGGTTGGTTCAGGCCCCAGTTGACAAACAAATATACTACTAATATAATTATATTACTACCTGTGACCCACCGCCCTCCCTAAAGACAAACTCTCATACGCAATAATGTTTAAAGACGCATGTTTATTGTAGGGATACCACCCGAGGCCAGAGAAATACGGAGATGAGGCTAAGCAATTCCTATGCGTGAGCACAATTCCTCAAACAAACTTTTCCATAGAGAGGATCCTTGGGGTGAATTACGAGGCAAGGTTCGGAATAACGAGACATGAGATCAGCCTTTGTCTCCTAATTATTGGCCGAAGCTGACATGTGGGCGTCAACAATGGGGGGACCTTGCTTTGTGGACCGTTAGCATCAAGGGCGCCACTAGAAATCTATCTACAATGTCTTTTGTCTATCCTTAGGTTTTTCCTGGTTAGGGTAGTCATTGTTTTTGATTCTATTGATCCAAGTACGTACTTGCTTATGCACTCATTAGGCGCATTTCCTGACTTGCAGTGGATTGACTTGGAGGTCAGGATTTGCGTTGGAAATGTAGCCTTTTCGGAACGTAATAATAGAGAAGATTCGGCAAGAACTTCGGCTATATCAATATCAGCAAACCTTCACACGCTTTCTTAATAAAATAATTCATCCTCATAGGTTGCCTCGATTGCAAATATCAACTAGTTCGAACGCTTCCATTACATAAATAGGCAAACGAGAATATTCTGTATACAACGGAGGAAGGACCGATTGTAAAAACCTAGGTTACGGAATGTTTTCACGAATCGTTGTAGGTACGAATTCTGATCATTAAGATCCTACTACATAAATTAAGTGAACCCTATAATTTGTACTAATTTTTAAAAAGTGAATCACGTTCTCACAGCGTGATTAAAAAACAAAACAGAGACAGCAAATTTAAAAAAAAAAAAAAAGGTAAACATTGAATATGTTCAGTAATAGGACAGAGGAATACGGAGATGAGGCAACGCAATTCCTATGCGTGAGCACAATTCCTCAACATTTGCTGAATATAAAAAAACATAATATTTCAGCATTGGAAACCCTCGTTTCCAACTATTAGAGTACGATTGTCAATGACATTATTTTCCGTTTCGTATACGAGTTGAAGTGATTTTTCTCTACATCCAAATAACCTTAAATTATTAACACGACTAGAAGGTACATGTTTTTCAAATTTTCGTAATTAAATAATCAATTTTAATATATTTTTATAGTTTGTTTGTTTAACGTCCATTTATGCTACTAAGGCTAATCGGACGATGCTACAGTGGGACTCCTAAATTTTGCCTATCTAGTTGTAATTAGGATAGGGATCTTTAACGAGAACCTGTCATAGTACAGGCTCGGGACCTCCATTTTACGTCCTATTCGAGGGACGGCATAGCTAAGGATTTTTTACTCCCATTAAAAATCCTACGGCCACCGCGGGATGCGAACCTGCGATCTTTAGTATTGTAGGTTGCCATGCTCACCATTACATATTTTTAGTGACCCCAACATATTTTTAATGGTTAACTAGTTTTCATTTATTTATATTATAACAACATTTTGAAGCATTGTACGGCACAAGAAATCAATTGACGGAAAAGATGCTACCATTCTAAAATCGATATGTGATTAAGTGATGATCCACTAAACTATATCTTTCTTGATATTACTTAAAATGAAAAGAATGGCGCCGTAAATTTTAAGATTGACTTTTTTTTCCAGATCAATAAATTAATCTAACCCTCCAGAAAAATGTGGAAAAAAATGATGAAAAAAAAATGCACTTTGTGTATAAATGAAAAGCTACAGAATCCATCGTTGATTATTAAACTGTAAGCTTGGAAGAGTTCTTGAATCCTAATAAATAATTTACATCTCAATATTATTAGGTCTATGTTAAACATTTTTTTGCAATATTAAACCATTATAACTGACGGAGATAAAAAAAAAAGTATTTTTTCCCCCCATTAAAGATACATAATTTGTCATATTTCATAATCATTTGTGGTCGCTAATTAATTCATACTTTCTAGTAATTCTCATTGATCTAATAATAAAGTATATAAGTTCTTAATAAATAAATAAAGTATGTTCTAAATAATAAATAGATGGAGTATATTAAGCACCTTTTACTGCTTAGGAAGAGATGACGTCACTCGTGGACGGTACCACTGGCTATGCATCTTACTCCATTAATGATAACTTCATATAGTTCCGTTGCAGATTTTTTTTTTCTTTTTTACAACATCGTTTCAGAAGAACTGGGCATCTTTTTTGAAAATGGAAATTCCTTGATTTCGAGAGGATAACCAGATATTCGATTCACTATCACTTTTACACGCCTCCCTAGTCACATTCTGGAAAAATGGGAGGTGAGATATGGGGTCCAATCATGCAATTCTTTATTACAACTGATTGTTCGGTAACAGTTGGAAAGTACCCAGTACCCATCTCTATCTACCACAGATATTGATATGCGGCTAAAATAGGATATGATATTTTGGCTTCCTAGAGGTGTAGAGGTATAACTATCAGAAAGTTATCATTGGGATGGATGCTCTCGAAAGGTGAGGAGCTCGGGAGTTGCGGTCGGGGCAGCTTTGCATAACCCGAAACCTGCTTTCACTGCCCCGGGAGAAAGTCGCCACTTTCCCCGCCTCGCTTTGCCATCTCGCTTCTTCAACGGCTGCTCGGATCTGACACAATCTGCCAGAAATCGCAAAATCGCCGTTTCCGCAAGAAAAAAAAACAGGATTGGTGAAAACTGAAGTTTTTTTTTGTAGGAATCGGATCCTTAGTTCACGGTCAATTATTGCATCTTACAAGCGATCAAAGAAGGGTTTCCCCCAAAAATTCGCCCTCAATAATAACACAAAACATATTAAGGATGTTATAGTTTCAAGTAACTCAAAACACAGCACATTTCACAGCAACAAAAAAATTGTTAATGCAATAATCCAAGACAGTTTAACATATCGTTTTAAAATAATTGTGATATCAGTTCTTAATTTGGATTACATAGAGGCCAAATTTAAAATAACAAGTTTTTTTTTAAAGAAAGTAATATATATTACATAAAATATTCAAGTTTGAAAATTAATGTCAATACAAATGTTTATTTCTTCCTTGAAGTTATCTAATTGTTATTTCACCCCAGAATTGAAGAAATAAATAAAATCTAAATAACTTTTTTTGTTTTGTTTTGTTTTTAAATCGTTAGACCTGTTTACAAGGTAACATTTTGGAACGTAATTTGGGACCGAATTGACTTCGCTAATTGACCGCCAGAGGCCATTAAACGGACTAAATAATCTAATTTTACACTCTTACCTTAGGATAATTATTGATCGGTAATGAATATTATTTTTACTAACCGGCTTAAAATCATTTTCATTCCAAGATGGACCAAAAACTTTAACTCTTTAAACAGGTAGGATGCGTCGTCCATTGTAAGCAAGTCAAACTTAGTACCAAAAATGTTACCGTTTACTGTTTATCAGGTAATTATCAAGGCCTAAGAGAATGAACGAGAACTTTTAAAAAACTATTTTTTTTTTTATTTTTTTTTTACTGAATCAGTACGGGTATATTTCTAAAACTTTACTATTGAGAACAGCTGAATCTTACTTTTTTCAGTTTTATTGTAATCAAGATATATACATTTTTTTTTTAAGTTAAAGCACAATCAAACTACGATGTGATGTTTTTTTTTTTTTATTTTTTTTCATATTAGTAATAAATGATGAAAAGTATTTAAGTTCCAGCGAAATATTTTCAAAGGTAAACGACCATAGGATAAAAATATTTATACATTTTGAGAGCTAAAAAATATGATAATTTATTCTGAAAGCAATATTTTAATATTAAATGATCAGGATTTCATTTACTTTCACTGACCTACATATGAAAAATGGAAAACTATGGCCATGGAAATAATGATGCATATAAGTTTCGCGGTCGGGCCTCTGTGAACAAACTGAAAGCCGTAAGACTAAAATTACATATTTAAGAATTAAAATTTTATAACAAGTATTTTTGACTTTAACTAAACAAAAACTAAAACACCTTTTATATAACAAAAGTCTTATCTGCGATAATTTACGTCTAATTACTATGAAATTCAGTTATCATGGAAAAATAATTCGTGGGTGTTCTGATGATCACACTGTCTTCCGAGAATGATGCAAATAATGACAAAAAAATTATTTAAATAAAATTATGTTCATATTTCAATAAGTGTAGTTTCTAAGAAAAAATAACCTTCGAACAGGAAGTTGTTTTACAGTGTGTAATATATAATCATCGTAGTTTAAAAAACAAAAAAATAGAGAAATAAAAATCAGGCGTTTGGAGCACAATGTTTTACGAGAATACAGCAAGGACAAAGAACCGATACTCCTAGACTGCCTGCAATGACCAAGGATATATCAATGTATAACTTGTTTAAAAAAAAAAAAAAGTCTGGGATTATTATTAAAGAATATATTATTATTGAATGAGATGCTGAATTAAAATGAAATATCGTTAATTAATAGAATAAATTTATATTAATTTCATTAAAAACCAATTTTATTTAAAATTATAAAGGGTTATAAAGCAGATAAGGACTTAAATCGCTTATAAAATACAAACCTGTTCAGACTAAAAATTACATTTAATTTTTCCGAAATTTTTAAGAATTAGCTTCCGAATTTCCTTTACTATTCCTGTGCAAGACACTTACTAGATCACTATAGAGATGAATTCTGAAACATTTTAAGAATTGGATAAAGCAAGGTAGGAATATCAAAGGAAGTCAAAAGAAAAAACTTTAATTGGCTCTCCTAAAAAACGTTTAATTAGACCATCTTACATTAGAGGATCTATATAAATAAATAGAACTATAAAAAAATAAAAAAATAGTAAAAATTAAATAAATATTAAAATTTTTGTTATTAGAATAGATTCTTATTTTTCAAGAAAATTCTTTTATATTAGAAAATCTGCCTTAGTTGAAAGGCTGTCACACAAGAAACACACACACATCAATGAATCATCGATTTGAAAAGGCCAATGACTCCTGTTTCTCTTTTCATAATGTTGCCATAGAAATTATCAGCCATCAAGAGTCAAACCTTTTTTTTTTCTACTTTTAAAAAAATAGATAACAACAATTTTTGGGTCCACTCAAGAAATATAATCATTTTCAGTTTCCCAATTTACAAAATAAAAAAATTGATAAAATAAAACATTATTTAATTGAAATAAAAAAAGAGAGCACCAATTTTTATAAAAATTACCAGACAATCTTCACTATAGATATTTTTTTTAATGAATTTAGAAAACTGTGTCAACTGTTATAATTAAAATTAAAAAAAAAAAAAAAGTGGGAACTAAAATATCTTAGAAAGAAAAAAATTAAGGGCAACGGGATAGAAACAGAAAGATCGTGATTAGAAAATTGGAATAGTCGCTTTGCGAGAAAGTCTAGCACAACCTATCTCTTTCCGCCCACGCCATAGGTCATCCATCTCTAGTTCTTAAGAAAGTTGGCCGGCGTCTGCATTCCCCTTGATAAAAAAAACTATATATATAAATATATAATATTTTTTTATTTATTTTAGTTTTAGTTCAAGATACGAAGAAAACATAAATTTGATTCAGTATAAGATAAATATGTAATAATAATACAAAAAATCTGTAGTAAATAATGAAATAACAACTTCCACTATTTGTTTTTATTTTTCTATTTATTTTTCATTTTCAACGTTTCGGGGCATCCGCCCCATCTTCAGGAAAAACCATTAGAAACATTTATCTATATAAATCACAGTAATTTAAATAATTTTTTTCACAATAATATATCATATCGTTAAAATTCTTTTTTTTTAATAGTTTTTATAATTTAATTATAAATTACCTTAAAATTTCTTTTCATGCTTAATTGCATGCTGTCAATTTCATCCTATATGTACATATATTATCCAACACACATATATTTACATATAATCATCATTTAAAATTAACATTGTTTATTGGTCATCTCCTTGTCACAGACTGATTATCATTAAAAAATAAATGATAGGATTTCAAAATTATTCTGGTGTAAATTTTCAGTTCTTTTCTGGCGGAAGATACTTTTATTAAAATCCTTGCTTTATTTGTAGCGGGTAAAATGTTGGTACAGGTCTGGGTCAGATTCTTGGCAAAACGGACTCAGGTTTAATTAAATCGTTTTCTGTATTCAGTCTTAAGTAATGCTCCGATTGTATTTTCGTAAATATAAAACCGCTTGGCAATCCCAACGTTTTATGAAGATGGGGGATGAGGGAAAGGTAACTGAAAATGTACTCTTACGACAAAATGTAAATTCAATTAATTAACAATTTAGGTCATGGAGTTTATTGACTAAACACGAAAATGAATCACTCCGGTATCCGTCCTAGTCAACACATTAAAAAAAATAAAAACGCATATGTCAGGTAGTACAACCTGTTGATCGGTAGTGTATTATAGGAAAACCTCTGGTATTAATATAACATGTTTATACAAATTGCCCGTAAAAAATAAAATAATATTTTATTTATAAGGAATTTTAATATTTTATTTAATTCAGTTTATTATTAATATATATTTCTTTATATGCATAGTTTAATTAATTTATTGATTCAATATTATCGTTCCGTTTTTTAATAATATTGACAGTCATATATTTTTATATTATTTATTTATCTTCTTGTTCGAGACTACTGTCGAAAAAACATATGTTTTATCACTATTGAAAAATTTATAACCCAACGTTTTTAAATTTGCATGATAATGAGATATTTGCTAATCGTTAGCATATTAACGTTTATTAGATCATAGGTCAAGGCAAGGTGTGAGATAAAAAACAAACTTTCTCCATTGTATATTACTAAACTTTTACTTTGAAAAAAATATAGTTTGAAATATTTGAATATTTATTATTTATTCAAGGAGATGGCGAAAATTATGGGAATGGCCAGCTAAATTATTTTATTTTTTTGTTTTTTACACCCGTTTAATGAGGAGAGGTAAGTTATGAAGTAAAAAAAAAAAAAAATATAAGTATGTATATGTGAAAAAAATAATATTATTTTATTCGTAGAAAGTAAAAAAGAAATATAACAAAATGAAATTACCTACTATCATACTTATTAGTATCTACTATTATTTTTCATGTTATTTTTGTTTAGTTTTATAGTTTATTAAGATTTAATTCCATTAAAAAAAAAAGATAAAAACTAATATTTATATATTTTAATTTATTAATAAAAACAGTAAATTTTCTAAAATGGTATGAGTGTGTAACTGAATGTTGTTTCTAAGCGCACTCAAAATTATTTAGGTCGTACAAAAGAAAATTATTTTGATTTACAAGTAGGATCGTTATTTCTTTTAAATTCAATATATTGTAAGATTAGATAATTAAAAAAAATTATAAGCTCCGAATATAATAATTTTAATAAAAGAATCAGACCATAAAACGATTATATTCATGCCAGGTGGACAGTCACCCTGAGTACTCGAACGGAATAACTGCATGAGCGTATGAGTTAGACTTCCTGTTGACTAGGCAGTGTAGATTTTAAGGTCAGTAACTAGTAGTGTCCTTGCGGTTTTTTTTTTTCTAAGATGAAGGACATTGAACTGAAATGATAGTAATTTATTTGAAAATGATCTCATTTATTGAAAGTGAATATAAATAAATACACATTGATTTAAATCATTTACATTAATTATAGACAAGTAGAATGTAAACTATTGTGCCAAAGCTTCCTATAGTATAGAAAGCAAGTGTTAATTGCTTACAATTGATTACTAAACGTGTTTGTTTTTCGAACGATTACCCCCACCCCACGATCCAGTCGCATGCCATGATAGACCATGTACTCATCAACAGATGAGATTGCGTTTCCAAATGCGTCGAAAGAGGGCTAATAACAAAAAATACAAATCTTTTAAGACGAAATATTCTTTCTGACGATTAAGAAGTGCAAGGTACCCGGGGCGCGGTCTAATAAAAATATTGGCTCCGATTCAAAAAAACCAAAAAAAAAAAACCTCATTCTGTTTCTTTTTTAATTTTGTTGCCAAATGTTGTTGAACCCGCCTACACCGCGGGGTTAACGGCTAAGAGAAGGCTCGTTGTATTTATATTTTTTTTTCTACGGCTCACTTCTGCCAGAAAATAATGGTGAATTTCCTCCGTGTACAGGATAATTGTTCCAGTTGTTTTACACCTCATAAAAAATAAAAATAAAAGTAAATAATAGATATTATATTTTCCGACGTGATTATATACTGAATATTACACAACGATATAACAACTGAAAGAAAAAAAATCCTGGAAACTACAATTATTCTTTATCTTTTTGGAATGGCTATAAAATTACGTATATATTGAGAAATAAAATTTATTGTTATGTATAAGTACCACGGGGTAGTGGGTACACCACACCATGACCATTTTTTAATTAATTAAATTTTCCATAATGGATTTAAGTAACATGATAAATACTACCAATTACTTACCAATGTCAATAACAATATGAATAACGTTCATTAAGATTTTTTAATAATAACTTAAATTAAAAAAAAATATTTAAATACAAATAGCATATTGAATTTAATAAAAAAAATGCACAAGGTGTTCTTTGTACCTTCGGAGTACAGATATAAGCCGAAGAATCAAACATTAGTGGGGTCTTTTTTACTTTACCCACATCAGTTACATATTTCTAAACAGTGATTTCTTTTATTATTAAATTAATACAAATGAAGAACAGATGATTAAATTAATGCATTAAACAAGCTTCAAAGGTAAACAAAAATGATAGTTTAATTTATAACCACGATTTCCTCTCTGCAACTTCTCAAACTGCATCTAAATGCTAGAGATATTTTTAGTGAAAAGCTTCGTTAAGTGTCCTCTTCTACATTTCCCTGTTTTATGCAATATTCCGAACCTTTGAAATGTCTTAAATGCCTCTTCTTCTGATTTAAAAACACGACTCAGTTGTATCAGATTCATTATTAACGAAAAAAACTTCAACGTTTCTTAAAATCTAGGAGATAACCTCCTTCATGTATATATTTTTGTCTTTTAAAATAGACATATATTATTAAGAAGCTGGAGTTATTTGATAAAAATATAAAAACTAATTGTAACTGTAATAACTAAATGTAACTGGTGTGGGTAAAGTAAAAAATACCCCAATAATGAATATAAAGCTACATAAATTCTTCAAAAAATATTAAATTTTAACATAGAAAAAATGAACATTGGTAACAATAAATCTTAATAATTCCAAATCCTAAGATCTTCACCAGTTTATATAAAAAGCCTGTTGTTGAACTATGAAGCATGCTGATCATTAAAAAAAGTAAAAATTTAAATGGAGTCGGCAAGTTCACAACTTCAACTGAAGAATCATTATATTTAAAAATTAGAAATTTCTTTAAAAAAAACAACAACAAATAAACAATCAGTTTAAAACAAAATAAAAACTGATATAATTGTAGATCAAGATATTAATATTATTTTTATCCTACGAGATACTTACCGTTAGAAGAAAAATGGTTGATTAATATTTCTAACTGTATTTAATATATATTAAATTTTATTTAAAGAAGTAATTCATTAAAAATAAATATTACCATGTAGATAATGATTGTAAAAATAATTTGAAGAGGATCTCTAGTTTATGCATTTTGAAAATAGCATCATCAAAAACTCATCCAATAGAAGTATCCGAAGCACAAGGAAATAACAATCTAAAAGCTTGATTTTTTAAATTAAAAATAAATTGGAATTTAATTTGTATTATTATATAATAACTTTTTATTTACATTTTTATTATTAACAAACAAATAAAGCAAGGGGATAAAAGCTAGTAATTATAATAATAAATACCTACCGAAATTGGTTTTTATTGGTTCTGCATTGGGCACAACCGTACCCTCTTGAATGGATTTGAGTAGTCTTACACAACCACTCAAAAATATTAACTGACCAATTTTTTAAATAATGAGGAATTTAGGGATCATAAGATACTTTCCGTTTTCCACTAGCGACCATTCGTAAATGAACGCTAGATAAAAAACAGAAATGTAAACTTTTTTATAAAAATAAAAATAAAATAATCATTACAAAAATAGTTTATATTTTAAAATGTTAATTTAGACCTGCCTTCAAAATTTTAGCGGTCAGAGGCACTGTATAATGGCGACGTGCTCCCCTCTCATCATCAATTTCGGAACGTATCGTTCGCACTGTTCCTGCTTCGGACCCACCTTTGTAACCGTTATGGGAGGAACCATGACTCTATGTCTTGGGCTTCCTCTAGTCTCCGCTGAAAAAAGATAGCTGTATTAAAAATATATATTTAATATAATTTATAAAGATCAGAATAATGTTTTATGCAAATTATGTTGTGGATAAATGGAAGAGTAAGCTAAGTAAAATATTTAATACTAATTATATAGTTTCATACTCCTGAAGCATCCGAACCGATTTGTATCTACCCTCGTTTCCTCCTAAATTCCAGACAATCCTTCAAGGCGTTTGAAAATGAGATGGCCTCGAGATCTTTTAAGTTAGATGATATTAGTTGAGTGCTGTCAGTGAATTGTTTCTCTACATACCTATTCATAACATTATTTTTCTTCAATCAGATTTACCTATTGTACTATGTGTAAATACAATAGTAAATTCCAATAAATATATTATGGAGAAAAATAAATCACGAAGACAACAAAAAGTCACAAAAAAAAAATATAAAAAAGAGGAAAAAAAATGAGAGAAAGGATTAATAATAAGGCAAAAACCCTATAGTTATGGCAAATTTAAGCCTTAAAAAGGTTGACTTGCATAGTGTTTATATATTGTACATATGGTGTAAGTCATTTTAAATCTACAAAATAAGATAATAAAATAAAACTAATTGATAATAATACTTCAAAACGACCTTTTACCGAACCAAACTCAACTTGTTTAAGATATAATCTGTGACTTAGAAATTCGTAGCAATAATTCAAGTCAAAAAATTTTCTGTTTAGACAAATCACACGCTTGTTTTAATCCTCTAATATAACAAAAATATATCTATTTAACAAGGAAATAAATAAAAAGAATCAGCAACGAAATTTCGGGTTCAGATCAACGCGCCATCATGTTAAAAATAACATCAATGTGGAAAAATATTCTAGTAATAATTTTATTAAAAAAAAAAAAAAAAAATAGTATGTACAACTGAAACTCATTACGGAATGCTGTTCTCAGTAATGTGTATTTTTTTAAATAATGTAAGTTTAAAAAATAAATCTATGTTTATTATACTAAAACATTTTTTTATATTTTAAAACACAAAAGTTGAGTGATACATTTTGCTACAAATTACTATTGCCACTGCAATGGTAAAATAGGACTCAACACAAAATTATTTCGGTTATAAGTATATGCGTGTTACAGTCGCACGAAGGACCCAATTTTTATAATCGGTAATTCGAAGAAAGATCCACTTAAAAACTTTAACATAAAACTTTTAAACATCATAAAAAGTAAAAAAGCGTAGAAGTACTTAGTAGGTCTTAAACAAATGATCATACTCTTAAAATTATGTTAATGACAAAATACATTTTCACATTCTTTAAACATTTTATTTATTTTAGCAACAAAAACATCTATATATGAAAGATAAAATCATTAAAATAAACCGACGAATTAGCTAAATGATACTAAAGCAGCGTTTAAGTAGGTCTAATAAAATACGAATCTCAGATTGGAATTTAAATAGAATCGAGTTCCGTAGGTAAACTAGGTTTTCTTATGCAATGATCTTAAAAATGAGGTCTTAGAAACAATAAAAGCTTGCATAAGAACTGGGTCACTTCATATTGTACAGATTAGCATAATTACACAAAACTATTATCATTGAATTGTTCGACAATAAACATTAAAGTTTATTATTGTAAACATGCCATAAATTTAAAAAAATGGACTCAGGAACCACCATTCTTGCTATGAAACAGCTATGGATAGAAGGCCGGTTGACTTAGAGTTATGTAATATATATATATATATATATATATATATATATATATATATATATATATAGAGAGAGAGAGAGAGAGAGAGAGAGAGAGAGGTTATGAAGTGTATTTTTATGTATAGGTATATATATAGCTAGTTAGGTACATAGGCATCTATTGGTGACTAAGCAATATAAACATGTATATCATCCTAATACCTTTTCTTAATTTTAATAGTAATTTTAGGAAAACTTATTAAATGATACTCAGAATATATCAACAACAGACTACTTTTTAAACATACAACTTACGAATATACTTCTTAGGATTAATGTTCAGTTAAGAAAACTAGGAATAGATGAAAAATAGCATTGAAATAAGGGAGAAAAATAATTCTTTATTTTTAAAATAATTCCAACCACTGGTTTACATATTTCAATATAAGATCAAAATGTTTCGAAAAAATAAAATAAAATTAGTATTGGTCTACTTCTACTACTTGGTTCACTCCATACTATTTTTATAATTAAATGTGATTTATTTAAATCTCTTTAATTAAATTATTGTCACCGAATTTCTATGGATTATTTGGATTAAAAAAAATAAAAGTTTTTCCTAAACTTTCTTGTTACATAGCATTAGACTAATAATATGTACGAAGAGGATAAAATGTCAATAAAATATAGCCAGCCAACAAGATGACAAATAATAATGATAATTATTATTTAAATAAAAATTACTTTTCAATGGTTATGTACATTTAACCGATAAGGATTTTAAGAGCTTTTAATTATTTGTTATAAATAAATTAAATTATTTCAATAGCCTATCATTTATTACCTAATAAAATTTTAAATAATTAATGTAATCCAATTAAAAGTTAATTAACTAACCGGACAAGGATGTTAATAAAAGTATGGCGAAGATATCCTGACAGGGGGCTTAAGGTGAGAGCGGCCTTAAGGCTCCGAGGTCTGCCCAAGGACCTCCCCACCACCCCGTGTTCGAATGCCGACCAACAAAGGATCTTTTGTTTTTGTACATCTGCCTACATAACATGAGCCAATTTCATGCTTTATGACTTTCCATAAAATAAAAAATAATTGTCGAGACGTGTGGGAGGGCCGAGGGAAACGGTATAATCGTAGGAGGATGAATCTTTTTCGAAGCGGAAGAAGACATGAATCCCTCAAGGCATGGATTAGCTTTGGGTGTCATTGGAAAAAATCTAGTTCGAAGGCTTTGAGCTTCTCGAACTGTTCATTGACGAATAAAACAAATTCGGGAGAAAAATGTAGGGGGGGGGGGTGAGTAGACTATAAAATTAAGTAACAGTATTTAGTAGGTATATGCTGGTAAAAATGAACAACTAATAATATTTTATATAAATTGTAGTTATAGGAAATAGTCGTTATTAGTGATAATAGCACAAAGTGATAAATCCAATTTAAACAAAGAAGTAGAACTGTATAATAAAAAGTCAAACACAATTAAAAGTCTTACCTAGTCTCCATTTTGATTTATTTTTTTTTCCTATTTTTATAGTGATAACATTTTTAATTAAAAATAAAAAGAAACTTTTTCATTTAAAAATAAATTGATGAAAAACTAAAAAAAAAATATTGTATTAATTAAATCGATGAATAAAAGTTATCAACAATATCATTTTTTTACGAAATTTTTTTTAAAGTATCAATCATTATCGTTTTTATGTATAAAAAAAATAAAATTGATAAGCAAGTTATCAATCAAACGGAATTCCGTGTATTGCTAATTTTAATTAAAAGTGGCCAAAAAAACATGACAATTTTGTTCCCTTTGGTGACAATACTTAATCAAATATTTTAATAAGTCGCGAATATAACGGAATAAATAAATAAATGTATTGGCCAAAATAAAACTTGTGAAAAAAATAAATTAGTGTATAATATGGAATACTCAGTCATATATTATTAAACATTGCTTTGAAAAAAGTTGTTTCATTTTTTATTATTTTCGCATATATTTAGTACACAAGTATAATTGCTCAACGGTGGTAGATTAATAAAAAAAATATATTTTGAGTGATTCTAAATAAAATATTTAATATATGGTTAAATTTATTAAATACATTTTTGGGTGGTGCCTGATACTTGAGCTTTTATGTATTCTTGGGCGGCGATTATAATATTGTATTATATTATAATCGTCGGATTTATTCCCTTACTAAGAAACTTGAAAAGTAATTTCATCTATCAGATTTATTTGATTCCGTAAAAGACACCGGTCATTTATTATTATTATTAGTAATTTAAGCTAAAAATAAATAAAGTAAAATAAAATCTAAATACTTCCATAGATCACCAAAACACAAATGTTAATATTATAAACTGACTTAATTTTATAATATTTTTAAATACGTAAATTGATCATTACCAATAATTAATTAATAAGAAATCACCGGTATGGCGTAATTCAAGACACTTTCTAGTTTATAATCTATTAATTCAACTAAGAGAAGACGAAGGCTCGAAGAATTAGGTTAAGCAGCTTCTTAAAAAAGCACTGGATCTATTTCTAAGTTGGCGTTTTTTTGGGGGATTTTTTTTCTGCACGGACGTTCACATCTCCATCTTGCTCATTACAGCTGAACTCTGTCCAAAAATATGAGTTGCAGGGATGTAAATTTTTCTTTAATAAAAAAATAATTTTTTTTTTTAGATTTGTACAAACATTTAACGGTGCATTATAATAGAACTCAAATTGGATCATATATGGGTATAACATAAATAAAAAGATGTATACAAATTTCATAATCTTTAACGAAAATTATTCAAATGTTAGTTCATACTATAATAAAAATACTGTAATCATAAAAAAAAATTAATAAATAATAGTTAAATTAGGTCAAGGAAGAACAACTATTAATAAGTAGTAAAATGAACTTTAAAAATATAATTAACAGAACATTTAGTTAAATTGCTGAATATAAACTCTTGTTTTTTTTTTAAAAAGCAGTGAACGTAATTTCTTTAGAAATAAATATTTTATAGCTTATGACGTTTCTAGGTGAGAGAGAGTCCAGATTACATCAGGTTAAGACATTTGATCATAAAATGCTGACACAAGTTTTATGTCAGACCAATGTGATCAGCAGAATGCTTTCGAAGAATCATAAAGAACACGACGGCAATAAATTGAGATATATTTTGTTTATTTTTTTAAATTATACTGAAGCAATATCTAAAGAGTAAAAAATACATGTATAATTTTAAACATTAGTGGGTATCTTGTTATAAATAATATGATTAAAACTTTAATTAATACGAATGAAAATTTAAAACAGATTGATGCAGAATTTCTGTTTTAACTGATATCGCAAATGTTGACAAATGTATTATTATAAGCGTGTATAAAGCCTTTAGAGCCTTGATAAAAATTTCACCTTTTGGACAAAGAATTTTAATCAAACTAAAATACAATGTGAGAACTTAAAACAAAAAAGTTTACAATAATTAAACTAATCTTGAATTTCGTAAGCTTTTTTTGTTTTATTGGGTATATTTTATACATAAAATTCTTTTAATATCTGAAAAAAATATCGTCTTAAAAGTTCAAAATAAAAAAAATTGAATATAGAAGAAAAAAAAAAAACCATTGCTTTAAGCAAAAATACTAATAAGAAAAAATGTTAAATGTCAAAAAATAAAATAATGATAATAAAATAAAGAACAGGCGTTGATTTCTGCTTTACTTACGTAAAAAAGCCTAGAACGTTCGAGAACGGATCGGGACTGTTCGAGAGTGTTCGCTAGCCGATATATACGTGAGCAATCGAGGAGTTAGTCTTGTCTTAACCTGTACAGCGAGGAATGCAGTTACTTTTGAGTCACTGTTCTGTTACTTAATATTTTTTCTTGTTATTTATTTGAAATTTTTGTGTTGTAATTTTACGTAAATAAAATTGTTTAAACCCGTAATGGTGTTATGCTATATTCATTAGCAACTTTTTTAATTACCCAAACCTGGTAGATATGCAATATAATATATTGTTATTTTTACAGTATTTTTTTTTAATATATATTTCATCATGACTATCATAACTAATGATTTTCTTTATTTGTTTCAGGTGAGCATATTTTCCGTAATATTCGTAAGTAAACATAGCATAAGTTTTATATACATCTTCAAGGAATATTTTAACATGCTATTTTAAAAAAATATGATTAGGCATAATAAAATATTAAAATCCCAAGAAAGGGATAAATGTTAAATATTATTAGGCCTTTTTTTTTTTCGAATTTCACTAAAATCTTTAAAAAATAAAAATTAAATATGATGGCATTCATAATTATTGTATGATTAAAACTCATGAATTTCGATAGATCTTTTGGAACGATTTAAATTTATTTTTATAGAATATTATTTTTATAATAATTAATGTCAAAACTCGTAAAAAATTGATGAAATGCGACCTTAGCCATGATATAGAGAGTGCTTTTCGTGTAGACACTCACAAATAGCCCGAAGGTTTACTGGCACCAAGATAGGCCTACTAAAATGTGTTGAAATCCAAATGCCTAACCTTGTCATCGCCAAGGATAAGCGTGCTTCAAAAGATCCTTCGTCTTGCATTATTTTATTTTATTTTATTTTTTTCATTTTTTTTTTTTTTTTTTTGTATATTTACTGTGGATTTCATGGGGCTTTGATTAATCACCACATCACTAAGCCAATAAACTAACGCTGCCTAGCCTTTCTATATCAATGTTTTTAAAAATCCTAAACCAAGGTCAGAAACACAACCAAAAAATAAAAAGGCATCCTCTAAACCTAATAATAGATACTAAAAAGAAAGAAAAGCTTCCTTGACTCACTACTTCTGAAATTAAATCATAATATCTCACAACATGCATTAATAATTCATAAAGTAAAACATAGTATTTGAATAAAAATTATTAATTAATAACGAAAAAAAAACAAACTGAAATATCTATTTTTAAGTATGAATGAACGTCGGCTTTAGAAGATTCCGACTTATTGTTTACCAGTACTTTTATACGTTAACTTTAATTTTATAAATTAACACACTATTTTACGTAAAAGGTTTAGTTAAATATAGTCAGACTATAGGCCAGTCCATTGTCAAAATATGGAACAAAATTAAACAACATAAATAAACCATATTGACTCAAACTTTAAATCGATTTATTGTTACTTTAAAAAAATATATGTAAAATCACGTTCTATACAGAAGTGTTATAATAGAAATGTTTTTAGGTTTTCTTATACATTAAATTTAACCATATCACTCCAACATAATTGATTGCATAAAACAATATGTTTTTCTTCTTTTAAGACTTTTTTCAGATACTAAAACTAATGCTACATATTAAATTCCAGATACCTTTTTGTTTTCGATTATAAAAAAAATATTCAAATTCCTGATGGTCCTAGTGCAATTTTTACTTTCACTTACCTATATATGAAATATATAGTAAGTGGAAGTATTGCGATCGTGAAAAATTTCGACTTCCGGTTTTCAACGGAAATACACGTTTTGGGGTCCCCTGAGTCCAATTAACCAAGTCCCGCGAAATGGTCTGTGTGTGTGTGTGTGTGTGTGTGTGTCTGTGTGAACAGACTAGCTCATAAACTATAAACCGTACGAACCTGAGATTGGGTATTTAGTGTATGTATATGCCCGCGATGTGACAGCAAAAATTTCATCAAAATTGCTCAAAGGGAGGGGGTATTTTATTTAGTAACTTTTTAAGTTTTTTTTTCGATTTTCTCAAAAACGGCTCTAACGATTTTGATTAAACTGAGTATTTGATCTATTTATATGCCCGAGATATGACTGTAAAAATTTCATCAACATTGATCAACCGGAAGGGGGACTTTCCTTAATAAATTTTGTATCATTTTCACGTGTTTTTTTTTATTTACTCAAAAACGGTTTTCACGATATTGATCAAACTGGGTATTTGATGTATGTATATGCCAAAGATGCGATAGCCAACATTTCATCAAAATTGATCAACCGGAGGGGGGACTTTACTTAATAAATTTTGTATCATTTTCACGTGTTTTTTTTATTTACTCAAAAACGGTTTTCACGATTTTGATCAAACTTGGTATTTGATGTATGTATGTGCCAAAGATGTGATAGCCAACTTTTTATCAAAATTGATCAACCGGAGGGGAGACTTTACTCAATAAATTTTGTATCATTTTCACGTGTTTTTTTTATTTACTCAAAAACGGTTTTCAAGATTTTGATCAAACTGGGTATTTGATGTATGTATATGCCAAAGATGTGATAGCCAACTTTTCATCAAAATTGATCAACCGGAGAGGAGACTTTACTCAATAAATTTTGTATCATTTTCACGTGTTTTTTTTTATTTACTCAAAAACGGTTTTCAAGATTTTGATCAAACTGGGTATTTGATGTATGTATATGCCAAAGATGTGATAGCCAACATTTCATCAAAATTGATCAACCGAAGGGGACACTTTATTTTATAACTTTTTTCTAATTTTTAGATTTTCTCAAAAACGGCTTTAACGATTTTCTTCATATTCGTCATGTTTAATGAAAATTGAGTGTTATTTAATATCAGGTAAGCGTTATCATTATTAAAATGTTCTGAGGGGTTTATAGAGCAAATGAAAACAAAAATAAGATATGAATGTGGAAAATGTGTAACTTTGAGAAGTGGCATTAACAAAACGCATTAATTTCTTATCTAAGTAAGTTGGTAAGTGAAAGTTGTGTGTTGCGCGCACGCACCAGATTTTTTAACCTCGTTTTGGTAAATATTAAATAGTAAAATTTAGCATCGCCTAACAGAGAAAATATGTCAATAGAGATTACAAAAAAAAAAAAAAAAAAAAAATAGTATTAAACCATAAATACATTTTCATAAATTTCAGTATCAATAGATGATGTCACCAGTTACACATTTATTCTATACCAATATAGGTTTAATAGACGCAGCCTTCGTATAATTTGTGCTTCAAATAATAATTTTCACCTTCTTTGCTTTGTTTCTTCGTCTTTCCTTTTAATACTATAAACTATAAAATCTTTAATATTCAGGAATATATTTAATGTGCAATATTGAAGTTACTATTCAATATGACGCAATAAATATCTTCTAAATACGAGAAAAAAAAATTAAAAATTTATCCAGATATAAATAATAAGACTTCTTTTTTGAGGGATTTAAATTTTACTCAGGGCTTAAACATACATTATTTTTTATATATTATCTGTGTTGTTATTATTAAATTACTTTATGATTGCAATGATAAACTAATCATTTATTATTTATTTGTCTAAGGGAGTTTATTACTACGCCATTTAATTCGATAATAAAACGATAAATTGGCGGCTAGTCAAACAAAGCAAATCGAATCAAATGTGAAGCGTAGTTATACGGTTGACCTGAGACGCAATTTCCCGTAACCATATTTTTATCAACAATAATTTTTATTTTGAGATCAATAACAAGGAATTTTACTGTCAATAATTCGTATTTTTCTTTTGTAAATATAATAATTGTATAGAATATTATATTATATGCTAGAGAATTCATGTCATCGTAGTGTCCATGCGGCATATGTTTATTTTTAGCTGGGAATTTTTAGATCGATTTTGCTGCGTAGCCATTCTTTCAGCGAGTGCGTTGTATTAATATTTTCTTCAAGGGTCAATGTAGATAAAAGTTAGGGTCCAAAAAATAAATAAAAATAAGGTATACACACGTGTTGATTCTTCCATATATCTTACAAGGAAGTAAAAATTGTATTTAGAATTTTGCCATAATTAAATGAAAAAAAGAATAAAACAAAAGCTGCAGGAAAAATAAGCAGAAGTAGAACTGGTTCAAGACTGCAGAAAGTCAACAAGGTCAGGAAAGGTAACCAAATAAAAAATAAATGTCCCTATATCATATTTCTTCTTAAAAAAAAAAATCAGGGATGTGCTAATAATAATATTAATAATTAAGCGTCAATTATTGATTTCTACATTTCATGGCAAAGAATATATAAACGGTGGCCCTAGGGTTTTTTTAAAGGGAGTAAAAAACCATTGGCTAAGCCATCCTTCAGGTGAGACGTAGAATGTAGGCCCGGAGCGTGTGGTGTCAGATACTCCTTCAAGATCCCTATTCTAATTATAATTGGATAGGCAAAATTTAGGACTCCTACTGAGCGTTCGGTTAGCCACAGTAGCATAAAGTGACGTTAAACAAACAATAGCAATCTTTGAGATTAAACAAATCACCTTTATATCAAAATAATAGAAATTGTTATAAAAAAAATGCATTTAAAAAATGCCCCGACATGTGAAAAATGTGATAATGTCCCTCTTTCAGTCCAACGCTTAATGATAGACTGCCAAAATTCGAAAAGTACCAGACAAAATTTGGTCTTTCTGAGTCATTAAAGGAAATTATGAAAGACAAAGAAGAAAGAGTCATCACTCTATTCAAGTTTCTCATATGCACAGAGTTATACAAATGGATTTAAAGTACCATTAGACGCCGATGACCCTTTAGGGTAGAGGCGATAACACAAAAAAAAAAAAAAAAAAAAATATATATATATATATATATATATAAAATAAAGTTTTAATTATGCAATTTTAAAGAATTGGTCTATCGTCTCATGTTTCAAACAGGCTTGGGGTTTAAAAGAAGCAAGGTCGCATAGACGCTTTGTTCGATACTAGTTCGGTTTCGTCAGCATCATATGGAAATATATTTGGATTTTGGTTTAAAGTATAATAAAATTCTTCTTATTACTATTAAAAATTATCAACTATGTAAAAATTTTATAAAACATAAAAATCAGATCCGAATGAAAAAGGCCGGATAAACAAGGTTTTAATGTATATAAATAAGTATAAGAAGATGGAGGAAAAGATGAAAGAAAAAGGTGATTTGAATGGAAGGATAGGGAGCCGGAAGAAGGCAGTGTGACCCAGTGACTCTGACCCAGCCAAGGACGACCACTCACTTCCGACTACAACATCGCCCTTCCGGGGGAGCTCTCCGCACTGTAAAGTGGGTACCGGATCCATCTTACGGCCGATTAGAGAGGGAATATGCGACTAAATCTTTAAATATAGCAGTGATCATTAAATTATAGCATAGAAACAAAAAAAAACAACAATGACGCTTTATTTATGAATCTTTAGAGTTAATTTTTTTTTTTTTTTTAGTATTTTACAAAAGCGCATCCAGTGCAACGGGTTATTAATACTCTGTAAAGGAAAAACGTTTTTTAGTTAACGGTTGCTTATCTTACGCACAATTTGATCGAGATCACGCTCAACTTCCATTTCCCCCCATAAAATCATTACTTAATTATGTGTAGCGATTTTATAGAGTCACTGGTATAAATCACCAATCCAAGTACAGAAACCCTAGTACCTATCCACGGCTGAGATTATAGAGTTGAAAATTCTCTGCCAACGAAAGATTCGAATCCGTGACCTTGAGCTTCAGTACAGAGCCTTTATCACTCTGTAATAATAATTATTAAATTAATTTAAAATTTATTTCGAGCTATATAATTACTTAGACAGTTTTGGTCAATGATAAGTAAGTAATTGCTATTCTTAAAAATCATTTCACAACAATTAAAATAATTAGTTTTTTCTGAAAAAAAAAATACATACATTCTAGAACGTTTTATTTGAAATAAAAAGGATTTTTTAGAAGAATGAATTTTAGAACTGGAGAAGTTCTATGAAAATCGAATCATATAGTTACTTTTGTATTACTAATCATGTCGTTACAAGTTGATACTTTTTGTAACCTTGTTAATTATTTGAGTTTCTATTTTTTTTCTTTCTGACATTTTGAATTATTATTTTCGTCTAATACAGATTATTTAAACCCAATGTTAATGTTACAATATTGAAATTTTAAATAGCCGCTGTACAATTATGACATTCTCGTTAACAAATTCATCCGGATAGGATTGAGCAAAAATTAGCTTAAATAGTGCATTCAGGAAAAAAAAAAAAAAAAACTATAATTCAAAATAGCGGATTTTTGAAAAATGAAGCTGTGGGAATAAGTGAGTAATATTTTTTACATCAATGAATACACATTTTATTCTATATTTTAAAAATTTATGACTGTTTAAAGTTAAACATTTAAACTAGAAAAAAAAGGGGCATTTCTAAGAACATAATAAATGAAAAATTGGCATATCATAACTAAATACTTAGTTACAAATTTATAAAATATGTTATCAGAGCCCAAAATATACATTTAATAAATACATAGTATTTTTAGACAGCAAATATGGAATAATCGAATAATTTTTTTTTAGATTATTAGAACGATCCCAATTCAGAACTACTTTTACCAATTCAGAATTATAACTTGATTAGTTAAAATTATTCAAGATTTATAAAAGATTAATATTATAATAAAATTATATTATTTCACTATACAACTTTTAAAAGTTGTAAAAAATCCTAAGAAAAAAAAAAGAAGCTATTGGAATAGAACAGGTCAGGAAACGCCAAGCTAAATCGTGACCTTGTCTTGATATTGTCCTGATAAAAGTTGTTTGTAGATCAAGAGAACCAGAAACAAAATGGAACGTTTTAAACACATTTTTTTTCTCCTAACCCATGACATTTTCTTTTATGGACATAAAACCTATTTAATTTGTACCTTGTACCTGTTAAATTTATTGGTCATATCAACAGCGTGCAATTAAAAAGTACTGGATTAGGTAACAACAGCTTAGATAACTACGGCTCAGCTTAAGTAAAAAGATTTTTAATTATAAATATGGGGTCACCTGTAGTATAGTGGTCAGCATGGCAACCAACAATACTAAAGGTCGCGGGTTCGCGTCCCGAGGTGGACCTAGGATATTTTAATGGGAGTAATAAATCCTTAGCTATATCTTCCCTTGGATAGGACGTAAAATGGAGGTCCCGAGCCTGTACAATGTCGGGTACTAGTTAAAGTTCCCTGCCCTAAATATACCTGAATAGGCAAAATTTAGAACTCCCAGTGTAGAATAGTCCGATAAGCCTTAGTAGCATAAATGGACGTTATACAAACAAAAAAACAGTAATAAATATTAAATTTTATATAGTGTAAAAACTGACAAACAAGCAGAGTGTTTCTCACTAGCCTTATGTTTCGAGTAAACAAAGGGACAAACAAATTGTAGATTAAGTAAGAAACAATACCTCAAAATTGTAAATAATCTTAATTGTTGATATCTCTAATCTGAAGGTGAGCACAAATATATACATTAATAAATAAGAAATTATAAGTTACAATCAAGCCCTAAATGTTTCTTATCATTAAAATATACGCGTTACTCTTTGTGAGATCGAACATGGATAATGAAGATAAAATCGCACCAATTATAAAATTATTATGGGAAATGATCTAAAAATTCAACCTTTTGTTATAATTTATTTATTTGTTTATTTTCTATTTTTATAATTTTTTCCTAAATATTATAAATACCTAATTGATAATACAGATAAATACTATTACTATAGTTTAAATATAAATTTTATTAAGTTAATAATATAGATATTTATCATCATTGATTACCTTACGGTTTCATGACTTAAAAGCCACAATAAACAACTAAAATCGATAGGTTAGTTGCATCTTTTCCATATTCATTTAGCATAAATGGGCAGCCATGTTGGTGTCAAAAGCTTCTTATGACAAAAACTAAAATAATTTTTCGTTGCGCTAATCTCCAGGTTCATTAATCTGGTTTAAAGTTTTAAATATTTTAGTGTTATTTTACTGTATGATCGTAATCCCTAAGCTTTTTCTCTAATATCGCTCCCAAAAACAAAATCTTCATAAAATTGATAAAAGTAAACCCTAAAATTATCCCTAGGACGAAGTAAATAATAGAACTCAATCTGAATCTAGAACCCAATCTAGATACTCAATCTAGAACTCAATCTGAAGTCAATCTACGGTTTAGAGTAAAAAAGTATACCAAGACAAATATATTAAATGAAGTTTGTATATAGGTTAGTTGTTTGTATGATGCTAAAATTAAACAGGAAACCTTCAAACCGATCTGTCTAATAGAAACTTACTTAAATGGTTGAGCGTCATGGTTATTTATAATTTGAATTAGACGAAACGATTACTGGACTTTTTCTACACTGATCCCCAACTTTCCTCTTATTTTAATCCAAAAGGAAATTACATTGTAAAAAAATAAATAAAAATGCAAAAGTATAAGAAGATATTGCATAATGTTTTAATAGGGCCATCCAAGAACCATTCTGCACAATTTTTTGAAGCGTTATTAATCTAGGATCAAAATAGCATGGAGTTCACTTAAAGTAGACGGAAACGAAAACATTTTTTTTTCTCACTTCCTGAAGTAACACAAGTTTTACTACCCTTCGGTAATGAGAAAGCACAACAATGTCCTTTCTAGATAACAGGGACGAAATCCAAGGCGCCGAAGACGTCTTTCAGTGTGGAAAACATCCTTCAACAGCGGGCGGCCCCAGAAGGTGACTGACCCGGGAAGTGGAATGCAGGCCGTGAAAGTGCAGCACTTGCATCATCCACACCCTCCCAGCTCCCGATGCACTTTCTTCCCTACGGTCATCCCAGCTTCCTGGTCCGCTCTTGATCAAAACTGGGATCTCTCATGTGTCGATGAGCTGTGACATTGCGAACTACTGGCAGTTTGGCGAAACAGAAGTCCAAAGCAAACACACTTTCTGATTTCATGAGCATTCAAGATGCAAAGTTAAAATTTTAAAATAATTTCTTACACACATTTATTTTTGCTGTTTTCTCTTTCCTAAAATACCTATTAATAGTAGAGATGACTATAAACAAAATCTATATTATATCCGTTTGAAGAATAGCTGAAATACTACTAAAAATTAAATAAAACGAAAATAGACGAATAAGAAAATAGACAAATAAGATAATAAAAAAAAGGGATACGTTTATTTTGTTCTATATCCTCTTTCTTTTAAATGTTAAAGAACTAGTACTGAAATTTTTTTGGGAAAATCTACGTATTTGCATTATTATTAAACTAACTGCATGTTATTTAATAAAAAAATAATTAGTAAAATAAAAAGTGTAAAAATATAATTTTTAAATATTTATCAGTTTATTTCGGTTTCTGAAGCAAAGGAAATACTCGAAGCCAATGATCGAAGCAAACCTAATGAGATTTTTCGAAATTCTACATCCATTATGATAACGCTGATATATATTTATGATAAACGAGTATATCACAGGAACTCAAATATCACGCATTTATAACAACATTTGTAACTTTACAACATATTACATCTAGTAAATGTAAATATAAAAAAAAGTAAACAAAAAAAATGACATCAATAAACTTGCAGAGAAATTACCTATCGATAGCTCTCTAATAATAATTTTAATAATAGTTAGAAGGTCCCGAGGCCATCTTCTTTTCAGACGCCTCGGTGGGTTGTCAGGAATTGAGGCGGAAGCAAGGATGGTAACAAAAGGGTTGGGATGAGTAGGGAGTTTATTGTGAAAGGATTGGTATCTAGACTTCGCCACATTGGCGATATATGGGTGATGTACAAGAGGTCTTTATGAATAATATTATTAGTGACAAAATTATAACCATTTTTAAATAAGTAGTTACATTACAAAACTCTACTTATCGAAATTTAGTTATTAGTGGAATCCTAAAGTATTTGTCACGCTCTCTAAAAATAACATTTTTGCAAAAGTGCAGCCATTGAAAGTTTTAAGGCACTACTCAAATATGCTAAGTTATTTTCGGAGGAATCAAAAACTGGTTCTTCAAAACTGAATATTCACTGATATAAATTTATAACCTTCAGTAAAATATTACAAGTTACAAGCTCAAGTAGCTAATAACAGATGATAACATAAATAGCACAGAAAACTTATTAACATAAGCAAACGAGGCGATACAGACAAGAGTTCTCAGGTAATAATTACACTATTACAAAAAACCGTTACTCGAGAAACGTTTACTGTTACTTTTACCATAAAAGTGATCATCTTACAATATGCAGTAAATGTTTTGGATGGTGTACAAGGGAATTTCGCATACCTTTCACCACTTTGAATTTAAATAAGTCCTCACAGCGTGTCCCTGCAGGGTTAGGAGAAAGGGTTATCGTTCCACTAATGTACCAAAAGTGTAATTAAAAATAAAAAATAAGGATCAATTATTAACTATATAGTTGGAGTGTAAACTATAGTAAAAGTAATAAATAGCAGATGGTTTTATCGCATAGATGTGAAAAGAATCTACAAGAGTAACTGCGAAAGTGACTAAGCATTTATTGACCGAGATGAAACAGCTGTTACAAACAAGAGATAAGACACAACTGGCGATGTATAAATAGAATTCCCTATTCAATGACAAAAGATGGCAAGAATAACATTGTAGGTCGGGCGGAATGTATGTGTCTGTTTCTATGTTGTGGGACGCCACAATGCTCTCAGCCACCGATACCGGTGTGTCAATGAACTCCCTGGGCGATTGTTCAAACCAGTACCGGCCGTAAAATAACCTTCTGAGCACAAAAGTCAGTCTTTAATAACAGTAAAATGATGATATAAATTAAACAGATCTGTTTCATAGATATAATATTTAAACAAATCCCACCTGGTTAATCACTTCATAGCCACCCAGAGTCCCATAAAAATGTAATCACTTAAATTTCTAATTTAATTTTATTTATTTTTAAAAAAATATATATAAATTCAGTTATAGCTTATCTGTCAATGCCTATACATATACACAAACAGGTAACTTGTATACGTGCACTACTAGTTATTTAACTTAATCTTAATTGGAAATATTTTTAATTATATAATGTTTCTTATTTATTTGTTTCATTGCAATTTGATTTATTTAAAAATTTTGCACTAACGCCCAGCACATATGTTAGTTAATTTACTATTAAGGGTCCAGGAACAAATTAATAAAAAAAAAAAAAATATTAATGTAGGTAAATTACAGATTTGTCTTCTTGTGTATCTCTGAGAGTTAAAAAAATTAATCCATACATATAATATTAATCAAAACTTACAATTGAATGCTTATTATATTCGAGGGTGACTCCTTGCTTTATTAATTCAAAATAGTATAGAATTACTTTTTTCTTTTTTTAATTTTTTTTTTTACGTTTGACTAGTCAATTATCTAAAAACCTGGCTTACTAGTCTTGAAGTAAGTTCTTTTGAACAGGGAAAAAAAATTCGTAAATGAAAGTAAAAGTATCGAACGACGGTTCTAGTAAAAATAGTAATAGGAAAAAGTGGTGAGGGTGGATTAGAAAAGGAAAGGCGGCCCCGCTGGCAGAAACCAGAGTGAAAGGCCCAACGGGGAAAGTTAATACCCAGCCACGCTAAGCTTCCCTTTATAACCCAATTAAACCGGTTATCTTTCTTACCATCATCTTTGCCCTTTATATCTATTTATAGACCGGGGGCGAAGAACGATTTAGGAACGAGCAAAAATACATTGAAGGCGTAAGTGGAGGAAAAAATACAGAACGGTCTCGATAATCCGAAGCCCCCGGTAATCCGAGGAATTATGAAAAAAAGTTAATGTTGACTGAAGGGAGAGTAAGCAGGAAATGACTACACTTCTCAAGTCCCAATTCGTTTCTCTTTATGATCTTTCACATCACCATTTTTTTTTTTTTTATTTCCAGTGATAATTACTAAATTACGAGCTCCAGACCATCATTGCTAACCTCTAATTTTTACGGTTATAAGATGTTTTCAGTGTTTTATTTCGGTACAAGATAGAACTTTGTACAAAGAAACCAAAATTCATTTTTGTAATAAATTGCAGAGGAGTTTCTTTTCCTGAACTCACAATAGTAGTATTTTATGCTGGTATAACAACCCAAAATCAATATCAAACGTCGAACACATTGAGCAATGCTGCTTTATTATCGTAGGCACTCTTTAATGAGTAAAAAATCGTGTGATGATTTTCAAGATACAAAAAAAAAAAAAAGAAAAAATACGAAACTATATTTTTGTATAACAGGAATGTATGAGTAGGGAGGCATGAAAGCGTTGTAGATAGTTAAATTTTTTTTTGTTCTCTACAAATTTATTGAATTGATTTCGACTATTTAATATTTATTTATTATTATTTAATAGATATTACTTAGAGTTTTTTATTGATTTATAATTTTTTTTTCAAATTGATATATATACATATAAGCCATCTGAATATATATTTTAATTAATTGTATTATTTATCAATCAAAGTTTTATTTTTTAATGCTACTAATTCGTCATTAGGTACTAATAATAATAAGCATAATTTATTTTGTTATTGTTTCATTTCTAAAAATTCTACTTTTCTTCAGATTTTATGGTACTGCTATTTTGGCAGATGCATAAATTAAATTAATTTCTCGAAATAAAAATTAAAATATTTTTTCAATATGAAAAATAAACATTTTTAGTACGAGCATAATAACTCAATATTGACTGATTAAAATAAAGTTATATCTTTTTTAAAATAATTGCAAATGGATGCAATTTTCTGAATGAAGGAAAGTTCATTGGAATGGTATTTTATTCCAGTGTTTATTTTCACGTCTATTTATACTTGTTAAATTATTATAAATAGAGCCTTTCCAGTTAACACCCCCCCCCCCCCCACCTCAAGAGGGAGCCAGAATGTCAAAACCTTCAGAACGAAAAATGGCATTTCCATTAGGAATATAAAAAGATTTGGCAAGGGAAAGTACAACCGCTTCTGGTTTTCAACGTATAAACAACTTTCGACGATTCACTAATGCGTGTGTGTATATTCTCACAGAAGCACGCACAATCCAGTTGAGATATTAATCAATCCCTTTCCTTCATTAGGCAACATGCAAATCGTATTAAATCCTTCTATTTTCTCGTGTCAGGCTATTAATAAAAAGAAACATTAATTGATAATTGGAAGGTTTCACTGAAAATATGCCCGATGAAGTTCGCATGATTTACTGACACTAAAGTAACGAACCTCAGTTGCTTAATAGCGTACGAGTTCGAAGCAGCGAAGCTTAGCAGTGCACTGAAGCAGTAGTGCTATTCTATTACCTGATTTACTGTGATGCAGCTATTTTTGTTTGTTTTTTTTTTCATAATAGCTTACTTTAAAAATTTATTATAATTGAAGCGTGGAAATGCATAAGGGTCTAAGTGCCAAAAAAGTAAGTTTTTTATAGCAAAATTGTTATATGTGCCAAAGCCATTATTCAGAAATGGGTATAAGTAATGTTTTGTTGTTAGCAAAGAGTTTATTGAACGTATGAGAGATGGCATGGGTGTAAGCACTGAACGTACATAGTTCACCCTAGAGGGTATAAGTCACATCATTTCTGTAAAAATTTCCTTAGGCACTTATACCCTTATGCATTTCCATGCTTCAATTATTCATTTAAGTTAAACATAATTAATTATTTGCATAACTATCATCCAAGTATAAGTACTGATAATTATTAAACTCCAATAAAAAATCTAAAATATTAAGAAAAAAGGCTGGACTTTCATGGATTGCGTAGTTCTTTTTTTATTTATTATTACTTTCTTTTTAAATCTCAGTGCCGTTTCCGATTAACTCATATTACTAAAATTTTCTTTCTAGTAGTAGGAGACTAATTTATGGTGTAGGTAAATATATTCATTTTTGAAATCCGTTCAGTTTCGAAGAATATGGTTTGTCTGTAACACCAACATTTGGATTTTCACCTCCTTTCCTTGACTCATAAGAGCCCTAAATGGACATGTGTTTCAAGAAAATTATAGTGAATTTATTTTGTTTCTATTATTTTTCTACTTCTTATTTCTTATCTGTTATTAACCCCAATATGAGAACCGCTGATCTAAGGGTTTAAATTGAATATGGACTAGTCAGATATGCTATGCGGTATGGTATACATAATTCGCCTTTTGAATTCAAGATTTTAAACTTAAATACGCCTTAATCAATACGTTTAAATCAATTAAACTTTAATTCCTAATTGATTAATCAATATTAGATACATAATCAAATACATTCACTAATAAAATATTTATGATTACAGTTTTTAAAAGAATAATAAATAATTTATAAAAAAAAATCGGAATAAGTCATTTTTTATTATTTAGCAATGAAACTTTACCTCTAAATTGATTTTTTCAAAATAATGAATAATTAAAATTTATTCCTTATATGATAATTCAAATTTTCCCATCATTGATAACAGCATACCAATGATTTTTATAACGTTGATGTACAAGAACAATATCTTTCTTTTCCCACATTGTTACCTTGACGATCACAGCAAGGTGGTCGGAAACGGTCGAGTTAACGTTTCACCGCAGGTTTTTCAACAGTTTTTTCCTGCCATTTCCATCTATCAGGCTTCTGTTCGTCATCAAATGTCATTGTTTCTTTGTCACCGAAGCTAAAATCATCCCCAATAAATTCTAAAATAAGGTGAAATAAGGAATAATGGGTTACCAAATTTTAATATACCAAATATTATTGATTGAAAAGATTGTAAGTACATTATTTTCGCAGCGCCGAAAATCTTTGAGGCGTATGCTCATATAGTTTTAAGAAGGTATGGGTACGTATTTAGGTTTTGTCAAGACTACAATTTTAATCATTTGGAAAAAAGAGTCTACACTATTTTCAGTCTTCAATAATTTCAAACTTCGTACCTAAAATATATGTACATTTAAACTTATATTTTCAAAGACACTAAAATTATAGTTAATTTGCCTTAATAAGTTTTCATAAATTATCTTGTAGTGTTACATCAATATAACTTATTTGCAAATTATAAAACTGAATAATTTTTTTTTTAAACAAATAAAACCCCATCTTTTAAAACACATTTTCTTAAATATGCATACCTTCATATTTACACAATTCATTCATTAGATTTAAATAGAAAAGATTTAGGCGGGAAACAGCAATACATGCCTATGATCAGTAATTATTATTGATAAACATCAGATATGATAACCCATCTCACCTAACGCTGGCGTCTTCTTCTTTATCTTTCTTAGCCAGACTTCGGTGACGTCTTCCAGTGCCAGATTCCACATCTTGTCAAATGCAGAGAGGTACGCAATAACGTAGCCACGTATACCCCATCCAGAACGAGTCGTAACCTGTAATAAAATATTATAATATAATATAATACTTCAGTCAATTAATAGCAATATGATTGATGGTTTAAAATTATAATTTTAAACTAATTCCAAAGACGGACTCAGTAAACTATCTGGGACTCCTTTTAGACAAAAGGATGACATGGGGCCCACATGTTAAAATGAAAAAAGGACTCTTGACAAAAGACTCAAACTTCTCTACCCACTACTTTCTAAATCAAAACTGAAACTGAAACAGAAACCTAAGACGTACACTTACTTACTCAAGCCCATATGGACATATTGCTCACAGATATTCGGCATTGCAAAAACGACTCACTTACAAAAACTTCGAACTTTTCAATCAAAATGATCATATAATCACCCTGGTACGTGACTAACAACTAACATACAGACTTCCACTTACAGTCGTCCAGCAAATAACGACGCAATAGAAACGTTTTTTATTAATTTAAAGGGACATCCAAATAGTTTAATTAGTAATATGGCTGACATACGCATGGATACGAGAAGACTAAAAAGATGATGAGAGGATGAGAGATCTGTTCCCTTTGACAGCTAAGGTAATTGAATCAAGCCAGGAAGGGGTGCTGCTGGGTACTTTCCCTCCTCAGGCCTGACATGTCATTATTTCCTATTACGACCATCTCATTAGCTGATTGTAGGCACCTTACTGATAGTTGCGAATCAATAATTAAAGTTTAAAAAAAATTATAATTTCGGAGGGGAGGGAGAGAAAATAACCTTTTAACAAATAAAGTAACGTTTTAGAGTAACTTTTATTTATTACAACAAAGAAACATATAATATGATTAAAATATACAATAAGCAAATTTTGAGGTCTGCTTAGACAGCGTTCCTTGTAGGAGTAATGGTTAGCTTAGCTGGTCTCTTGGCCACCGCCTGCGTAGTCGGGGTGGGCTGTAGGGGTTGTTTAAACGTTTCAATTTATCTGTCAGTGGATTATGTTGTAAGTCAGTCTTTGGTGAAAGTTGATGTAATTTTCATTTAGCTAGATGTAATTTTAATAATTTTCTTTAGCTGTTACTGCAATTGTTGGGATGTTTAAATCGGTATGAATTTTATCGTTACTGACATAAAATGGCACATCTACTATTTCTTGTAGCACTTTCGATTGGAAGGATTGAATTTTTTGAATATTGGATTTTTTAGCTGAACCACACAGTTCAATTCCGTTAGACCATATCGGTTTCAATAAAACTTTATACTAAGTTTGTTTGTTTGTTAAAGATGATAATTTTGATCGTCTGTCAAGTAACCTAGATAAATGTCCATGCATACATCGTAATCTGAAAATAGAACAACAAAAGTAAATGAAATAAAATATCTTTTGTTAAAGTATGATTTCTTAACATATCAAAAAATAAAAAAATTAAGAGAAATGTAAATGATACCTAAGACATCAGTTAAATACACAATTATCATAAATAAAAACATATTAAAGAATAAAAAATATCACAAGTAAATTGTAAATGTAATCATATTTGAGTAAGTTTATTTTATCTAATTAATATTTATTGGAATTTTATTATTTTTTAAATTTGATTTATTAGGGCATTTTTTTTATAAGAACTCAATCATTACTATTATTATCAGTAAATATGAATAATTTTGTTTTGTTTCAGGTGAGTAAGAAAGTGTAATTAGAATGAAATGCTACCAACTTTTTTGCTAGTAAGTAAATTAGAATAATAAAACAGCTTTTTAGTTGTATAACTATTTTAGTGGAATTAATTAGTTCATTATATGTATATACTTTGTACTTTTTTCTGGTTAATAGATTATTATGGAAAAAAAAATTAAGTTGGCTATCAGAAAGTTAATCCTTTTGAAAATAAAATTAACAAAAGAATATATGAAAATTTCCAAACAAAGAAGTTTGGAATATAACAAGATGAATTTGTTTGTAACAACTAGACTGAAAAGTTATTATAATTCACACTAAAAAAAATTCTCAACTATAAAAATGGTAAAAGTTTATTAATTTAAAAAATAAATTAATAATGTTATGATTATTGTAAATAAATTTACTAACTTTGATTCTCGTCCTGTTTTCGACCATCTCTCTAAGTTTTGCCAAGGGACCTTCAACGCTAAGCATGAATTTACGAATATTCTTCTTTCCTGTAATCAAAATAAATGTTTAATCTAATTTATTAACAGCATTAATTTATTTTTAAAATAAGAACATAAAATAGGGACACTAATTGCTATTTAATAGAGCCAGTATTCTTGTCTAATCTAAAAAACCGAGAATAGAATTTAAAAAAAATTGATGATTTTTTTCGTTTTATATGAATTTTTATTTTCAGACATCATTCGAAAAAAATCATATATTGTGTAGGTCCGATCGAGTTTGACGTTTGAAATTATTGCTGTAATAAAGCAACTAATTTTTAACTTTAATTGATCTTATCTATTAAATCTAGTTTGCCTAGGTGTTCACCTGCCCTGGTTGGTGGTTTATTACTATACACCTAGTTTATGAACTGGTACTGTAAAAACTCATATTATAAGGAGAGCCAAAACTCATTATATTTTTTTAATTCGGTGCCTTGCCCTGTGATTTTTATTTATAACTTTATATGTTTTTGATGGCCGGAATATATTATTAAGGTATTAAATAGCCTATCTCATCGCATAGGGAGATAACCTGGATCACAATTGAAAAAAAAAAAAATAATAATCGTAATTTTTTTAATTTAAATACGAAGTGAACAAGATTAAGTGAAAAAAAATTGTCAGGTTGTATAACAAATCAAATGCAGCCAACGAGTCAAATATCTCAAATCTGATTGATTTTTTTTCGGACTAGTTAGTTCATCGTAAGCTCGACGATATAAGATTTTGCATTTTCTCAAATATCTCAAAATTAAATGTTTAGAAATGTTTAGTTGAATGCTATTTTACCAATATTTCACTGACTCAATATATACTTCCAAACATCATTCTGTTTTGCATTTTTCCTTTATAGATACAATGAGGCCTTAAAGTTTTCGGATGTTATAATGAAAAAGTAGTCATTGAACTTTGTAGTATGGCGATTTGGAGAAATAACGCCTTAATAAAAAACAAGATTCTATACGCGGTGTATTTCAGTAACAGCTGATACCGTACAATAACCTTTCCAACTGTGAATGAAGAGGCGATCGATCGGGTCCGTGTACTATCCTCAAACAACGGAGGCGGCGAGACACCGCGAGTGAAGCAGATGAGGAATTAGTAATAAAAATATGGAATAATAAACAATGATGGTAATAAAATAATAAGAGAGCGCAGTATTGACAGAGGAAGAGAGAGAGAGAGATAAAGCTTCGAGAAAAGGATCACGAATGTTTACCCCAGAGAGTGAGAGAGAGAGAATGTGAGAGTAATGTGTGTGTGTGTGTGTGCGTGTGTGTGTGTGTGTGTGTGTGCGTGTGAGAGAGAGAGAGAGAGAGAGAGAGAGAGAGAGAGAGAGAGAGAGAGAGAGAGAGAGAGAGTAGAGAGAAGCGGGAGCCTAGCCACGGGCGATGACCCGGCCACTCGGTGGACGACCCCGTGTCAACCCTCCTTCCTCTTAGTCACTCTCTCTCTCTCTTTTCGCGATTTTACGGAAATTATACAATAATTAGTAATAATGAAATTCATTTTGTATTAAATTATTTTGTGGTTAATGAGAGAGAGCATTTTGTCTCGTTAAAAAAGTAGTCAAATATCGTAGTTTTCTTCAAGTATCATTCTCGAACCACTTCGGTCCTATCCCATTATAAAGCAATAATGGAGTTAATAATACAAGAGTTCAATTCAAAACAGTTTCGAATATATAAAGTTCAGGGAGGGGGATTCAGACTGAATAACGATGGATGTTTGTGGTGTTCTGAAACTCCTAATAAGACAATTGAATAATGCCATTAACCATTTTAATCGGTTTTGCATGATTCATTAACATAATTCAGATTAAGGTACTTACATTTCTTTTATATCACTAAATTCGGGGAGGGGGGAGGGGGATAAGTTAGGGATTAATATGGAATGCGAATAATTCGCAAAATATTATTATTTTATTATTTGAGGGTAAGGTACTGTTCTGTTCTTTCGGCGCCATCACTGATACGGCAGAGCATATCGCACTGTGGCCTCGATCTCAACTGAAAAGGACCCCTTGCGGGTTTGTTTATTTCCCCTTTGAGCGAGCGTAGAGATAAAGTCAAAATCTGGGATTAAATAAAGCTAATCAAGCTCATTTCAAACTGAAAAGAAAAATATAGGCTTTAGCGTCATAACGTAAGGTTAATTCATCTTCTTCAATGGCGCAGAGATAAAAGACCAATAAGGAGCGCAAAATGGCAAAAAGTGTGAATGACTCAAGAGTTCTTAAAAATAGTGCACTGGATCATAGGATGAAAACATTTGTCCAAATGCGATAATATTAGGGGATTCCGGTTATCCAATGACACCATTACTCATGAAACAACCTAGCTGAAAGAACATATTTTCTGTGACTAAGCCCAAATTTATTTTTTCTACGAGAGTACTGACGAAGCCAAAACGTTCTTTAGTCCCTTAACATGAGTTTAGAGTTTGTATAAAATCTATCAAATACAACAAGTCATGAAGAGTTTAAATAATTTTATTTTTCCTCAAATAATACGTCGAGATATCATCTTCAATGAAGAGCTCACTGGTATAATCGCAAAATGATATGCCCATTTCCACCTCTAACTTTTTACACTCCAGGCTTGTTTTATGAATTTGGAGCTTTAGTAAATCTATTTGTAATTTCTTTTTCTTTTTGGACATGTTCCTATAAGCTGAAAAATAATTTATGCATTATTAGGCCAATTACTGGGAAACAGTAACAATGATGAATTTTTAATGGTAATATGAAATGAAATGAAAAATACGTCCGAAAGAAACCTTAATATTTTAATTGACAAGTACCCGTACGCGCCATAATCTGCACCAACCGATTAACCTCTTAAATTTCAATGGGTAACTTCTGAAAAAAATTGGCGCACAACTAAAAACTATGGTCAGTGGAAAATCAAAATTCCCTAGATCTCATTAGTGTTTCATAAGTCTTAGTTTTTATTGTGTAGCTGGATACATTTCAATTATTTGTTAGTATTATGCCTATGTTAAACTTTCTGCGTGTTATACTTATAAGTTCCACACAGCAAGTAAATATAATCGAGAAATCATCCCGTATTTCTTTATCCAACTTATCACAACAGCAAGCCATTAGGTGGAGCAGGATTGATGACACTGGTCATTAGACATAGCGGGCCGAATTGATGACCTCGGCGAATTTTGCCCCGGGCCGTAGTTTGGAGACCACTGACTAAAAACGAAGTCGTTTGGAACCCGAAAACAGGTAAATGCGACTTTGATCTCCTTTCCACCAGAAATCTAGACCAATGTACGGAAGTGTTTTTTTAATTGTGGAATAGCGATAACGAAAGGTTCCTTAGAAAACTGGGCCTAAATATCACTTCACAGTTTTAGAACGATTGTTTTTTTTTTTTTTTTTTTTGTTTTTTTCAAACATATAAATCCTTATGTTTTAGGGATTATTATTTTCAATTACCTATATATAAAATAAATAGTATTGCGATAGTAAAAAATTTCGACTTCCTGTTTTTAACGGAAATACTGAGTCTATTGAGTCCAAATAACCAAAGCCCGCGTAATGGTCTGGGTGTATGTGTGTGAACGGACTTCCACAAAAACTATAAACCGTAAGGACCTTAAATAGGGCTATTTGATGTATGTATGTATATGCCCGTAAGAGGAAAGATTTCATCAAAATTGAGTAAAGGTAAGGTGCATTTTTAGGTTTTTTTATAATTTTCTCAAAAACGGCTCTAAAGATGGTCTTATTTAATGAGTATCAAATATTCTTCAATATCAGGTAGGTTTTATCATTATAGAAATCTTCTGATAAAGTACCTCTTTTGGTACCTGATTTGGATTTATATGAAGAAATTAACGGTCTCTCTTTATGCCTAGTGGATGGCGATGTAACCTTGCGTAACTGGTTGATTGATTTAAATTTACTATTTGGTCTCATGAAGAATTTAATGCTCACAGATTCGCAACTTTACCATTGTGTAAACGATATCATGGCAAAGCTATGAACCTAAGATCAAATGATATTAGGTTTTAAATTACAGAAATTGAACTTAAAGTTAATTTAGTTTAATTTACTACGGAATATAAAACCTGTCAAAGTTGAATGTTGAATGAGTGTTGCGCTCATCGCACCAGATTTATTTTTTATTTTCTTAAGGGGACACGTAGAATGATCCTCGCCTCCCCGAAGATGAAAGGAAAATAAGACCCTTAAGAGGATAGTTGGCTCATGAATCAGAAATCGGCTCATAGCAATTCATGCTGGCCCGAATCACATTCTTCAAGGGTAGCAACCTCGGGGATCTGGAAGGCTTTTGAAGCTTTTTTATCGCCTGGCGCCATGCCACCGGAGATAGGAACCTCGTCACATTATACAGCTCGTCTACGATCACCATCCTAGATAGCCGATAGCAAAGTGTCACCGGCAGGAAGGTTCCTAGGCTAGTTGTTATATCGGGAAAAGCATTTCAGGATGTGGTGCCGGTTCTAGTGATAAAGGGTTGTGATCACCTCATTGTGGTTCCAATAAATACCGTAAATATTGATAATTTCGCTATTTGATTATTACGGGTATTAATAAATCGTAGCATCATTGAAATTAATTACCACATGGAAGTTAACCATTATATGCATGAATACTATATAGGCTATACAACAAAAATAAATTTGATTATTTAACTTACTATTGTATACGAAAGATTGTAGTGAAATAATCTATTTTACATTCTAGACCGATTTCAGTGGATATTAAAATTGGTGGATATTTATATATCCGATTTCAGTGGATATTTATATACAAAAATATAAATACTCCCTCATTATTCCTGTCTTTTTGGATACCCCAGCTTTCATCTAGGACATATAGAAACGGAACATTAATTTTATAAAAAAAGTAAAGTGACTTAGCAAATGCCTGTAAATATCAGGTATCATTAATATAGAGCACGGATAATCTTTTAAGCATACTGGAGTCGATTAAACTGAATACTGGTTTTTCCTAAAGAAACTATACATCGCCTTATCTGGAACAGGTTGAGACAGTCAGAAAGGGTTGCTTTAATTAGCTAAACGTACACCGAGTTAAATGATTAAATGAAAAAGCATTTTGTCAATTTTTTTTTTTTTTTCGTGGCTGATCTATTTGTTTATTCGCATTAATTTCTGATTCATTCGTTTATAAAATATAAGTTAGGTCTAAAAATATCTCAGGATTTTTTTGATTTTGTACCTTATAAATTCCATACCGGCTTCTGCATCTCATCGCAAATATCCTGTTCGTTATTAAATTTGTACAGATGGGCCAAACCCATTTCCTCCTTTGACGATTAACAATGCAATTTTTGATTTCTCCCTGAAGAAAATAATAAAATCATCCTAACCCTGAAGTTCATAAACAGAGTTTTCTAGAATCAGAAAACATCTTCTGAACTAATATGAAGACTTCATCTTTATTTATTCAGACGGGCCAAAACAATTGGGAAATGTTGGTTTTACCAACAAAAAATAAAATATAAGGAACAAAAACCTATTGAATAGTTAAATATTTTTTAAAATAGTTAAGGAGACCTCATTAACCTTATAAATCACTTCTCAACCTTTATCATTCATCAATAACGGAGCAAACGTTTTAAAGATACCCTTCTCATCATTGTAATGCCGAAAAATTAGAATAAGTATAAGAAAAAAATTGTCAATATACTCTGAACAACATTTTCGGTCAGGACTTATTTATCCATGGTAATCAGTACGAAACAGGCAAGTATTTTTGACAGGGGTGAAAGAACGAGTAAAAATTAGAAGGCAGTTCATTAATGACTAATTCCAACCGCTTTTAAAATAAATAAAAAATACCTGCCTGCCAAAATCCCGAGACCATTTTTCGCCAGTGATCGCATAGCACAAAAAATACCCGGCCATCAGAAATAGCTAGCAGAGCTAAAGCAGAAAAAAAAAACATGAACGTGAAAGAAGTCTATAAAAAGACTGAGAGAAGACTATATATAAAAAGATGAGTAGTGGAGCCGTAGATGGGAAGATATCTAGGAGCTTTCACTTTCGGGAAAGGCAGCTAGCACAAGAGAGCAGCTTTCGTCCAACGCTAGGCTTCCGCACCGCCCCCACTCCGGGAAGATAGGCTTCGAGGTTCGATGCCCGCTTATCGCTGTCTTGTCACGCCGTCTTCGTCGTTGACAACCAGCCAGTAAATAGAAAGAAATGCCAAGGAAAATTTAAGGAAATCCATCGATGTAGTTACCAAATAAAATAAATCGTCCAGAAATCCACAAATAGATTGATAAAAACGGGGGTCTTTTTCGTTTCGAGTAAGGGAGTGACTAAAGTTTTGGTTAATGTACACAATAAACAATACAAATAAACATTAATTTATTTAATTATTATTTCCCTTTACCCTCCACCCTACAGGGTTATGAGCGATATCTCCTTTTTTTTTATTCTATTTTAAAATTTAACTTCTTTTAGGTACTCGAATAAAGTGAAGATTGTAGATTCTCTATCTTCCAATATATCTTTCAAACCTCTGGCCAATTATAACGTCTGCATTGTCAATTGACACTTATGGCTTATCACCACAAAATTAATTTTGAACAACCGTGTTTGCATACACCTGTCTAGTAAAAAAAGCAAGATCAAGTACCATCTAAACCATCCTAAGCGCATAATAATACATACCGACTATCCCAGAATTCCTAAATATTATAAATATTTATTTATACTATTAAAACATAAAATAAATGAGCAATATGTAAGGATTTACAAATTAAAATCAAAAAGAACTAACTCGTAAATAGGAACATCATACTATGTCTTATCTCCCCAATAATCATATAAAAGTGGTCCGCATTCTCAAATTCTCAAAACCTCCACAACACTTCTTCTACACCTTGCACATGTAGGAGCCGAGTAGTTTTCTGGAGGTACGTTTCATTTCGTAGAGTTTTAGTACTTAGCATAATTGTTTCGGGTCTTGTCCGTTTTACAACAACATGCTACTACCTAGTGATTTTCCTAGGAGCCTAACCAATCTAATCTTAAAAATAGATTTACCTATTTTTAAAATATCACTAAAATTCCTCTAACATAATAAAATCAATCCATGTTTCTTTCCTTTTACCAACGGTTACTAATTACAGCCAGAATATCTCCATCAAATTTAATTGAATACACATTTCGTGTCTATTTCAATATTTATTTACATACGAATTCAATGCTACCCCACTATCGGATTCCGCAAACCTACAAAAATCATTGCCACGAAAATAAATTCATTTAAAAATTTCTAAAATTTAACTCTGCCGGATAGATGATATTCTCAAATGGTTTTATTTAATCAAGAGATTGCGAATAAATCAATATCAATTATTTATTCGCAATTGCATATAACATCGTGAATTATTTTATTTACCTTTTTCTTGGAAGTATTTTGTATGGAAGGAGTGGGCTTTTAAATCCACTAATAAATTGTTTTTTTATTAAAAATGAATAAACTTAACCATTACACATATAATAAAAGTTTCTTTAATGGTAAATCTTTAACCTGAGAAATATTTACAAGAGAATTCAAGGAAATACGATTCTTTTCCTCACAACTAACTCAGCATCAATCGTCAACCGCTGCTATTAAACTAAAAATAAAAACGAAACAACTAAATCTGTCTCACTCACGTCAACAGTTCTTGTATCCATGTTCTTTTCAATCTCCTCGAATACTATATTCGCTGTCATTTGTTTTGGCATCCTTGTACCTTATCGTAGATGCGATTGTATTGTAAGACCGTACGTGATCCTCAACATTTAAACAAGTAAGTAAGTGGACGAAGTTTCGTTATTTACGTACTAAGGCCCTTGCGTGTTAAGTCTTAAAAGTATTTGATCATGGATATTATAGTCGTATTTTGAGTGAGGTTGCTTAGCGAAAGGCTGATTCATACATCAACCTGTTAGGTATACGTGAAGAAATATTTGTAACGTTTTAGTTCGAAAGTGCGGATGAATAATAGTTGCATAAAGCTTAATTTCATATTTGATGTATTATGATGTAGGGTTTATTTTTATTTAATGCTTATTACAAATCATTGTGAACTTAAAATGTTATATGCGGTTCTTGAACAAGGAGTGAAAAATGGTGAATTTTTTTTAATACCGACCAAGATCCTAAGAGTCTGACCTGAATCCGATAAAAGAGTCATTCGGACGCGCGTCAAGAGAGGTTAACCATTTCTCGTAGCAGTTCAACAGGATACGCAGAGATAGCATTCATAACAAGGTGATTATAAAAATTGATTATCGCACGAAAACGAAACAAATATGCATATCAATCGTCAGATTAATTTAAAAAAAATAATTATCTAACTGAAAATAAAACGTTCAAACAAGTTTTATGTATCAGTTTCAAAACAAAAATATCACAATTTTTATTAAAGACGAGGGCAATGTTTTCTTAAAATCTAGATGTTAAAATACCTTAACTAAAAGCTACTTCTGGAAATAGTTTATTAGGGCTTACTATCAAAGTTACACAGTAATAAGAAATCAAAATAGCATGAGCCTGAGCTAATGGAATGATATTTATGAGTTAATGGTAAATTTTAATCAAGAGTGATTTGATCAATAATTAAAAAAAAAAAATTATTTTTAATAAAATGTAAATCAAGATTTAACATAACTTTCGCATTAAATAACCATATCTAATATTTAACTTTATGATATAAGTTATTATATTCCCTATTATGTGGTTGTATCTATGACTGTTGAGATGCCAGAATCCTTGGTCACTTAGAAAAGTGTCTCCACGATTGTTTTGAATGTTTTATTTAGGAGTTGATTGGTTAAGATTAAATTTTCCAATTTTTTTGAGTTTTTGGGAGTGACCTACAGATCTTTCAGGGAACGTCCATAAGGTTTTTAAAATGTTATTAAAAATTAAAAAATAAAAATCTCCTGTATTGGCTTTTGCAAAACATCGAGAAAAAATATCTAAATGGAAATAAAAAAAAGTTAAAATGCTTGATTGAAAAAACACAAACATACAAGTCACGAAAACGTCTTAGAAAAATTATATTACTTTTTCCATCATTAGACGGTTAAGGTACAAAGGGGGGAAGGGAGATAATTATAATGACCCCCCTCCCACTTACATTTATATATTAAAAAAATATTAACTGAATAAATTTACGAATATGATTTCCACAAATTTTCTGAGATTTGTAAACTTTGTATTAGGGGTTTCTCCATATCTTTTTCTACGTACCGATCCCCCCCCCCCCCCCAATTCTCAATTTTTAAGAAATCTCTAATTTTTTTTTAGCTCCTGCTGAAACTAATTTTTTTCTCTCTTTTATTCATTTTTTTTAAATTCCAGTCCAATTGTAATTGAATTTCCGCCTCAAAGTCTCGAAAATAAATTCATTAAAACAGACAAATTTACGCCTATTCAGCCATTTTCAATATTTTTACTTCTTTCTTATAAGCATAGATATATTTATTCTGTATTATTCATCATGTAACTGAAAATTTCCAAAAGAAGTGGAGTTACTTCTTAGACAGAAATATCAGTAGAATTTTACACGAATTTGAATGATGTTTGATTTTTAATGCAATATTAAATAAACTGTTTAGTAGAGTTACTGATTACTTTATAATTGCAGGAAAAAAAAAATTCGTGGTTAGCAACCACAACATAATATAAAAATATGGTTTTAAATAGATATTTAATAGTTGGTCAGACGGTAGAAGACAATCTCCGTTCGTACGAGCGATGTGGACGGCGAGCAAGCCGTGATATGGATTAGAGGACAATGCTCTGTTTGTTTTGACGCGGAGGGTGAACGAACGGGGCGGTGCGGGGACGGCACGGTATCGAGCGGGGGTGAGCGCCCCCGGCCCAACAGGTCCCGGGGGTGAGCGCCCCCCCAACAGGTCCCGGAGGGGTGAGCGCCCCCCTCACTACTATTAACACAGTTTCCTCCCCCCCAACCCAGTTCCATCCCCTCTCCTACAATTTACTCTACCTACGCCCTCCGCCATTCATGTCAACCTTTCCTCGTTCTGCTATCACTGGAATTCGTAACCTAATTACCTAACTAATTTAAGAGCAATTAGTTTATATTAGTAATTGCTACGGATTAGTGTCTAATTAGCTAATTAAAATTAAAATCAGCGATGCCCTATCATTCGTTTAACGTGCTTCGATAATTTACTCTTTAAAAAAACTGTAGACCGCTTTTATCTGCACTATTCACTTAGCTAATTTAATTAAAGCGCAAACGAGTTTAATTTTTTATAAAATAGTAATTGATATCTATATAAATAAAGTTGAAATTCTGTTTGTTTGTTTGTTTATTTGTTCTTTATAGAAATCCATACCGTTTGTCCTAAATTCTCCAAATTTCGCTCAGTGGTTCTTTGATAGCAGGTGCGAACACCTGTCCATATTAAAATTGCGTAACTTCAGCCGATCTTCAGCTGATATTCTTTATTTTCCAAATTTCGCTAAGCGTTTCTTTCAGACCCGGTGCGAACACCTGTTCATATTAAAATTGCATAACTTCAGCCGATCTTCAGCTGAAATTTTTTATTGTTATAAAAATCATAATGATCTCACTTTACAATGTTTTTTTACGAAATCGACCGTTTCTTTAGAAAAATGAAATTCCCCGAAATAAACCGGGATATACAGCTATAATCTATGTAAATAAAGATCAAATTCTGTTTGTTATATATAGAAATCCATTCCGTCTGTCCTAAATTCTTCAAATTTCGCTCAGTGGTTCGTTCATACCAGGTGCGAACACCTGTCCATATTAAAACTGCAAAACTTCAGCCAATCTCTGGGTATATTCTTTATTGTTATAATAATCGTTTTGATCTCGCTTTACATTGGTTTTTACAAAATCGACCGTTGGAGTCGATAAAGGTCTCAGTTTATAGATTTTATAGATTTAAAAATTGAAATTTTCCGGGTGAAACCGGGATATACAGCTAGTAATAAATAAAATAATGATTTACACCAGTACTCTGTCACACATATCTACGTCTGGTGTTAGGCATAGGACCTGGGCAGAACTTTGGGGTTTTGCAAAGCATATCCACATAAACAAAATAAAAACAGCACAACCGGAAATCCTTAGAAAAATTACATTCTCCTAGGTTTATTTCAACTAAGAAACTTCTGTTTATCATGTGTTTGTTAGCGTCATAACACACCAAACACGACATGAGCATATCAACAATAAAATTATACATACAAGACAAATACCTAACATTTTTCAACACTACATCATCCTAATCCACTCATCCTTTCTCTCTGATATCCGGTCAGTCCACACGTAAACTGAAACGACACTTACGAAATATAATCGTTTTCAAAAGTACTTAAGTATATCGAAGCCTTGTTAGCTTGCGTGTGTCACAACGCAGGTTCGAATTTGAAATAAAAATATTATGAATCCTTAAACATAATATTGCGGCGTGAAAAAAAAATAAAAATAAAAATAAATACAAAAATGATTATTTCTGTAACATTGAAAAGATTTCTAGACTCTTCTAGGGACTGTTACATTCATGTATAGTATGTGATCAGATGTTTCCGAATGATCTAGGCTTTTCTGGGATGTTCCATTTCGGACTAAATATAAGAAGCGATAGACTAGGAGCTTAGTATTGCCTTGAACATTGAAGTATGAGGTTACCTTTTAGTCGCTGTTTTTTCACTTGAAGTTACTGTTTGTAACGTTTTTACTGATTTGAACTTTTATTATTTACTTTATATTATTGTATAATAATTTTACGTAAATGAAACTATTTAAACCCACACTAATTATAACATTTATTCAATTAAAAAAAATAATAATAATAGAAATATGCTAAGGAATTCCGATTTTTTGGAAACCTACATACATCCTAATCATAACCCAATTTTTAAACTTTTTGTAATCCTCCCACTTTTTTCTCGGCCTAATCCTCGGACGTATAACATCACAGTGCTTATTAATCTCTGGCACAATTCATACAACTTTACACACCTATTTCATCACAGCTTCAACACAATTATATTTATCGGTTGCAGTTCAACCAATTATTCACGTGTAACCATTTAAGCTTTCCAGTTGACTCATCCTTCTTCCATCCGAATATTTTAAACGATATTTTATTTTCAAAAAAACATAAAACGATTGCTCGTATTTTTAAGCACCACAGTTTTACTAAAGGAGAATAATGGGGAGAATAACTGTAAATCTAATATTTAAGGATGGAAACAGAAGTCGAGAACTAAATAATTCCACGACCTAAAATTAGAAGGCATTTTCACCCTTTGATCTAGCTTTAATTTCATTTGCATTTAGTAATTCCATTTTTAGTTAGAGAACAGCCCATATACATTAAAAAAAAAAAAAAAATCATTACCAGGTATGCAAATAAAACCTAAAAGTGACGCGTACCCAAGATGGAAGTTTAACGCATATGTAATGAATTACGCAGCAAGCTGCCAGTTATTCTAATAGGCTCCAGTCAAAAGTAAAAGCGGATCCGAGAAAGTAGAAACCGTGTAATAGCGTATTAAAGTCTTAATCCTCAGCCTTCTTTCAGCAGGTTTCTTTTTAAAAATATACTGCTCAGTGTGGACTTAGAATAAATGCTTAAAAGTGAACTTAATGTCATTTTGCAATAAGCATCGTATAATTGACAAGTGAAAATCGTTTAATTCTAAACCTATATTAAATTTATTAACGGGGTTTATTATTATATTTGAGGGCTGTAATGAATGATGGTAGAATAATAATTATCGTTTCATTATTATAAAATGCAATTAAAAATTAAAAAAATATTTATGACAATGGCAAGAGCCGTCTGTCAGAGTTAACTGTCAATTACACAGTATAGTAAAGAAAGAAAATTAAATTACATTATAAACATAAAATGAAAATTCTTGTATAAAAATAACCAGTTGTATCTGGATCTCCAAGCATAGCAAGCGAAGCGTAATAAAAGTTTGCCCCTAGGCTAGAACAACCATCTTTCCTCTGAAGAAATCATCGATGAATGTTGCTGTTACCGATTCCTTGTTAAGGGGCTAATGTTAAAACCTTAATGTTAAGTCAATTTTTTGAGATTTTACAGGAGATAAAAAAATTTATTATTGATAAAAGTTTTAAGAGTAAGTATATAAAGATTTTGGGGCAGCAAGAAGATCGCTTCACACTCATTGCACATTTAAAATATCTAAAAAAAGAGAGAAATAAATGGGTTCGAGAAAAAATCGTTTAAGCCATAGATAAATGACATCTCAGAGAGGAATTTATCGCAAAACAATTAAAGTAAATCTAACAAAGAAAATTAAAAATGGCTTCGGTTTATTATAATAGGCCTCGTTTGAATTTATATTTATTCCTTTTGAAGAATAATAGTAAAAATTAATGTCGATGAAGGCGGCAAAAAATAAAAGAAGGATAAAAAATATTATTTTTGAAAAACAAAAATGCTCTAAATAAAGCCTGGAAATAAGTGAAAGGGCATAAATGGTTATTTATAATCGAATATCGACTGGTCCCTAAATATTTACCTGGGGGGAAGAGGAAGGGGGGGGGGCTGGGGGTGGAAATACATGAACGAGGGGTCGGGCGTTGACCCCATCTCGTCCATCATATTTCCTTCCTTCGCTGCTTCTTCACCGGCCGGCTTCTGTCTACTTCACCTGCACTGGTGAAGTTCCCAACGGTACGTTTATGGTAAGAGTCCAGAAAAAAATTATTTTGTTGTTAGGTTTATAAAATATAGTATCTTACAAATAAAATAAAAAAATGGAAAATAACTACATATTCATATTAAAAAACGGCAGATTCTCATATCAAATATGTTTAACTTTTTCAATCCAGCAATGATTCAAATGTATATTTAATGCCATGAATTTTAAAAGAAACAATTATTACGGACCAAGGTGCTCCCTCATCTTCCCTATTATTGATTCAAATTCCACTTAACGAAAATGGATAATTTTGGGAGGGGGGAGTAGTCCGGGGTGCCTGGAAAGTTAAAAGTGAGTCACTCTCCCCCCACTATTTTAGTTGACTTTTTTTTACTGCTAATTTATTGCATTTTTCATGATATTTTATCATTAAATAAAAATATAGAACTGATTATTAAAATAAGTATCTATTAAAACTGAGAAATAATCATTCTTCTAGCTCTAGTGCGTATTATCTTAAAGTATCAAAACATGGAAAGGTGGTGTGACCGTCTTAGTAAACGACTCACGAAGTTATTTTGTTTTTAAGTAGGTACAATTTACAAGAAATATTTTTTTTTTTTTTTTTTACAGGAATTTTATTTTTATCTGTCTTATCCATTATTACTCAAGAATTTATTAAGAAAAAACGAGAATACTTAGTACGTAAGTCAAAATAAATAAACACAAAAGTTTTGAAATGGAAATTTAGGTATTTATTAGACAGAATAAATGATAAAAAGTTTCTATAAAAGATACGTCCCTGTAACCCCCCTCCCAAAAAAAAAAAATACAGAAAGATTTGCGTGTAAATCAGACATTTTCATGATGTTACTAATTCATGTCTCCGCGATAAATGTGCCGAGATCACACAATCATACATGTAAGAGAAAATTCCGAAAACGGCCGAGTGCGTCGGAAGTAAGCGGAAGTGGCCGAATCTTACTGAATTTTCCTGAACTCAATTAAAAATGATACCTACTGGGTTTATCACTCTTGAATAAGTCGAAAGTATCGATCTAATTAAAGCTTATTTAAGTCCTACTTCAACTGAAAAGGACCGTCAAAGAGATTGTAAAAGTAAAATACTACCGAAACAAAATACTCGTCCATTCTCTGAATTACACTTCCAACTTTGTGATGAAATTGCGGATATATCCATTGAGGAAAATACAAAAATTATGTTACACTAAAAGTGTAACAAAGCTGTTAAAATAATTTTTAATTTTTATAATTTCATTTATAAACAATTATACAAGTAGATTGGGTGCTGGTGGATATCACCAAAACACCGCACAGAAACGACGCTCACCGGAGGCTGCAAATGAAGATCAGGCTGAAATTGAAGCAGGAAGAAGTTTTATGATGGATTTCATGCTATAGAATAATATGAACTGATACTGAAACTTTCACCATGCTTTTATCGAGAAAGAAGAAAAAAAAAAATTAACAGGAAAAATATCTAAGGGGTCGGATACCACTCCGCACAACATACTATTCCAGACTTGAATTATATGCTGCGGGATAGAAATATGTTCAAAGAAAGAAAATCATATCAAGATTACATAAGATGAGGGACTTTCATTCTTAAGTAGTTAAGATTCGAAACAAATATAAAATAAAATATATTTCCGAATACCATCCTTATTTTATTTTTAAAATAACAGAATGCAATTGCTGAATTATTATTCGGATATCATAAATCAAATGTTGAGATTTCCTAATTGTTATTAAAATATTCCAAACGTCCAAAGACATTAAGGTATCGCGACGCAAGACATAAATCCGATGGTACGCCAATATATATCTTCCACAATTAAGGGAAAATTAAACTAACAATTAAAGAAGAAAAAAAAAAGTTTCTTACAATAGGCTTCTAGTTATTGATTTATAGTAAAGGCGGTCTTTGGAAAACTTTCCCCCAAACTTCAGCCATCCCTTGTAAAGTTAGTCACGGGAGTTTCAAAAGCTGCTCTTGGCAACTATAGAACGCATGATTCTAATTTATAACCAGGAGGTTGAAATACTGCTCGATAGACTATTAATACAATTCATAGTAAAATTATTTATTAATTCACCAATGATTTTCATTAAGTTCATCTTTAAAAAAAAAAAAAGATAAATTAATAAGACATTATTATTTTTATAATCACCATACTTATTTACAATAAATTAAATTCCCTACTCGAAGTGATATGGAAATCAGTAAGCCTATTGTCACATTTACTCCTATTTCTTTGAAAGATTTCAGAATATGTCCTAGAATTGGAGACAAAAATAGAAAAAGATACGAAAAGAAAAAAAAAATTCAAGGTTCTTAGAGCATACAATATGCGTGACCCTGCCACCCACACATCAAGACATTTAGACTCAAAGACTTCTCTAGAAGATAACGATTGAAAAGAAATTCTCTTAAATATCATCGAATAGAAAATGGAAAACTACCTTTTTTTTAAGCGAAGGAAAAAAACAGACTGGAACGGGACATTTAAAAAGAACAAACTGAAAGAAAGAAAATACAAATTCCATCGCATTACTAGCGTTTACGTTGATTTATTGCAACAATAAATAGCAGGAAAAACAGGGATGTGCCGTTTGGCGTAAATTGTTAATCGTTACATTTTACTATAAATGATTATACTTAAATAACGTAAAGAATATGTAAAAAAAAAAATCAAATTACGCTCAAGGTCAAGGTTAATTTTAAGGTTAAATTAAGAGTTGGACTTAAAAATTTTTACTGTTTACGCTTAACGTTACGCATGCGAAAATTTGATGTGATTTTGAAAAAAAAACACTGAATAAAAACAAAGAAGATAATAATTTTTTTTTTAAATAATTATTAAATTGATTTTTGAAAAAAAATCTATGTGACATTCGAACTTAAGAATTTGGCACGCCTATATCGGTTCTGTATAGCCGATCCATAGGGAATCGTCTTTTCAGACCTTTAATAAGGATCTGTCAGGAAGCAAGTTTAGTAAAAAGTGAATATTAAAAATTTAAGGGCAATTCCAGAATCATTGAGAATATAATAAAGAATTCATATGATTACAACTACATATGATCATATTAGTTTAATTGTAGGTAATGATGTTTAACGCTCTACCTACTCATTCAACAAAATAATTACATGCAGACAAAACTCTTTGAACTTTAAAATAAACAATTTACGTTAGTTGTGCCGCTCATGAGCTAAGAATGAACTTAGTAACTAGGTCAGACAATAAAGTTTAAGATAACATGAAACAACTTTGTAGAACACTCCCAATATAAAATGAGAAATTTACAGAGGGACGAGAATATCGCTTCGTGGACTAGGAGTAAATATTTATTTTCCGTGGACAGAAAAGTTGTATAAAGGTTTTCGAATTTATAATAAATAAGGAGTTGCATGATGCAAATTAGACCTGCAGTCTAACAAACAAATAAATACCAGGCATTAATGCACTTTCAAAGGATGTTTCCACTTTAAAAGAACATGCAGCACCGTTTATTTATAGAATTCACCATTAAATAAAATTTTAGCAGTTTTTTTTTTATCTCCTAATTACTCAAACTATGATTGAGAAGGTGCATGTTACCGACTCTTTTATGACGATGACTTCATAAATAATATTTTCAAAACAATCATTACTATAACTTCTTTTAGAAATTAAATATAGCTCAGTCATTTAAACAACGTCATATCACAAAAATCGTTTGTTCTTTTTGTTATGATTATTTTCTGAATGCGCTGAAAGAGTAATGTATAATTATATACTGGAAATGTCGTCAAAGTTTTAACTCAATCAAAGCGACGTCTAAGAAATTAAAAAAAAAAAAAAGCGACATAAATAAAAAAAAATTAATTTAGTTTTTTGAAAACAGAACAAATCAGTCATTATCTAAAGCGATCTGCTGCATAATAAAAAGTACTAGGAAGATATTTTAAACAAACTTTATTCTAATTTTTATTTACTTAAAATTCAATCTCATGAAAAATCATTTTTTTCTTTTTTTTTAAGTACAAAGTAAATTTTAGATTTTTTTTTTTCTAATTGGGTTAAAGATTTAAGCAAAATCCCAAGGTATGTTTGTAATATTTTCAATTCAGTTATCGATAACAATTTAATAATTTATCGGTATCATATTCGAGTATGTCATTGAAAGACACTATAATGTTTACAATTTTTTTAAAAAATATGGAACATAAAGATAGATTGTTTTATTTTGATCCGCTCTCAACATCGTAAGTAAACACTTATTTTATTTATATCTGGTACCTACTATCAAAAAATTGAAGAGGATTGCTCAATATATTTTTGTTATGTTTAACGCCACTTTATGCTACTTAGCTATTGAAGGATCTTACAGTGGGAGTGTTAAGTTTTGCCTATCCCGGTATAATTAGAATAGGAATGTTTCACTCGTTGAACATTCCTATATCGTACAAGCTCCGCATTTCACTCCCTTTAAAAAACCCTAGGGTCACCGCGAGATTCTAACCCGCGACCTTTAGTATAGTAGGCTGCTATGCTAGCCGCTACACCATAGGTGACCCCTAAATATATTTTTTGAGGATCGCATATTTTTGTGGGATTTCAAGCCAAATACTGACGCACCAATTCCAATAAGCAATAAGGAGAAAAAAAAATCTTGTTAATATTTTAACATATAACAAGTATTAAGTACGTAACTAACTATAGGTAAGCCGTTGGTTTAGTATTTACGTTATTTTTATTTATTTTTTAAAGCTATGATTGATTTTAATGCTGTACAAATGTCTCATAATGTTGGTCTAAATCTTGTAGATATCATGGAGTATAACTGAAATAGTTTTAAGTAAATAATTTAACCGACTTTCTCTCCCAATATAATGCAACAATATTTTATTAGAATGCGATGGGAAATTCAACTTCACTCTCAAAGACATGCCCCCGAATTACCGCGTCCTATCCTTTCGGGAGGATCCGACGAGGACTGCACCCACCGATAGACCGACAATGCAGAGGCTCGCCAGTATTGATCCCGAGCGAGAAGAACGGGGCGGAGCTGAACCAAACAGTTTGGGAAAGCGGGGAGACCTCAAGGATGGCATTTATCCCGGAGGATGGGAACTGGACTGAGGAAAGTGTTAGCTCCCAGCTTGCATCTTGCATCAGGAGGAAGTGCAGGCGAAAGTGCACTTTCACTTGCCGAGGCCGTCGAACCCTCCCCACCATCTTGAAGAACATCTTCCTTGAGGAACCGGCCTTCCTTATTTCTGCCAACTTAGATAAGATATAAATCGTCGGGTATGAGAAGAAGTTTTCCGATAGATTCAATAAAACCACGACTTCGACCAATCTTTTACGGAAGAAGAAATGTAGGATCACCTGAGAGTTTAACAATATTTATTTTTTCATTCCATATTAAACCTATACTGCCCTGCTGTGGAGAAAAGCAGTAAATAAAAAAAAATGAGATAATGGTATCGTTGGATACGTTGGTAAATTTTCCATGCGTATGTTATAAAAATAAAGAAAATAAGTAAAGAGTAAACTAAAATAAGCGGTTTTATATGAAGCACGGAATGGATAATTTAAAAAAAAATCCAACGATAGCATTATGTAACATTTATGGATCAATCTTGAGATTTTTATTAACCGGTAATAATTATTATTATTCTTAGTAACCGGTTAGTAAGTGAAATACAAGTTCCATACCAAGATTGACAAAAAAAAAAAAATTAAACGTGTAAAGAGGTCTATTTACAACTAGCAACAAATAGAGAAGCATCCTGACAACATAGTAAAATAATATATGATAAATTAAATCAGATAAATATATTTATAAAAAAGTCAATTATCATTTTAACCTTAAATCACTGGTTCAATAAAACATAGGAAATAAATTAGCATAGTAGTATAGTACAGTAATAGTAGTAGTGTAGTAATAGTAGTATAGTATAGTAAAATTATATTCAGCTCATCAGACTCAATACTTTTCGAAACCAAAAAATATAAAAATTTAAATGAGTAAATAAGAAAATACAATTATAACTTCGACGTTACATTTCACGCATAAAAATAAATAATGAAATTATTTAAATTTTAAAGCAGAAGGGTGCATTTTTTTTATATCATTAGAAAAACAGTAAAATCTCTTTTTTCTGCTAACTTATTTTTTATCTTAAAATGTAAGGCATAAAAATAACTTAAAAAATATTTTATAATACGTTTAAAAAAAAAATTAACACATTTAAAGGTTTTTGAGGAAATACAACATTGTTCTTCAAATGAAATATCATTAAAATAAAAGTAATTAAACATTTTCTCAAATGTATCATAAAATTAAAAATTATATCAATAAGCTGAGATTATTATTAATCTAGTAAAGTTAGTTGGCTTGAAATACCGTAATTTTTGTATGAATTATTTAAAATATTCATAATAACCAGTATTATTAATATTATATATTAATTATAAAATTTTGTAGCATTATATCGTAGTCAATAATAAAAATTGGAAGTTACGTAACGTATAGGACCTTGTATTTGACCTTGCGTTATCTCTTTCATTGGCTTTCAGATTTAGGCCATGTAAAACTCTTGTCCTTTGATCTAAAGAACTCTCATTTCGATATTTTATAAATTATTTAATTTATTATAGTTAAAACTATAACATGGAATGTGTAAGAGAAATAAAATTAACATATTCTAAAAAAACTGCTATCAGTAAATTAATGAAATTATATCATTAATGTTTGGGCAAAATGGCTTAAGTCATAAACATTTTTTTTTTGTCTCATCTTTTTAAAATTCAGAATTGATTATAATTTATTCGTTATTCATAATTTATTACAGTCTCTGTTGAAGGAATATAGTTTCATTTATTATTCTGGAAGAAAGAAATACAATCTGAAAGAATTTATAATGATTTTCAATAGCTTGGTAAATCATTGTTTAAGCTTCTCATTCGATGACTTAACCCCTTTTGATCAAACACCAGTGATATATTACAATGAATTGTATCAATTTTAGACTTTGAAAAAAAAATAAATATTGAAAATGTATTTAATATCCATTACTTAAATATTGAACTAAGAAATGTGATTTTTTCCATAAATTTATAAACAAGATTATTAATAATAATGCCCATTTTATTAAAATAAATAACTATTTCAAAGTTATTATTATTTAACAATAAAATTTTAAAATTTATTATCGAACAACGGGAATAAAGTGCATGTTTACATATTTTTTTTTTTTCTTGTAGCCACATAAATGTTTATATAAACAATTCAAAAATTTTCTACAAGAATTGTAATTATTATTGAACTTCTTTCATGAGAATGGGTATCGATAGCTGCTAGGCATGGGAATCGCCTAAAACCCGGAACGTGGAAGATAAAACGATAGCAGTTATGGACCGATAACTGCTATATCTTGTATCAGTTTTCGGAACGGAGAAAAACAAACTGTTACAAAGATATGTATCAAATTGTATTTCATAATTTAAATATATCAGTGAATCCTAGAAGGTCATTTCAAACAATATGTTAAAACAGAAGTGTTAAAGATGAATATACTGTTAAATCATCCATATTAAATTAAACGATATTCATCGCTCAAATAGGATCCAAATAAATAATATTAAATTAAAACACCCTGTACCAGTACAATGTACGGATGATGTGATCAGTATTCACATTCAACAATCAGGTTTTTTCCGACAAGTTAAATGATCAGAAAAAAATGGTGACACATAATAGTCACAAATTTACGGGTACTTACAGAAATAGTGAATTCAAACATGAAACATTAACCTTAATATTAACTTATATACTTCTTAAGGTATTAGTTTAAATTTTGTTTTTTATTTCAACTCAAAACAAACCTTATGCCGGCAGGCGCTCAAGGTATACGAAACCGCACAACAAAGTAATTACTACTAAGCGTTTAGAAAACACTACAATCCTGCTTGACTAAAGGACTTACAGGAAAATATTTAATCTGTAAATAATAGATGGAATTAATTTTAAATTTTATTTTCATGAATATTTACATCAAAAATGGAGTAGAAATTTAAATTTAAATGATGTGTAGTTTAATTGTGTGTGAGCAACCTGCATACAAATTACGTAAAATGTTCGGTGTTTCCCCCCGATTCAACTAAAACGACGAATATTTTTCTCATTTTATTAATTCAAAGGATAGTAATAATGATAATAATAAAATAAAATAAAAAGTTTTAAAAAATTACAAAAATATTTCTAATAGCAGTCCTCATAATGATGCGCAGTTTAATTGCGCAATTAAAACAAAATCAAATTAAATGGGCAATTACTTTCTCTAATTACTTAGTTAGTTTCACTTTCACTCAACTATTTTCCCGCCAACTATCTTACATACAATCAAAACGAAAAAGAAAGGCACATCCTACTTATTAGGACCCAGAGCTTTTAGTTTTAATTACCAAAGAATGAATAAAATTACAATTTTAAACTTTTAAAAAAGGAAATACACACTTTCTAATAATTATTTTTACCTGGCATTAGAGATGAATAATGGATGTGTATAATAAGTTCACACTATCCATCACGGTATGTTGATAATCAAATTGTGTGTGAGCGTGTATGAGATCAGTCTAGCTAACAGAGGAAAAGTGAAAATTAGATGAAATTACATATTTGAGGTTGATTTGAGATTGAGAGAAGAGAGAAGAGTTAAATTGAGATTGAGTTCATACATTATATGAACCGAAAATTATAGGAACGTTATCATCCAAATTGGTACTTTGTACGAAATATTTAAAATATATTTGCGATTTTCTCAAAAGAGGATCTAAAAATTAAAAAAAAAACATCAGATCAATGGAGGACGAAGAGTTCTTTAGTGTCGAGGTCATTAAAATCGTCGAACATGGTTTAAATGCCGAATCTTCAACATCTTCATTTAGAATAGCTGTGTTTTTGTTGATTTTTTATTTGTACTTACTAATTGACCATTAAAAATTGGTACTAGTTAACAGGAGTCTCTAATCGTTTAATTATTTTGAGAATTAATTAAATATTTATAAAGAGCTGGTTTTAATTATTTTAAAGTTATTCTAAAACTAGCTGTATATACCGGTTTCACCCGGAGAATTTCATTTTTTACATCTATAAAATCTATATAGTGAGAGTTTTATCGACTCAAACGGTCGATTTCGTAAAAAACCAATGTAATTCATCGTTCGGCCGTAAAACGTGGACCCCGGTCCGTTCCGCAGGAACGGCCTTATCGGGCCTTGTTGGCCTCTTCAAAATCTATAAAATCAGACTTGTTTCGACTCAAACGGTCGATTTCGTAAAAACCAATGTAAAGCGAGATCAAAACGATTTTTATAACAATAAAGAATATACCCATAGATTGGCTGAAGTTATGCAATTTTAATATGGACAGGTGTTCGCACCTGGCATCAAAAAACCACTGAGCGAAATTTGGAGAATTTAGGACAAACGGTATGGATTTCTATAAAGAACAAACAAAAAAACAGAATTTCATCTTTATTTAAATAGATTTTTGAGACAAACTTACAAAATCATAGGATAATCTATTCTCAATAGGCTAAATTAATTCTTAGACAGTTTGCTTTGAAAAAAGACTTAAGCATTTCTATGTAATATATTTAGCTTATATAATATTATGATAAGAAGTGTCGGGAAGGCAATTCGTATTAGTACAAACAACGCACCCATCCTCAATAGTAGAAGATTAAAATTTGTCAACCTTTGAATAAATAAACATGTGAGAACAGCGCTATAAAAAAAAGGGGGGGAAAAAAACATTATCGCAGAATTTCGACTGAAACTCCTGCTTATCCGCTTTCACTTCACTTCACAATTCACGATAAAAAGAGAGAAAAAATACTCAACAAAAAATCCAAAACAGGTTTTTTTGGTTCCGAAAAGAAAGCTCCCAAAACGGAATCGATTTCAGATAAACCTGTCTCATAAACAAAAAAATCCGAAGAAGAATTTACATATTTATTTTATATGTATACGATAATCAAAATTGTATGCAAGTATTTGTTTAAATATGTCTAAAATACGTAAAATTCAAACTAAATATTTATACTGAGCGAATCTAGTAAATTAGTCCTTGCTGTTTTTATCCATTTGATACTCACTTTTGACACAGAAAATAATAAAAATGATTCATCAGAAACAGTCATCATCTTTACTAGAGAAAAAACAAATTTCCTATTTATTTTTATTCATTATTTAATAAATAAATGCGAAATTTAAAATTTTAATTATTTATTTATTAAAATTGAACTATTTAAAATAGTTAGTATTTTAAATAGTAAATATTTAAAATAGCAATTCTTATTTAATAACAATAAATAAACAAGTTGCAACTAACTCGAAAGACAGAACTTAAGATCGTAATAGGTGGATCAGGATGTTGGTATTAAACATTTTAATTTACCATACCAAAAAATATATTTAATGAATAAAGTTACTTGCCCTATTATATAATTATTCATTATTTAATAATTAAAACCTATGTTCAAAATATTGATTAATTATTAAAATCAGGTAATCAATAATTAAAATAACATTTATTATTTTAAAAAATAAATGGAAAGCCATAACTTAAAATATCGTGAAAGGTGGATCTGTATGTTTATGGTATTAAAATTTGTTATTACTAAAAAAAAAATTAAAAAAAAAAAACCATTGTATTAATTTAATATTGAAAAGAAACCACAGTGGTTAAAAGTGTTGTTTCGCCAAAGTGGAATTTCTATTGATTAATACGATTAATTTGAAATAAATAATTGTGCTGAGCTAATCTATTGAGCTATTTATCATTTGTCTACAATTTTTAAAAGAATATCTTTTCTGAAAAAGCTTATGCATTTTCGAAGGCCCTTAAATATGGCTAGATTATACTCCAAAATAAATAAATTAATGGTTAAAATAATTTATAAGGCTACAGAACCACTGAGAACGAAGGTAAAGATGAAAAATCACCAATGTCCGTATTATGCTTGAGTACCAAAACATGTTTATAAATACAGGTTGTATAGCTGATGAACGAACATCGGAATGTCATGATTCAGAGATGTGCGATATTGGGAGATAAAATAATGCCGCAAGAAAAATCATTCAAATAGATTTAAAATATATAGGATAAGAATATATATGTAGACAAGATTGATGAAAAAAAAATACTATATATATTTTTTATTCTTAGCAAATTTAGCAAAAGTATACAATCTACCATTTTATAAAAAAAGAATGGAAATAATTATGCCTCTATCAATTGTTGTTGCTATTTTTTTTTATCTGCTTCAAATGTAAAACTCTATTGTCAATGGGGTATATTGTTAAACAATTAAAAAACAACAACACTAAAACAAGTAACCTGTACTGCAGTGGTTCGACTCCCTGGTGATATGGTCCTTCGGAAGGGACGTATATTGGCGGTCCCGATCATAGGTGAAGTAAGTTACTCGTTAAAGATCTCTATCCTAAATAATTAGGAGTACCAGGAATAAACCTGGACAGGCAAAACTTTAGAACTCGCACTGTAGCATCGTCCGATTATCCATAGTAGCATAAAGGGACATCAAATAAATAATAATAAAATGTACAATTGAATGTAATAATTTTAGTTAGAAGGAGAATTTGCAAAATCGTTGACAGTTCAATAATAAATCTGAATCGCAAAAGATTTATCTAAATTACACTAATAAAACTATAATATACAATAATAATAGATGTACATTAGCTCAAATTACTCTCAATAGTCACGTTGGAGACTTAACGTTGTAAAATGTCTGATTATTAATAGCTAAGATGTTATTAAATAAAATAAAAAAAAAATTATTACTTCAACTTCAATGGAATCAAAAATATGATTCATTATATTTAGTCCAATACTAAGTTTAAAAAAATAGGAATCAATTAGATATTTAAAGGGTGTATACCTAATAGAGTACATACATTTTATTACTGATTGAGTTGGAAACAAAAAAAAAAATTAATCGAAATGGGTTTCTTAAACTAGATTCCTTAAAAAGACCAAGTAGCATGATGTTTTTCAAAAACAGTAAGTGAAATGTGAGCATATTTTTAGGGCATTTTATTTCTTTTATTTTCAATAGGGTTAACCCAGAATTAAAAAAAAAAAACTCCCAATATAAACGAAATAGAGTTACCTATATTCGAAACCGTAGTGTGTGAATAACTACATAAGACCGATAATTTCATAATGTTTTGGAATTCCGAAAATTTCAAGGGTCAAGGTATTTTTCATAATTTTCTTTATGATGTTAAAACCATAATAGTTATAATTATTATGTTAAAACCTACTGTAATAATATTATATATAGTTATTACTACTAATAGCGCAACTAATCGGCGTTTGCAGAACAGATAGGCCCCTGGCGTTGAAAGGAAAAAAAAAAAAGTAAAACTAAGAATGTGCGAGAGAAGGAGAAAGTGGAGTCGATGGCGCGGCTTTCTCCGACGCGGGCGCGGGAAGACCCCACGTGGGGTCCGCGAGTCGTGGCCAGGTCGTTCACCCCGCGCACTGTTTTCCACACACACACACAACAAGGTGCCTCTCCTATACCTGTCCACCATTCTACTAGCCATCTGCTTCTAGGATAGCAAACAGCCAATTCCGTTGAAAAAAATAAATAAATAGAACATAAAATAAGCCAAGTCAATCCGATTGCTTAACTAAAACCCTTCAATATTATATATTTAATAGTAAATAAATACATGTGTGTTTTAATATATACTTCAGTAATATATCAATATTTTGTTTTGTACTATTTTTATAAATATAAAATTTCATTGCATTGATTTAAATCTTTTATTTTCTTTTATTAATGAATGATTAATATTTATTATAATATTATTGCACTATTTAATACAATTAAAGATTAAAAAAATATTTATGACAATGGCAAAAGCTGTAAGCCAGAGTTAATTGCCAATTACTGAGTAAAGGAATTAAAGTGAAAAATAAACTAAAAAAATTTATTTCCTATTATAATAATATATAACTTATAATTGATATAATTTTTGATAAGCTATTATATTGACTACAATATTTAAAAAATCATTATGATATTATTATACAGATTATGTAAGACTTAAATTCAGAACTACACTGCCCTCCCATATAAGGTTATTATTAAAAAAAAAAAAAATATCTGACTTAAATGTAATTTTCAGAGCAAAAATATGAAAGTTTTTTTACAATAGCTGACAGATATGTTTTATCTATTACCATATGCAGTAGTTTTGAGGGGCCACAAATTTATTAATACAATGTGAAATGATAATTCATATTTATTTCAAAATAAAATACCTAAAATATGTGTATGAAACTGGTGATATTTATGATTGAGTGGTGAAAGAAGGTGTAGCAAAATAAAGCTGGCCCCTCCTATCCCCCTCCTATTCTGCCTAATTTAATTTTTGAACGTAAAATCAACTTATTTTTGCCAAAATGGATGGCCATAAACGAAGTATGTTGGGTGAGTATAAAATTGGCATAGAAAAAAAAAACTGCAGACATCTACAGACAGAATAAATTTCAAGTAATGTATGGTTAATTTTAAACCACACCAAGCTATACAAAATTCCAAAAAATGTTTAATAAAATTAAAAATATCCAGAAAAAACAAATTTAATAACTCCAGTTTCATCAATAGGAACAAAGAAACTAAGAATTTAAAAGTATTATTACTGCAATTGAAATTGATCTTTTAAGAGATAAACTTCAGAAAAGTTAAAATTTTCACCATAAAATAGTTTTATTTAATAAATCATATAAGTATGATTATCCAGAATCTTTCAGAATCCCCAAAAAATAATAATTTTTGTTAAATGATGATTTCGATGATACATTTAAAAGGACATGGAGCACTGTATAAATAAAAATGGAGGTTCAAATAATGAAATTAAAAATATATGAATAATTAAAAAAGTAAAAAGCATAGAAACACATGTAATATACTGGTGAATAAAGGTTCATCATCAAATTTTTGTAACATAAAAATCCTTCTGTTGACTTATTTAGAAAGGGAAAATTTTTTTTTTTTAAAACATAATTCATGCAGGATGTCATTATAACCCGCATCATAATTTGACTTTTTTATATCAAGATGTGAAAAAGTAAAGTAATAACCCCATAAATATAAACCTTCAAACAAAGAAAAATGTTACAAAGGACATATATTGCTGGAACTGGTGTAAAGAAAAAAATGGTTATAAGTTCACTCAGTAAGAAAAAATCGACAACTATTTATATAATATAATTAAAGACTAACTTTTTAATACTGTCTGTAGATTATATATGGCTTCATTTTTCATCAGTAAATTGATAAAATCCAAATTTTAACTGTAATTTAAACCATTAAAATTTGACCAGCTTGACTAATATCATATAAATATAAAAATGCAAAAATTAATATAAAAATGTTCCATTACAAAACATATGAACTACAGATTCATTTAGAAAATCTCTAATTGTATAAACTTAATCTGATTTATAATAATGTTTAACTTTGTCCAGTTTATAATAATGTTTACATAATGTTTAATGGTAATAACAAATGTGACAAGAATTTTTGAATATCTTTGCCAATTATATCTAAACTGCCAAAACAACTTGAAATTGAATTAAAACATTATCTGATTTATTGAAGTGCATGCAAAAGGGATGTGGCATCTTAAGGTTATAAAAGGGCTTGAAGGAAAAAAAATGAAACAAAAAACATTTTTTAAGCTTAATTTTCAAAAGCTAAATAAAGTTAAGGTAGGCAAAACTCTTCTACAAAATAACTGAAAATTCACAGATAATAAATGATATATAGTCATAAAAAAATAATAAATACTCCTCTGTGTGGAGGAAAATTGTTGACAAGGCCAAAATCCTGCAAGGATCAGGTGATTAAGAGGGAGAAAAAATATGGTGCGTGCGTGCAACACACAACTTTCACTTACTAACTTACTTCAATTAGAAATTGGTGTGTTTTGTTAGTTACCACCTCTCTAAGTCACACATCTTTCCACATTTGTTTCTTATTTGGTTTATAAAAAACAGTAATTTTTTTTTATTGTTAAATAAAAGTTTTTACTTGTGATAATTTGGCAATGCAAGCATAATACTCCAACTCGTCTGATTTAATAATTCTCTATGTAGTTGTTGAAAACTTCATTTAGTTACCATGAAACAAATAATTTCCATTAAATAAACAGAACGGCTTTAATTATGAACACTGGTCTTTCACTGTAAGACACTGGTAAGACAATGTTTATTAAATAAAGTACCCCCTCGGTTTCACCAATTTTGATGAAATTTCGGCTGTCGTATGTATGTATCGCGGGCATATACATACATCAAGAACCCAGTTTGATCAAAATCGTTAAAGCCGTTTTTGAGTAAATACAAAAAAAAACTTGAAAATGATACAAAATTTATTAAGTAAAGTGCCCCCTCCGGTTAATCAGTTTTGATGAAATTTTTGCAGTCATATCTAGGGCATATTAGTACATTAAATACCCAGTTTGATCAAAATCGTTAAAGCCGTTTTTGAGTAAATAAAAAAACACGTGAAAATGATACAAAATTTATTAAGTAAAGTGCCCCCTCTGGTTGATCAATTTTGATGAAATTTTTGCAGTCATATCTATGGCATATACATACACTAAATACCCAATTTCAGGTTTGCACGTTTTATAGTTTTTGAGCTAGTCTGTTCACACACACACACAGACCATTTCGCAGGACTTGGTTATTTGGATTCAGGGGACCCCAAAATGTGTATTTCCATTGAACATTTTCAGGATCGCAATACATTCCCTTGCTATATATTTCATATATAGGTAAGTGAAAGTAAAAAATAAATAAAATCTGTAAAGTATAAAAACTTGCTTACCAAGTTCAAGACTTCATTCAAGACTTGTCCCCTTTAGATTTTTTTTTTCAAAGAAAATGTTTGTACTACTGCACACCACATCAACAAACAATAATAAACGTATAGAAAATAGTGATGTAAAACTATCAATATTCTCCACCATCAATAGTTATCGGGCATAAAACTTTCGATAGTACTTGGTGATGAACGGGGAGGTGAGGTAGAATGGTTGGATTTTTCATTTGGTACAATGGTAGCTGTAATACTTAATTTTATTTGCACTCTTTTAATTTATTTTTTATTAAGGAACTAGATAAACATTTTTGTATATAGAGGATGGGTTCCATAACAGATTGACGTAATTTTTGTTAATTTCAAGGAATCAGGATTTAGGGGAAAATGATATCAACAATATTCAAATAGCCATGCCCCCAGGAATCCATGCTGTCGACAAAGTTGATTTGTACGATACAAGACGGGACAACATTCACAACATGGTCCTTGAATATGTCAAAGGACGTTGTTTTGAATGTGGCAGAATAATCTCCCTGAAGAAAAAATCGAAATCGTTTGCGACATTAGCCTGGACATAGATTAGCTTGAAAAATAGAATGAGACAGTTAAAAAGAGACACTTTATGACTAGCTAAAAAGAGACAGTAGTACGAATCTTCTACAGTATTTTATGCGATAAATGTCATTAAAACATAATTTGTAAACATTAAAGAAATAACTTTAATTATGAAAGTTAAATTAACTAAGATTTTCTGTTCCCATAACACATGAATTTAATAAAATAGTGAAGTTTATTATAAAAATTCTAAAACTAGGGAACCATATCTGCTGGGTAAGATTCTTTTAGGATCAAATCGTTATCAATTTTTCATGGTAAGAAAAACTTTTTGCCTTGAAAGTAATATAATTTTGTTGGTACTTGTGATTGTCAAATCATTGATCATGAAATCATAACTCAAAGAAAAAAACTTAAGGATGGCATAGCAATAATAAATAGCGAAGCTCAATAAGAATTAATATAATCAAGCTGTTCAATTGATAAAACTTATAACTGATTAAATACAATAAATCATTATGCATCGGCAAATATTGTAAGTCAGCTCCTAAGAAATGCCTACCATAGACATTGAATCAAATGCAAATAATCCTAAGTGAGAATTTAATTGAGTATTAAACATTCTACATGAGTCTTTGTTGCTTTCAACAAAGTTATATTTGTTCGGATTTATTTTCTGTAGCAAGAATTCTTCTACCATAGCCAGAAAAAATAAATATTAATCATAGCATACTGTCATAGAACATAAAAAAAATCTGATAAATTTTAATCTTTTTTTCAAATTAACACAGAGGTCATGATGAGCAACAGTACAAAGAAAGTTGCAAGAAATTGAAATAAAATTATATATTACGTTATCTATTTATCTAAAACCTCATTAGTATTAATGCATTAAACTAAAATTCAAAAGGATTTCAGACACAAAAAAGAAATAAATGCAAATAATAATTTATTATTAAATACTTAACAAAAAACAAAATAAAATAAAACTAATTGCAGATATAATAAATTATTTTTGGAATGGATAAATGTGATCTGGAAAAGCGCAATAGTGATCAAAGAACACAAGCAACAAAGTTAATTCACGTTTGTTTAAATATCTATTAAATGAAAATGAAGGTAGAATTAAATTCTTACAAAATATTTTAACTAAGATATTCAAAAAAGAAAATTAATGTATCTCAATATCAAAATATTAGGCCAAAGTGTTACCCTTTTTTCAATAACAGTAGGAATAAAAACGCTACTAAAAGACTAAAAAATAAAAATATTAAGTATGGCTGGCAAAGCCGATCTGGAATTAAGGAGAAATACAAATAGACAAAAAAATTGTTAATTTTCTCTTGGATTTGAAATATGCCATCATTATGTTAAAGATAAATTATTGCACTGCAAATAGAAAAAATGTAATTCAGAAAATTATGAAGTCAAAATTCAGACTAATAGGATCAAATAAACAACAATACAATTGAAACGGTTTAAAAATATTATTATGAACTACTAAATGGGACATATTAAAGGCTAAGTAAGCTAAAAATCAAAATATAATAAATTAATCAAATACCAACATGATTTTCTATCTATATAATCATTAAAATATATTTACCATCATCTGGCTTTGGTTGAAGAGATGGTGAAGGTAAATCTCGTTCGAAAGACTCAGCCTTTTCAACAACAGGTTTCTCCTACGGACAATAAATTATAATGAATAAGCTTACTAAACTACTAAAAGTTAATTGTAAAAATCAACCAACTTCTACTTACTTTTTTCTTTATTTGTTTTATAGAAACACCAGCAGAAGTAAGTTCAAATTTTGCAATATTGTCATAAACTGGAGCATCTTGGTTTGGAATTGGAATATCTTGAGCATAAAGAGCACTAAGGGGATCAAAATTACTAGAAAGTGGATTTAACTTTTCATCTTTTTCTTCTTTATCACCCATTACATTGCAATTAAACTAAACAACTACTTTAAATAGATACTAGGAATCTAACATAACATCTAAGAACATAAATGATCTTTCACTGAACACAAAAAAATATTAAACTTTATTTGAAATCATTATAATATATAACAGATAGACAACATAAATATATTTTTAATAAGTTACTGTTAACTGATCATTGCAACAGTTTAAAAAGTAAACCTCACTGTAACCACCCATCAGCTGAAGAAAATCCTTCACCAAGTTCTCTTTTCAATCACTAGGGTCGCCAGCCATCGGAGCCAAAATTCCTTCCATAGACTTCCTGTTTTATCCTTTTGATTCCTTTATTGGTTAAAAACATGGGCACTTAATTTGATTAACATTAAATTAATTTTACATTTTAGATAATTATTTCTGTAATATTTCTTTTTAATTTAAGGTTTAGTAAAAAGTAAAACCAGAAGGATGGTCTCAAATAATAATGAATATTATTGAGGGCAATTGTGTAAATTACTTTATTGAAGAGCATAAAAATATCACACCATATTATTAATACATAAATTGTTTTTGTTTTTTTAAACCATACCATTTTCATTAACGAATAAAATTGTCAAATATTAAAGTTTTCAATTGGTATTCATTACTTAAGCCAGTCATTGCAAGCTTCATTTCTCTAAGTGAATTTTTTTAGAGGGAAATAATTTTAGATATCTGTATATGGCTCTTTTAAATGTTCTAAATATATTTCTTTCATCAATAAGTTCATTAAACTTTCACAATAAACTATGAAATAACTAAACTTTTTTGAATTATATGGAAAATTCGAAATGGATAGATTTCTTTGAATGATTTAAATTACATTTTTTTTTTAAATGAAGGAATCATCATCAACCAGTATATACTCACTTCGGCCAAGTAATTGTTAATTAGTATTGCTATAATCATTATCATGAATGAAATTATCGTTGATAATTTATTATGTTATAATTTTTATCTTATTGATAACAAAATGAAAAGATTTGCTGAAAGACCTTCATTTATCTGAATGGGATTCTGTCTATATCAAAATTTTTAGAAATATTAGATTAATAGAGTTATGATAAATAAGCAGTTTGGACTAATAAAACATTTATTTAGACATTGTTTATGAATTGGATTCCTATGATATTAATTCTAGATTTCATTTTATTTATTGTATTATCAACTGACCAATGTAATTATATAAATAGTCATTTCACTTTACCTATTAACTATTTTACTATCTATATTAAGGTTTTATTATTTTTATTTCAAATATATCTAATTTATTTGTCTATTCTTTTTCAGACGGTGCTTCAACAACAACGAGGTTCATGTTTTGGTGCAAGTTGATTAAACAACGTTATAAATCAAGGTATAATTCTACTGAATTTATTCCACTTCAACAAACTAAAAAGTTTGATACAAAAATTTGATTATTTAAATTAAGTCATTACTAACTGGAGACAATTTGAACAAGAGGGAAGGGGGTAGGCACTAGAATTTATGGGGCAGCAAAGTTTGGGCTGCAAATGTTACATACAAACATTAAATTATACAAATATAAAATTGATCAGCTTTAATTTAGTCAACAAAATAAGTTCAATGCATTGAGTGCTTACACAATGATTTTTTTATTCCAAACGTATTTTCTAGAATACTGTCATTACATTGTTGAACTCCATGAAAAGGCGATGAAAGGAGCACCACATTAAAATTTGCTACCCTAACAAAAAACTTATTTCTAGCCCTGAATTTGAATATAAATCCAATAATATTGAACGTTCTTTCACTTAAGTATAATAATGCCTTTATCAAGATATTCATTTAATAAAAAAATATATTCATTTTATAATATTTTAGTACTTATTTACCACAAGAGTATGTCAATTCCATCAGTTAGTGATCTTTTACTTTTTCTCAGAATTTCAAAAACAATTTCTGACTTATATGTTCTTTTTTTCTAAAGTGTGGAAGCCATTTTTAGCTTGCCTTGGGAATCTGTAGAAAAACTTCACAATGAGTTACAAGGGCTTTTTGTGCTTTGGATTAATAATGTAGGGAAATAAAAAAATGTCTTTGCTATATTTTAAAAGTTCTTTAAAAAATAAAAATGGTATTCGGTTGGAAATGTCATGTTAATATGGCATAACTTCAATTTTCGAACCAAATTATGTATTTAAAATGTTTGTTATTGTACTATAAGATATTAAAATTTTACACTAAAAATTAAAATTCTACCTCATGTACTAAGGTAGTAAATAACACTAATATCAGTACTAAATATCTCTAATGCTACCATATCAGGTGGTGGGACAACACTTTCGAAAACAAAATATTTTAATTGAAAATGAAGAAAAATTTAATTTATCTTGTTTTTTTTATCCAAAGACAAAATTTTTCTTTTATCTAAGGATAAAAAAATAGTTGGCCAATTGGGACAAATTATTTAAAAGATATTGGAATATAACTAGAACTGATGATTCATATTTCACAGTGTTACATTACATTTAATTATTTCCTATGCCCAAACTTATTTTATAAGATTACTTTTAAATTGTTTTAATAATCAACTTGATTATTAAAATAATTGATGATTAATAAAGTTACTTTTAACATAAATGTATCTATCTTTCTATCTTCGTTATAATGAATTGGTAATAATCAATGATTGTAATTATAGGTGGTTATATAAAGAAGAGTTAGGGTGGCGTTGGTGAGAGGGTCTGCGACGGCTGTCATGCCGTTCATTGAAGACGATCTTCTCTGGTCTCCACCTGAAACTGAAAATAAGATGGTTGATTTATCACAGTGCCTTGTAAGACAATGTTTTTTTTTTTTTATTCTTATTTAATCTCTAAATAAAATTAAAATTATTAAGTGAAAAAATATTTACAAATTAAAATATTAAGTTATCTTTGTCTTTGTGAGGGCAATGGGATTGTTCAATGAATAAGGGACTCTCCCGGTCTCATGTTTGAGTCCAACTGTGTCAGGTAATGACCCTCCTATCCATGCTGGCATATTCATGCTCTATTGGTATTCATACTTTATTATTGAGGGAGAAAACATTCTGTTGAGTGTGGTCTTGGTCAAAGCACCTCCTTGCAACAGTTGACCAAGAAACCTAACACAAAGCTAATTCCATGGTCTTATTATAAGAAAATTAAAAAGAATTACTCCAATAAATTTTCCAGAAAAATTATTACAAAATGTTTGTTCGAAAATAATTATATCTGCAAGTTTAAGACAAAATAGCAGATAAGGCAAGCTTAAAATTGATATGAATTTTAAATAATAGAATAAAGATGTATAATGATAGAAAATATTTTGTTTATTGTTTAGTTTATTATGGTTAAATTTACTAATGATGGTTGAATGTTTAAATTACATGGTTAAATTTACTAATGATTTTTTCCAGTTAAAGAAGCAGATCTATTAGAGCTAAACTATTATAGCTTCATTTTCCAAAAATGTTGCAGCTCCGTTAAATATACCTATATTAGTTTAAAGTAATATTTACAGAACCTCTAGGATATCTATATGATGTATCAATAATAGAGCATTAATTGTAATTGTTCTTCAAGTTTATCTTTTGAACAAACCTTTTTAGTATTATCATTTCTCAATTAGGCTTTAAAATAAATATGTTACATTTGGAAAAATGTAACTTTTCAACTTCCTATCATATTTATTCAGTAGTTGGCCCACAGCTTATAAATTAATAAATGTGGCAACTGATGACATGCGTCTGTTTTGTAGAGTGTAGAATAAGGTAGTCGGAATTTACGGAAAGCGAGAAAAAAAAAAAACAACTTATTCCTTAAATGTTGAATATTTAATTACAAAATTAAACTTTTATCAATCATGAGGAGGAATGGTGAAGTAGACATGAAGAGGGTAAGGCTATTTAGGGCATAATTCCATACTGATACCTTTTCAGCTGCTACTTATTTATTTTATTGGTTTATCTAACTTTTCTACCATTGAAATGTTATATTTTTACAACATGAACTTGTATTCAATTTTTCAAAATAAAATATTTATTATTTATAAAGTTTAAACTTTTATAACTTTATTTTCTTTTTTTTTTACAATAAACCTTTTATGAAATTTAATTCAATATTAGTTTCAACAAATAAAAATAAAACTGTTTTATGATTCTTTCAAGTTCACTTTTTGACCAGGGAGTGCCTGATCAGGAATGGGCGGCAAATATTAGCTGCGAGATAATTTGTAAGTAAAATTCATCACCGAGCATCCTATTGTTTAACAAGAAGAAGCCCAAAAAGGTCCTGACTCTTTTATCAGTCAACCATCATCTGGGACAGACTTCTTGTCGACCACCATCATTAAGGGTCAATAGAAGAAAGTTAAAAAGAATAGAAAGAAAGAATAGAAGAAAATGAAATAAAATAATTAAAATTAATTCATATATCAGCCCAGTACATAAAATACCATTCTGTTTTTACTCCATAATTTATTTAAAATTGATAAATTTAACTTGTTTACATCTTCTTCAGCCTTCAATTGGCAATTTCCTCTGATGATGAACAATTCATTCTATGGAGAGTTGAAGGTATAATTATGAGCCCGTCACCATAATTAGTATAAACATATGATGATATTAATAAGTAGTTAAAGGTTTTGAGATAAAGAAGATCTTCCATGAATCTTTATTATTTTCTTATTATATCTGTTGAGGTTATGGGATTTTTCCACTGTCTTTAAAGCATCATATAGTGACAAAGTGAACTAAATGCCAAACGCCATATTTTGAGAATATTGAAGTTAAAGTTGAATTTTGTGAAATAATGTTGTGTTTACTTCTATCACTTTTGTGATTACAATATATTTCACATTGTCTTTTATTTTATTCAAATATAAAGAAGCATGTTTAAGGTAATTAAAAAAAAAAAAATAAACTAAAAATTTATTAAATTGGATTGGCGCTTAGTTCTCTCTGGTTTTGTAATAACCATATGAGGTGCTTGGTTTCAAAACCGGCTACATCCATTTTCAACAATTTATCAGGACTGATCAAAAAAGGATCAATTGTAACCGCTTTTGGAAGAAAGAAAAGAAATGGAATCTTTTAGTATTGATTTTTGAAGGATCTAGACGTGTTTGAAACAAATGCATCTAATACATTTTTTTTAACACTAAAAACTTGAAAAAAAAGAAAGAAAAAATTGTTTGGAAAAAATGAATGTAACCGGTTTTGAAACCAAACGCCTCATATCAAAACAATAAAAATCCTTCTTAAAAAGATAAATAATAATGTAACCGTTTCTGACGCATTTTGGCCTTCCCATTATATATTTAATCGTAATCAATTAAATATATGATGCAAGAATAGTATTAAAATTATGACAGCTTAGTCATTCATTTTAAAGAAATTTTTAAATATACTTCTCTCTCATATAGACTCATACCTCGAGGACCTGTCAGCATGGTTGGACATTCTAATTATTTTGGCAAGCGATTTTTTACCATCATTTGGAATTTAGCTATCTATTATATACTTTTTTGTATATATAATGTACTTGATTTTATTGAATGTTTGTTTATTTTATCACTTTTTTAATTTATATTTATAATTATATTGTTTTAAAGGATGGGGGAGGAGGTCTAGGAGAGCTTTCTCAGACGGATTTAACAGGACTCGTTAGCGGTATAGATGAAGAGGAAGATATTTTCAAACAACTAGACAGCTCATTTGAATTGGAACAATTTTTTGATTTTTATGAAGAGGGAAAGGTGATATATAAAGTTCATTATATTTAGATCTCTGTCCACCATCACAATCATTTATCTTTTGGTATAATACCAAATTGTTAAATATCTTATTAAATGTTTGTTCATTCGTCTTTTTATTTTTCTATTGAACATTAAAATAAGCTGGTGAACCTTGATTTTGTTTATTATTTTTCCAAGTGGTTTATTTTATCAGTTCTAAAGAAGATTAACGTTCAGTCAAATGAATGATTAAATTATTCACAGTTCGATAACTAGTACTCCCACTTCCTCTCACTTGTAATGTTGAATATTTTCTTGATCAAAGTCATCTCCGACTTTTGTTTGCTTGGATTCTACTCCTTTAGCACATCTTCAAAACTATAGCTCTATATCCAAATCTATCGAAAACAATAGGTCATGTTATATCGATCAAGAGAAAATATCCGTAGTAAGATGGTATTTCCAGAGGAAGCCACAATATGTCTGTAATTTAAAAATATACAAAATCAAGGGTTTTTTTCAGTTTATTTATTTAAAAATAATAAATTTAGATGATTTGGATATTCTTTATCTTTTATGCAAAAACATAATAAAAAAGTTGTTTATTGTATTTTATTTTAATTCAAGTAATTTATTAGAATTTTAGATATTTAATTATTCATAACAGTGATGAAGTTAAATTTCAAATCTTACCTCTTTGAATTTCATTCCTCACCTTGATAATGATTTTTTTTGTGAATTTCATAATTTTCAAGATGCCAAACACTGAAACATAAAATTAAGTCCAATGAAGTCAATTATATGGAGAAATTAACATGAAATACTATTTTCTTTAGCAATAAATTTATATGATATATAAATTATCATAGATGATATGGAGTTTGAAAAATAATCGGAAAGGTTTGGTGTCATCTGGAAGTGATCCAAGTAATAAATCAAATCGAAGAAGCTCCAGTTCAAAATGTTTTTTTTTACATTACTACAAATGGGCAAATTAATTATTCACCAAAAATTTAATCTTTTTTAACGAAAAAATCTCAAAACTGGAATATTTTGTACTATATTGCTTCTTATCATTGAGTTATAGACATTTAAAGCTTTTTTTTTTTTTTTTTTAACTTCAAAACGAATTTTATGCATCAATCGCTTAATGTAAATGTCATCTCTGGAAGAGGGGTCTATACAAGCTTATTATAAATAGTGTAATGATTATGTACAACCTAGTTATTTTTCATTTTTTGAAAACTTTAAATTTGTAACATAAGACCCTTATTCTCTTATATTTTCAATCATTTGAAAAATTATAATATTTAAAAAGTATTAAGACAAATTTTTTATCCACGGCTTAGAATGAAAAGCTCGTATCTCAAATAAAAACTTAAATTTATTCTTTGCTTTATTTGATATTTAAGATCATATTGCACTATATATATTTTTTTAAAATGTTCCTACCAGCAGTAACCCTGACAGAAGGGAGGTTATTTTTGTGTTCCATATGTGCCATACAATACTTGTTTATACTATACTATACCATACTATGCTTGTTATAAAATAAAACAAATTTCAATTTAATTATATATGGCTATAAAGAATATGAACATATTGTTGGACAAAAGCTTATTCATTAACTAAAGCAAAAAGTAATTAATTTTTTTTTAGAGAGGTTTTCATTCTAGGCCATTGATATGTTCTTATGGTTTTATTTAAAATTTATGACATACATACGACAATATGAACCAATTGAACTCTATCTTGCTGTTATTAATAGTTAATTATCTAAGGCAATTGGATATTGTTTTATTGTTTTCTAATATCCTTAAACTAAATCCTTATACAGTTTTCTGCCAGTATTCATATTCTTATATTATTAATAGTTTTATTTTATTGATATTTTTTTCTGTTTTCAGGAAGAGAACAATAATAGTTTAATAGGTGGTAGCAATAAAAATTCGGCAACTGTAGCGCTTTTACAAGAATTACAGCGTAGTCAAGCGAATGCGAGAAAGTTCAATATAGCAGCGGCCAATCCTCTTTTAGCTGGTTTGTATCGTTCTATTGATAGAGGTGTATATTAAGCTATTATGGCTTATTTTTAAATTTGTGCTTATTCAATCAACTGTTGGAAATAATTTAAAAATTATTAAAAAAAAATATAATACTCATAGTTTGAAAATGAATAACCTAAAATATTAAGTAGTTCACGTTGCTGTATCATGATTCCCAGGGAACTAAATATCATTTTGCCTTCACTTAAAACCTGATTTGAATGGTATGTTAATAGAATAATTAATGCATTTTAAAATGCTATATGTTGAGATAATTATTATGTGCTTTGGCTAATTCTTTTTACCACAAACTGCTGTTAATAATACTGATGTACCAAAGCTATCTGGAATTTGGTTTTAAGCCGATATATTTAAAATCTTCTAAGATAAGAGGTGCTTTATTTAATTATAAATATTCAAAATGTTAAATTTTTAACCACTTGAATTCTATAACATGATTATTTACTGCTTTGTAAATCTTAATACCAAAGACAAATTGTTTTGCAATTAAAACAAATTAACATATTTTAAATTAATCTCCTGGCTACAAATATTAATGAAAAAAATTAAAAATATATGATAACACATGGATTTGAGCATGAATAAAATTGTGGCAACTTATTTTTTATTTTTATTAAAAAACAGAAATGTTTTAGATAACCTATCTTTCAACTAATAATAAGTTACTATTGATAAAATGGATTTTCAAAATACAGATTCACTACTGTTCTTTCTTGAGTCTTCAATTTGTTCTCTGTAGCTTGGCGTTTAGGGATTTTCATAGTTCACAAGAGTGAGAAATATTTTTCTTCCTCGCTAGCAACCAATCATTTTTCCCTGCATCTACTTCATGATATGAGTAGCACAGCCAGGGGTTTTCCATTGGGCATCTTCACTTCTGTTCTTATTTTCTTCAATTTTTGGACCTTAATTCTTCTTTTTTGGACCTTATTAAGGGATACACTCTACATAGATGTTTTCACCTTAATTTTCACTTTTTTTCCTCTTATCCTTCTTGGATTCTAACCTACCGCATATTTCGAAATACTAAAACATATGGTATATTCCAACTATTCTTAAGAGATATTTGATCTCTGCTAAAGTTATTCTACTCTGTCGTTTAGTGGTCTTTTTTATCAGTCTCATGAAGAAAGGATAGATATTCTTTTTTTAAAAATGGTGATGATTTCTACTATTAGAAATCTCTTCTCTTTGAACATTTTACTACCCATGCATATTTCGGATTCAAGGTAAGTGAATTAATTTGAGATTTCTAATTATTCTCTACAGCATGATATGAGGTGAATTTTTTCAGATCTTCTGATTACTTCTTCACATTTATATATGTCCCTTTTATAATCATTTCTGCCTCCTATAAATGCTTATCATCTGCATGTGCCATTATTTCCGCTAAGATAGTTTGCATGTTTCAGTGCACATTTATCGACTTAGCTTTTGTTTTATGATAAAAATATTTTCATATTATGAACAGAAGAGGGCTCAGGTGTCTTCTTTTTTTTTCTTCCTTTTCAATCGAAAATTTTTATTACCATTTACCCTTATGATGATGTTAGTCTGGTGTGCTAAATGATTGGAGCCTTGATATTTTATTTCTAGCCCAAGTATTTTCTGAAGCCAATATTGGTGTGAAAGATAAAATCCAAGACTTTGCTTCCTGGGTGGAAGCAAGTTAAATCTACCTGCTTTTTTAGCTAGTGAAAAAATTATATACTCAACATTGGAATCTGTTGTTGTTTTGGTCATTGTTGCTTTCTTAATTGTATGAAAACGAACTTGCCCTCTCTTGTTCTGAAGTTTTCTCTGAAAGCTCATGAACAAAATATTTTGAAATAAATAGATTTTGCATACTATTTTATTTATTAGAACTGCTACTGAAATATGCTGACTTGAAAACTTTGCAGCAAAACATTTTCTTTTCTTTTTATGTGGGCATAATCTTTCCATGTAAATAATTTGTAAATTAATCTAACTGATTCCTCTAACATTAGGATATTATATTCAAAATTAGAGATTTTTACTGTACAGAAATATAATAATAACATTATGAGAATAACAATAACATTTTAAAATAATAATTAAATTGGTTGAAGGGAGTTTATAAATTTCTGTGAAATTTCCATTAACATACCTATTGGCTTCATGGTGGATTTTTGAGTGTTTGGGTACTTATATTAGCAATTGTTGTTGTGCAATTCTATGAACATTCCATAGTCTTGTTACTATTTCATTTTATAAGTTAGTCATTGAAACAGCAATGTAACAAAAGCTACGTATCTACTTTCTTAATAAGAGCTTTAAAATATTACCAAAAGTTTTTTCTTCAGTTTTAATGCATCAGCTTTGTTAGTAAAATTAAATAGATCACCTTTATTATTGAATAATTTACTTTCAATTTTTTACCAAAATATAAATTTGCTTTTTATTTAACGTTTAAGCTTAACTTATTGTAATGATTTAGTGGCTAGGATTTTTTTTTTTTTTTTCAATAATCTACTTCACCTTACTTTAGTTTATTTTGAAATAAAATGTGGATTTTTATAGGTTTTATTAGCATGCAGGACAACGACCAACTACATGAATTTTTCACTTATCAGTATCAATATTCTTAAAGAGTAAATAAATAATTTAATTATAGTTTGTATGTAACACAAAAAAAAAAAAAAAAAAAAGTGGGGGTTGAAATGAAAAATTTGAATATTGAAATTGGAGAAGGCAGTAATTTTAAAATTGATCCAAAAAATATGATGTCATTTAAAAACATTAATGACAAAATTATTACTAGCCAAAAAAGTCTTGGCACCAACCATTATTTCAAAAATAAAAATATTCTGTGTAATTTACCTATGATCTTTATTGGTCATCTATAAAACTTTTATCTTTGAAAAAACAACAAAAATTGACGGTAGTTTTTATTTTTGAAATAAAAAATAATTTTACAAAATTTAAATTAAAATATATATATATATTTTTTTAAAATCAAAATCTTCATTTGCTATTAATCCTTGCTAATTATCCTTCATTAGACATTGGTTTATTTGTTTTTAAATTCTATATTCATTTAAATAAAATTGAATATAAAACATTTCATCCTCCTAAAATTAACATATTATTGTATTATAGAAAATAGATTAAAATTAAGATAATTAATTAATTTGTATATTACAGCAATGGAAACCAATTAGCAGAAATACATAACAAATCAAACTCATTATTCAACAGAAAAATAATCACATAAATTTATACAATATATCCTAAATAAAGTTTTTGTTTTTATTAATCGATAAATCAAGCAATGCATTGTAAATTTGTAAATGCGTAACCAGACTTGGGCTTATGTAATGTTGAATAATGCATAATAAATCTAGTAGCAATTTTGGAATTTGAAAATTATATGCATACACGTAATCATTTATTAATTTGTACAGCAATTTTTTTTTTAAATTATTACATATTATAAACTGATGAATTAGTGAATAAACAAATGAAAAATAATTGTTTAACTGGGTGAAAGTTTTTTTATATTTTTATTTAAATCATCCAATGAAATGAAAAAAATGAACTTATTATACTTTTATGTGTGAAAAGATTAAAAATGAATTTTCGAATCTGCTAAAATTAATTTTGATTCTAATAAGGCCCAAGTCAGTGGTTGATAAATAAATTCAGAAATTTAATAACAAAAGTTTTCTATTTCATAAAAATTATAATTTAATTCAGTTCTTAAATAATTCAAACTGAATTCTGATAATTTTTATGGAACAGAATATTAATTAGAAGTATGGCATATGAAATGAATATCTAGCTGGCTTTTTCTCATCTTCATGTTTATATATTTTCTAAATGATAAGTAACACAATTTTATTATTGATTTAAATATGTCATGAATATTGCCAGTATTTTGGAGGTGATGTTAGTTCATTTTTTATTAATTTATTTATAACCATAAGATTAATTTATTCATTTTTAGTTTAAGTATTGATTTAATATTGGCAAGCAAGGTAGCTTTCATTAGCAATTGTTGGAAATAAGTTATAAGCTTAATACAATTTTTGAGCAACTGCTCATTCCTCTAAACAAATTATAAGAGTACAATTTATTCTATACCTAATCCTCATGAGTTTTTAAAAAGTTTCTTAAATTTTTTATTATATTATATATAGTTAAACAATTCTGATAACCATTTTATATTGCATTAATTAAATTCATTCCTCTGTAATTAAATAGTTTTAAACTAACGACAGTTGACATGATTGATAAGAAAAAGCCACTAGAATGTTTTTTTTTTCTTATAGAATACCAAGTTAAAAATTAAGCTCTTAAAAATTGAAATGTACTTGGATTTTTATATTTAAGATCCCAAGATACATTTAAATTTTATTAATGTAAAAATGTCATCCAATATTTTTTTTTAACTGAAAAGTTTTCGTATTTAAGAGCTGAATTTTTCTTGGACTCCTCCTCAGGTTGTCTGCAATTAAGTTAAAAGACAGCAGCAAGTTTGTTATATCTAAGAGGATGGAGAATGATATTAGACAGCCTGCTCCCTGTATTGTCTGTGGCTATTGTTACAGAGAAATTGGCGGCACCTGGGCCGACGGTCGTGGATCAGCAGTTTCCGAGGATCAAAACAGAACCAGACTCCAGACAAGGTAGGTCAAGTTTAACTTAAGTTTATATATTAACAAAAAAATTAGTTGATGGCATGGGTCTTCCTTCTATATATTTTTACTAGCTAGGGTGCCCGGCTTCGCTCCGGTAGTTGTGTGGTAGTTTTAATACCAGGAAAACTTTAAAATTAAAGGAAATAGAGAACAAAATTAGCACCTTCGGGAAAATTCGGTTTTAATTTGGTATCAATATTCTGCAGACTTGAGATCTGCAGAGTCCGCCCAAATAAGGAACCCTGTATAATTTACAGAGGGTTAAAAATGGTAAATGAACAAATAATTTTGCTGCTACTTTGTCGACTTATGCATCGTTTTTGATGGTTTTTGTGATTCTGAATCCTATAAGCCCATTCCAAGCAGTCAGCAGATAATAAGTTATTAGATTATAGTTGAAAAATCTGATATCTCAGTTAAAAAAAATTATATTTCGATTAAAACTTAAGCGCCGACTACTATGATGGTCCTATTAGATCCAGAAGTATAGAAACTACCGATGATTCATAAAAACTTTTTTTTAAGACCTTTCTTCCATTTCAACCACCCTTAGGATATCCCCCCGTAATTTGAACGGTTTCTGCAGATCTCGAATCTTACTACTATTACAAAGTGAAAACCAAAATTTCATGACGGCACAATTTTTTCATCATATTTCTTTTTATCTTGAACTATGAGGGATGATAAAATCTTATTGAAAAAATGCTTTTATTGGAGTTAGTCGTTTTGTCAACTGGAATGCTCATCATAGATAGTAATCAAACCAACTTCTTTTTCATAACTACAATGAGAATACTTCAAACTTTTTATTTTCCATTTATGTTCAGTCAATTCATCTCTTTTTTTATGTCTGATATTATTCACTCACTGTACTACTAAGAAATATTCACTCATATTGCATTAAATTTACTTAAGTATGTATTATATATAGATTAAATGTTATGTGCTGATCATGTATTAGCCTTCATACGAGAAAACTATTTTTTTAAGGAACCCAATTGGTTTTATAATTAATTCTAATTACATTGCAGAGATGTAAAATCATTATTTTATTTTGAAAGCAAAGGAGAAACTAGTTATTTTCGCTTAGTTTTTTAGTAATTTAAAAAGAACACCTGAACAAATATATAACCTTTACAAAATTAACTGAATGAATGAACAATAAACATTGAGTGAAAAGCACCCTAGAGCACTCCTGGTAGTCTGGAGCTCGAACTAAATTTTTCATTCATAAACTCGTATCTCAATCTCAGAGAGGCTAATTAAATGGTGCAAGAGGCTTAAAATTCCAGTCCTTTTCTCTTTAATTTTACACCCTTAAGAGAAAAAAGGAAAACTTCTTCTCCATTAGGGATTATATGGCTGAATAACGACATAACTTTCTTAATCATAAGTGGAGTCGTTTTTGAGCCTTATCGGCACACACATTGTACACTTTGCTTTATAATATATATATTGATTAGTTATGCTATTAGAAAAATCTTTATTCCCTACTTCAAAGATTTATAATCAAAATTTCTTAAAACTAAAGATTCGTTTTCAACGGTACGACTATTACGAATATCTTTCAAAGACTAAACTTGGACACTATTTCTTCGTATTTTCTATGTGCTGCAAGCTATTGCAGTTAGTGTCGCATACAGTGAAGTAGTTTAATTGTTAAAACATTTATGAGAGTACCACTGAGGAATTCCAAATGCACCACAAGCAAAGGCTTAATGAACCCGAAGGCTCGAACTACCAATCGCTCCCTACACACCTCCATCCTCTCCCTCGCCCATCCAATCACTGATTAATTTTACTTTTAGGTATTCGTTCACAACTAAAACTCCCAATTTTGCTTGCCCACTTTAACCGATAGTGACGCATAACTTTGGTTACATTTACCGGGTAAAATTCATGCAATTCTGCATTGTGTAGCCATCTAAATTCTCCTGTTGAATCATCCTTCTTTGGCCAAAATATTCTATGCATTACTTTATTTTCAAAGACCCTAAAGGCATTGCTCATCCCTTACTGTAAGTGGCTATGTTTCACATTCGTAAAGAACCACTGGAAGAATTATGGCTTTGTAAATTCCAATGTTTAAATTTCAGGACAAAAGGGTGTGAGCTAAGTAATTTTGGTACCAACATATAACACAAATTTACTGCCATTAGCTTAGCCTTAACTTCCTCTTCAATTTAGTTTTTTCTAGGTATTGTATATCCTAAATATCTAAATATTAAAAAAATTAAACAGCTTCAAACGTTTTTTCTTCTACTTCGATATCCCCAAAATCTTTCAATATATTTCATCTAAGTGTGAAAAGAGACTTAAAAGACTTACAAAAATTATTTTGGTAAGTGGGATAATTAGGTGATATGAAATTAGAGTATAACTTTAATTCTGAAGTATTTTAACAGTGTTAGTGCCAGAAAAAAATTGTAAGGGGAGATAGGTCAATACAAAAAAACAAAACAAAAAAACATATGTAAAGTGAAAATAACAGCACAATTTTGCACAGAACTTTATTGAATTATTATACATAAATACTTCTATCCTGGTAAATTTGTAAGAATTAGATGAGAGCATTTATTCCGCTCGGTAATTTTTTTTTTTTTTTTTTCGAAATTTGGAGGGGAGAGGAGGGATCTATCCCCATATCCCCCCCTCCTGCGACCTCCCCAGCATTTTAAAATACAGCATTTCAAAATTTAGCATTTTGAGACGCCATGCAAAAATTTATATATTAAAATCTAAGTTGGTGATTATTTCCTTTAAAGGTCCTTCATTATTTCGAAATAGATGGGGGTGCATTTAAGAAAAAAACTTATTTTAGGAGTTGAAGTTAAATTTTTTAAATGGCTATTATAAAATAAGAAATCTCATTTTATTGAGGCTTTTGCTTTGTTAACTCATTCTCAATCTTGATTTTTTAAATAATAGTACCTCTATTACCTAACTTGGCAAGCAGTTGATTGCTTATCAAAATCAGTGAAAAATATTGTAATGTCTTACTTTACATTAGTAAAAAATCAACACAGTTCTCTCATCTACATCCTTAGCCTTCCCTTGGTATCACCTTGAAAACTCTAAGCAACTAAATATTGTAACTATTTGTGAGGCGCTATCCCAAAAAAAAATTTTGGATGGGGGGATACACCTGTATAAAAACAATAAACAAGAAAACATATATATATATACAGCGAAGGCACAGTACAATTCTTTATTTATAAAAAGGATAGGAACTTAAACACTAGTATATTAGATTTTTTTTAAGAATTAGATGGTTTAATATACCACACTTATCGTTTATTTTTTCTGAAATTTTGGGATGGAGGAGATTGATTCCCTACATCACCCTCCATAAGACTTCTTCAAATTCATGAATTTTCATACCACAGCGAATTGCCATGAAATAATTCATAGCGATTTATTATACCTTAAATTTTGGAGTTTTCAGAAGTTAAAAATTAAATTAAATTTAATAATATAATTTTATCAGGAGATAAAAGATTAGCCATGGCAGGGAATCAATCTGCCAATAGTTGTTGGTTGTGGCCAATTTTTTCTCTTCTGATAAAATTATTTAAAAATTATAATAAACTAATTTCCAACTAATAAAGTGAATTTATCTCAAATTTTAATTTTTGTAACCATCTTAAGTACTTTAATTGTATGAAAAAAAATTTAATTTCATGTTGAAAATAAAATTTTTAATGACATTATTAAATCCAACATTTGTACTTAGTGTTGGTAGAAAGTCCAAAATTATTGAGAGTGCCCGAAAAATTATTTAATGAATATTTAACATAAATCAGTTTTCAATGCTTGATATTTTTGAGCAATTTAACTGAGAAGAATCTTCAACTTAAAAAAAAAATAAATAAAATAAAGAAATCTTTTTGAACTGTGTATCTTTTATATTGCAAAGGGATTTTTAAAAATAGGCTGCTGTAACCATGAATAAAGTGGAAACCACAGCGCTCAATTAATAATGAACTCTCGACGGCGAATGAATGGCTTTAGTTTTAGATGGTCTAAAGTCTCTCAAGAAGGCCTTTGTCCACAAGAATTCCTGTTTCATTCGTTCTGCTTCATCGCTTACAATTGTTTCCTCAAGAGTACTTACAACCTCTTTTGATTCTGCAGTCGCATTTTTCCTGGTTTTAGTTCATAGGCCAGTCTCCTATACCATTTTCATATATTAAAAATTTTTGTGAATTTTTATTTCAATGGATGAAAATAAAAGACTAAAATTTAAAATCGAAAGAATATGAAATGTAATGATAATTTTCTTTTTTTAATCTCGGAAAAAGATTAAATGAAATTCATAGAAAGAAAAAAATCTCATAAGTAGGTAATAATGGTAAATACAAAAAAAAATACAATATTAAAGATTGCCATGAATAGTTGCTTTTTGTCTTACTTTTGACTTAAATTAGAGAAGTCTAAACCTTTTTTTTTTGTTCTTATTTTGACATTCATAGATCTTTTTTTTTTCTTAACTTTCTGGAGTTAAAAATTTTTATTGTTCAATTTTTTACCTTTGAAATTATGGAAGTTTTCTAATTGGATTTAGGTATAACTTCATTTATATCTTTTTTTAATATTTACACCCATATTCAACCATCCCATCTTCAGAAATATTTTGCTTCTTTTGATGTTCAAGAAGATTCTTGAAATCATGTCTTTATTGGTATTAAGTTATTATTTATTATTTATTAACTTGTGTCCATTTATCATGAATAAATTATAGGAGTAAATGTAAGCCATGATTTAAAGAATCTTCTGTAACATCCAAAAGAAGCAAAATATTCCTGATGATGGAGTAACTCGAAACATTGAATGCGAGAGTAAAAGACTTAATTAAAAATATAAATAAAGTTATTATTCATCCACTTAAAAATATTGAAATAAGAAGACAAATATTTTTATTTATGTTAAAATATTTCCAGTTGCTATATAAGTATAAAATACAATTTAAAAAAATATTCAAATTTAATGCAACAGCTCCAACTAAAATTTAGATAAATTAATATCATAACCCATTTTAAAATTAATATATTATTACTTATTTTGAGAAATGATACTAATATTGACATCTGAGAGACGTTGATTGTTGCTGCTACCTAGCGGTTGAAATTAAAACTAGGCTCCTAATCACTTTAAGCTTCACATTTTGAATAAATTCTACTAATAAATAAATTCTTTCGATTATATTTTATCTTTGTTATCAGAAAAATAATAATAAATTTCATTGAAAAGTCTGTTTATAGTTATAGTAATAATAATAATATTTATTTGTTTGTAAAACTAACGAATGCATTAATCTAGATACAGATAGAAAATATATCGATAAAACCTTTCCGAAAAATATAATACTTAACAACTTTTTGTGTTTATAATGTTTCTATGATTAAAAGTTCGTATTTTTATGGTCTGATCATAGGTAAAATATTTTAATATATTAATAATTTTTTTTTTTTTAAATCAGTATAAAATTAACATATTTTACTTTAAAATCGGAAAACGGATTTATAAAATCGAAAGCATGTCTTCTAGCACTGGATACCACTTAATCTAAGGATTTCTTGTTAAAGGTAAAGCATATTATAACAAGAGACATTGTTAACCGAATTAATAAATACATATATATTCCGCATTTCGTACTTGAAATGGTAAAAACATTACATCAATTAATAAGAACGTCTCTACATTAAATATAGTTAATTAATAAGATAAGCTCGGACCAATAGTTTTAAGTGGAGCAATGTAAGAATTAGTTGTTTTATTTTTTCGCAGTTGTTAAAATATGTTATTGGAAATTGTTATTGTTAGAATATAAATCGTTCGTTAAACCCACATTAAACTGCTTGGTCGATTAATTTTAAGAGTAGTTAACCTAATGTAAGCGAGCCATTGAGGCACGTACGAACGAACGAACGGAAAATAATCGTTGGTTGTCTCGTTTGTCATGTTTAGCCGTTAAAGTCATTCACAGGAGCTAAAATGTAACATGCATTTTTTATTTATTATAAGTATCTGAATTTAACATACATTTTTTATTGATTACATGTACCTGAATTTTAAGTAGAAGACATTTCTCTACACTTCATCCCAAAAATAAAAAAACAATAATAATAAAATGACTCAGATTATCATTTAAGAAATGCAACCTTAGAGACCTTAAACTTTTAAATTTATCCGGAAAGGATAGTTTTTCAAAAAGACGTGGTTTTGATTTCCTGCTCTTGATTTGACTCAGTACTTTAAATTAATACCCCCCCCCCCCCCCCCATAAGCTACGGAAGTGAAATCGGCAAATGAATGATATTCAATGGATTTTATTCCATCCGGAAAAAATGGAGTTCAGCTCGAATTTATTTTTTTAGTTATTTGCGTAAGTTGATACATCACATTTCACTATTTTCTACTTTGCCGATTTTGTCTTTTTCAAAAATCAAAATTAGACCTAGTATAAGAGGCTTGTTTAGACCTAGTTTTACTTTAGGCATATCAAATTTGGGCATAGAAAAATAAAATTTAAAACACAATTTGTGATAGGCTAATTAGAAAATTAAAATCTGACCAAGTTTTGGCAGATGAGCACAGATTTTATTTGTCTTAGAAATTATTAAATTATTATTAGGTAAATATTTTACATTTTGGAAAGTTAATAAATTGTGAAAAATATCGTTGGCCGTAGCAATAATCGAATTTAGTTTGTTTGGTTTTTATTTATTTAACGTCATTTTATACTACTACGGCTAATCGGACGATGATACAGTAGGAAACCTATTTTTCCCTACCAAGTTTTTTTACTCCCTTCAAAAAATCCCATGTTCACCTGCGGGGCTACATGGTAGGTTTTAGTTTAGTTTAGTAGGTTGTCATGCTAACCAAATCACAATAGGTGACCCACTCGTAATCTAGAAATTCCCTTAAAAATTCGTATGAATGGTCATTATTGATCAAACATTATGAATGGAGATGACCCGGTGTTTAAAAATATATATATATTTTTTTAAAGGACCATATTTCGGCTGATATGGAATATAGCTTTTATAAGATTCGGCGTTCGTGCAATAAAGGTCATAAAACATGAAGGTCAGTGGGATTAGTTTATCTTGTATGTTTTCATTGGAAAAAACGTTTCTTCGATGACAACAGATACCGAATTCGCTAATAATCTGTGCTCCGGTAGTTCAATAACATCTGTTATGAAGAATACATCCGATCGTCTGATATAGATGTCACTGACTCGATGGATGCTATAAGACATGTTTCGGTGTTATATATTAAGTTCGCGCTAAAAGGGGAGTACCGCAATAAATTAAAAAAAAAATAGATAAAAACAACCAAGAAATTATTGGGTTCGGATTTTTGGTACAATGGAGGAAACTACTATGAAATGTTACTATTCATTCCTTAAGTCTGTTTCAATATAAATATTCAACATAAATAATCGTATTCACATTGAATCTATTGTTATATACATGAATTTGAATTCTCTAAAATACTCAAAGCCTATGTTGAGATATATTAAGCTGTGCACTGTCTGTAGTTGATGTCTCTTTTTTTTTTTTTCATTATGACTGTTGATGTGAGATGTGCTATATTTTGACCGTTACGACTGATTAAAATATTTATTAATATATATTATTTTCTGTACTGTTGATGCCTCATTCCCTGAAACGTTGAATACATCGCAAGTCTAAATTAAAATTTTCAGTTTTTCCGACGAATCTTTGTATAGAAAGCAAGAAACGGAGATAAAAGGGATTGAAAAAAATAAACTTTTATAAAATCTACGACAAAATAGTTTTTTTTTTGTTGGTTTTTTTTTTCAGTTGGACCAGTCTTGGACGCGCGTTATGAGCATATAATTATGAATGTGGTCTAAGTCAAAATAAAATAAAAATGCATTAATTAGTTATTTCCTACCACAATACTTATAACTAAATGAATTCCATACAATACAGAAATTACAACCTAAGGTTTCGTTTTTGATAATATCGTAAAAAAATACATTAAATTCATTTAGTTTAAAGTTACATGGAGTGAAATAACTAATCAAGAACTAGTCAAATACTCGAGAAAGCAGTTCAAATGCTATCGCCATTTTTCATAATAAGCATCAAAAATCCATCAAACTATGATTATTATCGTTGGCAAACACAAAAGATAAAATTAGTATTATTTTCCTTAAATTTGAAGCTATATAAAATCGAAATATTGTATGAAAATAAAACACCCGAGTTATTAATGTTTTAGATCGTTTATTAAGTATTAGAGCAAAATAGTTTGTAAGAAAAAAAAAGTAATAATTTCCAGAAAATCTGACGACAATAACCTTTAAGCAGGTGTGTGTGGATCATTTCTTAGCCATATATCGATTTTCTGATTTTCCAAGGGTAAATACTGAAGGGCATTATTATTCAATGCCATCGAATGAAATTTTATTAAAACCACGTCATCTACTTCAATAAATAGAGAAAGAGGGGGAAGGTGGAGAGCAATATTTATTGTTAAGCTATCATGTAATGCCCTGGGCATTTAGTTACACCTGGTGTTAGGTACACGTATGTACAGAATGTACAGATTTCCCTTGATTAATTAATTTATTTTAAAACAACATTCAAAATATGGCTATAAATTTAGAAACATGACAGGTATGCAAATTTCTTTCATTGAGTCCTTTATTCATAAACGTTATTTCCAGGAATAATATGCACGGGGAATGTCGAGAACCTTAAATTAAATTTGGTGTATTAATTTTTATATTACAAAATATTTATTAATTGTAAATAAATATTGTAATATTTTTTTTGTCATTTTATCGTTTTAGTCTTCTAAAATTTCATTAATCTTGTAATAAACATAGGCAAGTAATTAACGGGCATAGCATAAATTATAATTTTTTAAAATAAAATTTATTTATTGGAAGCGGACCAATACTCAAAATATGCGAACATGAGATTAAAATACGCTTTAAACTTATTTTTAGTACACAAATATATGACTTCGCTATTTTTACCTGATAAAACCATCCATTAGTTTTATCAGGTAAAAATTAGAAAAATTAGTTTCTTTTATTTTATTTAATTATTTTTTACGAAATCTCAATCAGGTCTTTAATTTTAAATATCAGCTCCAATTTTTTTAGTATTTCTGGTTTTAGCCATTTTTCTGTTTTAGACAAATATATGTACACTAAGTCGGGTTAGTTGCATATCAGTTATGTATCAAGAACGTCTAGATCGATTTTTATGATCTTTTAGTTTTTTAATTCTTATTTTCTCTGAACAAACTGCAAAAACGGTAATGAGGGGTTAATTTTTTACCTCCAATTTCGACCAAATTTGAAAGACTTTTTATTCTCCGATTTTATAGTAGCATAAGAAGGATAGTTTCACAAGAATGTTTTTTCTAGGCGGGGGGATGTGGAGGTATTATTAATTAATCAAAAATTAATTATTAATTTTTTACTAGTTTCAATGAATTTTGATAAAATTCTTGTAATTTATCTTATTTTTGATTGAATCCACTTCGACCTCTTTTATTCAGATACATATTTATTTATTTTTTTTATTTTGAAAAATATACAAAGATAATAGTGCATAGAATTAATTCCACATAACAGCACGAGCTATTTTCAATAATCTGTTTTCCTAATTCGCATTTGTATCCAACAGAATAATGTCAATGATTTGCTAATCTTGCTTTAAATTCGAAACTGGATATTTCTTGTTTCTAATCGGGGCATAGATTATTTAGGGATTTCTGGTGTTAAATCAGATCGCAAATATATTAATCCCTATATCCGTTAGAATTAGGTGAGTTGACAATTTTTAATTTTTCACTTGTCACATAATTCTCTGAGGAAATAGGGAGAAATGAACTCTCCCTTATAAAATTTTCAATATGATTATCATAAAAAATTCCATAACGTTAGTTCTATAAAGAGCTAATCTACCAACTAGATTTAGTTCTTGAGTTTTACCAGCTATAACCTGAAAAAAAAAAAATAAAAAAATTACTCAGAAGAAGAAAATTCAAAACCTGTTAATGTAATACCCAATCATATAATTAATATATTTATAGCAGTGCGAATAATTAAATAAATTATGATAAAATTGTGTTTAAAGAGTCACTACATATAACCAGAAGGGCAACCAGGATTACTATCAGGGGTGACTAAAATCATTTTATTGAATTTTAGAAAAAGATATCCCTCTATATCTATCAAGTACAGAATGTACTATCATTTATTTAACAATGAATAAAATGAAAAATTGTTTCTTAAAATTTAAATTTAATTTATTATGTGACTTCAGTGACAAAAAAAGTTTCTTTCTGTCATCTGGGGGGGGGGGGGCTTCAAAGTATTCGGCTGGCTAATAAATTATTTTTATTTATTTGTCTTATTTAAAGGCGTAAAAACTCTTTCGTCATCAACGCCTAAAATGATGCTAATAAATAATTAGTCTTTCTGTAATTTGTACTAAGAATGATTTAACTATTAATTTATTTTATTTATATAAAAAAATTCTGGCTTTTCGTCCATCTGGGCCATTTTCGATGTTTTTTATTTAATAGCAAGTAAACCACACCAGTATACTACAATATATCTCCCTATATTACAATTTTTAATAATGACCAATATAAATATAAGTAATAACAAGTATAAGCTAATAATATAATCAAAATTGAAATCGAAATCAATAAAGTTGACACAAACTATTATAAAAATATTAAAAATACATATGTAATTATCAATAAAAAAAAAAAAAAAACACATAATATATAATTATTAGTAATTGAAAAATCCCCGGCTATCGCCCCACCTCTAACAACGCGAATACGAGATAATGTTTTTAAAATATATACTATCATTATATCTGCTTTTACTTTTTTAAATTTTCAACCTTCTTACCCATTCATTGTTTTTTCGTTTTGTTTTTTAAGCATAAAGTACTCTGATGCATTATTTGGTAATTTCGTCGCATTCGTGCCGAGCATGACCAGTATGTTACGAATAAATATTTGATATATGACTTAAAATTTTATTACAATTATTAATTCTATAAATCAAAGCTCTTAAAGGATATCGGATAATATAATGAAGGGGATCAGTTTGAAGGGCAATGATCGGATTATGATCGGAGACGGTAGTCACATCGGCCTTGTAATTGTAAAGCAAACATCTTTATGCACGCGCATCTTCATCCAAGAATTACAGCAAAAACATAAAAAAAAAAAAAAAAAAAAAAAAAAAAAAAAAAAAAAAAAAAAAGGCAAAAAGGCAAAAAGAAGAAAACAAATCAAAACATGGAAACGTCGATTCCGTTTTAGCAACTGATAAAACTGTCGAATCGAATTAAAATATCTCAGCAAAATAAACCTTAAAAAAACAAAAACAGAATTTCAAAATTTTGAAATTATTGTTACCTTTTTTTAAAAATAATATTTGTTTATTTATTATAGAAAATTATGTACTATTCCGTTGTCCAAGTAACCTAATCTGTATTTCGTGAATCAGATTGGACCGACATTTTTTTTTTTCAAACAATCAACCGAGTGTAGCTCCGTTTCGTCCATTTAATAGCAACAAATATTAATCTATAGAAAACAAAATAAAATTAACAATTAATACATCCACTGAATAAAGTTCATTCACATCTGGAGTTTGGTAAATGATTTTTTTTTTTTTTTTTTCACCGAAACGTTTGTATGCTATTAAAATAATAATAAAAATAAAATATAAAAGTGAAATTCGTTTTTTATTAAATAAATTTGAAAAAAATGTTACAACAATTTTGGCCCGTTCAAAAATATTTGAAATTACAACCACTATCCAAGGGTTCGTTTTTGACAAAATCCTAAGGAATTATATTTAAGTAATTTATTTTAAAGTAATGTGGTATGAAAGAACTAATTTTTTTTTTTTTGTTGACATCTACGGGGTCCTTTCACCTTTAAAATGTGTAATATATAATATAATTTAGTAAATATAAATGCCATAATAGATTTTTTATATTATAAAAAAAAAAATGATATGTAAATGGTAAAAATGTTTGTAGATTTTGATTAAGCACTGAACTTGTCATGTTAGATAGACATTATTATTATTTTTTCGGATGGGTTTAAATATTCTCACTTCATCACAAGAAATGATATTTCGTTCTGAAGTTATTAATAGGTCTTCTTCGTTTTATTCAGTTACGATCTTTATGAGCTCAATAGAAAATGGTGTTCTTTTTTCTTTTCTTCTATATAATTTACATCGGTTGCTTTATCACAGAAGGCCTAAATAATATTTATTAATAACCATAGTAAAGAAATTAGTTTTTTTTTCTTCGAGTAATATTTTCTTTTATTCGAATAATAAACAACCTACAAACGGTATTAAAAGCAAGTTTAACGTTTATCGACCTCCTCACGCCGGTTTTTTTTTATAAGTAAAATCCGCTATTTCTGACTCATTCATTGACGAAATTCGAAAGTATAGATTCGATAGCCGACGTCCTAAAACTGCGAAAGGGAAGAATTCTCATCCGGCTGTAGGAAGAATTTTCACTTAAACCGCAGAGTTCAAGGAGAGAAGTTTATTATTGTGTATTGTTATTTTGCTGGCTGTGGCCAACCGCCGAGTTCTCGACCCAGAAATCTGCCAGCTTGTGGATACGGATTCCGCAACAATTCCTTTATCGCAATTACCTTAGTATACCCTATATATATATATATATATATATATATATATATATATATATATATATATTATATATATATATATATATATATATATATATATATATAAACACCCTATATATTGTTATATATTTTTTTTAAAGGTTCTAATAATCACAGCGATAATAACGTATTCGGAACTCCTTTTTTTTTTATAAGACAAATTTTAATTTCACTTACATATTAAGTAATATCATTTTGAATTATTCTGCCTGTGAGAGTATTTTAAAGCCCTATTTTCACGGTTAAGTTTTTTTATTGATCGGGATGAAAATGCTTTAGTTTACCTACCAATAATATGTAATTATAGCTTTGTTGCTAAACTTTAGTTTTGTAAATAAGCCTTAGGTGATTATTAAAAAGGAAGGTATATAATTGTTTTCAAATATGATTCTCATATATTAAACCAATTCTTTGTATATAAAATAAAGACAGAATTGGTATATGTTATCAATAACGAAAAATTATTAAATCCGTTTTTTTTTTTTCAAATTATAGTGAAAGCAGTTTAAAGCAGGGGCGGATTTAGCACGAAATTCGGGGGGTCATGACCACCAGTCTTATAATCACGTGGTTGGCAGCACCTAATTTTCAATGAGATTATCACCTTGTATTAATTAGGACTCAGATCTAAACAACCAAAAGTGATATGTTTAGGGCATAGTAACTACCTAATTGTATTATTCTATTAAAACTACAAAATAAATTGAAAACCTAAACTATTTGGGGGATGACCCTGTTAAAGCTACATACCAAAATATCTAACGATATTTAAAATTAAATAATAGCAATGACAAATAACAAAAAAAATCAAATTATCGTGACTCATTTAGCTTTCCATATTAAATTTTCGGCATAATTCAATTAATAGTTGTTTTATTTTGCTCACTAATTATATCATCTTTTTTTTTTTTTTTTTGTCATAATTTTCTACTACTGTAATTGTATTCTCATACTTTATCTGAATCGTTTTGTATCTTGTTAATTTACCCCTGAAGAAGACTTAAATTCCTTGACTCGAAATTTTGTTTTAATAATTTATTTAATAATACTTAATTAACACGCCATAGATTATTTATAGATCCTACGATTGCCAGATATTAATCATACCTACCCTTCGCTAATAATTTTCATTGCTCAAATTATTATAAATATATATACCTGATAATTTTTCTAAAATGATTCGAATTGTGTCTTTAAATTTCCCCTGATTGCCTCCCCGGCATTTTCATGGCCTGTGTCCCATTTCCCTTTTCATGAACTATTCTTCCACTTGGCTTAAATCCAGTTACTCTATTTTAAAATGATGTTTATCAAAAAATGCTGGGGGGACATTTCATTGCGAGGCCAAACGTATATATTTTTTTTCAGGATCCGGTGTCGAAAAATATTTGAATTTATTTCTACTTAATTATCCACACCTCCAAACATGATATTAGAAAAGGGATTTCTGGAATTTCGATTGATAAATTCATAAAATTTCAGTCTTTTCTTAGCTTAAAAATAATACTTTCCAGTCAAACTTTACTGAAAAAGATATAAATAATAAATTTTTGCACAAAAATATAAATAATTCTGAAACTACAAATAAATTAATCTTTAAATCTGAAGTTAAAGTTAAAGTTTGTGAAGTAGGTTTGTGTTTACTTCTGTCCCTTTAGAATTACAATACATTTCACATTGTCTTCTATATTAATCAAAGAAGCAGAATTAAAAAAAAATAAATAAATAAATAACAATAGGTAATTTACAAAAAAAAAATTTTAATTTTATTAAATTGTTTTGACGCTTAGTTCACTATGGTTTTACACCCACCATAAAATATTGTAACGTAAAACAAAAACCATATGATTCAAAAGAGTTCTATAGTAGGCTTTTTGTTGGAACAGTTACCAACTGTTCTATTACATTTTCGTGATTGTTCGAGAATCTTCTACGCTTTTCGAGAACCTTCTAGAATGTTCGAATTCAGACATTCTGATTGATAAGGAGCAATGGACTAGAGCCTTAGTCTTGCTCTGAAGATCGAATCATATGGATACTTTTGTGTTACTGTATTATTACAAGTAGATACTTTTTGTAACATTGTTAATTATTTGAGGTTTTATTATTTGTCTGATATTGTGAATTATTTTCGTATAATAAAAATTATTTAAACCCACGTAAAGGAGCGTTTACACGCTCAAGCCATTTACACAAATCAATCGTTGCGTGTAAACGCTGGTTTGAAGTTTAGTGCAAACCAAAAAATTTGGCTTGTGCTAAGTCTGTCCGGACAGAAAATTGGCTTGAATTTGGTGTATTGGCATGAGCGTCTAAACGATTTTCAGGCATGTGTAGTGAATGAAACCCGTAAATACCTGTTACTTCGACCGCTATCAACTCGTTTATTGTCCTAGTGGTGAGTGAAAAACATTGGGTTTCAGATTTCATTGAAGCATAGAAGTCGTTCCCGTGTTCGTGGAAAGTAAAAAGCAGAGATTACAGCAACCCTAAAGCAAAATCTCATGCATACGAGGCTTTGGTTGAAAAAATGCGACTCGTGGACCCGAAGGCCAACACGGAGGGTGTTTATAAAGAAATCAACTCTCTATGAACTGCCTACCGAATAGAGTTGAAGAATTAGTTCATCCTCCGCGTTCTCAATTCCAAAATCATACACTAATTATCAACTGTAGAATTAGTATTTTTTTCACATTACCGACTCAAAAAACTACACTTTTTACATTTGTGTAAAATTGAACTGAACGTGTAAATGGAAATATTTCATTCAAACCATTTGCACAAACTGGCTTGCGCAAGCCAGTTTGTACTATTGGCTTGAGAGTGTAAACGCTCCTCAAGTGTTACGATATGATAATAAATAACTTTCTAATAGACACAAAAAAATTAACTACTCCCTTAAGTCTTGAGATATTTTTCTTTAGAACAATAATTAAATCACTGCGTGTTATGTAAGAAATTAGTCATGACACATCTAATAAAGGTATACGTCAATACTTTAAATTAGGTTATAATGAATTTTAAATCTAATGTTCTGAAAAAATGCAAAAAAGTCAACGTTTTCATTAAGCATACCAAAGACGTGAACGTGAGATAAAACGGAATTGAACTCAAAAACAGAAATCTATTTTTATCTTAAGTAGGTAATTTACGTCGAAGTATAATAACAATAATCTTCGTTCGTTCACTATAAGGAAATTTAAGCTCTTTGGATTATTTATGCATTAGTGATAACATTTTCGATTTCTTATTATACGATTAACGTTTAATAATATTTATATGGTGTTAAAATTTTATGTTCAATGTTATTTTATATTTAATAGATACTTTTATCCCCATTGGGACCCTAAAAAGGATGTAGTTTCGAAAGACCCACACCGCCAGCAGCCATGTTTGGCGTTGATTTGAAAATCTATCGCTTGACCTCAAAGCGTCCATTTTATTTTAATGAGCATTTTTAGTGGCCTAATGTTTGATTTCAATACCATATTAACACTTTTTTTTCCTGTCATTTCTACCTAATAAATATTTAATTATATAACTGATCGTATAAATAAATGGAGTACATTATTTCTTATAAAAAAAAAAAATTAAATTAAATGTACAAAATTAAATTAAATTTCTTAGAACATTTTGGCTTTCTCAGTTATTTTCATTCACAAACAATGAACACTACGATTGGTCTTAAACTTGTATTGGATTATTTTTCAAAGGTAGATAATTTTCAATGGTATTGCCTATTTCTGAAGAAACAAAAACCATTTACCAACTAAGAACTAGAGGAACCACAAGCCTACGAACACGAAAAGCATTCGATAATAATCAATATATATTATAAAGCAAAGTGTACAATGTGCGTGCCGAAAAGGCTCAGAAACGACTCCACATACGATTAAGAGATTTATGTCAGCGTGTAACTGTAGGTCCCCTAACGGAGAAGAAGGTTTCCGTTTTTCTCTTAAGGGTGTGAAATTGAAGAGAAAAGGACTGGAAGTTTAAGGCTCTCGCAACATGTAATTAGCCTCTCTGAGAATGACATACGATTTTATGAATGAAAAATTTAGTTCGAGATGCAGACCACCAGGAAGCGCTAGGGTGTGTTTCACTCAATATTTATTGTTCATTCATTCCGTTATATTTGTAAAGGTTATATATTTTGTCAGCTGTTCTTTTTAAATTACTAAAAAATTAAGCGAAAATAATTAGTTTCACCTTTTCTTTTAAAATAAATTAATATTTTACATATCTGCAATCAATGAGAAAACCGACTGGATACTTTACAAAATTAATTTTCTCATAAGAAGGTTAATTGATTAACACATTACATTTAATCAATATCTAACATATACTTAAGTAAATTTAATGCAATATGAGTGAGCGAATAAAAACAGACATAAAACAAAAAAGAAGAGCTGAATAGACTGATTATAAACCGAAAATAACAAGTTTGAAGTGTTCTTATTGTATGTAGTTATGAAAAATGGTTTTATTACTATGTATGATGAGCATTCCAGTTGACAAAATGATGAATTGACTCCAAATATTCATGTTTTCAATAAGATTTTATCACCACTCATAGTTCTGGATAAAAAGAAATATGATGAAAAAATTGTGCCCTCATGATATTTTGGTTTTCACTTAGTAACAGTTGTCAGATTGGAGAAGTGCAGAGTTCGGCCAAATTAGGGTGTGGTGGGGGGGGGGGGGATAAATTAAGGGAGGTTGAACTGGAAGAAAGGTCTCACAAAAAAAGTTTCTATGAATCTTCGGTATTTTCTAAACTTCTGGATCTAATGGGACCATCACAGTAGTCGGCGCTTAAGTTGTACTCCAAATATAGTTTTTTTAACTAATAATCTAATAACTTATTATCTGCTGACAGTTTGGAATGGGCTTATAGGATTCATAATCACAGAAACCATCAAAAACGATGCATGACTCGACAAAGTTGCAACAAAATTAATTGTTCATACACCATTTTCAACACCCTATAAAGTATATAGGGTTCCTTATTTGGGCGGAAACTGCAGATCTCGAATCTTAATATTGATACAATGTTAAAATTTTCAAGAAAGTGTTAATTTTGTTCTATAATTTAATTTTAATTTTAAAGTTTTTCTGTTATTGAAACTGCCACACAACTACCGGAGCGAAGCCGGGCACCCCAGCTAGTTGCGAATAATAATGAAATCTTCACTAATTAATTTAATTTAAGTATTTGTTATTAAATTACTCTGAGTTAAAATAAAAATCTTTTTTTTTTTCAAACTCGTTTATGAGTTCTCCTTTTTTCTTTTTTAAATTCGCTCGATATTTCATATTATAAGTAATTTAGTTATTATAATAAACCTTGCCATACGTTAAAAATAAAAATTATGTAAGTTCGAATTATAATTTGGTATATATAATTCTGATTAATTATAAATTGTATACATGTTCCAAAATTTATTACGATGAAAGTTCCCGAGTTAATTAAATAAACAATGACAAAAAAAAAAAAAAAATCAAAATCTAAAAAAGAAAAAGTCTGTCTCCTCTTATTTTAATTCTACAATATAGAAGATTAGCAATTACAAACTAACTACTAGTTAAAAAAAAAAGATTGGAAAATAGACCATGATTTCATAGGAACTTTTTTTTGTAGGAAATTCGATAAAGATTTGCTGGTATTTCTCGTTCTTTATTTATCCCAAACACTCCGGATATATTACATTCCTTAATCTGTACAATGACTAAGTGAAACTGGTGATATTAAACAACGGGAGAAAATAAAAAAAAATGAGCCATAGACGTAATCCATTGTGAACAACAGATTCTAGGCACAATAGAAGGATATGAAGGTCTTTATGGATAGAGAGGATTGGGAAGTTGAGCTTTTTGAAGGTGAAGAAGTTAATGCTCTGGTTCCAGTATCCATGACCCACATCGCCGATCTCATTGTCCCCGTCTTAACAAAATGGAGCTTGGTTCCTCCTAGGGATCAAACCATGGCATTGCCGCTTAATTAAGACAAACAGATCCTTTAAGGTTGTTTTAAAACAAAAAAAATTGTGTTTAGCTATACTTCAAGAATCTAACTGAACCTAAAGATTACAATTTCCATCAACATATATATGATTCATAAATAAAAGAATGGGATAATAAACTAGTATTGTGAAAATTTATACCTTCTTCCTTTATTCTTCGTTTATCCGGACTAAATGGGAGAATAGGCATAGATTATCCAGGCAGGATAATCGAAAGTCCAGATTACCGCTAAATATGAGTATCTAATAGAACCAAAAGAAATCCTTAAAAAAAAAATAATAAATAATTTTATTTAAGAATTTTAATTCATCTTCAAACTGGACTCTTTCCTTTCATCATGCCCAAAATGCCTTAATTATTAGCCAACTTAAAGCAACCACGTTCGCTGATTGTCGTAATTGCTGACAGGTGTGAATTTAAGTTTGAGAAAAAAAAAAAAGATATGCAGACTCTAGAACACATGGATTATAAGTGATTTTGTTCCCATTTTGGGTAAATAAAAATGCCTTTATTATTAGCCATCTTAAAGCCACCACGTTCGCTGATTGTCGTAATTGCTGACAGGTGTGAATTTAAGTTTGAGGAAAAAAAATATATATGCAGACTCTAGAACACATGGATTATAAGTAGAGACCGGATTCTCGTGCAATTGCACTTTTTTTTCGGTTGCTTGAAATCGATCGGGGACAAGTTATTTACACGAATTAAGGCTTCCTGATTAACTTATGTAAGTTTTATTTTGCACGAAATTGCACATTTTGAGGGTTACTGCACAAATTTGCACATTTTAGGTTTCAGTGCACGAAAGTGCATTTTTTGATATTTCATTAAAAATATTGATTTTTTTTAATTTTTATTATAGAGAATAGTTATGATTTATTTTAAAATCACCAACAATTATACCGATATATGTATGTATTTATAATTTATTTTTCTACCTAATTTTCTAAGAAAGAAAAAATTATTCACGATTTCAAAATATTTCTTCGAACTCGTTACGGAAATGGGTTTATGTCGAACAACGTTCCTTTGTATTAACTTTCTTAGAAGTTCTAACTGGATTTGACTCAACCTTCCCACCTGCTCCTTTATTTCCATATCATTCTGAAGTTGAGTTTAGTTCGGTAAACAAGTACAAAAATTTTCGCTATTGACCTATGGCCTAAAGTGACAGCCAGCCAATCTTCCAAAATCAAATGGATAAATCCATACCCAGAATTGAAAGAAGACGGGAAAACACGCAGTTAACTGCAGCAAAAAAATCCAAGCGAACTCCAATTCAACAATTACAACAAACAAAGCTGCTCGTCGTTAGACAATAACAAACAGTTTTTACCGATTTATGTTACACCATGGTCGCTTCCAATATTCCATTCAACAAACTCCGTATATGGTAAAAGCTGGAGAAGCATTAAAAGTTTTTTATTCAAATATGGTACATGTAACTTGTGTAGTGAGTGCATGATTTAAACCGTGTTGCTGAAAAAGTTAGGGAAATTTGCCGAAATATGAACACACTTGTTAATAATGGGAAAAATAAATTTAAAAGCTCCTCACCGCGTTACAGCTTATAGAAATAGTATGGACTGCTCCCTTCCCCCAGAACCTGTGATAACTAGATGGGGAACATGGATCGAAGCAGCCATATTTTATTCAGATCATTTTAATAATTTTAAAGAGTTTGTTTCTACTCTTGAAGATGATGCAGTAAGTATCTGTGCAAAAAGTAAAATCTTTTTTTAAATTTTACATCTGTTGCATCAGATATAGCATTTATAAGATCCCATTTATCGGTTCTACCTTCGCAAATAAAAAAGCTTGAAGAGCAAACCTTAACGTTGAGATCACAGATTAATATTATCGAGAAAGTTGGAGATGAATTTACGAAGCATAATATGGAAATGTACATTATTGTAAATTTAATACGATAAAATTTTAGAAATTTCTATTTGATAAATTAATATAGTTAGTAGAAAATTACGAAAATTTATGTTTTACTATATATATATTATTAGTTTTGTTTAATTATGATTCCTAGCAAACATTTTTTTTGTTGGTTTTGTAAGCACATATGTATATAACAATAATTATATAAATATGTTAAATTAATATTTGATTTTTCAATTATACACCGCCTCTTCACACAGCAGAAGGTTGAATTGCACGTTTGTCAGTGTTTTTTATTTTTATTGCACGCTTGTCAGTGTTTTTTATTTTTATTGCACGTTTTTGCACGATTGGCTAATTTTTATTGCACGTTTTTAAAATTTTTACTGCACGAAATCCGGCCTTTAATTATAAGTGATTTTTTTTCCCCATTTTGAGTAAATAAAAATTAAAGAGTGAAAAAATATTGCTAAATTATAAAAATGTAACCAATCCTAGGTAAAGATTTCCTTATTTCACTACTGGGAGTTGCCTGTTTCGGGAGGTTATTTATTGGGACTCTCATCGCGTCTTTTACAGTTAAAAAGGGCCTTGATTAACTTTATTCGATCCCGGGTTTCGTTTAGCTCTCGCTATGCTCGCTATTCAAAGATAAATAAACTCCTCAGGGGCTTTTTCAGTGAAGATCGTGGCCTCACAAAACGATATCATGTGGGATTTGTCCAGAAGTAATGTAGGTAAACTAGTACCCAAGTCTATTAAAGACTATATGTATATTAATAATCACAAGTTATTTTTTTATACTAAGGCTCTTGCGGAAAAATAAATGACAAGATTTGTAGAATTTAATCCTGGAGAAATGATTTACAGCTTGAAATTATAATCCTGAAAAATTATAACACTAATTCTAATTTCGGATGGAGGAAAAATTAGGACTCATATCCATTCGTCTGAATTGATGCGTATATCGTGCCGTGTTTTTTAGATTAGTGTTAATGCTGAAATGATACATCTCCGCATTCTTTGGCAGCTAACCAAGAATTTATTTTTTATCTGGATAATAGTAAACTTTTTTCTAGCCTTAATCTAGTTTCCAATTCTGTTAAATTAATGAGGAATACTGCAAAAAAAAAAAAAAAAAGGAAAAAATTGTTTGAATTGTATTTTAGTATTACATGTGCATAATATTCAATATTGGTCGGAGAGTGCTTGTTTATTTAATGTTACTTATCTAACATCGTCGATATTATATATTTTTTTTTTTTTTTGTAATCTCGTGTTAAAAATAACAGACGTTCATAAGTACTATGGACCACATCACCCACACCCCCGAGATGATAAATTAAAAAATAAAAATTTGCTATTAATCATATTTTTAATAACGAAATTTGTAACGTACTAACACATTTAACCTTCATTTAAAAATAACGAGTTCGAAGATTTACGTTTCTAATAAATTTTTTCGTTATTAAAGATATTTATCAATTCTGGTCTTATTTATTATATATTTCATTGTTTAATACATGACAATTGTTAATGAAAACAATTATTAATCTTTGATTTTATATGAAATACATGTACATATAGATATATAAATTACAGTTAAACTGCTTTGAAAGGCATAATAAGTAAACATTAAATTAAAAGAGATTTAAGTTAAATTACACCATTTTTTTTTATAAATAAAAAATAATATTTTAAAGAAAAATCAGAAGCACCAAAAATATAAAAGTACTAGATGATTTTTTTTTTAATTTCGTAATTCTTTCAGTTTAGTTTATTTAGCTACGAAAGTATATCCGATTAATTACAATATATGTATATATAAATATAATTTTTTTTTTTTTTTAACCTTTTAGTCCTTTTAATATTTTTGTCCAAGTTTTGCCGTGTGTATTACATAACTTTTCCTCCCTCTGAACGTTGTTCGAATAAACACACAAACATTTAAAACGTCCAACGGGTTGCGGAACAGAGAGACAAGGACGCTGCCTGCTAAATAGCCAAGTAGGGGACCTGAAGGCGTGGTGTTTGTTCCTTGTTGGCCCCATTCGATAAGTCCTTGCTTGGACCAGTTACAAGTTGATCGCTTCTTGGAAAAGTTCGTTTGAATTAAAGAACTTACTCCCGCTTTAACTACCCACTCCACAACCCCCCCCCCCCCAAAAAAAAACCAATGATATTAAAAAAAAAAACAGTTATTTTACCTCAAGGAAATTAGGTAAAACCTCAGTACCAAGTAGCAGTAATAGCATAGGGGTGCAAGTCTGACTTAACAATGTGCAAAGTGTGACGTAGCATATAATTTTTTTTGTTGCTTGCTTGTTTGTTTAACATCCATTTATGCCATAAGTCTAATCGGACGATGCTACATTGGGAGTCATAAGTTTTTTCGATCCAGTTATAATAAGGATAGGGATCTTTAACGAGTACCTGACATCGCACAGATTCGGGACCTCCATTTTACGTCCTATCCGTGAGACGACTTAGCCATGGATGTATTTAAACATTTTTATGATTTTTTTTAGAGGGACATATTTTTTCGGGATTGTTAATTCTTAGGGAACTTTCTAACGTTAATTTATTGGAAAATAAACTATACTTCTTTATTATTATTCTTTTATATGATTTTTTAAATAAATTTTGTTTAAGATAGCAAAACATTTTTACATGTGCACTCTGAGGGAAACATAGTAAAAAAAATCTGGTGCGTGCACGCAACACACAACTTTCACTTACCAACTTACTTAGATTAGAAATTGACGTGTTTTGCTAAATATCATTTCCCAAAGTCACACATTTTTCTACATTCATATCTTATTTTTGTTAATCATTAAAGCCGTTTTTGAGTAAATAAAAAAAAAACACGTGAAAATGATACAAAATTTATTAAGTAAAGTCCCCCCTCCCGTAGATCAATTTCGATGAAATTTTTACAGTCATATCTCGGGCATATATATACATCAAATACCAAGTTTGATCAAAATCGTTAAAACCGTTTTTGAGTAAATAAAAAAAACACGTGAAAATGATACAAAATTTATTAAGTAAAGTCCCTCCTCCGGTTGATCAATTGTGATGAAATGTTGGTTATCACATCTTTGGCATATAAATACATCAAATACCAAATTTGATCAAAATCGTTAAAACCGTTTTTGAGTAAATAAAAAAAACATGTGAAAATGATAAAAAATTTATTAAGTAAAGTCCCCCCTCCGGTTGATCAATTGTGATGAAATGTTGGTTATCACATCTTTGGCATATAAATACATCAAATACCAAATTTGATCAAAATCGTTAAAACCGTTTTTGAGTAAATAAAAAAAACGCGTGAAAATGATACAAAATTTATTAAGTAAAGTCCCCCCTCCGGTTGATCAATTTTGATGAATTTTTTACAGTCATATTTCAGGCATATAAATAGATCAAATACTCAGTTTAATCAAAATCGTTAGAGCCGTTTTTGAGGAAATCGAAAAAAACCTAAAAAGTTATTAAATAAAGTACCCCCTCCCTTTGAGCAAATTTGATGAAATTTTTGCTGTCACATCGCGGGCATATACATACTTTAAATACCCAATTTCAGGTTCGCACGGTTTATAGTTTTTGAGCTAGTCTGTTCACACACACACACACACACACAGACACACACACACACACACAGACCATTTCGCGGGACTTGGTTGACTTGGTGTGTGTGTGTGTGTGTGTGTGTGTGTGTGTGTGTGTGTGTGTGTGTGTGTGTGTGTGTGTGTGTGTGTGTGTGTGTGTGTGTGTGTGTGTGTGTGTGTGTGTGTGTGTGTGTGTGTGTGTGTGTGTGTGTGTGTGAACAGATTAGCTCAAAAACTATAAACCGTGCGAACCTGAAATTGGGTATTTAGTGTATGTATATGCCCGTGATGTGACAGCAAAAATTTCATCCAAATTTCTCAAAGGGTGGGGGTACTTTATTTAATAACTTTTTACGTTTTTTTCGATTTTCTCAAAAACGGCTCTAACGATTTTGATTAAACTGAGTATTTGATCTATTTATATGCCCGAGATATGACTGTTAAAAATTCATCAACCGGAGGGGGGACTTTACTTAATAAATTTTGTATCATTTTCATGTGTTTTTTTTATTTACTCAAAAACGGTTTTAACGATTTTGATGAAACTGGGTATTTGATATATGTATATGCCAAAGATGTGATAGCCAACATTTCATCAAAATTGATCAACCGGAGGGGGCACTTTATTTCATAACTTGTTTTCCAATTTATAACTTTCTTTCGACTACCTCAAAAACAGCTCGCTATGTTTAATGAAAATAAGGTGTTCTTTAATATCAGGTAAGCTTTATCGTTATTAAAATGTTCTGAGGGGGCTTAAATGGGGAAGGGGTCTTTTTTGTTTTCCTGTAAAGTACACTTTTTTTTGTTTATATGGAAAAATTAAGTGTCTCTTATTACGCCTAAAAATAAGAAATGGCAAAATATGAGATATGATAGAAATAAAGAATACACAAATAGAGGAAAAAAAGAAAAATATTCAGTCAACTCATAAAAATCGTTGAGCCCATGCATGCGGAATACGCCTTTAATGACAGACCGTTGTTCATAATTAAAGCCGTTCTGTTCATTTGAGAAGTGACAATTAACAAAACGCATTAATGTCTAATCTAAGTAAGTTGGTAAGTGAAAGTTGTGTGTGGCGTGCACGCACCGGTTTTTTTTTTTTCCTTTTAGAAGAGGTGACTTATAATATTTTCCCAAAGGAGCACATAATTACGATATAATAAGTATCTATAATTATTTATTATTGAAATTTTTCACAGATATTGTGCATATTTATGCTTTGACAAATATTAGAGCTCTATACTTAAAATTTAATAAGTTTATGTTTAAACAGGAGATACAGTTTTATCTTACTTAATATTATATCCTAACTTAATTTTATGGAATGATTAACTTTTTTCTTTTTATTTATTATTGTAGTTTAATTTTGGACATTTACTGTAAAATTTGAATAATAATCATGTTTATTATTTTTTTCCAGGTGAGTTCATTGCTGTATTATTCGTAAGTAAATATGTCATAAGTTACTTATTTACCCATATATTTTTCAAATTCTCTTTGAAAAGGTCTCTAATTGTATTAAAAATGTAATAATATAATCAAGATTTTTTTTAATGACTTCAATTTACTTTGAAGAGAATGCAAAGATTTCAGTAATTTATTATTAATCATATTAAAAAGAGAATATAATCCCATCTGTGCGATATAAAACGTATAGAGTAAAAAAAAAAAAAAAAAAAAATCCTTTTCATAACAGAAAAAATATAAAATAATATCTAAATAAAAATGTAAAATAATTTAGACCCACATGTTTCGCAGTGTCAAAGGCTTCTACGAAGTCTAACAGTAAATGACACCAATTTCTGTGTACTTGATCGATGTTTCTCGTTGATGTAATACAATATATAAATATATAACCAAAGGGCATTCTTGTCCTGCTAAGGCACGAATCCTTCGACGTTATTTAATTACAAGATACTCCCTTATGTATGCAGCTCCTGAGATATAACAGGTTTGTTTATTGGGCAGTTATAAGAGTAGGTCGCAACTCGTTAGGATTAGGAAATTCGGATAATCACCCCTTAGCAGTTTGCCTTGTATGGTTCCTTTCCTTATTTTGATGAACTCATTTCTATTAAAGAAAATATTTAAAAAAAAAAAAAAGTGAAAATTTATATAAATTTATAAAATTTATATTTAAATTTGAAAAAAGAAAAGCTCATTGGAGCATGAAATTTTTCAATTAATACGAGAAGTTTTTATCTGATTATTTTGGCTAAGTAATTTTTTTTGTGATTCTGACTCTCTTTTGAAACATTCTTTATATTAACTAGTTGAAACATTAATTCAACCTTAGCCAATTTCATTTTTCTTTATTTTTTTTTCTGTAACCAGGGGAGTGTATTTTTATAAAAACTTTTAACTAAATACCGAGTAAAGAATATCATTTTTAAATATTGAAGCATTGAAACTTCAGAGATTAAAAAAATTGCTCAGAAGGGACTGAAGGGAAAAATTAAATATTTTATATGTATCGAGTAAACTCAAATCAAAGTTTTCAAATCTGAAATCTGAAAGTTTTCAATTAACTATGTTTCCCATTTTGTAAAAAATCTAATTATATTTTATTGTGAAATTATATTGATAAATTCTTAAAGCATTAACTTTATTGCAGTATGGTTCCTATTTTTAAAAACTAATTAAAAATTTATTTAATGTTTTTAACCTATTAAACTATTAAAGATACATTAGCTAAGTTGAAAATAGTTGGCACTAATTATATTTAAATCCACTTTTACCACCTTATTTTTTAACATCTTGTAAATAGTTCCATTTTTCTAATTGTTGTTTGGTTGAATAAAGTCGCTTTCTTTTGGAAGAATATTTTAAATAATTCTTTCTTACAGCGCTCCTTTAATTTTTTTGTTTCAAAAACGTTCAATATGGTTTTGATAATAAAAATTGAATTGAATTTTCTGAAATAGAAGTAAAAAATTGTTAGATTTTTTTATAATTGTAAAATTTATGTAACATTTTTTTTTTTAAAATAAAGGTAAGTACCTAAAAATGTATTAAGTTTAAGAATTTTTTTTAGCTTCCTGAAGTATCGTTAAACGAAAATTAAATTTTGTATTCTACATATATTTTCTTTAGTAGTATAATTATTACAATTAGAATCTTTAAGGAATTGCTTTTTCGATGAAATGGATCTTTTTAACAAAATTTTCAAATAAAAGTGCAATGAAAACTTCTATAAATGAAAACCGGAAGTCGAAATTTTTCAAGATCGCAATACTTTCCCTTACTATATATTTAATATATAGGTAAGTGAAAGTAATAAAAAGATTCGAGGCAAAGAGTTCATTTTTTAAATTTAGTGATAAAGTAATATTACGGTGATTTACATTTGAACACGTCAGGTTGAAAAAATATCTTTTTCAAGTGAATATATGTACATGTATTTTTTTACTATGTCATTTGGAGATAATTTTACAACGGATTTTAAAATTTTCCTACAGTTTTTAGATATTGTTGACTTCGAGTTGAATAACTTTTTAATGTACGAGCGAATTCCGTTGAAAATTGTTACCTACGTGCTTTATCAGCTACATTTCAATTCATATTTTCTTTTACCTAATAATTGTACTTATTTATTTAAAGTGCTCCAGTGTGCCTCCTACAACGATTTATGCCTATGATTCTGAAGTTTAATTTAAAAAATAAAAGTTATTCTTTTTTTTACTTTTATTATTTGATTCGCATCTGTTAATTAGAGCTACTTAATTCTTTTTTAAAACCATATTTATTTATTTTGTTATTCTTCATTATATATGAAATGATATTTATAGTTATTTTTTGTAATTAAAACCCTTTATGAAGTAAAAAAAAACGCATGTTGTTTAGATTTAATAAAAAAAAAGAAATGTTACTTGGTGACTTTTCAAAATTCACAATATTCACGAAAAAACACCATAAAACATTTATTTATTTTTGAACTTAATAATTTACAATAATTAGAAAATATCAACGTTCGAGATTTAACATTCATGGGCCTTATTTATAATTTTTGTTTTATACCAACCTTTCTACATATCGTCGTCACCATGCTAAAGTAACGAATGTACAACTAAAAACCTATGCATATTCGTTACTTTAGCGTGGTGACGACGATATGTGTATTTCTGAAAGATCCTTTCTTTTCGATAGACCATAAATTTCTCTCATAAAATCCATGTATTGAATAGCCATGAATCATTTTAAAAATTTCCTTATAGTGAATATATTAATACACTTTATACATACCTACTTCCAATTTACGCGGAAACTGCTGTTTTGGTACAACTAGAAATAATAGAGTACCACGTCATTATATTATGATTAACCATAAATTACAAAAACATTAACTTTTTGAAATTGCTGAACAATTTTTGATAAACGTTTTGCCTCCCTCCAGATAAACGTGTTGTAAAGCTCCAGAGTAGAGAGGAGAGATAAAATAATGAAGTATTATTATGGATTAACCCCCACCCCCAAAAAAAAATTCTTTAAAAAAAAAAATTGCTCTTACAACTCGTCCCCCCCCCCGAATTTTTCTTTTTACTTGTTACCTGCCTTATTGGCTATCTTTTTACCAATTCTGGGTTTTCACCTTAACAAGCTCCCATCTGGGCGGATATCCCACCCGAAGATTGCATTCCTGTTGGGGTAGATCAGACGGACGCTTGAGCCAAGATCTAGGTTTCCGGTCCGGACGGTTGCGAAAGACGCAGATCCAAAAGGCGGCGGATATGACCCGGGTGTCGTAACACTCCTAGCGGGCGGCCTCGCCCCAAAACCGGGGAATGGCTTTCACTCCTTCCTCCCTCTCTTCCATCTCTGATATTTCCTACTTCCAGTTCTTCTCAAGGACGTCCTCCCTTCACCTTACCATCCTCCCATCATCTGGGACGTGCCTTTACCAACCGCCGGTTGGGATAGGAGATTCTCCACTTCCAGGCATTCAAGGAGGGAGATTTGGTTTGGATCTCCATTAGAGGAAGCTAATAGGTTCAGATTTTATTATATTCGTTACTGCGAGTACTCCTGTACAATTAGATTAGTGCTTACAAAAAAAAAATATATATATAAATAAAAATTCCAACTATCCCTATTGAAGAAAATCAACCATTTCTAAATCATATAACAAAGTTATTTTTGTTTTGATCCGATTTGAGGATAAATACTTTTTACTCCCTAGTATTTAATTTTTCAACTTCATTTACCATTCTGCCCCTGCCCACAAACTAATGAACAAAGTGTGCGCCTAATATGCTAACAAATCGAAATAATGACATGCCTGGGGAAGGATGGCACCCGGCTGTACCTAAACACCCTATTTGATTCATATACTTAATTTTGTTAACTCCTCGTACTCATGATGAATTCAGTGGTTTAAATATCCCTTTTAAGAACGTTAAGTATGAAAACTTTTGTTATAGTCGAAGAGTTGGTGAACAGTTGGCGTGTGGCATGTCATTATGTATGGTTTTGTTCAAGGTTTTTACTATTGTGTTAGTTATAACTTGTTTTTTATGGTGAATTAACCAAAAAAAAATTTATATCTAAATTTATTCATTATAAATCAAACGTAAGCATTTCCAAGTCTTTAGAATTTTTCAAACCAATTTAGGATTTTTCCAAAACAAAGCTAGATCTTTCGAAAGCAATTTAAGAATTTTTATTGCATCATATCACTTTTAATATATTTTACTTCTAAAAATTTAATAATCTATCAAAAATAAATATCAAGACTTGGAAATAAAGAAGTACACAAATGACGAAAATTTATAATTATTGTGATTCGTTTCCATTCACAAAGCTCAATTTAATTTGAATGTTACTGGTTATAGGATTATGCTCGTTTTGTTTTACGCCATATTGGTGACCATTTTCTTCCTTTTTATAAAGCGGACATGTTCCGTATCTGTTCAAGAAATCTGAAAGGTATTTAATACATTCTAATTCGATATTTTCTGCGAATTTATATTTTTTCTTATGTAAATTTTTATATATATGAACAATATTTAGTCTTTGACTATTCCGAAAATTCTTAGGTCTAAAAATATTTGATTTTGTATTATGTTGCTAATTAATTATTTTAAACTTCAAATTGTTATAAAAAAAAATGTTCACAATTTCTACAAAGCTATATAAATAATATTATAACTATTTCTTAAATATTTGGCTAAATCATTCATTCAATATCCTTGAATCTATGACGTCCCATTACGAAGGTGATAAAGTGATTTTTATCTTAACACGCAATCTTTGCTTTGTTTTGCATATTTTCCTAGAAGATTATATTTAGTTCATGTAACATTAATCGTTCGATAGAGAAAATTCTTGTTTTATGTCATAAATATATTTGTTAATCCGATTAAGTGCTTAAAGAAGGAAAAAAAAAAAACTAACCATAAAAACTTAAAGCGTAACAGGAAATCATGTCCCCTATGGCTGCGATTGATGTTTGATTTTGAATTCGTTACTAAGACTTTTGCTTTGATTAGTCCTGATAAAGGCTTATCCTTTATAAACAGCATTTTCCTGTTATATAAATCGAAAATATCATATTTGACTTCTGTGTGTGTCCTCTTTTTAACTTATATCGCATACAAAAACGATTTTTATAAATTAAATTTGGTAAATTTATATCCCTTTTATTACACCAGATTTGTGAAATATTGGTTCATCAAACAAAAAGGCAAAAATGGTAATTACGTGTAACCGATAAGTAGCAGTTACTCTATAATAAAGTTACTGCTTTTATTCTCAACTTGCATCACTATAGATTATACATATAGTTGCTATCAACTCATGGGATGTTAAAAATCTTTGCCAGGTCTACGTATTAAATTACGTAAGCACTTTTCCAATAGGAGAGAATATTCGTTAATTGTTTAGAATATCTCTTTGGTTTTTTTATCCGCTTCGCATAGAAAACGGTTATTCCTTAATTAGTAACAGTTCCTCGCTGATCATCGCAGGTGTTCAAGAAATAATTATTTTCAATGTTTTATTCTTATTTTTAAACTTACATATCCTGTTGCAGATATCTAAACTAAAAGGTGTTTCTTTGCTTTTGAGAAATAATCCAATTCGGAACAATATCTATTGCATATTTTTGGATTGGTTACCTTGATTTCCTTAAAATGAGGTAATCATATAATATTAAATTATAAAATTAATACTAATTTTAATAACATTAAAACGAATAACGAATAAACATTAAAATAAGAACGTGAATGATGAATAAACAATAAATAAATGTTTACAAAATTCTCTGGGCTGGTTTGGAACGGGATGCTTCAACTATAAGATGCAATTTTTATTTTGATGTTACGAATGTTGTTGTTTTTTTATTTATTTTTAAAATTTTAATCTACGATTTAAGGCTAATTATAGACCGAATAATCTGCCGAATTCTTATCTTGAAATATCATCCTATTAATACAAGAAAAGGAATTTAGTGATTATTTATAAACCTTATAAAAATAGCTGTTCTAAAATTTGTATCGACGAGAAATAGATAAAAACCACGAATAACACGGATGTTTCTTCCTATTTTTGAATATAGACGTAATTATTTCGCTATAAGCTGAGCTATTTCTACTTTCTGGTATTTTTCTACGATACTGCGTAGAAAAATGATAACAGGAATAAATAGAATAGAGAATGAGAACAAACATAAATATGAAAATAAAAGGAACGCAATGGAAGTGGATATGACGTCATACGCTCCACAGACTTCCTCCATCCTATTAAGTCACTGTCAATACAATCATAGGCATGCCTTTTTCAGTATAACACCAATAGGAATATAAAGACCGCAATAACTACTTCAATAACAAATTAGTTATAGTTAATTGGAGGAGCCGGGGCTGAGGGTGCATTTTAATTCTCATATTTGTTACTTGACACGATTTCTGTGGTTTTGTGAGAATTCAATCTGACAACCAAAGGCAGATATTGCGTGTACCGTAAACCACCACTAAAACAAAACGCGAAATACAAACTGTATATTTATCAAGATTTTTTAAAAAAGTGTAAACCAATGTTTGTTCATTTGGAATCAAACCGCTCATAACGAAAGGGACTTCGTAACGTAAAATATTCCGTACATGATGAACACCAAACCTTCCACTGTTCAACATCGCATCGCTCCCATAAACTTGTTCTTTCAAATCACTCTTTTATCTAACCCGTTTATCGTAGACGATGATAAAAATGCATTCGTTTGACAATGCTCCAACAGACATTTTCGGTTACGAAAATGGAATTTTTGATTTTCCTTTAAGCCAGCATTTATTTTATATTTTATATCAAACACGTTGTAACTTTATTTAAATATATCTCTATTTAATTTTGTGCAGATTTGGCATTTGGTTAAATTTCAACGATAACTTTTTGTCAATGATTACCTTAAAGATTTTCATATATTAAACCAATGTCACACGTGGGAATAAGGCCATAATTGCTAAATTGCATACTACTCTTTTTTTATTCAAATTTAGATTACAGCAATTGATACCTTGCCAAAACAACTTAGCGAATAGCCATGTTTTGCTGGGCTGGTTACACAAATATTTTGTTTAAGACATTGTTATTAAATCGAAATATTTCAAATACTAAGAATGTTCGAAATCGAGAATTGTTAATTTGATTTTTTATTTCTTATTTTTATAAAAATGTTATTCAAAGATATTCAGTGATATTAATACGACTTATTCGATGGCCTCGATACTAAAAACCGGATTTAATTGAAGTTTATAAGTCCGAAAATAAAGGAAGGGCCAATTTAATTGAAGTCGTTTCGTTGGGACAAAAATGCGATCTGCCACTTGTTCTATTATGATTCATTATTATTAATATTATTATTTTTATAATATTCGATTAAAAACTGATATTATATATCACTGAGATCACTCATTAAGAAAGGATTACTAAAGTATAACAAGTTGAAAAAATAGTCTCATTTTCTACTCTTTTCCACAGGCTGCTGTTTTTAAATGCTATTAAACTCTGGGTTTGAAATATTCTTGTTGGAATCGTTGAATATTATGCTCCTTGTAATCTCTATATATATAAGAGGCTTTGTCCTGACTGACAGAATCAACGCAGACCAAAAACTACTAATGATAGAAACTTGAAGTTCGGATCAGATTTTAAACGCGATGCAGGTAACCACTAAGAAAGGAACTAAGAAAGGAATTTCAAAAATGTAACCCCAAAGGGGTTTAAATGGCAAAATTGTCCTTTAACTCTAACGGACATCTACTTTTGCACTTCCAAAAAAAAATATCTAATTTGTGCTCATTTTAAAGATCTTGATACGACGAGTTTAAAGCCGAAAAATGAAGCGTTCACGACGAGTAAGCAATTTTTTGTTTCGGCGATTTTAGGTAACTCTCACCATTGCGCGTCTCCCTCTCTTCTACCGAGCCGGCAGCTTCCCCCTCCAACATTCCACCTACCGGTACAGTACGGATCCCTGTTACGTTGTCAATATATAACATATTATATTAAATCAATACCACGATAATTGTCACAGAATTGATTTTAAAGGCTCGCGGGCAAAGCCGCGACGGGGAATGCTAGTTATGGAATAATTGAAATTATACAAATTATTATTATTTTTTCAAAAGTTAAGAATGATATACATATATTCAAATAATTTTTGTGAGATATGAAATCCTCCTTTTTTTTATATGCTTATTAAAAACATTTTTAACCTACTTTTCGGATTTACTTCCATCATCAGGGTTTTCTTTTTTTCAAATTTAATTATTTTTTTTCAAAAGTTAAGAATGGTATACATATATTCAAATAATTGTTGTGAGATATAAAATCCTCCTTTTTTTTTTATGCTTATTAAAAACATTTTTAACCTACTTTTCGGATTTACTTCCATCATCAGGGTTTTCTTTTAACCTTAATAAAATTGCACTATATGAGTAATCAACATTATAAAAGTACTAAATTATTAAATATTAAAATAAAACAAAAATTATATAAATATTTCTACATTATATTTCATCCCTTATTTTTTCACCTGACTTATTCCTTTATTTTTTGTAGCCAGTTTTCTAATTCCCATTTTAAATATAATATGTCATTTTTATTATTATAATAAAACTTATAATACCAGATGTTATAAAGGGAAAATACATACTAATATCTCCTATCTTTGTCATACTCTTCTGTATTTTATTATGCCTGATTATTTTTAACTAAAAATACCAATGGTTTGCCATTGCTACTTTTATTTTATCAATTACTTTTGTTATCTAGTTTTCTTATTATGTCTGCATAATGGCTACTTAGTTTTTGTGTATCTGTTTAATGTTTAACTGCTCTATTTATGTTTTTTGGAATATGTATGGTCTCTATATTTTTTTTTCTATTTTTACTTTTATTCTTTACCTATTATTTGTATATCATCAAATTTAATTCAATTTTCTTCTATATATTCCTCTTCTAGACTCTCTGATAGAGCACTAGGAAGTCAGGATGAATAAATATAGAAAGAAAGAAAGGATTGTAGTTTGACGAGATCCTTTTTGGTTTCTTTCGAAGCAGCGCGAGCCTCCGTGAGTGGATACCATGTGCCTCCTCTTAGTTTTTCTAACAACACACTTACTTCTTCATCAGATCCATCTGTGTGTGCCCCTCAACACGTGGTCTCTGCTCCTTAATCTGTTTTCTGTCTCCGTCCTTAGGAGATTACACTTGCCGCGATCTTAACGCCTCGATAACCGACGCTAAATCAAAGCTATAATTCAGCCTTCTGTTTTTTTACTGATATCCTGTAATAAAAGCTATTGGGGTCGAACTGTGAAAGGCGGGCTAGACAGAGGATTAGTCTTATCTATAAAGGTTTATTGTCGTTCGTAAATCTAGCCTCAACTTCCTAATGACACCTCATGAGAACGTATGAAAGGATAATTCAAAATATGAGTTATCGACATATTGTAAATAAATGCTAGTCTAGGTTTGTAATCTACGTGCTCAAGAAACCTAAAGTCCTATCATATTACTCAATTGTTTGGTAAAATCGTCATCTAAAATACTATGACAAAACATCAAGCTTAAACTGGGATATGATACCAATAAACCTGAACGGCTCTAGGTTACGATAGAAATTCACCATAAAATTTTAAAGTTAAGAAAACAGTCGATGATTAACGTTCTACGAATGTTGTTCTACGAATGACGTTCTACGAATGAAATTCTTCCCTTGAAATTAAATAATAATAATAAGCATAGTAATACTAATTTGATTATGGCATCCGTTGGGAAAGAAAATTATTAATAAAAAAATTCAAGGAAAGTTCAATTGCGGATTTATGAATTTATTAAGAATAATTACCTGATTGGCTATCTCTGTTTGAGGAAGTCATAACTGACATTTTGGCTTTAATAAAATTTTCTTCACTAATGACAACCCTTTCATATGATTTTTTTTTTTTTAATATACACAAGTTAGAACATAACCTTATATCAAGATATTTGCCAATTCGTTCCAACTCATTAAGTTTTGAATTCAATATAAACTAAAAAATAAATAATATAAACTAAATAATAATTGTTTATTTTACTGAGATATTTTCAAATGTATAGAATTGAGGAATTCATTGATATATTTTATTATTGAAAGAACTTCAAATATTTAATTTAAACATTTTCTTTGCGAAATAAGATTACGCTAGTTAGAACCTTGTTAGATCCAATCAGCCACAAGTTGCTACGAATACTCACTCAAATATATATCACCTATAAAAATCATCAGTTTGCTAGGGTTTTAAAGAATGATTTAAAAAAATATAATAACAGTAAAAATATATTTGCCCGCCATTTACTGAGATAGATAACACATTTAAGTTATTCTGTACTTAATGAACTGGTTAAGTCGCCGAAAGTGGTCAATAATTACACTAAAACAGCACTTAAAAAACTTAAAGTATCAAAAGAAAAACTTGTGATAATGCTAAAATAAATAAATAAAAATATGTCTTATTCCAATCAGTTCACTAATTATTTTTTAGACAGGTGTGAATATAAAATATAAATTAAAAAAATTATGTATTATAATATTTATCGAGGCCCCAATTTTAACTGAAAAGGACCCTTTTAGCGGTTTATGTATCTCTGAAGAGCGAGCGTAGCGAGCTTATATTAAGATCACATAATTTTCCGAAATAATCCAGACCCTAGAAGGAGCAAAATGTTAGCATTATCCTTTATCACATTCTTATACATAAGTAGGTAGGTGCCATCCTAGTAAATTTTTAAGAAGTCTATGCGTAAATTTATTCTAATAATCGTTTTTTCTAATTTTTTTTTTTTTGTTGGGGTGTGACGCCCTTGTTTATAGTACATACCTATACATAATATATTGCTCCTTTCGAAGTCCGTTGAAGACAAACTTTGGAGTCTTGGAATCGGTTATGTGTGAACCCGGAATAGACGTAATTGGTGGTTTGAGAAGGAAGTAAGAAATTAAAGCATGAATTAAAAGGATGTGAATTTTGTGGAGTCTCTCTAGCGCGACGTACGATTGCCTTACCTGCCCATCCCACTTAACTGCCACTTCTTCCTTATTCGTTATATCTAAAACAACGTCTTTTTCTTACATAACAAGGAAATAAGAAATTAGTATATTTTTACAATATCAATTATAAACATATAACAATAATTATAAAAAATTTATTACTAGCAATACAAAATAATCATCTTCATTTATTTTTGTTGTTTTTTATCAATTCCTGACTTGAGGGTTACAAATATTTGATCATAAAAAAATCGTAGTATTTTTAAATAAATATTTTGTTATGTTTAATATCAATAGGGAATAATTATCGTTGAACTAGTCAGAGGACATAATTGCCCCATTTTAAAAATTTTCGTCTTTCTTTAAATTAAAAAAAAAATAATATATTAATATTTTTATTAATATAAAAAGATTTAATATTTCCTATTATTCTTATAAATTAATACGAATGAGTGCAAATTACGAAGGGGTTTGATAATTGATTAAAGAAGAAATCATGCCGGGAATAAGGGACCGAGAGCAAACGAAGACAACCGACCTTGCCCGAGCCCTCTAGACCAGAAAACACGCCTGTCATGGGCTTATAACGAAAGATAATTTAATCTGCTTTTGTTTGAAGTATCAAAAAAAAAAAAAAAAAGAAAAATGATAATTTTAAATTATGTGCATTTTAAATTTTATGCTGAACTTTAGTCTTAAAACGAACGTGTAGAAATAAAAATATGAATAAAGATATGTAATGAATGTACTGTTTTTTTTAATTAAGAAAAAATAATATTTACAAAAAAATTTCTATTATTAATGGACTTGCGGGCTTTTAGAATATCAGGTGTTTTTGACGAGGGCATTTAGCCTTTGTAACACAGGAAATCTAACCTTGAAAATGAATATAAATAAAATAAGCGAAGCTGAAATTAAATAATTAAAAATATGGAATTAAAATATATATTATAATTTAATTTTGAATAATGAAGAATGATTATATTTACTAATCGGGTGGAGGGGATATGGTAATTTATTTTAACTGAATATTTTTTGCGATATATCCATTTTTACTTTAATTTCATGAACAAAGGAAAGTTACTTATTTTTAATAAACGTTGGGTGGTATTTTTAAGTAGAGTGAAGCACTTACAACACATTTTATTTATATATTTTTAAAATCAAGCATTCGCTGGTGTTCTTAATAAATAAAGAAATGAATGAATTTTGAAATGAACATAATAAAAAGTATATTTTAGCTTCTGATTTTCACGCCTCTATACTCGATAATAAGTCCTCTTGACTGACACAAGACTCTGATAATAATTGATCTATAACACTACAACGCGTGTAGGGTTGAACGTCTGGCTCCAAGAATCTAGGTGTACACTGCAGAGGCCCGCGCATACCGTTAACATTTGTAACTGTACCGCAAGAAAAGAGTTCAGTGTCATAATTTGCGAGAACAATAGAGGCGATAATAGTATAATCCTCAGGTGTTGGAACAATTAAGGCTCCTGTATTGTATTTAATTGCTACAAACTGTTATGTAAGGAGAGGCTAGAGGCCAGCAGTCTATTCACAGCGGTTCCATTTAAGGAGTACGGGCTTACCTCTTCTGTATCGTTGAGACAAGCTTACACAATTAGCATTCCTCGCTTGAATATCAATGTATATCAGATCGAAATTATGAACTGTTTGCTCTTTGATATTATCGAACTCGAACTGATTTCGTATGTATACCGCTGCATCTCATATTTGACTATAGTAAATATTAATGATCCATTGATTTAGCACTTACTGGATTATTTCAACAGAGGCAAGATTAAATATAAAAAACTCAAATGTAAAAAGAACTAATTAAGAATATAATTGGAATAGGGTTTAGTACAATCTTAATAGACAGCAAAAATGTACCAAATTTGCTGCCAAATCTTTTGCCATAATACATATTAATTACATTCAGAATATAGCACAGGATGATATGAGATATCGTTTCAGTAGGTTCTACTTGAAACAGGTTATGAAAAGCGAGCAAACGCGGGAGGAATCTCAATCCATGATGCATGTTCTTACAGTACAGCTTATCAAAGCATAGAAATTTAATTTAATGAATGATTGATAGCGTTTATTTATAAATTTTTATAATATTAATTTAAATTTTTTGTATTTTTAGAATTCACAATTTCCATGTATTGTAGTGCTAATAGGTGCACAATGATTTTGGTTAACCTGTCTTTCGCTAAAACAAATAGATGTTTAACCACTCTAAATATCGAAAGAAAATGACGTGTTGTGTCAATAAATCAACTGACTGAATTGGAAATTTATAGAACTTACAAATAATCACACACAATTGTAGTATAATAAGCATTTAATTTGCAATAAAAGAAATATTGAGGCCAATAATCGAGATAAAAACTATCCTATCTTTTAAGTTGAACAAAACTACACACAATGAGCCAATTTGTATATGGTAAAGATCTGTGCAGTAGTTTCTGATTTTACCTCTGTCAAACATCGGGACACGAGATTTTTATATATATTTAAAGATTAATACTGATAATTGTAGTTGATCACGCCTAGCAGTCAGGTGTATATTATTGGGATAGACCGTGACGTAAATGTGTGGATTAAATTGAAAGAGGTTGTATGATTTTATGTGGTAAGAGGTGGTACGAGTCATGATTATATTAATTTTTTTCAAATGACGCGTTCGTCTAATATAAAAAAAAATGAGCTGAAGCTTTAATCTTGCATAAAAATAAAAAGGTAACTATGAAATGAAAACTAATGATGCAGAAGAGATCGAGGAAAATATTGAATTGATTTATTATTTTTGAAGTATATTTCTAAAGTGATGCTTCTTCCTACATATGATATATTTCACAGATAATAAATGTACATGCAGTGAAAAGGAAACGATTTAAAAATGGCATAATATTATTGTATGTTATGGAAAAGGTTGGGGGTGCGGTCAAGTAAAACAATACTATATGCGCAATAACATATACTGTGCCGACGTTTCGACCCGAGATTAAGGTCTTCATCAGGGCTTTCGGGACCATTGGTATAGAACGATTCGCCTAATATGTTATTTTTATTCACGCTTTATGGCGCATTATTATTTTCAACTAAAGATAAACAATAATAACAAACATAACAATAGGATTCAATAATGCAGTCAACTAATCCTCGTATTTATCGTTGCAAACACCAGTAAAATCCCTAACCTAAATTTCGTTATCTCATCTAATCTTCTCTTACAATTGGAGTGCACCAGTGCGTTATTTGCAATATGACCTAAAAAATGTATAAACTTTCCGTTCATGAAAGGGAAATATCATTTCTCTCCGAAATTTGGCATTAACTTATCATATCATTACGATTCAATTAATTTTATTTGAATTAACTCATTACTGTTTACTTTTTTGACCCACTGTATAAGAAACATCTCTCCGTTCGTAATGTGTCACGAATATATGGGCTACTGTAAAGAAAAAAAAAAAGTTGTTCGGCAATTAATAGCTAAAATCAGTTATTTCAATTGATCGAATTAATCAAAAAGTCGTTATCTCGAATAAATAAACTAATCAACTCATTTTCCTTAGTTCATTAAGAAATCATTACTCCTTATTAATTTATATGTTTGGTTGTACGTAATTTATCATAATTTTAACGAAATGTTTTAATGGCTCTTACTTTATAATCTGTACAGCTTAAAGAGGAAGAATTTCGGGTTCAAATGTCATACATTTTTCAAATATAGAACTTTTAGGATTTGTTGGTATTTGAGCGTTATGATAAACTTTGGCCATCTTTTTTCTTTCATAAATATAAAGTATTCATTTCAGTTCTAAGATGCTAGGAGTCTTGTTAAGAATGATCAAGAATATCACTTATGTAAAACTCCAAGATTATTTTAATTAGCATATGTGATAAATTTTAGAAAGGGAGAAAGGGACTAAGTATAAAAGTCTTAATTTTAATAAAATAAAATAATAATATTATTTTTTTTTGTTTAACGTGAAATCTTTTTATTTTTTTTTTCATCTTTTAGATGCTATATTTCCTATTTTAAAGATCCACTACATATACCTATATCTCCATGCATGAAAATAAAATACGATCAATAAAATCTTTTAAGGGTGTCTGTTATAATTTATTTAATATCATTAAAAAACAAAAGGAAGTAATGATAATTTCTTATGTTTTATTAGCAATTAAATTAGAACTTAAACCCTTTAAGAATTATGTTTCTTTCCGGAAGTCTTCTAAAATTTGAAACTTCAATCATTTTTTAAAAAAACAAACGAATTATCATGCTGTTCGATTTATTTGAGAATATATATGTGGATGGAAATGGTAAGATGCTTTTTAAAAATCTTTAATAAAATAAAAATTGGTCACAATTCAATATTTAACATGTCTTACATTGTCCAGCAAAAAAAAAAAAATATATTAATAATAATAATAATAAAATATGAAATAAAATGTACCTAAGTATAAGAGTATTTGGAAAATTTTCAGGCTGGAAAATTTAATCCTCAAAGCATGACCGAACAAAACCAAACTACATATTGACCAAAAATCGTTTATAAAATTATAATCTCAATTAAGTTATAAGTGAAATTTATAAGCAAACACGATTTTATTTTAATTTTACCAAAGCCGGATTATCCAAATAATATATATTTACGTTAGTATTATAAAACGGAAACTGGAAGTATAGGAAAAATAAAAGAGAGCTGTGCCGAATTCCACCGGAGTCCGAAATAGCCCAAATCCAAATCTAGAAACCGGCGCTAGGAGCAGATTTCCGGCAACTTCCTTCCCTACACACAAAGCTAAGAATACACCAGACGGCCATAAACCAGCTTCCTATACATCGTGCGAAATTACCATTGAGTTAAAAAAAAATAAAAATAAGTAAATAGCAATAAAATTATTATAAATAATGTTTACTATATTTTTGATATTAGCCTCGGTGGTTCAGAGTAAATAATGAATTAATATCATTCGAGTAGTTAACAGTAATGGATGACGATTCGAAATTACACTATACCATTTCCTTTAAAATTTCTAAAAAATTGGAGGTTTCCATGCATCTGAGTCTTTTTTTTTAGATTGTATTATAATTAATTTTGATTAGTTCTTATTCAATTTAACTTAAAAGTATTGGCCTGCACTTTCAATTTATTGCTACATCTTGTGAATATAAGATCAAAATTGACTGAAAAATTTAAGATGTATACCTATGTGCTCAGACCAATTTGGACTTACAGTGCCCGAATATACGGCTGTAACAAAAAATAGTAAAATACTAAATGTTCTAAAATTCTTATCAAATTTACTGAGTCTTATTAGCGCCGTCCCACCTAATATCAGGACCCTTCCTCTCCCCAAAATTAGTAATGTAGAATAATTAATTAAAAATAAAAAAATAGTAAGAAAAAAATATAAATAGGTGCTTTAACATAAAGTAATTTCAATGAATCATGCCAAACCGAAAACAAATCGTAATAACAAAATATTATATATACGCCACTGATGTCTGTAACAAGACTTATTACAATATATAGTAACTTATTCATATATAATGTAGATACATAAACAATTCTAAATTTAACTCACATTTAAATTCATTAGAGCTCCAGACTTTCCGGGCACATGACGTCATTCACAAAGGAACTGAAATAAGGGATCTTCTAAGCAAACAAATTTTTAAAAAATTACTTTTACCTTCATGATTGTTTATTTTTTCATTATTATTATTCATTGTTCATATTCATTGGTTGTAATTATTATTTTACAATTTTGAATTTATTGAATAAAGTGAGTTTTTAAAAATATATTTTTAAAAAAGTCCCTGTTGTTAGAACATCTTTTGACGTGAACATTGTGTGGATGGATTTTTTTTAGGGTCCTAAGTGGTTTTTAAGAAGTTCAATAAAAGAACAGCAATGCAGTTTAGTAATAATACTTTAATTGGATCGATGTCCATTACTTGTATGTTGTAAACAGTATATATATATTTTTTTATTTTTTTTTGAATCAGTATTACTTTTTACTATAATTGTGGAGGATAGTTAATTTTCACAAAGTGCTACTGGGGTTGAAATAACTTCCAGAGTTATTTATTACAAAGAGCTAAGACGTGTTAAGAAGAAAGAAAAAAAAAACTGGAAAGAGGCTGGTTAGGATATGATGAGGCATGAGGTGGGGCATGTGGCTTGCATATGCAGTGACAAGTGCATCCCCTTGTACATATTTATCCTTTTTTGGTTCGGAGTATCCACTTTGCCTCTTTTCCTCGGCTTTTTTCGCCCTCCTTTCTCACCCTGAGGAAGTTTTACATTTTAACCCCGAAACCTCCGCCCCCTAATAGGTATATCATGGTTACCATATGTCGCGGTCGCTCTTTGGAATTTTATGGGAGGGAAAAAAACTAGAATTTTTTTCAACACGGGGGAACTATTTTAATAATAATAAAAACAGGTTTATTCATACAAAAAATTAATTTTTAGTTTATTTAGTCACCTTTTAATCTAATAGATATTACTATATAAATACTCGCCGTCAGGCATAATATATACTTACAGGAAAAAGAAATATCGCATTAACACACAATCTATGTATAACGTGATTTTTTAATTTGTATGTATTAATTTCTAAAAAAATATCTTACAGAGTTTGAATGCAAAGGAAAAGAAAATTTCTTGTTTAACTGAAGAAAGTATGACATTTTCAATAATATTGACCATCTAGTTTTCAGAAATGACATCAAGGTATTAAAGTGACTTCTATTGTTGGGCGTTATAAACTTTTCGTTTATTTTTTACTCGTTCTAAAATTATATATATATATTTTTTTTTAGAAAACATGAAAAATTATTATAATAATAAATATAATTATTGGAGAGGCTCATTTTTATTTTTTAAGAGTCTCTATGTATTTAAATTTCGTGAGTTATCGATTTTTACTTTAAAATAAATTGCCTTTCTAATGCTAAAATATTCCTTTAATTTTTAATTTTAATGGAATGTTTTTGCACATTATTCCCCAAACATATCTAATCCTGATAATGGGAATGAGATCCCAAAATTATTTCCAAAAATAAAAAACTCTTTCAAACCTACAAATTTACATATTCATGCAAAAAGTGAATTTGGAATCAGAACAACACTTCCAGGATTCATTTCACAGGGTTATTAGCATCATTTATAAGTTTGGACCTTAGAAGACAGAGAAGGGTCTAAGTGAAATATTTGGCGAATTCGAGTTAAATGCAGAATATGAAAGTAAAAATTCTACTCTTTTGTTTTTGAAAGAGATCGAAGTGGATTCAATGAAAGTGTAATTTAGAATAAATGTGTTAAAACACAATGTGTCAAAATTCGTTTAAATTGGTAAAAAAATATTCTCACAACCCCTCCCCAACATAAACCGATCTATGTTAATTTTTATAAGGCATTACATACCTCCTTATAATACTATAACACCCGTGAACGAAATGTGTTTTTCTAATTTCGTCGGAACCAAATAAAACGGTAAAAAGTTAATAATTATTTCCCTCCTTCCCTTACCATTTTTTTTTTTCGAAATTTTAATACGGAGAAGAGAAAAAAAAAAAAAAAATCATAAAAAATCGGTCTAGTATTTCTTGGTTTATCAATGGTGTCACTAACACCGGATGTCCATTTTTTACATCTAAGATAGATTATAAAATGCCTGAAATTAAAAAAATTTAGAATTTATATTGGAACAAAGACCTGATCGAGATTTTTCCCGCTATTATAAGACCTCTTTATAATTTTTAAATCTAGTTTCCCTTATTTTTCTTAGATTAGAAAGAAATAACTTCCACTGTAGCGGATGGTACCTAATATTCGTCAATAAATAATATCTTTAAAAACACATATTTAAAATAAAAATAAAATGTTTTCATCTTGCTACAAAATCTTAAAAAAAGCCATGAGTATTGTCCATCTCAGTGAGTGTAAAAAAAAGTATTTTTTGGTTTTGGATAGGTATTTTATTCTGAAAAGTTGTACTTTATTAATTACGTTATTTTACATTTCAACAGCATATTTATCTCTATCAAATATAATTTAAGAGAATAATTTCATACATTTAAAATATATATATTTTTTATGCTTTTTGGAATCTTAAGGTTTTTAATTACATTTTTTAATTTTTTTTTTCCAGGTCAATCATATAAATATTAATCGGTTATTTTACAATGAAATACTATAATTTTCCTGTTTTGTTTTTTTGAAAATCATCTAGAAATTTTTTTGGTGGGACATTTATAAAAAAAAAATATGATATAAATACTTTTCTATTTCTTCTAAGGAGTTTTGAGCGGAGTAACAGATGTGGAGGGTGCACATAGGACCTCCTCGGAGGACACGTGAACTGTCTGTTTTTAGAAATACCATATTTTTTCGAAGGCGATTCACAGACAACTTCCTGCCTCTATTTCAGATCCAAACAGAATTATATCGTCTGCGGAGGTGCCAGCTAGCAACGGATTAGTGAATAATTGGGGAAGACAGATAGGTTCCTTCTTGCTTGATATAACTACAGAATATAAACCGAGTATAACTTTCTAATATTCCATTCATATTTTCCATGCTTCCATTCAACGGTCAGCTTCCATATATTTTATTAATATTAAATTAGACATCAATCAATTTAAAATAAATAAACGATATTAACTCATTTCATTTTCAGCCCAAAATGGCTTTATATGATTAAAATAAAAAATAGGTTGACATTTCATTTTAATTAATTCAAATTGAATTTAGGATCATGATGTAATAAAATAAATACCGAACTAAGCTTGTTCAATGAGAATTATTTAAAAAAAGAAATTAAAGGAGTATTCCGATTTTCATTAGTTAAATATTTCGTTTCATAACGCTTTTTATTGAATTTCCATCGAATTCGAATTAATAATTTTCATTATACAGATATGTAATGTAAAATACTCCGAACATGAAAATTGAAAAAAATAAAATAAAATGTTTAATTAGAGGAAAATATTTTTTAAATAATTTCCTGTAGTGATTCTATCTGAACATGTAAAAATATATGATGGATAATTCTCGATAAAATAGAAAAAAAATTAATTTAACCCTTAGACGAAACTACAGATTAATATTTATTACAAATGCCATGTACCACAGTAATGATCTGCAATTTAATTAAAAAAAAAAAGTTTTATGTTTAATTTTGGAGTAGCAATGCATTAAAGATGACAGATTTCCATCGTTAAAAATCAAGATTAACTGAACAAATCTCCTGGAAACAATCCAGAGAAGAGGTACTGCTGGATGCCATCCTTCCTCGTGCCCTAATTTAATGAAGCCAAAAAAAATTATAATAATTCAATATAACTAATTCAAATGAAAAATAGGTCCTTAAAATTTAAAGAACATAATTCAGGTATGAAGGAGAGAACTTCATAACTTAATCGGGGCACGCTCCATCTGAAGTACCTACCTACCAGTTGTGTCATCCAGGCCAACCACAGACCTAAATTTTTTTGCTTCATTTATTTTTAATATCAATTATTCATGCAGGTACTACAAATAGCCCAAATATAATTCACCGTAAAGATCAAATTAAAATAAACAATATCATCATGTGAGGTGTGAATTTCACGAGATCCCCTCTGATTAATTGTCATTCTTGTTAAAACTACATGCTAACGTTTTGCCTTTTCTTTTTTTTAACATTGTTCATAAAATGAAAATTTTCCTTCACTTAAAAGTATGCGAAACCATGACGTCTTAAAGTGTTCGAGTGACACGTTCTTCATAAGCCCGTTACCCATGTGACGTTTTCACCGGAGGTTCACCTGATTAAGTCTATTTTCGACAGGTCCACGTTTTCGCGTGAAGTTATCAATGGACAAGACAAACACGACGAAACTGCCTGCTAAAGTATGTCAAGCAGAAACGTAAGGATACGCCGAAGTGGATCAAAAGGGAGCTGACGGAATTATACATGAAGCCCATTGGCGGCCTAGTTGTGTAGGAGTCACGTGTTCATCAGCTAGTCCGTCCTTGCCTCACTTTCTACTCCTTCCTTACACTTTCGATTGCCCCTTCTTCCCGCGTTAGCAACCCCGCGTTTCGCCACCTCCTTCTTGTTTGCTCATCCGTTTCGCCACGATCTGGACGGATCAATGCGGGCAAAGTATATTGGAAAGGCTGAGGCATTAAGAAGTTAGGAGGCATTAAGAAGGCAGGAGGCATTAAGAAACATGGACCTTCCCTATACCTTCATATTGAAGCTAGAGACAATATTAATATAATGAGGAAATGGTATAGTTCGAAAAAGAATCAAATTTAATATAATATTCCATGGTATCAGAACATTAGCGCAACATCAGGGAATATGTGGTAGGAGTAATTAATGAGTTAATCGGTATGCCCTAGAATACCCACTGAAAATTCTTCCAGTGCGTAATACAAGCCACTATTTGGTAAGATTAAATACCAAGAATTTTTTACATCGATCCCTCTAAAATTCTGAGAAATGCAGTAAAAAGAACTAAAAGTTCAAGATTCGATTATATTTTTTATTTTGAGTTTTGCAACTATGCCTTTGTATAAATATTTTCTGGTCAATCTGAAGGTGTACCCATATCAACAATCTTCTTTCACTGTTTTCAGTTAGAATATTAATTCAGTCCCTAATTTATTCCAAACCCTATGAGACCTGGAAATGGTTTCTTCTCCTCTGAAAATCCGTTCCTAGGTTCCAAAAATTTATTTTCATATAGTATTTTCTCTCTCTATCTTTATGATGTCCATTATTTTTACGCTCTCTATAAAGTTGTAACTCCCTTATAAACTTGGGCCAAAAAGGAAAGAGTGGTGTACCCTTCTTATTTTGTTAGGAAACTCCTTTTAAGTGGCTATATAGTAGAAAATTTTCGGAAGGGACCAAGTGATAATGAACGGGGAGGGGGGAGCAATTCATCATACTACTGACGATCCAAGGATGTTTCTGGGGTTATGGTACCGCTACGCCTTAAAGACAACTGACTAACGTTACTAGCGATATTAAGCGTTTTGGAATGATTCATTAACATAATTCAGATCGAGGGCTTTAATTTTTTTTCTTTATGCTAATAATTTGGGAAGAGGGGGTAGATCCATTACCTATTTACCTTTTTAATTTTATTTTCCAAATCTTTTTACAAATAAAACCATAAGAATAAATACTGCAACGTACGTCAAGCGTTGGGTTGAAAGAACCTATCACACCCAACAGTTAGTAATGAAAAGAAGTGGTCCTAATTTTTATAAATAAACTATATATTATAAACCTCTTTACTTAAACTTCCAATTATATAAAAACTATCGAGAAAAAAAAATTAAAGAAATAATGATTTACGTTTGGTCATAATTTGAGCCTGGACTTCCTTTATCAAAATAAATGTTTATTTTCTCTCCCCCATTTTAAGTGTTCTCAAATATAGGCAATTTAATTGATATACAGTATATCCCAAATGAAATGAAATATGTTTTCGTTTTTATTTTTTTTATAAACTTTATGTGAGAAAATATAAGTCTGATGGAAATCTTTCGTGATTACATGTATCCTTAAGAATTCGACTCTAAGCAGGCGCAGATATGATAAGGCGGGTACCGGTGATTTACTGGTCCCGATAAGGAGAGGGGGTCGTTGTCCTAGGTCATGGCTAGAGGCGGTGGCACCGGTTCACCCCTCTCCACCCCCCTCCTATCCCCTCCACTCCATTACCACCCCTCCCGCCCCCCCTAATAAGAAAAAAATATTAAATTTCCTCTTGAGGGTGGTTTGTTTTTGAGGACGTCCCCTTTCCTGAGACGCCGGCACCTAATAATTTTCACAGTTTTTTCGACCCTTTTTGGTCGGCACTTTTTGGTGCCCCGTTAACCCCTTGCCCCCAAGCTACCTACATCCCTTAGGGCCCATCTCCTCTATAAATATAAACTTAGCACGAAGGGCTTTTTGATGCCTTTTTTACCTGATATTTATGGTTAGAAACATTTTTTTGTTTTGATGGCTCCGGTTTAGTTTATATAAGATCCTTCCTCTTCTACAAGAATTTTAGCAATTTTTTTTTTAAGTTTGTCTAGGGTAAACCATACAGTTATTGACACCCCAACAGGGTCGTGCTGGCTACCATAGGGCCCCCCGGGAAATAAACCAAAGGGGCCCCGCGCTCTAGTCAGTTTAAGACCCCCCCCCCTCATCTTGACCTCCCTTATGATTTTTGGTAAAAAAATAGATAACATGTAGAAAATCAATTTAATTAACACATAAACAAATTGAACCTTTTTTAATCATTTATTTACAGGCTTGCTCATTTACAATATCTTTACAAAATAACCTTCTTCTATACAGACATATAACAAATAACATCAATGCTGCTTAGAACTTACAACTAAAGGAACATTTTTTTTTTAAATAAACCATATGTAAAAAATGTAACAGTATATAAAATTTGGAAAAAATATAATTAGGAAATCTTCACAAAATAACCTTCTTCTATACAGATATATACTAATAAAATAACACCAATACTGATTATAGTTTCAACTTTTTTTTATATAAATTATATGTAAAAAATGTAACGGTACATAAAATTAGAAAATCTTTACAAAATATCCTTCTTCTATACAGAAATAGAAGAATAAAATAACATCAATACTGTTTACAACTAAAGGAACACTTTTTTAAAATAAATTATAAGTAAAAAATGTAACGGTACATAAAATCAGGAAAACACAAAATTACGAAATCTTTACAAAATAACCTTCTTCTATACAGAAATAGAAGAATAAAATAACATCAATACTGTTTACAACTAAAGGAACACTTTTTTTAAATAAATTATAAGTAAAAAATGTAACGGTACATAAAATCAGGAAAACACAAAATTAGGAAATCTTTACAAAATAACCTTCTTCTATACAGAAATAGAAGAATAAAATAACATCAATACTGTTTACAGCTAAAGGAACACTTTTTTTAAATAAATTAAACGTAAAAAATGTAACAGTACATAAAATCAGGAAAACACAAAACTAGGAAATCTTTACAAAATAACCTTCTTCTATATAGACAATATAATAATTAAAAAACATCAATACTGTTTATAACTTACAACTAAAGGAACATTTATTTTTAAATAAATTATATGTAAAAAATATAACGGAACATGAAATTTAGAAATTAAATAACAACAAAATAAAAAACTTATTCTGCTTCCGAACAAAACGTCATTCCTCAATAATTGACTAGTACTCTTAATTATTATTCATAATAAAATCTTTAAAAAATATAAAAGTAACAAAAAATATTCCTTAAAAATGAAAGCATTTCTTGGAATGTTAACAAATTATTTTGATTGAGCTTGAAGCTAAAGGCAATAAACACGAAGTACAAATTGAATAAAAGCAAGTAGAAACAAGTTAATTTAAAGTAATAGTGGAAAAACATAATGTAATAAAAAGTTCAATAATTCAAAAAAGTAACAAGTTGGATAATTCAGAAGAAGATTTCCCAATCTCGTCAATCAAGTCTCCATAATTTAATTTCAATAATAAGTCTTTTTCACATGACATTATCATCAGATCAGAAAGCAGCTCTTGGCCCATGGTCGATCTTAGTTTAGATTTAATAATTTTCAATTTGGAAAATGCTCTTTCGCAAGTCACTTGAGTGCATGACAAAGTCAGGATTACTTTAAGGGTGACGAAAAGTATGCTGTACAAAGATGTGTTCATATTGTACATTTTTAAAAATTTATATATACAAGTTAAACAACCTCTGCACTCTTCTTCAGCTTCTTCCTCCTGAACATTCACTTCTTCCTCGTCAAGGTCGAAATGGGTATGGGGCCTTTTGGGAGATATCCCTAGTGCCTTAATTGTGGCAAAATAGTTTTGCCAATTTTGAGCGAAATGAATCAATTCATTTTTTAATTCAAAATTTGAAACATTTGCCACGTTACTGATTGATTTTAGCACATCATTTTTCTCTCCAAAATTCTTATTTACAACTTGAGCATAATTTTTAGGGTCAAAATAAGAAAGATCCTCATAAAGAGATAAATTTTTTGAAAACCTTGTGTCCAATGATGTTAAAATTGTATCAACTATTACTAAAAAGTTCTCTACTTTAAATTTCTCATAGCCAGCACTTATATATGATTCATCTGTATCTCTACTTTCGTCGAAAAATTGTTTCCTCTTACGTGGCCGGCCTATTTTAAAATCATTTTCAATATCAATATTAGTTTCAGTCGAAACTTTGTCGATAAAGCTTTTAGCTTTTTTGACAAAATCTGGAAACTGATCTCTTATGTTAGAGATTTTATTTTTGGCATCGACAACGATTTTGCAGGCTAGGTAGAGATCTACACCCTTTGTCTGCAAAAAATTTGAAGCTGGCGTTAGAATGGTAAAAATGTTAGAAAAAATTATGCCAATTAGAATGGTTTCAAACTCCATCCACGACAATCTCAATGAATCTGCCTCACTTGCCGCTGACTTATTTGAACACAGAGTCGATTCACTAATGATATGTAAAGTTTGAATTAAATCCGAATACAAAGCGTCATTGTGATTATCTACGTTTCCAAGAATGTGCTGTACAGCTTTTGAGGCACTCCACCATCTGGTTTCACCAATTTTTTGTAACCTTTTCATTTTATTTTGCCCACTAGATTCCACGGTTTTTTTCCACAAAGCTGTTCGCTTGTAGGAATCAGATATAAAAACAGCTGTTCTTTGACATAAACCAAAAAATTTTTTTGCGTTTACTGTAACGCAAGTACAGTCGGTTACAACTTTGTTTAAAACATGTGCAAAACACCAAATGTGGTGGCTAGATTTTGACTCCAATTTGATGAGGGCTTGCAGGCCTTGGTAAGCACCTGACATGTTGCTGGCCCCATCAAATGAAGTGCCAACAATCATGGTAGGAGGCAAATTATATTGTTTTAATTCCTCTAAAACGGTGTTTTTTAATGAGGAGCCAGTGGTAGATTCCACGTCTACTAATGAAAACAAGCGTTCCTGGATGGAATCATTTTCAATGTACCTAATTACGATCGCGAGTTGTTCTTTCACACTTATATCCTGGGTTGAATCGACCTGAAGACTGAAAAATCTCTCTTTCCGAATACAATCAGAAACACTTTTTCGAATATTATTACATATAACATTTAAAATTTTAATAATCATATTATTGCTTAGAAAACTTGTAAAACTACCTCTTCCCTTACCACCTGTAGCTTTGTTTTTTAGAGATTTTGTGTTTACTAATTTTAAATGATTTTCAAGTAAAGGATCATACTTTAATATTAGTTTTAAAAGCTCTAAAAATGTGCCCCGTTTCCCCTCGAACTCATCATCGAATAGCATATAAGCAGCCTCGGCCTTTCCTCTTATTGGAAGATTTTGTTTAGCAATAAAAACCAATGCATCTAAAACTCTTTCAAGTATTTTCCTGTTGGTTAAAATAAAATTATTTCTAGAAAGTGATTGATCTTTTGTAAGTTTGGTGCCTATGTCTGCACTACGTGAAGCTGCCAAGAAGGAATCATATGCATTTTTGTGTGAAATAGATTGTTCGTGATCTTCTACTCGCAAGTATATGTGTTTGAAGTCTGTAAATCCTGAAGTACTGAAAGAGCTTTTAAAATTACTGAAAGCCATACAATAAGAACAAAATATACTATTCTTTTCTACTGAGTAAGACAACCATGTTCTTTTGATTACACTACCGTTTGGTAAACGTCGAAAATAAGTTTTGAACTCAACAAATGGTAAAACATGTTCAGATGATGAAGGCTGTATGGGATGTTGATTACAAAAATTCAATTTCTTTTGCAAATTTGAGTCAGGAGATGGAGGAGTAAATAAAATGTTATAGGAAATGTTATCACGTGTCTCATTCCCATGTTTCGATTGAACGGTGGTACAGACTGAGGAAGAAATGGGTGCATTTGGAAGAGTGATTGTGTATGGCTGTGAAGGTGATTGCACATTTGAATCCGGTGGACAATCGTTCTCTTGTTCACGATGAATTAAACTTGAACATGCGATTTCGACTGATTGTGCAGGTTCATAATTAATTAAATTTTGAGAAGGGTTTGGATCTTCATCTATGGAGGTTGATGGGGCAGACTCATAAGTTGGGATAAGGACATTTGGATATGTCTGAAATTCAAGGGGTAACAGAAGGGAATCATTCGGTCCTGCATCTAAGGAGGGTGATGAGACAAGTTCATGTGTAGGGAAGATCGGATGTGTCTGAGATTCAAGCTTTAACGGAAGGGAATCACTTTTTTGTTCTTCCTGACTTGGAAAGTTAAATTCTTTGTGCACATCTATTGATAAAGGTGTTTTAAAATCAAGTCTAGATTGCCCTGGAGCAAGAGCTGCTTCTGTCAATTCTTTTTTGTTTTTGGCCAATCTCTTTTGGTGTCCACTAGTGTACACCCTTTTTGATTTACCTTTTTTGTGTTTGTCCATTATTTATGTAAATAAATTATAATTTTAAAACTTAATAACTATGACTTAGCTCATGACTAGTGAGACATTGACATTGATCACAGGTTACATCACATAAATTATAAATATGGTATTATGCATACCATCGCTTCTCGTAGTCTTTTACTAAACTGTCCACAGACCACATCCTGATCTTGGAATAATGGAGTGCTCCTTTAAAGTTTAAATCCATGTCACACGACTAACTCATCCTCGACCCTTTAAAAAAACAAATAATCAAATAATAATAAAAAAAAAAGAAAAAAAAAAGTTTGTTTTCTCAAGAAGTTGGAGCATACTTAAAATTACCAAAACTTACTTGAAGAAACAATTCTTAAGTGAAATATGATGATATTCTTCCTTGGGGTCTCTTAGAATCGTGATTTGGACACTTGGACATTGTTGTTGAATAATGGCGTGCTCCTTTAGAGTTTAAATCCATGAAACTCGACGCTTTAATAACAAAACAAAAAAAATAAATAAATAATAATAATAAAAAAAAAAAATAAAAAATAAAATAGTTTATTCTCTTATGAAGCTAGAGCATACTTCAAATGGCATAAATGGGATATGTGGCCAAGGGGGTTCTGGAGTGGTGGGAGGTCGAATTGGTGAGTCTCCCACCATGCTTCTTGTTATCCGAGGCAAGGCAGGTTACTTTATCAATTCAACCTCCTCAAATAAAAACCGTTGAGAGGAAAAGCCGAGAAAGTACGATTGCTGAGAAAGTACGAGTTACGTCATATACGAGTGCACTTGTATTGTAGTTTTCACGTTATGAGCTCACCGCGGTCCGAGTAACCTGGAAAATAGGACATGGTCCTAGTCCGCTCGGATTGGTTGCGGACGTCCGAGTGCACTCGAATGAGGTGTTTACACAATACAATTAACGTGCGAGTAGACGTCAGAGTGCACTCGGTCTGAGTGAACTCATACTGTGAAAGCCCGGCTTGTTACAAGAATCCGTTTTTATAAACGAACCTAAAATCAACAGAATCTTAATTATTAAATAAAAACTCTTAGATTTATACAGACGGATATTCAAAAAAGGTCATAACCCACCAAAATGCGCGGATCTCGTTTTTTGAAGATTCCATTTCTGTTGCCTAATGAAAAAAACATCCCGTAGGTCACCTAACTAGAAATTGGCGAATCTCGTTTAAAATCGAATTTTATCTCTGTTGACTAGTGGGGGGAAAAAAACCAAAAGGTTACATAGCTCGAAGTGGGTGAATCTATCCAAAAAAGAAATCAAGAAATTGATCCAGAAACGAAAATCTTACATTCAAAAATCCTTCAGTAAAAAAAATTATTTTCTCGATGCGAGCATAACGACAATTGTTAAGATAGGTGTATTGGGTCTCCCCTATACTAAACAGCTCTTCCCCTAATTTCCAATCCGTGGCCATATATCCAAAACTACCCGGGAAATAAAAATAAAAAATCGTTTATTCTCTTAAAATTAAATCTTTATGAGGCTGGAGCATAATTCAAATTACCAAAACTTGTAAAAACTTACCCGAAGAAACAACGTCTTCTTAGGTGAAATTGTAGGATGATGTTCTTCCTCTTGGCCTTTGGTGTTTGAAGCGTGGTTTGGATATTAATATTAGGATCTTGTTGAGAATGGAGTGCTCCTTATCCTTTAGAGTTTAAATCCATGCCACTCGATTTAACTCCATCTCAACGCTTTAAATAAAAAATAAAAAATAATAATAATAATAATCGTTCATTCTCGTGAGAAGCCGGATGATTCATACTTAAAATTACCAAAACTTGTAAAAACTTACCTGAAAAAACAAAATGTTTAGGTGAAATATGATGATATTCTTCCTCAGGGCCTTTTAATCGTGATTTGGATCTTGTTAAATAATAGAGTGAGTGTACTCGACTCGTAACGACGCTTTAAATAAAAAAAGTACTAGTAAAATAAATGAAGGGTCTAAAGTTTTCAAGTTTTTCTCTAAAATGGAAAATGGAAGAAAGAGTAAATTAGAAATTGTAGTCTACAACACTCAAGCATAATAATTATTAATTTAACAACTTACTTTTGGCGCTGAAGGATGGTGCTAACTACTAAACAAGTTGAACATTGAATTCAATTTCCAATAGCGACAGAAAGATTTCGATATTTCGAATTTCCAGTGAATTGAGAATGATCGAGAATGTTCTAGAACTTTCGGTTAACGGTTATGATAGCTTGATTAACCCAACGAGGTTCGCGCGGCAAAAGCAATCTTCCTAATCATCATAGACAAGAACAAGATAGTAACTCCAAAACCCAAACGTTAGAATGACGTCACATCACAAGTAGTATTAATCCAAGTATTAATCAATCAAAAAACGCTTAGTTTTGATAATTTAAGGCTTAAAAAGTCAAAAGCTGCGAGATTTCAATTTTTCCCTCCGAAGGTCGTTTGTTTTTTTCTTCTTCCTTACCCCTTTTGGGGGCCCCCACATTGACCTTGAGGCCCAGGGCCCCCCGGGAAATGTCCCGGTGCTCCCATAGGCCAGCACGACCCTGCACCCCAACTTTAACTTAAAGAAATAAGTAAACAAGTCCTAATTTTATTTCATGATATACATGGATCTAATGTTTGAAGGGTCCTCTAAGTCATCTATGAAGTAAGACTTTAACAAAATAACCAGGGGGAAGATTTCACAACTAAATCCACTGGGTGTCAATAACTAGTTTTTGCACTTTTAACAATAAATATTGCCAAATGGTAAAACTATTGAACTTTTGACTCAACAAAAATAATAAGGATAGATAAAGAGGAAGTATAGGAAGTTTCAATTTGATCCCTTCATAATAAGTATTTTTTTTAATTTCACCACAGTAATGTAGTCTTAAGGGTGTCAATAACTGTCCGGTTTACCCTATCTATGAATTATTCTTCTAGATAATATTTCTGTCAAAAATCAGATGCAAGATTGCCACGATTCGAAAATAACAACATAGTTGTACTCAGTTGTAAAAGTATCAATATTATTATTATGGCCCTATGATTTTTTTATGGGAGTAAAAAATCCTTGGCTATGCCGTCCCTCGGATAGGACATAAAATGGAGGTCCCGAGCCTGTACGATGTCAGGTACTCGTTAAAGATCCCTATCTTAATCTATATCTGGATAGGCAAAATTTAGGAGTCACAGCGTTGATAGTCCGATTAGCCTTAGTAGTATAAAGTGACATTAAGCAAGCAAACTCATCAAGCAGCTCTGGTTTTATTGTAGATTATGTCCAATCCTCTTCTCTTCTGCAATTTCTAGTGGAACCTTTTTCAGGTTTATTTTATTGTACTTTTTTTTATTAAAGAAACATATTGCAAAATTGCTTTTTATCGTTTTTGGGGTCATATCAATACCAATGAATAAAACTCGAAAAAGTAGAAGTTATTAGTTTGGAATGAAAGATCAAAGAATATTAAAAAAAAAATATATATTGAGAATTTTTTGTGTCTGTTTATCATGCGGAATTGCTGGTGTAACCTATTATATTACTTTATTTATAAGTAATATTAATAAAAGTATATAATTTATATTAATAATAACATGGAGATTAAAATCTTGACTTACTCGTAAACATGCATCATAAACATCTTTGACAATTCCATTCATCATTGAAGGAAGAAAGAATCGTTAATGCCAGTTCAATCGTTAAATTAGCAAGCAAAGCATGAAAGCAATTAAAAATTAGCTTTCATAACAAAATTAGAACTTTTTTTTTTAATAGTTTATCAGGAAGTTTATTTAGAAAATATGACTCTTTAAAACTTGGTTCAGTTTTATAAGTTGCTCGTTATTGGTGATTGTGGAAACCAATTACCAATTTTTTTTATAAAAAACACTCTCATTAAAGTAGTGTAGGAATATATATTTTTAAATATATGTGGTGCTCAGTTTTTTCTATAAATAATTTGATTGAAATTATTTTAGAATATTATTCTTTACTTGTTTGTTTGTCCAAGTTTATCTCTGATTGATTAATGAATTCATAAATAATTATTGTTATCAAGTATTATTTAAAACTAATCTTTAAACATATATTTTCTCTTTACTAGAGGTATCAGGAAGTGAGGTTTTGTTACTTCAATTTTTTATATTCTAAGGTAAATAATTCTTTTGATTTATAAAACTATGATAATTTTTACATATGTTTGAAGTATAATTAAATACTTTGCATAATTTTTTATAACCATTTAAAACTAATCTGAACAGTTTTTTGAACATTTGTGTCAATTCATGACAATGCACATGACAATTGCAGTATTACTATTTGTTTCATTTTTATTGTTTTGTTGGTATTTTTTTTTTTTTTAATTTTACATGGATTCTTGCCACAGTGGTATAATAAAAAAAAATTAAAAGAATCTTATAATAATTAACTGTACACAATACAAATGAACCCTTCTGTTCTGTTGATAATTTATTACAGTGCACGTGTTGAGTTTTCAGGAGCGAAGGGGGACATGCTTGCCTACAGTTTTTTTTTCACTGTCGTTTGGAATTCAAAAGAAAAAACAAAACAATTATTTATGTTTCTGTTTCCTTTTTATTTTTTTTTTCTTATCCGTCCTTAAGTTTATATAAAAATATAGCAACCTAATATAATCTGTTATAAATGAATCTTCCTGATTTATTAGTACTCTACTTTCATATTCTTTCATCAGAAAAAACTTAGTTCTTGATCGTTTATTTTTTCTTTAGATTCTTGAAGCAATCAAATCATATATTGAAAAGTCTTGATTTTCGTATATATTAAAAGACTAACCTAAATATTTTAAGATAATAAATACGTGCATTGATTAATTCAAAACTAAAAAATAAAACTTACATTATTCTAGCTTAAACTTTACATTTTTTTTAATATACAATCACTTACGAGTAATTAATGAATATCCATTAAATATACATAAGTATACATCTCCAAGTCTAATTTAAAATTTATCAAAACAAGTTGGGATAGTTCCAAATGAAATGTAGAACTTTCCAACGAAAATTTTTCCAAACCAATTTAACAATTTTTGGAACATATTTTTTTTTTCCCATAAGAAGCAACCACTACTTCTAAGGAATTTAATAATATAACTAAAATACCCCCTAAAAATTCTTAAATTTATTTTGAAAATACTAAATTTCATTTGGAATAATCCCAATACGGCCTAGAGAATTCTAAATCAGACTTGAAAATGCTTCATACAAATTGGTTTGTTCGGATATAAATACGGTATAGATACCATATCCATAGCTTTTTGTGTAGCATAAGAAAGAGAATTTTCTTAAATCGAATCCGATAAGATTGAAAGTTTGTCCCTTCACTTTATTTACTGCAATTTATACCGTAACGGTAAACTACTCTAGCCTTTTCGCAGTTTTGCAGGCGTATTGACTTTTATGGTTTACTGCCCCTTTGGGTTGTAGCGTCATGTTATAAAACCGTAAATAAAGTTCCAACCTAACGGAAAAAGGGTTTTTCGAATAGAACAGTTATTTGTTGAAATAAAGGCGATTAAAAAAATATAAATATCAGTTGTATATAGTCGCATTTAAAATAATTACTATCTACTATATTTAGTTTAAAATTTAATATATGTTCGTTCCTTTTTTTATTTTTTTTATCCATTATATTTTTAATAAATGGACCAAAATGGAGCTTCGTAGAATCATGTTTTCACTAATTAATTAAAATACTAAAACTCCAATTTTTTATAAAGAACTTTTTTGGTAAAAACTATAATCTAATATGTATTCACCAAATTGATATCAAAGGAAAAGTTCAAAAAACAAAAAAGTAGTAATGAAAAGATGGAGCTGAAGTAATTTGAAAAGTTTTTCTTAACCAGACTTTCACTCTCCGTATATAAGTTTTCCCCCTTGCTTTAGTGGAAGAATTTTCAAGGAGAAAAGCACTTTTTCCTTAGTAACTGCGGAGGTAAAGGGACTGACTCCCTAGCCTTGAGGATAGTTTTATCCCTTCCTATCCGTTTTTTGGAGGCTGAAAAAATTCTTATGAATTATAACATTTTATAAGTTATTTTTTTAATTATCGATTGTGTATCGTATTGTATTGCTTTCTGACGAGTTTTTCTAAGATTTATACATTTTTATTTCAACTTAATAGTTTTTATCTCTGATACTGTTGTTATGTCGTCTTATCCAAATAACATCCAAAAAAAATAACGAAAATTGCAATAATAAATGGAACGTTTCAGTTGATATCTGTTTTTAAAAGGAATGATTCTTCTTCAGCTTATACACAATGACAGACTAAAAGTATGTTTTGAAGTTATTTTTTGTTATTAATAAGTATTAATAATTTTTATAAATTAAAAATTATTAATACTTAAAGTATTAAAATAAGTATTAATATTTTTGTTATTAATAAGTATTATTAAGTTATTTTTTAACAAAAGGCCTCCGATAGCCATTCTTAGCATTTCTCAGGTACATCTAGGGCTATTTTTAATTTTAATCAAGATTTAGCAATAAAGTCACGGATCGCCTCAGGATAATTCATTTAACAAGAATTTTTTTTTTCAAGAAATTGATTCAAAAATAACCTATTTTTCGAATCATTTCTTTTATTTCGTCAACTTCCTGAAGACGGTAAATGGAGAAAAGGAATGTTTACGCATTATATACGGTAAAAACTGTTTATATTTTGATATTTATTTCAAATCGCTTAATTTTTTTTTTTTTAGTTTTAAAATAACATTTCCAATACTTGTCTATAATTCAATAAAACAATAACCATAGTCAGATTCTGACGAATAGAATGTGCACTACAAGTTAAAAAAAAGTAAAAAAAATAAGTTTACAAGACATTAATATATGAACTTGGATTTATGCTTAAAAAATCTTTCTTCTAAGGCACCTAACCGTTTTTAATGGAATTTGAGTTAAAGCTTAACGGTTCAAAAACTGAAACATATTAGAAAGAAACAACCAAAAGTTTCGGTGCTAATATACTACGATATATATAATACACTATAATGATGCCTAGTACAAAAAATATGGCGATTTATTATTATTATATTATACATTTCGGACATTACTTTTCGAAACGTGGTTGGTTTTTAATAAAAAAAAAACGTTTTATTGTTATAAAATATTTGTAAAAACATTGAAAAGAAAAAGAAAACGTTCTGAAATTTCAGTAAATATAATCTTTACATAGTTGGTAATATTTAAAAAAAATTAATTTATTGATTTAAATTAATATATAAATATATATATAATTTAAATTTAAATTTAAATAGCTAATTAAGACATGTATTAAAAAGGGAAATCTTTTCGCCAACTTTGATAATTTATGAAGTAGGTCAGGCATGTAGCCTAACTCGAGGGGTGGGGGGGAGCGCGGAAAGGGGGTGGGGGTAGGCTGGAGCCTCCACTCCACCTGCATAGCAACAGGAGGCTGTCCCTTTCTTCTTAATTGGGGTCGAAATTTTACAACATTGTAATTAATTCTTAATCAATACTTATTTGTAATTTTATTTTATTTTAAATTTTTCAGAATTCATTCGCATATTTATTTATTTATATGTATATTTATTTTAAGAGTAATCTATAAATAGGGGTGGGTGTCTCAAATCGCTCACCCCCTGACAATGATGGAAGGTAGTTTATAAACCCACAGAATATACTCAGACAACTATGTACATTATTATAGAGCCGTTAGCCCCGTATTGGGGAAGGATGGTACAGAGCGGGGCTGGTGGGGGGTGGATCAATACGGGGCGGTGGAGTGACCTTGGTCGGGGGCGGGGGTTGTGTCACGGGGTCGCCGTACCCGCTCAAGGCCGGCCTCTCCCTCTCCTCCCTCTCGCTCACCCCCTCGCTCCCTCACACTCTCTCTCTCCCTCTCCATCCCCGACGAGGAAAACCGAGGACCCTTCAAGGGTGTCGCTATGTATTATATCCGAATATATAACTTATATACCCTCCAGTACACTAAATCGTGTATTATGCTACATACCTTTGTCCTTAGACTTTAATATTTAATTAAATTAATTAATTATTTAAAAAAAATAATACATTATATCAAAAACTTCAAAAACTTTGGCTTAAAATCAATAAAATTCTGTATCTGTGTATTTTTTAATAATTACACACGTTGACTGCCGAAATGTGAGAAAACTTGTATCTAGTATTCTTGCCTTGGATATGGGTTTTTCGTAGATTACTTGTTTGATTGAAAAATTGTTCTTTACTACGTTATACAAACAATAAAAGCTCAAATTATAAACTAGTGACAATACAATGTCACAAAGTAACCATATGTTCTATGTTCAGAGCAAGACTAAGCCCCATCGCCCGCCGCTTCCATATTTAGTCCGGGACGGAACATTTCAGAAGTGCGTAGAACATTTTCATAAAATCGAGAGCATGTAACAAAAAGTCTAGATCTCTTTTCAATGAAACAGAGAAAATCATATAATTTTGTTTCGTAATACATACTGTAAGTATAACATTCATGGTTTTTAGCAATATAATATGATCAAAGCAAATGAACTGATAAGACTGGGATTCTGACGGCAACCAACGTATTTGCTATATGTATTGGTCTGCCAAAACACGAAGTAACACAACGTACATTGCATTGATGAACGTGAACTCAAATTAAAGAAATCTTTAAATTTATTCTGAAATATGCACAATATATGTAAATATGTGCACAATACCAAGGACTTAAGTAGGAAGATAGAATCACTGAAGAACTGTCATTGTACCATCAGATGTCAAAACCTTACTGCTACAGATCATCGCTTAACAAAACAAATCACTGATCTAAGACGCTATTTTGATACCTACAGACATATAGAGCAGCATTTTGAGGTTCAGCAAGACACCTAATTAGGGATAGTTTGAAAAAAAAACAGATCAAAACACTTTGAAAATTTTTCGGAAAACCATGATATGTTTCAAATCATTGACGGATGTTATTCCATCATTTATTTAAATTAATTAATTTAATTCCAACAGTAAAATAATACATCTACAATAAATACACCAAATGTCCCTCTTCAACGTGTTATCCTCTGATTCACTCCTTTCTTCAAACTCCCTCTTCCAGCTTCTCCATGGGCGCAGCAGGCTTGAAAGAAAGTGGCCGCCTAAGACTAAGGTTGTAAAAACTTTTAAAACCTGGTGAGACTGCTAAGGAACACCATACAGCATTCGTGTAGCCATAGGTCAAGAAGTACAATTACTTTTTCAAAAAAAAAATACCCCGCAACACAAAAAAATACCTGCAATAAAGTAAATTAAAAGAAAATAGCTGATCGAATTTGTTGTTGTACTCACTCACCTTGCTCCATCCTTTGTTTTATAACGCTTAAAGCAGTTTTAAAAGACAACACAATGGAATTAATGGAAGTCAATTTAGTAAATCGTTCCGTTTGTTTCATCTCGAATATTCCCAGGAGCCTCCTCTTTTCCTGTTGGCATGCCGATTTAAGGTGGCTTTATCCTGTTTTCCGGCGGCAATACTTTTAAGTGTTTTTCTTTTCGATTCTTTTGGGCAGAAAATCCTCCCTATGTTCTAAATTTCCTTGGTTTAGTCTCGCATTACGCAATTATTCATTCTGTCCCCCGCCAAAGAAATATTTAGGTATTTAAAAAAAAAAATGTTTCATCGAGTAAAAGTCTCTGAAATGTCCATTGATGCTTCTAAAACTAGCTGTTTACAAATTAATAAACTAGGTATATCTCTTTTACGGATCAATTTTCAATTCCTACCTCTTTAGTTTATTTTTAGAATTTCCAGGGGTGTCCGATTCCATTCGAAATAACTTACAATAGTTTTGGAAATCATTTTATTTTTATAATCATATTTTTCAATATAATTTCATATTTATTTTTGTCACAAATCTGAGCGTCTGCAGGATTTCTTCTCGTGGGAGGCAGGCAGTTAAAATTCTAATAACCGGGGTGGGGAGATTCTGGCTATGTAAAGCTCAATTATTGGTTAAAAAAAAAAAAAAAACTTATTGCTGTTTAAAAATTTAAATGTGTACTACTTTAAAAGTATATAATACTTTTTTTATGCATATATATTTGGTCTTCCCCTTCCTCGCCGTTTTGGCTACACTGGGTTTCCCGGGCTAGGGGAAAAGTGAAGGGTGTGTGTGAATGCTGAGTATTATTAAAGTTCCCCTGACTCCGGGTTTATATAATACTTAATTCATATAATAAATGAATACAAATTTATTTAATTAGTAGTTTTTGTATCTTTTATAATCTAGGGGGGGGGGGGGGGGAGCTGCCTTTCCCTGAACCTCCGCGGACACCCATGCAACCCACATATTAGTAAATATTAGTTTCTCATCTCCGAAACTAAAATTTACTGTATATGTTATAAAGTTATTTTCTAAACTTTCGTTAATTATCCAAAAATGGAGCGGTTATAGGCTGAAATATTATAATAATTTAATACCGATATATTATATTATATTTCTTAAATTATTTTATTAGAAGATAAAAGATTCGACCACGGCCAGTAATCGAACCCAGGTCCTCCGCATGGGTTCGATTCCCGGCCGTGGTCGAATCTTTTATCTTCTCATAAAATAATTTAAAAATTATAAATTAAATATTTAACCAAAAGACCATAAATAAATACATTATATTATATTTCATTTTCTAAAAAAGTTTCGACATTAAAAATTATTCAATCCTTTTTGAAAATCTATATCCATAAAACCTCAATATTATTTATAATATACAACTAATGATGGTGGGTCTTAGGTAATATTATTCTCAGATACCCGATCAGTTTTATCGGAACTATCTGTGGGAATGTATACTCTTGTTTAATAATAACAACAATATGAAATAAAATTATAATATGATATAAACATTAAATTTTTTTTTAATGGGACAAAGCTTTCAAGATATGAGAAATACAAAAAGGGATGCCTTCTAAATTAGTTTCTCAGAAAGCGAAATAAACTTTGAGAGTATTTTTCCTGAAATATTTCGGTTTCTCATACCTGACCCCATTTCTTTCCAATAACAGCCGTTAGTATTTATATTTTTTTATTATTAATCTAGTCCATATTAAATAAATAATTTATTTTGTATGAATTTTTGAACAACATCTCAAACTAACTATCGAATATTATCCGATCAATGGATTAAAAATTGTTACCGATTTTTATTTTTTAATTATTAGTTTTTAAACCGACTGACGAAAAAATGTTTTCGGTATCGAAAGTCATTTCTGAATCCATTCGAGGATCAAATCATCTAAAAGGAATTGGTTCATGAAATGAATGAACCCTATCTGAATGAGAAGTGTTAGAGGCATTCATTCTTTCCCAGAGAATCGATAGTCGACGATTAGGTTGGGGTGGGGGGGGGGGGGGTCGGAGGTTCTATCTTTAATTCAGTATTAGAACGGAAGTTTCTCTTTAATTGTCTTTTTCTAGGACGCGATCATGAAATATTTAAAATTCTAAATAATTGAAAGGCTTAAATATATTATAAACGGTCATCTTAATATATTTATAAATACATTGTTTCTTTAAATGAAGGAGTCTCTTCCGTATATTATATGTATTTTTATTTATTACAACGTTTTTGGCTGTTGGCCCATCTTCTGGGGTTATCTGTATATAGTGTAAAATAAGTTATATGTTATGACAGTTATATGTACATGTATAAAAACTTTAAATGAAGTTGTTATATATGTACACATAACAACATATATATATATATAAACATATATAATAAGTTTAAATAATTAAATTCGCAATTGGCAAAGGATCTAAAGATTTGTAAAAAAGATAACACCAGAAGATGGACCAACTGCCCGAAACGTTGGAACAAATAAAAATATATATAACACATGGAAGAGACTCATTCATTTAAAGAAATCCTAGAACAAACCACTCTTCCTCACTAAAGTGATAAATTATAAATATTTATTCAAATATTAATAATTATTAAATATTCTCTATTTCTGTGAAACGGGACAAGGGTCAGGAGTTTTCAAAATATTTCAAATATTATGTTTATTTCAAACATAAAAATGCAAAATAAAATACATTTTTACGTATTTCTTAAGTAAAATAAAAAATACATTGTTACTGTATTTTATTTTATTTTTGTATTACTTGGTTTACTTTCGGAAACAACAATACCCGAATGTATTCCATATTGTTTTTTTTTTTTTGTTTTTTTAAACACTAAATAAATAATCTAATCAAGTAGTTTCTTTTCTGATATGACCTAGATGCATTAATTTGAAGTAACGTTATTTATTTAAAATGAACAATTCTTTCAATGTTTCCTTTAAAATATTTCTTTTAAAAATAATTCAGGTACTCTATAAATATAAATAAAATAGAGCGGAGAAAAAATGTTATTTTTAGAGGCAAATGATGAAATAATATTTTCAATACTTTTTGTCTAGCGTTGGATGGCTTACGTCAATATTTTAACCACATATATTTACTTAATTTCTAGTTAACTTTTCTGAAATGAACTTATATATTGAATAAAACGGAACGGCTCTTAGAAAAAAAAAAAAAGAAGAAAAAATTTAACAGCTAAATTTTATTTTTATTATCACGGTACTTCAAAAACTTCGAGTATCTTAAGAGCTCTAACAATTAGTACAAATAATTTTCATGTGCGAAAATTTAAGAAATAAAAAAAATGATCGTAACCATTTAAAAATTAAAAAAAATGTACAATCAACGTATGTATTCAAATCACAATTTGAAAGTTAAATTTCTAATAATTTGCATGTAAATGCAAAAATTTATCATAAGCAAAGTGGTTTGTCACGTGTTCACTGTCTAACTTTTTTTTTTAATTTACATATTTATTAGTGTAAATTTATTTACTTATTCCAAATGTTTCATTAATTCATAGACGTATAATTGTTTGTACAGGTTTATAATGTTTTTCCTGACATTAATCACCATCATCATTAACATGGATGATATATTGAACTTATTGAACGTATCTATAGAAGTACAACTATTTAACTTTAAAAAATATTAATATATATTTCAAATAAATATTCAATAGAGGATGGGTTTATGGAACATATTTCACTAGATGGACTTTTAAAAATCCTAAAATGCTGACCCAGAGTTTATAGATTTTATTGATACATAGCGAAGTTTTAATGACATCCTTGTTTACAATTGATAGAACACGAACCGCAAAAAAATATATAAGCAAAAATGTCGACTACCCTATGGCAGATTTTCATTTTCCATCACGAACTCTTTCGATAGTTATAACTATCATGTGCTGTGTGACCAAAAACGATCGGGCATCAAGAAATATCACGTATTTTCGAAAAGTGTTTTCAGCTGTTATGATTCTACTAAATACAGTCTGGGGAGGCAGAACCTATTTTGAAAAACATGAGATTTCCTAACGTAGGTTTTCGAAACTCGGTCACATAATTTTGATCTGCAAAAATATGTCATGATTATCAGTCAAATCAGTGTAGATTTGATTCTTTAAAGATGAATAGCGAGAATTATACGTTTTATCCGTCTCATTGTATACGTGTTTATATATCTCATTGTATATTTATATATATAAACTGATTTATATGTGAATAATCAAAAATCGTTTTTAGTGTATCCATACCCCAGTATGCTAAATCATATGAACTCCGGTTTATTAATTTAACGTACATTTATAAATATATATATTTTTTAAGTCAGACTGATCAATTAAATTCAACGTTAGGTGACATTAATACGTTTATTAAGTCCATATATCTTTTTCCTGTTATAATCAAATATAAATTAATTCAGAGAATTTCTTATTTAAACGGGGGACATCATTAAAAAAAAATGCCTGCTCAAAATTTAATATAAGTATATTAAATTTAATTGTTGTTTACAAATAGCTAATATATTTATAATGGCTTCAGAGATATGATTCATATACATACACATAAATTTTATATTATCAAGCTCTAAAATATTATGAAATATCTATTCTTCCATATGTTTGTACTTTAATTCTTAAATAAGATTATAATTTATAGAGTGTTTCTTCATTAATAATAATTTAGATTCATAATCAGTTTCATAATGTTTAATTTCAAAATATTTTGGAAATATGTGGCTTGCTGTGAATTATCTTATTTTCCAATATTTCTTAAAGATGTAGATTATAAAAACGGTTCAAGTGCATCACTCAATTTTTTAGATATTAAAATAAAAATGAATGTTTATAATAAAAATTTATTAATATTTTAGCAAATAACAAATGACATATAATTATTTCTATACCACTAGGTAATGCTTATTCTGCCAAAAATATATTGCCTGTTTGATATTTAACGCAATTCACCAAAAATGATTTTTCTATTGTTCCGATTGAATTTTTAAGCTATCACATCTTTACATTTTATATGTATATTTTTTTACTTTTATTATTATTTCGCACCTGTCAGCAAGGTGCTGACAATCAGCGAATGAAATGGTCGTAATAAGAAATAATAACATGTCAGGCATGAGGAGGTTTAGCACCCAACAGCACTCCCTTCCTGGCTTGATTCAATTACCTCGACTGTCTATGAGAGCAGATCTCTCATCCATCGCCTTTTTAGTCTTCTCGTATCCATGCGTATAACATTCATATTTCTAAATAAACTATTTGAATGTCCTTTCAAATCAATAACTATATTGTAAGGTGTCGTTATGTGCTGGTCGACTGTTGTTAGATGGAGGTCTATATATAAAATAAATTTATATAATTTTAAAAGTTAGTTATTTTTATATAATCTATTTATCGACACAATATTTATTTTTTGTAAGGGCAATAGCGTAGGGTTTGATGATTATGAAAATGCGTGGTAAACCAGAATTCTTAACATTTCATCAATATATTCCGATCAATGGCAACCAAACTGAACAACAATTTTGTAATGTTTCACAACTTTTTAATAGCCCAGAATAACAATATTCATCATCTTAATTTATTTGGTTGTCCACTAACGGAAAGTATGTTCACTGTTACTTTTACAGCCTTTTGACTGAAGCTCTTAAATTATGAACCTAGGATTGTTCCGCGCAACCATCTGAAGCCATTCTTGTCTATGAAGAGTAAATGATTTGGGGTGCGGTGAGAATATATAGCACTAATATGTAATAATGGCATATATTTTTGCCAACATTTCGACCCAAATTTTTTTTCATCATTCAGGTTTTTCTCATTTAGCCCTGTCATGACCTAAAATTTAGTTCGAAACATTGGCCAAAATAAAATATGTGTTTATTACATATTAGTGGTATTTATTCTGACCGGACCCCCTACCATACGGTCAACTATCTTCTACCATCATTCTTGTCTATGTTTAATCCCCGTCCGAAATAATCATCTACTCCTTGCCACTATGGACTTCAAATCTTACTGTAGTATTTGACGAAACTAATTAGGTTATGAAGCTGATGATGAAGTTTATTTGGTATTTTAACCTTTTGCACTCGGCACCGTTTCGGACGTTACCTACCGGCAACTCGACGCAACTTATTCGCGAAAACGTAACCGTGCCTAGAATGAAATTTTGATTCAGCTAAAGATTATACACACGACAAAAAAAGACTGTTCCTTAACAATCCTCATATTTGTTGCTTATAAGAATCAAATATATAAATCTATCCCTGTCGGTCAATCATCATTACGTTATATAATGCTCTCATACAGTATTAAATACGTAAATTTCTTTCAGTAGGTATTGCGTCCCTTATGTCTGGTGTTTCTTGCATGCCAAGCAAAACCGCTGCACTGATCTCTACAGAATCTTTCATTTCTTCAAATCAACCTGAAAAGAAATGTTTAAGTAGTTATGAATGTGTTTTATTATAGTTAAAAATAAACTGTTTTGATTTTGAATCGAAAAGAAAATACCTCTTCTACTTGACACTTATAAATATCTTTTAAATATTTTGCAGCATCCTTGATAGAACACTTAATTTCCCTATCGTCTTGCCCTCCTGTAACTAACAGGAACTGCTACTCCTAGCATCTTCTTTATAAAACACATCCACTTTACTTTGGAACTTTGCAATTATTTAACATGCCTTTCCTCCTACTCAAATTCTCTGCATATAAAATCTTCTTCCGTCGTAGCTAAAGGTGTAATTTTTTTTTTTTTTTTTTTTTTTTTACATCCTCAATTAGTTGTTTCCGAGGTCCTCCATTTCTTTGTCTCTGATATTGTTTGATGTTTGTTAGTGGATCCCATCTTCGATTGTCAAAGTCGAGTTCAACTTTAGGCTAAGCGATTATACATATATTGAAGTGTTGTAAGGAAAATTATTAGATTAATAGGGACAAAAAAAAAAAAAATATGGAACATACTTAATCCTACCACGATTTAAATTTAATCAGCCCTTGGAATTGAACACCCCGCTGGGCCCCATTATAACGAAAGCCCTTACAAAGAGGTCGGACGGAGTAATAAAGACAAAAGAGGAGCGAGGACAAGACGATAAGGGTGGAAAGGGAAAGGGCGGGGGGGGGGGGGCGCGAAGTCCTTGGAACACCAGGGGCGGTGGAAAATAAAACCACCCCCCCCCCCCTCTCTCTGAAATTTCCCTTTTCCTCGGCGAGAGGGAAAGTCTGGGAAACTAGGACGAGCGGTTGCCATGGCGGCGAGATGGGGCGGCGACGCCATAGGTCAGGGCCGTCTAGACGGCTCGCTATCGACCCTCCCTCAACACTTTCACTGTCTGCTCCTCTTCACCTGTGGACTCTCTTCGATATTACATATCCATTAATTAGTAATATATAATTAGTAATATATGCTATAATTGTATTTACCATACAACTGATTACAGTGGAGCTTCGTTTACCCCAAATGATAATGTCATGGGGGTAGTGGGAAGGGTTACAGTGCTTTGACGTGTGAAAAAATAAAAATTAATCGTGTTTTTTTTTTCTTGCAGTTTCATTTAAAAATTTTCCTTGGAATGTCAATGATCTTTTATTAGTTCTTAAAATATATTCGTTATTTATTGTTAGGAAAAGAAAACTATGAAATGTTCAAAAAAATCCATAAATGTAACCTCTTGGTCGGGATTTTATCTGGTGAAATTTGTTTTAAGTGAAACATTATATTATTTTCGATCATTTTGGTTCAGTTCAAAGTTTTGCTCACTGTAGATGTAATATACTGTAGAACGTCGATTATCCGGACCTGAATCAACCGGAACGTCAGTTATGTTTTGGGTAAAAATTTTCCCGAACTCAAATTTAAAATAAGGATTACAAAAATATAATTATTCATTTTACAACTTTACACAGTAAATATGTAAATAAATATCAGTTTCTAATAGTTGATATATTATGATTGTAATTTAATTAAAATTTTTATCATATAATATTGTACATGTTCTTACAAACTTTAATATTTTAAAAAACTTATTTCAGAATATTTTATTTATTATTTAAGGTTTTTGTCGTAGATCAAATTCTTATCTAGTGAATATTAATTCTGAATTCGTATGGTGGGTCCATGAGTTATGGTTTCCCGCATGTATTCTTGGAAATTTTTTCTTACTTCCAATTTTACTTTGCGAATTGCTCAGAAAATTTCAGTGACCGGACTAGGCCTGGCATTGGATATTTCCATATATTTGATGTTCTAATGTACACAAATAATATAATTAATATTTCCCGTAAAACCCTTTTAACAAGCAATTTAAATATAATACAAGCAGATGTAACGAACATCTGTAGAAATCTGCGGGTTTAATTATTAATTTTTTTCTTCAGGTGGAATGGTAAATTTTAATTCTTACTTAAAAACCAACTCACATCTACAGTAATTCAATTAGACTACCACTACCACACTAATTAAATTATTTTTTACGCTTAGGTCCAGAGAAAATATTGGTTTAAACTTGAATTAATTGAACAATATCATTAAATTTAAGCAGTGCCTGAAATTAAGTCCGTATATTCTATTAAGATTTAATGTGTGTTTTTATGTGCAGTTATTTCCCTAAAATTTAATTTATTTTTCCTAACCATATCCAGTAACTCCATATACTCGAAGCGCTTTGGGGTGGTTATTGTAATAACAATTTTGATAATCGAAATTCACACCAATATGTGTGTAAATTAAGCACGCAATTAAAAAATATATATTCTTTTCATTAAAATTTAAATATTATGCCACCACATTTTTTTCTTTCTTAAGCTTGTGGAGCAAACAAGCCTCCCAACTTTAAAAAATTTGATACCCCTCCTTAGGTATATAAGTTAGCTTTTTCCTTTTTGAATAATTTTTTAAAAGAATAATCCTCATGTTGACATTAAGTGAATAACACGGTCATTTTTTTATTTATTTATTTTTTTGTTTTTACTCTTTGCTTATAGAATAATTGAATCGAAAAATTCATAATTTTTTTTTTCAATTGATACCTTTTAAGAATTTAACTCCTAATGTAAACTAACTAGGAAGAACGGCCTAAATTTTTGAGGGCTATAGATTCGGCCGATATTCCCCGTTCAGGGTCGGCCCGTATGAATTAATCATTCCCGACCGCCCTCGGCCCTTCGCCAACCCCTAACATTTTATTTATACTCAATCAACAACTTCGCACTTATTTTTTTTTTTCTTTTGTCCCTAAAGCATTGGGGGAAAATATTGCATCGTATCCCAGGTATTTGTTAGGTACCTTTTATTTATTTTGTACACCTATGAAAATTTTATTTTCTCCCCTTTAGTTCCAGGGTCGTGTTTATTTTTTTACGAAAGTATATTTGATGATTCTTAGGATCGATAATATTTTTTTTTGTATAGGTTAATAATTGTTTTTTTTCCTTATTAATTTCCAAAGTTTTTATTTTTTTTTTTAAATTAAATATTTTGTAATGTTTTAATATTAAAAAAAAGTAATATCAGGGTTGTATACACCAAAAGGTATGTACAAAACAGGGGTGGAGCACCGAAAAGGTATGCATGTTGAGTCTATCCTAAGCGCCGTGATCAATACTAGCCTACTGGCCTGTCCCACATACACTTTCCCTCTCTCTTACGTTTTCTTCCCGTTATCATATATCATAGAAATTTATATACATTGTTATATATAATTGTGGTATACATAAATATTTACTTCCTTTTTCTATGGCTCTATTTCGGTCACAACAGTATTGAATGTCTTTTTAGGCCCTGAAACATGACTGTTATTTCCGGTATTCTTCAACCTATAAATCACAATATTATGTAAAATTTAAAAAATAAAAATATTTATTTCATTATTTTTTTAATTGATTAACTCATTTTACTTATTTTTTAAAAATATTTTTCATTTAATGCTGCCTATATACGGATAAAATACGGATATAATATGATAATACATAAAATAATATATAAATAAAATATATATACGTATCCAATTTAATATGATCTATTAAAGTGAAAAAAAAATAATTTGTTTAAACTTAAAAGAAAATAGTTATTTTCATCACTAGTACGCAAAGTGTGTGTTTTCGGTACGAGGTATAGTTCTACGAGCGAGGCGAAGCCGAGCTCGGAAAAAAGACCGAGTACCGAAAACACACTCATCGTACGTGTGATGAAAATTACTTTTCATTATACTGAGACTATAGATCCTTATACTATTCTTATATATATACGGAAATTGATTTATATATTTTAAAATGTATATTTTAAAGCCCAAAAAAACAGAAAATAAAATAAAGTAGGTTAGTAATAAGTTGTAATCAGACATAGTTTATGACTAAAATTTTTTAACTGTGAAATACCTAATGATAATTTAAATTGATAGTTTTCATTACAATATTTCGATAGCAGGTGTTTTCAATACATGGTTTCAGAAAGCAAAGTTAATTTATCACATGATATCTTTTCTGTACTAATATTCAATAATAGTACAGAAAAGAATCTTTTACCTCCTAGTACAGAAAAGGGGTACTTTGCGTACTCAAAACATGTATTGAAAACACGTGTTACATATGCAGTGTAATGAAAAGATATGTTTTTGAACAATTTTTTTTTTTTTTTTTTTTTATGAGAGCGATTGATACAAAAAATCATGTCTTTGTTTTTAAAAGAAATAATCAACGAAAATATACACATATTTTTTTAACTCTCTCTGTAAAATATATTTTTTTTTTTTTTTTTTTTTTTTCTTCTTTTTAGCCTCTACCCTTTAGGGTCATTGGCGTTGTGTAGGTATATCATTATTAATTTGTAATATGAAAAAAAGTTGCAATTTAAATTTTATCGGATAACATTCAAACTCGTCTCCTTAATTTTTGTGTAATATTCGAATTATGCATATCAGAATACTTTTTTTTTTCTCTATGGACATTATAATTAAAAAAAAAAAGGTTCCTATAGTTTAAAATTAAAGAGAGTCGTCTTATCTACTGCTATTACGTACTATTAATAGCATACTACGTAGTCAATGAATTATTGATTTCCATTTCTGCTTATTTTAAACAGTAATTACATTTATAGTTATATCTAGTTACATTTGATGTTACATGCATCGAGTATAATCTTTTTGGTCATACTTTAAGAATCCCCGAAAATTCTTACGTCATTAATAAATTTTGGTAACTCAAATCAATCACGAAATTCAAAAATTAAATTATTATAATTTTATTGGATTTTTTAAAATATTTTGATGAAATTTCCTTAATATTACTCAAATTGGATTGCTGCCTTTCAAGTTGACAGCGCCATTTATTCAAATTCATTTTACGTCCTTGGCCCTTTGATGAATTAAATATGAATTGAGATTATTTGAAATAAAAACATATTTTGTAAAGCTAATGTATTTTAGTATAACTAAAAATTATTATATTATTTTAGGAAAATAATTAATCTACTTTTCGATCGTAGGATAAAATCATACTAATTAATTTTTTGTTTCTTTTTTCAGGTAAGGATTTTACACTTACATTGGAAAAAATTGGTATGTAATTGTGATTAAGTACATTTCATTAATGATTGAATAGAAATTTTGTTTTCTTCTTTGAAATAGGTTTACATACTTAGCTTTATGTCAGAATAAAGATAGAAGATTATCAATTTTTCTCCTATATGTAACTATGTATCACCCATTTATTTATATAGCATACATTTAGTTAATATACATAGCACAAAACTTTGAAAACCATCCTGTTTCGTCATATATTTTTTTATTAGACAAGAAAATATTAAAATTTAACAGAATAGTTTTTAGATAGGTTATGTTCAATGTATTTGGAATAAACAAATGGTATATATAATGTAGATTGATAATTAATAATTTAAAAAAAAAATTAAAATGGTTGATCCAGAACCGAACGCCGAAAAGTCGATTTTTAAATTTGATAATAATTAAATTATATTAATAAGGAAAATAACTTTTCACTATTCTTCAGATAATCTTTCTAGAACAAGTTTAAACTTGAATAAGCATACTTAAAAATATGTTGCATAAATAAAATAACTTATAAATACAATATATATATATATATATATATATATATATATATATATATATATATATATATCTAACAGACATAATATCGTTATTGATGTAATAAATGTTAAACTTAATTAAAGTTGTAATAATAATATTATAATAATTATATAAATAATCGACGAATTAATTAATGTTTAATCAAATCGTTAAATAAATCAGATCTTAAAATCATCTACTACAGTAGACAGGCGTTGGTTTGACAAGCTTCTAATTGCTCTAACCTTAATTTTTAGAAAAACTAGTTTAAAGATTTGAGGTGTTAGTACTTAATGTTTGATCAATAATGGAGTTTATCAATTCTGGCTTTCTTCTATATATGGACGAATCTTCTATATATGGTTGAATGTATGAAAATTATTTAAGAGAAAAAATATGTATTACGGATTTAAAATACTGTCAATTTGGCTCAGTCGGTGAAAAAGATATTGACAGAAAAAGCAAGTGAAGTTAAAACTTGTAAAAAATAAATAAATAAATAGAATATAAAAATCAGATGCAAGAAAAATCTTATTTTCGCCGAACATGTCATTTATAAGTATCGATATATTATTTCAATTGTTTTGATAGATGAGTATCATATTTTTTTTTTATTTTATTATTTTTGTCATATGTTTTAAATTTGATATCTGCAAACATTTTTTGCAATAAGCAAAACTGTGCTGTACACGTATGTGTGATACATTGGCTTTAGTTATTCCAACAAGTCTCTAAACCACCGCCTCAACAACCGTCAGGGTGGATTGTGTATTATAAATAAATAAAATAAATAATTAGTGTTTCATTAATAACTAAATGCTGCTATTTATTTCTATACATTTTTTTTTTATAAAACTAAATAAAGAAGTATACATACATACATATATATCGTATTCTTAAAATTTAACTAACAGTACAAACCAACCAACCGATTGTTCCCCAAAATAAAATGACCATTTAAAAAGGATTTTTTTTTAGTCAGAACGAATATTACTTCAATCAGAGCCACTTATTACATGTAGGGTATTAAAGAAAATGCTGGATGAGAGATCTCCTTACCAATTTTCCACATCATTAAGCTATATTTACAAAACTATATATATATATATATATATATATATATATATATATATATATATATATATATATATATATATATGACTAACGTAATACAGACACAAAATTATAAGATCATAATCGTTGGAATAATTTTATTAACATTTTAACAAAAAAATAAATAATGGTTGAAGCGACATTCAACTTTCATACTGTATTCTTTTTAAACTGACTTTAAATATTCACTATCTCACCTTGAACAAATACCATATAGTATATAAATAGGGAAAACATTACTAGCGTAGAGATAAGGATGAAAAATAATTTGCTCTATTGCTGATTGCAGTAGCGACCCTGACTGTGAGAACCCGATCCTATTTCGGCTGATAAGGGGACTGATAAGGTTTTAGCCATAATCACACATGCACAGATACGCATGTGATTACTTTACACACCAGCGGACTCAGCTTCTGGGTTAACGACACCATATAGTTGTTATCTTTTTCAATGCCCCCATCACCTACTCCCTTATCTATCTCTAATGTTTTCCATCTTCTTACATGTTTTTGAATAACTGATATTTAAAAAAAGAAAAGAAAAATATGCTAAGACATCAAAAGATAAATAGAAGGAATGTGAAATCAAAATTATTGAAAGGATCTCATAAATAAAATACAGACGAAAAGAAAGGAATATGAGAAAAACCCTAAGCAGGAAAAATTGAAAATTTCATGAATAAAAAAATTATATGGATAAAATTTGTTTTATCTTTCCTTGGGCCATGTCCAAGTAGGAGTCCTAAATATTGCCTATCCAGGTATGATTAAGATAGGGATCTTTAACGAGTACCAGACATCGTACAGGCCCTGGATCTCCATTTTACGTCCTATCTGAAGGACGGTATAACCAAGGATTTTTCACTCCCTTTAAAAAATCCTAGGGACACCTGCACATGCATACCCTTGACCCTTAGGATCGTAAGCTGCTATGTTAGCCACAATACCACAAGTGACTAAAAAGAAAAAAATACATAAGTATATCAGAGTACGTATTTTCAACGTTTCGGAGCTGCCCCACTTTCGGATTATGCATTTTATTTTATTATATAAAAGCTGCCGTCCATGTTAATGAAAAAAAAATGATGATTTATTTATTTTATTTTAAACATATCATTAAAAATTTAATAATGGTTTTAGAAAATTTAATTTAAAATGTAAGCCCTCATTATTTACAAATGTTTCCAACCAATCGATCTCATATTTGCAAAACGAAGAATTTTTGTAATCATTTTATTAAGATTATATATTATTTAAAGAATAAAAATAATTTTATAAATAAAAATAGTTTAAAGTAGATAAAAAATGATGATTGACAAAAAAAATTGTCATAATAAATTATTTTATTTTTAAGGGAGTTCACACTTTTCCCAAACCCAGAGAAATCACAAGCTCCTGGGAAACTGCAAAAAAAAAATTATTTATTCTAAGTATATCTAAGAAAGATTTTGGTTTTAAATGACTCGACCAACATCCCCTCACCACCCCCGATAAAAATTCAAACAATTAACAATATTTAAAAATATGCAAACCCGAAAAACGGATATCACGTAACTTTTCTAGCAACACAGCGCTTGTGTGACGTTTTCCTTTAAGCTGCCTTTAAATCGACCACAGCAGAAAACTGCATTAGTGAAATTCAAATCCCACATTAACGCTAACTTGGCTCCATGGTTTGGGGCAATATGTAATATGTAATCACTTAAGATATTTGTGAGCTTGAGAAAAAATTAATAAAATATTTTGATCATTAAAATGAGTAAAAAAATATGGGGTTCCAGCTTGTATGTTTATATATATCTTATATATAAGATAAAACATCTCCTTTGGAAAGATAAAGAAATTTTGTATGAGGAGATAATGATTAGTACTCAATATGATATAATAATCTTTGAGAAAATCAGAATCATATCTAAAACTATTTTAGCCAATTTTGCATCATTTTGAAAAGTTTTTTTTTTTTTTTTTTTGCTGTACTGATTGTTCGTATTTAAAAATACATTTTAATTTTTTTATTATTATTTTTCCTTTTTTTTAGTTCGGTTTAAGTCGTTTTATGCATTATTGTTTTCAAGTAAAGACTTTGATTCAATTGGCTAACGAAAGGCAAAACAGAAAATGTGAATTAAATGTTTATTATTTTTTTTTTGAGCTTGCATATTTTTGTGTGTTCATGTGCGTGTTCATATTATGTTGTCATATGACATTGTTTGTCTTGATTAGGGTTGTTTCATTGATTAGGGATAAGGCTGGATTATTTGATTGCATTGGTATTTCACTAGTGTTTCTACACCGTGTTAAAACATTTCTTTTAATTACTAGAAGAAGAAAAAATTCATTACTGATGCAGAAAAGTTGTTAGGCACAGTCGAGTGACCCCAATTGCGTTTTGTAACTGAGTATCTGAAGAAGGGGGGGAGAGGAAGTCGAGGGAGTGGGGGTATGGGGGGTGAGGGGGGGAAAGAAGGAAAATCAAAAGACGGTTGACCGATTTGAACATATTAATCAGGAAGGAGCGGAAGTGACCGCTTCCTTTATTTCTATACTTTCCGGTCTGTGGGTCAGGCAGGAACCAGGATTTATCTAACATCTTGGAGGCGCTTCCTCAGCACCTGTTCCACGATTAACGACCTCAAAGAGAGGAACCTCAATTACTTTCATTGTCTTAGACATAGTAATGCCAAAGTATGAAATTAAATGCCTAATGCCAAAGTATGAAAAACTAAGTTACAAACGAGATATCTTCCTATGAAGACTTAATAAATAACATATGTAGTCCCAGTGTCTTAAGCTCGCATTTGAATCAATTACATCTGAAGAAACTTCGATGGAAGAAAAAATATAAATAATATCTTTATATATATATAAATCTCGTGGCGGAGGTAAAATCAGAAACTGCTCAACCGATTGTGATGAAATTTGACTCATTGTGTGTAGTTTTGTCCACCTTAAAGGATAGGATAGTTTTTATCGTGATTGTTGACCCCAATATTTCTTTCTTTGCAAATTAAATGCTTATTATGCTACAATTGAGTGTAGTTATCTGTAAGTTGTATAAATTTCTAACAGATGGCAGTGTAAGTTTATTTATTGATACATCATTACAACATTACATACAGCATTTAGTAGCCAAATCTATTTTTTCTGGCTTGGACTAGTAAAATCCACGTTTTTCCCTTGGGCAATTATGTGTTGCCTTTTCAAGTGTGGGGAAAACATGGAATTTTTTTGTTTTAGTAAAAGACAGGCTAACCAAAATCATTTTTGCAGCTATTAACACTACAATAAATAGAATTTGTGAATTCTAATAATGAAAAAAATTTAAATTGTTATTAAAAAACAGTTATAAATTAACATTATCCATCTCATTCATAAACTTAAATTTTAATATTTTGATAAATAGTTCTGTAAAATATAGCATGGTTAGAGGTTTCTCCCGCTCTGAGCACGCTTTTCATAACTTGCTTCACGTAGAACCTATTGATATCTAATATCATCATGTGTTATATTCTGAATTTAATTAATATCTAATTAATATTTTAATTGATATCTAATATCATCATGTGTTATATTCTGAATTTAATTAATATGTATTATGTCAAAAGATTAATTTGGTACATTTTTGCTGTCTATTTTGATTGTACAAAACCCTATTCCAATTATATTCTTTATTAGTTCCTTTTACATTTGTTTTATTTATATTTAATCCTGCATCTGATGAAATAATCCAGTAAATGATAAATTAATGGATCATTAATACTTACTATAGTCAAATAAGATATGTAAAAAATAAAAACTTTAACCCTTCTAAATTCTTTAACAAATAATTTTAAATTTGGCGCAAAGTTATAATTTAAATCCCGTTGGTTTTTAGATTAGCTGTTTATCAGTGAATTTTGATTCGACTGTATTAAAAAGAATATAATATTTTTAATTCAACGCATTATAGCTGCTGAGCCACAGCAACGCGTGAAATATGGAGTTAAAAAAATATTTATATGTAGATTTGAAAGATTAAATGTTTTGATTATAATGAACGCATTACTCATTCAATACTTTTATTAGTAATTATAATTAGATTTTTTTTAATTAAATAAACTGTAAATATATGATTGAATTATAAATATTTGATAAATACTTGAGAACTTGAGAATAAGTATAAGTGAAAAAATATTTTTATGTAGATTTAATAGATTGATTTAATTTTTAAAATTTTATTTTATTAATCGCAATAAGAAAGTTAACTTAAAGAAGTCGAGCAATGTGGCAACCGGAATCGGGTAGTGGCACTCTATAAGAGCACTCTGCACTATTGAAAAAACTTAGCCTAAAAATGGATTTATAATAGAGATACGAATTTTTTGGTGGCAATTACGGGAGACAGGGGCTGATATAATTTTTTTATGGGCCCTCACACTACAGGATCACTGGAAACAAACCCATTCAGCAAGATTTTCTGGAACCAATGAGGTAACAATATTAACTACTATTCCTGTAGAAGACTCGGTTGAAAAAATAAATCTCTAAATTCATGAAATGTGGCAGGCCAAATGGGATCATCAAGATGCCAAGCTAAAGTCCACAAAGAGGAACGAAATCAAGTAAAAAACCTCGATTAGAGAATCACGGAGGGAGGAGCCCGTCCTCTGTCGAATAAAAATAGGACACTGAATTTTCCCAAGCATTTGTTAAAAAGATTTAAACGCACGTCCAACACGCATGTAATGTAGAAATAACAATATTTCACATTCTAATAGACTGCAAAGCTCTCAAGAAACACAGGAAAAATATGGCTTTAGAGGGTACATCAAAGGAAACTCTCAGAGACGACGAAAAAAAACATTGGAATATTTAATATTGATCAAATATTATTCAACACTCTAAAATATACATGATAGAAAATACAAATTATAGAAAAGATTACGTGTTCAAAGCGAAGACTTGAAGTTTGCCTAAAAAGAGCAAACGAAACCCCTAAATATCATCCGTATAATTTTTTACTTTCACTTACCTATATATGAAATATATAGTAAGTGGAAGTATTGCGATCGTGAAAATTTTCGACTTCCGGTTTTCAACGGAAATACACGTTTTGGGGTCCCCTGAGTCCAAATGACCAAGTCCCGCGAAATAGTCTGTGTGTGTGTGTGTGTGTCTGTGTGTGTGTGTGTGTGTGTGTGTGTGTATGTGTGTGTGAACAGACTAGCTCAAAAACTATAAACCGTGCGAACCTGAAATTGGGTATTTAGAGTATGTATATGCCCGCGATGTGACAGCAAAAATTTCATCAAATTTGCTCAAAGGGAGGGGGTACTTTATTTAATAACTTTTTTAATTTTTTTCGATTTTCTCAAAAACGGCTCTAACGATTTTGATTAAACTTAGTATTTGATCTATTTATATGCCCCAGATATGACTGTAAAAATTTCATCAAAATTGATCAACCGGAGGGGGGACTTTACCTAATAAATTTTGTATCATTTTCACGTGTTTTTTTTATTTACTCAAAAACGGTTTTAACGATTTTGATCAAACTTGGCATTTGATGTATATATATGCCAAAGATGTGATGGTCAACATTCATCAAAATTGGTCAAACGGAGGGGGCACTTTATTTCATAATTTTTTTTCAATTTTTACCTTTTTGATCGATGATCTCAAAAACGGCTTTAACGATTTTTATCAAATTCGTTATGTTTAATGAAAATTAGTTGTTATTTATTACCAGGTAAGCTTTATCATTATTAAAATGTTCTGAGAGGCCTTAAATGGGGAAGGGGCCTTTTTTGTTTTCCTATAAAGTACCTTTGTTTTAGTTTATATTGAGAAATTAACTGTCTGTCATCACACCTAAAAATAAGAAATGGCTAAATAGGATATATGAAGAAAATCAAGTAAACATATACAGGAGAAAAAAAGAAAAATAATCCGTCAACTCATAAAACACCTTGAGCTCACGCATGCGCCATACGCCTTTAATGACAAACCAATGCGTTATTATTACCTATAGATGTTCTGTTCATTTGAGAAGTGGCAATTAACAAAACGCATTAAGTTCTAATCTAAGTAAGTTGGTAAGTGAAAGTTGTGTGTTGCGCGCACGCACCAGATTTTTTTAAATAAAAAAAAGATTTCATTGACTTGGTAAATTACAGTTTCTTAAATACATCCATTAAGAGATCTTCTTTTTATTTCTAAAAAATAAGGATTGGTTATGAAAAAAGAAGTGACCATATTTTGTTTCTAACCTTGTAAAAATCCTGTAATAAAAGTTAACAGCCTGGTGTTATCAATTGACTTTAACTGTGTGCGTACACGTGTTTTCTTGTCTAAAATGGTAGGATGTATCATTTTATTCAATTTATTTCTAGAAAAGATGCCTTGTTAAATTTCTCGGACGGCCAGGTAGCCTTGCAGATATCAGCTGAGGCAGCTGAGCTAAAAACCTGTTGTTTTTATATTCCGAAGTTTGATATGGCATAAGCCAAACTGGCAGGTCTATGGAGTCTGGGTAATCGTTCATGACTGTACAATTTTCTCCTTATGTCCCGTTTTAACATTTCTCGAGTTTTCTTATTTTCATTCAGATGAGCGAGTCAAGATAAGCCGTTAGCCCATTTACATGAAGGAAAAAGTAATAATATATCAAAAAGGGATAAACATGAAAACGAAAGTACATCACTGCCCTATAAAATATTCAAATAACGAATAAATAAAAAGTATGCAACGATAAAAATATGTACCGTTAATATTTTTGAATCCGATTATGAAAGAAAAAAAAACAGATGCGATCTCGTATCTTGGAAAACGAGCTTAATACCGTAAAGTTAATTCATTGAATTCAAATGCTCACTTAAAAAATATATGTCAATATTACAACTCTTGAAAAAAAAAATCTTAATATTTTTATTAAAATGATAATGATATACGTGTTTTTACACTAAAAATAAAATAAAATTATAAACAGTTTAGTCATAATTTTAGTGCTTTTTGCGCATGCGATTATAACCCTTAGCGGGGTCATCAAATGATATGACAATATAAAGGAAATGGCTTCCGACAATAATTTATATTTTAACAAGAAGACCTTTTCTAGGTACAGGAATTGTTTTTAGGCTCGCTCTGTTAAAAATAAAAATTACGTTAACAGTATATTTCCCGGAAATGGGGCACGTCGACTCGTCCACATTTTATTTTATTAAATTTACAATTTAAGTAAACTGATTATTACCCTTAGATCTTAGAGATAAAAAAGATTTGCACTTTTCCTAAGCTATTAAATAATATATGATTTTTGTTAAAGTCCTATTTGCACGGTTTCATTTTTGGAACGAAGTTTGTGATATATACACATATCTGTTTTTTTTTTTGTTTTGTTTTTTGGTAGATACGTTCGTAATTCCAATAGAATACGATGAAAATAGCCAAGTCTCATAAGATTTGTCTTTCTTCGTCTTCTATTGACTTTTAACCCTTCTCATACACACACACACACACACACACACACACACACACACACACACACACACACACACACACACACACACACACACACACACACACACACACACACACACACATATACATATATATCGCTTCTACTTTGAATGTATATATTAGGAATAAAAGCTAGATATAACTTATTTTCAGGGATTTGCGCTGAAATATCGAAAGATGGATTTTAAATAAATCAAGTTCAGTAGCTATCTTAAAACCGAAGTGGGGATTATTAATTAAAGGGATCAGTCTTTATAAGTATCTTTCAAAATCATTAATTACGAGCAAACTACCGCTTTTGTTAAACAATTTTGCAGGGAATTTTCCTTCAAAATTGTTGCTATTTTATTTTAAATTATTGTCTCATTAGACAATAGTATTTAGTAGTAGTATTTAGCCCTATTTAACACTCCTCTTACAGGCCCATGGACCTTCCAACGTGTAAATTTCACCTAAATTTATTCTTACTGAAACTTCTTCCAATGCCTATACCTCAATGATGAAACATTACAGTTTTAAATAAACCTTATTTAAAAAACAATTAATTATTCGATGCATGTATGACATTATTTTTCAATTAAGTATTCTGAAACAATTTAATTTTAAAATTTAATTTTTTTTATTTCTGTTTAACTGAATTTGCTGAATGCAACATAAATTCACATCTCTTATTTTTTGGCAATGTATTTTACAACGTGTCTGATAGCCTATCTCCAAGGTCTCAGATAAAAATTTATATTATTTCCTCAATATTTTAGCTACATCGTTTTTCCATAATGGAAAATTCTTGATGCTCGAGTATATGGTGCTGTTGTTCGGAACAATTTCGCAACAATAAATAAAGCTTCTGTTTCATTACGATCCTTTCTTAACACGCACTTGAATCTAAAATTAATTTAATTTTAAAAGGAATAAAAAGTGTTAAGCACTTCTAAATATTTGATAATTGGTTTCCTGACTTGCGAAAACGGTTTGAAGTGCTATTAAAGATAATTTTACTTGAAAAGAGTGTTTTGGATTTTCTTCTAAATGGGTACAATATGCCTAAATGTATATATATATATATATATATATATATATATATATATATATATATATATATATATATATATATATATTAGCATTTTGAATTCTATAATGAATTTGTATTTAATAGTTTTAAAGGATGCCAAAAACGAATAAAATTGGCAATTTTACCTGAAGCGTGTTTTGGTTTTATAGCTTTTTGTGCAGTTTAATCCACTTGATACTACGGCAGTATTTTTTTAACATTCTACAGTAAAATAAATATATATTGACAAATATATTTACTTTTTAAATATTTAAATATATACTTGCGATCCTCTTAGAACAAAGATATAAAAAAATAATAAAGTTTATTACAGTGAAAGAGTGGTTGATAAGTCCTAATTTAAAAAATATTTTTTTAATTTGTTTACACATGACTGAAAATTTTTAGTACATTAATTAGTCTATTTAGAACTTTACTACAAAGTGTTATAAATGTGCGAAGTCATGTGCTAAAAAATAAAATAATTACTTTTTTTTAGTTTGGAATGAACACTTTACGCTAATAAGATGAAATTCTGTTGTTTGTTCTTTATAGAAATCCCATACTGTTAGTCCTAAATTCTACAAATTTCGCTCAGTGGTTCTTTCATACCAGGCGCAAATACCTATCCATATTAAAATTGCATAACTTCAGCCAATCTCTGGGTAAAAACTTTTGTAAAGAATGTTATAAAAATCGTTATAATCTCGCTTTACATTGGTTTTTTACGAAATCGACCGTTTGAGTAAAAAATAAGTCTCATTTTATAGATTTAAAAAATGAAATTCCCCAGTTGAAACCGGTATATACAGCCAGTTGATTATACAGATAAATAATATTATTATAAATTAAATATTTAATTATTTTTAATTCATAATATAGATAAATATTGTTATTCTAAATTATTAAAATATTACGAGAAAGAAACGGGTGATGGAGAATCAATATTAAAAGGTAGCTAAATAAGATGATTGTCTTAATAATAAAATTAAAGACGATTAGATCATAATAAGGTCCATGATCTATTTGTTTTTATGCCTCATTAGTCCCAATAAACAAACAAAACCAACTCTTTATGCTGCAGCCCCAGATATAAATATTTTTTCATACTATACCTTAGGTGCTTTGAAAAACCCTCGGAAATGGGTTCAATATTTTTTTTTAAACTAATATCATCCAAAAAGGTACCACGTTCGTAGTCCCTTTCCAATGTGGAATGTAGGGATCGACTTTTAAGGCGGTACACTTGGGGCGAACTTGTTGGTTTGAAAAAAATAAATAAGAAATAAAATCCAAAATTTAGAAATCTAAAATTCTCATAGTAAAAACTCCATGGTACGTCACTAACAAAACTCTACATACTGACTTACAAATAGAAACAGTAGACCAACACATAAAGACATTTTATAAACATTTTCATACTCACTTCCAAGGCCACTTCAACCGACTGATTAGAGACATGGCAACTGGTGATACACCAATAAATAAGAGATTAAAAAGGCGTTGGATGAGAGATCTCCTTCGTTAACAAACCAGATTAACTGACACAAGCCAGGGAAGAGGTACCGCTGGGTGCCATCCATCCCTACGCCTAACATGCCCTTATTTAATTTAGCATAGCTCAAATTTGCTGATTGTCGAAGTTGTTAACAGGGGCAAATCAAGATGTGAAGATGATTAATTAAATTTGTTAATCATAGATATAATACGTTTACTTCATATTAAATCATACGCGAACTTACCAACATCGTGGATATCTTCTTGTTTGATGGTAGTAATGCTTAGCTCTAAGTCTATGGTCTATTAACTATGGTATCCGATCCCAATCCAATCAAGGTATAGTTTCTATTTCTGCACTTTAGTTCTTCTTTTCGATTTCAGTTCTCTGATTTTTTTGGATTCCGAGACGTAGCTCCATGAAACTTAAGATGCCGTAGGGTGCTTGAAGGAGGAAGTGCTACCAAACTCAGCTACCTGAATGAAAAAAAATAAAGCAAGACTAGGTTATGATTGGGTAGGCGGTGAATAAGACGTGGCCTTGGGGGGTAGTTACTATGGGCAGCCATGCTTGCTGCAGCTTCCGGCTCCTTCCTTTCCGCTACGGCCAGACCCAGATTTCTGTTCCTTCTTCTCAGGTTGTTAGTGATGTGTCCGATTGTACGCCATTGAATCTTCCGGGTTAAAAATTAGAAGAAAAGTATTTGTAACTTAAAATAAATCTATATATAGAATTTATCATCGTTTTCTTTCATCATTCACCATTATAAAGAATATTTTAGGCGTAAATAATTCCATCAAATTCAGTTTGTTTCCTTATTTATTTTCCCATACTCAATTTCCTTGAAGCATGCAAATAGGTATTGTTTGTTTTGAACCGTCATCACACGAACTCTTCATGGCTTTCTTGTGGTTCAGAAATATTGTTTAATAATAAATTTTCGCTTATTATTTCCTCATAAAACGTGAGTAATTCAACATAACTGAACCATAACCATTTGACTTCATAGTTATTTGTTAGAGGCTATATTTGCCCCATGTCTTATTTATAATTATATTTGGTTGATTTACGTAAATAAGTCACTTATTTGAATTTACAGATAAACACGTACATCTTCTTTATTTTTGCCTCTTTTAGTAACAAAATTACTTAGTGTAGGTGATGAGATTCAGATTTCGGCAGATAAATTCATGTCATAAATTGTTTGCCTCGGACACGAACATTTGTATTCATGCCTCTTTTCTTAAATCATATATATTTTTCATATATAGACGAATGCTTTAAGGAATTCATTCTGCATTTATAATATAAAACAACTCCCGAACAGCCTGTTTCGTGCACCTATGGCTCGATACAACAATGAAAGATGCGCCGAAGTTACCCGAAAAAGGCAATTTGCTATGTAGTTTGGCGCTGTGTTCAACGCACCTTTAATTTATTTCGTCCCAAGGATATAAAAATATGAATTTTTTTCTTTTTATTTCCATTCAATTGTTGAATGCATATCAAAAATATATGCTTGACCAATTTAAAAATTATTTTCCTTTTTTTCTGGCACATTAAGTGGTCAAAAGTAAAAAGAAAAAACATAAATCAGTCCCATTTTTTAATTATTGTTACATTCCATTAATCAAGATTTTGTTTTAATTTTTATTACATACCATTAATCAAGATTGGACACACAAAGCATTGTAAAAGTTATTAAATTTGTTTTGCGTATATTCTTGAAGAACCAATAATTTAGAGATAATTCTCAAATTTCTAAAAAATTTAAAAAAAAAGGACAAAAATAAAACATGGTTCATTTCCGCTTTATTATCGCTACGTTATTATAAAATCTTAATACGCCAGTAAATTATTCACTATACAATATCAACAAATATTTTTGATGTCATTTACCAAATTGTGTTTCCCCACGGCTGCTTATGAATGGAAATAAATAACTAAAGGTTATCTTTTAGGCCATATTTAGTGAATCAGTTCCTAGTTTTTATACGCTCTTGGAACGATGGGAATTTCCGAGACTCATGTAAGACTCGTTGGTCTCTTTTGCAATCTTGAAACAATACGCATTTATGGGTATTGTGTGTGGTTTCTTCTAATCATTAATTGAAAAATAGTTATGAGAAAAATTATTTAAGTAAAGCACACTTGCAAAAAAATAAAAATATATTAACAGAAGTGCGAATGTTTCCTAACGGATTATTTATTTTAAACATTCAATTTACATTTTAGAAATGACACATTGCATCCGCGCATATTTTTTTTCTTCTCAATGATTATACATTCATAATATCATATTCCAACAGGTGACACAATTTTTTTTTTTTTAATATTAATCTTTAAAAAGAAAAAGAGAAAGGACATATTCCAGAATGGTAACACGCTAAGATTAAGGATGCATAAAATGCACCGCAGGAAAAATTAAAAATTTAAATTGATTGCATCATATTCATAAATTTTGAAATTCTTGAGCTTCAAATATATATTATGTCCACGTTTAGATTCCTCATTAACATATTGCATAAATATACTATGATGCAAATAATGATTACGATGCACGTATGTGATCTACTGACAGAAAGCATTTATTAATTACTATTTATATTTTATAGATACGATTAACACCTAGCTCTTGGTTATTCCATATTTATTAACGTTAAATGTTGCAATCAATAAGAGATAAAAAGTTATTTAGAGTTATGCCTAATTCTACACTTTACAAACGTTCTCAATTACCCTTGAGATAGTGGCCTAATGTAGACTCATCTACCTAATTTAAATTGCAAAGACTGTGATAAAGAAATAGCTTCTTTTCGTGTTAAACGAAACCTTCTTTTGCGATTACAATATTTAGTGACGGTCACGGATTTATATCGTTATGAAAATTATACGGTTACGATACGATTACGATTTATGAAAATTATAGTCACTAATTACGTAGGAAATAAAAACAACATGTAGATATTGCAAAGGTTCAATACGTATTTGAGCGATGCGCGAATTGATGTCATTTGGTGGTAACACCAAAAATATTGTACTTTTTTTTTAAAGATTATAATTTTATCTGATCACCATATAAAAAATCAATATGGTATAACTAGCATAATATATTTTATCCAAATTAATTTTTTTTATGTTTTAACACTAATTAAATTTATTCTGCGAATTCGAATAAAAGAATACTATATTTTGTTGTCGAAGGAAAGAATGAATGAACATGGTTCTTTGCTGATTTAATCGTGTTTTTTGAAATTACATATTCTCTTTATTTAACAATATATCTTTTTATTTATAAAGCTATAGATAAAAATTAATTATGTTTATATAACTAATATGAATTATATTATATACTATATAATATTTAATATGAGAAATTAAGGTAAAAGTCCTACATTATTGTTCTGATAAATACCTAGCTTCTTCGGAACTAAAGATACCAAGTTACAGAGGAATAAAATTTTTGTACATTCATGCTTCCGAATTTTTTTTAGCTGCTCCAACAAAATTTTTATAAGAAGGATGAACTTTTTTTCACCTCACCCCGTCCTCGCTCCTTAATTTTTTTTCATTATAATGATTTAGGTATTATATTTTAAAATAAATATCACAATTTCTATTTAGCCTTAATTAATTTTACTGACTAAATTATGTTAAAAATAATCGAAAAGGAGGAAAGAACATATTTTATATTATATGTTTAGCTAAGTGAAATTCGACGCTCTTTAAAGGCATTATTAAAATACTCGTTAATTAGATGCTTACGCTCTCCTTTAAAATGACTTGTTTATATTGTTTGTTTTTTTTGTAAAAAAATTGTAACTCCATTTTTATCTCAGCCATTTTTACTAATTGAGCCTGTAGTAGTATTTAAAGTGTATTTAAGATATCATATTTAGGTATCGAACGTGCATCTGGTTCTTATGCACCCCATTTTCTCGAAAGTCGTTGATATTAGGGGCTTGAAAACATAAAAATGGCACGGTTAATATACAGTTATAACGCATCATACAATTAAATCAATAAAAAAAAAAAAAAATTTACTGTTGTGATACAAGAACCTTGATATTGAATCCTCAATATTAAGTATGAATATTACGATATGGATATCGATATTACGATTCCTCGATTCTCCGTGATAGTCTCATTAATTTTTTAGCACTTCATGTATTTCTGAAAATTTATATTTCTTTAAATATCATCTTAAAAGTTTTTTTATCTTTATCTTTTTTTTTTTTTAAACTTGTTTATATTCTTGTTATTTATATATCGTTCACCTGGATATCTTGTAACCTCTCTTATTCTTAATCTTTCCGACGTCGATGGATCCAGGAAAGGTACCGAACCTATCCACCGTGGAAGACGAGGGTAAACAAGAAGCGGACGTCCTCTGGACGGCTAGTAGCGGGAGCTAAGCGGAGAGAGGGGTAGTAGCGGCAGACGGTGTCCACGACCTCCCTCAAGGACCCCCCCCCCCCTACTGTTTGGCCTACACCCACCTACGGCCAATTACTTCACTTTTATCCCTCCCTCTCTCTCGTTATATCGCTCCCTCTCTCTCTTCACCACTCCCCCTCCCTCATCCCCTCTCACTCGCTCTTCTTCTCGAGCCTTCTTTTCCTCATAGTTCTCTCCTCCCCCCTCTCCTCCCTTCTCTCTCTCCGCTGGATGGATACCTTTACTAAATAACTTGCCCAATTACCGACCGTTACGTGGTATATACTATGTAATAATATCAGGGTTGTGGGTTCCTCCATTTTGTAATATAATCTGGCACGCTTGCTGTAAAAAAAAAAAAAAAAAAAAAAAAGGTTTATGTTTATAAATATAAGTATATAGATAAGTATCTATTTTGTGTGTATATATATTTATATATATATATTCCGATTGAGCCATTACTTTGAAGATTTCCCTCTTCTACAGAACCGAAACAAAAAAAGTCGTATTCTCTTAGAAAGATACAGAAAATTACTTAAAAAATAAAAACCTTTTTTGCACAGAACAAAGAAACTTTTCAGTTTATGGCTTGTGACGTACCCGACAACATGAATGGTTCCTATATTCCATTAGAAAAAAAAATTTAATCATGGCACTCGGGCAATTACCTTAACAAATTAAGGGCTCGTGAATTTGGTTCGAACTTGTTTTTACATTGTACATAATAATGAGGCATTGCGAAAGACAAAAAATGAATGAAAATAAACGGTATTTCTTAAAATATCGTAGATCACATTTATGCGTCATGTTATACCAATATAAAACAGTTTTGCTAATAACTAGGAAAAATATGTGTTTGATTTATTCGCCAGTGCCAACTTGTAAAATAAAACTACAAACAAAAATGAACTTAAAAAAAAGGTTTATGAGGAAAATAAATTAAAATAAATTTTTAGGATAAATTGAAATGAATATTTTCTGTTTATAATCAATACACCTTTAGTCTGGTACATTTTTCTGTTGTTGCACTTCTGGATCGACTCGCTTATCTATGCGAATTCCATGATAAGTCATAGGTAATATAGCATCCAAGAGCAAGCGATTTTGTTTTTCCAAAGTATTTTGGATTTTGGAACACAACTGATGATCGAAGGGAATGCTACAATACACAAAAAAAATCTTGATGTATTATACAATTCCGTCTTGTCTATTAATTTTCTCACGGTTCCCCCGCTCATCAACATTTTACTGTCATTTATGTATTATTCTAAAGCTTAACGCTCCCATGTGAAGAGTCAAAAGATGGTGTCATACATGGGAATCCCATAAAAAAAAATAGACATCTTCACCACATCCTTTCCCTAACAAAAAACATAAACCTATTCTACCAATGCATCTAACTTTGCACGAGGAAAAATTAATGAAGTAGATTAGGCTCTATCAGCATTTACAAGATAAATTATCTGAAGTTCATCCAAGACCTTATAACAAAATCCTGTTAACGGAGTAATGTCGAAAACTATAAGCTGCTTACTTGCGTGTCATGTTTAATTTTGCTATACCATTCCTCTCGAAGACATTTCCTTTCCTGTACACTTCCTCCTCCATAGAAGCTATTCCGACAGTTGGGAAGATGGGGCTAGAACAATCAGTGGAAGTTGGGTTTTGGTATACAGGAAGCTGTGGCGATGACGCACCTAGCTTCGGGCCCTGGAGGAAGTGAGCGTCGGATTCTTGCACAGCTCTGACCTTGAGGCGGATCCCATCACAGCCTCCAATCAATATTGAAACTTATTCAGAAGGCACTGAAATCTTATCAATAAAAAAATGTTACCTCAAAACACGAAAAGTTGCAGCTGGATGAATCCGAAACTTTTAGAGAAAGTTAGTCTTTAGCCAAATAACAGTCAAATATCCTTTTAATGCTAACATAACAATGGAAAAATGTTCTAAAGAAGATACACATATTTTTCCCCCTTCTTTGTGCATTATTATTGCGCAATATGATAGTTAGTACTAAATTATCCGATAATCATTAACACAGGTAAGGCCTATTTTAATTTTGAATATGTTTTTCTACCGTTATATCTGTTAATATATCCAATGGAATTTTTTTTTATCCCAATGGACCACATTATGTTCCTTTCTGTTCTGTAAAGGAGTGTAAAAATTTTAATATTTCAAATTTAAAATATATCAGCGAACATTTATAATCCTTTCTTATTTTATTTGAATATATCACTTTATTTTCCTAAAAGTTAATATTACAATAAGCCAAAGCAAATCTTGCCCGGTTGTTGCTAGTACTACACACAATATATTGTATATATTGCTCATAGTTAAATAGCAATACATGTCATGTTTCATTAGTATTATAGTAGGTTTTTTTAGATTTATTTTTTCTGAAAATAATAGATCAAACTGTTGAACTACTCTTGTTTTAACGATCTAGATTCACTTGAATTTGAACTTTTCATTACTTAAAACTATACAATTCAATTATAATAGGAACTTTTAAATCGTGATAGCTGGATGTAAAATCAAATGGCTTATGATGAAATAGTTTAATAATGATTACTTATTTAATAATATAGGGACTGTAGAATTGATTACAATGCACGATCTTCTTTTTATTTTTTTTTTAAATGAACGTCGTGATATTCATAGATCGTAAAAAAATCATTCTGATTACTGAAATTGAAAGGAGTAATGAAATTTTTTTTTTTTTTTTTTTTTTTTTAATAATGAAGTTATTTTCAAATAACTTTTTCTTTTTTTAATTTTCAAATAAAATAACTAAAAATTAATTTTCTGAAACTCTGGACACATTATTACATTATTTTTCCGCTCTAACATAAGATTCCGAATCAAAACTAGGACCATATTTATAATATTTTATAAGACAATTTTATTTATTTTTAAAAATTCATTCCTTTTGATGGCAATTTATTTACTGATAGATTTTTACCACGATTAATAATTAAATAGGTTATTAGCCTATACATTTGTACGTCATTGATAGATATTTTTTGTGATTTTATTTTTTCTTTGCTTTCGTGTCATACATCGTCAGATTTTTTAATTCATTGCAACTCTTCAAGCTATCAGTCTTTCGTAATCGTCTTCGAAAGCAATCAAAACGCAATTCCGATTTTTCTTTTTTCGGGGTCTCGCACTCATTAGAGAGTTGATGATCTTGGACAATTGGCAATGATGTTTGCAAATAAAAATAACTTCCATATTGGGCTTTTTTCCGGGTCGACATCCTTAAGACAATAGCTATTAATTCATGGACATTGTATTATATATATTTATATATGCTCCCAAAAAAAAAAAAAATAAATAAATAATAAAAAAAACTGCTGACTCCGTATGTCAATCTATAAATATTTTTTTTATACACTATTATTACATTACATTATTATGGGTCCTTTTATTTAAATTTATTTATTATCAGTTTTTTTAAACACTCTATTAATTGCATTGGAATCAATCTATAAAAAGCTGTTTTATCTTCTTGTGTATTATTTTTGGGATATCATTGGTTTACTTTTCTAAAATCTCTCGTGTCGAAGGTCTATTTTCGAATTCCCAGCTACGTAAGTCTGCCCTGACCTCAATACAATTTTATCAATTTTATTACTTTTGTACTGGCGCTTCTTATTGTAAATATAAAAAATTCTCAATTTTTAAATGTCTCGAGAAAACCTATTTTTTTAAAATGAACGTATTTTTTTTTTTTATAATTTTTAATTATTCATTAAGCATTGAGTAGATTTTCGAATAATATTAAATATAAATACATATTTATTTTTATTACTTATTTATTGATATTTATCTGTCATAATATTAATTGGTATGGGTTTTATTGATAGAAATTAAAAAAAAAAAAAAAAAAATCGTTGTCACTAAAGAACTAAAGTTAACTTTACGTTAAAATCGTTGCTTTTAACATAAAGATTAGGTTAAAAATCTAATAAAACTATACCATTATTTATTCTTAAATACTATCTTTGTTTTACTCTAAAAATTTATTTATTGTCATTATATATTTAATTGATTGGTAAAATATATGTATTTAAGTCAGTAATTTTTTTTCAAATATTATAGCTATCTATTATAGATCATTTACTTATACCATTAACCAACCATTTTTTCCACCTCAATTTAAAGATTAAAATTTAGTAACTATAAGAAGAACCTGGTATAGTTTTATTTTTTTTAGATGTTTTAAGAAAAATAAAATAAATGTTGAAAAATAGTAATGCTTTATTTTTTGTCTTATTTATTTATATCACGGAATGTATACTTTTTTCCTGCACAAATTATGTATTATTATTAGGAAATCATTAATATTTTATAAAAACTTCTGTATTTCTGTTCCTCAAAAGTAAACTCTCATTACTAAAAAATTATCTAGTAAGACTAAATTAATGAAAATTCTCGATTTTGGGATTAGTGATGTAACTGCATCGTCGACGTGTATATTATCGAATGGTAATCAGTCATATCAACAGAGCTGCAGTATGCCATATATAAAATTTTTTTTTTTTTTTTTTTTTTGCTTTTATTTTGGATTCGCATCTGTCTGCATGATACTGACAATCATGGAATGTGATGGCCGGGTGAGAAAACCCTAATGTCCGGCATGGGAAAGGAATGTACTCAGGAGCCCCCCTTCCTTGGGGGCTTGATTTCAATTACTGGAGCTGTTTAAGTAAGGAGATCTCTCATCCTACTCCTTTTTAATCCAAATCCAATCTAAACTTTTCCGACTCACATCAAACGCTCCCAGTGACAAACCAGACCCTACATAATGAACTTCGCCCAGCCAACAGTTGACCAGTACACTGCGACACTCAACAAACGTTTTCACACTATCTTACATATACATATTTTTTTTTTTTTTTACTACAATGGATAAGAAATTTGAGATTCATAGAACTCTCCTGTAATTTTTTCATAATATCAGTTACTAATTCGACTAACTCCTAAAATATCCTAAACGAGTACAGTCACATCAATCTCGTATTTGTTCTCAATTATTTGCAAATCGTGTTGGTATTTTTATATTTATTAATTTTATTTAAGAATTAAAAACTGTTTCATAAGATTTTTTTTTTTTAAATTTTTTTAATTAGATTTTGGATATTCTGGTGATAATTTGAAAAAAAAAATCAATTGTAATATATGCAGAAATAAATGGATCCTTATAGCTCCTTTGTAAAGTCATAAATAATTTTAACTTATCACATATTATTTCTTATATTCTTTTGTTCGTAATTATGTGATGAAAATTTCCATAAGAGCCTCATTTTGGGAAATTATGAATGAATAATTTTCGGTATCTGAATGCGGCATTCCACACAAAGTTAATGACTGATTCTTTAATGAGATAAGACTGTTACCTTCACCCGAAATCTCATACTTAACGCGGTTGATTCAAGGTTTCGGATTACACGTTTTTCATTTTGTTTCCCGGTGCGCGGACGTCAATTCACAATGGGATACAATTTTTACAATTTAAATGATGTAATAATAATAACGTTCACTCGTCCCAGTTTCTAATGACCGTTGCCTGATTCCATAGCTAAACAATCTGTATGAATTGTCGGTCTCTCATTTCCTTGTCTTCTCCCACCGTCTTTTATTCGTATTCAAGGTTGCCTTGCGAAACCATATATTATATAAATATATGTGGATCTAAGGAGGCAATGGGTCTATGTGACAATTTAGAAAAAAAAATGAGTATTTTCTTGATAGACTGCTCCACTTATTTACTTTATTGGATTGATAGCATTCTATTGCAGTCTCATAAAATAAAATCGAAAATATTATAACTAAAACTAAAGATAAAATCCCACCAATAGAACAAAAATACCTAATTTATAAAATTCCATGCAACGACTGTAAAAAAATCATATATGGGCAATACATAAACTAATCTCAAAACACGAATTTACAATAATAAAAATAACCTTAAGGAATCCTCCAAAATGAACACAGCCCTATCAATACATTCTAAAAATACTAAACATAAAATTAACTTTGAAAATGCACAGATTTTACACAGGGAAAGCAATACAATTAAAAGAAATATCATTAAATCCATATATATAAAAAAGAATAAAATAGGACTAGTAAACTATAAAAAAGACTCTGAAATAGTCAGTAAACATTACTAGGCCATAATAAATAAATTATAAAACCATCAGGATTAAAATATAGCTGATTCCCACAGGTCTGAGACCAAGTAGCACGTGATATGAAACACCAACTTATCAATAATCGACAGATTCTTTGTTAGAATGCCTAATAATTAATTTTTCACAAGAGAAAGATTTGGTGAGTGATCTTGCCATTTTATTGTAATTTGTTGATTTTTATTTATTTACCTATTTTTTTAATTGTAACCTTTTTTAAATTGAATAACCTAACATGCCTCTATGTAATTTTTATACCTATTTAGAATCAATATTTGTATGTATAACGGTTGTTATATATTTATTGTTTATTATTGTTTGTGTAAATTGCTATAAATAATTATGCAAACTGCATTAATTAATAATGAATATGGACACACTGGTCAGAAACGTCCACCAAAATGTTAAATGTAGACATATATATTATGAGACTGCAATAGGATGCCAATCATTCAATAACGTAAAAAAATGAGTTTCATGCGGAATATGTCAGTAAAAATGAGGATTATACTGTTTGAATGTCCGTTCAAATTAATAAAAAATTGTTTGTAAATTGTCGTTGTGGGCTGGTCGACCGTTGGTTGAAGGAGGAGGTCTATATATAAAATAAATTTATTTTATTTTAAAAGTTAACGTTAAACTGTTATACAATTTAAAATTTTATACAGTCTACGACCCAATCTATCACTTTTTTGTACAGCAGCAATTGTTTATTTTTTTTTAAGTCAGTTATTTTTTGGTCAAAAATTATCCGTTTGTTTGTTTAACATCCCTTTATGCTACTAAGGCTAATCGGACGATGCTACAGTGGGAGTCCTAAATTTTGCCTATCCAGGTATAATTAGGATAGGGATCTTTAACGAGTACTTGATATCGTATTGGCTAGGGACCTCCATTTACGTCCTATCCGAGGGACGGCATGGCTAAGGATTTTTTCTCCCATTAAAAATTCCTTGGGCCACCGCGGGACGCGAACCGGCGACCCTAAATATTGTAGGTTGTCATGCTAACCACTACACTACAGGTGACCCCACCAAAATTATAATTTTAATATTTAAAAATAAAATGACATTTAATAATACTCGGCATCAATCCCACACCCCCTCCCCTGGCCCGGGAAACCCCGTATAGCCTAACAGGCGAAGAAGGGGAGGACCGATAAAAAAAAATTTAAAAATGAAATAAAAACTATCAAACTTATCTGTAAAATAATATTTTTCATAGTTAGTCGTAATTAAAATTTAGTAACAACAAAAATTTTCACATTTTTAATATTTAAACTCTGTAAGAAGTTAAAAAAAAACCAAAAAAAAAAACCACATCTTGGAAAATCAGAAAAACCGGTGAAATTCGAATTATTGAGAGGAAAATGTACCATCACGTGATCTTAACATAGTTTTTGGTTGAAAATTAGTTGAGAAATTGTATATACTATTTTTCTATTTTACTATCCCACTCTCTAACAATGAATATTTCCTCATATTTTATTGATAGACATGAGATTTATTTTCACGTTAGCACGGAGTGACAAATTTTATTACACAGCTACCGTTCGGTGTGAGGGGGGGTTTATTGTTATGGATTGGCAGGAATAAGCCGAAAAGAATTTTAATCCTTTGATAACATTAATTGATCCGTTGGTAAAATAAAACGCTCCAAGGAAAAAAAAATGAATAGATCGTTTCTTCCTTATTTTATTTAATTTAATTTTTTTGATATTAAAAAAAAATAAAATATGCTCGCATATTAAACATTTGTACATACATATTTGATGATTATCTAACAATTAATTATATTTTTTTCATTGAATGCAGCGTTTCAAGGTTTTTACCTCATTTACAGGTTAATGATCTTTGTTAGTAATAATGATTTTTTTTAAAAATAAATATAAATTCAACAATAACCATGCAAAAGGAAGTTCTAAGAAATTGAGTTTATGTGTATATTAAATATCATTTCATTAATGTATTTATTCCTGTTGAATAATTTAATAAAACAATAATATGATTGTTAAATTTATATAGTATTTTACTTCTTTCCAAAACCAAATATAAAATAATTATTATATTGATATGAATGGTTGGTATGTAAACATTAAAGTGCGTCAAACAGTTATCGTCATGATATCATATTATGAAATATTCACGTTGTCATCTTGTCCGTCTTTGTCTTTTAAACGCCTACTCGACACAACTAACCTTGAATTTGATAAATTAATATAAGATTTTTTTTCTCTTGGCAGATAAGGAAGCGTCTAAGAAAAAAAAATTGCAAGCTCCTTTTAATTTTTTTTTATTATTTTTGAAAACACTTTAACATTTGAGTTCGCCGTCCGTTCTAATCGTGAAGTGTGTTAAGCAATAGGAAGCAATTTAATTTATCTATAACTGAATTATCTATTTTGAGTATTCCACTACCTCGTGTTTGGAATTTGTTATTATAATTTGTGTTTTTTTATAATTCTTATATCATTTAATTTAATTTGAAGAGAAAAGATCAATGCTAGTGCGGAGCTTTTTTATCTGAGCCACCAGGCCCCGTTTCACAGTTGTTGCCAACCTTCCCATAAACATAGACAGACATAAGCATAGAATATACATTTTGAATATACCCGGAATATTAGTGTTTCTAGTTTTATAGACCAGTCTACCGACCAGTTTTTGTAATAAATAATAATATTATTTTTTATTAGAGAAACTTTATTTTTATTTCTTAATATTGAAATTATTATTAATTTTTTAATTAATATTATTAAAGATAATCAAAACTTTTTTATTTATTAATATTAAAAAAAAAAAGCAACAAAAACAGAAAAACGATGTAATTAACCTTATAAGATAAAGAAAATTAGGATTATATAAAAATAAACCATTTTTTGATTACGTGCATGATCTTTATTACCATAATTCACTTTTCTGTAAAAGTGAAAAAATTAATTACCAAAAAATTTACTAAAAAAATAAAATAAATTGGTCGTCTTGTGCAAATCTGGTATAACTCAGAAGTATATGACCTAGTACAGACATAGACGGATATTGGTAGACAATCCAATGTATTTATGCCCTTCATACATTTTATCATTTTTCAAAATTTCGGAAAAATGGGGTTTGAGTGCTTAGTCAAGATGTGCATTATTTGAGAATATTTTTGATTTTCGTTGTTGTTATTTGTAACCAATTTATTTTTAATTAAATTAAATTGCTATAATACCTGTCAGTATAGTGAATATAACAATATTATTACAGTAATGGATAATATAATATTAGATTTTTTCCATAAAAAGATACTATGTTTCAATAATTCTAAAATGGATTTTCAGTTCTCAATAGAATCGTCATTTACTAGAGATTTTTTTGTGGTGTTTTTAATTATTACTTTTTAATTAAACAAATTAATAATTATAATAATACTAATTACAATAGTAAAATTTTTAAAATAATATTATTTCTAATCTTTGAGCGGTGAGCTAATAAGTCTGTAATGTATTCTTCATTTTATTCTCAAGGGCACAGGCTTCGCTTGTGTTTGCCAAATCGAATTTACGAATGACGCCTTTCCTCGTTTTTTGACGGTTCTATTTATATTTCATTCATTAAAAAAAATAGCTTATGTAATATCCGGAAATGTAAAAACAAATATAAAATGTATCTTATTATTTATCGTAGTTACCTTATATATAAATAGTCTTACTAATAAAGTGTTATAAAAATTAATTATTATTCCATTATATTTTTAATTACTGATATCATACTATTTAAAACTATCTCTATTATTTTTTTTCATAAAATATTTTTTTTTTCAGGTAAGCTGTTGCCTTCATCTCTTTTTAAATATAATTTCGCATTATCAGGTAATTAAATAGCAATATTTTATGCTAATTATATATTATAAATTATAACTTAAAAAACAAAATTATAAATTTTGTATTTCAATGATTTAAAAAAAAAGTATTTTACCTCCTACTGAAAGAAGTACTGGAGCATAGCATTCGAATTTCCTTCTCAGACTTTGTGAACTTGAAACAAACTTTACTTGAGAATTATTTTAAATGAATATATTACATTTTAATTAGAATCACATATATACCTATATTTGTTGGCTGTAGTAACTCGTCACTTCAAAAGTAATGTGTTCAGGCCTTTTATATTTTCAAAAAATACATTTACTTCGGAAAAATAATAACCTAATTTAATTTTTTTTTTGTAATTTTTACTGTTTAATTTGCCACTTCAAGCTATAGTGATAATAATAATGAAAATAAAATGTATCATTCAGTTACTTTCAATCTCAGTTGTAAATCGTTTAGTATTTTTAGTTTTAGGCATAGTGTAATTTTTATAGCTATTCTAACTCTATAATGTTAGTTGCACATGGAAAATGATTATTAACTGGATTTCCCATCCTAAATCTGACGTCCTTTGTCGATCTTTTTTTCATCCGATATATATAGGGAAAAAGAAAAACATTTTATTTACATAAACTATACAATATAGCCAAGACTGTCTATTCATGACACAATTGTTCTACTGAGCAATTTAAATACATAATAATAGCTGTTAAAGTAACAGTTTATTTAATAAAAAATTTTGTCAAACAGATTTTAGGGGTTTTTAGTCTTGCAATGTCATGTAAATGTACATTCGAGTCGGCATACATACAATAAAAAATAAATAACAACTGTCAAATAGCAATACAAGGCGTTTATGATCGCACATAAGTAAAACTTTGTAAAATCGTAATATGTAATAATATTTATATAAATTCTTTATTACAAATTTAGATTAGTATTAAATTATTCAAGCAGTACATTGCGGAAAAAAGGCAGATTTAAACCAATATAGCTTAACTTAATCTAAAATAATCTTCATCTTATAGTTGAACAATCTTGTTGAAAATTAATATGAATTTGAATGAACATCTTCGTGTCATCATGTCAATTGTGCATGGCAATATGAGTTTGCCCTTTGTTTCCAGTATTCTTAAAAACAGTTGATTTTTGTAGTTGAACGGTTGACACATAAATATTATATAAAGTGTAAGGATTTTAATTTAGATTTTTCATTTTTAACTTTTTAACTTTGTTTTATTTTAAATAAAACTAACATTTTACATCTTAAAATAGTAATCGTAATATTTAAATTGGCACGGGTCAAGGCCCTCTTCATCAAGCGAATCATTTAACTGTTACAAGAACGGATCAATATATTTGTTAAGTTGAGAGAGAAAAAGAGAGAGAGAGTTATAATAATTCATAAACTTAAAAAGAAATAAATTATATTTATCGTTTTGCATTAGAGGGAATTGAATAAATGACGTTCGATAGGTACCGAATCGACAAGAAAAATCGACATCATTTTTGTACCTAACCGTTTCAAAAATTTTTTATTTATTATTCTTAACAATGTTTACACAGTTTGAGCGATATCTTAATGCTGAATAATTTCGATCATTATTATATATTTAAAAAAAAAAACAGAAAGGAGATTAATTGTCGTTTATTCACCTCTCTTATTTTTTTTATTTTACAAAATTTATTTGAATGACAGAACAATACAATATGTTATGGTTATAGGACGATGCGTTTTAATTTAATGGTTCATAATAATTATAAGTTCGTTCAAAAAATTAGTTTTCTATAGTTTTATTAATGTAGTACCATTAGTGAATAAGCTGTTTAAAATTTAAAATACCCTAAACTTCTTCTCTAAATAATCTCAAATATAAACACTATGAATTTAGGATCTATTCAAAAATAAATATCGCCTCTCGGCTGATAATAGTGACATAAATTGATATTTTGGAATTTTACATGAGACCGAAATTAAACAAACAGGTTCGGTAGAGAAATCATCATTCATATCGTCTGTCCGATGCAAGACTGCTGCTCGATTATGTGGTTAGACGCAGTGTTCGGGCACCTTTTAATACCAATTGTTTTTTCTATGTCAGTTATTTGACCGATTTACGATTATAATGAACAAAACTATTAAAAAAATAATAATAAAACAAAGTTTTATTGTCTTCATTAAAAAGAAAGATAATATTTAATTTTACATGTTCCTTGTTCCTAGTATGGTGATAATGTTACGAATATCAGACCAAACATTTGAAAAATTTCTCTTGTGTCACTATTCTCGCCGCAATAAAGTTATTTTCCGTTTCCTTTTACCAGGTCATTCAAAAAGTCCTGTCGTTTTTTGGGGGGAAATTATAAATAAATAAATATTTTCAAATAATCACCTTTATTCATCAAAATATCCACCGTTACAGTCGGTAACCTTCTCCCAACGAGATGGTAAAGCCCAAATTCCTTCCTTAAAAAACTGTTGATTTTTACTGCAAAAATAAGTGGTCAGTTCGTGAATTAGGTTGTCACGGTCTTGAAAACATTTCTGTCTCAGATTGTTGTCGAGATCTCTGAATAGGTGATAATCAGTGGGTGACAGGTCAGGGGAATATGGTGGGTGAGGCAAAACTTCCCAGCCTATTCAAGCGGGAAGTTAACGAAGATGCAGTTGTCAAGCGAACAAGCATATTGGCATCTGAAAGCTTATGAGGAATCCATTTATCCATTTTTTTCACTTTTCCCAGTTCTTTAAGGTAATTCCAGGCAGTGGTGGCTGAGATATTAAGTTGAGAGGCTATCTCTGAACAACTTTGACGCGGATCCAACTCTACTACTCTTCGAACGTCCTCCTTATCAACTACAGTTGGTCGACCCGAGCGTGCCTCGTCTTCTAGTGTCTCGTCGCCTCCACGAAATTTTGAAAACCAAAATTGTGCCTTCCGCTCAGACAGCACATCTTCCCCAAACACGGAGCATATTTTTCTAGCAGTTTCGGCAGCTTTTGAGCCAAGTTTAAACTCATAGAGCAAAATCGACCGAATTTGAGTTTCAACTGGAATCATTTTAACTAGACAGTTGGATGGTGACTGCATTAAATTAATCCTCCTTAGCCTCCTATTCATAAAGTATAAACATTTGTGTTTACATGGATAAAAGTTGTATTGAACGGAATTAATTAGCAAACACTCTAGAATCAAAATAAACAACGAACAAACGAAAAACGACAGGACTTTTTGAATGACCTGGTAAATTAATTTTCTTTGAAATAAGTGACACCTGATTCCATTCAATGATTTATTAAAAATCCTAATTTATTCCTATCTTTCCAATTATTAATATTAATAAAATTTATTCTATTCCAATTTTAAATCGATACATTCAGTCTAATTATGTCTTCTTGTATTCTTGTTCTCGCATTTTGAAAGCCTCCTTAAGGCCTTCGTCCCAAGTCTTTCGTGGTGTTCCTTGAGGTCTCATTACCTCTGCGACGTACTCGTAGGTGATTCTCGCTACTCGGTTTGAGACACCTGATCTTTTGATCGGTTTGAGACTATCCTACATTTGAGACACGTGTCGTAGCTATCTCAGACGATGTTGCTCTAGAATTTCCTGGTTGTAAATCGAGGCTGCTCTGATCGTTTCTGTTGCTTGGATCTGTCCCTTATATTTAGTTGTTAGGGTCCGGGACTCGATTGCGTAGGTCACAATAGGTATACAAGTTTATATATGTATATACTTGATATATTTTTGTCTTTTTTGAAATTTCCTTCTTTTTTGAAATTATGGCTATACAATCATATTTAAAAAAAATCAAAAGTTATTCGGAAGTGAAAGTAGCATTTGCTTCGCTAAGCATGTGGTAGGTACTTTGAGATATTAAGTTTATCTTACTTTCGGAGCATGTCGAAGAATCTATATTCGAAGGTCGGCCTCTGACATTTTCTTTCTAAAAAAAAGATTTATTATTGTAATTATTATAGAAGAACTATAACTAGAAAGCTTCTGAATTCAGATTTTATATAACTCGTTATAGAATATTTCGTGATGTCTCGTTAAGAGGTGGGCAGATGTATTTTAAAAAAAGCGAGAAGGTGGGACATAAGAACGGAAACAGACCAAGGACATCGCCGGGAAGAAACAATGCTTCTATTCCTTTCGACCTGCAAAGGTCTTTAGCTTCGTCCGGGAACTGATTTTACAATAACCTTACTCTACTATTAAATCGATTTCTCATTTAGTGTTGGTGATGAATAGTAAAGCTGAGAATCGTGTCATATTGCTTTGGTATTTTAAAATTTAAACATTTTGTTTTTATTGGTTTATTGTAACAGTTATTACGTTTTCATTGCTGGAGCCATATAAAAATACGAGGTATTGACTTTAAAGGTAACTTGAAACGGAAATACAGAAGTACCTATGCTAAGCTACGTTCTAGAATATGTTTTTTCTCTCGATAATATTTGACAAAAATTAACTCATTTCGAAGAAATCGCCCACTCATATTTGCTCCTCTAAAAGTACTACCAGTGATTTATTTTAATCATTCAAATCATTCAAATTTAAAAAAAAAAATGTTAGCTGACTAAATACTCCTAGATTAACGTTTTTTATTTATATTTTTCCTGAAATTTTGTAATTTAATTAAGTTTAAATAAAAAACAAAACAGTTCGTACTGCTAATTAGCATCTCATGATACATCTCTTTAAAGAGTACGATGGGTGAACCAAAGCTTTTTTTTATCATTTTTTAGTTTATCTAATTTATCTGATATTAAAGAAGAAATATGAATTATCGGAATTAGGAAATATTCAAAATAAGTATTTAATGTAAAAAATTACTTTTTGCTCACAAAATTTGTTTTATTAATTTATTTTTACATTCGCTATCTCTTGATACTTGGTTTTTTTTATATCTTAAAAATGGACAAAAAAATTGTCGCCGCATTGTTATTTTATTTTATAGTAGGTAGGTACTACATACACCTAATATGGTCAATGATGTTATGAGCTATAATGTTATTACCGTACTCATGTATAGTTATTCATTTTATTTACTATGATAATGAACTATAAAATATAGGAATAGTTTTCAAGGTATGTTATCTGTTCATTATTAATTTAAAAATAGTTAATTAGTCATAACAATTATGAAGATGTAATTTTCAGACCAACTTAAGACCGCCCTGGTGATAGAAACTTCTAGATGTAATAATAAAAAATAAAATACCAACGTAGTAAAGACTTAAATGCAATTCACTTGTTCTTCATAATTGCAAAAATCTTTAACTTTTTAAATAAATAAAAAATCTTATAAATGATGTATTATAAATAATTTTCATTTTACTATTCATTATTGATTCGCCAAAATCTTTTATTTATATGTCCCAAAGTTGGTCAACCCATAGTAAAATCTATTTGCATTCTATTTGGAGGATACCATAAAACCCTTGAGTGTAACCAAAGGAGAAACAATTCACAAAGTGCAGATATATTTAATTTCTTTGAAACTAACAATCTATGACAATGGAAAAAGAACTTTGATCAAGCAGTTTCTATTAAGCTCACGTTTATGGAAAATTGGTTGGCTCTCTTGAGCAAAAGTAAAAATTTGAAATGGTTGTAGTTTATCACGGGGTGTAAAAAAAAAATAATATAAAAAATCTGCACCAAAATCAATATCAAGTTCATTAAAAGAAAGAACTGCTTCTAACTACATTCGTTTAGTGATCAGCCTTGAATCGTCTGGTACTTTTTCTGATAAAGGGTACCCGTTCGATTTTTTATCTCTCGAATTATCTTCATACACAAGAGGAGATCGAAATTAAATATTTTTTAAATGTATTTAAAATGCTTTCCTAATGGATCAATGGTTTGATATATCTTCTTTTTTTACTTTATTAATTGTTATCATTTGTTTATCGATAATTTATAATATATAATACCCTTATAAGGGTGAGCTGGATGATCCGGGACACTAAATATTTGAAAGGAAACTTGATAGCTGTGAGAGGGAAAGTGACAAAGATCAACAGATAGGGGGGGTGGGGGTGAGAGAGGGGTGGGGGGAGCCACCCCCGACCTTGAGGGGCAGCACGTGACCGCCCCCAGGGTCGTTACCCCGCCAACATGGCCGCCGCCTCCCCCCGGTCCCTAATTAATTTCGCTCCCACCCCCTTCCACCCCTCTCCCCCTGATACACATTACAATACCGTCCTTGAACCAAGCTCCATTATGTATTTATATATTATAATCTATAAATAAGTATATAGATAGATGAGAATTTTAGTGGATAAACTCTATTTTATGTATCGTATGATTAAAATAACAGTAATAATAAAAAAAAATTATAATCATATTACTCCTCTAAGTCGGGGGTCTCATAAAAATTTATATTATTATTTAATGAATTTATTTTTTCAAACTAATATATAATTCCTCAATATAGTTCAGTCTTTCTTTACCATCGCGCACAATGAGGATTTAAAAATAACTTCTACCACTTCTTTTTACAAAATTAGTAAGATGCATTTAAAAAACCTATAGTTAAACGTTTCTGAATGGTTATTATTCATTATCCAAACCTTATTAACAATAAGGTTACATAACAATAATTTTTATCCTAGTGACAAATCATACTAAACACTGTTTTCTTTAATTTAGATTCATTTTAATGTAAAGTGAAGATTTCCATAAATAATAAAGGTAAGATTCAGTAAATAAATTTTTTTTTCAATTCATTGTTACATTTCTTTGCTTACTGCCTTGCTAAAAAAAACAAAAAACAAAAAAATTTATTTATTATTTAAAAAGAAACTAGTATAATACGATTCGAGTGGGTTATGCCCAAATACAAATTAAAGCGTAAAAAAGTTTTCAATTAGAGAAATTCGTTACCATAACGCATCATAATCTCAAAAAATTTGCTTTTATATTAATTTTATTGAAGCGTAAAAATATTGTTTTAAAATACTATTTAAAGGTATCTGGATATTATTAAATTAGAAACAACTCCTGTCATAACTCAAATGACTAAAACAAAAAATAAATAAATAAAAAATATAGATTGTCAAATAAATATTAAGAATGTTATAATATGAAAAAATTGGATTTATAATTCCCAAAAAAACAAATGTTTACAGTTTGAATATTAGTAAAATATTATTTTTTGAAATATATTGAAGATTATCCCAGGAAATGGTTATCTAGACATCTGTGACATTTTTACTATAATTTTAGAACCCCTTTCAGGTCAGCGGACGTATCTACAAATAACCATTGTCATTTACTAGCGCACTGATATTGTTATGCGGCTGTTTACCAATTTGGGCATTAAAGTCACCTAGGATAGGCTGGATGGCCTGGCTGAGGCGCCTAATTTGATCATAACCTGAAAATTAGATATCAACTTTTCCTATTATCATCACTAGGTTTACTATTTGTTGTATTTATTTCTTCTAGTGGACAGAAAATCATAAATTTTATAATTTTATACGAGTATTTTAAGAAAAACAGGAAATCTTGATCTCTGAATCAGGTACTTTCCTAGGACTTTGTAAATTTTCGACATTGAAATTAGTTATAGTTGTTGAATTGATTTGAAAGTGTTCTCAAATATGGTGTCTCCATTTTTTATTCGTTATGATTCATTATTTGAAGCTCGAAGTAGTATATTAAAGTTAAATTTTTGGTAATTATGAAAAAGAAATAGATTTACTTAATGATATATTTTCAATAATTAATTATTATTTACAAGCCTACAAGGAAATTTCTGTTTGTTCAGTTTCTGTTTTGTTGTTGTTCAGAAATGGTTTCAAGCAAACTTTACGTGCTAATAAAATCTATAAACACTTTGAGGGAAAAACGGACTCCCTAGAAAACCCTCTTTGGAATTAAAACAATCAATTTTGTTTTATGTGCGTCATGAAATTGTCACAACAATTACTGAGTTTGTGGCGTTCTTAGATTACCTGCTCCACTTCAAGAACGATGAATTTTAACCTAGACGTTTCTATTAAATTCAGGAAATAAGGTTAAAAGCCGTTGTTTCGCTAGGGTCATAAATTAAGTCATGTAATAGGAAGAGTTGCCGACCTACAAGGGCTGTAAAAGTTTACTACCCTATAAATAGAGGTGAGTTCCCCGCTAGTTGTCTGCTCCGGGCCCTACTTTACATTTCCTTCAATGCTCCTTGGATATTTAAGAGGGGAAGAAGTAGCGTTTAGCGGCTGGTGCGATTCGCTGAAGTTGGACCGTTGATGGATTCTATAGGGATGGATCCGAACGTGGACTGACCCCAAGTGCTCTCTTTCTGTGGGAATGATCAGTAAGTTGAGAGAGAAGAACGTAAGCTTAATATAATAATGATGGAGTCAAAGAGGGTGATGAAAACATCATTATGCTCAAGATGAGCCGAACAAAGTACTATTTTCCCGAAGTAATAGGACGTTACCTCTGGAGAGCGAGCAGGAATCGAAAGCTGGGATCTTATATATCCAATCAATGTACTTTTTAGCTGAAAAGAACCTGATGAGAGTTCGATAACATCAGGTCACATAACCACGCGAAATAGGACACGCCCAGAAGTAATATAGGGAAATCTTTTGAATCAGAGCTCGCCTAGTCATGGAATTTCGCAGAGCGTTAAAGGAACCGTTGATTCAAAGTGATCAACTCGGGTCCCGTTCATTTTAATAACTGGTTATATCTATAGAGTTCTGAATCGAGATGAGTTTATACATATGGACTAGCTGATATGCCCATTACTAGGAGATTAAAAAGGCGCTGGAAGAGAGATCTCTAATTAAAAGTCCAGATTACCTGAAACAATCCAGAGAAGCGGATACAGATAGCCCGTATAAAATGTTAACATTCTTATAAAATATAAAAATTACATATAAAAAGAACTTTTTATATTGCAATAAAAATCATGTAATATATTGTACATACTTTATATGTATATGTGTTGCATTATTTTGAAAAATGTACGTCATTTCTGTAGTTTATAAAAAAATAAAAAAATTTATATGGTTTGATAACGGACGATAAGATCCGAAACGTCGCAACACACATCATGAAATAAATAAAGAAAAACTTTTTAAAGAAAGTTTGACGCCTATTTCCCGTTTTAAATCAACTGATATACTTGTACTTCCATTTATTTATATTGTATTTCGCTCGTTTTTTATTGTTAGGTAACTTGTTAGACAGAGTTTCCTGATAAAACAGTCACCTATGTGTATTTTTTTTTTTTTTTTTTTAATGAAGTATACTGTTTCAAAGTAACATAAAAAAAAAATAACCCAGAGGATGGAGGAAATCGCGAAACGTCGGATTTAAGAAAATGGTTAGAAGACATTGTTTCTAATAAAACATACAAGGTAAAGGAATTAGAAGTTACTTCACCTAATTACAACAAAGAAAAAATACAATATCATATTATACTTAATGCTCAGAAGAACTCTTGCCAGTTCATTTTTTTTAAATGCTATATCAATAGAAATCCACATTGTTATTATGTTGGTATTTGATTCTTTTTATATAGATATTCTGTATACATAAAAGTCTAACTAAGATCTCCGTAGTTTTTAATTTTCGAAGAAACTAGATCATGAAATTGCTTGAGTGAAAAAAAAGTAGAAAAGAAAGGAAAAAAAAAAACATTTATATAAAAGTAAAAAAGTGTGAAATAATTTATTACAGCTTTATTGAATGTGCTGTTTGCTTATAAATTAATAGTTACAGGCAGTTTGTCTAATGCACCTGGCCAGCTCACTGGAACATCCGTTAGAAATTAATTCGAATAAATAATAAATACAACAGCAGGTTCAAGGGTGAACAGCAGGTTAATGAGTGAATTTAATTTTTATCTTATAGAGAATATAGCTCGATTGGTGATCCAGCTTATTGCTTACATTAGTTGAATGATTCGTTTCTTTACTATTTTTCAACAATGTTTGATCTAGACGCCAAAAATGTGTACTGAGTTTTTTTTATTTTAATTATGTAATTCTGTTTCGTTCGATAAAATTGAGACCACATTGTTCTTCTTTGACATTCTAAGGTGCAAACCTTACTATATGTTCATTTTTTTATAAGATAAAAATTCTCAATAATAAATTTTAAAAAAAATTTAAAAGGTTTTTCTTGCTCAATTAACCTATAAGTACATAGTTTCTGATTAATTATTTAGTTAACCGATTAAACAATTAAAATAGTTCAGCATATTTTTCTTTTTTCGCTAAATTCGTTTGAGAAGTTTGTAGCTGACATTTTCAGCGAACTTTTCGTTGCTTTCAACTCCCTTTTTAGACGATTTTTATTTTTTTTTTGTTGTTGCAACATTTGACTTAATTCACATATATTTTTGCTAATATCATTTTTTACTTTTTGACAATCTTTTAACTTTATTTTAACACATATTTATATATAAATATAACGTATATTTATTAAATTTATCACCTTTAAATTTAAAATTTTATTAATGTCGTTCAAAGTAAAATTAAAGTTTCAGCAATTCCAAAGTCGCTATTTCGAGGTAATGCATGTTTTATATTATTTTATTTCTTTTTAATAAGAATTTTGTCTTTCTTTTATAGTCATTATAATAATTCACTTTAAATGTTTATTGAGCTTATTATAAGTACTGGACCGAAATTGATTGTTTATTTTTTTTTCAGGTAAGAATTTTCTCATTACAACTAGTTTAGAAAAACCAGGTATGTAGTAATGATTAAGTACATTTCTTATATAAATTATAAGTAGGATAGATATCTTAAACGAATTGAAATTTTAATTTTGTTAAATTCCCTTCCCCAAGCCTATCAAGCCATGTTTTTCTACGTGTTTTGTCATCAGATTCGCTGATTGTCTTTTTCTTTTAAGACAGGTGCGAATGTAAAAATGAAGTTAAAAAAAAAAAAAAAAAATTGTTAAAAAATATTTTTTTACACCGACCAATAGGAATTTGTCGGTCATCGGTACATTGTTCATGTTGGATTCCAGAATTTAAAGTTTTATGATTATTAGTATAGTCAAATTTTAGTGGTTACATTAATAATAAACCAGCATTGGGTTGCTTTAAATTGAACGCAATGAATTGAAGAAGATTAATATGTTGTAGGTATTTAAGAAGAGTAAAAACTTTGATGCGAGTTTTGATTTTTTTTTATAGCATTGGGCACCTTTGATATCTCGTTCTTTCATTAATCCCTCACTTCTTCCAACAATGTCATAAATCAAAAAACATGATTTTTCAGGAGAGTGGAACAAAAGTTTAAAAGTGGAATAAACTGTGTTTTGTTCCGGCAATTTTCAAGATATGACATTGTTGAAACGAATGAGCGTAATGTCCTTTGTGACGTACTGATGAGCGGAAAGTTAACGTCCTATCGGATACGCGACTTTCAGATGGAGCGAACGAACGCTGATCCCCTGTTACGCACGTCGGTATTTGCAACGCAGGCTCAAGATGGGGTTAAGGAACTGCATCTAAACTTTTTGGTAGCCTTTGTTTTTGGGCGAACGTGCCTCTTCCCCTTGAAGGAAGTGAACCAAAACCGCTTCGTGAGGATGAGGTGCAAACACACCTACCCAACGTCACCCAAAACCAGGCCCAACCGGCGATCGTATCACGTTCTCCCAACAAGGAGACCCAAGCAAGCTCTTCTTGTAAACGTGATTGCGTTCCCTTTTAGGAATATAATTCCATTTTTGAACAGGCAGCGCTTTCGGTGGCATGCCACGTTTTCTGGCACATAGGTTGTATAACGTTTGCCAAACATTTGGACTGGAGATAAGTGGCTAATTGTGCCTGATAACGAGGGCTCCAATCTTCTTATTATATATATTTTTTTTTGTTGTTTCGTTATTGCCAAGGTTACTCCCTTATCTTTGCCGAATGCTCTTCCGAATTGCGAGTCACGCAATATTTGATTTGCCAAAATTTCAACACACCTATATAAAATATTTTCAAATTCCTCAACCGATAGTAAATACTCAAATGATTTTTTAAAAAAATCTAAAAAACAAATATACTTATTTATGTATTTTAAACCACTTTACATCAAAATACTCATATGAAACTGAATAATTTAATTCATTGTGTTTCAAAGTATCGTTACCTACTTAATTTGTACGTTGACATATCATTTTGTTTTTACAATAATTTTTTAATCATAATTATTGTTTTTTTTCTAATATATTGAATAAAAGAGCTTACCATGAGGCAAGAAAATGGTTGTGAAATGTCAAACATTTTTTCATCATATATTATTTTTTACTTATATTTAAACATTGAATTAACAATTTCTAATCATAAATTAGCTATTAACAATCTTTTTTGGTTCTTCATACTGTGGTGATAAGTTAAAATAAATAGCAATCCACATTTGTATATCGAAGATAAAAACAAAAATTATTAGGCGTTGATGACTTCAAATGTTTTACGCCTTATAGCTAAAACAGTCTTGATATAAATTGATTGATATAAATGGACTTATAGGTAATGAATTAATAAATTGGGACTAAAAGTATTCCAATTTTTGTTTACCCCTTTATTTCATGGTTTGAAACACCCAATAATTTAATCTTCTTTAGGTATTTTTCTGAATAAATTTTCATTTCCTATATTCAAACAAGCACGTCTTAAACCCAACGTATCGGTAATCTCTTTCATATTATTCTACTATTAAAATCTTATTGCTAATAATTTCTAAATTTCCTATTCCTACGTATTTTTCCATTTATTACATAGAGATTTTGTAAAGATTAGATAGTGTAGTTTGGGTTAAACAGTATTTTTTACTTTCACTTACCTATATATGAAATATATAGTAAGTGGAAGTATTGCGATCGTGAAAAATTTCGACTTCCGGTTTTCAACGGAAATACACGTTTTGGGGTCCCCTGAGTCCAAATAACCCGCGAAATGGTCTGTGTGTGTGTGTGAACAGACTAGCTCGACAACTGATCGAGATTTTGATTAAACTGAGTATTTGATGTACTAATATGCCCGAGATATGACTGTAAAAATTTCACCAAAATTGATCAACCGGAAGGGGGACTTTACTTAATAAATTTTGTATCATTTCACGTGTTTTTTTCGATTTTCTCAAAAACGGTTTTAACGATTTTGATCAAACTTGACATTTGATGTATGTATATGCCAAAGATGCGATAGCCTACATTTCATCAAAATTGATCAACCGGAGGGGGGACTTTACTTAATAAATTTTGTATCATTTTCACATGTTTTTTCTATTTACTCAAAAATGTCTTTAACGATTTTGATCAAACTGGGTATTTGATGTATGTATATGCCAAAGATGTGATAGTCAACATTTCATCAAAATTGGTCAAACGGAGCGGGCAGTTTATTTCATAATTTTTTTTTCCAATTTTTACTTTTTTTTCGATGATCTTAAAAACGGCTTTAACGATTTTTATCAAATTCGTCATGTTAAATGAAAATTAGGTGTTCTTTAATATGAGATAAGCTTTATCATTATTAAAATGTTCTGAGGGGGGCTTAAATGGGGAAGGGGCCTTTTTTTTTCCTATATAGTACCTTTGTTTTTGTTTATATGGAGAAATTAACTGTCTCTCGTTCCGCCTAAAAATAAGAAATGGCTAAATATGGGATATGATAAAAATAAAGAAAACATAAAGAGAAGAAAAAAATAAAAATATTTAGTCAACTCATAAAACTCGTTGAGCCCACGCATGCGGAGTACGCATTTAATGACACACCATTGTTCATAATTAAAGCCGTTCTGTTCATTTGAGAAGTGGCAATTAACAAAACGCATTAATTTCTAATCTAAGTAAGTTGGTAAGTGAAATTTGTGTGTTGCGCGCACGCACCAGATTTTTTTATTAAAAAATGGCGAATTATATTAAAAAATGAAAAAAATACAGGAACCTGAAACTTATAAAATAAGTGCATAATGTTTAATAATAAATTAATGAAGATGGAAGAGATTTCAGAAACGTTGGGTTTTAGATGGTTTTTAGGACTTGTGTTTGAATAAACATATAGGAAGTGAATGAAGTACCACAAATACCTACAGAAGATTAAATATCATACTTTCCTAATACTTATTATCTTTTTTTAACTAGTCAAGGATTTGGAACAGCCCATAAGATAAAAAAAGACTTCTTTGAATTTTTCATTTTCAAATTTAAAATTGTAATGAAGATAAAAGTATTTACATATTGCATACAGCACGTGTAAGGAAGAGTAAGGCGTTATATATGTAAAGGAAAAAAATCACGTTACATTTTTTTATTTCAACATATTTCACTCATGTATTTTGTTTGGCTATAAGGGTGAATTCATGTTAATGATGAAACTAATTTAAGAAATAAAAAAGATCAAGTCTAAAATTTATTCCTTGATAACCAAATAAATACTTGGTGAATTGACATATTAAAATTCAAAAATAATAAAATAGACTTTTCAAAATAGTTATGTAAATTATTTACTTCCAATTCAATGAAATAAATTGAAAATTATTAAATATTTTTAACATTTAAGCATTAATTTATTTTCATTTTATTAAAAATTTCATAATTTTTTTTTTTAATTTTTCTATATTTTATGTGCTTGATGTATTATATTTCGATCACTATATTAAATAAAAAAGAAAAAAAAAAACCCTTTTCTCTTACTGTTCGTAGTTTATTGGTGACAGATTTATAATTTATTTGAAATGAAATAATTCCAAATTTTATTGATTTAAGCCTATTTTATTATTTTATTTGCACAATTTAGTTTACATCATCAAAATAAAATTCACTACGTATTATAACATATTTTCCTTATTGCATAAGCTTTTGAAGGCGTCAAAGATTTTACAGCCCTAAATATATATTTAGTGTTAGTCGTCAACTTTGTTTCAATATTAGTTAAAAATGACGTGCGTGTATTAATAATACGTAGGCAAACTATTTGGTCTATAATCAGCTTTTGTTTCCTGTCTCGCATCTAACAATAAGTATTAGTTGGTTCCGCAAACACGACGCTTGCGTGCCTCAAGGCATTTAGGAAATTGTTGTCAGAAAATACTCTACGAAATTAGAACAAGGCAAACTTTGATCTAATCGAATTTCTCTTAATTTTTCATATTTTCATCCTGTTTCGTTTTTATCTATGGCGTATTTAAGCTGCATGCCTATTTTTCCGCCATTTTTTTTTTAATCATATTTGGGCCTCCTATTTTATTTTTAGTTTTTTTAATTTCAGTTACATTGGAAAACTAATACCTACTGTAATTTTTGGTGATGGGACCGAATACCTTATTTTAACCTCATTTTCTTATTTTTATTTTAACCTTATTTTCTCAAACATTCTTTGCGACACGTAATATCTTAAATCGATTTCTCAACATCCCCTGGAAAATATATAGAATTATGATAATTTTCTCTATCAATTCCTTTTTTAATTTCTAAATGTGCTTATGCTACTGCTTTCACCAAATAAAATAAATAGGTATAGACAAGTTATTTAATGACCCAATGACACATCATACTGCATATAAAAAGTGCTTTTGGATTATTTTTTTAAAAATCACATTAAAAAAAACAAATTGCTTCAATTCTGGTCTGCACCAATTCTGGAAGATATATATTCCCAAATACATCTACTCCTCTTATTGGATTAAAAAAATAATTACAGTAAAATAAATATGCAATAAATAAATAAATAAAAAATAATCACAGCTACTCTCACTAGGTTATTTAAACGCAACACGCGTATTATAAAAATTAAAGAGAAAAGTAGAAAAAGACTTAGTTTCAGTTAAACCTTTTTATAAAAATCAAAATTCAAAATATATGCAGTTGCCTTTGGTAAAGACCAAATTATTTATTTTGATATTTAATATCAGACTTATTCTCCTTAAAAAAAAAAAAACCTTTCATTCCTGGAAAATCATATTAAAGTGTTAAAAAATACTTTAAAATGCTTAAATGGTTCAGAACACTAATCAAATCTTAAATTCTTTTAATAATTAAATCTTAAATTCTTTTAATTACCATAAAAAAAATATACATATATGAGTATATGGTCCACACACAAATATAATAATATAAAAATACATGAACAAGGTCCTCGTCAACTGTCTGATAATAAAGGATTTGCTGCCCCTTGTCGAATAAAATGATTTTAAAGAACATTTGATTTCAACATCATATATGATAAGATTTAGTGTTATCATTTAATTTTGTGGTTTTTATCTTTATAGTAAGTAAATGTTCTATTTATTTATATTTCTTTTTATTTAAATAAAATTAAATATTATAATAACAACAATACAATTGGCCATTTTCTTGTGAAAACATATTTTTTTTGTTTTTGTAATATTTACCTTTGAAAAGATTCATAAAAATTATATAATTTCATTTATGTCTATGCCGTAGGAAGTTTCAGTTTAAACCAATGTTTTTTGTTCGGAGTTTTTGTTCCCTGGCGATCAAACATTTTTCCTACACCATATCGAAGTGATCTGCCATTAAAAAAATTATATAAAATGAATTCCATTAATCGGTTATTTATTATTATGTGCTTTTATTACATCAAATGGGTGGTATGAACTTCATACCTTCTTCTTTAACCTACTACAGCACTCTATTGCAAGATATAACATACTGAAATGCTTTATAGTCACACTTGATAATTTAGGTTTGGTTTACATCGCCTCTGTAAAAAAAATCTCTGCCGTTCAAGTAACAATATAATTGGTGGGAGTTCTTTACATTTGCACTTACCCATAATCAATAAATAATCAATTCTCGTTAATGGTTTCTAAAGAGGTTTATGCACTTCTTTTATTTTGGTGGGACAAGCGCGTTAATCGGAATTTAAACCATAGTTCCTTCACCCTGATAGCGATTTTTGGGAGTAGAATCCTCGGCTTTGCCTTCCTTTGGATGGGACGTAAAGTGGAGGTTCCGAGCCTGTGAGATAGCAGGTACTCGTTAACGATCCCTATCATAATATTGCTGGATTGGGAAAATTTAGGACTCCTGTATCATGTCCGATTAGCCTTAGTAGCACATAGGGACATAAAAAAAAAAAAAAGGTTTAAAAAACGTTAACCTAGCCTGAATAGCACTCCTTATTTCACACTTACCACACTTTTCCTTATGATAATAAAAATGTAATAATAATGTTTACATATGACCTTATGCTCTATAAATATATTTATAAACAATATATGTCCTGCAAGAATAGCGGGGCAGACGAAAAGAGCCGCTGGTATCGACTGTAAGAGGAGGACCTGCCAATTAGGACCTGGATAGATGGGGGGCGGCGAGGGGCGGCTGGGGGTGGTTATAAACGAGGGGCGGCCCGGACGACCTTGGACGGGGGCAGTGCACCGACCTTGGCTGCCCCCTCCACGGGGGTGAATTCACCCCACTCGATAATACCCCCTCCCTCCCTCTGCGGTTTTCCTTGTTCCAACAACTTTCCCTGAGCCCCTCCGATAAACCTCCTCCCTGATGCTCTTATAATAAATATTATATTTCATACGGGATTGCCGTTTTATTTTATATAACATTTATCACGTATATATCTGGAAAAAAAAGAATATTATATTTAGAAAAAATAAATTAAGTATGTGTTCGTTGGATGGATTGATACTAAAGTTTATCAATATCGCCACCAATATCCATTACTGTTCCTCTCCACTTCAACCCCTACACTCCTTCTCCCTCCTCCGATCATTCCCATTAATAAGTCCAAATGAGTAACATCCTTTTATCCTGCCACGTTAATTCCCAATCCCTACCAGCACATTATGATGAGTTCCTGGACCACTTCCTCCATAATTTCTATCATATCATTGCCGTCTCGGAAACCTGGCTAAAACCAAATATCCCATCCTCCTCATTATCTATCCCTAACTACTCTCTTATCCGTCGTGATCGCGAGGACCGAACTGGAGGAGGGGTTGGTCTTTACGTTCACGATAGTCTGAGGGTAAAAATCCTCCTAGAATCTCCTTCCTTAGAAGTTCCTCATCCGGAGTATCTCCTCGTTGAAATTTCCTCTGATGCTTTCTCCCTCCTCTACGTAATAATTTACCGCCCCCCGCATACCAAATTTGATCCCTCCTTTGAATCTTCCCTCTTTACCTATGTCCCGTTATACAATAACGTAATCATTGCTGGCGATTTCAATATAAACATGCTCTCTGATTCTCCTAACAGATCCTACCTAACAGACCTCTTCCATTCTCTTGACCTTTTCATAGTTCCCTACCAACCAACCCACCACACTCAGTTTACCAGCACCTGGTTAGACCTCTTCATAATAGATTCCTCCCATAACCTACTGTCTTCCTCACAGCATCCAGTACCATTTCTTTCAAGTCATGACCTCATCAAAATTTCATATAATATCCCAACACCAAAACTATGCCCTTACAAAATCTCCTGGCGGAACCTCGATTCATTAACCCCTGAAAAACTAAATCCTTTTTTCGACTCCCTTTCCCAATCCCTAGATCCCATTTATTCGTCATCCTCCATTGATGAAATGGTCGAATGCCTCTCATCCAATCTTTCCTCGTTCCTAAACCAACACGCTCCCCTCAAAACCCTAACTTTTAGACGTCCAGCCGCTCCCTGGATAAGTTCCGAAATCAGAGAGCTGATGAGGAAAAGAGATGCCGCCAGAAGACGTTTCCGACGCACCCGTTCCGCTGAAGATTACTCCTTTTTCAAGTCCCTACGCAATCTAACTCAATCTTCCTTACGGCGTGCTAAGGCACAGTTTTTCCATCACTCCATATCACAAGCCCACGATCCCAAGTCCAAATGGAAAATCCTTAAAAAATTATCAATCGTCAAATCCAAATCCTGTACTCATTATCCTATTGACCCAGATGATTTAAATTCCCATTTCGCCAACTCACCTTCTATTCCTCACCCCTCCCCATACTTTTTCACACGAACCTTCAACCCGGATAACTTCTATTTCCTAAACATCTCGCCTGAAGACCTACTTTCCTCTGTCCTTAAATCCAAAACCAACGACTATGGGCCCGATCAAATCCCTGTAAAGATTATTAAATTATGTCTCCCTGTCATCTTTCCTGCTCTTTTACATATCTATAACTTTTCCTTACAAAACTCCGTTTTCCCAAAAGCCTGGAAAAAAGTGATAGTCCGTCCGTTGAACAAAGTACCAGTTCCCACTTTAGCCTCCGATTATAGACCTATCTCCATTCTTTCTAACCTATCCAAACCGCTTGAAAGAATTGTCCACTCCCAGCTCAATGACTTCCTAGAAAGAAATTCTCTCCTCAACCCTCTCCAATCCGGTTTCCGTTCTCATTACTCCACACAATCTGCTCTGTTGAAGATCACTCAGGATCTTCAATCCTCTATAGATGAACATAAAATCACCATCCTAATTCTCTTTGATTTCACAAAGGCGTTCGATACCGTCAATCATGAGATCCTTCTTTCTAAACTCCAAAACCTCTCCATGTCAAACAGCGTCTTGAAGTGGTTCCTCTCTTTCCTATCCCAACGTTCACAAACAGTTCACATTCCTGATAAACCCCCTTCCTCATCTCTTTTACTAACACGAGGTGTACCACAGGGTTCCTCACTTTCTCCAACTCTCTTCTCTGTTTATATTAACGATCTCCCCGAGTCCATAAACCATTCACAATACCACTTATACGCAGACGACCTCCAAATCTACCTATCCTTCCATCCCTCCAAAATGCTAGAGGCAATCCGAAAAGTTCAAGAAGATATAAACAGCATCAACGCCTGGGCAGAAAAAAATGAGTTAAGACTGAACGTACAAAAAACTAAGGCAATCCTAATTGGCTCCAGGCATCTTCTTAATTCCCTCCCTTACTACCCCTTACTCCGTCTTAACAATCAAACCATTCAGCTCCAATCCTATGTCAGAAACCTCGGTGTGGTCTTTGACCAGCACTTGTCGTGGAGTAATCATATTTCCGAAATCACCAGAAAATCCATAGCTATCCTCAAACAGTTCCTTAGATCACGTGATTGCTTGTCCCCAAAAACCCGGCAACTCCTAGTTTCCTCTCTTATATTTCCCCATTTTGACTACGGCTGCCTTGTATACGGGGGACTGTCTGGCATGCATGAAATGAGGTTGAAGAGACTAATGAATTGTTTCATTAGATTCATCTTCGGTGTCCCCAGGCGCTCCCACGTCTCCAGCTGGTATGCAGAATTGATGTGGCTCTACCCAGTTTTCCGACGGCAATACTTCCTAGGTGTATACCTTTTCCAAACCTTCAGAACCAAGAAACCTCCTTATATCCTCAGTTTGTTCAAACCCTGCTCCTCTATACATTCTCTAAATACCAGATCCCAAACCTCTAACCTGTATATCCCTTTTTACCGATCTGCATCCTTTACAAAATCCTTCATCATCCGTGCTGCCACCTTCTGGAATTCATTACCTGTCTCTATCCGAAAAACTTCATCCCTCACATCCTTCAAAACCCTACTATTTCATCACCTAATTCTCCAATCCCCGATGGCTATGTAAATATGTAAATAGTGAAAACAGCATTAAGGATAAATCTATTTGATTTTTATTATATATATTATTTCTATTTATATATATCTCTTAAGCTCAAAAGCTGAAGTTTTGTACTGTACATCCGCATGTTGATCTTACATTTTTTCTTTCTACATTCTGTCTTTGTTATCTTTACTGTATTACTTTTCTTTTTTGTGTCTACCTTATATTTTAATTCTTTATTTCTTTCTATTGTTTTTATTATATTTTTTCCAAATAACCAGACAAATGGCTATTAATTTGTTCATTGTTGTTATTCTTAGGGGACTAAATGTCCCAGAATAAAAATTACTTTTCTTCTTCTTCTTCTTCTTCTTCTTCTTAAAGAGACACGCCCCATTTGTGATAGGTTCCAAATACATTTCATTGATCACAATAACGTTATGATAAATAATTAAATTATATAAATAAGTATACTTTTTATTACATGCTTTCTGTCTCTAATCTTCCTTATTTTACCCTCTCATACTGACGAAACAAAATATTGTTCTACTTAATGTTTCTTATTTATTAATTATTGATTCGGAAATAAAACGCCCTCGCCATATTGGTGTTCGACTGAGGAGGTAAAAAAAGGGGTTTGTAAGCCAGAATATTTTTTCTGGAGATGGGCAAAGTGGTGATGACCGGGGGGGGGGGGACAAGGTCCCCCTCTCAGTGGCCTTTTCCCTTTAAAAAGAAATTTCGAGGTTTTCGATAATACCTACTATCGATAGGTTTACATCACTAGCCAGCATTTCGATACTGAAAATATTGGCATACTAGGCCATAGCACTTTTTTTTTTTTCAACTTTCGTCTTATAAATGTTATTTATCGGCTTTTTATCATGCCTACTTATGTTCACTTTATTATAATTAAAACCAGTACTAGTATTTCGTCAAATAAATATGTTAGAAATGAGCAAGTTTATCTCTATGACATTAAATATATACTTGTGTAGATTACTTATATGTTAATATTAAATGTTATAATAGGTTTCTTAAGGTTCGGTTAATATTAAACAACTGTTATGGGGACGTTTCGGCACTAAATTTTTCTAATACTCGTGCCCTAGAATGAACGAAAAGGCTGGAATAAAATGGTATTGAAGTTTTAGACAAAATTTTATCATAGGTTATGCGACTCTATGTAATTCAAAATATGGAAGTCTATGAATATACAGGTGTTTATTATTGACTGATCCTCAAGAACCCTAATATAACACTTATTATAATAGTCAAGAAAACCGATCCGACATACGTAATTAAATTCGTTTTCTTGTCATAATGATGACACTAAAATTCTTAAATCTTTTCTCTTCTTATAAAAGGAATTTAGAAATTATATCTGTATTATTCTATTTATTTAAATATACTTATATTTATTTATTTACACAATACAATACAAGAGCATTGTTGCCTCAGTCTTTGAGAAGGCCACAAAAGGGTCTTCACCCCGCGAAGGCGAAGATCCTTGGCGGTACCATTTATAAAACCGTGGCCTCTTTCGAGACCTACATCCCCTCCACTTCTTTGGTCCTCCGGAGTGCATTGATGTACCTGTTATCGTATTATACTTTACGTAATATTTATAAGTCAGAATAAATACTTTGACTTTATATTTTTATAACAACAGTCAGGATTATTAGCCTAAAATTGAGTTATTAATGTCATAAGTACCCACTTTTTCATAAACAATTCCAATAAATATTGTGAGCGAAGCTTATGAAGCAAGGAATGTTATAAATTCATTTCTCATATTTTTACTATCAACATTAAATATATTTAAATTCAAATTAATTTTTGGAAAAAACTTTCTTAAATCCTTTTCTTATTACGCTTTTAGGAGGAAATTTTATAATAGGAAATTTTTAGAAAATGTTTATTTGCTCTAAAAAAAACAAACAGTAATTCATACAGAAGTTCACTATTAGCATTTTTAATTGAACGAAATTAAATTATATGGTAGGTGTGAAAACAGAGTGAACTAAGCGCCAAACTCCATATAGTTATAAGATTGATGTTAAAGTTAAATTTTTTGAAATAGTGTTTTGTTAAATTCTACCGCTTTTAAGGTACAGTATACTTCACTTTGTCTTCTACATTATTCAAATATAGAAGAGAAGCATGATTAAAAAATAACATTGAGTAATTTAAAAAAAAAAATTAATTTATTAAATTGGTTTGGCGTTTAGCTCATTATGGTTTTATACCGACCCTATGTGCCTATGAAATTTGCAGGAAAAATATATGTGTATCTCAAATAAAGAAAATATTTTTATTTCATAATGTTACAGGAAAAATACAGTTTAGATTGTTTCGTGTATAATTAAAAACTAAATTACACTTAATGTAAAAATTAAAACCCAATAAAAACAAACTTACTCTTATAATATATATACTTAATGACATTACACGAGCCCATCTATTTATCATTTGTACATATTATTCCTCTAGCTCCATTTTTAGGTGGGTTGTTTACACTTTAATATTATTATTTATATATTTTTTTGAAATATGATTTGAGGCCACTCCACCCTATTCTAAGTTAAGGTTTCCCCAAATCCGACCCAGATATCGGACCAGGAGATTTGCCAAAACCAAATTCCCATAATCAAGAATGCGACTTGGTAGTATAAATAGGCAGCGACACAGTTCAAACTCCTGTCACCGCTTTTCAAAATAACGGAATATTATTTCTATTGAATTTGATTTTTTTATTGTTATTTTTCATAATATAAAGAAAAATAATTTATAGCAAATCTAATTGAGGGAGATCCTGTATTAGTATCTTACCTAATTAGTCTAATTGGGCTCTGGAAACGTTTAACGACTTTCGAAGGTTCTTTTACTGGAAAATATTAACGTTTAGGATGAAACATTTTAATTTATTTTTCGTTTGAAAGAATTTTTTTTCCTAAATTAATCTTTAAAAAGGTTATGTACATCGTAAGTGAATAAATATCGTCAATTGAATAATTATATGAAAAGTTCATTCATATTTCGTTATATAATACGAGTAATTTTATAAATGTGTCAGAAAATAATTAAATATTAATTGATCACATAGTTATTAATTAATACAATACAAGGACTGTAGGCTGAGGGGAATAAACGCTTTTAGCATTGACCAAATTCTCACCGCTTTGATACTTCCTCTACTAACTGAATTGATATTATAATATTGTCGAGGTCTCATAAAAAAAAAAAAAAAAGTATATAAAATTATATATATATATATATATATATATATATATATATATATATATATATATATATATAATAACAAGATATTGCATTGTTTTCGATCTTTTTTCAACTATTTCTAAGGGGCATCACTGTCTTATAGAGAAAAGGAGCTGTTTAGACAATTTATTTCTATTTATGTGGTTAAAATCACATCTAGTGTATTGAAGAAACACCAGAATTTACTTTCAAAAATAACTATACTTCTGAATATAATAGATTTTAAGGTTTAATATATATTAAATATATATTGTAGTGAAATGTGGGTTTTTTTTTTTATTATCGGTTAAAGTTTAACTTATCACTCTACATGACTTAATCCACATCACCTTACTATTTAATCTTTAAAAAACAAACAAAAAACTATTATTCCATATTTTTAAAAACAACATGCTTGTATTTACTTATGCCTAGACTACTTTCTCCCTACTATCATCTTAAATTTCTTTCAGGATCTGATCATAATTTTCACTGATTTTTTAGAAATTATTCAGAAAATTGTAGTTATCATCCGAAAACAACAAACTGGATTCACTGACTGTAATCAGGGCATTCAAATAAAAACAATATGTACATAGTTTGATTTGAAATAAGGGTACAGATATTTAAAAAATAATAATATTTGTTTCTAAAAAATGTGAAATGATTTTCTTTAAAATATTTTTATTTAAATTCATTGCGTTCTAGCATAAATGGATTCTTTAATAATAAAAATAATGTTTATGAAATTCAGTGTTATGGCTTACTAATACTTACAATAGTTTGAAAAAAAAAACAAAAAAAAAAAACGTTGTCTATTATTTTGATTTAAAGTATGCTTATTAAATAGATCCCTAATCCGAAAATTTAAAGGTACATATGTAAAATGTTGATTGGTTTTTCATTCTGGAATTCCCACCTCATGACATTTATTTAAGATAAAAACCAAACGGCATTGATGAGAAAATATTCTACAGGTTATTGAATTATAAATTATGCAATCCTTGGATTTGTTATTATTATTGTCGTTTTATTATAATTAATATTGAAATGCGACGGAGGTTCCGAGCTTCACCGTTGGCAGAGCAACTGGGTCAAAATCCTTTTACATAATTCATTTTTCACACTCGCAACTTTTCACTGATTGTGAGACACGATGCAAAAAAAAGTATAGTTAAGTATTATTATTGAGTATTAGCAGAAATTTGTATGAGGAAGTCCTATAATATATATTATTATTTTATATAATAATTCGTATTCATTCATGAATTAATTTTCATTGAATAAAACACTTAAGTTAAAAATTCGACTCATATGTTTTGGATCCACATTGAACCCTAATCGCTTTGGGATCTTGATCTTTTATTATTGCTTATGCTACATGGGGCCTATTTTTCGGCAATTGAGGAGAAATATTAAGATTAGCTACTTAATAAAAAAAATTATGAATGAGAAAATACTAAATGCGTATTTTCAGAAGATCATCGAATACAAAAAAAAAAAAAAAATAAATAGTATGAAATTAAGAAGGATTGGACTGAAAGTTAGTGACCTTAAAAGACCGGAATGGAATTTATTTAGGTGGTACAATGAGGCTGAAAAAGTGTATATGTATGGAGTTCAAGTTGGGGGAACAATTTTCAAATATTCTGTTCAAATCTTAACTTTCGTCGACGACATTGATATCATCGGAAGAACATTTATATCATGAGAGGACGTCTTCATCAATTTACAGAAAGCTGCGGAGAGATTTCTACTTATCCTTACTATGTTCCTCTTATAACGGTTCAGCAATTCAAAAAAAAAAAGACAGACAATTATTTTTTGTATCCGAAATACTACCGAAGCGTTCTTTGAACTTGTTACTATGTCAACCGAATCAATCTCCAATGCCAATCGTAATTGGTCCTAAACGGTTATGTAATGTTTTCGTGCCTTAGTGCATATCTTTGAAGTCATTTTCGATTATATTTTTTCTATTAGTGAGATTCTCAGATAAACAGCAAATATTCTGTCCCGATCAGCGAGCAATCGATATTTCGATTTCTAGCTATTAACACAAAGTATCGCTATAGGTACATCTGTTCACGGAATGAATTATTTGCCTTCAGAGTAAAGAATTTAACCTTTTGTGTTACACGTATGTCAATTTAATGAATCTTACGGCTAAATAACAATTTTATGGTCTTTGTATAAATATTATCTTTTTTTTTTTTTTTTTTTTTTTTGTAAGCCTTGAACCCCGCGGAACCTACGATATATTGAAAACGAACTTGAGCATAAAACGCGCTATCATCTTCAATATACCAGTTATGTATTCTTTTTTTTTTTTTTTTTTTTTTGTAATTAATCTTATTCCTTTCTCAAATAATTTCTCCCTATAATGGCGTACCTATCATGGGAAACCTTGCTTCGGTCGCTATAATGCTTACACTCTCGGAGTCACTATATAATTTCCCCCGATAAGGAAACTAGTAGAAGAGGCAGAGGATGACATTGCGACAGAGGTGGAAGAAGTAGAGGATGGAGGGTGCCGCAAGGAGGGAGAATTGGGGGCAGGCTCTGAGCCAACCGGGTGAAAGTGGGAGCCTATCTATGCCAAGGCTGCCCCCTCAGTCTTCCACCCAGCGGATCATCTCTTGCTCGTCTTCTTTTATCTATCATAGTTACTATTTATTACTTATTCTATAGAATTAACAAATAAATAGATAAAATATATCTATAGATAAAATAGTCCACACCATACGGATAGAAAAGAATAGAAATCACCTTCATTGCTCTTGAAGATTTTACTAAATCTTGTAACAACTAGTTAGGCCATATATCGATATGTCCATGTGATGATACATAAACATTTTTATGTACAATAATACTGTCAAATGAAACAAAGTCAGTTAATAAATTTCTATAGTTATATAGCTATTTCAGAACATATTCTGTATGTTTCGCGTACTTTCTATAGGTTTCTTCTTGTAAAAATTATTTAAACCCACATTACTGTTAAAATACAATACGTGAATACATACATACAGCTAGTTATCTATGTTCATAATAATTTATCTAATTTTTTCCTAAAAAAATATTAACAAGCTAAGTAGTTATTGATAAATTAACAAAATAACTATAAAAATCTGGCGCGTGCTCGCAACACACAACTTTCACTTACCAACTTACTTAGATTAAAAATTAATGCGTTTTGTTGATTTCTACTTCTCAAATGAACAGAACGGCTTTAATTATGAACAATGGCCTGTCATTAAAGGCGTACTCCGCATCCTTTTTTCTCCTCTATATGTTTTCTTTATTTTTATCATATCTCATATTTAGCCATTTCTTATTTTTAGGCGTAACGAGAGACAGTTAATTTCTCCATATAAACAAAAACAAAGGTACTTTATAGGAAACAAACAAACAAAAAAGGCCCCAACCCCTCCCCCAAAAAAGCCCCCTCACAACATTTCAATAATGATAAAGCTTACCTGATATTAAAGAACACCTAACTTTCATTAACCATGACGAATTTGATAAAAATCGTTAAAGCCGTTTTTTAAATCATCGAAAAAATGGTAAAGATTGGAAAAAAATTATGAAATAAAGTGCCCCCCCCCCCCCCCGTTTGACCAATTTTGATGAAATGTTGGCTATCACATCTTTGGCATATACATAAATCAAATACCCAGTTTGATCAAAATCGTTAAAGCATTTTTTGAGTAAATAAAAAAAATACATGAAAATGATACAAAATTTATTAAGTAAAATCCCCCCTCCGGTTGATCAATTTTGATGAAATTTTTACAGTCATATCTCGGGCATATTACTATATCAAATACTCAGTTTAATCCAAAACCGTTAGAGCCGTTTTTGAGAAAATCGAAAAAAACTTAAAAGTTGTTAAATAATAAAGTACCCCCTCCCTTTGAGCAATTTTGATAAAATTTTTGCTGTCACATCGCGGGCATGTACATACACTAAATACCCAATGTCAGTTTTGTGCGGCCTATAGTTTTTGAGCTAGTCTTTTCACACACACACACACACACACACAGACCATTTCGCGGGACTTGGTTATTTGGACTCAGGGGACCCTAAAACGAGTATTTCCGTTGAAAACCGGAATTCGAAATTTTTCACGATCGCAATACTTCCACTTACTATATATTTCACATATAGAGGTAAGTGAAAGTAAAAAATTAATGATTATATATGATTATCATTAATTTTTTATTCTCCAAAATTAATGATGTATCCGATAACTATCTTATTTAATCAAAGAATACAATACTTCTTATTTTAGCTTTTTCTACTTAACAAAAAAAAATATCTTCGAGTTCTTTATCTGAGTAGGTATATATAATAATCTGCGATTATTAAAATATCCCGGAACGTTTCTTTATTCTTAATGTTTAATGAGTACTTTAAATTGATTCCAGGTCGGATTTAAAATGTGATATGATTAGAAAAATAAAATAAAAAGATTATCTGGTTTGTTTTTGTTACGAAATTGAATTGATTTTTATGGAAAATTCTTTCTTGGAATTCAATTGAAAATTAACGCTAAAGTCATATTTTCAATGTAAAATAATTGACAGCATTGAGGAATTTAAAATTAATTGTTTGTATAGGTACACACTAATTAAATTCAATTTTTCTCAATGTTTTTTCTTTTTTATAAATCTTAAAAATTTGTTAGAAAAAATTTTGAAAGTTAAACCTCCTATTTAAACAAAGCAGACAACAACAAGATAAATGAATTGGATAGACTTAAATTGACTAAGTGTGTGCCTTTAAAATAAATTATGCCCAAACTAGGGTTTTATATTAATTAGAAGTTTTTATAGGCGACTCTATTGAAGGGTGAAAATAAATAGAAATAGACTTAAATATAATTATTTTACATTGGATTTGTATTATTCAAATGTTCCCAATATTTGAGAATTTTAAAATCCTTATTAAAATGAGTGACCTCATAAAATAAAACATTTAACATTTAAAAAAAAGTCTTATGACTTTCAAATTATTCTTTTAGGTTTATTTTGATTGAAAAAAAAAATACGATTTTTGACAACTCATTCGGTAGTAAAACTAATGAAAGAATTTTTATTGAATGTTAGTTCTTTTTAAAAGGTGAAACCATAAATTTATTTCCATTTTTTTTTTTCACATTTACTTATTATCAATTTAAAATATTGCTAAGCCACTTGACAAAATTACAAGATTCAATTTTATCTCTGAGTTGAAGGAAAGGGGACTTTGTAAAATTCAATACTGGAAGTGTACACGTGTACCTCCCCCCATTTCACTGAACTCCCCCGTTTCCTATCCACTGAACCCGTTTATTTTCAGTCGTTAGAGGATATAAACATATCCATCCGTTTTGAATAAATTGTCTCATTTTCAACCTTATTATTTAAAAATGTGTTACATACGGAAAGCCAAACAATTAATTTAATTTAAAAGGAAAGACGATCACATATATATACCAGAGATATTTAAGGCACATAAGTATGAAATTTAAAAAATAATATTTAAATTTAAAAAATATGGCCATCTCACCTTCAACAATAATAGAATGCCATCAAGACCTTTTACATATCCATATATCTATCTATCTACTTGTATGTTTCATGTCCCAAGCAAAAATGAAAATCATTTCTAATTTCGATATTTTATTAAGAAAAAAAAATTAAATGAATTTCCGTTGTTATTGACAACATAATATAAGAAATTAGAGCCTTTCAAAAAAAAATTAGCAAATATTTAGGTTGTATTGAAAGTATCCAAATGTGTTATTAAAAGATAAAATTTTCTTTTTATTGTTTAAATTTATAACCTCAAAAATATAAATGGGTAAAATATGAAACAGATTTCAAGTTCCAGGCGATTAGTCGATTCGACATGAAATGTCCCGAAAATAGTTGTTCCTGAAAAAATTCTTTTTCCCTAAGGAACTAAAGTTATTTTTATGAATCATTATAACTTATCTTATTCTTATTTTCCGAACGAGTTTAGAGCAAATGATATTTCAAACATTGATTGAATCCCTAAAATTATTTAATATTTTTGTCAAATAACATTTTTTTAATTCATTGCTCATCCGAAATCAGTCCTCTGATAAAATGAGCACTAATATATTTTGATATATAATTTTATATTTCAAATATAATATTATTAAATTCGATAATAAGTTATTACCATTCGTAATTTGGTGTCTTGGTTTAAATATTTTTCATCTATATTGCTATTAGTTTGTTCTGAAGATTACATGGATTTTAGGATTAAATCTATATTCCTAAAAATTAAATTAAATCCTAGTACCTAAAAATTTGACTTTTATAGCGATTTTTTTTGTTTTTTAAGTGGAACATAATAGAAACATTATAGACCTAAATAATCATTTGCATAGATCAGTTTTTTCAGCCCAAATGAGATCAAAAATGGTGACTAGATTTTGGATTAGTTGTAAATAAAAATCTTAGTGAAGGAATATAAAAAAAGATATTATTTTTATCTATTTTATTATTTTTTTATCTGGAATATTCCATAATTATTTTTACTTATTATAATTCTATAAGATTTTGACGGTTGAGTAAGTAAAGCCCAAAGTAGGGGAAGATTCAAGATATGTTCGGGTATTTCCTTGAGTGAATTCTTCTCTGTTGGTTGGCTGGCCTTTAAGGATATCTTGCGTAACAGTTTTTGAACTGACGAATGACATTTTGTTTCTTCCATCCGGAAAACAATTATCTGCTTTTTATTATCTATTTTGCTTTTATTACATCTTTGATTAATTCATGACGTGACCACAGATTATAAAAAAAATAATATAATAATAGTAATATAACTTATACATTGGTGATGAGTCAGTGTTAAATGAATAAATATGCATCAATTATAAAATAAAATAAATATATGCTGTTATAAGCGGTATTAGATTCATTGACATATCAACTGAACCATATTTGGTAGCTTGCGTAATTCCATGGCAGTTACTCCACGCGCCGATTTTGGCCATGTATATTATTACATTTGTAAATATATAATTGACCTGTCATAATAATTATTCATGTGGCCATATTTATCATGTCGTAATGTTTATAATGTGTACTTACAATTATATCGATAATTCACGGTATTTTGTTTATTTACTTTTATTTTTGGGAACTATACGTGTCTAGTAGCAATTAGTAAGAAAATTAAAGTAACAAAAAAAAAAGGAGTAATGAAGTCGAATTTTAATACGTTGATGGAAAATCTTTAACACTGAATAATTAAAATTTTCAATATTTTATTTTGCAAATCCGTCTAAATACGAATTTATTTTATAAAACTTACTGCTGAGATTAAAAAATTAATCATAAATCAGAATTGACCAACAAATTATCGTTGAAATGCCAAACCTAGCATTGAAATCGCCCAAGACTATAAGCGATTTCCATATTCGGTTTGTTTTTATCTTAAATAGTAACTCATATTTCAATGCCCTTATTACTTTTTTATCAGTTTTCAATATTATTTAATATGTTTTGAAGAGTAAAATATTATTAACACTTTGTTATTGTTGAGAATAACCTTTGCGAGGAACTAGTTGTTTGTGTTTTTGAAATATTTCCCTCCTGAGCTGGTTTCGAAACCTCAACTAAAGCAAGGAACAGGACTTCCTGCAGAAACAGGAGGTTTGGCAATATTGTCACACTTCTTGCCCATTCTCTCCTCAGTTACTAAAGCACCTTATCAACATCTCTCCGTTTCCCTTAATTCAGTTTTTTCCCAACTTATTTCTGTTTCTGGGTCGCCTAGTCAATGTCCGAGAAAATATATGCTGAAATATTGAAATTAGACCCTTAATGCTGAGATTTTTTTTCAGCAAACCACTTTTTTTTTAGGATCAAGTAAATAAATATGTATTCATGGCGAGCCCCTTTATAGATACTGTTCTAGTACATTTTCTTGTTCGTTAGAGAAACTTCTTCGCTTTTCGAGAACCTTCCACAATGTTCGATTTCAGCATATCGATAAGGAGCAATGGACTGGAGTCAGTCTTGCTCTGAAGATAGAATCAATATGGTTACTTTTGTGTGACTTTGTCGTTACAACTGTGACATTGTTAATTATTTGAGTTTTTACTGTGTGTCTGACATTGTGAATAATTATTTTCGTCTAATAAAAATTATTTAAACTCACAATAGTGGAATCATTTTTGTTTAATTAATTTTTTGTTAGTGTAATCAACAAAAAATTAATTAAACTAAAATCAATTCCTAATTATCAAGTGATATATATTTGTATGTTTACTAATACATTAAATTTTAATTTGAAAGACGGAATTTTTATTTACAGTTTTTCTAGCAATAGGATGGTTGAATAGGCGGGATTTAAAGGTAAGGAGGGTACTGGAGAATTAACTTCTTCAAAGCAGTTAGCGTTTTTATCTTGAAAACTGAAATGTATTCGCTGAGATACTTTGTGCTTAGTAACGACTTTAAGACTGGGCTTTGCTTGAAGTCCAAGAGTCGCTGCTGGCTCCAGTTACCTCACGAGTGGGGGAATTGGCACAAGGATGGTTGCTTCTTATTCCTTCTTTCCTGTATCTTTCCTCCTTAGATACATTTATTTATAAATGTATGTATATATATATATATATATATATATATATACATCTGATATGTTTTCTTGACTGTTGATATGAAACGTTATAATAGGGTTCTTGGTGTTCAGTCAATAATAAACAACTATATTAAAGCGATGTTTCGAGACTATATCGTTCTCATAATCTTGCCAATGTTGCTGATGGATATTGATATATAAACCACATAGATGTATAGGAACTTACAAACTATATTATTGTAATGTATATCTGCCAGAAATTAATTTTTGAATGGACAAACGCGTTTTGTCTCCTTTAAACATACCTTGCTTCCTGTGTACAAAATAGAAAACTACACCAAACCAAAAAAAAAGAAAAGAAAAGAAAACTGCTTATTTTATGAAGGAGAAACAATTTGCATATTAAAAACTTTAAAGCTAATTTGTGGACTTCACTTTTTTGTTAAATAACTTATTTATTCACTAAAAGAAAACTCCGAAAACTCTCTCATCCCTATTACATATTTTATGTGATTAACATATTTTCATTTGGACCAATTTTGTTTGTTTTAAAATAAGTAAAACAATCGAAATCGGCCATAGTGTATTTGTCCTTCGTCGCTTGGTTTTAAATGGATTCTTTGAAAAAAAAATCGTTTATTAGTTTATTGAAGGCCACGTGATGTCAGCAAAAAAAAAAAAATTATTGCCACATCTTGTTTGAACAAGTGCGCCAAAAATCGCAAATAGACGCCTCAACTCACTTCAACAAAATTTATCTCCTCTCATATTTCTTTAATTACAAAATTATTTTTTTCATTTTAAAAAAGTACTGGCTCATTTGAGGCAATCGAAATTTTAAGTAGATTCGATTCTTCATAAATTTGGGCGATAAGAAGAAACGTTCTTTTGAACTTGGTAGTCAGGAAAATAACAATTTCGAGTGTGTTCGATTGATCTTTGTCCGTCAAAATGTTTCTCTGAAGTTATCGTTTCCGCTATTTACTTACTTATCATTCATTATATTGTTTATATTTTATTATTTTTTATGTTTATTACTAGCTGTTCAAACTTTAAAAAAAATTATTAAAAAATGTGAAAACAAATCAGTCTTTATTATTACATAAAACAATTTCATAACCTCTACTTACAAACACGATTCATTTGTATCTGCATATTTTTTTTTATGTTAAACAGCCAATAATCTTTCTCAGCTTAATTGTGAAATACAAAGAGAAATCGAAGTTCACATCAAATATTATGTTTTACAAGACTCGAATTTTGATTTTAAATTATTTGGAAACATTTTTTTTTTTTTTTTTTTTAGATCTAGTTCAATCGAAAACAGACTTGAATGTCTCAAACATAATGAAATAAAAATTTAACGAATAGGAATAATGTTTGAACACCCGGGGTAAACAACCACATGTCCATTTTTTAACCTGCCTTAGCTTTACCAAGGGGGAGGGGCTCTACAAACCCTTACCATTTCTTTTATTGTTATTACGTAGACGTTAATTAGTAATTGGAATTATTTATAATGACATTTAAATTCATAGTAAAAAATGTATTTCAAAATAAAAATGTACATGGTATAGTTTACCTACGGGATACAGGTATATGAAATATCCGAACAGTGGTATCATGATCTCAAAATATTGTCTTCGAATAGACTTTTTCGAAATATATCTATGTAAAAAAAAATGTTCTAACTACTCTCCACATATTTTATTTTAATAAAACTAATTATAAATAATTTGTTAGTAGGATATTATAAAAAAAAAAAAAAAAAAAAAAAAAAATTTAAATAGGCCCATCCGTAATAAAAATAACTAAACATTATTATTTTATTATTTTAAAACCAAGTTTTGTAACCTTACAAAAAGTGAAAATGACAAATCACCATTTGGGACGAAACCCCTTTTAGAAATATCTTTAAAATGATTATTTTAAGGAAATATGAACAAACGGAAAAAAATTAGTAATTTGTAATTTTCTATCTGATTCGTTTTCCTTAATGCAGTTACCATGAGCGCATACTTTTTACGCATATTTAAATTATATTAACATACAAACAGTCCGGCTCATGCATAATTAATAAGCAATACTTCGTCTAAATATTTATATCGAAAATAAGAAGAAAAAATACCCTTCATTTACGTGAAAAAAATTATTTCGTTCAATTATTATTTAATTGTACTGGTTCGAATAAAAATAATAAAAAAATAAAAATATATTTTAACGTATTAACATAGATATGCTTACGATATGTAATCATACACATGCTCGCCCTGTACCATTATCGTATAATATATATTTTTCTGTTTTTATAAACGATATAAATTACTTTATATTATTACTTGTGATGTAGGAGCTTGTCACGTTTATTTTTATACTTGCAATTAATCCAAGCGTGTTGTCTTAAGATACATGTATCAATCATAAATTAGACAGTTATAGTTCTATTTATGTAATATTCTATAGGATATTGAACTTTATTTTCGTAATATAATAAATAATATTATTATAAGTAATCCATGATGTGATGTACGGATAGAGAGTATGAAGGAAGGGGACGGATCCGATAGCCCAGTCCTTGGTTGTGATTAGGAAGTAGCCAAGAGTCCGTGACCTGGTTTACACTCTCCTTAAATCTGTGTATGCCCCATGTTCACCAATATTTATCATCCCATCAACGGCGTGGGTTGCATATATTCTGAGTTACAAAAAAAAATTAAAGTCTTGTGACTGAAAAAACTAAATTCTGATATGCCTATTCAATCAATTTAAAAAAAAAACAAAAAAAAAAACATTTATTGATACTTCTTCATTGTAAAAATTATCCCAGATTATTGAATTAATTGAGAAGAGTAAACTGAAAAGGATTTTAGTGCCTCATTATTGGTCTTGATATAAAAAAAATCTAGTAAGTATAGGAGCTTCAAATTTGGTTCTAAAAATAAGAAAAAATATTTGATCATGAGATGAAAATGTTGATGCTAAATAATTTCAATATTGGTTTGTTCCATCTCCAATTCCACCTCTATTGGCAAATTCTTACACACCGATCTTTAAGTACGGGTGCCGACAAGCATCTATACTTTCTATGCTATAATATCGTATATCGATGTTTTATGAAAAGTATCGTACCAGGTACTTAAGTGTTGTAGTAACCTCCCTCGATTTTAGCCCCCTAAGCATAACAAAAATAACACATAGGATATGTAAATTTGTCTGACTAAATATCTAAAAGTAATATTAAAACATAAATTTTAGATAGAATAATAGCATAGGAATAATTCAATAATGTTTATGCTCTGGCCTAAATATTGGTTATTCTTACATTTATACGGAAGATTAATTACCTAGGAGATGGAAAAATAAATGATGTTTTCAATGGAACAACCGTGAGAAAAACAGCGTTTGTAATCTCTTAGCGCCTACAGATACAAAAATGAACTTCAAGATAGGCAATTACTACTAATTCCATCACATTAGCGATGGAATTTGGTCCATTTTCCAATTGTCCTTTTTCTTTTTTACTTTTTTTGGCCTCTACATAATTTTCTTTGACATGCCTCATGGTCTTTGTATAAATAATATTGTTTTTTTGTAATAGAATAATTTCTACTTTCTGGGTCCATAAAATAGTCTATTTATGCAAATGGTGTTCTAGACATGGAAAAAAAAATACCAGCAGTTCTTCATGTTTGGTTTTCGATCATGAATCGTGAATATCATTTATTTAAATTTTCAATCGTTAACAGGTTATCCATCTAGTTAAATTTATAAATTTCTTGGCTACCGCATCGAAAGTCTTCGGAGTGGGTTTAGTGGATTCTTGGTAGATTTTTATGCATGCTATGGGGCTCATGTCGGAAATCAGTTTTGGTGGAAATTTTGGTAGAACTACGTTTGGATGTTTTGGTCCTTGTGTAATAAGTAATTAGTAACATGATATTGCCGACCGATATTATCCTCACCACTTTTGTTTCTTGAAAAGTGAGGCTATGGGATCCCGTAAGTCCAATAAGGTCTAATACGTACTTTGTAGATGGTAAGTCCTCCTTGTTAAAGAAAATATGGAGTAAAGTAATCTGGATCATATTTCACATTTTTCCAAGTCAGTCTTTTATCGAGGTAAATCCTATATACCGCAATTCCTCAGAATGTTGGAACATTGAACTTAAGGGCACAGCCCATGATAGAGTATGAGTACTGTAAAGACACTCTTCATCTTCTTTATTTTTACTCTGCACCTTATTGCCCAATCAGAAATATCGTCCCTATCATTTTATAGATGATAAAATTATAGGTTTGATAATACCATTGACTGCATTATTTTTTATGAGGATAGTAAATATAATAAAATTCTTAACAATAAAGGCAATGAGCCGTTGCAACAACCATTGAGAGTGAACAGAGAGCCGATGTTTTATCAAGAGAAAAAGACACGGCGCGAGTACTGCTATCTCCTCACGTTCCAACCCCTTGATTTTTATAAGGCCCTTCACCCCGCCTCCAAACCGCCCCTAGCTCCGCCTCCACTATGTCGGTTAGGTTTTAAGATCTGGAAGGACAAGTCTCCGGAGATTGGCCTGATCTCGCTTCAAGAAAGGACATTGAAAACCACTAATTGTTAAAATAATATTTCGTATTCAGTTAAAACGGGATTATGTACTGTATTCTCCGGATAATTGCAGAAAAAAAATACCAGAACTTCCAAACAATAATAATAAGTTTCAGATTGGAATGGTCCATCTCACTCTTTTTTCGTTTGGTAGTGTTTTTGTTTTTAAAGTGGTTAGTTTTTTGTTATAGTGTAGGTCATACAACAGCTTGAGGTATAGATCAAGAACACTCCTATAAACGAAATTCGATATACTGGAAATGGCATTTGAATTTAAAATATATCAGGTCATCCCATAAGTAATAATAATTAATAAGTAATAAAGTTTCTAATTTATTTTTGTATTAATATAATCTTAATTTGTGGGTGACCACCATTTTAAATTATTTAAAAATAATTTAAAATGGCTCCGCCGGAAGTCGAACCCGGTTCTCCCGCGTTACATGCGCGGATGCTAACCACTGCACCACAGAGCTCGGCTCAAGGCAGAGCAAATCCTTCCTCTTCACTGATACCTACTCCCCCTATCTCACAAATTTTGCGAGTAGTAGCGAGAGGTGGACAAATTTTGTCCAATTTATGATATTTATTGACATACGTCAATTTTTAAATTATTTTATAATAATCTAATCTTAATTTGTGGGTGACCACCATTTTAAATTATTTATTTTTTGAAGAGAAAAGATCTGGCTCCGCCGGGAGTCGAACCCGGATTTGCTCTGCCTTGAGCCGAGCTCTGTGGTGCAGTGGTTAGCATCCGCGCCTGTAACGCGGGAGACCCCGGTTCGAATCCCAAACAAAATTGGGAAAGTGTGTCCCTCACGAATTGAGCCCCGGTAATTTGAAACAGCGGGTGAACACTTGCTTATCTCTCCTCTCCCGTTTAAATCTATAACCTTTTCTGAACAGGATAGTAACTGGAGTTGAAAAGTGGGTTTTCTATCGGAATGTTAGACGGTCGCGGCAGTGATTAGGACCTGGGAAACACCTAGGACAGAAGCGGGAAAAGGACTTCACCCGAAAAAAGTGATGATGTCTGCATGATGGGATATGGAGGGAATCCTTCATCATGAATTCCTTGATCTTAACCAAACTATCACTAATGATCCGTACTGTGATCAGCTGGACCTATTATTGAAGCGAGCAATAGAGGAGAAACGTCCATCACTTATCAATAGACTTTATTCCACCATGACAATGCGAGGCCCCATGTTACTAAACAAACATTGTAAAAATTAAAAGACTTTGCATGGGAAATAATTCCTCACCCACCATATTCCCCATACTTGGCGCCGTCGGATTAACACCTTTTCCGCAGTCTCCAAAACTCATTAAGCGGCAAGAAAATGAATTCAGTCGATGAGGTGAAAAACGAGATGTTAGCTTTCTTTAATTCAAAATCAAAGGATTTTTTCAGAACAGGCATTCAAAATTTGATTTCAAGATGGCAAACTGTTATACAACAAGATGATAAATACATTTTAGATTGAACGTGTTCATTGATTTTATCCTAACCCTTATAGCACGCCACTAAAAACCGACATTACTTATGGGATGACTTGATAGATTGGTAGACAACATTTCCAATACTCCAGAATAAAAAAAAAATAAATAAATAAAATCATGTCCTTGCGTTTTCCTTAATATCAATCTAGCATTTGATAGGGTTTGGCATGAATGATATTTTCCGAACCTGAAATTTTGCTTCCTCTGCTCTATTCGAGTCTAACCTGCATAAAATATTTATGAAAAGGGTTTTGAATGAAAATTCCTCCATATAAGATAACATTTTGCAGTGTGATACAATAGAAATTATGTAAAATAATACAAAGTATTCATTAAGGAAAATCGTCCCTGATTATCCCACGATTTAAAGGCAAATAGTTTAAGACAGGAAGGGAATGTTATGCGTAACTCGTGCATCACCTCATCTTCTCAACACGAGCGTAAATGTCAGTCACTATTCACTGCAGTCATTTTAGTTGCATTATTTGGCAAGGCGCGCTAGAGAGATTATTTTTAGTATAGGTATAGTATTTATTTAAAATAAGTAATTATTTTCGTTACTATCTGTATAAATAACAATAAATATAATTAATGGAACGAAACGTTACAAAGAACTGAACTAGAGAAATCATGTTAGGCGTAATTTAAAATAAATAATACAATATATTTATTTTATTTATTGAATTTGTTTTCAGGGCATTCAAAGAGTTGGCCTTAGCTATAATTAACATTATAGTTGGCATAATTAATGCATTACAATTAAATCAGTCGCTTGAGAGACCGGACATGTCCAGAATTCTATTTTCGTTTTATTTTATTTTTGAACTCCTTACATGCCGAGACATCGAATTAAAGAGATACCCGACAAGTTCAGCTGATCTATAGGCTTTTATAGACCATTCAAATATTCGTTGTTAGGAGAAATCCGGCAAATCCAGGTTATTCAAAAATATCTTCCTGTAACCAAGTAAGTACGTTTTGGCGTAAACGTTTTTTCTTGGCCTGTCACTGTCAAAGAACCTATAGATGATTTGAATGAAGAACGATAAATTTGAATCATGCCCGTTTCAACCGTATATATTTTTACTTTCAGTTTTTTTTTTTCATTTATTAGATAATTTATGTAAGCTTTGTATAATAATTTGCAAAATAAATGGTTTGTCTTCCATAATCAGGAGATGCCTAAAAAAAAAACATTTATTTTTCAAATATATCGAGTGCACATAGCTTTATCAAATCATGATAAATGTATTCAATGTGTGTCGAAGAAAATTTGTTAAGGAGAATATTTATTATTGTAAAAGTAGAAACTTTTTTTTCACTTTTCCAATAATTTGAATTTGTGAACATGTCGGGTTTCTCAAATTTTACAGTTACAATTTGTGTGTAGATATGACAATTAAAATAAACTAATCAAAGCTGTTGTGAAAATTCTGTGATTATGTTAAAAATTATACAACAGAAAAAGTGAACATAAAAAAACAAAAAAATAGTGCTTCGTAGTTAGACCTTCTTATTCATCATATAAGTTTTTTTATTATTGATTTATTTCATTATTTAGTTATTGATTATATAAATTATTATAATTTATTCCATTAAATTTCTACCCTTAACTTCCTCTTACTCATTTATTATGAAAGTCCCGAATTTCAGCGCGCTAGCTAAATTCATCATTTAATTTATGTGCCATGAGCAGTATTTTTATTCTTTCTTTGCCTATTATGCCTACATTAGGATTAATGTTTAAAAATAAATATTAATGTCATGCAATTATTCATTTGTCTGACTAAATGATAGTGGAAGTATATTGACCCTTTTAATGATGTATGTAGACAAATCCTTTTTATTTCCCCCCCCCCCCCCCCTTTGCTATTCGTTCAAATTTCAAGTTTTGGACTTTAAATGAACTTTTAGTTTTCAAGGTGTACTGACAAAAAAATCACAATGTAGAAATTATGCTTTGCAGCAGGAATTTATTCAAGTCTCGCAGTAATTCGCTGAATAAAAAAATTAATCGTACAACATAATAAGACGGAAAACTACAGAAAATCGTAATTTTATTGTAGTTTGTTTGTTTTCCTTGTTTGCGGAATTTAATCATGAAATGTTGCCAAAAATCAAACATAATATAGCAGTATACACTTATAAAAATAGTACATGTGGAAATTTTTTGCACCTTTACGTTTAAGGTCGCAATTCAAATTTAAACATAAAGACATCTAAATACACACCCCTTATCATCAAACATGCGCGGCCCGTTCAAATAGCTTGCCTGTTTTTACAGTTCGGTAGTTTGCACAACTCATGCCCTAAGTTGTGCCCTAAGAGCAAACACGTTCTGTTCTTTTTAATCGGTGACGTATCTTATCTTTTCTTCAAGACTTGTTACTTCATCAAGTTATATCTTATGACGTCTTACCTGAATCAAGTATTTGACTTATTATTCAGCGTTGTTCTCAAGAGTTCAGACGGTTTTGATTCATAGTTCTCAAGTCCGCTTCTCTGTATTTCAGAACATCACTTAAGAAAGTTAGCTAAATGTATCATAGACGGAATGCGATCGGTGACATCAGGTAATTTGGCAGTGGTTAAATATTTAACATTAGTCCGATTTCTGTTTGTTCTTACTGAATATGACGGCATTGTTCAGTCGTGTTTGATCCTACCGAAAGCGTCACGCTTCATGACGTTCAAGTTGAAAAATAGATTTCTGAGAGACACTCTTAAGGAATTTAGAACACTTCTAACATTATTTATTATTTTTGCTTTTACGTTTTCCGATCCTAGGCGTAACCTTAGATTATCACTCTGTCAGAAGCGGTTAAAAATGTCGGGTATTATAGACTTCGATTATAATGCACATAAATTAGCATTAGTTTGTCAATTTCCGAATAGAAAGAAAAGAGCAAATTTTTCTTATTTGTATGAAAAAAAAAATCCTTTGAATGTATGAATAACATATTGAGGGAATCGCATTGTCTATATAGGCAAACAACTTAAGGGAGAATTTCATACATGCATCTACTCGTAACAATAATTTCTTGTTATACAAACCAACAATTAACAAACGAATTAACTTTAAAAATTAAGATATGACAAAGAAATCAAAATTTTTGGTAAAATTTGTCAGGATTTTATATATATTTTTTTGTAATTTTTTTTTCCCAACGTTTCGGGTTTCTTGCCCATCTTCACAGGATTATCTGTATTACAATTTTGCATTAATTTGTTAGATATTAAGAACATTTTTGAAAAAATATTTTAGATTATTTGATATGAAAACCTGAGGTAGCGTTATTATATTTTATTATTATATTATTCCAGGAACATCCGCTTTGTCAATACTTTTTATGTAATAAACGTATGCCATTTATGAAAATTAAAAACATTTGTTGGTGTTTGTGTAGCTACTTCATTCTCACACACTCCTCCTTTGTCTCTGTGTGGACTTAGACCTAATCCCCTATATTTGTTTATTTGTTACGATCATAGTCTAAATTTGTTTCTATGTCTTTTTTAAATTATTTATGATGTGAGCGTAATGTGAAAATGAGCCAGAAGCCTGAAATTTAGAGAAAATAAATGACTAAAAAAAAAGGAAGAGGTTCCTTCTTTAAAAAAAAAAAAAAAAAAAAAATGATTAATATTAACTTTTCCTCACATCTGTTCAATATATCTTCACATCTCTGCTGATTAGGGATCAACCGCATGAAGTCTAATTAATAAGTAAAATTTGTATTTTTTTTTTCTTGTTCAAAACAGCAGCATGCCTTCACAACACACCCAATCACAAAATAAAGAAGCCTATCATATTGGATATTATTTTATTTTTTCATAAACGATGGTAAAACACCATCTGCTAATTTAAATATCATGAAAGATAGTGCTTGGATCAGAAAGTGCCTGCGGTAAAGTTTTTATAATGCTGCCGTTAGAAAGAACGGATATCCTAAGCTTGGCAAGCAGGTGTAGAAGTCTTTCCTTTATTCATGTTCCAACTACTTTTCTCTTTTTATTCTATTTTCCCTTGAATTGGGCCCAAAAAAAAAAAAAAAAAAAAAAATTCAATGCCAATGTCGAGGTCATGGGCACAAAATATTTTCTATTTTATTTTTCTATTTGTCTTTTTCTGCTATTGTAGTAATATAACAGCAGAAACCCCATTACCCGGGGCTCGATTAACCGGCAATCTATATATTTTCAATCATAATGAAGCAAGAAACTTTTCTAGCATTTACATTTTTATAAGGATGTATAAATTCATTCACAAGATTTGAAGAAAACAAAGTTTAACCGTTTTTAATTTATTTTTTTTTTAATGTTCGTACTTACTTTTTTAAGGAGTAACTTCACTTGAAAGGAAGGTTTATAACTCAATTAGTTAAAATCAGGTTACATACTGGGACATAATAAATTTTGTCCTGGATAAAGACGAAATTGTGATTGTGACGGAGTAAGGTGTTATTGAACAAATTTTGCTTGAGAAAAAAATATGAAATGAAAAAATTACATTTTTGAATTAGTTTTGTCCGCTGGTAAGTAAGATGAGTTTTTTTAGTCCTTCAGGAAAACTAAAAAGGGGGGAGTTTCAATTGTATTTTGGATATGTATAATTGAATAAACATATAGGTACTGTTTTAACCTTAAAATGTTATCTCAAATTTCTTGCTAAGTAAAATTTTTAATAATTGTATTAAACATTTTCGGTTAGGTATCCATTTTTTTCGATTGTCTGTGAAACTCCAGCAAGTCATTACCATCAGTAAATAAATATAACAGAAATCTCCATTACCCAGATAATGAAGATTTCATTATATTAATTTTGTTTGTATTTATACAAAATTATTCATATTTTAAATTATCATTTACCAACGTCATTCAGTTAGTTTTGGTTTGATACGTATTAAATATCAGTTACTAGGAGAGTGACATTATATGCATAACATTTTTTTCAAAATTTAGAAAACATTGGTTTCACTCAAAAATTGTCACAAGCAATAATTCTTTGTCATCTCCATGCAGTGTGATGAATGATAGGCAGAAAATGATAGATTTAAACAAAAAATAAATTGATACAATTATTGATTAAAAACGTCCATTCCATTTAACTCTTTTTTTTCAAAGGAATTTTTTGAGTCAATAAACTCTTTTAATAAAACATCCTGTTTCTCAAATTTTCCGAAAAAATATGTGGTATACAAAATCGGTTAGTAGGGTCGAGCATGTGCGATATCAGTTACTCGGATATGCAAACTTAGAACTCCCACTGTAGCATTGTCCGATTAGCCGTGGCAAAACATTAAGGTATGTTAAAAGAAAAACAAATTTTATTCATTATTTTGATGAACCTTTTTTTTTTTTTTACTCATGTAGGCAGCGAACTCCAGCGCTATCCCAATAACGCAAATCCCAGACACTATTTGTATTTAAAATAAAAAAACTAAAAATTATGTTGTCTAAGTATTAAAATGTAGCACATAGCTATTTAAGGAAATAGGTTAAACTACTGGAATATAATTTACTCTTTTTGGGTTGGTAAAAACACTCAGGAAGAAACACCAAACCAAAGACAGTTTACGGAAGTTCGACTTAATTTACTACCAAATCTTCCTAAATACAAACGGAAAAACGAACTAAGTTTCCATCAAGTTCTTCTGACAGAACTGTAGATAGGCCCGAGACACTTAGAGTCATACTGTCGGAGGAGATGCGAGATTGTACGATATAAAGACAGATCCCGAAAACAGAGCCCTGTATATCGTTCCTTATCTGCCTAGCTGAGGTCGTAACCTCACTCCAGTAAATCGCAAACTCCAGTCCACTTTTACTGCTCTTCTTCCATGTTTTCCTCCAGGGTCTATAACCTCCAGTGTCTTTTCTCAACCAGAGTACGGGTATCAGAACGTCTGGAGATGGAAACGTGGGACTGGCCCACTAGGCCAGTACACTGGAGTCTTCTAACCGGTCGTCCTTCGTCTTCTTGAAATCCAGGTGTTTTCCAGGAGCTGGAGAGGAAACAAAAAAAAAAAACTATCAGTTTCCCAACTGCCTCACTTCTGCCCAATTAAGAATAGTCCGTGGCATGTGAGCGAGCGTTCTTTTTTGGTTCAGCGTTGTTATGAAGCATGGTTTTTACCGGTTCAGCAGGGTTTAGTAATTGTTGGAATATAAAACTAATTGGTCTTAGATATTTATTCATTTTACTATCCCCAAGCTCTGCCCCACGGTTTAGTAGAATAGTTCCTCGTTCACTCATTATGACCAAACATTCAGGAAAAATGCTAGTACCTAAACAACGTTTAAAAAAAAAAAAAAAATCAATTTCAGAAAAAAAAACTTCGAAAAAGATATCAGTTTTAAAGCATTCTTGCACAAACAAAGTTTTTCACGGACAAGATATCGCTCTTCCAATGCAAGATTTGTAATAAAAAAATAAAAACATTAAGGCGTCCAAATAAAGTATGTTATATTCTCTTTCAATGTTTTACGAATCATTACTATCGCGGTCTATGAGCTGTTATGCACAGAGATATTAGAGAAAAATTGGAAAAAAAAAAATCATTGAAAAAAAAAAGAATTGGAAAAAATCATTAAAAAAAAAAAAAGAAATGTGAGTTCGACCATTCTTTGGTCTATTTTCAAACCTTCACTACCTTCTAGAAGCCATCGTATCATTATTTTTTCCTCAGAAGTAAAAAAAAAAAAAAACGCAATAATTTATTTTTCAAAATTTTTGTATTTTGCTGACCTAAACATATCAATTATTTTCCGGTGCTATTTATTGGACTCGTCAATAATTATCATTACCATGATATATAAGCTGTCCTGCTCAGAGTTATTAGAAGAAAATTCGCCAAAAATCGTTTAAAAATGCGATTTTGAGTCTCTGTTGTGCGTCAATATTTGGATGCCTAAGCTTGAACATTTTTTTCCTGTGTTATAAGTACATACATTTTTTTTTTAGCGTGATCTACGATTGATATATTGATCGGCATGAGAGTATAGTTGTAATGGAAAAATGATCTTCATCTATATTGGCCTCAATTCGTTTAACAGTTTGTCCCTGTGCTTTATTTAGAGCGGCAAAAGAGAATATTTCCATAATATATCACTATTACTTTCGCAAATCCATTGAATATTTATATCTATCTCCTTACATACATATTTAAGATCGGTCAGGGACTTTCCATAGATCGTATTATTATTAAAAGAATAAAACAACGTTTTAAACGAAGCGATTCCTTATTTTAAAAGGAAATAAATATCAATAAAACTCATATACATATAAGATCATTCCTGGAGGAAGAGAAATATAAATTAAATTTTATAAATAATATTCAAATAATTGATCAGTGAGATATCAAAATCCTCTTTATATTTCCTTTTTTATTTATTTTATTTAGTTAGTTTTTAAAAAACAATTTATAACATTAAATTTTCAACCGAAGTTTCGGAAATTGCTTCCGTCTTCAGGGCTTTTCTTTAAATATTCTCAAATCTTAAAATTTCTATTATCTCCTCCAACGATTTTCTTCTTCGCACTCTCCTATTGTGGTCTTCACCTTTTCCCATTATACATTAAATTCATGTTATATAAAAATAACAAATAAATCGTCGTTTTACTAGAATAAATGAAATACTTATAACGATTCCGTGCAGTACATTGCTTAAATTAATGTAGCCCTTTCTTAATTGTACTAAAATAAAATGAAACACTCTTCATGAATTGATTGTATGTATCTAGAGTCAATTAGAAATGGACAGGTATGAGCTGACATATATAAAATGTATAACGGTGTATTTTAGCATATGACATTGATATATTTATTGTAATATTTATTAAAAGACTATCAATCATACGATTGAGAAATTATTTATGTTTTGAGAATGGGAAAACAGCCCCGAAACGTCAACATGTTATGCTATAAATAAATATTTATGGTGAAAAAGGAAGATTTTGCTAATTTATTATCAATTATAATATAAATATCTTCCAACAAAATTGATAAAAAAATAAGAATAGCACTTTTTTAATTGAACTAAAATAAAATGAAACATACTCTTCATGAATTGATTGTATGTATCTTGGTGCTTATTGAATTAATTATATGTATTAAGAATTAAATTAGTTGTATTTTAATATTAATCCTAATTTGTTTGTTCCAGGTATGTGGAGATTTTCTAATAATTTTTATCGAGATTTAAAATGTGAGTTTATTTTTATAATTAAAATCCTTAGCGCTCAGTTATAATTTATGATAATTTTTATGGTTATAATTATAGAGTAGCCTATAATTCTTTGTGGTTATACCATGATGGTGTACCAGGTGTGAATTATTTTAGGGAGGATGAGTTCAAAAAGGAGTGGTATCCTGTCGAAGTCTTTTTTTTTTCTTTTCTTTTGGACGCCTCTCACTAGATTGATGGACTTCGGGATAAGATCATTTTTTAAAAGTCACTAAATTGTGAGATCATTCTTATTTACATAACTCTCTAACATGCTGAGTAGCTACAGGTGAAGTTTGGGAACGTTCAACGGGGAATGTTAATTATTAGACAATTGTACATAAGTGTTTATGTTTACGGTTATCGTTACCAAATTTTTTATCTTTTTATTATTTTTATACATTAGGAACAATGATTTGAGAGTCCCTTGTTTAATTCTAATAGAATAATTTAAATCCTGTAGAAATTTTTCTGGACTACATTTCGATTTTATTTTTTAATTGAACAATTTTATTTGCACCTGTAAAATGAATACAAGCAAATGTGCTAAAATAAGGTTTTTGGAAAATTCACTGAACTTTATATTTAAAAAATATTACTAGTATTAAAAGTAAAATATTAACTCTGCGTCACAATACGTTACAATATAATTCCAATTACCAATGCAATGCAATGCAATACACTTATCACTTTACTATATCACTATACTTCATATCAATTGAAGCTTGTTAGTAACAATTAATAAAGAGCTTTAATTTCCTGTACTCAGGAAAACAATCGTAAAATAACTACATAAATGGACTGCTGCATAACTTTTTAGAAAAGCACAATTCCATGCTTATTAGGCATTTTCATTAACTGTTATGCAAGTGTTATTGCAAAGGGGGAAAAGAAAAATTGTGAAAGATGAGTTCTTGGCGCTACCGTATTAATGAAAAATTTCTACATATTGTTAATGATTCTTATAGGATACAATACTATTCTTTAAATCAGAATTAATTTGTAGTAGTATTTAATAATTTAACGCTATTTTGGGTTTAAATAATTATTATTTAACTGCATACTTATAATAATAATAAATAACAACAACAATAAGGCTAACGGACCCGAAGGCCCGACGCCGACACCACCAATCGGTCCCTACATACCTCCATCCACCTACCACCGTCCAATCCCAAATTCACAAGATCTGCTTTCACCGAATCTTCCCACCTTCGCCTAGGCCTACCCCTCGGCCGTTTTCCACTCGGCAAAGCGTTTATCAATCTTTTAGGAATTCGTTCACTACTAAGACTCGTCATTTTGCATGCCCACTTTAGCCGACGCGCAGTTATAGACTCGATTACATTTGTCGGGTAAAGCTCACGCAATTCCGCATTGTGTAGCCGTCTAAATTCTCCTGTTGACTCATCTTTCTTCGGCCCGAATATTCTATGCAGCACTTTATTTTCAAACACCATAAGGCGTTTCTCATCCCTTACTGTAAGCGGCCATGTTTCACAACCGTAAAGAACAGTCGGAAGAATTATAGTTTTGTAAATCCTAATTTTTAAATTTCGGGATAAAAGGCGTGACCCAAGTAATTTTGCAACCGAGAAATAACAAGCATTTCCCGCCTTTAATCTAGCCTTAATTTCCTCTTCGATTTCGTTTTTTCTAGTTACAGTAGATCCTAAATATCTAAATTTCTCAACGGCTTCGAATATTTCCTCTTCTACTTCAATATCGCCAAAATTGTCACCGTTTCTACAACTAACCATATATTTTGTTTTTTCCGTATTTATTTCTAGCCCTACTTCTTTTCCGGCTTCCATCAATGCTTTTGTATTTAGTTCTATCGTTTCCACGTCGTCGCCAAGCAAAACCAAATCATCAGCGTAACCGAGTACGGATATATTTCCCTCCAGATTCAAACCCTTTCCGGTATTTATCACCTCCCTAATGACATATTCTAGAGCTAAATTAAATAAAACAGGGGATAGCGAATCCCCCTGTTTCAAACCAGAGTGAACCTTGAACTTCTCAGAAAAATAACGACCGATTCTTATTTTATTGAACGTTTCGGTCATACACATTTTTACTAAGTTTACTAACTTCTTCGGTATTCCTAGTTCAGTCAGGATGTTATACAGTTTATTGCGGTCTATTGAATCATAAGCTTTTTTAAAGTCGACATACAGTTGATGAACAATACCATTGTATTCTAATTTTTTCTCTAATATTTGACGGATGGAGAATATTTGGTCTACGGTAGATCGGTTCCGTCTGAAACCACATTGATAATCTCCGATAATTTCCTCGGCGTATTCGGTTATTCGGCTAGTCAGTATTGACGTAAATACTTTATAGCAGACCGGAAGTAGTGAGATCCCACGGTAGTTATTAGTGTCTGTCCGCGACCCCTTCTTGTGAATCGGTATAAGTATAGACTCTTTCCATTCTTCGGGTACTTCCTCATACTCCCAGATCTTTTTAATCAAAAGATGTATTTTTGAAATCCCAGCTTCCCCACATGATTTGATTAGTTCGCTAGGAATATTATCCGTCCCCGCTGCTTTATAGGATTTTAATTTTCCGATAGCTATTTCGACTTCCCCTATACTCGGTTATTCTAATAACGGTTCAGCACTTTGAAATTCCAAAAGTTATAATAATAATAATTTTAAATAATTTAAAAACAAGGTGGTCTCCCACAATAATGATTAAAATAATAATTTTAATTTAATTGTATGGTTAATTTTGTGTTACTGTGTAAAGACAGAGTAACACAAAAGTAACCACGTGTTTCGATCTTCAGAGCCACACTAACTCTTCAGTCCATCGCTCCTTATAATTAGTATGCATTTGAACAGTCTAGAAGGTTTCCGACAAGCCTAGAAGATTCTCTCGAAAAGTCACGAACAGGTTCTAAAACATTTTGTAACTGTTTCAACCAAAGTTCAGAACTCTTTCCGATCATATGTTTTGTGTTACCGCTAAAATATCCATTTATTCCACTATAAACTTGTGTAGTTTAATTAATAACCGTATCAAAAGAAAAATAACAGAAAAACTTTTCTTCCTAATTAAAGGTGATGTTTGAACGTATCACTCAAATACCTCTACACCTATTAATGAAGATAATAATAATGCTTATTTTCAAGTATTAAATATTCAAATTTTGTTAATTTTAGATAATTATTGCTAATCTATATTAAAATTAAAATTTCTAATCGGTATTAATATGAAAAATTTCATAATTCCATTATTATTGAAGGAACTTAAGATATCCTAACGCCTTATATATGATAAGAATATATTTCAAAATTTTTAAAATAAATGTGGTTGTTTCGTTTGTTATACGATGTTGAATGCCATATATCGATTAATTTTTCATTGCATATTTAGAGTTAAAAAAAAAAAATAGTTGCATTTTCTTAATGTCTTACTTTTAAATTAATTCAACAGTGATGAAACGATTTAAATTTTGCCCACTTTAAAATGATAGGCTTTCTCTATAAATATTTGTATTTTTTATTTTATTTTTTTCTTCTTAAGTGCTGTAAAACACTTAACTTGATTATTTACTTAGATATTTACCTAACATAAAAATAACGTTAAACGACCAAAAATAAAAATAATAATAAACATATAATGAAGGATAACACAATAACTATCTTGTACTACAGTGTAAATCTTAAATGGGATTATCTTAAAGTATTAAAGGTTCTTGAGGCGACGAAATTTTTGAAATATATCCATAAATTAAAATAAATTTCCTTAAAATTTAGTATTTGTATAGATAATATTTCTGTTGATCCTAAGAAGGGAATTAAAAAAAATAGGCCAATTATTTATGGTAGAATATTTATGACGCCCGAATTAGAATAGAATTGAATGGAACGAATATTCTTGCTCCTTGAAATATTATAATTTATTTATATTGCAAATATGATTCTTCATTAATCATTCACTCTGTCTGAAGCTGTTATGAATTCGCAATACGCAATCACTCATTTAAGAACTGCTTCAAGTAATTCATTGTATTTATTTTTTAAAAATTAAAATTCTATAAGAATATTTGACGTTTCTTTGTGTATTATTTTTTAGCAAATAAAAGATAATTATGACACTAATAAAATGTTATTACAGAACACTAACAGATGTGGTATTGTTTTCAAGTATTTTTATGTTAAGAAAGACAATGAAGTATAATACAGTACTAAGTTCGATAATCTAGAATAGATATTCATAAAATTGGTATTGTTACCTTTCTTATGTATTTGAAAATATGAAAATTCGTAAAATACAAGTTATGTATCAAAAAAATTATTTCAGAAAATCCCACGCAGATTTGAAACTAAAATGATATACTGGGAAAAATTTAAATATTGTTGATGATTAGAAATAATCATTCTGAAAATTATTAACTAATTAAATGTACCATATTATTTCCGCCAAGTTCACTCCGGCTTCTGAAAGTCGTACCCTCATGATGCACTGAGTACAAATTCTGATGGATGTTGTTAAAAAAAAAAATATCGCCATCCAAAGAATCGATGATAATAAAATATAAAAATTGCGATCTATATTATTAATTCAGTATATAATTAATTAATTATTTATTAATTATGGATAAATGAATTCGTGTGTTTTCTTTTGTATGTAATTTTAAAAAATAAAATAACTTTTTGATAAACCTTGAGCTTATAGCTGAATACGAAATATTTTTAAAATATAATGATTTATTTAAATTGCTATTTTGATTCTTTTTTTTTTTTTTTTTTTTTTTTTTTTTTGGCCCCAAGATTTGTTAGCAAATCCTATTTCGCCTTTTTGATTCTTCATTAATCATTCCCGCCTTTTATTCGAATTTTATCCACATATAGCTCGTCCAGTACAAGACTGCTCTAACTCGAAATCGCTTTTTAAAAAGATTTTTTCATGAATTATCTTCCAATTTTTCCCTAATAACTCTGTTCAAGAACGCTTATTGGTATTATAGAGAAGAGAGAAGAAGAATTGGTTCTTGATTTTAAATTTGCTTTTATTAAAAAAAAACACGTTTTTGAGCTGGACCAGTCTTATATTGGACAATCAATATGTTTTACTAAGAACTAGTGACCGACCGAAGTTTCGGTTTCGGTTTCGAGCAAAAATCGGCCGAATCTTCGGCCAAGCCGAAACTAGCTTTTGTGTCTGATACCTCCGAGAAGGAAGTAGGACTACACGATTTCAGCTTGTAAGCTCGATCTCTTCCTTGGCCTGTAACACCCTTGGATTTAATAGTGCGAGGTACTGTCTGTTATTTTTATGTTTTAGTATTTCGATAAAACAAAAATTTTTTCATTCTTTTGGTACCTTTAATTGATCGAAAACATTGGAACACAAGTTGGATGTGGAGACAAAAATGTGATAGTGACTAATAGAGATATGCCTCGTAAATTACATCCAGTCTTGACATGTAATGAAAACATTCATGATAATATGAATTTTTATTATTATAAGGGGGTATGGTCTGACATCCCAAGGGGACCTGCCGTACTAGGAACTCGGGGCCGGGATTCGATCCTATAACCTAACTAGTATACTTGTCTTACCTCACTTCTATACCAAGCCAACATATTATATGAATAAATGAGTAAGTTGCTAAACTAGACATATTAAACACATACATGTATTTTATATACACAGGTATATAAGTTTCGGTTTATGGCCGAAATTCGGTTTCGGCTAAAATTTTGGTTTCGGTCGGACACTAGTAAGAACTAAGTACTAGATTTAAGGACAGTAAAAATATCATATTGAATTCGATGAAAATTTACTATTTTTGTTAGGGTGTCTTGGAAGAGAAAGTTATTTTTATATATGTAATCAAATTCGTTATAGAGTGACAGTGATTCAATTTTTCTAAAGGGTATGCAAGTTAAATTCCAATTCCTGAATTTTTGTACCACTGGATCAAAGTAGAGATACGTTATGAAAACTCGAACTGATTTTTATTGTTTCTTAAGTGATTATGGAAGCTGTTTGTTAAGAATTGACTGACGTTCCTCTTTACTCTGAGACTGTTTCCAGTAATTCCAGGCTCTCTCCAGAGCTGGAAGCGTAGCATGAAGAGCGCTGAAGGCCCCACCGAGCAGGGGATGGCGATGTTCCGACATGGTGGCAAGATCCTGACTAAAGGAGTGAAAACTCTGACCCATTTCCTCTGGTTTCACCTCAAGGGGGGAAGGCTTGCTAAACATCGCCGGAGGACTGCACCTAATACTCGGAACCAATCCCTTGTCGTACGCTCCCAACCCAGTTTTCTTTTCAAAATGGAATGCCGCAACCCTATCTTCCTCCGTTTTATGTCGCTTATTCTGCTCGAAATCCAATTTTCTTCATGTACACTTGCGAAGGCGTAAAGATTGCAGTAGAAGATATACTGTAGTTGCATATCTGGATCCATTTTGGAACCAAAGTTTTAGTAAAAAAACCCATTTATCATTAGTAATTTTTACATTACGATTGCTTGGACAACGGTTTCTAGTTGTCTTATTGAAAAGGAAAAGTTGGCAAATACGTTAGAAATAGCTTCCTAACAATAGAAAGAATAAAGAAAAACAAAAACGCAAACGAGAAAAACACAAAACTTATGTCTAATGAAAAAAAAAATTAATGTACTAATTATTTATTTTAATACGCTTCGAAAGGTCGGAAATGAAAAAATATTTTAGGGTTTATATCTGCACAAGGACCTGAATATCACAACAGTTATCGATACAGCCACACAATAATACAAAAAACTTACAACTAAGACTAACTTTTAAGACGAAACCCTTAGCCCAGAAACTAACATCAAAAATAAACCCTTAAATTCCATTCCGGCGACTTTTGAGGCGAAAGATATGCTAACTTAGTATAAAGTTAGCAATTTATCCAGTAAGAATCCAACCCATTTGCTTATCGCTAATTTCCATATTGCAAATCACACAGACACAGTTTTGTATTAATAATAATATAAGGTTTTATAAGGTCACCGATTTCCACTAAATTTCTGGCCCTCCCTAAATCGATTTTACGAAAAGTCGGACTAAGAATTGTGTGAGTTCGCACTTATATCCTTTAAATTTTACCTTCGGAATTGAGAAGTAAAAATAAATACTTACACATGCATATGTATTTGCATGTTAAATTTTGGGTGAGAATGAAAACTAAAATAAAGACTAAGGACATGGACTCAAAGAGAGAGAGCGAAACACTTTCTTGAACAAAGAGATGCTGCCCAATTACATTGGGTTGCTAATACACTACAATTCATAAGTATAATACTAATACACTTAATATAGCCTTGCATATACAAAGAAGATTATAATTTTTTTTTTTATACTCTTAACATTTTCTCTCTATGGCCTTAACTGGCCACTGAATACGACTTAATATCGATACTTAATAATAAAAATAACATTAAAAACTAGGTAAAACATATCTTCATGGAGTTGGTAAAAATATGTTGGTATCAATTTGGATGCTGAGACCCTCCCAAAATGTTATCGCCGTTACCGCATTATAATCAACCACCACCACTGATTGAAGAACATATTCAAACGAAATGTAATTCACATTTTGCCAATTGCGGTGGGATCCTTTATCGGAGTCCTACTGGGGCTTCCGGGAAGTTTAGCTGATGTGTGAGCGAGTCGTTTCGCTTTAGTCGTAATCATCGTCGAAATTATCCCTAAGCAGAACGTCTCTCTTTGCGGTCGCCTATCTTGATGATTTGTAATTGTTTAAACTTTACCGTTCTCGGAAGACCTTTCTATTAATAGACTCGGCAGGAACACCTGTCCCTTAAAAGGACTGCTTTTTAAAAAAAAATCGATCCGTCTAAAATCAAATAAATTCTATAACCTTTTAAAATATTTCGGTTAATAATGATATTGAATCTGTATTATACCAATAATTGTAACTTAGGTTTAAGTATACAAAATATAACATAATTATAAAATATTTTTTTGTATGAAAAACTCTTTTAAATTGAACTAGATGAATGGCTATAGTTTCCTAGTTCTGCCTCAGAATATTTATAATAACTCTCTATCCTCAGATCTTATTAAAAGTTTACTTTCTTCTTAAACATTAGATATTCTACCGCTATTTTGTATTTATTTTTTATAATAGAAAGTTCTTTTTCCCCATCAATCGCGACTTTCGAAGGCCTGTTCTTCTATCGGACTTAAAATTGGTCTTATAATTCTTAAAAAGTATACTTTAATTAAATTTAAAAATACCAAGAGTTAGGATAAAGTTCCTTTTATTTATTTTTTATTACTTTCATATTTTAATTAATTAATTAATCTTAATTCGTGCCTTATAGACCAGGCTGTCTTAAAGATTTGTTTGATTACAAAAATGTGAAAATTATTATATAATTGTATTTCATTGTAAATTTTTGACTCCACCTACACTCTAACGTTATTCTTAAGTAAGTGTTATCAACCCATTAAATAATTAATTAATCTTAATTCAGTACCTGAGAGCCAGGCTGTCTTAAGTCCATTTTCATGGACTGTTAAAATTAAATTGGTACATTCATTTCAACGTCAAGACAGTCTGGCTGGTGCTACAAATACTGGACTTAAGAAAGTTTGGCTTTTAAAAATTTTTTAGGTTTAGGTTTAGAGAATCGATTATTTTCGTAGTGACAATGGATTCAACGTGACTCCGGTAAGTTAATAACTCCGACCCTTTAATCTTAATTAAAATAAAAGATTTCTCTGTGATTAAAAAGTTCATGTTTGAAACGAAAACTAACTAAAATTCCTTATACATACTAATAAGTTTTGAAATGTAAACGTATTATATATGATATATTTCTTTTTTCAATTTATTTTGGTACACTAAAAAATTCTTAATCCCAGATTTGAGATATGAGATTTTATATCTTCCTTAAAATTATTAAACGATTATATAATTAAATGTAACTATGTGTTATTTATAACTCACATATAAAAATATTTTTATAGATTAAGGAGTTACTTTCTTCTTTTGATGTCCTAATTTGTTTTTTTTGTTTTTTTATCTATTCTTAAATATAGTATTTATATTTATCTATTTTGTCATATCTCTCTCTTAATTTACTAGCACAAGGTTTCGATTCGGGTTTTGTTTTTTATGGAAACAAGTAGTAACTTCATTAAAACATTTTTAATTCCAGTTTTATGCTATTGGTTTTCGAAAATGGTTTAAACTTGTGTTAACATAATTTAAATAAAATCATAAGTATAGTTATATTTTTGGTCTGCCTTTGTAGGACCTTCTTCGCCACTTTACACGTTGAGTTTTACGAAAAATAATTAACCAGAATTTCGAAGTCAAAGGAAAATAGATGCGAACTCATTTGTTCCATGCTTTGCAACTTAGGATCAAATTTATCACTATCAATAATATCTATGAAAAATCATTTAAAAAAAAAATAGTGCTATGAAAGTAATTAGGTCAAAAAGGATAAATTTTATTCATTTTTAGAAGACGTGACTACATTTGCTCGATGAGCAGGTGCAAATTTGAAAAGAGACACAAACAATAAATAGTAAATAAATAAAAAATAAAATCTTTAGAACTTAAATTAATGAACTCTTTTGTTTTTATATTAAGGATCTGTAATTATATATTTGTATTAAAACGTTCTTTTTGTTAGAATACCCTCGCCGTTAATTAATTGATTTATAATAATTATATCCGTGCTTGATTGCTAATTAATTAGCATTATTGAGGCAATTAGTTGATAGATAATTAATAAGGCTATAACGGAGAGGTTTTCCCCGTAGCCTAAGCCAGCCAGGTTCCCGGATCCCCAGATATCCCCCCAGACCCGGAGGACGGCCTGTACTAAATCTGGTTGTCTTAGTTTACGGGACCGTTTACCCCGACGTACTTATTATTAGTCCTTTTCCTGGCTACGCTACTATATCCATCCTCCTTGCATTCTCTCCTTTCGCCTGCTATTGTGGATTTCTCGTCTTCTGCTCCGAATATAAATTCGGTCTGAGTAATCTATTAAAAAAAAAAAAAAAAAAAATTACAAAAAAAGCTGATGATGTGGGCGCACTACACATCTTTCACTTACGACCGACCCTCCTTTCTTTGAATAAATAGACATTATTATTTTTAAATAGCGTATCATCAGTCCTTACTGGACACATAGAATTCCTTTTTTTTATTCTATTATAAAGTACTTTCATCAATATTCCACAAATTGTCTTGTATCACAAAATGTAATTGTGTATCAAGAACGAAGTTGGCTCCACTACCAATTGGACTCTTTTACCGGATAAAATATTTAAAATTGTATTTTAATATATAAATATACTTTTTTTAGTACCTAGATTTTAGAAAAAAAAAAATATATATATATATATGCGCTGGCCTAAATGACCTTAACTGAACGTTCAAAGTTTATACAGATTTTCGACAATATATGGTGAGTTGAAATCGATAGAAGTTTATGAAAGCGGTCAATAATAACATTAAGGAACCTCTATTTACGAATATTATTCAGAAAACAATTGCGATCGTATATTCGGCGGAGCTAGGGTCGGTTAAAATATCTTAATTTAAGACAATAGTTAGGATAAATTTTATTCACTAAACATAACTAATTGCTATGTTTTTTTGTTTTGTTTTTTCGATTAATAAACATTTGTAACCGCATGGATTTCTCGCCTTCTCTAACAATTCTGTCGTTTGCTCACAAAATAGTTTTCTTTTTTTTGCATAATCTGTTACTTTCATTTACCTATACCATACATGAAATAGATAGTAAGGGAAAGTATTGCGATCGTGAAAAATGTCGACAAAATTTTTTCTCCTGAGTCCAAATAACCAATTCCTGCGAAATGGTCTGTGTGTGAACAGACTAGCTCAAAAATTGTAAACCCTACGAACCTGAAATTGAGTATTTGGTGTAGGTATATGCCCGCGATGCGACAACAAAAATTTCATCAAAATTGTTCAAACGGAGGGGGCACTTTGGTTTTTAAAGCATTTACTGATAAATACAACTGTATGACATAATACATCTAGTAAATGTGAAGAAAACGATTTAAAAACAAATCACATGAATAAGCTTGTTGAGAAACCGAACAGCGGTAGCTCTCTAATAATAATTCTAAATTAGAAGATCCCAAGTCCATCTTTTTTTCAGACGTCTCAGTGGATTGTCTTATAACAAGGGGGTTGGAATGAGTTGGGTGTTTATTGTGAAAGTATTAGTATCTGTACTTGGTCACATCGGTGATATGTTTTCGTAATATATAATAACGAATACGATATGTATTCGTAATAATATTATTTGATTGTTCTTGATTCTGTTGGTCTAATTTTTATTTAGTATAAAGATAGTTGCAATTAGTAGCATGGAAACCCATAGTTCCCGTCAAATAATGTGAAATTATAACTCGTTGTTGTCCACATCAGTTAGGTTCTGAGACTTTATTGACTAAAGATTATTATCCCTGAAATGTTTGGCTTTCCAACTCTATATTATAACTATACTACCGTGATTAACAGAATTTGAAATTTTCATATGAGGAGATGTTGAAATTGAAATTTCATATGTTTATGGAGTTCTTTAATAAATTATATTTAGCCATTTCTTGTAAATAGGCGTAATGACAGTTCATTCCTCCGCATAAACTCAATCGATGTCTTTTTGTAATTGTGCAAAATCATTTAAAAAATTAAAATTATTACAAGAGTACTTTCTTATCCACAACGGATCCCAATTGGGTTTAATTATTTCATGAAACTTTTTCATCATGCATTAGACTCTAAAAAAAAAAAAAATATTTGGTTCAGTGACAGAAAAAACGGTTTTATTTGTCCATTAATCGTTAAATGAGAGCCGGAAGCTATTCTAAGGTTGGTGCAAACTCAAGCTCTATATAGCGGGTAATCTTGAATCGGAGAAAAAACTTTGGGGTTGGACCGTGACACGAAATAAATCAACCCCTTGCATAACTATTACTTTTCAAAATTAACTTCCTTTCCAGGTATAGACACCGAGACCTTACAGGGGTTTTGGTCCTATATTTTTTTTTTTTTTTTTTTTTTTTAACATCCTTAATCTTGGACGAAGATTGTCCTGAGAATTCGGTTATCCTCGAGATCTGGTTAGCGAAATGCGTTGGAGCGGTTACCTAACTCCTGGCGAAGTAAACAATAGCCTCTGACATAACTGACATAGCCTCATTGATGCGTTGCAGCCTCGCCGTCACGTCCCGATTTGACGGCTCTGGCGAAGGATTTCATGGTTCCCGCAATACACGTTGGCTGATTTTTTTTTTTTTACCGAATCGGGCGGTGAATCGACGCATTGCGAAACTAATTAAATGTCAATTAAGAGAACCAATTGGCTGTTAAATTGTTCTCGGCGTTACTCTGAGGGCTTAGTTCGCTCAGAATCACCCCCTCGTATCAAGCGATTTTACTAATAGCAACTCAGACTATATTAGATTATTTTTTAAATAATTTATGTAGATGAGCAATACGGCCTGGTCCTGGGGTCACCTGTGGTATAGTGGTTAGCATGGCAAACTACAGTACTAAATATCGCAGGTTCGCGTCCCACGGTGGCCCTAGGATTTTTTAATGGGAGTAAAAAATCCTCGGATAGGACGTAAAATGGAGTTTCCGAGCCTGTACGACGTCAGGTACTCATTAAACATCGCTAACCTAATTATACCTGGATAGGCAAAATTTAGGACTCCCACTGAAGTCCCCTTTATCCTTAGTAGCATAAAGAGACATTAAACAAACAACAACAATACGGCCTGGTCTATTTTAAATATTCTATGCTTTGTTCATTATTAAAGTCAATTTATTTAAAAAATCGACAAACGGCCTAGGTAATTTATAAGAAGAAATTTTTCATTTAAGCCCATCAGAACATTTCAATGATAATGAAACCTACCTGATATTAAAGATTACTTGCAAGATTGCAAGAAAAGTAAAAATATGATGAAATTTATGAAATGAAGTCGTCCACCCTCCGTTCACTCAATTTTACGAAAAATGGCCAACTTCAAAAATGCTTAACTTCAAAAGGGGATCGAACATTATAGAATAAAATATTGAAGTTTTATATACACTCGCAAATCAATTTGATTAATTGAAACCTACCTATTATTAAAAAATACTTGATTCTTATTAAGCTTAACGAGTTTAATCAAAATTGTTATAACCATTTTTGAGATAATCATAAAAATGTGATAAAATTTATGGAATAAAGTGACCCCTCCGTTTACTCAATTCCGACGAAAATTTTGCTGTCGCATCAAAGCCATATACGTACCTGAAATACCTAATTTCAAGTTCATAGGGTACCTTTTTTGAGCTAGTCTGTTATCACACACAGATCATTTCGCAAGACTTGATTATTTGGATTCAGGGGACCCCAAAACGTGTATTTCCGTTAAAACGAGGTAGTCGAAATTTTCCACGATGGCAATAGTTTTCCTTAATCTATATTCCATCTGATGTAAGAGAAAGTAAAATGTATACAAGTAAATACATAGACAATTTCATTTTTTTTTGTATTATTTATTCGTCAAAATTTCTTATTTTTTCTTTTGGAAAAAGAAATTTAGACGAAGCCTAAAAATTGTGATGTGAGATGTTTACAATAATATTACTTTAAAAAAAATACTTCCAGTTCTTAAGGACTCTTTTGAAAACCTTGCATATCTTGATAGAATGCAACGACAGCCGTTCAAAATCAGAATAAGTGACAGCCCTGATAAAGACCTGAAATTCGGGTCGAAACGTCTAAAATATATGTAATTTTACATAAGTGTTATTTTCTATGGTCGCGCCACCCCCAATCATTTATTATTACATACGATCAAAAATTTTCCACATTATAATTTGTCAGGGATGAATATATCTTAACAATATCATCCTGAAAATGTCTACTTTTTTTCATCGTGCTTTGTAAATATAAATAGAAATTGGTTGCATGTCTGTTTATGTAGTTTTGCCAAATTCTAAATAGTAGAAAGCTAAAATTGATTCCAAAATGTAAGGTCGATGTATTAAGTAATTTGCTGTATTGCTTATCCTTAATTTATTCCATTGTTTACATTTAAGATCAAAATAAGTCACCTCGGTTCATTTATATACTGCTAATTTTCCGAGATATTCATGTAAGATATTTATATCCGTATATTGATTAATCCGTTTATTTGTTTTATATTTGCCGTATTGTGGTTTTTTATTTATTATTTCGAAGAATGGGGAAAAAAATAAACAAATAGGAAAATGTATAGATAGACACGGACGAGTGGATTTTGATTAATTCTAATAGAAAAATCATAAATTTATTAATAACATTTTCGTAAATCAAGATTGAGCATTAGATATAAAATTCAGAGATTGATTAAAACTCCAAGGACATTATTGTTTAAGAGGCACGTGCCTGATGCGTACCGAATTTTCTTAACAGTCTTTCCTCAGAAATGATTATCATTATTTATTTCATGATAAACCGAAACTCAAAATTATCTTAAATTGTTTATTTAAGAAATCGTACAGTAAAAAAAAAAGAAGGAATATAGTCAATTAGAGAAAGTCTCTGTTATTTTCTGTATCAGACTAGTTTGCCTTGGTTATAATATTAAGTCCTTTCCAATTAGCGAATTTGGTCGTTTCACCAAAACAAACACAAATTGCAAAAGAATTTGGTAATGTTATTTTTTTTTTTTTTTTTTACGAAATTTTACCTATTAAAATTTACTTTATTTAGTAGGTAAATAAAACGAAAAAAAAAAAACAAAAAAACTGTAAGACCAAAAATACATATGTACAAGAAAGTTAAGACATTTATTTACCAATTAGTTTCGTTATGTTGTATTCTATATTAAAAAAAAATAAATTACTGATTTTTAACTTCGCGAATGAACTGGCAAATTTTTTTTTTTAATATTGTAGTTTTTGCAACATAGTTCATTTCCTTGGGTAATTAAAAAAAACCAAGGGCGTTACAAAATCATAAATCCCTGCCCGTATGAAAATATATTGAAATAATTTTTGGATTAAATAAATATAATTTACTATTTTTTAATAGAGTTGGTCAAATTATTTCTAAGAGAAACTATGCACTTACATATTTATATGCTGGAATATCGCAGTAGTCCAGAGAATATTTGCGTTTTTTTTTTTCTTTTTCCTTTTTTTTTTTTTTTTTTTTTTTTTTTATACTTCTTACTTCATTTTGTTGTAATTCCTCAAATTTTAAGTTGTTACTACTTCTTTGGTTTTAACGGTTCATTATTAAAATAAAAAATTAACACTTATATTTGATTTGTGTTTTTACACGGTGCATAGCTGATAAAAATATTTTAATTGAATAAAATTTAGTTAAATAGTATTTGTATAAATTTTAAATTTTGGATAAAACGATGGTTTAAATGTAAAATTTATAAAAGTTGGGAGTAGGCTTAAAATAAAATTGTCGACTGAATTGATTTTTTTATTCATTAATAAAAATTATTAAATCAAAAGGACACACAAATTTTGATAAGTATATATACTAGTTGCTTATCTAATACGTGAATAAAAATAAAAATTGAAAGCATCATAAATTTTTTTTGTTTATTCACTTCATTTATGCTACAGTAGCTAATCGGACGATGCCACAGTGGGAGTCCTTAATGTTTCCTGTCCAGATATAATTAGGATTGGGATCTTTATCTACTTAAAGTACCTGACATCAGGACTTCCATTTTACGTCCCATCCGAAGGACGGCATAGTTTAAGATTTTTTACTCCCTTTAAACATCTTAAGGCCACCTGCCGGACTCCTAACTCGGGTCTTGTACCCTGTGTTTTGTAGTTGGCTATGCAACCACTACACCATACCCCAATTATTTAACAGGCAGAATGGTTCTTTCAAATCCACTAAATAGCATCGATGAAAAGTCCGTAAAGTTGGTATAAATAGATAATGTAACTAGGTGTGGCATGTTTTGCACTTTCTACACCCAAAAGAACTCACGATCCGTTGAATGTTACTTTTTACACTGAAGTCGAACACAAGCGAACAATCCTGCGTAAATCGAATCGAACAGAAAGCAGGTATTTCGTCTGTTTGTCACATTTGCGCTTAGTTTGCTTTCTACATCTTCTCTTACGAATTTTGTCTTGTATTTTTTGTCCCTTCCTTTTTTGCCGTTTATTTTAGTAATAAAGATAAGGTTAATAAGATCGCTGTAAGTTGATCTATCTTGATGTTCGAGCTTCCTTTATTCGACGTTTAATGTATGAGCTTCGATTCTCACTAAACTTAGTGTAATAATCTATATTTTAAGAGTATAGCGTTTACTATTATTTATATACGTTTTGAAGCCTTCTTTATGAAAAACGTGATATATGTCATGTAGCAAAAAATATACAACTCCTCATGAAAACGTTTCCCGAATGATACGAGTACATTCGGTACAAGTTATAGGCCGCTCAGGTATATTTTAACCATGCAATAAATTTTTATTTTTTTCTAATGCATCATGTCACAACCAAACTCCTTTCCTCGTGGCCATTTAAATATTTGACAATTGCAAGCCGAAATTTCGTACCCTCCACGAAACCAAGGACGCCGCGAACTGCTACAATGAATTATTACTCAGTGCAAACTGTGTACGTTGGAACGACTCCGAGATAACGCCGATAGTGTGGCGCAGTATTTTATCGCTTCTACAAAAAGATAAACTTTAATTATAAAAATTACAAGAGAATAGAAGATCAGGTGATGAGAGGCATTTACATTTCAAGACAAGAACACAAATTGAAACAATATTTACTGTTGACAACACCAGATACTCTTCAATGTAGTAGATTCGCGAATCGTATCCTTGCATCACACAGCTTTATCTCCCAGTGTTTAATCATAAAAAAGATATTTATAGATGCATTGTTTATTAATGTAATAACTTATGTCTTAAAAGAGTATGTTGAAATGGATGACTTCGCATTCAGACTGTCTTTATCAATTCTTATTTCGTAATTTCAAACCTACATTGTGTTCTGCAAGGATGTGTCGTATTCGGTCTCGCCTCATTTCACTTTAAGCCACATTTTCCTTGAGTAATTTTTTAGCATCCAATGTGCTAATCTTGATCATATGATGATAGTCCAAATCTGTCCTCAACATCCTAGATTTTGGCGTTTAACCATATAACCAAAGCAGTTTAACGCCATTAAACCCAAATCGTCAATGTCCAAGTTTTTATGAAAGCTGCTTTTTCTTTTCAATGATACCAAGTATTTTGTACTCTTTTGTAATCTTCCGATGGCCATTTTTATAAATCTAGTTCTGAAATTCCGAGTTATGTTATTGCACCGACGCTTAAAAAATGTCTCATTACAGGTTTAAATTTTGAGTAAATCATCTTGAACTTATGACACATGGATACGGGTGATTCTAGAATTTTGATGGTATTTGGCCGTTAACTTTTATGGAATTTCAAAGTCATCTTTTCATATGTTTCTGGTTGTATATGGCAAGGTCAAATGCTTAGTAGTTGCTCATAGTTTTCGAGACAATAATTTTCAGAGAAAGTAATGTTTCAGGGAGTAACAAAATGTAGCATAGGACATCATAATATCTATTTAAATATTTAAAAAAAAGAATAAAAATTGTTTAGTCTCGTAAAGTCAATCTCATTCTTATATAGGTATATTCTTTGGTTACCCATCCTCCTTACGAAACGGATTTTCTACTGTTAAGCTCCTGAACAGTTCCTTTGTAAAGCATCAATTATTATAAGTAATATATCTGAAAATGTTGAATTACATTTCTCTTCTCCCCGATCTTCATTGTCCTTCCCTAACTAGATCCTAATTTCATTTTTAGCAAGGGAATGACAGATCAGGGAGGGACAAATCAGCCACTTTTCATTAATTTGGGCAAAACAAGTGAAGAGATTAGAGAGTTCTCCAAAATTATTAAATAAAACTATTATTTACTAGCTTTATGTTGATGAGGTATCGGTAGTGACTTACCATAAAAATAGTACACAGCTTGACACCTCCCTCCAGGTCCTGGAAGCAACTAGAAGTATCCTATATGTCCTCAGCATGAAATTTCCTTTTCTAAGGGGATTGGTTGTTATACACAAAAATACCTCACAACTGTGTGACAAATGTAAAAAAGTTGTGGTATAAAAGGTTTTTTTTTTTATTGTGAAGGAAAAGGGTTTAATTATTTTTCAAAGTGCATGACCTCTGCTTTGTGACAGGCTACGGAGTGACAAAATGGACACTGTTATTGATTTGAAATCCTTCAGGTCTCCTCGATTTATCACGTTGTGATACATATACCACCATAATATTAGAATTTCCCATATAAAAACAAAAACAAAAAAAATAGTAGAAAATAAACTCTAATTTTAAATTACAATTAAAGCATTGGGACTGTAGCTGCCATCTAAAGAATATTCATACACAATCTTATCTATTTGAAAAAGTAATAATGTGGGTTTAAATCTAATCATTTAAAATCTATATTATATGGATTTTAATTTCTTTAACTACATTCAATCCCAAATCTAAATCATGATTTCAAACCAGAAAGAGAATTTATTTTTTTTTTAATTTAAAAAATTAAGAACTAATAATTTAAAAACCAATTGATCGATTGCCCCCTTCTCACTGTACCAAATTATGATTCTTGAAGATTCTCATTTGGCATATAATTGGAATGTTTTCCAAACTTTCCATATGATTGAAATCTAACATGAACAAAAAATAAAATGCATGTTTCTTATGTATATTAATTTGATTAAAGCTTGGTTAATTTTATTGGCAATTTACCTTGGAAAAATATGAATAAGAAAGTGATTGATAAATAACGAATTCGTTTACGTGAACTAGCAAAAACATAATTATAAATAATTGACATGACAATGAAATCGATCAGTGACATTGAATACTTCGAAACAAAATTAAATTACAGGAAATAAATTTTATCTCGTCAAGTATACTTGAAATCCGTCAATAAGAACTCAGAAATGGGGAGATAATTGAAAACAACTTAAGGCTTTGATACTTTTCAAACAAAGAATATTGGAGCCAACCGGTTACGCACTAATGATTCATTATGTTTAGTGTCGTATCTCTCAAGTTGCACGAAGTTTCGAGAAATAGAGAAACTTCTTCAGTTCGAATTCTTTCCTTATAGAGTCAATTATCTTCAAGAATATTACAGCCATATTTAGAACTTGATAATTTTGAAGTTATAAATCTCTCTCTCTCTCTCTCTCTCTCTCTCTCTCTCTCTCTCTCTCTCTCTCTCTCTCTCTCTATCTCTCTATATATATATCTATATCTATATCTATGTCTATATATATATATATATATATATATATATATATATGCATATATTGAAGGGTACATTCACAATTCGTTGTAAGAAATGTCTGACCAATCAGACGTCTCTATAATTACACACCTTCGTTTAGATAACGGTTTTACGCTAATCTTAAAATAAATATTTAATGCAATTACAGTACCAATGACGTATACTCTGCTATTGATGTCATAATTTATTTTTTTATTTATTCAGTTGATTCACATTGTCCGACCGTCATAAGTAATGAACGTATAGACTAAAAATATCCTTTCAGTATATTGATAGTTTTATTTCTAGTAAGAGTATATAGTGCACTGGTATTGATAACGAAAATTGTCATTTTTAAGACTTAAATAGTTTTAGAAATGCATTTATTAATTAATATAAAATTTTATAGGTATGGAAGTTTATTTAATATAATAGAGATGAATATGGAGGTAGATACAAAAGAATACGGTCTATTCCGGAACAAAACGACAAAATAAATAACAAATCTATGGAGTCTGAATAGGCGAAAATTTGGCTGTTAAAATGTCGGTAATTTAATAAATAAGAAGTTGTATCAGATATTTGAGAGTACGAAACCTTATTATTTCTATTTTTTATTTATTTATTTAATTGTATTTGTTTATCTTGATTCGTTTTTATCTTAGTCGTTTTTGATACTTGTTTCCATACGTTACTTCTCGGCAAAGTCCACATGTGGCCGTTTTGAGTGGCTCCCATCTCCACTGAAAAGGAACCTTTTGGGGGTTTATTTATCCCTGAGGAGCCAGCTTAGCGAGTGGGAGTCGAAACCTGGGATCTGATAAAGTCAATCAAGGCCCTTTTTAACTGAAAGAGACGCGATGAGATTTCGCTTAAATCACGGTAACATGACCTCAAGAGATAGGCCACGCCCAGAAGTACCATAGGGAAATCTTTACCTACTTTTTTTAATCAATACCTCCGAAAACCTTTTAATCGATCTCAATATCGGTACCAGGTGATTTATCATTATCCAACATGATTTCCATAAAATGACAATATGGATTTCCATGAAGACCAATATTGATAAATCCGAAAAGAAACATATATTTATTTTGAAATATAATATCTTATTTATAATGATATATTTTAGATCTAATTATATTCCATCTATATCTAATACAAAAATATTATGTATATTTATTTATCTATATTATTTTATCCGTTACTAAGGGGTACTTCCTGTCCCCACATAAATAATTATACAATTAATCATTTAATTGTACCACTCCTAAAATTAATCGGTTTAAAGTAGTACATTATAAAAATTGTATATTAAGAGACGTCTTAATCTTTTTTATCTAATAGTCTAAATTTAATGACTTATATGGAATGATGGCAAAGTAGGGGAAAGAACTGACGTGTTGCGTGGAATCTGGTCCCTTGACATGTTTTGTAGACTAACTAACCTGGGATATACCCAGAATAAAATATTACACGGCCCTCAAAAACTTTATTTATATGATAAATATATAAGATGTTTAATATAATTTATTTATTTATAAATGACGAGATATAGACGTGGCGTCCGAGACTATAGGAAACCAAATAGCGGGCATCCAAGAATATCCCCTGCTCCAGATAGTGGAGCTTGTTGAGAGATATTTTGGCCTGCTTCTGTTTACATGGGGACAGATAGCCGCTCTAACAAAACTCAACACATCTTCCCACAAAATGGGTCAACCTTATCCAGCAATCCGATGGCTCTAACGAAAATAGGCGGTCTATCTAGACCGACATTAAGCTTCCGCCAGCTTCCAACAGATGCGATGGTATCTATCGATGCATCTATCTCTAGCGGTACAAACAAATAACAAAAACTTCAGGAGATGTTCGTATTTAAAATTTACACCGAAGTAGAACTGTCCCCCAATATTATACACATTAGCCGTTCAATTGAGAATAGGACTTACTCCCATTCCAACAATCATCAGGTAAACACTTATCATAATATTTCTCTTTGGAAAATTCACACTTTTTTACCTTGCATGAATATTTTAGTAAATTTTTATTGTTAAATATTTCTGCCATACTTTTACAAAATAAAAAAGTACGAATTTTCTAAAGAGAGACGACTTTTAAAATTATTAAAAGTGCTCTTCTGAAAAATGTTAAAATTGAAGATGGTCATTCTGTCCCATAAAACTCAGATTATTTCAAAATACCAATTAGTTTTTAATATTTCAGTTAAATATTGAAACCTTATTCCTATTGGGGCACTTTTATAGTGATTATTATTATTTCGTTAAGTTTATTGTTCTATGCAAAATTATTTTTTTTTTTTAATTTTTAGGCTTCGTCATCATCACCCAATGCCTCGTTTAAAGATCTCGGGGGGTATATTTTCTTCCGTTGTTTTTCATAACGAGGACATTCTAGTATTAGGTGTTTTACGGTATGTGAAGTGTCACATTTTTCACACCTAGGAGCTTCGAGGCCTCCTAGGAGTTAGGTATGGGTAAACTGGGAGGTGGGATGGACGAATGGACCTACGCGTTAAAATGCCTTTACACTGTTCGAACCTCACCTCGAATAGGCTGTTCGGGACAGTGTTCGGCTATTCTAAATAAGACACGAACTCGAATAGGTAGGTACTTTAACTTCGCCTGTGTGTTCGGGGTTAGCTCTAGTGTCGCTTTTGAGTTAGTTAAGATAAGCTTCTAGACCTTCGTTTAGCATTTTTATGACAATGCTTCTAGCAATAAGTTAGAGCAAAAGTCAGAACAGCCACTTGTTCCAAGTCAGCCGTCTTTGTAATGAAAATTATTGTATCAAGGTGCACAGGTGCGGTACGCTGTTCGTGGTAAGCCGGTACGGCAAGGTTCAGGGGATTACGTGTTCGAGGGTGAGGTACGGGTAGTGTAAAGGTACCTTTAGGAAATACGCGCTGCCCCTGACCACCGACATATTATTGAGAAACCAAAGATAGCCAGTTCAAAAACCGGAGCCAGGGTACATTAAACAATACTCGGCATAATCCCCCCTCTCTCCTATGGCCCGAAAAACTCCGTATAGCTTTAACAGCGAGGAAGGGAAGGACAATGAAAATAGTAAACAATTGAAAAAAAAGTATAGGTAAACTAGCAATATCCAATTTATCTCTTAAATATATTGGCAAATCAGAAGCACATAATGTCTCCATATTTATTTTCTGAGGAACCTGCAATTCTCGGACTGAATACTGACATACGAAGTTCCCTTTTTTTAAAAAGTAATACACAAAAACATTTTATAATTCGTTCTTTTCAGAACAGAAGAAAAAAATCGTTTATTATTTAAAACAATCTGCGGCTGTTTTGAAACATTTTTTTTTTTTAAGTATAAAGTTCCTGAAAGGATTTAGGGATTATGCGAGGTATTCTAAAAATTTTGGATCAGGGTACATTATATTTATAATTATATTATGGTTAGACTTTGTCCAGGACTGACCTCTAGTTCCTGCAGTTGTTGCGGATTCCGCATTAGACGCATTGACATGCGCCACCTTCTCTTAGGAAGAGATTTGAGGAGGGGAAGACAAGAAAGTAAGTGGAGTGATATAACGGAAGTAGGGCAAGAAGAAGAAGAATCTGGAACTTGGCGGAAACGGAAAGTGGCTTTCTTCCTTTCTTCTCTCCTCTTCCAAGTTGACTTTCTTCTCTGTTTTTATGTCACGCCCCGCTCAACCGCGACCGCGTCAAAGGAATTAACGCAAATCGTTTATGCCCTTCCATGTCTCTCCCGATTAGCTTTCTCCTCGAAGCCTTTACGAGCATCGTTAAACGTTTAATAACATCGTTAGGGACTTGTTTTTATTTCTATTTCTTCCCACCCCTTCTCTCCTTCTCTCTCTCTTTTATGATTATATTATGTCTTGTGATACATTCACAAATTAGCAATCTATAACCTCTACAAATTGCTTATTATATTCTTAGATTTTATTAATTAACTTAAATAAGTGAGTTAGTAGGTATTATTTACTTCAAATAACAGGACGGTTTCGAACTATCACATAATTAGGTCACTGAAAATAAATACATACATACATACATAAATCATCTATGAGTTTCCTTTAAAATATAATAATAATATTTTCGTTTCCTAACATAAGGAATGTAGATTTTTTTTTTCAATATTTTTATTTATTATTGATATAGAAAGATTCGGCCTCATAATATCTTATTTTTTAAATAACATTAAAAAAAAAAAAAATGCTTAATAGTATTGGGGGTTAAATACTTAATTTAGAACGAGATTGTTTCGGAATTCGTCAGACGGCCTTGCATAAATAAATAAATGCTTCATTTATCGAACTTGACGACCTAAAAAGAGTTATCTGAAACTATAACATGCAATCTCTGTATCGGGTCGCCCCATATAGGTACATGTTTTCGATCTATATAAAAAAAAAAAATATATAGGAAAGAAAACAGATTTAAATTCTGAATATTAAGTGTAGTTTTTTTAGTAAATCGAAAAAGTTTTACGTACTTTTTCGATTTAACTCAACCTCAACGTTTAGTTTAAGAGTAAATTTTTTAAATTACTGTAAGAAAAACTAATTTTGATTATATAAAAGCGTAAAGATTGAATTTAGAATATCTTTCTGAGTAAATACGATAATGTTAAAAGAATGCTTTCATTTCCAAATGATCTGATCAGATACGATTCTAAACTGAATGAAAAAAAATTATAAGTCAAGAAAAAAAAATTACAAATATAAAGTTTAACACTGTTGATATCATCATCATTTCAATTTTCTTACATTGTTTTATTTCTCATAAATTATTTTTTTTTATCATCCTTAAAATCTCTTGTTTTCATCTTCTTTTTTTTTACAAACATAAACACACCCAATTACATTATTGTTCATTAATTTCTTTTTTTTAACCTCTGAATATTTTTTTTTTTTTTTTTATTTTATTTTGTCTTTCAAACATTTATTCGCACCTGTCAGCCGTCTGCGACAATCAGCGAATCCGATGGCTGCAGCATCGCAATACTATTGAAGGCATGTATGGCTTGAAGGAAGGAAAGTGCCTTGCAGCACCTCTTTCCGGGCTTGACAATAAATTCAGGAGAGGAGGTCTCTCATCCAGCTTCTTTTTAGCCGCCTTCGAACGGGCAAGTCAACCGTGGCCATGTCGTGAATTAATCTATTGTTATGTCCATCTAATTTAACAAAGAAGCGTGAGTAAAGCGTTCGTATATGTTGTTGGATAGTCGGTTGTTGTAAGTCTGTATGTAGAGTTTGGTTACTTACGTACCTGGGAGCGTCCGTAATTAGTCTTAAAATTTTGGATTGAAAAGTTTGTAATTTTTGTAAGTGTGCCTTTTTAGCTGAGCCGAAAATCTGTGAGGCGTATGTCCAAATGGGTTTAAGTAAGTAGGTGTAAAAAACTATTTTTTTAAAATTACAGTTATATAGTTGTAGAAAGATATAATTGATCACATATTAACCTAGTAAGTAATCTTATATGACATTTTTATTGCTTTATCTCTTATAGGAATAATCATCATTTGGTTGGAAGATGCGGAGTATTATTCGGATAAATTATTCCGAAGGATAATTTACAACTAATTTCATAATTAATTAATCATTATATGGGTCATTCTCCCAATACATACGAATTTATGGCCCAATGAGATTAAATTATTTGTGTGAAATTTCTAATAATTCAATTGCATCCACTGGTTAATAGTAAACCTCAGCTTGTAGTTCAAGAATTTTTATCTCAGTAACAATCTGTTTATAGGCCTAAATTTACACTTAAAATGTCAATATCTATCTCCCTCACCTGTCCCAAAGCTCAAGTTGCTGACTTAGACGGCGGAAAAAAGATATGTATTATTTTATTTATAACCTAATTTTTTTTCCATACTTGTTAGAAAGTCTTATTTATTTGGTTTTAGGATATATTGCTATTTTCGAATTATAGAAAAAAAGTTATGATCCATAATCTACCTGTCCCATAGATGCAACCTATCTCCCTCGCATTTTTTTAAATCGGGCCTCAATACTTTAGTAACCTTTATTTCATTATAATTCATTGTTGGCAACATTGTAACAGATTCCCGCCTCAACAAGGATAACCTTTTTCACAGAAGTTCTGCTCTAGTTTCCTTGTGAGGGTGTTTTTATCGATTATAACAGCGAGTGTCGTTTCATCTCCTATCTCCCTCACCCACTGATATTTCCTTAAAGGTGAGTTTGTATCACGTTATATTACAGTTAATTTGTAGGTTTTCAAGGGATTTCAGTAACCCATAAATTTTGTTGATAAGAGACTGACATGGAATGGTCTATGTGAAATTGATTTTCAGGTTTTTTTTTAGCACATTTAAATAATACTTAGAGATTAAAAAGACTTACTTCACACGTAGTGGGTTTGTTTGTTTAACGTCCCTTTATGCAACTAAGGTTAACCGGACGATGCTACAGTGGAAGTCCTAAATTTTGCATATCCACGTATAATTAGGATATGGATCTTTAAAGAGTACTTGACGTCGCACAGGCTCGGGTCCTCTATTTTACGTCCTATCCGAGGGAAGCTTTTCGCTTACAACTCGCAAACGAAGGAATTAATCGAAAAATTTTATGTGACCGAAAATGTTCTCCTTGAAAACCTGAAAAGATTGACACCATTTAGAAACTTCTATGACTATTTTCCTCGCAAAAACCGCGGTTTTGCGCTTATAACTCGCAATCGAAGGCCAAATGAGTGATACAATACAACTTTGTATTGTAAGTAATAATACTACTAATACAGTGTAATATTAATACTGCTAGATTAATCTGGGATCATTAAGGTCAGTTCATCATATGTTGATAATAGAAATATTGTTTATCCGAGAATTTTATAACCTTTTCACGCCGAGGCATCATCCACAGTTCTCACTAATTGAGTTTTCAGTAAATTAATCCCTAAATTAATTCCAGCTAATCAGATTCGGAACCCTTATCGTTCAAAGTTTTTTTATTACGCTATTTATTCAAATTGTATTCATTGCAATATATAATTTCAAAATATAGTTTTCCATGTGTTAGTTATACAGTGGCTCACAGTCAAAATGATGCAAACGAATATTTTTATTTCAAATGCTATTTACTTCCTCTTTGTTAAAATTTAAAAACCAATGCACATGAGGGCATAATGGTTCATTGTCATACATTAAATTTATATAATCAAATCAACTCAACAGCAATTATAGAAAGAGAAAAAAAAATCTTCATTAAAACTCGTAGGGATTGAAGGTCACAGTGAAAAAGATGCAACGTTTACTTCTGTTTAGAAAAAAGTGAAAGTAACAAGTATTCTTCAATTATCGGGTAAATGAGTTTATTAACCTTTTAATTTCTTTTCATTCTTTCAATGGAAACAAAAATAAACAATATGAATACTAGTAATCAGTCTAGTTCGAGCTTTTGCTTAAAATGGGTGCGCAAACAACTATTCGTGAACGAGAAATAGTGATTATCAATTTAAAAATGAACAAAACACAACAAAAAATTGCCTCTACTATCAATAGGAGTTATGCCACCGTTCAAAATATTATTGAACGTTTTAAAAACTAAAATAGAATAATACGAAAAGCTAGTGTGAGTGCAAAACATTTTTTTACTGGTAATGATGAACGTTGGATTTTGCGCCAAATAACAAATAATCCAAAATTTGGTGCTCCAAAGTTGACCACATTAGTTAAAAAACATTTAATTGAAATGGTATGTGCTGAAACCATTCGAAGGGTCTTAAGAAAAAACCAATACAACTGTAAAGTTACATGGCAAAAACCTAATATCACTGACAAAAATAAAAAGCTTCGAATCAATTTTGCTAAGCATTGTTTAACAAAAGACATAGACTTCCGGAAGTGTTCAGTATTCGAATGAGCCAAAATTTAATTTGTTTGGCTCTGATGGAAGACGTTTCGTCTGAAGAAAGTCAAATGAAGAGCGCCATGAAAAAAATCTTTGCCAGACCATCAAACCTGGAGGTGGTCATGTCATAGTTTGGGGGTGTATTGCTGCCTCGGTGGTAGGAAATCTTCATTTTATTGAGGGAACAATGGATAGACATTTATATTGTCACACCCTGAAAGAAAAAATTTAAAGCAAGTGCAACCGAGCTTGGAATAATAAATAATTTTGCTTTTTATAGTGATAACGACCCCAAGCATTCTTCTCATCTTGCAAGAGAATGGTGTTTATATAATTTATATAATTTACCCCAAAACTATAAAAACACCTCCCCAATCACTAGACCTAAATGTCATAGAGAATTCATGGAGTAAATTAGAAGCAGAAGTGACAAAACATAAGATATCAAACAGAGGAGATCTCAAAAAGGTGCTACAAGAAGAATGAGACAATATAAGACCACCTTAAACAGAAAAGCTTGTCCAATCCATGTCCAATTCTTCGAATGAGATAATAAAAGATAAAGGCTTACCTACAAAGTACTCAAATTCAAAATATTTTTGATTTTTTGGATGTTTTTAATTTTGCATCATTTTCACTGTGACCTTAGAAGTGTATATTTATTCATGAGGTTTGAGTTTAATTTTAGGATTTGATCTCAAATAAGCTTTTAAGTATTGTCAATTCTAGCCTAATGTTTGTACTTTATATTTGTAAACAAAGATTGTTGAAAATAAATGTTGGCTTGGTATAAAATAGTTTTTTTTTCAAAGTTAATTCCTTGCATCATTTTGACTGTGAGCCACTGTACGTCAAATGAAATGGTATAAAAAAAAAAAAAAAAAACTTTACCGATAATAGCTCAATTATTTGGGTTTATTCAATAATTCCGTCAAAGTCATGGGCTATTTCCGATTTGAAGTTGAACAGAGTGCAAACATTGGAAGATTGTGTTGTATTGTTTTATATTCAAGCTACACAGCAAAAGCTCTCTGATCTACTTCTAAAATTTCTTCCTCGTTTGATCATCAGGGTAGCTAGATTTTTGCTACCCTAGATTTTAGCTAGATTTTAATAACTAGATTTTAGCTAGATTTTAAATTATTAAAATACAGGGATTTGTAAAGATTATCTATTAAAATTACAAATTATTATAATGGGGTGTGGAACCCTAATTGGTTGCTTATCTGGTTTTGTACTTTAGAACAGAAGAAGCTGACAATCAATAAAGTATTTTGAGGTCTATATTTGATCAACATTTATATCAGTATAGTAGTTTTTTCAACCTCTGTGCAACGTTCAGTTTATTTCGTCAAAAAAAGTCTTCTGGTAACATATTTAAAACAGAGTTGTAAACTTTTATAAGGCAATTCAACAATCGCTTTTCAGCGAAAAAAATACTTTAAGGTTTAATGGGAAGATTCAGAACTACATCAAGAGGTTTTCGGAAATAATTGTCGAGGCATGGTGTGTTAAACTATGAAGAAAAAGAAAAAGAGTTTCTTTATGAGTGTGAAACAGACAATAACATTTTGGATTTTCCTAGGAAATGTTGGACCAAGAACTCTTTTTGTCTGGGCTACATATTTAAATATCAGCGTTGTCAATTTCACAGCTTTTCAAAATGAAGTTCCTACCATTCCGACCACAATGTTCAACATAAAAGTATCATTTTGCCACTAGAAACTTTGTGAAATGAACCTGAGAATTTTATCTGAAGAGAAAAGATCGGCCACGGCCGGGATTCAATCCCGGATCTCCGCATAACCGTTTCCATGTCAACCATCTCTCTTCACTAATCCAAAGACCAGCGGATTTCTCCACTTTGTAGTGTTGTAGACAATGGTCTAAGGAAAGGATCTAATTGACAGATTGTCATTTTTAAACATTTATTTATTAAATTTATATCTAGATATTTAAATATGGATAAAATATTGGGAAAGTAATTGATGGCCTTGATTCGAACCCGTACGTACGCCCTCTTAAACCATTACGATTTTTTATATTAATAATAATTAGTATTTGTGACTGAGACACAGTATGTAGGTATTGCTTGTCTTCGAATATGATATTACATATTTATGACAAAGAGGTTTCTACCATACAACTTCAAAACTAATCTAGAATAATTGCTCGCAGTAGTGTATGCAGCTGAAATTTATGGGATAAGTTGGGATGGAATTTTCAATGAAGTATTACAAAAAAAATATTCTCCCTTTTTTTAGTTTTCTCCATCGGCCTTCCAATCACTGTTCATTTCCCTGAGCAATCCATCTCGAACCAGTTCACACTAAGAAGCTCAGAATCAATTACAAATATATATAGGTATCTATGGGTATTAATGCTCATAGATTTTTTTTAAACTACTACTAACGTACTTTTATAAGTTTATATTGGTAATCATTAGGATTGAATTATTATAATATTGATGTTTCGGCAAATCAATGCAGACCATCTTCAGGATTGTAGAAGCAATAACAGGCTACCTTTTTCTACCCCAGAAACCATACCAAAGAATGCCTACTTCATTGGTACCTTAGTTTTCAATATTAATATATCAAGAATGATGGAGGTTGGATATTGTTGGATCCACCCTAGACGGAGGCTGTATAGGAAGGAAGACGGATGATGCGACCCTGAGCTAGGTCACTGACAGGGAGGTCCGAACCCTCTGTAAACCTTGAGGTCCCTCTTGTGTAAACACCTGTTTATTCCCAAGATGGCTGGCGGGTCGGCAAATATTGCAACCGCCTTTTCCTCCCTTTTTAAGATAGGATACCACTTCTTACGAATACACCTGCTTCTCTCATAGGAAACAGTTCTAGTCGAAACGTAATTCCCTTCTGAAATAATTGCAATAACTGAGCCTAGCGTTTTTTTTTTCATCTTTTTTTCCCAGATTATATTATAATGAGACTCTTATGGGGAAAATCGGCGGTTTTGGACCTAACATGTGCCATTATCCTAGGTTGAGAACACCACTTGATCACCTGTCAAGAAATGTTAATAATAATTCGGTTCCCGAGAGCCAGACTGCCCTAAGTCCATTTTTATCGTTTTCGAATTAAGGGTTAATCTTTATTAAATGTAAAACGCTGATATTTTTTTGTGTACGTTTTTATTTTTTCCAACTGATCACACACACAAAAAAAAGTTTATATATTCATTACTATCACAAAAAATGTAAATTAATGTGATGATTGGAAGGATGAATCATCCGAACACATGTACAAAACATCATTTTTTTTTTTTTGTAAACCTTTAAATAAATAAAATACTTTTTAATAATAAATAACATGCTGATTTCATTGACACTGTGAACATAATCGATTCTGTTAAGTCCAGAGTTAAATGAATGAATTTTATAGAAACAATCTATGAAATTGGACTTTCCTTGGAAGAGGAAAGACAGTATTAATACTATTGGAAATCTGTTCATATATTTTTCAAATCACACAAAATTGATAATTCGGACTTGACACAGTACGGCTCTGAGGTATCGAATTATTATTTTAATCAATCGTTTTCTTTTCTTTCTTTTTTTTTTTTTTTTTTACTTTCCTTCGATTTTTACAGAAATAAAGATTTTAATACAGATAAAGGAGCAAACATTTTTTTTAAATATATATATACACTATGAGGAATAAGATATGAAAGGGTTTGTTTTCTGTTTCGGACGCTCATCAGTTAATTAATTAAAGTAAATATAAAATCCTCACTTTATTCCTGAATACAAAGAGTTTTATTTTTTTTTAAGTTTTTAGTTCCCACAAAGAAGTTTTATTTTATTATATATTTTTTCAATGGTTCAGACTTATGCTAAGCGAAAAAAAATATAAAAATAATCTAAATGATCCCTCCCATCCTTTATTAATTCTTATTGTATCTATATTGAAGGCTTTAAAAATCAATATTTTACAAGGGCACTATTTAAATAAAACAAACTTTAGCATAAATCATGTATTTTAGAATTTTTTAAAATGACTTTTTATGTGTTTCATAACAAGTGAAAATTTCTTCTAGCTCGTTTTAAGAAAAACATTTCAATTAATATTTTCAAAAATATAAAATTTTCCTTTATTAATTATTATAATGCCTATAGTTTATTATAATAAACCCAAACAGACCTTGAAATACCCAAAATAATGAAAATAGAACTTTTTTTTTCTTTCGACCAAAAACATTTTCGAAATCACGGGCCATATGGTTATTGAAAGGAACTAAAATTTTGTAACTAAAATATTTTGCAATATTTAAAACTTTTTTTTTCCACCAAACGAAGTATATTTGTTTTTATTTTCACAGATATTTTACTAGTACAGTTAAATGTGTATCTGCTATCATTACATATTCCAAAAAAAAAAAAAAAAAAAAACGTACAAATTCCTTTGTTCAAGAGAGTTTGAGTTAGATTTTAAAAAATATTTCATTATGGGTTGGAGTTAAATTTCAAGGAAATATTTCCATTCCATTTTATTTATTCTTTCTTTTATAACTTTTGTATCGATGAAACTTTTATTTTATATCCATGCCTTGTTAGTTTTTTTCTCCTTTCTTGACAAACTGTCTGTCGATTTCTCAACACCTCTGCGACAAAACATTAGCCACATGGAGTAGCTTTATTATGGCGAAGATTTAAATGTCATCGGGTCGTTCGGACTTAAACGTGTATCTGATCTGATTTCTTAACATCCAGTTACGCGTGGAATATCAGACCAATACGTTTCTTGAAATTTAATATACCACATCAATGTAAAAAAAAAAAAAATGGCTTTTTTAAAATTAAAAATATATATCTATTGAGAAGAATCCTAGTCACATAATAAAATTGTAATGTTGGCACGTTACAATATTCCTTATCCATAAAAAGTTATATAGAAGTATAAAGCTCTTTGTATTGTCACCTGGAAAATATTCAAAGTCCCGAAGTCCACTTTATTGCCCTGAACTGTAATGCTCCAAGCAGTGAAGCTTTTTTTACGTTTATTACGAACGTTACATAGTTCCAACTTCGTATGTATTTAAATGACACCTATGTACTCACTTAAAAATTGTTAAAAATATTTTTTACTTGCACTTACCTATATATATGAAATATATAGTAAGTGGAAGTATTGCGATCGTGAAAAATTTCGACTTCCTGTTTTCAACGGAAATGCACAAAAAAAAATTCATAAAAATGTTTAAATACATCCATGGCTAAGTCGTCTCACGGATAGGAAGTAAAATGGAGGTCCCGAATCTGTGCGATGTCAGGTTATATAATTATTATAGCTTATTATAACTGGATCGAAAAAACTTATGATTCCAATGTAGCATCGTCCGATTAGACTTATGGCATAAATGGATGTTAAACAAACAAGCCAGCAACAAAAAAAATTATATGCTACGTCACACTTTGCACATTGTTAAGTCAGACTTGCACCCCTATGCTATTACTGCTACTTGGTACTGAGGTTTTACCTAATTTCCTTGATGTAAAATAACTGTTTTTACATTCACTTACCTATATATGAAATATATAGTAAGTGGAAGTATTGCGATCGTGAAAAAATTCGACTTCCGGTTTTCAACGGAAATACACGTTTTGGGGTCCTCTGAGTCCAATTAACCAAGTCCCGCGAAATGGTCTGTGTGTGTGTGTGAACAGACTAGCTCAAAAACTATAAACCGTGCGAACCTGAAATTGGGTATTTGGTGTATGTATATGCCCGCGATGTGACAGCAAAAATTTCATCAAAATTGGTCAAAGGGAGGGGGTACTTTATTTAATAACTTTTTAAGTTTTTTTCGATTTTCTCAAAAACGGCTCTAACGATTTTGATTAAACTGAGTATTTGATCTATTTATATGCCCGAGATATGACTGTAAAAATTTCATCAAAATTGATCAACCGGAGGGGGGACTTTATTTAATAACTTTTTAAGTTTTTTTCGATTTTCTCAAAAACGGCTCTAACGATTTTGATTAAACTGAGTATTTGATCTATTTATATGCCCGAGATATGACTGTAAAAATTTCATCAAAATTGATCAACCGGAGGGGGGACTTTACTTAATCAATTTTGTATCATTTTTAAGTGTTTTTTTTTTATTTACTCAAAAACGGTTTTAACGATTTTGATCAAACTGGGTATTTGATCTATTTATATGCCCGAGATATGATTGTAAAAATTTCATCAAAATTGATCAACCGGAGGGGGGACTTTACTTAATAAATTTTGTATCATTTTTACGTGTTTTTTTTTATTTACACAAAAACGGTTTTAACCATTTTGATCAAACTCGGTATTTAATGTATGTATTTGCCAGCGACGTGACAGTTATACTTTCATCAAAATTGATCAACCGGAGGGGGGACTTTACTTAATAAATTTTGTATCATTTTTACGTCTTTTTTTTATTTACTCAAAAACGGTTTTAACGATTTTGATCAAACTGGGTATTTGATGTATATGAACATGCCAAAGATACGATAGCCAATATTACATCAAAATTGGACAAACGGAGCGGGCACTTTATTTCTTAATTTTTTTCCAATTTTTACCTTTTTTTCGATGATCTCAAAAACGGCTTTAACGATTTTTATCAAATTCGATATGTTTAATGAAAATTAGGTGTTCTTTAATATCAAGTAAGCTTTATCATTATTAAAATGTTCTGAGGGGGCTTTTTTGGGGGGGGGGGGGCTGGGGCCTTTTTTTTTTTTTGTTTGTGTCCTATAAAGTACCTGTTTTTGTTTATATGGAGAAATTAACTGTCTCTCGTTACGCCTAAAAATAAGAAATGGCTATATATGAGATATGATAAAAATAAAGAAAACATAAATAGGAGAAAAAAGAAAAATATTCAGTCAACTCATAAAACTCGTTGAGCCCACGCATGCGGAGTACGCCTTTAATGACAGACCATTGTTCATAATTAAAGCCGTTCTGTTCATTTGAGAAGTGGCAATTAACAAAACGCATTAGTTCCTAATCTACGTAAGTTGGTAAGTGAAAGTGTGTTGCGCGCACGCACCAGATTTTTTTTAATTTTAAATGACTTTGTGTCTATATTTTAGTTTAATAAAAGTGCATAAATTTGTACATAAATTACATTGTCTGAAGCAATTTAATAGAATTATCATAAAAAATTTAAATGATGCCCGATTCTGAGTTATAACCCCCCCTCTCCCCTGGCCGGGAAACCTCGTATAGCCTAAACGGCGAGGAAGGGAAGGAACCAAAGAAAAAATAAAATAAAGAATATTGATTAAGAATTATATGTGCTCATATTTTAACTTTTAAATATCAATTAGTATTATTTAAACAATTAATTGAGTCTTACAAGGTCAGAATACCTCGATCCCTTCCCCGAGATATAAGAACTTTACCATCCTGCGACCTAAACTAAATCCTGCGGAAGCCTTTGGTTGGTTATGTTCTGATCTTTCTCTTGGAAATTGTAGAACCTTCCAGGTTATCTTGTACGTAATTTACTGTATATTGGATGGTTATTGACAAATGGTAATTTTTTTTCCCCTTGATTTTATGGAAACGAGGATTAAATTAATTCATGATTGTATAGGATTAATTGATGATTGAATCGTCAATTCTATTAATTGATGAATTAATTTAAACATCAAAGAGGTTACTAACCGTCTAGGGTGCTAAATAAATTAATGTGTTAAAAATCCGCAGAATCGTCTGCGCACGGTTAAAAAAAAATAAATATTTGGACTTAACTTTACACTGTAGCCACAGATCTTTAAAAAAAAATCGAGTAAACATATACAGGAGAAAAAAAGAAAAATATTCCGACAACTCATAAAAAACTTTGAGTCCATGCATGCGCAGTACCCCTTTAAATGACAGTTCATGGGAAAGAGTATTCAAACTCATTGAAACCCGCATATTTTATGGGGTGACCTGTGGTGTAGTGGTTAGCATGGCAACCTACAATACTAAAGGACGCGGGTTAGCGTACCGTGGTGTTCCTTGGATTTTTTAATGGGAGTAAAAAATCCTTGGCTATGCTGTCCCTCGGGTAGGACGTAAAATGGAGGTCCCCGAGCCTGTACGATGTCAGGTACTCGTTAAAGATCCCTATCCTAATCATACCTGGATAGGCTAAATTTAGGACTTCCACAGTAGCATCGTCCAATTAGCCTTAGTGACATTAGGTGTTGTTAAACCAATCATATTTTATAGAATTATTTGTTTCCATGGTAACTAAATGAAGTTTTCAACAACTAGAGAAATAGGGAATTATAAAATCAGACGCGATGGAGTATTATGTTTGCATTGCCGAATAATCAGTAAAAACTTTTATTAAACAATAAATATTTGTAGCGTACTTTAGAGAGAAAATAGAAACAAAAATAAGGAAATGAATGTGGAAAAATGTGTGAATTTGAGGAATGGGCTAAACTTTTTTATCGAAACACGGCAATTTGTAATCTAAATAAGTTGAGTAAGTGAAAGTTGTATGTTGCGCGCTTCGAACCAGATTTTTTTATTTTTTTATTCAAGCTGTAAAAAAAAGTTGGAAATCCCTATTTTTCACCATAATGAAGCTTTTGTTTCGTTTTAGTTTGATTCAGACACTCCCTTACGTTATTTTTCTTTGTAAGTTCTTTAAATTATTGGTGGCATGATGTTTTCTGATTTATGAATTTCTTACCATTAGCGTTCCATTGTAACTATGTAAAATACAAACTACACCTTCCTCTTTCCTTGGTACACGATTAGACTATGCTTTCTCTATTTCTTCTCTAGGATTATCCATTATATATATTTCCCTTCCCATATTATCATCCTCTCACGCTGGAGCACTCTCTACAGCCGTAGCCTATAGAGGAGTATAGTATAGTTTAGTATAGGACTGGCTCTGCTATTGGGTTTCCTTATGAACGAGGCTGACTTCCCTTGACCGAGTTGCGACACTGGTTGAGCAAGGCCCGCAGGTGGCAGCTCCTTCCGCCGCTCCCAGATCCTTCTGCAAGCTCCGCCCCAGTTTGATCAGCTGTTTGCACTGTCAAATCCTCCCCCTTACCAAACTTACGGCTTAGCAAATGACAGCAAGGAACCGCTATCAGGTCTGGAATCTGTAAGCCGAACCGGCCTCTCAGTGTGCAAATAACTAAATACACGTATCTTATATATAGCTCAATAAAAAGCACCCGTATGGAAGCAATAAAATCCAAAAATGGATACCGTTGTGACAATTCCATACAAATTAAAACCCACCCCATTAATACCCGGTTATTTTCCTTTTCGAGCACCGAAGCAACATCTGATGCTAAAGTTTAAGTTTTTATTAATTTATGCAATATCCAACAATAATAAACAATAATTAAATATTTACAACATCCTTAATCAAAGCCTCACTCCTTTTTATTTTAATGACTGACGTTTCGGCATTGAAACCATTACCGAGTTTTGAATTTCTTATGACCATAAAATGTTTTTACAATAGGTTGATAAATAATTAGGATTTTCAGTTTGATCTTTTTTTATTTAGGAAATCAATGTTCTCATACATTGTTAAAAATTTGAGGGAAACTAAAAGTTAAAATAACTACGCCTAAAACAACTGTTGGGACATTTAATTCATCCTCCAACGATGTATTTTAAGGGTATTTATAAAACTTGCCAATTTATGTCATAGTTAGAGCGTAATTAGTTTTCACCTTCCAAAATATTGGGGTAGGACGCGGTCCCCCTCTCTCCCCAGCGGCTACGCCTATGCTTAAATTTGCTCTGTTGGACTCAAAAAAATAAAAAGTTATTGTAATAAAAAATATTTATATCCCAATGAATAAAAAAATATATAAAAATAAAAAGTTTTATAGATCTTTAGGTTTAATATGGCTCATCTTTATGATGTTCTTCTGAATAGGATCGGTATCTTTGCCTCCAAATGTACCCACATCCTTCAACATCATTACTACGATTATGTGCGCTATTGTAGAAGTTCTCTGTTTGTTGTGTTTTACATTCTATTTTTATAACCTTATATTTATATTTATATATAAAATTTTTGAAATGAGTAATTCTTACAAAATAGTTTATTTACTATAGTAATTATTATGTAATAATATATATTTTGTTATTTTCAGGTAAGGAATTTTACCTACTTAAAACGTCCCCAGACTCCTACTCCTTCATATCAGGTACCTAAATTAGATTTTTAGTTATGATTTTTTTTTTTTTTATTGGTAACATTTAAATTATTTTCTATGATAATGAAAATTATATAAAGAAACGAAATCCAGTTAGTACTTATGATAATGAAATGAAAATGAACGTAAAATCAAATCGTGAGTTGAGGATTTTTTATTTTATGTTTTCATTGTTACTGAAATTACAACGTGATTATATTTCTGGAATGTCTCTTAGAATTTCATTTCCTTTAATTTTTATTTTTTTGAATAGCAATACAAGAGTCCACTTATGCAACGTGCAAGAATATATAAGACAGACAATATATATTTTATTAAAATAAATATGAAAATAATAATAATAATTTGGAACATAATATGGAGCTAGCTATGGTTCGGCCAAAATTTTGCATCGGGCAAGTTTGACTGTTGGGTAAAAAGTTTCTATATAACTACAATGCCAATAGGCTTCTCCAAAATGATTCCGCATCGCAAAATTTATTTTACTAACCCATACATTTTACAAATTCACGAATAAAAATGTTTAATGGGAAAAATATATTAAAATTTTAAGTGCGCTATATAGACGTCATTATGTATATTCCAAGTTGGCTATTGAAAAGGTATCCTTGTAAATTTAGAAAGGACGGAATCTGATTGAAAGTTCCGGCGAAATATATGTATATTTCCCTCCCTAATCATTCCTACATTTCACAATAACCGTTCCACTTTCGGTCAGACCGAGGAAATGACAAAACGGGGAACGGTAGCGATGCGGGGTTTTGGAAGGCGGTCGTTTTGATGAAAGAGGAGGAAGGGATTTCACAGGTTGTGGTTCCATTGATGGAGCACAACGGAGAGGCCCGAGAGATAGGACTCGCCGCAGAACTAAGTCGGAGGTGGATAAGCAGTGAATGGCGAAGGAACAGGTTGATGGCCAGGTAGCTAACTGTGTCTTTGTGCCTGCCGGAGTAGGAAGTGGTCGGTCTGTATTGTATCTTCTCATTGCAGCTGTCTTAGAGCGAGGGGGCATTAGTGATTGTAGGTCTTCCGAGTCGTTCTGCGGAGTTATCTGGAAAAAAAAAGGTCTTCTAGGTCAACGCTAAAACACGTGGCACCTATAAATAAAAACTGGCTTTGTAATTGGCGATTGCGTTCACCATGGTATAAAAAACCGACTTTTACACATTCACCTTACACATGTACACATTTACACTGCACCAAAAAGCGGACAGAACAGTATGTGTTCGGCTATCTCAAAATACCGCCCTTTTCGATGATTGCATTAGTGTTGCTTTTGAGCTCTGGCCTTCTTTCGTTACAGTATATTTATTAAATTATTTTAATTAATCCAATCTTCAATTGTGGCTGACCACCAATTTTAAATTATTTTTAAATAATTTATTTTTTGAAGAGAAAAGATTTGGCTCCGCCGGGAGTCGAACCCGGGTCTCCTGCGTTACTAACGCAAAAGGTAACGCAGGAGACCCGGGTTCGACTCCCGGCGGAGCCAAATCTTTTCTCTTCAAAAAATAAATTATTTAAAAGTAACGCAGGAGACCCGGGTTCGACTCCCGGCGGAGCCAAATCTTTTCTCTTCAAAAAATAAATTATTTAAAAATATATTTATTAAAATAAGCCATGTGTGATTCTATTTTCTTGTGCTTCATTTGCATTCATTTTACTTTGATTCCAACTTGAGGGAAATTCAAGAACTTTCTCTATATTAAAGAAAGCCATATTTGTCCGCTGAAATGCGCGATTGACTGTAAATCGCGCCAAATTCTTGTTCGCATTTCGCTTTCCTGAGATTATCGATTCCGTCCAGTGTTTGGGCAATTGTAAATCCAACGTAAAAAAAAAAAAAAAAAATGCCGAATGATTTCAAACAGTTCAAAGATGTATGAAAAAGAAATTAGCATGAGCCCATGAAGAATTTTTTTTTCATTTAGAATTCCATTATTCAATATAGGAGTAATGAAATTTAGAGATTACTGTTTTTTTTTTTTTTGTTTTTTTTTTTTATAATTTTCTATTTATTTGAGGTTGGACAGATTTTAGCTAAGTATTTTTGTGTTTCTTTATTTAAGCCTCATTTTTTTAATTTATTGTTCTACGATTCGGCATTTACGCCATTGTCCAGATAACAATATCTGTCACCATAAAAAGATATTTTCGATTAAATAGGCTGAATGCCCTTGTCGGACAAAAATTAAAACTTATATTTTAAAAAAACAAACAGTCCTATTGTATTAATATACAATTATTAATTGTAGTAATATACAATTATTAATTGTAGTAATATACAATTATTAATACAATATATAGTGATAAACATGAACAGTTTGAGAATATTTATTGAATGACATAACTGAGCCACGTGGAAGCGTAAAATTACGACAGTAATAAAATCGGCAACAATGTATTGCTTGTGGGTAAATTTTCTTTTCCAATATTAGTCATTGACTTTAAGCACCATTATCCACTTCTACAGTGTAATCATTCTACAGAAAGTCCTTCCAGACTGAATGGAGTCCAGGTAAACACCCCCAATCAGGTGGGACTGTATGTTAAGTGGAAGGACAGCCTCCAAGCAAAGAGGTCATTAGGGGGGATGATTGGGGATTGTCTGGCCCGGGAAGGAGGAAGTGGTCACATGTGTTCTCGTCCGGCATCTGCGCCGGACATCCTCCGACCTCCGACTTCTGGTTTCCTCATCAAGGAAGTATTGGCAAAAAATATAACGGAGGGGGGAAATGTGGATGACAGAAGAACGCATTGAAATTCTTCCATTAAGTACACGCTCCCATTGTTCCTACGCAAAGTGTGTTCCCGAGATCGGAATTGACTGTAAGGGATTCAGGAAATCTGCTCGACAATGGACCATTCGGATGATAATGAGGACGGGACACGTTGAGCACTAAACCTGTTGGCTACAAGAAGTGTAGATCCAGGAGGTGGTGGATCCGAAAGGCCAAGGTCTTCGGTAGCCATGCCAACTTGTTAGATATCTCCGCCATCTCCTTCGTGACTTCGCCATCCTCCGGTCAAAAGGGAAAGCTCCCATCTCTTCAGATTACCAAGGATCCGACTCAAGGAATTTTATTATAAACGGACAACATATTTATGGTTATCCATTTCATGTATAATTGATAATACAAAATATGTATTTTCCATTCGTTTAAACCAATATTAAGAATACTCCGAAAGAAGGAAGCGGATCGGAAGGAATTGTCTAACAGTAGCCGCGAAAGAGACAAAGATGCGGAGTAGAACGAATATCAAAAGTACATCTCAATGATAAAGTAAAAAGTAAAATCCTAAAATCCTGTAAGAAATTTTGTTATTTCCAAATTGCAAAAAGTCGTTCCTCACTCGTTCCTTCATCGCAAGTACTTACGGTCTTGGAGATCCATAAAGTTAGCTGAAAACTGAGCTGAATTCAAGCCTTTTCAACATGAAAGACAAACTTTGCTTTCTGCATATTACGTGGAGAGAATTCATTTGAAAGATGTCCTTTAAACAGATATGGATAGGTATGCATTAAACAATCACTAAAAGCAAAATAAAGTAGATATGTAAAAAAAAGTTTGATCACGCACTTTCAACAAAACATGTGAGTGAGGACTGCCTAATGAAATATAATTAGTTCTCAAAGTAAGATAGAAATTTATATACCTAAATGACTCGTAACAAACCCAGTATCTGTATGATTTGCTTAGATTTAATTTAAGTTTTTTTTCGGTAGGTATTTAATCCAAAATGAAAAGATGAAATTTTATTGATCAGTCTCAGAATTTCGGCGTTGAAGCCTAAAACATAGAAGATAAAATAGAAGTAAAATCATACCCATTTCACTATTTAAAATAAATATGATATGAGTATAACATATTTTTATTATAATTATGAGATATGCTTTCGAGCTATCGGAAAAAATATATTTAGTAGGGTATTCGGTGCGAAGAAGATTGAGACAACTATAGAAATGTTGATGGCTACATTAATGGTACCGCGTGTCATGCATGCGCTAAATATGATTTAAGCGATTGCGTCCAGGAGAATGATATGAGCGTGTGAAGTTGTCCTCTCGTTTAAATACAGATCACTCAAAAAATAATCATTTCTATACAGATATTAAAACGGAATCATGAAGTAGAATTGTTTTAAGTCAACATTTTAATCTATGTCATTGACTTCTCTTCGCTTCAGGTTGGTTTCTACTAAATTTTTTATTCGACATCCATTATTTCCTCGATCCTCAAATCCTCTTCGAGATTACGGCTCCCCCGGATTGAGAAGAACTGGATGGAAGGGAGAACGAGGAAGAACCCCGAGCGCGGAAGTAGCCCAGATATCCTATTAGCTTGAGCCCATTTAAAAGCTCCACGACTGAAACAAGATTTTCTGCCTTGGCCCTGTAAGGCTTCCTGCACTTGTACGGATTTCGGGATAACTCTCTTCTACAGATTGCTTCTAGTTGTTCTATTGATGGCTACATCACTAAGCCTTCTTTAGAGGACATTTCATTGAGGGCGAAATAGATTTATAACATTGTTTTCCGAATTGAAAAATAATTCGTAATCAATGTGGCACTGGACTTTCCAAGGCGAGGATCAGAGGGAAAAATGTATTATTCATGTACATATAGGTAGTGGCATTTAGCACAGACGAACTAATACAAAAGATATATAATAAAACAAAATATATAAAAATGGCTACTTGTGTATCCTAGTGTAGGCGTGAAACCTACACTTGGATTTACAACTTGTGTTTTCATTGTTTATTGTAGTGTTATTTGTTCTTATTTTATTTTATTGACTTTTTTTTTTTTTTTATTAATAAAATGATAACGATTCTGTAATCACCTTTTTCTTATCGCAGCATTCGACGTCCACTCGCTTCGCTAGCTCTAAAGGAATTAAAAAACCTCCAACGGGTTCCATCAAGCTGAATCTAGGCAACACTGAACGGCAGGGTAGTTTACGTCTACTAATTTGGCAGCGATATTATAAATAAGATGATTCTTTCATAAATGTTTTAAAAAAAGTTTAAATATTTTTTCAAGAATTATCAAATTTTCTCTGCTATCTCTGTGGAAGACCACTTAAAGACCCTCAGACGTACATTACTTACATTAGCTTATTCGTCTCTCTAGAGATATACTCACTCTACATGATTCCTGTTGTTTATCTATCGATTCATAGACAAATTAAGATTATAATATCCTGAAAGTTATACAAGTGCATATAATTATGTATAAGAGAATTTTGATTAATGGAATTCAAATGGGCAATCATTAATGCAACTATTCCTGATTTCTATGAAAATATTGATAACCTTTCATTATTTTCAATGATGATCCAGGCGTGAATCCTATATATAGCAAGAATTTGTATTTATTCTCTTTCATATCTTGATTTGAATTATTAACTTTTTTTTATACATATCCTATATTAATACTAACCAACCATTTTACCTACCTACCTTTCAAATAATCGGGCATTGTTTGTAATCATTCTTTTATTTAAAAAACAGTTTAATTAAAGTTCAAAATTGGCTTTGTTTTATATTAACTTTTACAAAAACATTGCTTTGTTTTTAGGAATCGGTGCTCGTTTTTGTTTCGGTATTGATATACATGTGTGTAATTAAAACGTTCCTGAATTTTTTTTTTCTCGAAAATCCAATCTCAGTAGGATTTTATTAACAACTTCGATCATTATATCATGCCAAATATTAATAATTAAAGATCATTTGTGTAAATAATCCCTCATTAAAAAGTGGCCTCGATGATATTTATTAGCAACGTAATTAATTCTTCAATTTCACCATTGCATCTGAAAATTCACCAGCTACAACCCGAATATGAAAGAGTTTAAGTAAAATAAAAAAAACACATCTGTAATGGCCTGAATTTTTGTTATAAATCTTTGTTACAGGAAAAAAAAAACAAAAGAATTTGGTGCTTTATAGCATTTATCTGTAAAATTTTCCATTTGGAGTATGTTCTATTAGAGGCATTGGAACATGAGCACAATTCTTTTTCACGATTAATTAAAAGAACTTGTAGATCTTTGATCATGAATTCCGGGCTATGGATGAAACCAATTAATTTCGAATATTTCATTCAACGCGCAATTTAGTTTTCTTTTATTTCAAATAGAATACATTTTTTGTGCGACGGAATGTTTTTGAATTATCAGCAAAAACTTTTAAAAATTACAAAAAAAAATAGATCGTGATTTTTAGGCCACAGAAACTTCCCCCATAGGAAATTCGTATGTATACTTGGTTTTCCCATGATGTAAGCCTAGGTATTTAGTTCAGAACATGCTATGAACTGCTACATAATACTAAATATACATTTTCCTTGGACTGAAAGATTAAAGCATCAGTGTTAAGATTTTTTTTTTTGCTTGTTCCTCCAGTGCCGAATAATACAGGCCTGTCCCTAAAATAAAGGTTCAGAAACAACTTATGAAAGACAGAAAAGTTTATTTACACATAACGGAAAATAAATTGTGACCTATCTCAATACAAACAAGTATTTTCTTGAATTTTCTATTCCCAAATATATGTTGGAAGTTTATATGTTGGAGAATGTGGAGTTTCGAGACAGAAATCCGGTGAGGAATGATTCATATCGGAAATGGCCTGCTGATTACTAATTCTAGATATGTAGGTGTTATAAAATGATGTTCTGGCTTAAAAATAAGAAAAATCCGCAGGTTTGTTTCGTTTGTGTCTTGTATAGACTCTTTGTAAACTTTGTGAACACCAAAGTAAAACTATAATTAAGATAGTTATTCCAGTGGCACTAAGATGGGAATATGACACTGCTAAACCAATTTTATTATAAGAAATTAACATTAATAACCCAATCATTATTAGCAAATACACATTTCTAAAGGGAAATAAACGAAACTGAAACAAAGTAGACTTAAGGAATGGGTTTTAGAGATATTTTCAGTATCAAAATCTAACTGAAGATCAATTTGGTTGTTTGTTGTGAAATATGATTTGTTTTTTTCGTCAATGTACCATTTATTGAACTCAACATACATATTAAGGTGACATATTTCGACCGGAAACAAAGCGTATAGATAAGCTACCTAAGAAATCACTTTCAAGGAAGATTATAACTCGTTAAATTCCAAGCGCTGGTTTGCTTATCTCACCTAAAATAAGGTTTATTCTGATTTATTATTGAAATAATCTCTTCCTTGTCTCGGTATTGTGACAAATAAATAAACCGACGTCACTGTCTCAAAATCGATCAGTTTTTTTTATTTACTTGCTGAAAACCTTAATAAAACTCTTTGTATAAATGGTAAAGCAGAAGATCTCTTGGCAATTATTTTGTTATTTAAAAATGCATCAGGTTAATGAGAAAAATGTATAATTTTACTCCATATACTTAAAGAATATTAGAACATATATTGATAAAAAATTATATTCCACTAGGAATGAATACGGTTTTTTTTTTTTATATATATATAAAATAAAATTGTTCACATAGCAAAAATAAATAAATGATTTCTTTGTAATTATGGTTAATAGCGTGATTTATCATTAAACCTCTCGGTTTTTTTAACTTTTACAGCATTTCAGAATACTGTAATTACAAATTTCAATTTCAGTAACGATTTCGGTTCTTGGAAAATTATATAAAAACAAGTTTTACATTATTTTTATTTTTATTTGAGGTTGAGGTCATAATCCACCGTATTTGAAGCACAAGCCTTTTTTTTTTTTTTTTTTTTTTTTATGTATAGTGAAAAAATCAGTCTATGACGGTCAATAGCGGCATCACATCGCTTGATAAATTCAAAAATTACGCAAGAGTACAGAGTTAAATGATACATAAGAAAATACGTTAAAATTATCATCAACATCGGAAAAATATATATATATATATTAGTACCATCAAAGCAAAACAAATTTGTTTCAAACTCTAGTTATATCACTTTATTATTACATTGGAACATTATTTTTGTTAAGCTCGTGAATAGTTCAATTTAAGCTCGAAATATCTTCTAAATAATAATAATAATTATAATTTTTTTTTTTAAGCATTGGATAAATATTTTAGATAATCATGAGCTAGATGTCCATCATAACAAAACCATTGTTTCCATAAAAATATAAATAAATAATTATATCAGTTTAATTAGTGTTAACGTGTCAAGGTTTCGCTCTATAATTTAAGGCACAAATTTTATGTTAAAAGTAGCATTCCGACTATGGGGATGTTTATCAACAGTATCCTTTAGGGGGGCTTACCGTACTATTTAGGACGAATTTGAAACTATGTTTTACGAGAAAAAAAATTATTTTATGAATCCGAAAACGGTCCATTATTTGTAAATAACAAAAAAAATCCTTGTGCCAATTATTAGACGACAGTTGAAGCAAAAAATTGATTTGATGCAACTTTCACGGTCGAAAGGTATTTTCTAGGTCGACTCTTACTTCCTTTTCTACTTCCCGAATTTCTGATATATTGTACTCCGGCTCTCTCCCGAAGTGAGAGCGAGAACATATCTCAATTCTTCGGTTATTTATTCTATCGGATATTTCTTTTCCTTTCTTTTTTTTTTTAATACTAAATTATAATTAAATTTTAAATAATTATTTAAGAGCTATTAAAATATTAAACATTTTAATTTATATTTTTATGTATGCCAATAAATAACTAATGTCTCTCTCTGATTCCTGAAAAATTCAAAATTGACGAGCATTGCAAATCATTTGTTTAGTTATGGTTGTTATTATTTAAGTAACGCAAGCTTGCATTTCTAGTTTCTAGATAATTATAAATAAAATTATTGGTCTCATAAAAATATATTTCAAAAAAACGTAATTAAAAAAATCTATTTGGTTATCCCAAATTCAAAACATTGTTTAAAAACTGCTCTTTTAGATTGTTTTAAAAATGTGCCGATTTACTTCATCGAAAAAATCAATAAAATAACAACAATGTTAATTAGAGCCATCAATGGTTGGTATATTTACAATTTTTATTCTTAATACTGTTTGATCTGTGTGTAATTTTTGCTATCAGAAAAATTCGAATTACATCAGATTGCTAAACCCCCCTTTGGTATAGACCAGATTATTTTTTTCCGCACTGTCACTTCACGTTTAAGGATTTACTAACGTCGGTAAATTATGAAGGGAAACACTCACTATCTTTATGATATGAGATAAATTCACTATGGTTGCTACCATTATCGTTGCGTTTTTACCTTAAGCTATCTCGAAATAACGAGATATTATTTCGTAATGGAAGCTCTATCGTCATTATTGTATTCCCTTCGATTATCTCAGAAAAAAAAATTAATTAATGCATACAACAGTGGTCACCTAATAATTAGCTTGGAGGAGAAACTTGAGTAGTCTCTCAAATATTAATACTAAATGTGTTGTACTATTACTAATTACTGATAATAAAATATACTAGCTGGCCCTTGCGAATAATTCGCACACATAACTAAAATCATTGACTCAATAGGCAGAATCTGAGACAAATCAATCAAACCATGTTATACAAAAGGAAAACAAACAAGAAACCGGCTATTTTTTTCTATTTTAATAGCATTTATTGATTTTTACGATGGCATAATAACATAATACATCTAGTAAAACAATCTCATGAATAAACTGGTAGAGAAACCCATCGATATCTCTCTAATAATAATTCTCAATCATCAAGAAAGTTATAGCGTACCCATTTTGCGGAACTATCCATCATGCCTTCACTGGTACTGCTTGAAAGAAGGGGAGGTGATGAAACAAAAAAGTTGAGAATCCCGAAAAGAACATCTCATATCTTTTGTAGGGCCATAAAGGATCGAAAAACGTTTTGCCGAAATTATCTTTGTACTCTATTGTTCAATCTAAAAAATACTGAGTAAATAAAAGAATGCAACCTACCAAATTTGAGCTCGTTAGGTCTAAATGGGTTGACGAAGCATGGTTCGAAAAACAATAAATATACTGAACAACCTCCAAACCACCACTTTCGTGTCCTAGGTGATCTGACACTGATATAAAAGTACCCCTATCCAATTCCGATGCATGACCTTCGATGCACTAGAATAGTATAATATTTTTGGTGGAAAATACGACTGTCCTATATTTTTGCGAAATGTATTACCGCATTTACTGAAAAATATTTCTATGATTGCCGACAAACAATTGTGAATACAAGACATCTTGTATTCACACTCAAACAGTATTAAAAGATATGAAAATAGTATTAATATATTTGTCCATTATATCATCAATTTTTTAACACTCCTTCATTCTTAGGTGTTTCTCATTAATAGCAAAAATATTAAAAATGTATCTAGTATTTGATTAGTCCTGTCAGAAAACTGTTGTTTACCAAAATAATAATAAAATAAAAAAAAACTCTTTTCTTTAAATCACCGACATTTTAACTGCAATTGGTTAATTTCCACATTTTTCTTTTTTTTTTTCAACTGAAGGTAATATTTTAAATAATCCCCTATTTTCAGAGATTTATATATATAAACGGATCACTTGCTATTCACCGAACTAAAATTACACCTAACTGCTATATCTATTGTTTTGTGTTAGTTTCTGATTTGAATTGCAAAATTCATACAATGGCATTTCAGAAACAACCGAAAACAATGATTCTGAACAAACAGATGGTACCCTATTCAAATCCAATTAACGTTCATTTGATCAATTTGTTTGCTAAAAATGAAATGGTTACACCATAGCTATTGTTAATTGATGAGTATGAATGAATTATATTAGTTGTTCAAATAATTCATTCGTATTTTTTTTTAATTGTGTATTTCATTAGATTCATTTGTTATTTAAAATATTACAAGTTCATAACGTTATTAAAATACTATAATTACTAACTTGTTCAAATTGAAATAACATAAACTTTATATATCATCTTCTAGCTTTAATAAGTAAAATTAATAATAATGGATTAAAATAAAATAATAAATAAGTTTACCACCTCAAAGGGGTGTTGTTAATAAACTTAAAGTACTCAGAATAACTAAAATATGTTCTGATTAAGATTCGCACAGTATTACATTTAGCATTGAGTGAGACCAGACGCATGTTTTTTGGTTCACTCGTTCCCAGTTTGGAGCTCACCAAACTAAGAAAAATTTTACATACTTCGGGAAACAGGTAGTTAAAAAATACATGTTTGGTGTCATTTCAGGCATAATTTATTCCTTTGTAAATTTTTGTATGGGCCACTTTATTGATATATCTATTATTTGAAGTAAAATGTGAAAAAGTAAAAAAAAAATGACACTTATAAATGTTATTTATTTTTTCATAAATATGTAATATAACCTAAACTAACCAATCATACTCTATACAAAAGTTATAGAGAAATTAATTCTGCCTGAAATGACAGCAAAGTTAATTTTTCTGAACAACTTTTTATCCGAACTACCTGAAGTGAAATTAATTAATTTTTTTTAAAATTTATCTTAATTTGATCAGCTCAAAAATGGGAACGGGTCGCCGAAAAGACGTGGGTATGGTCTCAATCAATGCAGAATTTAATGTTCTATATCTCTTATTCATATTGGGAGTAATTTAGGAGGTATATCCGTTCAAACGTTGAAAATTCGCCATTGAATGGTACACTAATAATCTTATGAGTATAGAAACGAAGCCAATAAATCCTTTTCTAGCAATTATTGCCGATTTTTCATCCCAGTCTACAGGGCTATAAAAATAATTAATAAAGCTTTTTGAAAATTTCAAAACAATCTTCCTGGCTGTTTATAGTAAAATAATAATTAATATTAGTAGGGTAAAATAATTTGTACTCATCCTTGGAGGGTTTGATCAAAATTAAAATTTTCCTGCGTCTTATTTCTGTTTGATGATGAGAAGATTACTATCAACCACTGATAAATATATTTAAAAACTAAAATGAAAAGAAATTTTGAAACGACCTTGTTGAGTTGACATCAAAAGCACTTGTAACACTATTGTTCCCCCAGCGCATCTCTCAAACCGTCCTGGATTCTTGAATGGACCCCTACACAATTGCAACATTATTAATGATTTACACTGATTATTATAGTAACCACAATCGATAATTATGCAACACTATGGCCAAATATCTTTTGTCACCCTTGCAATTACCGCTGTCTTTGGCATGGTGTCAAGCGGGAGGTGAAGTCATCCCTCTTATGTTCTCCCATTTTATTTAATAATTTTTTTATTTATTTTTTTTTATATTATATAGAAAAAAAGAAATATAGGTATATATATTTAATGAAATTCCTCGAAACAGATTTATGAAAAACAGGTCTAATAAAGTGGACTCTTTTTTTTATTTCTAAAGGAATTATTTTTATGAAGGTTCTTTCTCCCTCTCTCTCTCTCTGTAGGTTATTTCATTCTCCTTATTAAACAAAAGCTGAGAGAATAAATAAATCACGCCAGAAGGGCCTGTTCAGAAATTAAGGAGAGTTCTCAGAAAAAAAATATTAAAGCGCAATACAACAAAATATTGACAATATATATATATATATATATATATATATATATCAATTATTATTATAAATTCACCGACTAGGCACAAAGAACTATAATAAAATACAAAAATATGAATAAATTTTACCTATGCCCTTTTGATCGGAATTCAGCTCGGTAAAACGTTGTTTATACTAAGCGAACATCTTTTGAATTGCTTCGGAATTAGATTCTTATTCAAATGTTTACTGAAAAACTTTGAAGAACTAAAAATTATGACATATTTATTCCACTTTCTGTGAAAACATCATAAACCTAAATTAGGAAGTGAATGCTTTTTAAATATTACCGCAGAAGATTGATGTGAATTTGTAATTGTTTCTAATAGAGTAAAGAAAAGTAGCAAATTACTCCTCATGTAATTAAAGTTGTCTTGAAATCATTTTTCAAGTGCCCACAAGTTTCATTTTGTAGTTATGGGGAAACTAAGTATTTTTTGGTATTTGATTGGACACAATATTGGTATATATGAAGAATGTTCATACACAAGACAAGTAGATTTTGATTAAGCAATTTTATTTAGATTCGACTGAAGTTATTCTTGTTTCTCATATAAATCAAAGTTTATTATTCATAGGAATTTTATTAAATTAGGCGCTAACGTATGACTGATTATGATATTACTTCGTAACGCCTTAACTACATAATTGACAAAAAAACCCAACAAAAAATGTATAGTTTTTGAGTTATGCGTGAACTACGCTCCAGGACGTCCTTAGTTTCAACTTTTTAAAGCTAGAAGTAGCCAAATGATTTAGTCGATTCGATTGCAAATGGACGTCTTTTAATTTAATTTTAATTGCGATTTTTTTATTCTAACACGTCTTACCGTTCTTGAGTTATAAATGGTGTAAATAACAAGGATTTTCTTGTTGTTTATATAGATGAAAAGTTTCAATTTACTAAGAAAACAGTAAATAATATTATGATAGGCAAAATCGCTTTCCCTATAACATAATAAATAGTCTATTTTTCTTTTTAATTTTAACGTTTTTAAAATGGAGGTTTCTAAATATTGCTTGGCCAGATTTTATTTTGTGAACATCCACTTTTTCTTAACTTTCTACATTAATACTGTAGTCTACGTTTTGTGGCTTCATCTCATCCTCAGAACTATTTTTTTTTTTTTTTTTTTTTTGGATGTTGCGAAACATGAGAATGATCTGTAGCGTGATTCGGCAACGGGATCCATCATCAACCTTAGGTGGAAGAACCCAAGGGTGGAGGATCAAGGAACAAAAAGGAGACGAGGGGATCCCGGATAAAAAAGGAGGACTAGACCGGTGAAGAGATAGAAAATAATAATAAAAAAAAAAAAAAAAAACAGAAGTTGCAAAAAGGTACCGGCGGAAAAGTATAAAAAAATAAAAAGGTTTTGCCAGAAGAGGAGCTAGCAGGTAGAATCCAGGAAGTGCCATCTTTATTGCCCGGGGCCTCTTCAACACCCCAACAGCGTTCCCCAATTCTGGTCCTCAGGAGTGTAATATATGGTACTTCTTTGGTCACTAAAGAATCATACTTCGTGCCAGTAAGAGGGTGACCTATATTTTTTAAAGTATGCTCTAAAAATGTCATGACATGAGGAAGACTACTCAAAAATCAGGTAAAAATAGTCCTTCGCACTAAATTCAGTAGCCACTCCTACAAAACGAAAAGAAAAAATTGGGTATTTCAAATTTATACCTGACAGAAAAGCTTTTATTTACATCACTTCGCTCTGTTGGTTTGTAAGAAAAAGTAGATTTTTTTTTTTAATTTTTTCAAAAATGAAGATGTCTTAAAAAACAATCGAAAGTGATTGTCGAAAGACATCATCGAAATTCTGCAATCAATTATTTTACAATAATATAAAAGGGCTTAAATAAACCGATTAGATTTTTTTTTTTTAAGTTTAATGATTATCGTCTTTTTAATCCTCAAACAAAACATTGGTGGAATACCTATAAAAAAAAAAAAAAGATATATATTTCTAGACCTCACTTATTTTCTTCAAGATTTAGAGATCCATAACTCGAAGTGAAAATAAATATGAAACAAAACATTGGTTTATTAATGCAATCCATTGTTATATAAAGTAATCCAGTCTATGGATAATTTAAGTGGAATCCTCTAATTTTTTTTTGAGGTAAAAAAAAAAGAAATATCTAATTGCATTTATAAAGTTGGAACCAAAACGAATTCGAATGGTAGAAGAGCCATGCATTCGGTGATTTATACTTAATTATAGATTTTATAGTGTAAAAGATAAAGCCCAGAACTCTTTCTTTTAAACTTTTAAGGGTAAATTCCTCAACATCTATTTTGCAGAAAAAACACACAAATCGCTCGTAATACATATAACGTAAACTGTAGTGTTACGAAGTATTGTATGACAATAGCCAGAGAAACCGATTTAAAACTTTTTAAATGCTTTTTCTATATATATCATTTTTTCGACGGATCAACCACATCTTTAAATATAAACGAAATACATTTATTTTTGTTACATGCCATCTGTCTGAACCTTAAAATTAAGATGACTGCGAAGACTGCATTACCAGTTTAATATTTAAGTTTTTATTAAGTAATTATCTTTCAGTCCTAATAATTTCAACCTCCAAATTTGTTCAGCCTCTTAAATTGATAATAACGCAGTCCCTAATTTTAAACTGACTTTTCCTGATTTTCTTGGCCTTGAAAAATTTCCTTAAGACAGGTGTTTTCTGCGTAGCATCTCCCTTAGCAACGGGTAAAAATAATTTCCGAATCGTACCTAAAGTAATAGGAATTCACTGTATTTTTATTTGATTTTTAGACTAGAAAAGAATTTTATTTATTTATTTTTTGTATTTTCTGTTTAATTTACCTATTTGAAACAAAGTCCAATTATTGATAAAAATTTATTGTATATTCAAAGTCTTTAGACTTCTAACTCCATTTTCTGTTAAATAATCTGCAGTCATTATTTTATATTTTTTTTTTATATCTTTTTGTTATCGAAAGGTATTTTAACATATCAAAGTAATGAATTTCGAAGTAACTTTTTATTGTATAAGATAAACTCGTACTATGTTTTCAATCGTCTGCATAATTAGGAAATTGGATATCTGTAATATATTTTTAAAATAACTTGTGAACCAGTGTATAAAAATGTAAGAGGACTCAAAAATACCTCAATTTATTCGGCCTCCAAGCTAGGAAATAGCTAATAATCTTATATTTAACTCAGAATCGGGGTCTATGAAAACCTAATAAACGAATCTTATACCGCATCAAACTTCACTAGTAATAAAAAAAATAAATAAAAAACGAAATTAATCGACTAATGTGTTTAAAGCGACACACACACACAAACACAAAAACACAGACACACACACACAGACACACACACACACACACACACACACACACACACACACACACACACACACACACACACACACACACACACACACACACACACACACACACACACACACACACACACACACACACACATATATATATATTACATTCTTGCTCCAAAATTTCTATATCACAAGCTCCTTGCAATTTGTTATCTAGCTTTTGGTAAACAAGTAAATAGCGCTGTTCATGTCCGTGAAATTAATTCCGCTCGTGTCCCTTGAATAGCGATGTTTAAACGGCTGTTAATAGTTACATTAACAGATGGTTCGAGCGGATTTTCATGGGCTTTTAAAAATAAAATCTTATTCCGAATGGTAAATTCATTTTTATTTTTTCACGACTCAATCTAACAAGAAGTATTACTCGTGAGATCAGGTTGTAAATAATATTTAAAATAGGCCGTGTCACGTATATTTAAAAAAAATTATATAAGTAGCCCCCTTGATATGTGAGACAAAAGCTAAAAATTAAATGAATTCGTAATCATTTTGGGACCTATATTGGTCACGCACAGAAGTAACGTACCAATAGTAATACCAAATTTTGTAGTCGACATCAAGGCCTATTTTTTTCTACCAACAACCTACTACGTTAAGCCTAGTGTTGGGTCGAAACCTGGAGTTACTCATACCATAAGGGAAAGAAACTGGTAATATTTCGTTATCTGAAGTAGTATTGAATTGGAATAGTTTTTTGAAATGTTATGTAAACGAAAGTACCTCTTCCGGTCAATGCTTTGTCAAAACAAAAAACATTTTTCAAAGAATAAAAGAACACGAAGTTTTTAATTTTTAGCCATGTATTGTGCAGATACGGATGGTAACGTAGATTATTTTTATACCGGGACTGTTATTACTGTAAACGAATACTCTTTAGATTTCTTTTTCGAGTATCCAACTCTCGAACATTGATTCATAGATACATGATCTCCAATAACGTTATAACATTTCTGCTCATTCGCTTAGTTCTCGAAAACCTTAAGCTGCTCCCTAAATCCTGATCTGCCTCCGAGAGTATCCTTGTAGACGAGAAGGTCCGGAAATCCCTATCTAGGTCATAGCTAACTTTCCCTTCAGCAGGTGATGGCTTTTAATTTCCGCCCGTCTTGAGCCCAACGAAGAAACTCCTCTCCGTCACAAATCACAGCCTACAAGAGTGACGAACACGTTGGTGAAGAGTTAGGTTTTAGCCAAATGTTTTCCCTTTATTTAAAGAAAAAAAATACATATGTACAAATATATACCTACCTATATTTGATATCTACTAATGGTACGAAAATATACTAACGGTGACCTCTCTTGTGTTTCTCTTGATCCAATATTGCATAAACAGTGAGTCTACTGATGTTAATATTATCGTCTGCTTCAGTTGATTGGAGTAAGCAATTAATTAATAATATATTCTGTTTAATTAGTATATCAATAGTGGTAAACAGATCTGAATAGAAACCCAATTGCTTGCCAGTATCAGGTAATGTTACACAACGCTAATATTACACAAAATTGACTGTACATATTTTGATTAACGTTAATTTCATACTACTGATTCGTCAAAACGAAAATGGAAGAGTTGAAACAGACGTTATTAAATCAATATACTCCCTTTTTTCTATATTCAATATATTCAATTAAAAAGTATTGACTATTATTAACCCTTCTTTATTATCAATTTCATTAAGAAACGATAAAGTCACGGCTGATATACTCAATTAGAGACGAATGAAAAGGAAGTGAATGAGAGATCTTTACTATATTAAGGAATTAAATCTTCATTGAAATAATAATTATACGTATTTTTTTGTATTTTCATCTTATAAAAATTAACTCAGTTCGCAGGAAAAAAAATCTAATACTTCATATCAAGAAATAACTATTTAGAACATGAAAAATATCCAGACGAATTGGCAGTCATGGAGTCCATTAGTCCATAGGAAATCAGTGCCATCCCACTTCGAGAGAGGCTCAGCTGTTTCTATAATTTCTATTATAATGTTGTTTATGAGGAAGCTTTTGAGGGCAACTATTGTAGAAAAAAATATTTCTTCGAAGTTTAGCTTTAAATAATTAGTAATGGGCGCGTGATATATGGTTTAATATTTTTTATATATTTTACTTTCACTTACCTATATATGAAATATATAGTAAGTGGAAGTATTGCGATCGTGAAAATTTTCGACTTCCGGTTTTCAACGGAAATACGCGTTTTGGGACCCCCTGAGTCGAAATAACCAAGTCCCGCGAAATGGTCTGTGTGTGTGTGTGTGTATGTGAACAGACTAGCTCAAAAACTATAAACCGTGGGAACCTGAAATTGGGTATTTAGTGTAGGTATATGCCCGCGATGTGACAGCAAAAATTTCATCAAAATTGCTCAAAGGGAGGGGGTACTTTATTTAATAACTTTTTACGTTTTTTTCGATTTTCTCAAAAACGGCTCTAACGATTTTGATTAAACTGAGTATTTGATCGATTTATATGCCCGAGACGTGACTGTAAAAATTTCATCAAAATTGATCTACGGGAGGGGGGATTTTACTTAATAAATTTTGTACCATTTTCACATGTTTTTTTTATTTACTCAAAAACGGTTTTAACGATTTTGATCAAACTTGGTATTTGATGTATTTATATGCCCGAGATATGACTGTAAAAATTTCATCAAAATTGATCTACGGGAGGGGGGACTTTACTTAATAAATTTTGTATCATTTTCACAGGTTTTTTTATTTACTCAAAAACGGCTTTAACGATTAACAAAAATAAGATATGAATGTAGAAAAATGTGTGACTTTGGGAAATGATTATTAGCAAAACGTCAATTTCTAATCTAAGTAAGTTGGTAAGTGAAAGTTGTGTGTTGCGCGCACGCACCAGATTTTTTTCATTTATAATTAGGTGGTGGTGAATGTATGAATTTATACATTCTTTTGATCTTCTCGTTCATATTTCATGTCTAAAGAAATATGAGCTGGTTAGTTTGAAATAGGGAGTAACTAGGTCATTTTTTTTTTTTTTTTTCGTTTTTAAATAAATGGATCTTTATATAAATCACCATGTAGTTACTCTATGAAACCTGAAAAAAAAAATATTAAATTATGAACAGAAAAAATGTTATTCGTTTATTCATAATTTGCTATTACTGTGATATATTTTTGATTAATATGAAGATATCGTTTTTTTAAAATTTAGGAAGACTTCCAAATGCGTTCACAGCCGACCAAAGCAGAATTTCAATTGAAGTATTTTAAAATTCGAAATTTTTTTTTAAGAGTAAATATCTGGTATACGATGAATAATTTATTGCAAATTTATTTTCTTGCCGACATTTTTTTTTTTTTTTTTTTTTAAGAAAAGTAAAAGGGTTCTTGTGGATCTTCGTATACCCTCTGCAACTTACCAACTAACTACCACCTAGTTTTTCATAATTTATGTATTTTGCTTACCTTTATGCATTGTGCTTGATTTTTTTTTTTTTTTAATCACAACTTTGAAATTTTCATATAATAATAATTAGATAAACAAAAAACTTTTTTCCAATAAAAGTTTTCTGATTTATTTCGATTTCCATCAATGTCAGTGTGCTTTGTGAAAGGTTATAAACATCGTCGCGGATACTTATAAGAAGATGTGTAAACGAAGAACCATAAGTACCAAAGAAATTAGAAAATTTAAGTAGGGTCCTTTCTGTTATGTCTTAATTAGTAATATTCCGAATTTGAAATAATTTTAGTGTAAAATGTTCAAACAGTTTGACACTAAAATACATCGTAATTTTCCTGTTTTTAATGATATTTTAAAATATTTTTTGCCCAAGTGTAGTCAACAAAGTTTATATCTTCCAAAAGCTACTTTGAAAAATATTTAATAAGATTACTTAATATAATAATATTTTAGTAACCTTTTAATAAAGAAAGAAATTTATTACCATTGATAATATTATTTTTTACATCATATTGCTCGTCTGATGCAAGAAGACTGTTGTGATATCCGTTTCCTGCTTTATCCGATCATCACGGTCTATATGCGGTCTTACATAGAGACAGCGGAGAATTTGAAGATCAATCGTAAAAAAAGAATAATACAATTTTAGTCAGACCAGCGATACAATTTTGCATTGAACGAGTGATACTGCGATATATCGTTTGTATATATTATTCCGAAGAACAGACGACTGCCATTCTCCTCTTTTCAAACCTGATAAAGACGACCGACATACTGAGTCGAAACGTCAGAACGTAACGATTTGTTCCTCCCACAATATGATGTGATTCTTATCTTAGCCTGCTAATAAATAAATTATTACTGTGCCAAAAGGTTTCTCTTTTTTTTTTTTTTTTTTTTTTTTCATATTTCTACTGGAAGTCAGTTGTAAAGCCATACCTGACCTGGAGAAATCTCCAGCCACTACTGAAGCGAGACGGTCTGGCTACCTGACCCCTCTAATGTTGCCCCTGCCAATAAAGGTCCAAGGACTACCTAAACAAACAACTGTTTTGTTTCGGCGAACTCATCTCTATGCTTTCATTTCCAATTATAAGATGTTCACATACTTTTAAGTATAAGTATAAAGGTTAAACATGTTTAACTTCCTCAAGACCCATAATCAAGTTATGTATCATATGACATTACATATGAACAATATAGTTGCCTTTACACTGTGCGAACCTCACCCGCGAACAAGTAATTCCCTGAACCTTGCCCAACTGGCCTACCACGAACAGCCATTTAAACCTAAACTTGAAGTTGATGGGAAAATGTCTGACCGCACCTAGGCTCTTAACACAATAATGTTCATTACAAATACGGCTGACTTAAAACTAGCGGGTGTTCCGACTTTTGCTCTAACTTATTACCTACGGATAATAGCAACGTCAGAAAAATGCTAAAAGAAGGCCTAGAAGCTCATCTTATCCCACTAAAAGCGACACTAGAGCTTTCCCCGAACACACAGACACGAATTACCTGTTCGTTTCTTATTTAAATTAGCCGAATAGGCTGTTCCGAACAGGATGTTCGAGAGTGAGGTTGGAAGGAGAAGTTCACGCAGTGTAAAGGCACCTTATTAGCACATTCGTCTGGGCCTTAAGTCATAATTAATTCCAAATCAAGTCCAATTATATATAAGGCATATATCACAGAGAAATGTATTGTGATTGTGAATATAATTTGTATTTTTAATATAAATACATTTTCAGCCTACTTTGTAGCTTTTTGTTTTGCAGAGTGAGTTAACATTTTAATAAATATTTATTGTAGCCATATTTTTAGCATTAAAAAAAATATTAAACTAAATTGATTATCCCTTATTGAAAGAGCTCGATTGATTAATTTTAATTTATGTAAATGTATCCATTAATTTTATATAATTCATATAAAATATTATTATCAATAGGCGGATCAATGAATCTGAAGTGTCGTTATTGCACAAATTTGGACGATTTTAAATTGTATTTAAATGAAATTGAGCCGTTAAAGTTAATAACCCCCTTCGTTCCTTATGGTTTTATGATTCGATGAGAACAGAAACATTAAACGAAATTATCTAAAAATCTGGCATGGACCTCCTGGTTTTTTTTTTTTCTTCAAACGAGTGTTACCGAACGCTGCGAGTTGCCTACTAAAGGTCGCGTTGATACAATGTATTATTTTTAGTCCGCATTGTGAATTTCAAGGTCGAGCGGATGGAACCAACGAAAAACAGGTGCTAAGCTAACCGACATCAAACAACCAAATGTTGCAACCAACATTATTTATATTCGTGGCCCGATCCCAACAAATGAATCATTATTTGGATCAACACCGAGTAGGGTTAACATTAGTGAAGTACCGAAACCCGTTGTAACGGCTTCTAAAAGGAACCTGCACAAAAAATTACAATATATTTCTTCTCAAAATCTGAAGCGACGAATGTACTTCAGTTACCTCAGTGAGATTATGTCATGCTACTAATTCAAAAAAACATCATTAGTTTTTGTTTCACTTTTTTTTCGGCCTTGTAAATAATTTTAAAAATATATTTTTGTTTCGAATGGTTCCGATTATCTTATGACTATGGTAAACAGCAAAACTAAAAACAACTAAAACAATTTTGAAAGGGAAAAATAATTAAAATTGTTTTTCGTTCCTCACTGCAAAAGTAGGCAAAGCATAGCAATTTTTACCGGTGACAAAAAATTCACGTTATATGACTTCATTTCGCGCCTAATGAGTGATGAGCTCAAAGTGATAATTTAATTTTAAAATACACTACCTAATTTTAATCACAAATTAAAAAAAAAATCCCATTTTCATAGAATCCTTACTAAAATAAAATACCAGTCCTACAAATTTTCAGGTGTTAGGATCTTGGGGAACAAAAATATTAATTTATATTGTCAAAGTATTAGGTAATTACTCAATTTTACTTCAATTTTGATTTTACTTCCCACTGGCAATTCCTTTGCAACATCAAGTTACTAGCTAAGATGTAAATACTTTTACCTATTTTTGCAAATACTATTTTTGTTAGAGCATTTCTGATAGAGTAGAACAGGTCACTTTTTCGTATCAAATGAAAAAGAATTGTAGGACGAATTAGGAATTCGATTCATAGATATTTACTAGAGGTTACATAAAGAACAGATGAAATAATGATAAGATGTAAGGAAATTGGATATACGACTGGAGGAATTATTTAATATTTTTAAACCCCCAAAATTAAACATTTTTGACTAATTTAGACTTTGCAGTTTTCTTATTTTGTTTTTGGGTCCATTAGGAAAAATTTAACCAAAAATATTTATCAAGTAATTGGTAACTTCGACGCTAGTATTATAGACGTTATCAAAAGCACACTCTTCGCTTTATTAACCAATTATATGTGTAATGGACTTTCTTGATTTTATTACATGTCTTATACAAATCGGGAACTTTCCCAAGTCCTAATTATTAATTTTGTATAAATTGAAAAACAGTCTGGACTTAAGACAGACCATTTTCATTGACTATTTCCAATAAAGTTCATTCATTCAACCCTGGACTTTGGACAGTCGGACTCTCAGGCACAGCAAACACTGCGCATAGGCCAGTTTGGCTTTTAAAAACCTTGTGAACCTTAATAGAATCGATTACTATCTATTAGTCAATATAGTCAGCGTGTTCCATTTTATCAACATCGACTCTTACATTGAATTCGATAAAAATGGACTTAGGGGTCACCTATGGTGAAGTTTTTAGCATAGCAACATACAATACTAAAGGTCGCGGGTTCGCACCCCTCGGTTGCCCAAGGATTTTTTGAAGGGAGTAAAAAAAGTCCCTCGGATAGGACGTAAAAAGAAGGTCGCGAGCCTGTACTATGTCAGACAGACTTTAAAGATCCCTATCCTAATTATACCTGGCAAATTATAGGACTCCCACTGTAGCATCGTCCGATTAGCCTTAGTAGCCTAAAGGGACGTTAAACAAACAAAAATGGACTTAACACTGTCTGGCTCTGAGAAACCGAAACATAAATGTTTTCCTAATATCGATTATACTTTACATGTATAGTTGGGGGCAGGGATAGATATTTGAATGTTCTTGCAGAAGCATAATTATTATATATTTAAAAAAAATTAAGATTTTTTTTTATTTGTGTTATCGCCTATACCCTAAAGGGTGCTTTAAATCCATTTGTAGAGTGCATTTGAGAAACTTGAAAAGAGTGATGACTCTTTCTTCTTTGTCTTTCATAATTTCCTTTAATGTCTCAACTTTTTTCCGGTACTTTTCGAATTTTGGGCAGTCTATCAGTAAGTGTTGGACTGAAAGAGGCACATTATTACTTTTTTCACATGTCGGGGCATCCAGCCTCCTAAGTAGGTAGCTGTGAGTAAAATGGCAATGCCCAATCCTCAGCCGGCACAGCACCACTTCCTCTCTTCTTGATATTCTGCAGTTTGTGCTCCATTTCCTACAGTCGGTTTTAACCCGGGTTAATTGGTGATTTTCTCTGGCCCAACTATTCTCCCATTCTGCTAATTGCAATCTCTTTGTTTGGAGAATCCAGTCTTCCAGTGTAATTATTTTGTTAACTTCTGTTCCGTCTTCGAATCTTGCTAAGTGGGCTAAATAGTCAGCTCTTTCATTGCCTGAAATGCCACAGTGAGCAGGAACCCTGACGAAGACAATGGTTGTACCTTTATTTTTAAAGGTTTTAATGGTTGTGCCTTTTTTAAATATTTTATTTGAATAGGTCAAGAACTAATACTTGCTTGGTGAAGCTTTCTGTAATCGGTTTTAAATAGGATAAGCTCAAGCCTCTTCGGGATGCTTTGACCAACAGACACGTATCATGGTGCGGGATAGGGTTTCACTTGCCACCGTATTTGTTTGTGCGTGGATAAAGGAGTATAATGGAGGAAGAAAGAAATCTCGGGATGGGCGATGAGTGGGCTCTGGGGGTCCACACAAAAGGAGTTATGTTAATGCTAATATAAATCAGACAGGTGACAACATTAGCGGGGGGACCTGACCAGGGGCCAGGTAGGGGGGCCTTTGTTGGTGCCTGTCAGCGGTCTCTTTAATTACCCCCCTAAAACCAAACAACAAACAAGATTAGGGACCCCTCATTGTCGGCGGAAGGGTTTGTCTTGGAGGATCATAACCGTCCGCCGGGGTATTTTATGGACCAATGATCGTCGTGCCTTTGGGGTAGAACATCATTTTGGGAGTTCCTCAAAAAATAAAATTATTCACAATAATAATAATAAAAAAATCATTAGTCATAAATGTTAGTCCCTGAGAACATTAACTCATTAATAAAGGATGCAGCCCATTCAAAACATCATACTCACTGTGGCGATATTAATTATCTTATTAATTCATTTTAACTTACTTCTTCAGATCATGTTTTGCTTGGATAATCATACGGTGAATCTTGAATATACCTGTATTCATTTTACAAGGTGTTTTTTTAGACAGTAACCCATAATTTTCTTGACACTTGATCATATTTGATGATTAAGGTATCTTTTTAAAATTTCCTTCCCCTCCAGGTGGATAAAATAGTCAGATCCCCTAAAAAACGCCTTTTCATTTAAGTGCAAACTCATCGCACGAAACATTTATTGAATTCTGACGTTTTGAACAACATTGTAGGTCAACTTTAGGACCTTGAGGAGTACCAGCCTACAAAAATTTGTTTGAGGTGTTATAATATAAATTGCATTTAGGATGTAAGTACAGCTTTCCCAAAATGAACATTCCCCTGATAATACCTTACGGAATAATTGCAAGCATTAAACAAACAAAAATACTACGATAGTTTCGAAATCACTAGATCGTAACCCACAACATTTTCTCAAGTTTTTTCATACATGCAACACATTAGGTCTGATGTTGTGACATCAACAAAGGTTAAAGTTGCGATGATGTCTTGGAATTGTCACTCTTGAAACTTTCTAACTTGAAGTGAAAGAAAAACCGATGGTGTTGCAGTGCACACTTTCATCATAACCCCAATGCACTTCAGTGCATTCTCACCTGCAATTCTCATCCAACTCGAAGCATTGGCAACCTCGCGGTTATACATATTACTGTAAATTGCAATATTTACATGTGAATTTGTTATAACATTTACAAGTGAGCGCGAGCGTTTATTTTTCTTGGAATATTAGTCGGTATTAAAAAAATTACATGCTAATAAAATTATAAAATGAAAAAATGAACTATAATTTAAGGCAAGAAAAAGTTATTAATGAAATTTTGGCTAAAATAATACTTTTAATGTATCGGTCTCTCTAATAATAATAAGGTGAAATTATTATTATTTTTTTTTTTAAATTATATTTTATGGAAACAAGGTGTGACTTCACTGACATCTGAATTGATTTCTTTTTTATTCATTTTTTCTCGAATATAATGAATGAAAAGTAATTCGAATTATTTAAATATAAAATCATAGTTACTTATATGTGATTTTTTTTTTTTTATTCGGTTGTCTTGAAATGTTAAATCAACAATCATTAAACAACAACAATCATTAAATTAGGAAAAATATATTGTTAACAACTCTTAAAAAGGGGAAAAATTATAAAATATTGTTAGGATTTTATTTTAAAAAAGGCACAGGCTTAACCTTATTAAAATCATTATTATAATTTAACCAGTCGTTTTTAAAACACTACATGTCTACAAATTTAAATGTATGGAAAAACATTAAAAAAAAGTGTTTACTTTATAACTGAAATTCTCTTCTCTTCTCTCTCTATCTCGGTAAGCTATAAGCCCAAAAATAAATTAAAACCATAATCGACTTTTTTGGACATGCCGGTTTTTTCCTAAAGACCATCTCAATGAACAAATAGAAAAACTTTTAAAAAATTGTTCCAAATTCTATAGTCTACATATTTGTCTATAATGATTTATTTTCGTGTTTTTATTTAATTTTTTTTTTTTTTATTGGGAGGGTGTAAGAACGGTACTCGCTTATATATTACTGAAATAATAAATAGTTGAGGTGGTTTTATTTTATTTTTTTTTTTTAAACTTTTTTTTAATGTTTAATACTATTATTTTATCAATGGTTGCTTACACTTGTTTTTGAACTAAGTAAATTTAGTAGATACTTTGCAAGTTTGTAGGTACACGTAATCATAGGGGGGTCACCTGTGATGTAGTGCCAAGCATGGCAACTTATAATACTAAAGGTCGCGGGTTCGCGTCCCGCTGCGGCCATAGGATTTTTTAAAGGGAATCCCTCGGATAGGACGTAAAATGGAGGTCCCGAGCCTGTACGATGTCAAGTACTCGTTAAAGATCCCTATCTTATTATACCTAGATAGGCAAAATTTAGGACTCCCAATGTAGCATCGTCTGATTAGCCTGAGTAGCATAAGGGGACGTTAAACAAACAAACAAACTCGTAATAGTATCCGTCCATTATGCCTTAGGCTCAGAGAATGATGGTGACCTTACTTCTGAATCCAGAAACCCTCGTTGACTGTATAGATATTATTTATAATCCGTCGGATCCCCGATGCTATAAGCGTCGGATAGAGATATGCCTAACCCAGTTTCACAATAGCTATGAGGTACGGAACCTATATCCCGAGGCAGTTAAAAATAAAGTTAGTCAGTTCCAGATAGGCCTACTCACTCATCCCTAATTGGTCCTTCTCTTCAGCCTATTTTATTTATTGCTTTTCGTTACGGCTCTTTTTCATCGTGTTACATCGTTTGTCATCGGCAATTAGAGTTTTTGGCTTTCGAACCTTAAGGTTAATCTTAAAAACATTTGTTTTTTATTCAGTAGATAGTGAGGCAGTTTGTCAAATAAGTTTATAAAAATATGATATTTATTTAATGTAGGCTAATAATTCGGGAGTTTGGTAGTTCATCTTCAGGGCCTTGATATATACAGGGGAAGTTGAAAGAGGTCACCTCAGTGCTCCTATTTAAGGATAGGAGACTGAAAAATTTACAATGGATAAAAATTTACTTTAATATCATTTTAGTAGCTATTTTTTAAAATATAACTCTCCTGATAATACGCCTATCACTATATGCTATGTATTTTTTTTTTTTAAAGATTAAACAGCTATAGAAAAAGAATGATATATTAGAAATACATGATCAATCTTACAAGACCATAATGAAAGCCACTTAAAAAAAGAAATATATAAAAAAAAAATATATATATAATATATATATATATGTATATATAAAAGTAAAGAAAAAAAAATCCGGTGCGATGCGCGCAACTCACAACTTTCAACTATCATATTGATTAGATTAGAAATCCACGAGATTTGTTAATTGCCATTCCTCAAAGTCATACATTTTTCCACATTCATTTACTTATTTTTGTTTGTATTTGCTCTTTAAAGTACACTAAATTTTGTTATTATTAAATAAAAGTATTTACTTGTGATAATTCGGCAGTGCAAATATCGCGCGAAAATCGAAAAAAAAAACACGTAAAAATGCGACAAAATTAATTATATAAAGTGCCCTCTCCGTTTGAACAATTTGTATGAATTTTTTGCTGTCACATCGCGGGCATATACATACACCAAATATCCAATCTCAGGTATGTACGGTATATAGTTTTTGAACTAGTCTGTTCACAAACACAGATTTCGCGGGACTCAGGTGACCCCAAAGCGTATATTTCCGTTAAAAATAGGAAGTCGAAATTTTTCACGGTCGCAATACTTTCCCTTACTATATATTTCATATGTAGGTAAGTAATTGTAAAAATTAGTTCAATCTTTATTTCAGCCAACAATTATTTAAAACAAATTAATTAAATGCAATTTTCAAGGCAACGTCAAAATCGAACCATTAGATAGTAGTTGTAACTTCAACATTTTACTACATCATAATTAATTTATTTTTAGTAATGTTATGTGAAATTACTTATAAACTATTTCTTTTTTTTCTTTTTTTTTTTTTGGCTTGAACCAATTTCGTAATTTTAGGCTCATATATTTATAAATTCGAGTACTATCGACTGACTGCGATGTTTGGGAACTGATGGGTTACACCTCCGACTTGAATAAACTGGTTACCTAATCCTTCAATGAAGTAACGGAGGAAATACCTGACCGTTGAGGATAATGGTATCATCAAAAGCGCAGATTACTCCCTTGATATATGGCTAACATATACTCTATGTACTGCTAATATATAACTTTTTGACTCTTTTTTTCTTCTGTTTCTGTAAATCAATAAAACGTTTTGTTAATGTTCACTTTTTAATTTACAGTTCGCGTTATCGTTCATTAATTAATAATTAATTTATCAAACTAACATTTTACTTTATTAATAAATGATAATTAAAGACACCATCACGTTTTTATCTACCTACATTAACCATTTATTTTCGTTCGATATTTTTTATTCTTTTATTTCATACCAGTTTTTTATATAATTAAATTCAACAGTTTTATTTCTAATACAATAACTACTTTGTTAAATTTGTTTCCTCCTTCCTTATAGTGAGGGCTTATTAAACATTTTTAAATTTTTTTATTGATGTTGTTAAGTAATTCGAAGTATAAGTATATAATGGTATTTAAATCCAAATTGTTTAAGTTAATTCAATAACAATTTTTTTTTTTTTTTTATTGATAAAGAAACAAAACAATCCGCCACCCTTAAGGGCATTTAATATTAGTGCTCAAAAGATACATTCGCACAAGATAAACAAAATAATAATTAGAAACGAAAAATAAAAACTAAAATAGGAACTAAAATATATACAACCAAAATAGAAAATAAATTATATACAACGAAAATAGAAAATTAGATATACACAACCATCCATTGAAATAAAAATAGAAAAAAAAATATATATACACGCATTCAAACAATAAAAAATAAGATAATATAAAATAAAAAAATAGACAAATAAGATGTGATTTTGAAATACCTCGATTTATTCTTGCCTCTGTATAAAGTGTGGTTTGAGATGTACCATGATAGGTTGTAAAATATTTTAAAGTATTTTGTATTGATTGATGAAACCCCTATATGTCCTATTCCAATACCATTAATAAATATATATATATATATATATATATATATATATATATATATATATATATATATATATATATATATATATATTAGTGAAATGGTTATTTTGTTGAAGTGGTAAAAAATTGTCAATAACTAAAAAAATGTTTTTACTTCTGAGTTGTATAATGGATTCCGAATTTCGGACCTTAAAGAGCACATTGGAATAATGAAATAAAATCGAAGCGTCCTTTTTTTCTTCTTTCTTTTTTTTTTTTTTTTTTTTGAGTACTTCCAGGTGCTTATTTTAAAAACGTAACAACCGTGACCCAAGAGTTCGAGGAAGGACCGTGCGAGTAGCTACCGTAGCTACAACTAGGTCAGGAGGTACGGAGCGCTCACTTACACTAGCAGACACCCAGCACATCCTACTTCTGCTAAGAAAGTTGATCGTTTTCTCCTTCTTCTGTTATGGTCGCCATCTTCGGCGAGGCCACTTTTACCGTCGTCTTCACTTCACTTCCTTCGCGGAAAAACCAGTTTTTGCCCGGTCCGGTTCGGTCTGCAAGGTGAGGTAGTCGCCATATCCGTCAACCTGCCCCTTTATGGAGCACCAATTTCTTGTTTATCTTTCTCAACGGAATATCATTATTAGTTTTCACCTTTTCTATAATCGAAAAAGGGTGAATAAATTAATAACTAGTTAATTTTATTTAAATTGGTTGCATACGGCTTTTTTTTATCACATCCGACAACCAACCTTAATACTCAACTAACAGAATACTCCATTATATTATTGTACGGTGGTACCTCGTTAGAACCAAATACTGCCGTTTTCTGAACGAATGTAGAAGTGTATTATGATGGTGGAAGATAGTTGACCGTCGATGTTACGAAGAGGATTCGGTTGGGAAGTTTGGATGGGAATATGATTGGGGGTGAGGTCAAAATAAGTGGCACAAATAATTACATATTTTATTGTAGCCGACGTTTCGACCCAGATTTTAGGTCATCATCAGGGTTTTTTGACAGTTGGAAGACGAAAGCATAAACCGTACCAGTTTATTTATCATATCCCTCCATTTCAAAATATTTGGTTAATACTTGTAAATTAATGGGGCTCCACTTTCATTTCCAATAAGCTTAACACATACTTTATCTTACACATTCTGCATAAGAAAAAGTATGATTTTGTTATCACTTATTAACTTTTTCGCTTATATTTTAAATATATAAACATACTATAGTCGGATAAATTTATTATAAGGAGGGGGGATTGGAAATTTCGTGACGAAACAATCTGATTCCGGCAGAAAAATACTAGGAAAAGGACACCAACAAAAGAGTTTCTGAATCAAAGTAATCTGAAGATGTACTTGGTTGGAATATTCTTGATTAAATTTTGAAACGTCCAAACAATTTGTACACACACTGTGGGTTCGAGGATTTTGATATAACATAAAATATTGTATAAAGCATCTAAATAAATCATGAGAAACAATAGAAAGATTGGAATAATTTAGGTGTGCATTTGAAAAATATAAAAAAATGTAAATCGCTTCCTATTCGCTAGTATTTATGTTTAAAACTCAAATAAAATAAGAACTAAGGACGAAACCGTATGTGATATTTATCAATTCTGGGTAGAGTTAGAAAAATAATTTATTTTTAAATATAAGCAAAATACATGGTTTTTAAACTTAACCTCATCAATTTATGTTGTTATAAAATTTAGATTAATTATTATTGAAGGAGTGGAGTCCCTTTAATATACGAGTACCAAAAATGTTATGCATCACCACTGTATGCATTAATTTCATTTATAAAATATATTTGTATTATTTTATAATTCTTTTTGTTTTTTAATATAATCTTAGAACACTGTGATGTTGACTGGGTGCGAATCGATGAGCATGAAACGTAACCAAAGAAGCCATAACTATTCAAAAACAAATAACAGATAAATTACACCGACAAACTCTTATTTATTTTATTTTTTTTTTTTTATTAAATAATTTAAGAATGAAACAAATACTGCCACTTACTTAGCTGCCGGAAAATTTGAATCTATTATTGTTCTTTTGTCATTTAAATATCTCAGTTTTCCTGTTCTTGTTTACTCGAAGTTGTTACAAGGTTTTTAAACTAATTAACTCGCTGAATTTATCAGGAAAAAAAAATCAAAAAACTTCTGTAGATTTTGGAAGTGCTATTGTTTTGAAAATAACTTTTTAATAAAAATATAGGTCATGAAAATGTTGAAGGAAAAAGATTCCAGTTACTTAGTACAGAGAACATAAAATATATAAATTTTGATATGTTCATTAACTTCGGAATATATACTCTATCAGAACCCAATATCGTTTTGTAAATTTGTTAATTTGTTTAGTAATATAAAATAATTAAATCAATTATCAAAGAAAATTGTGATTATTTCAATGATTTATTAATTGATGTATTCGTTATTAAGGTTCTCTAAGAAATAAATCTATATAAATAAAGATGAAATCCTGTTTGTTTGGTGTTTTTAGAAATCCATACTGTTTGTTCTAAATTCTCCAAATTTCGCTCAGTGGTTCTTTGATAGGTAACAGGTGCGAACACCTGTCCATATTAAAATTGAATAATTTGAATAACAGTCAATCTCTGGTTATATTCTTTATTGCTAAAAATCGTTTTGATCTCGCTTTACATTGGTTTTTACGAAATCGACGGTTTGAGTCGATAAAAGTCTCACTTTATAGATTTTGTAAATTTAAAAAATGAAATTCTCCGTGTAGAACCGTTATATGCATCTAGTAAAAAATAAATTGTAAGATGAGGTTTATTAATTATTATATGCTTTCAAATATTTATATTTATTACTTATTATTTTTTTTCTATTGTTACAGGCGACGGGCAGTTCTTACTCGTTGATAGTTCAAGTACCAGACCTAGAGGTAAGCACATAATATGTCATATTATGACGTTCCTATAGATTTTTAACAATAATTAGTTTTATTCAATAATATAAAACAAATTATTTAGCTATATTACTCTCAATAGTTAATTTAAATAATTATTAAAAAATTCCAAACAAAAATCCAAACCCAATCATTAATTTGTAAAAAGTATAATTTCCAGTTTCGTTTCTATTAATGTGATACCTAGCAAGGGTATTTTATTTGAGTCATTTATCTTAATAATCGCAATTATTAAATATTACAAAAATGTAGATCATAAAAATTAACACTAAGTCATATAATACAGATCAATAGAATCCCAACGATGCAGTTATGTTCTACTTCAACCAATTTAAAAAATATATATATTTTTCGTTTTTTGAAGAGACTAAAAATATTTCAAGATAGCTTATCTTAAAACGCCTTTTAAATTTGCTTCTTTGTCAATATTTGGAATCATTTAAGGAAATGTGATTTCATATTTTTTTTTTTTTTACTTTACCGAATTCATATTATTATTATTTTATTATTAACATTAAGAATTAAGAATAACGGAATGATTAACAGACATAAAATCGCTTTCTAAAAACAAGTGACCGTCATACGTTATCTATTTTCGAATGCTCGTAGACCTTATCTTAAAATGACTTATTTATCTATTTTATGTCGCAAATAACACCGTCTGGGTACGGTATCTTCAATGTTAGTGTTAGTTATATATATGTTCATCAATAATATTACAACGAATATGTCTATTAGTAACACCAATTAAAATATACAGCGGATATCAAATATTGTTGTATACAAGAAAAAATATTATAAAATTCAGGAATATTCTTTAAGAAAACCTTGTTTTTTTATTTTACGGTTTTCTTATAGTTTAAAAACTGAGCTCATAACATTTGTATTTACTTCATTGATAATTATGACGTCTTGCAGCACTAGATTAAAAAAAAATCATATTCCTACATAGATTGTATTTATAATTGAATATTGTAATTGAATATTCAATTTTCTTAACGCCTGGTTTTCGCCCTTGTATAGTGGGGAAGCAAGTACCTTTTTTATGTACCTTTATGTAAAGGGGAAGGGGAGGTCGAGTGTGCGAACAAGTGACTATCAACTCAAAAAAATAGTTTTTTAAACATTATATTTATAAAAATATTTTATTTTTATTAAATAGATTAAAACAAAATTTAATAAAAATATTTTATTTTTATTAAATAGATTAAAACAAAATTTTGGGTTATTAAAAGTATATGTTTAATTACGGATTCATTATATATTTTTCATTGCTTGGAATCCTATTTTATCTTTTCATTCAGAACGACAAATTATTAATTTTTTAATTGGAAATATACGAGTTGCGATATTCTCTTCGAAATAAGAAATAAATAAAATAAAAACCAATTTATACTTATCTTTATGATTAGACATAACTTTTCGCTGACTTTATTATATAAATAAATAAAAAAAGTTTTATTTGATTTCATTAGGTGCAAGTAATAACTAATTCTATATATATGTTACTTCTTATTATTATTTTCATCTTAGTGCTTATTGTGTGTACAGAGAATTTTTTATTGTGTGTGCAGAGAAATTAAAATAATAATAAAACCGAAATTATTGTTTATCGTTTAGACCGCGAGGAACCCTTGACTGAACAGCCTGTTTCAGGCACTTTCCGTCCAATGCAACAATGAAAATATTGCCCGAAACTGGTTGTTCGCTGCAGGGTTCGTCGCTGTCTGTACGCACCTTCATGAATTATATAAAGCAGATGTAAAGTTTGAAGGGTATTTTTTAAAATTAGAAATATAAAGATTAGATAAAAACTCATTTTTTCAGTATTCTGTTTTCTGGGATAGAATATAACCTAATAAAGATGTATGTTGGTTTGGATTTGTAGGCGTTGAATTCACAGGTCATTAACGCCTCGTGTCTTTAAATAAATAAGATATGCTTTATAAGATATGGATCTCGGCTGAATTGAAAACAAAATCAAATATATAAGAAACAAAGAAATTAATTTTGTTTTTAATTATAATTTATTAGTGTAAGAAAAAATAATTATTTATATAGTCATATAGTTAGGGTACTCGTTTGCATGGAACGACGTATACGTTAGGCTCAATAGGGAAAAATAAATGGGTTACAAAAGTAGTCTATATACAAAAATGAAAAGTAAAAAGAGGTTTAAATAAAAGAGTACTGATGAAAAAAATTAAAATGTAATAATGGATTAACAAAAACAAGTAATGAATAAATTATAAAAAAGTGGAATATACCAGTAATGCACGTTTTCTCGATTAACTTCTTTCCTTTGCGAACATTTTTTTCAATATTCCGGGATACCTACCGAATTTCTTTATTTTTCATCTTGTAATAAGAATTTTCCTTGTATCGATAGTGCCGAGAAATTGAAATATAAAATTACTTCGATATTAAAAATTATGCCATCTACCCTTCTCTTTTCCTCGAAGTTTTGGGGAAGGAAACTCTCATTGTTCCTTGAAGTTTCCTGAAGGATGCCGCCGGATCGATACTCCTGCTCCTTCCATCCTCCGAAGACATCCTCCTTCGGGACGGAACAGAAGAGGCGACAGCCCTGACCTTGCGCTATCATCGGCGGAGAACAACATCACGTGGTGAGGTCGTTGCCATCTCGCCCTTGGCATTGGGCACATCTCCCCCCACCACCGCCTTTACATAACCCTCTTTACGTCGCTATTATCTCTTCCTCTGCTTGTTGTTATTTGTATTTTATCGTTTTCTTCTTCCACCTTGTTCCTGATAGTCGATAGTGGAGAAGGAATCGCAATTCGAAGAGAGTACGCATGTCCGAGATTCCTGCACCGATATGGAAAGGTTATGTATGGGTATCTTACAATATGCGAAACACCTTGAAACATATGTACAAATGGTCGGTATAAAACCATAAGGCGCTTATTTCACAACCAAGCCAATTTAATAATTTTTTTACATAGCCTGCTGCTAATTTTTTTTAATCGTACTTCTTCCTATTTGAATAGTAAAAAAGATAAAGTGAAAAATATTGTTCTGCAAAACCGATAGAAGTTAACACGTGTAATTTCATATTTCACAAAATTTAATTTTAATTTTAGTTTTCTCAAAATATGGTGTTTGGCGCTTAATTCGCTTGTCGCGCTAACCGACCAAATCTGCGGTTAAAAAATAATAACATATTTTAATTGTACGGATAAAAGATGATCTCTGTTGATAAGTATCATGGATGAGAAATGTATTGAATTATTTTAACAATCAGCTCTGATGAAATAGTGAATTGCAGCACTCCTTTTGGTCTTGAATCAGCACAGGAAGTCTCTCACCCAACTTCTTTTTAGTAGCATTTTAATGAACTAAATAGTCGTGGTGATGTCGTTTATACGTCCGTTTTTAAGTCCCTTTAGATTGTCGCGAAAAATAAAATACATAGATCTTATGAGTTTTTCAATAATTCTTTATTGTATGTTGTATATTATAGAATTCTAATTCACACACTTCATTATTGATTTGTCCTATTGGGCTCCTTATACATGTTTAATTAACAAACTAAAATATTGAAAGTTGTTGTTGTAAACTACTTTGTAAATGTTTGATGGGGTGACCGTTAAATTTCTAACAGAGAGACTCTTGCTTTGCGGTCAAAGAAGATAAATTAAAATCAATTTTACGTCATTAAGTAAACTATTCATTTAAATTTATAATTTATGTTATTTATTTAATAATATGACCATAAATCAGACCATTATCTGCTTATTATGTTAAGTTTTGGGGTTGGTATTATATCTAATTAAATATATATATTTTTATCACGTGAAAGGCAACTTAATTTTACATTTCTATTATTTCCTTTAACAGTTATAAATACTCGTATATATTTATCGACCCATATGAATCGATATATATTCATATGGATATAATTAAAAAAATGAAAATATCGGAGCTGTTGCGTTTTGGAATTCTATGCCTCAATTGTCTTTCAGGATGGTATAACATTAATAGGATCGGCCAAGTAATTTTAAGTTTCATACCATGTAATTTTTAATAATTTTATATAATTTAGAGTGGATAGTAGATTAAATTATAAATTGTCGAATAATCCTTTAACACTCTTTGACATGCTTTTGTTTTTTTTATTATTGCAATTACCTCCGCTACCAGACGGTGACTGCTATTTGTCGAAATCTCCAGCAGCTTCTACACCGGGTTCATTAGGTAATAAAAAAGTATTTTAAATTTTATTATTTCAATAAAAAACATAAATCAAGTATTTTTTTTTTTTTACAGTAATTATATCGTCGTTTAAACCGATACTTTTTTATATCTGTCACCTTTAAAAACGCATTTTAAAAATATAATATTCAAATTTCCTACGGCATAAAACTGTTATTATCTGATTGGTAGTGAATAAATATTTTATATTTTGACTCATTAGGAGTGAAAATTCTAAATTTGGAACGATTAATTTTAATTACTAATATACATTGTATAACGAATGTTATTTTAAATTATTTATTTATCATTCAATATTTATTTATATATTTAACATCTCTCGTAACTGTTTCATGAGGACACGTGTAAGGGCTTAATATGTCCAACTATTCCCAGAATCATTGATTTCGATTTTTTTTTTTTTTTTATTTGTGGTTTTTTTATCATTAGTCAAAATTACCTTTCCGACCCAAACAAACCAATTGATAACGATATTTGATATTCCAGGAACGAGCCATTTTAACAGACGAATTAAATGTAAAAGCACAGGAGAGCTTTAAATCAAGCCTTCAATAAATACTACAATTGATAAAAAAAAAAATCAATAGTTTTTCTTTATAATTTTAAAATTTACTGGTATTTTTTTTTTTTTTTTTTATTTGAAAATAATATGAACCTTTGATACAACCTGAAATTTTAGGAACCGAAAGTCATTAGTTGGTCCTTGTTAATAAAAATAATATTAATTCTGGAAAACTATAATTATTTTTTTAATGTGAAACTTATTAAAATAAGTTTAGATACCGCGTATAGTTTTTTAAGTTAAAGTTAAAGTTTTGTTTTTTACTTCTTTTAAAGAAGTTTACCGACTTCGTTTAGTTAATTTAATAAAATATTTTATTAAATTACTGAAATATTTAACAGTCGGTGAAGAAAATTGTAATATTGTGAAAAAAAAGAAAGAAAAATTGAAATATTTATTCATTTCCCCTAAGGGTTAGTTCCTACCCCTTGTATAAATAGTAAAGAGTCAAGTACCTTTTTCTTAGGGGTTGTTGTGAAGGGGTGTTTTCGGATGGGTGTTCCTACAAGTCAGTTGTTGAAGAAAAGTTTAGATTATTTTTGTTATTTTTAATTAAATGATTGTATAGATATGCCTTTAATCAATAAAGTATGTAAGATTTTTAATTCTTAAAATTTTGATTTTTCCTTTTATTTGATATAACTACTTTAGGTTACATACTCTCATTATGCGAGAACAAAAGGTATGAAATCAAATATACACACAAAAAAACTTTAAAAATAAAACAAAAAAAAAAAATGAATCATTGAAAAAAAACTAAGTTAGTGGAACGAAAGGTATGGTTAATTATTTGAATATATGAAGAAAAATCAATTACTCTGCGTAACTGTCATATGCGATACATAAAAAATATGAATAATAGTAAGACAAACAATAACACAGATAACGATTATTATTAATGAAACTTTAATTAAACCAAATGACATATAATTAAAATATTTTATTTTAAACAATACAAAATCTGTATTATTACTCTGTAATATCTTCAACTAATTAAAAATTCAACACTGCCATCCTATTTGTATCGTGATATATGTTAGGTAATATGTAACAATGCAATTAATTCCATATTCAAAATAAAGTAAAAACAAAACCTTCTATAATGTTAAATGTAATTAATTTCATTTAAATTATAATAATTATAAATTATAATGGTATACGTTTGATCCAGACAAAGTGAGATTTAAATAATTAATTAAAAAAAATAAATAAATAAATAAAAGCTCCCTTTAAATTCGCATTACAAGACACGTGTCTCTCTCCCGCCCCCGCCGAATTGTTTGAGCAATTTTTTGTTAGATCCAATTCCACTGATTTTTTTTATCTTCCAAAAAATGAATTTATTATTGTTTCCTCCAATTTCAGTTTGGCAATTTATATATATTTTCTTTACTAATGTAAGTAATCGATTACATTAGTAGAGAATTGAAAATGTTTATCCCCGTAAATATAGCTGAGTTGTGGATAAGAAAATATTCCTTATCAAAGACCCCATGACCTTGTTTCGTGTGCGCACAAAATTTCACCTTTTTCTCCCGTACTGTGACGATTATCTCATCTTGCCTTTTGATTATTAGAAATCAATTAGTTCAGAGTAGATGAAGAACTTTAACATTCTTTTTTTTTTTTTTTTTTTTGTAGAAGCTCCCATTTCGACATACCCAGTTCGGTGTTCCATTTACAATGAAATTCATACAATTTTCGGTAGCATTATTATAAATTTGTTTGAGACAAAACTTATAAATAAATAAGTCTTATAAACAAATAAGTCTTAAAGATGCATACATCGAAAAAAATAAATAAATAAAATTAAATTACATCTTATGTCACCATTCTTCCGACAGGCAATATGTTTTGTCAATTGTGTTCGAATTTTTGATGTAACGTAATTTTTTTAATAAAATCGGTTTAAAGCCGTAATAATGTTGTAGGTTTAAATAATTTTTGTTTAGGAAAAGTTATAATTCAAAACGTCAAACTCCAATTATTAACAACGTTACAAATAATAACTACTAGTGGTAATACAGTGATACAAAAGTAATCATACCCTTCGATGTACTGACACTAGTCCATTGCTACTTATTTTTAGTCCGAAATCGAACATTCTAGAAAGACGTAGAATATTCTCGAAACATCCAGAACATGTACTAAAACAGTTATGTAAGTGTTCAAACAAAAAGTCTAACTCAAAATCATATGATTTTGTTTCACATAACAGTATAATATTAAAATGGTTTGAAGGATTCCTAATTTTAAACAATAAATTTTGCAAAAAAAACCAAGCCAAGTTTGTCAATTAAAGGAGAATGAGTAATGCAAATAAAACAGGAACATACACATTTGAATGAAAAATAACTAAAGGAAATGCGCAGTTTCAAGAAAGGAAACAATAAAATAACAAACAAGAAAAAATTAGTTGATAGAACAGCAGCTGATGTGGAAACAGGTTGAAAACGCAGACGCCTCGCTCACATTTTAAAACGTCTCGACTCAACTTATTTTTCTATTCGCATTTATGTAATATTTATGAGATCATTAGTCTATGTTTCCTTGAAGTTTTCCTGTCTGGCTATTGTGAAAAAAAAAAAAAAAATATGGTTGATAAAAGAATTTTCTATTTTTTATACAACTTGGTGTTTCATGCCTCTATTTAGGCGTGGGGGGATTTTATTAATTGAGAAATAAAATAAAAATATTGCGACGTATATTTAAATAGCAATAACAATAAAATAAGCTCATTATTTAAATACTTAAAGAGTTGTATTTTTTTATTAATATCATATTATAAATCAGGAAACATATCGAATTATATTTCATCCTATTTTTAAAAATATCATCTATGTTCTGGAATTCAAAATATAATCCTCTAACTTCAGCCACTTATTTCTACACGATGTTTGAATTTGTTTTGGTGTCTTATTAAGAATAAAAAACAAATAATCGATTCATTTTAATGAAACCAATGGTAATAGGAAATTTATGTAAAGAATGACAGAATATCAAGATTAAGAATACTTGAGTAAAAAAAAAAAGTTTTAAATGACAGTTCCCTGGTAGGGAGCAATGGAAAATATTGTTCAATGCGTTGAGACCTTAGAAAGAATAAAAAAATGTGGTTAAAACTTTGTTTAATCCCAAAACATACTCGGTATAATTTATTTAATTCATTATTATAGTACGTATTATTGAACATTGAAGTTGTCATTTTTTTTTTTTGTTATATGTAGGTATATGAAATATTAAAAAGTATTTATAATGTACTGTACCGACTACTTCAGATGTAATACAGTTAAAGCTTAAGCTACTTCTGATGTATTTTCAATAATTTATTTAACTATATTAATTTGAATTTAATGTCCAAATCTTTGAATATATAAATTCAAATTTGTTCGTACTGCAATTGTATATAAATACCTGAAGTGTAACTCACTTTGTATTATCCCCAGCTATAATCTTAACTTTATTTGTATACTAAAAAAAATTATCGAGCCTAATTGATGATAATTTGTATTGAGATACTAATCAGTTTTAATTTAGCCTATTCGACTGTCCTATTTTTTATCAGAGGCTGTCCCGAACTGTCATATGATACCTTATCATAATCAGATTTTCTAATCTGTTTATTGTCATAGTAACTGATGTGTGATATGCCATGCTCTACTTACTCTCAGTTGACAACAGTTACAATGTTATTTTTTATGAGCATGTATACGGCATTTTTTAATGTGACGAAAGTCTTATAGAAATAACATTTAAAAAATAACACAAAAAAAAATAGACTTTTTATTTTAAGCAATTTGTAATGGGTATAGTTGCTAGACTCCTCTGAAAAAAATATACGAAGCAATAATAAACCGTTTCCTGCCTATTCTTAAAAATTTCAATGTACTGTAAAATATTATTCAGTAAAAAAAAAAGACTGATGTTTCCCAGATGCAGGAAACATTATTCAAACTAAAATCCTCCATACAAATAGTTTTAATGATGAAATTGTAAAAATGGCTCAATAAATAAACATTACAATAACTAATTGAAACATCAAATAAAAATCAATAATAACCAATAATAAAGTAAAATAAAAAATAATAAAATAAATAAATAAAACTAATAAATAAAAGTAACTTTTTTCACAACTATAAATTCTTTGTTTTCCTCAAGTTTTCTACCGCGAGTTGGCTTCTCAATACATTGTGTTACCCCTTAATCTTAAAATGCACAAAAACTTATGCACTCCGTATTATCTCCTGTCCTAATAATCCTGATGAGGTCATCTTAGTGAATATGCCATGTAATTATGCATTATCTACTATAAACATATTGCTTATAGTTTTTTAAATAAAAATATTAATTGCCATTTTTTTTTTATTTATTTATTATTATTATTTTTTTTTTTGTGAGTTCATAATAATATCTATCTATTAAATTTTAGATGGAATCGGTTAACATTATGATATAATAAATTTAAAAAAAATATCTTTAGTATAATGCTGAGTTCTATATGATTTTAAAATATTTATTTTATAAGTACAAAAAATCTACCTTCGGTAAAACGTAAAATGGTGGTCCCGAGCCTGTACGATGTCAGATACTTGATAAAGATCCCTATCCTAATTAATCCTGGATAGGCAAAATTTAGGACTCCCACTGTAGCATCGTCCAATTAATAACGGCATAAAGTGACGTTAAACAAACCAACCAAAACAAAAAAACTAGAGGTTAAAAGAATTGCTAATCAGAAAAGCGAGATGCGAAATTACCTATTTTCTATAATATATTATCAACGATGCAGTGCACTTAATTTTAACTTGATAATTGAATTATATTTTCCATTTCTCATTTTTTTCACCCTATAACCCGTTAAGCAATGCATCCACAAGGTCTCCATCACATGGTTAGTGATTCTTGTTAGAAAGTGTATTACTTCCTTACATACGCTCTGATAAACGTAAACCTTTCTCCTCTATGATCTTACTATAAGGTACTTCCAGAAAATTATAATTAATAATAACATACTTATAATATATTATGTAATTAATTATCAATATTTCTTAATAAATTTTAACAACTTTTGTGCATGTTTTTGTTTCTCTCTTGAGTATATAGAAAGAAGTCTTCGATTCTAATCGTGGACAATTTTATCAGGTGTGTTCGTTCCATCGTCTCATGGAACCGAAAGAAAAACCGGAAAAAACTTTTAATTTTTTTTTTTATATTAGAATAGTTTAAGAAAATAAAATAAATTTTTAGTTAAATTTATTTCCCGCTTCCCAGTTTATTTAATTATTTCTGTTGTCTTAAAGTTTCTGAAATAAATTTTTTAGAAAATATACTTACACACAAAAAAAAAATAATAAATTATTTCACATAGTACCCTTTGTGGTATTTAGTTACCACTTGAATAATGATGTACAATAATATAACATAAATTATTGAGACTTACATTATTTTGATTTTATTATTAATTGTTTAATTTTTCTTTTCTTCCGAACGGATTTCATTATAATTTTTCAGTGGACTGCTCTTGTTTTTCGGTATAAAGAAATATTCAAAACTATTTTCTGATAATTTTGATAATGACTATAAGGGATAAATGGCGTTTTTAAATAAAAATATTTATTAAAAACTTTGAACAATGATTTAAATTATCTAACGTGTTAAGCCTTATAAGACCTTATAAGAAATACCAACTTTCCATGATACAAGTAGAAGAATACATGTCTATTTCGTATCTACAATTAACTTAGCTTGTACGGTGTCTGTTCCCTGGTGTCTGGAAATTGAATTTTTCCATATTTCTTGTAGGTATATTATTTGATTATTTCATTATTTCACATCTTTTTTTCGTTTGACTTGTTCAATTAGAAACGTTTTTATTTAATATTCCTGGAACATTTTATTATAAAATTATGTTATTTTGCAATTAGGATTGGCATCATTATAGTATCCCTAGAAAGATATCAATGTAGGCTTTCGAAAAAAAGGATAATGAGGAATTCAAAATTGTTTTTACTTACAATATTAAAGACATTAAAAACATCATATATTACGATAATTAAAATTATTATAACTTATAATTTTTTTTCTCCAAAGTTTTATTGAAGCATAATTAACTTCTTTTTTAAAATTAAAAAGAAATATATATTCTCAATTCCCTCTTTGTAACTTGTATTACAGGGTTTTTTTTCTTAATACCCTTTTCCCTCTCCCCATTTAGGGGAAGTAACACAGTATTTCCCACTTGTTCTATTGTTGCTTCCAAAAACAACCTGTTCTTTTAATCGAAGGGTCTTTGAGTATGTTCAAGTAGAGCAAATGAGCAAAAAATTTAAAATACCAGTCGGAAATCGTCGGAAATTTTTTTAATAACGGAAATTTAAAAATACGGTTTTTCCATTATGAAAAAAAAAATTGTTGTTCAATCGAACAACACAAAAAATGAAACGAGTCGAGATGAATTGAAAATAATATTTTTTTATTTATACATTTATTTTTTTGGTAAATACTATTAAATAAATATTCAAGAATTCTTTGAAATTTTCAGCATTTCAATGCTATGTATTTTACCATTTTTTTATTACTAGACTTGAAAATATTTTTAAAAAATTTATAAATGAAAGAATTATAATGAAAATTCGGATGAAATAATTCTTTACCAAATTTCATCACATAAGAATCAAATGAGGAAAATGGATGCTCACATTTCAACGAGCTCTGTCTCACGAACACAAGATGACCTCAAGACCTGGTCCATTTTCTTTAACTTCTCGTATCTGAGCCCGCTGATTAACCGAAAGTAGGTTCACTTATGATTAATGAAATAAAATAAATAAGCTTTCGATTAAACAACACCTTAGATGCGCATGATAAATTTAACAAAAAACCGTTAATTAAAATTGCTGAAATAATAATAGCATTTATAATGGTTAATTTATTGTTTCTTAGGGGTTTATTTATTTCAATATGTATTTAATAAAAACTAAAGTATGTAGGTATATATAAGAACCCTTTAAGAACAAATAATATGACGAAAACTTAAGAAAAATCTTATAATGATAACTTTCATGATTATGAAATGAATGTAGTAGATCCTATGGTGATCTTTTTAAGCGTCCAAGAATAGTTTGGGAGGATCCTGGAAAAGGTGATTTTAAAGCATCCGAGCATAAAAAAAATTTTTAAAACATTTTTTTCATTTTTCTTCCTTCACACAGTTGTCCTAAAACTAACTGTCTTATAGCCCTTGGATCCAGAAGATTTTTTCATAGCTAGAGATACCCATGATCCCGAAATAGTGATACGAACAAATCCTACATGGCATGACACGATTCGCATACTATGATTCGGCTGTCCAGTATGGTTGGCAAGACACGGACAACATGCTATCCCGTAGCCGCTGACTATGACCGGAGGAACTGAGCTAGAACGCCAACGGCGGAATCACAGAGATCGGGGTCGCCGTGGAAAGAAAACATGGTTACCCAACTCCCGGTTAGTGGTTCGCTGGGAGCCAACCCACGGAACAGAATTCATCCGTTCCGAGCTCTGTCGAAACTGAGTCGTCTGGCTCTTGTTCGTTCCCCTTCTCTCTTCGTCGCTCCTCTTGCGCCCCAACTGGGAGGGATTCGAATCCCTCGACAGAAGTAGTAATTCGTATTCCTGGATTACTCTTAACAACCGGGGATCATGCATTTTCAGTAATTTTATCTACTTTTAACTTGTACTTGTATCATCAAGAGAAGTTTGATCGAACAACAGCTTTAATGGTATCCTGAAAAGCAAACATTTATTGTTAAAAAGCTAAATGTTATGCAAACATTGTCCAAATAAAGAATACGATTATGATCGGGAAGAGCGTATTTTGGATATGTCTGAAAATCTGAGATGAAGCCCTTCTAGGAAATCCACAATGTTAAGTAACAAACAATTAAAATTTTATAGTCCAGGTTAAGCAACGAGATTCATTGATAAGAGTAATGTATTTTCAATGTTATTAGTAGACTTTCGGTCTTGAGGTCTTTAATCGAACAATGGATTTACTGGTATCCCGAGAAGCAAGCATTTAAGTTTAAAAAAAAAAGAAGAAAAAAAAGATGTTGAACCTGCATTCTCTTAAGAAAGAATAGGAATATGCTCGGGAAAAAATGTGTTTTGGTATATCCGAAATTCTGAGGGATAGAGGACTAGCAATCGAACAAAGTTCAGATTATGCGAAACTAGTATGGCACAAAACTTTATGGGTGCACACCAGCTTGAAAGTGGTGTAGATAAAAAGTAAAATCAAGATACGTGAGGCTCAAGGATAAATTGAAGGCAGAGGTGAAAATTTCAGGGGCTGCTGGCTGAATGCCTGTGGAACTAAAATAGAAGAAAAATTACCATCTACATGCCATTCAGACAAAGGTACTGACAAAACAAAATTACGATAATCCAAATTTGAAGAATAACTTAAGAAATATTTAACTTAACCCATTTGTTCCCAGTGTTGCGATAACGCAACACTGCATTTGCACAAGTAAAGTAAACGTACCCTCTCATTCCCAGTGTTGCGTTTTCGCAACAGGGCTTATCTGGACACAGCAGCTAAATCTGAAGAAATTTATATTTTTTAAATTCAATTTGCAAAATAACTAAATGATTTTGAAGACTTCAGTCCGTTCTAGAAAAAAAATAGTTCTGGGAGATAATGGGTTAAGAAACTATGGTCGTATCTTTTTTCTTGAGATCCTGTATAAGAAACTGGGTTTTGGGAATAAGATTGGAAACGCGTAGAATTGTCAGTTATAGGGTCCGTAACGACGGGCAATCGCCGTGATTAGACTTGCTCATGTAATCCCCAGCGGACCACAGGCTGATCCCCACAGCCTTCTCAATCAGAGCCATTGTACTCACTAATGCCGATTCCGAGGGTTTAGTTCTCGTCCGCGTAATAACCCCACTCATGTAACTAGCTCTACTATAGGCGTCTTATCTAGCTACATTTCACGATAACAGCGAGCCTTATTAATTTTTTTCTTATCTAGGCGACAACCTATAAAGGCCTAAAATGAGAGAAAGTGTCATGATCCATCGGCGGGACTGATAATAGATTAATAATTAGCTGTTCTGAATGGGAATCGAACCCACATGCTTAGAACCCTGCTCTCTTCTCCCGTTATCCTACCATAACTAACTGATATGAATACATAATATATGATTCAGTGATTCTCCTTCCTATAGATATTTCGGCAGAATTCTATTGAATCTCCTGTAGGAAAGACCCACCAATAATTTATCTAGTATTATGACCAATTGTTACTAAATGGTAAATTAAAAGATATTGAGTTAAGAACTCAAACATTTAATACTATTTTTTATAATTTTTAAAAATAATTTTATTATATTTTAATTTTTTAATATTTTTTTTAGTTTATTTACTATCTCTCAGTGCTGCAATGGTTAGCCGGAGGACGCTAGAAGGGGAGTCCTAAACTTTCCTAAATATCCGGGTTTAATTGTAACAGGGATCTTTTACAAATAACAGACATCGTACAGGTTCGGACCCTTCATTTTAGGGCCCATCCTGTCGGTCTACGAAACCGTGGAATTGTGTTTTGTAGTTGGCTGTGATGACCACTAAACCAAAGATTACCCCTTCAATAATTTATAATAATCCTGAATGTCTTATATAATTATTTAGAAACGGTCATTATTCGTGTGTTACGTTTCCTCCACATAAACAAATAGGAATCATTCATAGTGAAATGTATTCCGCATTCTTTCCTGTTTCTCCTTTTAGCCTTCGCCCATAATGATTCAACTATTTGGGTGTGTGCACCAGTCATGGTATCTACGAAATTCACTGTACTCTATGATAATATTTTTATCTTGAACACGTTCACACCGGGACTTTTCGCTCTATCGGGAGCTATTCCAGGGCATTCTGCAGTATTGGCAATCCAACAATAATAAAATATAAAATAAAAAATACTATCCTACTAGCTATGTTTATAACACGGTATGAATTACAGTTTTTATTAAAAAATGTGTATACGTTTATAAGTATATGAATATAAATATAAATAAATACAAAAAACGAGTTATATTTCCATTATTTTAATTTTCAGCTATACAGAAATTATTTCTACTTTCTTAACACTTTGGCCGCCATGTCACCTGAAATCGAGTAATTGTTCTCTTGTCAGAGAATTAAATATTAAAATTGTGTCGAAAAGAGAGCGTGGTTCTTAGGCATTCTTTTTCGGCAGTCAAAGTGTTAGAGATCTATTTATTTGGCAGAGGCGAAATTTTATTGTGAGCCACCGGTGGTACACGCCGCCCGATGAGGCAGTCAAGTGTGAGCCACTGGTGGTACACGCCGGCGTGAACTTGTTAATGCATAGATCAACCTGTCTAAGCCTTTTTTCTGAACTGTATATTTGCGAAGTACGCATTTCATTACCCCATACAACAAGGGCTGTTTACTTATTTCGTTTCAATCTAATTTACTTTTGTTGAGATAAAAGAGAGAACAGTAAATTCAATCATCCGTTTGAAGATTTTTTTTGTTTTCATTTATACGTATCGGCTTACAGAAATATAATAAAAATGATTCAGAAGATTTTAGCAGACGCATGACCTCTACTATCTGTACAACTCAAAGCTCTCGTCATACCGAACATAAGCATAAGCATTGACAACGCAAACATAGAAGCACTGATTAAATGACCTTTTAAGTCGACAGAATGACTAACTCCAATTTCAAAAATTTTCAAGAAAACACTTTAAATAATGTTTCTATTAGAAAAATAGGTACCTTTTTATTAGGTAGTGTTACGACAGAGATATTTGATCATAAAATATTACTAAAATATAAATAAAAAATAAAAAGATACGAATTTCCCAAAGAAAAATATTATTTAAGGTCCTTTCCTTCAAAATTTTGAAAAAGGAGTTTGTCATTCTGTCAAATGAAACGCTTATATAACAATATAGGTATACATGGTACCTACGTACCTACGTGTACTACCTAAGTACACATATGATCGCAAACATTATAATATTGAACTGTTATTGAAGGTGAATAAATGTTATATATATTTTTTTAAAGGCTTAGCGGAAGCTTGCCTTAAACTAACCCGAAATACAAGCTACTCTCACTAGGATCTATAAACAGTGGAACCCCAACATTGCGGATTTCTCGGTCCTTTTCCTTATTCCGATGGCATGCGCCCCTAAAAATAAACCCTGATTCACTAGCTGGTTCACACGAACTGACAGAAAAGGAAAGTTATCTATTTCCTATTCCTAGCATTTTATAATCTTTAGTTATTTTCAAACTAATATTGCTCATGAGTCGCTTTATATAGATATTTTGCGCCAGTACTCCTACACGATGAATAAACTCTTGAACGTTCCTGGCTGTGATGAAACTTTAAGGTTTCAACAACAACAACAAGAACTGACAGAGGATAGTGGCTATTAGAATTCAGACCAGAGCCCGGCCCAGCCTGCCAAATCGGTCACAATAGTTTCGAAACCCGTCTTCCATCGATACTTCTTAGCAAATCTTCATACCTTTCTATTCCTCCCCTAGGTTATAACTATTCACAGCACCCTTCCAACATGAGCCAATTCGCTTTTATAACAAATATTTTACGAAATTCTGAGATATTCAAAACTTAAGTTAGAATTTAATATTCTTTTGTACATGATCAGTTTGCGATTTAGAATGTTCTAAAAATGTATTTAAAAGAAATCGAAGTTTGTTTTTTTTAGAATCGAATACACTAATTTTTATCCCAAAAAAAATATAAGAAGAAGACTTGAATGAAGAACCATGAATTTAAATCTTGCCCATTTCAACATTATATATTTATACTTTTAGTTATTTTTCATTTATTAGACAAAGTGTGTAAGCTTATAAGAGTCTTGTATAGTAATTTTCAACAGATACGGTTCTTAACAATCGTTTCTCTTTAATAATCAGGAGTAACCCTAAATGTACAAAAGAAAATCGAATGAACATGGATTTATAAAATCGTGGAAAATGTATTCATTATGTATTTAGGAATGTGTGTCGAAAAAAAAAATGTTAGTTAAGGAAATCACTTAATGCAAGGGTAGAAACTTTTTTTTTTTTTTAACTTTTCCAATAATTTGAATTTGTGAACATGTCGGGTTTCTTGACCGTTTCGAGTTTTAACATTATTAAGGCTTGGTCCGCAGACCGTTAGCCCGCAGTTGGCCTTAATCTTACTTCTTAATTCCTAATTCTAATAGATAAATGACACTTCAAGTTAGCTTAGCATAATGCACACTACATGCAGGAAGACCTGTAAGACCGTAAGACTGTAATCGGGTAGCCCTGGAAATTTTTCAAAAATGGATTTAGCTAATTTTGGAATTCAATGTCCTAGTTCTTCCCATGATGGAATGACTATGGAACTTAATAGAATAAAAAGTTTTGGGTTTTATTTTTAAGTAAACTTATAAGGAAGTCTCCTCAAAAATATATATGTATGGAAAAATTTATTTCAACAGTATATATGTGATTAGATATTTCAGATTTTTTTTCTTGATTACATTTGATTTATTTAGGAAATGTTGATTTTTTTTTACTGTTATAATGATTTTTGAGATGATATATTTTTTTAAATAAGTTAAATAATAAACGAAGCAAGAACAAAATATTTAGTTTAATTTAATTTTTTGTCTCGCCACGGTTTTATCGGTGCTAACTAAAACTTATTTATACTTCCTTGCAATACAACGGACCATTAAACTGTCAACGGGATTTTGATAAATTTGATAAGGAAAAAAGAAAGGAAGAGGGAATGGAGGGGATGAGCGGAGGCGAACGCTCCCGATTCCCGGCGGAGATACCCGAAGGGGCCAGTGAGTCAGTGGGCCAAGGGAGACCCGGCAGTCGGCTCCGAAGCTGAACCGGTGTGTGGTCGTTCAAGAGCGAGTAGTTATTTGTAGTTAGTGATTTCTATCGTAGTTTGGCATGGCCGTGAGTGAGTTATATTGATTTGTCAGTCTTGTGCTGAGTGAACCAATCATCGCCATGGAGATAGAAACCGGACCTCTGGACCTCTCCTCCACTTCCAGGCTCAAGTATGATTACTGCACTTCCGACTCGGACGATTCAGATGCTCAAGCCGCAGACCCCAACTGCAAGGCCTACAAGAAGTCTCTCATGAAGAGATACCGTAAGTCCACTTAAACCAAGAGTTACCTCCCCAGATCTCAGCATCCTTTCCCGCTAGTCTGCCTGATAACAGGCTATCTGTAAACACATCCTTGTATGGAGAAGTACAATTTCAACCCCATTTAATTTTCTTAATATTTTTTGCTATTTATTTATTTTCTACTCATCTATCTTCACTCTCAATCAAGTTCAAATTTAAAAAATAAAACATAATATTTTTTTTTCATTTGGATATCATTATTGGTCAACAGACTTCAAATTTTACATTATTTGAGAAAATATATGTTACATATTTTTTAAAATTATTTATATTGTTATATATAGAAAGTCAGGGATGAATAATAATAAAACAATAATTTCCTAGTATACCAACTTAAGAAGATTTAAAAAAAAAAAATTAAAAGAATAAAAAAAAAACATGCAATCCAACAATAAAGAATTTTAGTAACTTATGCCACTAATGACCTGCTGGTCAGATGCTTACTACACCTCAATAAAACATAAATAAATTTTAAAAAAATGATGCATTATTGCTGAAACTTTTTTTTTTTTTTTTTACCTTAATTTATCAATTCCATTATTTATAATACTTTTATTGTGGAATTAAATTTTTAACGCATACAAAATTAATAAAATTTAGAAGCTAAAATTTAAATAAATATAAAATATTCCGAAAAAAAATTAATAAAGCAAAAGTTAAAAAAAATCAATTCTTTCCAAATCATTTTTATTTTATTTTTATACTCAAGTAGTAATTTGATGATTCTAAAAAAGAAACAAAAAAAAATAATTTATTATATTTGATTATATTTCTACGAATCAAAATCTCATTATCATCATTTACTCAAATATTCAGTATTTTTTCCATTTTTGTATTCTTAATTATTTGTGTTCTTGTCATTGTTAAAGCATGTAGAGAGTAGTACTAGATCTGATTGCCACTTTTTTATTTATTTTTTATCTATATAAATCTCGATATTGTTTGTGTCGTATATAATGGTAGTTTTTGATTTATTTTTCTTCTCTAGTTGTTGATTTCCTCCGTATTTTCCTGAACTATTTTCCTGTTAAGAAGTTCCGACGGTTGGCTACTCCGCCCCACCAGATCGGATATATATTTGTCTTGCTTTTTCCTCATCTTGTCCATGACCCCACGTCATGCCCTCTATCCTACCACTTTTTGTTATAATTATTGTTAGATTTTTTTTTATCATTTCCCCCCTTTATAATAAATAATTTTGCTAGTATACTCTTATCAAGTTTGATTATTTAAAATTTAATTTAAAAAAAATTGAGGTAAAAAATATGTCAGAACTCCTAAAATTAATTCTTATATATTGATAATAATAATTTTTATTAAAACGAAAATTTTTACTTAATTAGCTAAGACAATGGTTTTTTTTTTAAATTAACCTTAATATTTTTTTTTAGATTCATAGAACAATTTTTAAAATAAAACTCCCCTAGATTGAATATTGTTTTTGTTTATATTTGTTTATCATAATTTATTATTATTTTTTAAAATATCTGATATCGATTTATTCCGAATATATCGAGTTTTGAAGGTGTGAGAAGGAGCGTCCGGTTTAAATGTGGGACTGACGTCGTAAGGTACGACCTTGCTTCTCTTCCGCCTCATCCTCCCCCACTTCGACCTGTCCACTCTTGGTCCCCAGGCCATTCCTATATTCACTAAATATTTTTATCATTATTAATGTGTTTTTTTTAAATAATTTACATATTCTAAGTTACCACTAAATAAGTATAAATTGTATATCTTATAAATATATTACCGTAGAAATCAATTTTAAAATGAAAAACTGATAAAGAATCGTTATGTTGAACCTCATAAATTTTCCATTAGCAATAAACAGAGAACGTATACTAGAATTGACAAAAAATAAATAATAAATACTTTAAAATAGTATTATTTAATTTCTTATAATTCTATCTTAAACATAGTGGTCGTTCCAGTGCCTTATGGATTGTAGTTAAAATAATTACTTAATATTTTTTTTGTTCATAAAACTGGAAATTCAATAAATTAAAATAAACCATGTTTTTAGTGGTAATATATAAATATATTTTTTAGGCTACTAATTTTGGTTTTGAATTCTTTTCTATCTATATATTCAAAAAACAATTTGCAACTATAATTGTTACGTTTTACTTATCTGCATTTTAATTAATTAAATTGTTCCAATATTGGCATGAAGGGGCGTTTGAAATTGAATATCAAATTTTTTTCCTTTTTTTAATATTAAAATTACCAAATTTACTCTTGTTAAATAATACCAATAAATGAGAGGTGGATAACAGTTATAAAAACTAGGGCAAAAACGGTTTAATGTCTTATAATTTGAACTATTAGACAAAAATGATGAAAGTTTTCCGGACTCAACTACGCTAGGAAATGTTTAGAACTTCATGGAATTTAACGGCACTAAATTCTTGTACTGAATAATTTCAAGGAGTTTATTCGTTTTCGAAAAATAAAGCTTATATGAAGACAAAATTTTTGATAATTTGTTCATTATAGAATTATGCAAAAGTCGAGTACCCGGAATATTAAAAAAAAAAAAAAATTATGGTATGAAATAAAAAAAATGTTCTTAAAATATTGGAAATTAGTTGCATGATTTTATTTCAGCTTTTGCTTTGAATACATTTGTTGTCTTATGAACATTATTAATTTTTTTTTTAATATTTAATAAATGTCCATCTTAATTAGAAATCATTAAACTTTTGATTTTAGTTAAAATTATATGCAATGATTTATATTAATTATTATTTATATTATATTAAGTAATTAATTAATTAATAAGTCCAAGAGAGGAGATTCAGAAACTCGATCCTCGAAAATCATTTCAATAAATATTATTGATAATTTTTTTTTAAATTAAGAAAATTGAGGAGTTATCATTTTTTAAATAAATACTTTTTTTATATAAAAATATGTTGAGTTCGGAATATGTTTTCGAATTATTATTTAAAATGATTATAGGTATATGATGAAATTTTATAAAATATTACAATTTTATCATAGATTAATCTTTCCGATATTTTATTTATTGAACATAAGTTGAATGAAGAGACTACGGAGTTCCTTCAGAGCATTATAAATTAATTAAATTGTAATTTTAATTAATGTCGATGTTAATGTTACTATCAATGTTAATTATAATAATTAAACATTTAATCCGGGTCGCGAGATTCCATTCAATAAATTGACAACCCCCCTCCCACACTACCCAGAGAGCGCTAGACAGTAATAAAGCATTATTTTCGAGCCGTGACTCAACTCGGACAGCTCCACCAGGAGTTGTCCGGCCTAGGGTAGGTTGGAAACGACACCGAATTCGAAACCAGTTTGGCCAGTAGCGATTGTCTAATTTCGTTTTCGAAACTAATCTTCCTAGTCCTTTTTAATGCATCGACTAGCCGTGTAGGATCTCCAACAATACCTGAGGAATTCGCAGGTGATTTAAAAAAAAAACATTAACGGGCCTAACTACACTAAGGTGCTTCCTGAGTGCATTGGAAACAGGTGCTGGGGGCCGACGTTTCTCACGAGTGCGCGGGCGGCATCAGGTAGCAGTGACCTAGATTCTCCTCCCCCTACTTGAAGGAAATCTATCCCCAGGCCCGAGTAGATTTCTAATTTTACGGGGGGAGCGCTTCCGACCTACTTTCCCGATCTTCTGTCGACAGCCGAGTCGTAAATCTACGTCCGAGTTTCCCTTTTATCTTACGCTAGCCTCTCTATTTGCCCCCTGGGTAATAAACTTTGTCACAACACACTAAAGGGTTGAGGGGTCACTTATTTCTTCGGTAAATTAGTTTGGGTTTCTGTCTGTACCCCGCTTTCCCCAATAATAACCATTCTCTGTCTTAGGCCCTTCTAAATAATACCTTCAAAGGAAAACAACTAGATTTAAAATATATATGCGTTGTTGAGACAAGGAAACGACCTAATAATAGTTGACTATCGTCCCACTTAACCAGAATGCTTATGCTATCTAGGAAACGTTATTCCTTCTAACTTTCCACACAAGCAATTATTATTGTCAATAGATAATCAGCCTCTCATCTATACTAAATACCAAAAAAATGTATTGTTGAATTATTTTCCAAATATTAGGAACTTGGTCAGTACTTGTTACCATCAAAGTAACATATCACTCATTTCGATTAATATTATAATTCTAAAACAATGAAAGGAGATAAAAATAATTCACGGCAATACTTTTTTTAATTTATAGCGATTAGCATATTAGCAGGAGGTAACAGGCAATAATTCAATCTCGCAAGGTCGTCTTTTTCGGCCTTGTATCCTTTTCTGCGCGAATCAAAAACGCCTTTATGTTCATGTTTCCGATTCGGTGGGAATTTATTTATTTTTTTGTTATTTATCCGTCGAATGTCCATCGCCTCCGGCTTCGTTTCCTCATCGGTGCCTTGATCCCCTTCGGAGAGGCCGCACTCCCTCCGTCCGATCGGATCCTCCAGAGGATATGTTATCCTCCCATCATCTGAAGTTGTCGCAGTAATTACAGAGCGTGGAAGGGACGAGGAGAAGAGAGTGTATAATTGCACTTTCTTCCTCAAGTTGGCGGCCGACCTTGCTCCAACTTTCTAACCTCCTCAACTGGGGCAGCCCACTTTCCGAAATTTCACTTCCTCCCTGCCATTCGACTCTCCCTTCCGTTTCCTTTCTTTTGTATACCACTGTTTACCTCTTTCTTCGGAATGGGGTATCATATTTATGTATTCTTCTACGGATCATATTCTGGAGTTAATTCTCATTTCTAAATCAATCTAGCTTCATGTTTTGTAAAATAATCGTATCAAATTATTAAAAAGCCAATTTCGTTAAACATTACTGTAAAAGCTAAACTCCTGAACTGATTCTTTTTCACGCATACAGAATAAAACTATCAAATGTAGATTCCATTTATTAAAGAAACATATGCACAATCTTCTTCTTTAACGTTTTCTATAAAATTAAATTATATTTTTTTTGGGACAAAAAAATTAATAAATAAAAATGTCGCCGGTTTTCATCCTCACCAAAATAGTCAGCGTTTAGTTTTTATAATTGAAATAAGCTTTTAATTAGTTTCTACTCAATTCCGATATGTGGACCATAAAATAGTTTTTAAATTATTACTGATAGTTCTGTAAGATATAAAATGAATATTTATCATTGTTTATAGTAATATATCTAATCCCTATTATGAGTGTTATTATGGAATAGGAAAGCCCTTTTTAAGAGAAGAGAGAGGCCCTTCACAGGTGGTGGTGGGCCTATGTAAATGACGGTAGGCCCTTTCTCCAGCCTTGACCGAGTGAGTGCCGTTATCCAGGTAGTTCTTCCCTGACCCACATTTCCTGGGTCTGCCGCCCCCTCAGCCTTCCCAGGCCGTTACCAGCTCGCCCTTAAAGGGTTGCCTAAAAAACCAGCTCCTCCGCCGTACCCTCAGGTAGAGCAACAACGGATTTGGGTCAACCGCACGAACGGGGGTGTATTGGATGGATGTAGTAAACAAAAAAAAAAGGGATCGACCTTAAGACTACATTACCGCAGGGACCATTATCATCCAGCCGTCTCAATCGCTGCTGCTATCTCGATATCCCTGGGATCCCAACGAAGGTATCAGCTGCTCGGGTCTTTGCATGCGTTTCATCCCATTATATTATTGAGAACACAGGAAGAATGGGAATGGGAGCTTTATTCTCCCATTGATACGATCCTGTATATTCGAGCTTCGATTGATTTCCAATACAAGATCCGTATCATTTTAGACCGTGTGAATTTCTCCAAGGAGAATTTCAAGTAGCAAAGACTGAGAACTAAGAAAGACTCAAAGGCTCCACAAACATACTCGAACCCCATGGGCCAAACTGTGAATTAAAAACCAATATCCCTTTCTATCTAGCCTTGTGATTCCCTATATAAATAACTGGCTTGGTTTTGCAATATTAAAATGGGAAATTTTAACACCTCTTAATGTTTTGTTTTGCATTATTAAATCAACAGGAATCATTGGCGGATCCAGGGGGGGGGGGGGGGGGGCTGTGGGAGCTGCAGCCCCTCCCTTAGGAAAATGTTTCGTCATTCAAAGATAGAATTTGACTTTCCTTAAAGTAAGGAAGCAAGTTAAAGAACAAATAATATGCAGAACTTTAGTTGTGGGAAAGGAACATAAGAGTAAAAAAGCTGATTGGGAGATCCTGGGGAAGGGCTGTGGGGGTGCAGCCCCCCCCCCCTTTAGGACTGCAGCCCCTCCCTTTACAATCGGTTGGATCCGCCAATGACAGGAATCAAAGTGATTATCTGAAGATGAGACACATTTTCTTTTGAAAATGATTCAACATAGACAAAATATACAATAAATGATATACAAAGAAAGAATATATTAAAAAAAAAAAAAAAAAAAAACAGTCTTGAAAACAATTTATAAGTAGGGAAAATATTCAACCACGGCCAAGAATCTAACCCAGGTACTCCCAATTATTCTAATAGAATTGTATAAAAAATATAAATAATTATTTAAAAATAGAAATGATCAAATCTCAATATAAAAACAGATCATAGATTTTTTAAACTCATTATTAATGTCATTAATAATGACGAAAAATAACAATAATAATAAAGCATTTTATTACTTTCTTATATCCTCAAAAAAATTAAATAAGTAAATAAAATTAAGATTCGTGTTTACTATTAATAATAATAAATAAATTACTCAGATAACTATTAAAATAAAGAAATAATTTGAGCTTGAAAATAGCCAATGGAGCATAGTATAAAGTTATTATTACTGTTTCGTCAAAAAACATGACGAAATTAAAAAGAATTTAAAAAAAAATTATAAGGAAAAATATATACAGAAATATAATTTTCAGTTACAAAAGCTGAACTGAATAATAAAGTACAAAATATGCCTTAATCTCCTAATTGAACTTAATTAAGGGGGGAAGTTGTAAACATTAACTCCTATAGCCTATGTAGAACAAAAGGATTTATTTTTTAAGGTAATTTAAATTTAATTACGTCTCATAAATATTATTTATTAATGGACTCTCGTCTGTATTATTTTCTTTTGGTACATTTCTTCCTTTAATTTTTAGTAACACATTCGAGATTGAAACGTTATTTTTAGTGATCATGTTTAAAATAGAATAAATGATGACCAATTAATTAATTAACTTCAAGCTATTGTTTTCCTTGTATATGGTAATCCCCAGAGTTTAGAATTCTCTAGGAACCTAACACCCCAAGTGTTTTTGTGGTTTTTATAGGCCTTCCTCCCTAACCCGGGTAGAGAGACTATGTCAGTGTCAACATTTTAAGCGGTGTTGAAGATAAGGGTAGGGTTAGTGTTTTATACCTGGCCCTAGGGAAATGGTCTTCCAAATGAAGGGTCGATGAAAGCTTTTTTTTTTTCTTATTGAGGTCTTTAAGTTTTTTATAGGTAGTTTTTTTTCACCCTCGTCTAAGCAATCCACTATCATTTGCTTACCGCCGACGCAACGGTACCGCAAGGGTAGGTGGCAGGAAATCCTTTATGGAGAACGGGGAAAAGGGGGCTATCCATTTACATAATGGTTATTGTTTGTCGGTAGCTGTTGATAACAATATGAAATTTACAGCCGGGTTCCAAGCTATGTATAAACCATTGCATGCTTATTAGCTGTTGTCTCTGAGCTAGTGTTAATCTGTCATTATTATTTATTATTGGTTTTCTTAGTCAGATCAAAGGAGCTTGCGGAAATTGCCGGTATATTTCCTTATCTTCTCCGCTTTTGCAGATATATTTGTACTCCCTTTATAAGGAGAATGCTTCCAAAAAAATATTTATTAATTCATAGAAATTATCAATGACCATATGTGTTTTATTTTATTTTTTAATCACTTCTGTGTGATGTCCTAACAGTCAATAATGAAATGTTCCACTGGATTCATTCATGCAACTGAAAGCTGTTGTGTTTCTTTTCCCAGTGTAACTTAATGTTAAATAACACGAGTAACAGTAAGGATCAATCATGATTCTTGATATGCATAAGGTATAACACGATTAGCAAGAAAACAAACAGCATGACGTATGTTTCCATTATAATCCGATTAATATACCTACTCTTGAAGTATTGATGCTAGTAGCAATCCATCAGAACGCCTACATATACACTCTAGGTATTATGTGGGTGGACTTGATGCCTCAAGTTGAGAAGGATGCTGGTTGGACTCGAGACGACCATCAGCTGATCGGGTTGGGAGGGGGGGGGGGGGCCGTGACATTGGCACGAGGGTCCAACATGGCGGCGGCCTTGGACCTACCCGGAAGTGAGGCGAGATCAATATCACTCACCCCTAACCACCCCTAACAGCTTCTTCCTTTTAAGTGGAAGGAAGGATCCATTACCCATCTTATTAGTATTATATTCCTTCGTTAATCGCTTCTATTTCGTTGCATTGTATCTGCGGGAGCCTTTCCGGATCACTATGGAAGGGAAGGGGTTAGGTCAATAGAATCTATTGTTGATGTCAGCTGTATGTTTGCGCTGAGCTATTCAGGAAAAAGTGATGTTTTAATTTGCTGGGCAGGTAAACTCCTCCTGTATATAGTCTGTAAGCCCAATTATAATTTCTAATACGAAAACTTTTCTATTTTTTTTTCTATCAATGATTTTACTAAACATTTTATGTACATGTAATTAATGAAACCTAAAATTATAAATTATTGGTTACCAAAACAATCTGACCATAAGATAGTTGTATTAGGATTTATTTTTTTATTATTGTTTGTTAATGAATTTAAGTTGTATTGACAAAAAGTGTTACCAAGATATCATTTTGTGACAAATTCATTTATTAAGATAATATAATAATATAAGCCTCGTCAATGGCCCTATCGGGTAGTGACCGATTTAATAATAAGTAAATAAAGATAATTCATAAAATTAAATTATGAATTATAAAAATCAAATTTGGCTATCTCAATTAAAACTTGAGAATAAGTTGAATGAGATTTGTAACCTTGCTACTGATTCTGAAGCTCGATTTCGAGTGCTTTTTATAAATAATTACAATATATTTTTTAATCCGATATACGTATGTATAGATATATTGGGAAGTACATGAGAATATATAGACCCGGTTTTAGAGGAATAATTATCCGAAGGGAGAATCGATTGGGCTCGGTTCTAGGAAGGCTAAGGGCCACGTGCCTTGGGTTGACCCAGTTGGGGCTCCACAGGTTGTATAATTACTGCCGCCCCCGACGTCACCGCCCCACCCCCCGCTCAATACAAGTGAGAGTGAGCCCTTCAGCTGTTCTCGCTCAGCTCTCCTTGGGGGCGGCGCTCTATTCGCTACATTCTATCTATCCTCGGATGGGAGTGGGGAGGGGTACTCACTCGATTGGTGCAAGGTGGAAAAGTTATATGTTATATCTGTGAACTCTACTAGTAAGGATTAGTTCGTATATGCATTTATGGATTTCCGATATACATTTCATATACATAATAAACATTTCCATTTCCTACAAGAGGATAAGATTCTCACAGAAGAATCAGGACGAGAATCGCCTCTGAAGCGCGATATCTTCCACACTGTACGGTTATTAAAAAGGAAGAAAGCGAAGTGTTTTAATTGGCCGAGTTGGGAGAAGACGGCTATTAAAGAACCAATAGTAGGCCGGCTTCCAAGACTTTCTTTCTTCACCGGCTCCCAGGGAGAGTGTTAGTTTCCCCGGCAACTGCATTTCCTGTACTTTCCCCGACGTGCTACTGGCACACTTATTAGCCCATACTTCTTCATTTCTCTTCTTCCGATGGTGTGTATACACGGTACCACCTTGGAGGACTTCCTGCGAAGAGACCTGGATGGGACCCCCTCGAAGACCAATTATACTCCTGAAAGACAAGTTATGATCCTGCAACGGTCAGCGCTGACCCCAGTTTGCTAACATGGTCCTGGGCCATTGTGCGCCCGAAATGGTCCCCATTGTAGGAATGGTAATATCCGTTTTATCATGCTAAACCATTCTCGAATTATTGGGTTATAAATTGTTTTCCTTCCCTTTAGTGTCCTCTTCACCCTCTTTTCACGGCTATCCTATTCATTCCTCTTTGCATTAGTTCGTTCCAAAATAGGGAATATAGTGTGGCTTTATAGTTTTTGAGTGATATTATTTTCTCATAAAGAATATTTTTAATTATTCCAAAAGATCAAAATATCATGAAAACATAATTTACAAAGAAGATAGTGTAACTTTTTTAGTAAATCTTTGAACCATAAAAGTAATACCACTACTAAATTTTCCTGTTTTGAAATATTAGATACTTTTTAAAAAAATTAAAAAAACACTCATTAATTTTATGAATTAATTTTTTTTTTTTATTCAACAATTTTCCCATTAATATTAAGAAGTCCTGAAACCATTATTTTTTCAACATATTTGATCATCAGGACTAATTTCTTTTATTTAAAAAAATATTAATTAGGCAGTTGCATTTCTAATGTTTATATTTGTATATTAGTATAATTTCTTCATTGTCTAGTGTAATTATTCTGCTGTTTACTAACGCTAATGGTCGCACAGGACTTGTCATTTATTATGATAAAGGAACTAAATAATTATTAAATTTTTTCTTTCTTATTATTGTTTTTTTTATTTACTAAAAATTATTCATTATTGTTGCCCTAACATATTTATTCATTTTTTTATAAAATAGGTAGCTGAAATTTTCTCGTTCGGTAATCGGCTAAATTCGCCGGCGATCATGACGTAATTCAAACAACTTATTACTATTTTTTTCTCGCTTCTGCCTGGAAGAAAAAGCGCGACAAATCTATAAAAAGAGCACTACAAAAAAAAAAAAATTAATACGTTTCAAAGCGAGCAGATATGCCGCGGGAAAACCTCTTCGTATCAGTGTATATTATTTATTTATATTAGCTCAATACATAGTCTCATTAGGAAGCACATCAGCAGTTATGATTTTGTACTTAACCAGCGGAACATGGATTGTTTGTTTTCAATAAATACAAGGTTAGAAAATATTATGCGACCATTGTATGGGCGTCTTTTTTTTATAGTAATCAGTTTTTGTAGGTTTGAAGTGTACACATTTAAAGCGTTTTTTTTTTTTTTTTGGCATCTGATCAATTGATCCAGAATATAATTGGGTTAAAACGTATACTGGCAGCTTTATAAACTATTCAATCGAAAAAAAAAACGTTCTGCTTGCTCATTCTTTTTTTGAGCTGCACGTTGGATTTCTTGAGGAATACTTCGGTCAGCATAGCTTGTTATTTTTTCTCTTGGCACGAGGACACTCTCTTTCCTTTTCCCCATCTTATTCCTTATATCATTGAACGAAGAAAGAATTCGAGAATGTTCGATTACAATAAATAAAAAAAAAGTCGATCATCAAGAGTCACATAAACGTCGACGTCACACAACGGTGTGACATAGTGACGCAGGCCGCTCGTTATGACACTATCAGCGTAAAATTAGTAGTACGTTGTGGAACGACTAGAGGAATGTTTGTTATGTTGTGTTATAGTATCTGTCTCGAATCGGCTACAATAGTGAACAGGCTAAACTGTGACAAACGACTGCTGGAAGAATGCGCTGAGTTAGATCACTCAGTTTTGAAATGTTAAACTACTATTCGGTGTACCGAATAATTTATATATATAGCAAAAGATTTTTTTAAATTCTGCTCTTTCGTTCTTGTCCTCTTAAAAAACAAAACAAAAAAAGCAAAAAACGTTTGCTTATTACTAGTCACATTACAAAAAGCAAAAAAAAAAAAACGTTGCGGTATAATATAAAAAATCATGACGTCAACAGCAATATTTCATTTTGCATGAAATACTTTAGAGGCTGTTTATTTTTTTAAATAAAACTAGTGTAAAAATATTTTACAATCCAAAAAGTTTATGTAACAATTAAACTAGTACACCCCAGGCCGCGGGTTTTATAGCCCGGCAGATGACCCTAGAATTTTTAATGGGATTAAAAAGTACTCGGCTTTACCGTCCTTCAGAGGGGACGCATAACACAGGTTCCGAGTCTGTATGATGTCGGGTACTTGTTAAAGATCAAATCTAATTACACCTGAAGAAGCACAATTTACAACTCCAACGAAAGCATAGTCCGATTAGCTATAGTACCATAAAGTATATTTAAATAAATAAACTAAAAACATGTAACATTTAAGGTTTTAAATTTTAAAGATATCACTGGTCACTGAGTGGTAAGATTGTTAAATTTTACAAACTTTTTTTTACCTATCTTTCAGTGCCGAAAAGTTGCGACCCGCATTACGGCCTTGATATTATTACCGATTACATCTTCACGTATTAACTATCTTCAAAAAAAAAAAAATATCTATAATTCATCTATTTAAAAATAAATATTTCTATAGAAACAATTTGGAAAGTGCAGCGCACATTGTATACGCCCCTTACAATTATTTCAGGTGCAAGCGAAAGTTTCCAGCTTTCTAAAAACTCATGTGGAAGACGGGGCCTAAGGAAAAGCTCTTTTAAAGCCCCTCCCCTCGTGCACTTATTTCGCTTAAAGAAAAATAGGCTGTGTCCAATGGTTCGTGGAAAAGTGAAAAGGCCTCTGGCCTAGGGTAGAGAGAATGTGACACAGATTCCCTGAAAGTGTGTATATACAACACACACACAACCTTGAAGTGAGTGCGGGGAGACCCCCTGTCAAAATATATCGTAAATGTTCGACCCACTGACCGGCTCTAGATTTACGATCGGACCTTTCCTACTTTCCCTAGTGTGTCCGCGTAACTAACTAGCCCTACCGAAAAATTTTCACACTAAAACTGGGCGCTATTGTAACAAGCACTTATACAACCGCCTTCGGGCTAGTGGAAGGAAAGAAAAAAAATGTTGATTGGTCAACCGTATTATGCGCCCTAGATTCTTTTTTTTCCTATAGTGATGAACTTCATTACAGATTAATGGACCATAACATTATTATTATATATACATACATCTATAATCGTGCTTGATCTGTAAACAGGAATTTTAATGACGCAGGAGGAAAAGGTCGGGTGTTTACCGATAACTACCGCTAGCTTGGCGTTTCCTAGCCAAGGACATCGTCGGGATGATGTCCGTCCGCTGATAGAGCGAGAAGCCTTCGGAAATATTTCTCTTATCGTTGTAGGATATAATTAACACACATCGTTATGGGGGATCTAGAAAGCGATTCTCTCACCGGTTGCTTGCGATTCGCTCTGATTCTTCAACGCCTTGAAAGGGATACTTTTCCATTTTATCAATTTTATGTTTCCGTCTTCATCGATTTTAATCGGTAAGAAACAACGACACCATGACTGCAATCAGAGTTTGTAAAAATAAGTTAATAAATTAAATGTAGAAGGGCAATATATATAAATTAAAGAATGAGTTGGATCTTTGAACATAGGCAGATAGCCCTAAACGTCAGATAAAATAAAGAAAGTTCATCAAAATGAAGGTTCTATTGCTTCAAACCAACAGGTTATGAGAGTTAAATATTGAAAATTCTCTAGTTATTTAATATGCTAAACTTTTTAACAACTTCTGTCATGAAATAAAATAGAAGAAGCAAATAAAATATATATGTAAATTTAAAAATTAGCTTATTTCACTATCATTAATAAAAAAAATTCAAATCAGTTAATCATTTTAATTAGCTAGAAAGTCTTATTAGTTTTTTGGAAAAAAAAAATTCGCTCATTTTATTTTATTTTATTTTTGTATCTGGTACGGGTCAATAATAACAAAACCATTGAACTATCTTATACCTAACATCTTAAATCTGGCATCTCCTTAGCAGTTTAATATTATTTAATTTAAATAATACTGTGTTCATCTATATATTTTGATCCTATTCTTAGATTTTTTCTATTAAAATTAAAATAAAAAAAAACATTAGGTACACAAGTATTAATTATATTTTTAATCAGTTTATTATTATCATTCCAACAATCAACAATGATTACGCATCGTATAAAATTAAATTTCATATAACAGTTAAAAGTGTTTCCTTCTATTAATTAATATTGATAAAGAATGCTAAAGTTTATTTTTTTAGATATTTTATTTCTAAAGGCAACTCAAAAAAAATTTTAGTCCATTTAAAACTTTATAAAAATATTTGTTTAAATAATTTATTTTTTGAAGAGAAAAGATTTGGCTTCGCCGGGAGTCGAACCCGGGTCTCCCGCGTGACATGCGCGGATGCTAACCACTAATCACAGAGCTCGGCTCCAAGTAGAGCCAAATCTTTTCTCTTCAATCCCGGCGGAGTCAAATCTTTTCTCTTCAAAAAATAAATTATTTAAACATAATTTAAAAAAGGTGGTCACCCACAGATTAAGATAAGATTAATATAAAATAATTAAAAATTGACGTACGTCAATAAATACCATTAATTGGACAAACTTTGTCCACCTTCCGTTACTCGCATAATTTGCGTGATCAGGTAGTAGGTATCAGTGAAGAGGAAGGATTGGCTCTACTTGGAGCCGAGCTCTATGGTGTAGTGGTTAGCATCCGCGCATGTCACGCGGGAGACCCGGGTTCGACTCCCGGCGGAGCCAAATCTTTTCTCTTCAAAAAATAAATTATTTAAACATAATTTAAAAAAGGTGGTCACCCTCAGATTAAGATTAGATAAATACTTTATAAAAATAAAGATATATTTAAAAATAAAAAATCGTTAAATACTTTATTGCTCGCAATACATAAAATAATAAACATTATATGGTAAAGAAATGTTTATTTTAAACATTAAAACTTACCTTTTTCCTTTGTCTCATTTACTAATTGCTGTATTTATTTCGGCCAAAGTTCTGTCAATCACTACTGATATATATTTCAATTTTATATATACATACATACTGATGATAGATATTATATAATTAGTGATATAGTATTGGAGATATAAAAGAGTATTGAAGATATGGAACACGTATCGGAGCTATTGGGGCCAGTTCCCAGTGGGCCAAGGATCCTCACTTTCGTCACTACTAGACTTTCCCTCATCTGGTTTCCTAGTTGCTGCCCCACTTTCTCATAGTTAGGATATATATATACTACCGGTAATAAGAATAATACCTATTTATTATATATCTGCACAATAATATGAATAATAATAATAATATATACATCAAATAAGAAACAGTTGAGCTGGGCAAACAAAATAATAATACAATTTGTTTCTGGAACACCTGATCTTAAAACCATACAATTTTTCAACCATTTAATCCCCTATTATGTCTATGGTAATCACCTACTATCGTTTTTCATAATATATAATTATCGTAAGTTATGTATTTATCTCAGAAAATATATAATCTCTTATGTAATGTGATTAAATAAATTATGACATATCATTTTTTTTTTTTTAAGGAATATTCCTTGATTGATTTACAGAAGTTAAATTCTGTAAAAAAATGACGACTTTCAATAAATAATGCATTAAATAGCAAAATATAACTTTAAATAAATATGGATTATTGGATCATAAAATAGTTTTTAAAACAGAATCTTACTAAAATATATATAAACATATATAATTTCTATATACATAGAAATTATATCTGATTACAAATTAAATATCTTTGTCTCAATATTATTTGTGAATCATTTTATTGAAACATTGTACGATTTTAATTTTTTTCGGGTTGTGATGTTTTATTATAATTAGGAACATTTGTTGCGAGATCCGGACACCTAAAATTTTTTTTTTTCAGTAATGAGCTTTTCTATTGACGAAACATACTACACTGAAATAATATTTTTCATATTATAATAATACCATATATGTGAGAAATGCATATCAATTTATATTTATATGGACTATAAATTTCCTCAAAATTCTTCCTAGAAGTGCACCGTTCTCACTTGTTACAGTTCTTAACAACCCTTTTCCTTTCTAGAAGTCACAAAACTTTATCTGATTCAACCCTTGCCCTCCCCCCTCCCGGACTGTTAGGCCTAACTGAACATAATTTACGACTTGCTTGGACGTTTCCCTTTCTGTGTCTACTACGGTAAAAGTGACCTCCTTTTACGGACCGTTGCAAATCACTTATTCCGAACCATCGGCTCCGAAGTGAAAAGCACTAAAGACGATTGTTACTCTCGGGACGGACCAACTTGTGTTGCTACGAAGTCTTCAAACTGCTCCATTCATCAGCAGAATGAATCATTAACATAAAGAACCAATTGGAAAGAAGCCGTAAATAGAAAATGACTAGCCAAAAAGCTCTTCTTAACTCAACTTCCTCTATAGATTTGTTCTTCATGAAGTATTTTACTCCTACATTAGCCGATTTTATTTTTATTCGTACAGCCCATACCGAATCCTTTTCGATACCTCACGTGACCCAGAAAGAGGAGCGATAAAGCAGAAAGGCATCGGCGATGCGCGACGGTGACAGCTTGAAGTGGCTCCCGATTCCCCACCGAGATAGCACCAGATGGTTATCTGCTAGTGTTGACCCAAATTTCAAAAGTTTGCGTCAGCCTGTTGGCAGAATTGCCAAGACTAGAAAATTCAGCAGAGGCCTCTTAGGATTCATTCATTCATGGTACCCACCTTCGGATTCGGGGTGTTACAAATTACAGTTATAAAATATATAATCCTTTTCTCATTTAACGCTACTTACGACACGCTTCTCCGCTATTTATCTTTTTTGCTCCATTTTTTATAACACACATGCGTGCAGCACCCCGCCGTTCCCCATTCACCCCCGCTAAAGGCAAACTACCAAAAAAATGGCAACCTTTCAGTGGCCCAGGGAAGTGACAGAGATTCATCTCTCAAGGATTGATCGTATTTTTTTTTCTTCCCCATTCCAACCCAGCTACCATTTTTTCCCCTTATACTCACCCTTTTCAGATTTTTTTTCGGTGCAGGCGCACGGCTCGTTTTCTAAAAAAGGGGAAAACTTTTGCCCCATTTAATTTTTACAAGGATATTAGTTAGCTCGCCCCATATAGCTGTAGTTTTGCCGAAAAGGATTTACGAGTTCCATTACCCTACTTTTATATTATCTCTAAGTAGATGTTTTTTTGGATTATAGTATAGATAAATTTTATTATTTTGTTTTTGTATTACAATATTTACTTTTTCTGTTGGCAGTTGATACTGCAGCTGGACCCACACCTCAAGTTTATGTGAAAAGAGAACCTCAGGAGCACAAAGCTCTTCTGCATGGGATCCTCAGCCAGCACCATGCAGCCCTCCTAGCCTACACCGCCTCCAATACTGGTATGCTTATTATAATATCCAGGATATAATATATTACATTATTAATATGTTTAGTAGAATATCATTCGTATTAGTATTTGTAACAACTGGAACTAACTTCCGTTAATATCGGATGCGCCATAAAAATCACTATAAAGGGGACGCCAGCGGGAGCTCATAAAAACTGTAAAATATTATCTTTTTTCTATACACATCCAATAACAGAAATCAAGAATTTACCACAAAAAAATAACTCCAGGGGGAACGGTGTCAAGCTGAGGTCACAACAATGAAATCGACACGAGTAAATAGCAGAGGGGGCCGCCTCTAAAAGGGAAGATTTACAAAAAAACGGCGAAATATAAAAAGTTACCCTCAGCAATAATTAGGAGGGTCGCTAGCGGATTAGGGGTGTGGAAGGGTTTTGCCAGATTTCTGGAAACAGGCGCCCATGAGGGCTGCTTGATACAAAGGGCGCATCTGTTAAAAGGGTTGCGGCATATTGCCCAAAACCGTGGATCCTTGCATCTGCCGCATCTGCGCGTGTTACGTACAGATGTCTAGGGCCGATCGCAAACAGCATCTGGGCATAACCCTTGCGTGGGATGGTCTTGCGTAAACACCGGAGGTCCCGGTGTCCCGGCAGACCCAAAGGCCGAGTGTTCTCAATGTTGGTACAGCCAGTGTCGTCTAACATCATCTACAAAGACTGATTGTAAAAGTGGTTATTTGAGTCAAAGATCATTAATTCTTTGCAAGAAACGTGAAGTGGGTACCTGAGCCGCGGGCAGGTGGCGTGCTCTATGACGCCAAGTCGGCTTTTCCACAATCCTGGGGATTCTGATGCAACATCTGCTCAGCAAGGTGCCTCCTGTCACCTGGCCTTCAAAGGGTTCTAACCCTTTTTGGGGTGAAATCATCCCTTTTGGTGATTGCTAGTTACAAAGGATACCCGACCCTCTCCCATTTTCATGGAACGAGCTGGCTTCATCTCTCCATTATCACCCTTTACACACGCAAAAAAAATTAATAATAACTTTAAACTAAATTTTTCTAATACTTTAGACTACATTGCAAAATTATTAACCTATTTACAAAAAAAAATAAATAAAATATTAATATATATATTAGGTATAACAGTTAGAGGTTGATCTGATGAAGCGAAGCGGCTCCGGGAGAGGAATAGAACAAATAAGCGCGAACAGGATGTGACGTCAGTTTGGCGGGAAAGGCATCCTTTCCTCAGAGCTGTTTCGACATTGGCGTAGTTTATACTGGAACCGATCCGATTGACTTCATCTCGATTTGCAAACGTTGCGATTAATAATTGCCTGCTAACGTTTTCGAAATTATTTTATTTTTTTATTTTTAGAATTATCATCCAACGTATATTTTTTGAACTGGACAACCGTCCAGCGATGAAGCTCTGCGTAGTAGTATTAGAACTTCCTCCCATTGTCTGTAATCGTCTTTAAAGGGACACCTACCCCCGGTATCCTGACCGTTGTTGCTGAGGAAATGGACATACCATTCCGGTTGGACTGGAGAGCGCTGACCACACCACCCCTCCTATTTTTATTCCGTTATCCTCGGCAACCCTTTGGAGACGGATGACGAAGAGATGACCCTCGACCCTGGGCAAGGTCATGACCCGCTGGACAGTGGCCACCAGTTCCCAGGGAGTCCTCCTTACTTATATTTATTATTCAATCCTCCGTTTATTTCATCCTTTTCTTCTTCGGCTACCCTCCCTACTGTCCGCACCGTTCTTATGGAAATTTTCCACAATCGCCGCATATCATTAGACAATGCTCCCTTTTTTTAAACCAAGGGTCACTCGTTACCTCCAATAAATTTAACTATGATATGGAAATGGATCGGTAATAATGTTGCCTTAAACAACTTTAGTACAGAATAACTTTATAACCTCCATTAATACAATATTAATAGTACAATATATTTTATTATAAATTTTAGGTTTTACACAAATCTTAAAAAAAAAGAATAAATTAATAAAATTAAAAAAAAAAAAAAAAAACCTCTAAATGCTGTCATTGAAACTTGCACTCTACTTTAAACTTTTGTCTTGCTCAAGCAAGTGCCATGATGACCTACAATGTGGGTCGAAACTTTGGCAATTAACAAATCTTTTCTTTATTTTTAAAAATTATTTTACTTGAATATTATTTAATCTAAAAACATTTAATTTAAATAAGCTATTTTACTTGAAAAAATTAAAAATATATCCATTAATGATTTATTTCTATATTATATTTCTATATTATACTATATGTAGCTTTCATAAATAAAATATGTATTACTATGAAAAAAAAAATATCCTTCTCTATTTCTTTATTACAATTATGAAGTAATAAATGAAACCAACATAAACGAAATAAGGAGAAATATAATCACACTTTTTACTTATTCATACTAGTAGTAATCTAAAATATGGGTTATAATTTACGAATTATATTCCTATTATTTATATGAAGTTTAAACATCAATCCAATGAATTATAAAAACTCTTAATTTTTAACTTCATCAAATTATTAATTTAAAAAACATATATTATGTTCTAAATTTACATAACTCTTGAATATTTCTCTTGCCTTTTGATAAGTGTTAAAATAAGTGTAAGTTTTTTAATTTTTTTTTATCACTCTTGAATGAATTTACTTTAATTTAAACTCCAAAAATAAAATAAAAAATCTGATTTTGGAATATTCGTTAGTATGGTTTTATCACCTTTCTTAACACCACTTCTATAATTATAGAACTACTTTTTTCTTTTTTTTTAAGATAAATAATGTTCAAAAATATGAAATTGTTGTTAACTGATACCATGTAATATTTCCCACAAGTAATACTTTATTCAATGCGCATCCTGAATTTATTTCATCCATTCGTTGAGGTCCTGATTTATTGCATCCGAGGTATATACGGTAGGTGGGTACCTTATACCACCATGGTCTAGAGATGCAGTGGTACATAAAGTGTACCTGTACCGGCTTTGTACACCAGGTTGATGAGATAATCCAAGGCGGAAGCTGGAATGTCCGTTAATACCGGTCGTGGATTGTAGGGGGTGGGTGCATCCCTTTGCAGCTACACCCTCCCGCATCCTTCATATCTTCTGGAGGTCAACGCCTCTTGTTATTATTTTATTTTATTTTTAACGATTAATAATAATAATAATGATGTCAATAATTCTGAGCAATCATAGGAGTAATAAAATATCTCAGTTTCGCGAAAGAACCACAAGCTTCACAAACGCTTTCTTGAAACGCTTCTTGAAGTTCCAAACATTATCTTAGTTCACAATACGTTATTTAGTACTTTACAAAGTTAAACTTTTTTTATTACGGCATTCTAAACGATAGAACATGTCTCGTAAAAAAAAAGAAGTATCCATCTGTTTTTCTTCTTTCAAATTTTTAATATTTTCCTCTTCTCTGTTGTATTTGTTTAAAAATTTTTAAAAACATAATGCAGCCAATTGCAAAATTAGAAATATAATCTAAAAAGTATTTAATCCGATACTTATATAGATTGATTTTGTATTTCCGATCAATTGATTATTAAACCTTTAAATATAAAAATTCAAGACGAGTTTTGCACTTTTTTAAACCACATTTTAACAACCTAAGACCAGTTGACGCCCCAAAACAATGATAATAGCTAATACCAAATTGATTTTTTAATTTTAGCATTACAGTTCAGTACACCTTAAAATTCTTAAAAGCAGTGCAAAACATATATACCTATATTTATTTATAATATAACCCTAGAAAAGACCAACTGAAAGGGGGAAAAGAAAGAAAAAAAGGATTTTGCAAACTCATTTAATGAAAAAAGGTATCTTTCAAGTATGTTTTAAATGCTTAAGAGCTAATTTTTATACTTTATAGCTTATTTTATTTTATTTCGACGCCGAACTTGTAGCTGTAATTTAAACAAATATTTAACAATATATGTACTAAAAATTCCTAAGAACCCACTACTTTAATAGTTTTAGTTATACCTAATTTCTAAATTTAAAATTTTTTGTGATTTTAAGGAGTTCCTAATAGTAATTTTTTTTCTCCCTGGCTCCTCGAAATATACGTATATTGAAAAAAAGAAATCAGTAAATATAGATAAATATAATAATTCGTATTTCAAATTATCTTGACTGTCTTCAGAGGATATATAGAAAATAATATTCAAAAATATAAAAGTAATAAAACAAAATATACCGGTATAAATTTATCTCGTTAGATGATTATCGAATATATTTTTATACCAAGTTTTTTGTTGTTATTTTATTTTTATTTTTTTTTTTATCGATTTTTATTTTTTTGTTAAATGTACTTGTGGAAATGTTTGAAGTTCAACGAATCCTTACGAAGCAAAAAAAAAGTTATAAAGTTCAAAGAGAGGATTTTCCTAACCGCCGTTCTAGATCGGTACCACCCCCTAACCGTCACGAAATATCCGTTATACCCTATCCATATCATTGTTACCATCATCCCTTTGAGCCAAATCGTTGGAATGCTGGAGTCGGTTGAGCTGGACGGAGCGGTGGAAGGGTTGTTCTCCAGAGGTCAGAGGTGATCCTGGGGTGGACACTGGCCGGCGAGGAACCTGCTAGCTCCAGAGGAACAGTATACATTATACCATCCACTGTCCATTCTCATACATAATACATACATTAGCTTCGGACAACGGTAAATATAGCTTCGTAGCAATTATCCGACTGGTCAGTAGGGTCTTCAACGTCTTAACGATAACTCCCAGGAAACCGATGTCGCAATTACTATAACGGACTCTCTATGAACAATTCAAAATGTATATTCTATCAACGAAAGACGTTGAGGATATTTTCGATTCCACATTCGCCTCTAGATAAAGGCCTTTGATTAGAGTTCCTTGATAAGTGTATACTCTTCCTTCCTGTGAGGCTCAACGTATTTGTTTACAATGCATAACGAATTCCTAACTCTCACTCAATTTTAAGTGAACAAACAAAAAGAAAGTATGTACCGATTTATATATTTAAATTTATTTCGATTTGGCTCCTCTACAGTCATTTTTATTTTTATTTCATGTATAAATAAATCTCAACCCGGACAACAGGATTGTTTACTGTGGAAGTGTGCCAGTCGGTTTCGGGCGTAAGAGAGCTTCCGTTTGTGAATTAATTAATAGCCTAATAATTGTTAATAATTATAATTAGCAATTATTAATTACATTTTCGATTTCTCTGTTGATAGAAACGTTGTCTTGCCTTATTGACAGTATTCAATTTGCTTTGTAAGAACAGATAAATACTAATTTAAAATCATAAAATCGGATCTTGAATCAGGAAATGGTTCACAATTAATTAAACGTAAACAAAAACAATCCAAAACCAAAATTTATTAGGCCTACCTTAAAATTCCGTGTTATGATCATGTGAATTTTTGGTTTTAATTTTAATTTGGTATATCTGATTTGAAAAAAATTAAAACCTTTTTTATTATTAATACTCTGTTGCTACATATTTTTTAAATGTATTATTTATCATCGTGCTTGATTTAAACTTTTTTAAATTTCTGTTGGTTCCAAACAAGATTTTCTTTTAATAGAGGGTTTTTAGGAGTGTTAGTTCATTTCACGAAGGTAGCTTAGAATAAAAATTAATTATAATGATTAATTTTTTATAAAGCTCTTTTTCTTGAAATCCTCTTTTAAAAAAATTCATCAATTTAACGTTTAAGAATCAATTGTTTGATCAATTTTCACAATGGTGTGTCAAAACGTTTCAAGTTCAGGTGCTTCTGACCACGCGACCACATTATTAGGTTAACTTTTTTTAGGTCTATTTTTTTTCTTTCTTTTTTTTTGGTTAATCTATTTATCATATTCTATTGCTAGAAGCCCAAATGGCGCGAGCCGACGACAACGGAGATGTGTAACAGGTTGAAGAGGGATAAAAGGAGGAGCTGGCCGCTGGGGTTATGTAATGAAACCAGTTGGCACGAGTTTTACTTTCTGCGGTAGCGCCTGACCCCAAGCCCTCCTTACTTCGTTCTGGAGCTTCGTATGGAACTTAAGCACTTAGCAAACTTCGCCTTCCATCTCTCTTTACTCTTAGATCTTCCGCCATAACTGACTGAAAATAAAAATATCCAGAAGACGTCCCCAATTCGTACAATAGTCTAGAAAGCGAAAAACATCCTTGGGAGCCGCCCTACATAAAGTTTCTTAAGCAATATCGAGTCGGAACTTTTTGGGGTTCTGCAAGGATAAGATATTTTTTTTCTTTCAATAATCTGCTATATCTGTCATCAGGGATGTACGAATCAATTCGAATTCGTCCAACGCGACCCCTTTTTACAGTATGTAACTTTTTACGAGTATTTTAGAGCGTTAATTGTATAGTTTTGTGAATAAAATATATATCCAACGATTTATTTTTTAACACTTAAAAAACAATAGCTTATCTTATACTTGGGTTCGGCTCTAATAAAAAGATATAAGTAAAAAAAAAACATATATTTAATGAATATAAATGACTATGTTAGATTTCTTAAAGACTAAAATAATGTAAAACATAAATAAATAATTACTTTTTTGATAAAAAGTTAATATTTATCGATATTTTCAAATCTAAAATCCACATTGTTCAGTGGTCTTGTGTATCAATTATTCGTAAGCAAGTACGGAACTGTTTCTTGGTTGACGGTTATTTTTTCAATACTATTAATATTAATAGTTTTTGTTATTGCTGGCAAACAGCAAGGTAATTATTTGATTGAATTTATGTGATATAATCTTAGAAGGATGGTTTTTTGTTGTATGCAATATCTCCAATATCTGTTGGAACGTGTTTTGCCCAGCCTTCCACTTATCGAGCAGTGTCCAGCGCATACTCTTCCTCGACAGATACGTTAAGGGTCAACTAGACACTGGCCATTTATCGTCTGCCGAACTTGAATGGTAGCGGAGATGTTCATTAATATCCTGGAAGACAGTGATGGACAGTGAAGGGTGAGCTACACAATGGGAGTCGGCCCGGATTAATATGAAGTCATCCGGACCCCGAAGGAAGGAGGCACAATGGAGGGGTCCTTTGTTCCCTGTTTGTTTTGGACGATCCTCTATCCTATAATCCTTCCAACGGTCACTCATTAGGGCACTTTACGATCTGGGAACTGTCCCTTCCGAAGCTATGCTCAGAATTTTAATATCCCTTCTTCTCCTTCCCCTGAGGATGGATGCTTTATGGAGGTGTCCATCCGGTTCGCGATTCGCGTAGAGCTGGAGTAGGAAAGGTTCTTGGTTGAAGCGTTGAGGAATGGTATAGAGGGTGGAGGCGGTAGAGGAACGAATGGCTGAGGAGTTATATAAGGGTTCTTAAACGGTTTGGGATCTAGGTTAGCAGCCGCTTTATCTCCGTTACAAATAGGTAACTGAAACAGGGTCGAGTGCCCACCGTGCGTTATACAACCTTTCCAGCTTTTGAACATAACCAACCTCTTATATATTTGTATAACTATTGTAAACTGCATTTTCTAAAACATCAATTATAGAAAATGCATCCTTATAATTAGAGTCTTCAGGATAAAAATAAAATAAAATAAATAGAGTTAATGAATATAAAAAATATTTCACCGTTGATACAGCAAAAAGTTTAAAAAAAAATGATTTGATGATTTAATTGGACTTTTAAGCAAAACGAGTAGTTCTAGGATTCTGTTTGCCTCAGTAAAACAGAATCCTGCACAGCAAAAAATAATTTGAATGCCAGGATTGACTTAGTGAATTAATATGACAGCAGCCAGTTGGGAAATGTGAAATACAATACGAAAAAAAAGTTAATGAGTTATAAATGAATATAATACCGATTTCAATATTTTTACGATATTTGATTTTTAAAAATAATTAAATTACATAAGAATTATAATTAAAATGCTTTTTTATGTCCCTTGTTAAGTCAGGTCTTACTTGACATACGCCTTTTTATTGACAGAGCGTCCCTTAAATTACCAGCAATTTATAACTATACTTTCAGTTTACCTCGATGGTTTTATAAAAAAAGTATCGGATCCTCATTATATAAATACATTTTTGAAGCGATTTTTTTAAAGATCACGGCTAGTTGAGAAAAGTACATACATACATACTAAATATATCGGAAAATTTTAGACTCTTTTGGGATTCTACATCTACTTATTTCTTACATAAAATATTCGCCATATAAAATAAAACTAAAATTCTGTCCTTAATATATTTTGATATATATTTAATTATTGATAAGTATGCAGTGGGGATAGAACAACCCTAAACATTACTTTTTTTTTTTAAATAATTCTCTCCTTTTTTTTCTTTTTATTATTTTTTCCCCGATATTTCTTAAATAACACAGTAGTTTTTTAAAGGGATTCATTTTATATACTATAACATTATTTTTAGTGGTTTTTTTCGGGTTTATTTCTCAAAAGAAGGGAAATTATGGTCTTACTTTTTTTTTATCTCCCCAATGACCATAGAAGGTGGGGTATTATTTTTAGACATATTGTCTCTTTTCCATTAGTGTTGTCCTACAAGCTGAACGGTGGCCTTCTTGCAGGTTCGCTGCCACCCAGCCCTGCGGACTCCGGGGTGTCGGACGTAGACAGCTCAAGTTCCGGGCACACCAGCAATGACGAACTTCGAGCGAGGCTCCAGCCACCGCACTCCTACTACCAGCAGCAGACCACCACGGGTGAGTACCGTACCATTCTCTTGTATTTTATTCTATAAGTAGCAAGTAGTTAATCGATGAAATCAAAAAAAAAAAAAAAAAAAAAAAAAAAAAAAAAACATCAAGGAAGCAAGTCAAAGAGTAAACAAAAACCAAGCCAAAAAGGAACGGATTGGTTCTTATCTTTGTTTATCTCAAACCATTCATTACTCATTCTTCAACTCTTTTTTTTTATATATTCAATTCTGAGCCAATTACTTATGATCCCAACCGACCCGTTCCTGCACTTAGGAGACACCTCTTAAATATGCAATCGAAAAAATAAAAACAAAAATATTGATTATTACTTTTCACAATCGAAATTTCTCAAGTTTTGAATTGCATATTCATGAGTTGTAAATGAGAACTGAAGTTTTGCAGCTATTTGTCATGCGCCGCTCAGCCATATCGGTCCGAGTAAGGTTGCCAATCCTTATTACTCTTTTATGCCAGGTCCTGAATTAAGTACCTATGCCGGTAAGTACTCTAAAGATTTTTTGAGAATCTTTGTATCTTTTGTAGATTTCTTTACTTTTTTTTTTTGGAATCTTGGTGTAAGGAGAGTTGAGATTTTATAATCTATTAAAAAAAAATCTATCTATGTATTCATTAAGTTGAAACTTTGAATGTACTTTGTTTCACATTTTTGCACAAAAAAAAAAAAAAATTGTACATACAATTGTAAATCGGAATTCTTTCTGTACTTGACAAGTAGTTGATAGTTCTTCAGTATTCAGTAAAGTTTTAAATGTTGACTTGATTTGACCTATCCATTCAGTATTTGGTATTTTTAGTAACTTAGATAACCAGTGGCTTGCCAAGAGGAAGATTTAATTTTATTATAAAAATCAAATAAAACAATTTCTCATTTATTTCCTGACAACAAAACGAACTGGAATTTCAGAACTTTTTTTGTAAACTTAGAACAATTTCGATAAAATTATATCGATGCTTCAAAGAATGATCGGCTAGACTTCTTCCTCCACGTATCCTAATGCCATTCCTAATCACCAAAGAGATCAATTATTAAAAAATTGCAGCAACTATTGTAAAAACACTTCATATGGACTTAAGCATAATAATGTTAGGGTAGTTCATGAAAAACTTAATGATTAATGAGTTACTACTGTTATCATTTGACTTTTTTGAGTATTGTGAAATATTTTAGTAATTTATTTCATTCAACCTTAACTTCCCATTTATTTATTCATTGACAAAGTTTTGGCCACCAGGTCATTATCCAGTTTCAATTGCTACATGATATCCAATTATGATACAAATGAAATATCTTTCATTAAATTTTCAAATTATTATAACCATTTAATGGTGTGGTCAAACTTAATTAGAGCTATAATGATGGACTCAATGTCCAATCATCAAAAGCGGAGTTAATTTGGGCACCGTCATACCCTTGGTAAGCTACTGATTTGATCCTACCGTTGATAATTCCTACAGTCAGAGTCTTTGGTTGTCTATTGGCATTTTTGTATACTATTTGTTTAAATTATTAACGTTGTACGAATTTGGGATTTCAGGAGGGTCTTGCAGAAGAAGCCCGGAGACGGGAGGCACGATGTCTGCCCCCATCTACCCCCCAGCACACTTCCTCTCGCCCTACTACCAGCAACCTCAGCACCCCGCCTCCAACCCGACCACCGTCTACCAAGCCAGGAGTCGTAAGTACAACCTTATTATACGCCACTACTAGATAACCAATCATGTAAATTACCAGTGTCGACCTCAAATGCTAATGGATTATCCTTCGTTTCATTTCAATTTCAAATCAGTGTGAGACATGTAGCAAACGGTTCATAGAACTCTGTGACCTAGTGTTGTCTCGGTCGTGTGTGTTCCGGGATGTGGCAGGAAGTAGCGGAATCGGAAGCAGTTTTAGGCCATACATCACCGGTTGCATCACCGGTCAGCCCGGAATCACCGTGTTCGGTTGCCTTCCTTCCTGTCGGTCCCGAAGGTTATGGCTTCCTCAACCCTCCCGTACCGTCCACAGATCCTGGATGAATATGAAGAGGCCCGGACAGAGGAGGATGACAGTTGAGGTAGGTGTAGCCAGGGCTAACAAAGGACTTGGAGGGTACGACGCCCTCCCCAAGGCCGCCTCCTCCCGCTCTCTGTAAACACCCTCCTCGGCGGATTTTCGTCGCACATCATTCGCCTCCATCCGAATCCCATTGTTAAATATAATTCTAACAATTAATTCTATTAACTCTTTCTTTACGACATAAAACATTTTGAAATAAACCCCTGTTCCAATTCTCTATTTGCAATATGTCATTATAATATATGCAAAACTTACATCAGTTTCCTAAACAATGAAAAAATAAAATTCCCTTTTCTTATAATATCCATCTCTACATTATGCTTAGTTAGCAAGTGTGTATTGAAAAAAGCTTCGACATTACAATGAGAAGTTATCCCGAAAAATGGGCCGAACCTACCTCTATTTCTGACGTCACGCCGAAATCCTAGCTGTTCCTAGCGGGACAGGGCATGAGCCAGTAACCAAGCAATCGCTATATTTGAGGGTTAGAGCAGAGCGAACTGTCGGGGGGGGGGGGGATATCGATACATATAAAACCATCGTAGGATATTTTTCAATATATTTTTTTAAATATTTAGAATGAAAAATATTCGATTCATACATTCAAAATATTTGATCTGGTTAAAATATATATATATAGTCTTGTTTTAAACCTAATTCTTTCTCAAAAAGGGGCTCAAATAGCGATGCAACGTTTGGTTTGGTTCTAAATTTCGTTCCAAAAACTTTTCAGAATTTTTTTCTCATACAACAAATACTAATGGAGTTATATATTTTCTGTGTTCTGGAGATAAAATAATGTCATCGGTTTTATATATATATATATATATATATATATATATATATATATATATATATATTGTTGCAACCTGTACATTATTCATTTTTCACTCACAATTCGAGATCTGATCTTAAATTATTTGAAAAAAAAATTATGACTTTTTTTTTTTTTTTGCTTGTTGGCCATTTTCCCATTCCATGTGAGTTGCCCCCTTCGATGTTCGATGTTCGCGTCCATGGACTCCCATCGAAGCAACATTTGGTTCCAAACCACGTTCAAAAAACTTGTAACCGTGTAAAGAGGCCTTTAAAATTGGATTTTGTGAATTAAATTATCCATATGAAAAACGAAATCGCAGAAAATGTTTTCAAGGTTATTGTTAGAAAATTCTTGTTTAAACCAGTAACATTTTGTTTTTTTAGAATATAAATAAAAAATAAAAATAAAAAACTGTTTTTTCTTTGTGTTTGGTTGTTTCTGAAAATTTAAATTCAAATTTTGTAGCCTCTTGAAGATATTTTAATTTCACGCCTACTTTCGAAAACAGGTGTAGTACAAATTCTTGCCAAATTTTTTCAACCGGTTATAAATACCCCATTTTTTTCGCGAAATTGTTCCCTTCCCGACGTGTAATTCGATAATGTAACTATCTACGTATCTAAATATGGATACGATTTAAAAATTGTTATAGATAAATGGCCTATTTGAAGAAATAGTTGCAAAATAATTTGGGATTGTTGAAGAAGAGAGACGAGGCGGAAGAGGTGCGCATGCCCAGCGACCTTGGGCAAAGTCAGTGTGTCGTTGCACTTGCCGCAGGGTTGCCAACTGACGCCGCCTGATATAGCTACACAGCCCTGCCCTTGACTGCCGCACAATCCCAACTGTCCGCATTTAATCACTCATATCTTCTTCCAGCCAGCTTCTTATATATCTTTCAATATCCTACCTTCCTGGGAATACCTCATAGCAAGTCCATCTGGATCATAACACATCCTGCAAGAACATACCAGGGTGCATTCTGCCATGGGAGCGAAAAACCTCCCAATATATTGAGTATCCCCTTTAACGATAATCTCCCAAACAAGTATTGTTCTTCTGTTGTAACGTTTATCCGATTCATTATGATGTCCATTAAGTAAGCTTTATCGTTTAGGAACTATTGTCTTGCATTGTATTAACTTTGCGATTCCCGGACAATAGAGTAATTTTACGAGTGAGAAATGACATTTCCTGTATTTAACCTTGCCTTTGTTTTCTACCCATTTCCTATTCTTTAATTTATATTCCATCTCCCACGTATTCGTATCAATCTACATACTTAAACCTATAACGCGCAACCTTTTTTGTTGAATCAGGCTCAAAATTGTTCCTTAACACAATTATTTCTACACTAATTTATTAGTATTCCCTTTCCTTCCCTCAGTGGAACAGCGTTACGATATCTATAAAGAAATATTTGTTCAGCGCTGTGTCATTTCCCGACGTTCGTTCGTAACGCGACACCGTTCTCCTTTGTAAAGTAACGTTTCACCGTTTCACTTTTGTCGAGGAGCCCGATATAATAGGTCAACTGAGAAATGTCTAGGTGTGCCACGTGTTTACACATCCTTGGACGGACATGCTGGCTTGATACCCTCTTCTATTTTTACTTGCCGTTTTTATCTCAGGCCGACCGGAAATGTAAAATTGAAACCGCTGAATGTTGTGACGCAGATATGGGGTCGTGATTTTCCCCACCCGATGTAAAGTCCTCTCATAGCGAGAGCACGAGAGCCTCCGTTCGATTGAATTATCTTGTTTTTCTAAGACATGAGAAAAGCCATTTTCCTCTAATTGTTTCCCGGATACGATCCCCCCACCACACGCTTGCTTCAATGCCAAGGCCAGCATTACATAATGTCCGTCCGCTCCTTCACAGCCAACAAGCTTTTCCTCACGGATCTCGTTCGTCCATTTTAGTTTCCTTATATTCTTCTTCGTCGGCTGTCTCGTTTCTGACAATATTCCAGGCTAGCAAATAAAGTTCTTGAGGCATTCCGATAAAATTTTCTATGTAGTTGAATTTTATTTAAGCGGTAAGTGGTTGAACACCAACTATATTTTTTAATATCTAAAAATAAATTTCAGATTCCATCTAATTTACAAATTTGAAACCAAAAAAAAAATTAAATCAGATTATATTCTTTTATTTTTTTTTTTTAATTTTAATTGATTCAGATTTCGTTGGCCATTAAAATAAATGATATTAAGGGCTGTTTTAAAGAAGTTTGGAACCAAACGTTTCGCTCTCGATTTTGACCAAAAATTCCTCGCGGTCAAGTTTTTTTATCAATCTTTATATGTTTATTAACCAGTGATGATTGTTTTTCTTATTTAACGTTTTATATGTGAACTGAAATATTTTCATCCCATGATCGATCAGAAAGTTTTATAGTATAAAAAAAAAAAAGGTCCCATTTGATCCATTGTATTCGCCCCTTGCGGTCAAATAGCGAAGCAAATTTGATTCAAAAAACCTAACTGTGTTAACAGGTCTTTAGAATTTTTAACATACTAGAAAAACTGAAAAAGTTATATATTTTCTGTTTCCTCAGGATTAAATAATAACTAATTTAATAATTTTTTTAGGAATACAAACCCTTATTTTAATAAACATTTCACTCAAAATTGGAATCTGATAATAAATTATAATATTTTTTCTTCTGATATTTAATTTTTTTTTTGGAGGGAGGGTACTCATACTATTTTCCATACTGTTGGACTTGCCCCCTTCGATGCACGGACTCTCACCTCGCGCAGTATCCCCCAGATCGCCCCATACTCCCCCAGGACACGGCGGACGGAAGGCGTCCCTGACGATCGAGCGGACGAGGAAGACCCGAAGGAAGACGAACGGAAAGAAAAGCATGAGCGGGTGGTCAATGCACGCTGTCGGCCATGTTGCCTCCGCCAAGGACAACCCCCCACCCTTTGCCAAATATTTACCGCCAGCTCGCCCGCAACTATTTTTAGTGACGGTTCAAGGGAGGTTGTGGACGGTACTCACCCCTCCAATAATTATATATAAATATATATATATTATCAATTTAAACATTATAATTATTGGGATATAGATAGATATCAAAGTTGGCCGTTGAGATCAAAGATTTACCTACGCAAAGGCATATTTCCTAAAACAGATTATGGATTTAATTTGAGATATCTCCTCTATATTGAGCATTCTGTACAATAGACCTAGCGAATAGATTTTTTCCAATTTAATAAGGAAGGGGGGGGGGGTTGTTCTATTTACTTGAAAACCCAATAGTTCCATTCAATATGCTATGGAGACAAATATTTTCTACACAAGTAGAGTTTATAGGGCCTAGTATTAATCGCAACTTCACTTTCATTCGCTCTACTATGCTCCTTTTATTATGAATAATGCTCAATAGAAATTAAGCTCTTTTCTACATGTCAATAAGAACATTATAATGGCATACTCCATTAAAAAAAATTTGCTTTGGATTGTGCGAAATAGTCAACTCATATTCCAACAAGAGCAAAGTTCACAGCCAATCCAGACCATACCCAGATTTTGAAGACGAGGCATAGTAAGAAAGATTCTTAGCACATTTTTTTTAACTTCCCAAGTTCTTTTCATAACCCGAAATAACACGAATCCGAAATCTAGTCCGGATACAGAAGATTTTCCTCATAGCATCGCCTCCCATTCCTTCGCCTCCGATGCTGCCCTACCTCCAGAAGAGCGGTGTTCTGCAAGACGGAGGATGACGTAAGAAGACCAGGTCACGGCGACCGAGAGAAAGTCTCCGCTAGCTGTGGACCATCCCCTCATCCTCACCACCACTGTCCCCATCAAGGTCGCCTCTTCCCTTCTTCACTAGATTACTATCGATTCTCATCTTCTAGGAACTAATCGTCGATTCTCGAGCCTCCTTTCGCCATTTATAATAAACGGAATAATCGATTATAGGTTGCCTTCTTTCGGAAGTACGCTATTGACCGCAGATCTCTATTATTCATTCATGGGTTGCTATAATTTAATATGGCAATTATACCCGAAGGTTTTCTTCGGCCTTAAAATGCTTTTTTTTTATATCATTCCCCTCAAGAATCTAATTAACCTAAGCATGTACCGATCATGATTAATCTGCATTTTAGTTTAAGAGATTTATCTGAATCAAAATAATCTAGGAAAAATTACTGTTACTAGTAATAGTGGCGCCCAATCCTTACATTGTGCTTTTCTAAATTTTCTTTTATTTCTTTGAGGAAAATAAAAACATCACTTTTTATATACTGGAAATAGGGTAAATCTTACTTCGATTACCATTGATATAATTCTTTCAAAATTTAATAAGTTCCTAAAGTTAAATCTGAGGTCGACTCTGTCTTGTACATTGTATTCTCTTTCATTTTATGATATATATGTATTTTATTATAATTGTTGGTCATATTGCAGAAAGCGGTGAAGCTTACACAGGCGGAGGGGGAGGGTACATGGGACCCCCAACCAATTACTTCGCACAACCACAACCACCATCCCCTCCTAGGGCGTCAGTCATCCAAGCCGCCGCCTCTAGCTCCCACGACGACTTCTACCTCCTTGAGCTTGGCCTCCAGCACAGGATGAAGAAGAAGGTCAAAAGATCCAGAAGTGGCGATAGTCCAACAGCCACTGGGCCCAAGCGCAAGTCACGCGAAGGTAATTTCCTTTCTATCCTTTTAATAATCAATATCATTGTAGCAGCAAAAAAAAATTCTAATTAAACTCCGAATAGTATTGAGTTGCTAACATATTCCTTTTTCCTATTCTCAGGTTCGACAACATACCTTTGGGAGTTCCTACTAAAGCTGTTACAAGACAGAGACTACTGCCCAAGGTACATCAAATGGACCAACAGGGAGAAGGGTGTCTTCAAGCTGGTTGATTCCAAAGCAGTGTCGCGCCTTTGGGGTCTCCACAAGAACAAACCAGACATGAACTACGAAACCATGGGCAGAGCTCTCAGGTGTGTATTCCCTTTGTGAAATAAAGCACAATATAAACATTGTGATCTATAGAGAAATGTGTTAGTTAACTGTGGATTTAATATGAATTTTATTGCTGCAGGTATTACTACCAACGAGGAATACTGGCAAAGGTGGACGGGCAGAGGCTGGTCTACCAGTTCGTCGATGTACCAAAAGATATCGTCGAAATAGACTGCACAGGAGCGTGACCCGGCTCAGCGCAACCCAAACCTACCACTTAACAAACCGACTTTATTCCTTCCTGTACAAATTTGAAACCATTCTCTAAAAAAATGTCGCATTCTGGTTGTTAGACACATGCTCATTTAATGTGGCTATTTTAATTGCCTCCTATTTTGGATGCTATGTTTTTACTAGTGTCTTTTGGCAACGAATCGACTATATAGTTGAATTTTTAAATATTTAAAATGAGATTCTTATTTTTGTATCACATTATGAAATGACAAATTACCTTAAGGTTGGGTTTGGGTTGTATAGGCTGTATGTGTTTGGTGTTGTTTGCTACATTTTCCCTCAACTTCTTTCCTGTCCCCCTTGAAGTTGTGTTTTTCATTTTCTGTTTGATTTTCTAAAATAAAATGCATCCTAATATCAGTGGTGCAGAAAAAAAAGAAGAAAAAAATGTTTATTCAACCATAAAATGCAACATCTCAAAGAAATCTTTTGTACAGGATACCATTTTAAGCATGAAAGTGCTGTCTTTTGAAAGCTGTATTTAGATGTAAGTTAGTATTAAGGCCATTGTATGTTTTTTCGATTTGTTACCTGTTGTTGCAATCTGAATTATATTAATACTGTTGTATAAATGTAAAATTCAATGTACATGCTGCTTTCTTAGACAACATTGATTGTGAACAAATTATCAAATTTTTCTCTTGAAGATGTTTGTTTTTCTCATCACTGATATATGTATAGTTTGGTGTATAATTAAACAATACGTGTTTTTTCTCAAAAAATTTCTCAATGTAGTCTGTAATTAAAATATTGCTCATATATATATTATAAATGTTTATTGTAAATGTTTACTAAAAACAGAATATGGAAAACATCAGTTACTCAAAGAGTGATGCGAGGAAGGTGGGTGAATGTACCACATGACACTTACCACTCGAACGATATGTGATCTCACGAATGGTAAAACCGGCAAACACTGCCACATTTACGACCAATTCTCTCATTTTGTAAATACCACTGAGCCTACCATGACCATGAGTAGAGTTGTTGTATTTTATTGTAAGAAATTGTTGTATAATTTATTTATTCTCTATCTTTTTTTTTTTTTTCTTTTGTGTTCATAATATTGTTCTGTGGTTTATAGTATTTACTTTTAACATATTATAAATATGAGAATATATAAATATATATATATAGATTTTATATATAGATTGTATAAATGTATCTGGCGATTGTTTTATAAATGTACTTAATTACTGTGTTTACCATATTTTTAGTTTCTATAATTTTGTTAAGTATAAAATTATTTTCTATATAAAAAAGAATATCTTGTATATTATATTTGTCCCAGTGTTTATGAATAAGTGTTAAAACAATGTCGATTAATATAAATATATATATTATTGTATAAAATAATTAAAGTACAAAAAATTTTATCGAAAAAAATTTACCGTATTTTGCAAATAGCCGTTGAATGCTGGGTGTTCAATGTTACTATATTCCCTCCAGTGTCATAAGGGATTTAACTTAATATCTTTATCGATGTGGTAGTGTCACAAAAAATTATTAAGTGTTATGGAAAGAAATTACTGCCAATTATTTGTGGCCTCCACTGTTTTAAGTTAGTTTAGAGTGGCTGGCTATGGAAAGTTTTGTAACGAAAGCTGTGAAAAGCCTTGGTCGGACTATGAGACTGATTTTGGATTGAGAATTAGAATTTTTGTATTACTCGACTATATTTCAGAATTTGCCTTTTATCACCTCCTATAGCATTTTCACTTCTAAAAATTGTTAAATAATGTTTACGCATAAAAAAAAATTATTTGTGCTAAACAGCAGCTCAATGTCCAGGTATTTAACAAAATACTTATTATTAAATTTCATTCCATTTTTCAATGTGCTTTCATTAAAAAATATTTCATAATCTAAAAGAAACTAATAGGTTTAATGATTGCTGTCTCAAGTCTTGTAAGTTTAAAACAGTTATGAGAGTATTTTAGAGAAATAGATGTTTGAAATAAAGGATGTACCTTAGTAGTATGGAGAATATAATATAAAGCTGGTGATATTTTCATATTAAGAGATGATACGATTATGATGTAAATACTATTTTTATGAAAGATGGGATTGCATTTAAAACAGTAACAAGTAGCAAGCATTCAATGTTGGAACTTTGTCCTAATGTTCAGATGTTTAATTATACTATTATATATATATTGAAGTTATTCACTGGTTCTTTTAAATAATGCATAATAAATTAACTTGAAAACCGATATTAGAAGTTTTATTTTCCTACAATATCCTCAGAAGGTTATGATTGCATGCGATACAATATTAAATATGACCAGAAAAATAAATTACCATAAACATTAAAGGTAAATCAAATTTTACATGGAGCAAGGAACATTGTGTTGCCACAGGTCTCCTTTCTTTTATTTTTTAAAGGTATTTTTATTTAAGAATTGATAAGAGCCTTATATTTTAATGTAAGATTGATGGGTGAAAAAAAAAGGTAAGAATTATTTCCAAAGCAAGTAGCTATCAAAATAAAGCTTGGAAAGGAAACCTATTGAATACTCAGGGTCGGATTTAGCACCAAATTTGAAAGGAGGGGGGACCACTACCCCCTGTATCAAGTGTAACCTTTTGCCTGACATCACTTCTCTTTTCAAATTATGGGGCTAAGTAGCTAATGAATTGCCTTTAAGAATATAAATAGTTAACATATTTGGGGATTCATGTACCTCCTTCACCTGAGAATACTTTAATATTGATCGAAGTTTCCTTTAAGCAGGGAACTCAAAACTTGCTCATTAAAAAAATCGAATTACTAATTACTTTAAGGTATCTAATTCTTTACTCAGATAAAAAAATGGTATAATTCACTTTTCCTAAGAGGATTTTTCCCACATTCTAGACTCATTTTCTAATATTTTGGGCATTTGAAAAATATCATAAGTCTTTCTCTTATAGTTTTTGAGAAAACTATGATAGCGAATTGTAATAAGTCAAAAGTCAGAGAATAGGACGCTGACAATATAGGGTCTCGCAATATTTACAAAAATGACTTATAACAATTCTCCATCTGGGTGAAGAAATCAATAATGTTCAATGAATAATAAGACCACAGTATAATTAAATGCAAAACTGAAAAAGAGCTGTCGGCTGACTAACAAAATATAAATTTAATTAAGTATTTAAAAACCAAATGCTGCTCCTGACTACAAAGGAGGGGATGGTTTTTTCCCTACCCAATATAATAAATACTATTGCATTTATATACCATGGTTATAATTTATACTTATTAGGTATAAAAGAATTCTTAAGATGATTTCACATATAGTTGATATGGACTAAAGAAAATCAACAATCATTAGTGATTAACTAATTTTGCAATCTAAAACTCTTTTAAAATAATATAAATCGTGATTTGAAAAATATGAATTTCATTTGAAATAAGTTATCGTAAATTTTAGAATTTTAATTTAAAAATGTAATAACTAACATAAGGTGATAAGCATAATGCAAATACATAATATACTCGTACACTTGAGGATGAGCCAGATAGCTTCTTTCGTATAAATTAATAAATCTTATATTAATAAAAAGGAATTGTATTAATTTTTTCTTGAAAAAAAAATAAGAAAACAGATAGACTCTTACACACTGGGCTTAGCTATTTGTACAGCTTCAAATGAAATATAACAAAAACATTATTCTAAAATAAATAAATTTAATAATGGGAGAGAATAATTTGATAATTAGCAAAGGACGGATTATTTAAATCAAATTAATTATTTAAAATTAAAATAAGAAACTTAGCATCCCTTCCATAAGTGCTTTATTAAACCACAATTCGTTTTTTAATATTCATTAGTTGTGATGTACAATGCTTAACAATATTTTAATGCAAGCATTAATTGAGGACCCTGTAGTAACATGATTTCACTCATTACTTACATAAATAAGAACAGAAATACAGTAGGTAATAATACTTTTATAGAATCATTATAAGTACAATTATTAAAATAAATTGTATATAAATTAACATTATACATTGGCATATCTTTTATATATACTAGATATGTGGTCATCAAAATATTTTGGAGAACTACAAAAAAAAAAAAAAAAAAAAAAGAAAAAAAAGGGAGAATTAAGATAAAAGTGAGCATCTTTATTTAAGAGACAAGCCACAGTAAAGTTCACTTGTTCATTATGAGAACACCGATACATTTTAAGGCATAAATACAGCCGTTAATAGTAATTCATATAATAGCAACATGTCAACATTAACACATTCAGACACAATACAATATTTATTACTCTCAGTTATCCATTCCAATATTTATAAAATAACAAACTATCGATTAAAAAACATTAACAAATGTATAAACTGTATAAAAGGTGATGTAGAAAGATAAAAAAAGGAGCAAATGATAAGAGATTGGAAGAACTCTAAGAAAGAATATGGTTTATTTATAACCAGGAACAAACTAAAAATTAAAAATAAAGAAATACAGATAAATTGTAACCGGCTTATCCAACAATAAAACATAAAAAGTACAGGTGTAAAATCGCTACATATTGTCCTATACTTAATTACATTTAAGAAAAATGAAATTTGAAAATATAAAAAAAAAAATTCAATAAAATCACAGCACTTGGTTTTTGCCATAATTATGACAACACATAATTAAATGCTATTCCTGAAGGAGTAGAGTAGATAACAAAAATACAATTTTATTTTTATATTTATTTTTGGCATAATACACTAAAGGCAATACAATTTAGATAAGCAATAACATCATTTATCAATACTTAATTTATGCTCAACCTAAAGTCAAACCAAAACCCGATTTGTATTATTACCTCACTGTATGTGTAGCGTAGAAAGAACATTGAATTTAGATTTTTTTCAACACTCCTGTTTTCTATGAAAGTACCAATTTGAAAAACAAAAATGTTTTTATTTTAATGCATAAAACAGTATAAGGTATAAATTTGCCTCTATAATAAAAATATTTGAGTATTGATCACACAGATCCCAGTTAGGATAGGGATGATATTTCAATAGTTAGCTCGATGTGAACCGAGCACGCATAATAACTATATAACTAATAAAACAACTGGTAACAACTCTTATGGAATCATTAAAATTCGACCTGCGAGCAACCCTTCAGTTAATCGTCTTTTCGTTTAAGTCATTCTGATCCAAAATACAAATGCAAACAGTAAATACTATTTGTGCTTCTTCAGAACATAGCTAAAATATTGTTAAATATATCTAGTGTGACTACATGCTATATACACAATATTAAGACTACAAAGGCAATGGTTACAAATGCATATTTCTCGTCGACAAATCTAAAGCTATGTCATGTGAAATTAAAAAAAGAAAAAAAAAAAAAAAAGACTTTAGTGCCTGAGAGATGTTTTCTCTTAACCACATATAGGTCTATAATACTTGTACCCATCACTTCAATAATCACAGAATTTCAGTTAATAGCACTTATTATGATCAATAGAAAATGATTATCAGTTGTAGTATTTCCATATCTTTGACATATTTAAAAAAAATTAAATTGTAAATCTAAAAGCAATCATTGACAAATTAACAAAAGTCCTTTTTACATAACCAAATAATCCACATGAAGAACTTATTTAAAAAACTGCCGCCTTACTTTTTACTGTAGCCGATTACTTTTTTACTTACATAATTGTCATATGTTTCCACGAAATATAAACTGTGTTTTATCGATTTGATTCGTGAAATGAATGACAAATAGAAGGGATAAACTACTGCTATTTTTCGGACGTGGCCAACATGCAGCCGTTTGCTAAGGCCTCGATCTCAACTGAGAAGGACCTCTTGGGGGCTTGATCATCCCTTTTTGAGCAAGCGCAGCGAGCAGAAATCGAATAAAGCTAATCAAGGCCATTTTAAACTGAATTATAAGTGCATTTTTTAGTAATGAATGCTATATTTTTTCTTACATTTTTAAAATAAATATATTGTAAAAATAAAATTATTGGTTAGTGTTCCAAAAAGTAGCTGGCAACTGTTTTCTGAATAAGACCCAAATGCACTAGGTTGCAATTTATTAAAAATGTTGGCAATGGCATGAAAGGGACTACACGAAACATAAAAAGCTTCGACTGAATGGGAAAAAGTTTAGAAAAGATCTGGAAACACTACTAACATATAACAGAAATGTATATCATATTTAATAATAAAAAATTACTGAATAAATTTAATTGACAACCATTGATTACCACATTACCTACATTTATACAAAGTTCGTTTCGATTTTATTTTTTTAAGAATTTTATTAAACTTATGAAAACAAAAATTAAAATTTCACTAATACTTACACAATCCATGAAGTAGAATATCATTGATATACAAGTGCATAATTGGTCTGAGCAACAATTAAACTACGGTCAGTTAATAAAAAATTGTATCTATATACAGAGTTATCACCCACTTACTATAATAAAACATTAATATAAGATAATGCCTAAGCAAAGGTAATCATTAAGACTGCACATTCGTGAATGGAACAGATTTCGAATACCCTGAATATAGTTAACTTATTTTAAATAATGTTTTAACACATAAACTGATTTGACAAAGTCGCAAACCAATATGCCTACTACAACCTTACATTTGAAATACGTCAACACATACATACAAATATATATACAAGAATTTCTACATTTGGAAAGGGCAAAAAAAAGCCCAATAATATGAGGCACTAGATCCTTAAAGAGTTAGTCATTAAATAAAAATAAAATTCTCAAACAAAAACAGAACAACAGGAAAGTGAAAATTAAAAATATGTTAAAAAGAAATTAATGCTATTAAAATAATTTACAGCATTTTGTTTAGTTAATAATTCTTACATTGGCTTTAAAAGTTTTTAAAAAGTTTAAAAATTAAGGTTGATGTAACAAAGCAACAAAACTAAAACAAGTTTTCTATTAAAATATTGGACCACATCACTGTGGATGAAATAGAACCTCCAAATAATGTAACATGATAAAAGTGATACAATAAAGGCACCATTTTGATTGGATCAAAAAGTTTAAACAAAGTTCTGGTAAAGTATCGTGAATACATTAGAACTTCTCGTTTCAATACATTAAGTACATCCAAGACAAAAGTAACATTTTAACTAATATATTCTTTTTCTTAACAACTATTTAATTTTTAACAAGTATTAATCAATTGAGTTATACGTTCTAAGCAAACACACAACTGAATTTTGTATTAAAACCATAAAACTTTTATGTTATTAGAATAACTGTAGCAGTTATAATTATTGTTATAACAATGTAAAAACAAATAAATTATACTAGGCAAATATTGAGGTTCGATTTCATAGAACACTTTAAATAATGACTTATTAATAAGTTTGCGGGATGATATTGAAACTAACATTCCAGTCTTTTGCATTTGTAAAATTACATCAAATGCTATCACACTCTTTCGACTAAGACGTACGAATATAGACTAACTTAGTTTAAAAATCAACACATACATTGATAGAAATAAAAATATAAAGTAGGCACATAATTCTATCTAAGTATTTCATAATTAGATTCGCCCGAAGAAGCACAATTCAATATCTACTGCAAAGAAATTGAACATAAAATAAATACATTTCAATGATCACAGGTACTAAAAAATATAAATAGCACAGCTGTCAGATCACACTTGTCTTAGATTATGTATCATATAAGTCTTACTCAGATGAAGTGCTATAGGAAATAAGGGGTTGTGTTCCTCGCTGGTATGACCCTGAAAGAATCTGGAACAGCTGAGAACAGTTTTGCTTCACGGGCATCGGTGGTTTTGAATTCTAATATCGAAGCAATATTTCCACACCTGTAGCAATAATTTGGAGCTGACCAGACAGTTACCAGTTTGTCATCAAACATGTACTTAAAGCCTGAAAAATAAGGATGATCTTAGATAAAATTAATCCAAATATAAAAAATAAATACAAAAATAGTAAGTAGATGTAATATTCTTTCAATTGAGTATTCATAAATGTATGGTAGCCCTGAGCTGGCTATGTATAAGACCTGGCAAATGAGTGGAAATGAAGAAAATGCAATATTCTGTAAAACATCAATAATGACAAAATTATTTCAATCCTTAGAAAAACATTACTGGATCGGAAGACCGGTCATGAGTTGTAGAGCTATTTTATATAGATAATATGTTAACTTCAATATAATACTTTCCCAAACACGAGCGCCCTGGGGTGCAGTACAAAATATTATATTAATAATATTATAACTTTGTAAAATGTGTAAGTAACAACAAGCCCACCCATCTCATTAGTTATTTAAATGTTCATACAATAAATTATTTGTGATTTTTAAATAGGTGTTAATTTATATTTAAACTAATCAAACCACATCATATGTGCAGTTTAACTGAGTGTCCTGACTGCATTGATTGAATTTAAAAACTCCCATATAACTACAACTAAGAAAATGGTGGCTGTCCATTATCAATGCAGATATCACTGAGACAACTGAAATTTATTTTATATTTTATATTATAGTATTCCCCTTTGATTTTTCACTATCAGTTGGAAAAAAAAAAATTCAAATAGTTAAAATGCTTTTAGTAAATTCACCAAGAAAATGATATATTCCGAACCTCAGACAATGTAGATAAAACTTTATCTACTTCTTTAATTTCAATGTAATTCTTATTGTCTGAAACTCTTGATAACCAAATAAAAAATTTGGTGTGATGCGCGCAACACACAACTTTCACTTACGAATTTACTTAGATTAGAAATCGACGTGTTTCGATAATTTTTAAACGCCATTCACACATTTTTCCACATTTATACGCTTTTATTTGTATATCTCCATAAGTTATAGAGTATCTGTGTAGCAAAATTTGGAAGTTCTCAGTACTTTTCGATTCATTACTGCTTGTATATATTTTTTTAAGGGACCTAATTTCATTGAGTTTTTTTACTGCTTGCTTGTCTTTTACTACGAGTTGCTTTTTGTAAATATATTGTGAAGTTGAATCGATAGGTGCATTTACGTCTCGTTGTAAAGCTGGTCTCTTATGCCTTTCTGGAAATCGAGAACGTTTACTGTTCCTCTAAAATCGCTTTATATTGCGGTAATTTATTATGGAACAAAATTTTCTAGACTAAAATATAATTAATTATAGACTATTATCTTATACAATATTTTTGCACACCCTAGATGCTTTAAAAAATTTAAGCATCACGTATTTACTTTACCCTCCTAAGAAAATAAATGTTTTTATTAATAAATAATAGTTTTTATATTCATAATAAGGTTAATAAAATTTTGGCTGCATATACACACATTGAATGGGGGGCCGGGATGGCCGAGTGGACAAGGGCGCTTGCAATAGATAATCAAAGTTAAGCAACGTCCATCGTGGTCAGTACTTGGATGGGTGACCGCTCCATTTGGGTGACCGCGCACCAATAAAAGCCACGCAGTCCAAGTCTACCCCCACCCCCGGGTATGTGAGGCCCGTCAGCCTACTGGAGGCGACTCACACCGACCGGGCGTAGGAGTGATGAACCTTCCCCGCGTATCTCATCGAGAATCGTAGTGTGGTTCTCCAGGATGTCAGTAACCGCCCGGAGGTTTGGTTCAGGGACGGTATGCTTCAGGGAAAGAAATATAGGTCCTCGGGGCCTGCTGACTCTTAGCTACCATAATCCTTGGACCTAGACCAGTTTGTCACTGTCCTTGAACCCGAGAGAGCTGACGCCATCGGTGGGAAGGACACTGCCAAATTGGCCCCAATGGGATTGGTTATGGAGCTATGGGCAGTCTGCCGCTGTACCATGGTGACCATGGCTTGCAGCAACGTGAGGTTTGGGCTACCCCCTCCAGGCTGTCTGTACTCCCGCAAGCAAAACAAATGTCTGTAAGAAGACCACACTGCGCGGCCAAAGGTCTCATTAGGCCTAATGCGCCAACCGAAAAAAAAAAAAAAAAAAAAAAAAAAAAATACACACATTGAATATCGAGTTTAATCAAAATAATTACAGCTGTTTTTGAGTAAATAAAAAAAACACGTGGAAATAAAAAAACATTTAATAATTAAAGAGCCCCCTCAATTCATCAATTTTGATGAAATTTTGGCTGTCCCATCCCTGCCATATACATACACCAAATACCGAGTTTAGTCAAAATCGTTAGAGCCCTTTTTGAGAAAATCGAGAAAAACCTAAAAATTAGACAAAATTCTTTAAATAAAGTAACCTCTCCGTTTGACCAATTTTGATGAAATGTTTGCTCTCACATCGCGGGCATATACATACACCAAATACCCAATTTCAGTTTTGTACGGCTAATAGTTTTTGAGGTAATCTGTTCAAAAGGACACACACACGGACACACAGACCATTTCGCGGGACTTGGTTATTTCGACTCAGAGGACCCCGAAATGTGTATTTCCGTTGAAAACCGGAAGTCAAAATTTTTCACGATCGCAATACTTCCACTTACTATATATTTCATATATAGGTAAGGGAAAGTAACAAATAACAATAATAATAACTACAATTCCTAAATATGAATAACATGAAAATGCAGTTCTGGCTACTAAAATTCTAATATCATTAACATTTTAGTAACAAAACAAGAAATCTGTTATTTTTACTGTTGATCCCATCCCTTATCTCTGAATTGTTTTTAAATTTTCATTTGTTCTATAACCTGTGAGAAAAAAATTTTTTTTTTGATGTTTTATCTATTGAAACCCATCTTTAATTGACAGTAAATCTTTAATATTACATCACAAAATGGCATTAATATTAGTTGGTGAGATGGGCTGTCGGCAAATATATTTCTTAATTTGATTTTAAAATATGTTAAGAAAATGGTTGAATAAAATTCCCACATTTCTGGTTCAAAGTTGAAAATTTCAATATAATTCCCACCGACAAAACTCCACCTATAATTGCCTCTTTTCTTATAAGCTAGACACACTGCTGAAGTTTGTCGAATAATTTTACAATTTTGTTATGTTCTACCTATTTAATCTGTGTAAAATAAATTATAGGGTTCAAACAACACAAATTTCTAAAATCATCACAAAGTCTTTCCATTTCAAAACATGAATTCTGCACGTGCCATAATTTTGGAACAAACCTAATATTTCAAAAATCCCCTCAGGATTCATATGCTTTATAACTCTCTCTTATAATCAAAATTAGTTTATGAAATTGATTTTATGGGGGTTATTCAAGATGATGATAAGTATAAATTTTTATAAAGGCTATCAATTGCTTAGATCAGAGACTCGCTGAAATCAGTTCAATGCACTAACATACCTTCATGTACTAACTGATGAGCTCGACAAATAAGTTTAAGTTTATTAATATCCATGAACTCGTGGGTGACCTTAGCTCCAAAAAGCCAACCAGCACCTCTGGGACTTACAGACCAAGTATCAACTTCTTCAGGATCTGACCAAACCAAGTCACAGAATGCACCTATGATAAAAGATAGTAATACAATCAACATGTTAGCTCAATTTATAAATTAAAAATAAGATAGTTTATTTATAAAGGTTGTAACATAAGTACATAACATTTAAGGTGAAGGAATTTAAGAACTTCATAGATATTAATAGATTCAATAATCAAATCTCCAGAATGTTATGGGTAAGAAAAAAAAATTATTCTGTACAACATTGGAACAACTGATAAAATGATAAAATTATCTGAAAAAACTAATTAACACACAAAATCAATAATATATAAAATGTAACTTTAAATTCATTTCTTCAATTTGTGGCACACAAAAGTATGGAAATTTCTTAACTTATGGTGTGGAATACCCATATTAGCACAGATACTGTACGTCGGAGACCGAGGGAGCAAGGGCTTGCAGTGAGGCCCCCCGAGGTAGGGTGCCTACTCCTGGAAAGACTTAGGAGAGAACGCCGATTATTCGCTGGCCGGCATCAAAATTGGTCTTTCGAGCAATGGGGGGCTATTCTGTTCTCGGTTTGATCTGTACCGCTCGGAGGGTCGTGAAGGCAATCAGGTATGGTTTGGGGAGGAATACCAGGTCTGCAAGTTTAAAATGTTGTTTATTTCTTAAAATATATACACAGTAATTTAAAAAAAAAGTATAATATATTTTATTCAAAGTACTGGCCCTCGCTTTCTACACATTTTGTCCATCTCTCGGGCAATTTATGGATACCATTCCAAAAGAATGCTTCATCTTTATTTGAAATCCATTCATCGAGCCATTTTCTTACATCCTCCAAATTGTTAAAGTGTTGCTCAGCCAATGAGTGTCCCATCGATGAGAAGAGATGATAATCAGAAGGCGCCAGGTCAGGTGAATACGGCGGGTGGGGTAGGAGTTCCCAACCAAGCGAAGAAATTGTTTCCTTAGTCAATCTGGCTGAATGTGCAGGAGCGTTATCATGCTGAAGAATGACTTTGGCGTGCCTGTGAGCCCATTCTGGGCGTTTTTCGATCAATGCGTGACTCAAATTGATCATTTGTTGTCGGTAGCGGTCGGTATTGACTGTTTCGCCGGGTTTGAGAAGCTCGTAGTAGACTACTCCCTTCTGATCCCACCACACACACAGCATTGTCTTCTTCCCAAAACGATCCGGTCTTGCACTCGATGTGGATGGTTGTCCTGGCATTACCCATGATTTTATTCGTTTGGGATTCTGAAAATAAATCCATTTTTCATCGCCAGTTACAACTCGATGCAAAAAACCCTTTCTTTCGTGGCGTAAAAGCAGCATTTCGCACAGTTTTTCGTTTTTCCATCTGTCGTTCGTCCAATTCATGTGGAACCCATTTTCCAACCTTTTGAATTTTTCCCATAGCTCTCAGGCGATCGGAAATGGCTTGCCTAGTGACATTCAACTGTTCTGCCATCATTTGTTGGGTTTGAGTATTGTCTTCGTCTAATAAAGATTGCAATTCGACGTCCTCAAACTTTTTTGGTCGATTTTCTCGTTTTTTATCAGTAACATCAAAATCACCACGTTTGAAACTTTGAAACCAACGTTCACATGTCTTGACGGTTGGAGCAAGATCGCCATAAGTCTCAACAAGAATTCGATGACATTCAGATGCCTTTTTCTTTTGATTGAATAAGAAAATCATGACATGCCGCAAATGCTCTTTATTTGGCTTAAAATTAGACATTTTTAACACCAAAGAAAGGTATGATACGTCCACGTAAACGACTTAAAAACAACTGACTTTTGTAAACAAATGACTAACAAACAAAATAGCGTTTAGAGATAAGCAAATCCTTCAATAGGCTAAGAGCGCATTCTATTGGAATTAAAACGACATTTTAAACTTGCAGACCTGGTAAATTTCCATGCCCGTGCTGAACTGTTTTTTATTGAAAATGGGGCACCTGACTGGTGTACCTGACACAAGTACATTGAGGAAGTACTCATCGAGGCTGTTATCCCATTCGCCTCATTTATTGGTGATCAGTTCATTTTAAATGATGAAGCAGGATAATGCTTGCCCGCATACTGCAAGTATAGTCAGCGAATACTTGGAGCCGATGGGAATTTCAGTTTTGGACTGGTCTGCACAATCTCCTGATATGAATCCAATAGAACACTTGTGGGATAATTGAGGGAGACGTGTTAGGAATCGTAATCCACCCCCTAGTAAAGTAAATGAGCTCAAAATTGTTCTTCAAGAAGAATGGGATGCTGTGCCAGAGGAACTAATCCAAAATTTGATTTCTTCTAAGCCTAACAGGATGAGAGCTTTCACCCGTGCAAGAGGGGGCAATACGAGATATTAGGAGGCCGTACCTTTAATAAAAGTTTAAAAAATGAACACTTATGAGTTTCTGAAAAAGTGAAAAAAAATTTTTGTAAATTGAACGCAAGTATTAATAATTTTTTTTAATTTCTGGTAGATTTTGTTGAAGTGACCTATAAAGAAAGTAACCCTAGCCACAAATTAAAAATCAAATAGAATTTACTGGAATTATGAGGGATAATGTGAGTGTCCCTTTTTTTTTGCTGTTGAGTTTAGTATATATATATATATATATATATATATATATAATTTGAGATTCAGCTCAGCTTTGATCCAGAAATTCATTCTTAATGACTTTTTGGGATAAGCTTCCTCTTTGTTCCTTCTGCGCTTATTTTGGGAGGTATATATATATATATATATATATATATATATATATATATATATATATATATATATATATATATATACATATATATTATATATGTACCATTTAATTTATTAGAAATAACATGGAGTACAGATAGTTATGTTACATGCAAATTTGCAAAATAAACAGTGCTTTAGAAACAGAAAAAAAAATAAAAAAAAATAATGAACTAAGGAGGATGAAATTCGGAATTTCGAACAAACACTATCCTCCAGAGTTAACCAACTAACAGCAAATAATTCAAACCTTGTAATATTAAAAAAAAATAAAGTAACAAAAATGGGATAAAAACAGACCTGGGCATTATTTTAAATAAAAGTGTTGTCCTTTGCACTAGAGCTCTCACTCCTAAATATTGAGGAAGTACATTTATTTCAGTTTGATGTTGTTCTTTTTTATGGGGGGGGGGGGGGTATGGGCTGCAATTATTAACTTTGTACCGATTCATCCGATTTCAACAAATTTTGTCACATTGGTGGTTGTTGATTATCTAAATAGACGTCTAATGAATTCATTTCATGTAAACTGTTTTATGCATACACCGCCATATACGATTGTCACAAAATATGAAACAAAGATTGTCCATAAGTCAAATAACAAGGCTAATTCCTCATAATTTTTACAATAAATAGATGCTTTACGGAGGGGGGGAGTTAATTATTGAATTTTTACCTTTATTCAAAAGTTAAAAAAATCTAAAATTAAGTTGGAGCCATACACGAAGGCATAAACAGGATCCAAAGCTGGAGACAATACCAAAAAAGTTAGTAAACTTAGTAAAAATGTGTTTAACGGATACATTCAATAAAGTTAGAATTGGTCAGTATTTTTAACCGAGAGGTTGACGTTCGTTCGAAATTAGAGAGGAAATTCAGGCAAGATTAGAGATAAGAAATGCTAGCCATTAACTCATTGTGGGCATTAAGAGATATAAAATGCTTGTATCCGAAGCACCCGGAACGTAATAGTTTCTTTTGAAGACATAGGATTACTGGTTTAAGAGTAAGTAGTAGTATTAGACATAGGACAATTAGTTTAAATAGGTTTCGAATCAGATTGAATCTGAAATTCAATTTAATAATTTCAACAAAATGAAAGCGAAGATGATCTGAGAATCAGTTACATTACACCAAGCAAAGACAACCGAAACAAAATTAAATAAAAACTGTCGATTTATTAATCAATTGCAATGCACTAGCTAATAGGTTTTAAAAGTATTTTGTATTTTCATTTTAATTTTTTTTATTTAAAATACAAAATAATTTGTTTATTTTGTACTTAAATACTTTTATCAAAAAGTATTTTAAATGATTTGAGGTTAAAATATGTTTTATTTTAAAAAAACAAAATACTTGCTACTTAAAATAAAGTATTTTAAAATAAAAATTATAATACTTTTTGTCCAGGTATGGATAAAAATTAAAATTAGTGGAATATTTCTTTGAACTCCTCAAAATGTAATTAATTAATAGGAGATTATGAATACCTTTGTATGGAATTTCTTGGTTCCTCTCAATACATCTAATCTGATCTAAGGTCATTATATCCGGAGATAGGCCTCCATGAACACATAATACCTCCTCATCAATCAGCTGAAAATAAAGACAAAATAAGAGATATCATTGAAACAATACTAGCTGTCCTGGCAATGAAATAATATTAACCACTTACAGCCGCAATCGTTAACAAATCAAAAACTCTGCAACAATATTTCCAAGCATTTGCATTCCCATATTTGTTAAAGCATTCATCTAAAATCAATTAGAATAAAGCATAACTTTTCAAAACATATAAACTATGAGTATATTATTTAATGAAACTAAACGTACCATAAAAACCATAAACTTGCGTTATCTGACGAGATTCATGATTCCCTCGAAGCAATGTGATACGGTCAGGCCATCGAGCTTTAAGGGTAAGAAGTCTAGTAAATGTCTCAAGGCTATAATATCCTCGATCCACAAAATCTCCCATAAAAATATAATTCGTGAATGGAACTTGCCCTCCATTTCTAAACAACTCTTCTAAATCATAAAACTGAAACGAATGATAAATATCCATGATACAAGTATATAATGATGATTGTTCAATAGGCTCTAAAGAAAAAAAAAACATACCTGGCCATGAATATCACCACAAACAGTGACTGGAGTTGATACTGGCTGAATATTTGATTCCTCTAGTAACAGATCACAAACGATATCGCATAGTTTCTGAAAATTATAACAATAGCTATACACTAAACAACATTGTTAGAGAGTTGTAATTAACCTCAAACCATGACAAAACTGTAGCAAGATCACAGAACAGTTTGCTTGGTTATAATTTATTTACGATTTTTACTCACTTTAAGATCGTTTTCGGGGAGATATTTACATTCTTTAGCTATATTAATCCACTTGTCTATATCCGTCATTTTTATCAGGTAAGGTTAGAGAAAGGACGGTTCTGAGGTTCGTCCAGGTTTCGAGTTGTTTTCAAAACCCAGGCCCGATCCGCCCAAAGAGATTCGTCGATCATTGGACTCTATTCCAATCAAACTCAAACAATGTAGGTACGGTTTTCGAAGAATGATAAAAATTCTTCAAGATAATGTTAAAATAGAGTCCTACAGTTTATTAGGAAAAATACAATATTTTTGCTGACCTAAATGGGGCAATAAATCTGTTTTGCTGCATTGGATCTTATTCTTGTGAAGGAGGAAAATTATGAAGGTTTGACTAGTTTAGACTATAACGATTGCTATAAAGTGAAAAAATATCTCAATGCCAGACATTAGCTTTGGCACAATGTGAGGAGAAATTAAGCAGGTTATATGTTGCTAAAACACCGTTCACCGTTCACACCCAAAGATTTAGCCACAAAGAGAGCTGATACATGTAACAAGAATAAACAAAAAAAATATATTTTAACTATCTAAGGAGATTTAGTTCATAAAATTATTAATGTCATCAGGTCTCTAATATGTACGAAAAAACTTATCACGAAAAACCTAAACCGAAGCAAGGGCACTGCATTGATTTCTGTGGACTGCATTGTCATGTCTACGACTAAGGCCCGGTGCACACGGACGAAACTTTTCTGCGATCCGGACTATAAGCTATAGGATTGTGGTCAGGGGTACCTGGAGTATAATGGTATAATCCGGTCGGTCCTTTATACTCCAGGTACCCCTGACCACAATCCTATAGGCTTATAGTCCGGATCGCAGAAAAGTGTCGTCTGTGTGCACCGGGCCTTAAGGTCTGGTCACACATAACCACACCGCAGCACGGGCGTGTATCGGATCTGATTCAAATACGAAGGATAGATAGTAAAGGGTCGGTTGACCCGGGTGTCGGGCATGTGTGACTGGTTACTATATATTCTTCGTCAGCCACTGACATATAACAGTGAAAGTTAGGGATATAGAATCCAACCCCCTCTATCTAAGGTGTAGTGTACTTTAAGAAGCAGTAAATACTATTCATTTATTTTTACACTACAAAAATATTGGGTAATAAACGCCAATTGTTTCTGTAACTGCATTTGCTGTGAGTGGAAATCGGATATCTGTGTTATTGAACATTTTGTTTGATTGAGCATTGCTACTTCTATCAATTAATGATCCCATCCATGATCTAGGTATTGATAATTGTAATTTATTTTTCGCATTAAAATCTAGGGTCAGTTCAAACATGAAGTGAATTCCATCGAACGATTATTTATTATGACAACCAATTACCAACAATTGAAAGAGTTCAGTACACCTTAAAATGCTTTAAAGCAGTGTAAGGATCATAAATTTTGGAAAATAATATGAAATCCATGAAAAGGCGAATTGGAAAGGGTAACAAAAACACGAGCTGTTTATTTATTTATTATTTTTTCAGAAAGGTTTATGCCGAAATATGAACGAAATTTTGAAATGAGAAATATGCCTATTAACTGCTGTTAGAGGTCTTGCACTCGCCCCGTGGTGGCCATAGGATTTTTTAAAGGGAGTAAAAAATCCTTAGCTATGCCGTCCCTCGGATAGGGCGTAAAATGGAGGTCCCGAGCCTGTACGATGTCAGGTAATCGTTAAAGATCCCTATCCTAATTATACCTGGATAGGCAAAATTTAGGACTCCCACTGTAGCATCATCCGATTAGCCTTAGTGGCATCAAGTGACATCAAACTGTTTTTTTTGAAGATTTTTAGTCATGCTTTAAGTTGACATTGTCAAGGTGTTATGTATGAAATAAACGATTGTAATCAATTATTTAAGATGTTTTGTTGAATGTTGAAACCGCGGTTCGTTTTAATAAGAAATTATTTAAACATTTCAGTTTATTAATACAAATATTAATAATTATTTGTAAGTAGCAGGAATTATCCAATTTTAAGAGATAATATTAACTACATTCATTTAAAAAAAATCTGGTGCGATGCCCGCAACACACAACTTTCACTTACCAACTTACTTTGATTAGAAATTGAGTGTTTTGTAAAATGCTATTTCTCAAAGTCACACATTTTTCCACATTCATTTACATATTTTTGTTTGTATTTGCTCTTTAAAGTACACAAAGTACACACTTAAATAATAAACTTGTGATAATTTACTATATGATTAAAAATTTACTTGTGATAATTCCACAATGCAAGCATAATACTCCAAGTCATCTGATTTTATAATTCTCTATGTAGTTATTGAAAACTTTCATTAAATTTTAAACAAATCTGGTTCTATGCGCGCAACACACAATTTTCACTTACCAGCTAACATAGATTAGAAATTGACGTGTTTTGTTAAATGCCATTCCTCAAAATCACAATTTTTTTCCACATTTTTTTGTATATTTGCTCTCTAATGTACACTAAAAATTTGATTATTAAATAAAAGCTTTTATTTGTGATAATTCGGCAATGCAAGCATAATACTCCAAGTCGTCTGATTTTATAATTCTCTATTTAGTTGTTGAAAACTTCATAAAGTTACCATGAAACAAATAATTTCCATTAAATGAACAGAACATCTTTAATTATAAACAATCGTCTGCCATTAAAGGCGTACTGAGCATGCCTGGGCTCAATGTTTTTTATGAGTTTACAGAATATTTTTCTTTTTTTCTCCTATATATGCTTACTTGATTTTTTTCATATTTCATATTTAGGCATTTCTTATTTTTCGGCGAAATGAGAGATAGATAATTTCTCCATATAAACAAAAACAAAGGTACTTTATAGGAAAACAAAAAAGGCCCCTTCCCCATTTATGCCACCTCAGAACATTTTAATAATAATAAAGCTTACCTGATATTAAAGGATACTTGATTCTCATTAAACATGAAGAGTTTAATCAAAATCGTTAAAGCTGTTTTTGAGAAAAAAAACATAAAAATAGGAATAAAAGTTATGAAATAAAGTGCCCCCTCCGTTAGATAAATTTTGATGAATTTTTTTCTGTCATATCCCGGGAATGCTCATTGTTCAAATACCCAGTTTTATCAAAATCGTTAGAGCAGTTTTTGAGAAAATCGAAAAAAACGTAAAAAGTTAAGAAATAAAGTACACCCTCCATTTGACCAATTTTGATAAATTTTCTGCTGTCACATCGTGGGCATATAAATACACCAAATACCCAATATCAATATACCAATATCAGGTTCATACGGTTTATAGTTTTTGAGCTTGTCTGTTCACATACACAGACCATTTCACGGGACTTGGTTATTTGGACTCAGGGGACCCCAAAACGTGTATTTCCTTTGAAAACCAGAAGTCGAAATTTTTCACGATCGCAATACTTTCCCTTACTATATATTTTATATAAGTAGTAAGTGAAAGTAAAAAGATCTGACTTCTTAAAAGCAAGAAAAAAATAATATACTAACCATATTTCAGATAAGAGTTCAAACAATACAATCAAAACTTTTTTTAAAAAATATTAGTATCACACAACAAAAGTAATGAGTTATTCTCTAATTATTATTAGATTTTTGCTGCTAAAGATCTTTTAAATATTTTTGAAATTATAGTGATCTGATAAAGGAATAAATTACATTTTTTTAACTACAACTTGAAAGCTAATTACAGAGGAGGTACTGATAAAGAATCAATAATTAAAATGAATCCCTTAGATGAATGATAAATCAACAAATATGTTAAACAAAAAGTTTATTAATTATAAAAAATATTTTTAATTAAAAATTGTTCATTAGGGGTATTCCAGAAGAAAAATTATTCAACAAAATAAGTGAAAAGCTGCCTTTTTTACTTGGAAATAAGTCAAAATCGACTTTTCGGGGTAAATTTCTCTTTCTTCTGGGAATTTCACTGCAATACTAACTCCACGCAAGAATAACTACAGAAAATAAGTCATAAAAAATTACATTTTATACAATATAGTTGCCTAAATCATAGCTACAGAGTGGTATTTAATGCATTTAGGACTTTTTGATCACCTATTGGTCATAAATATTCACAAATCATGTTACACTAAACTTTCTTACAGAAATGATTGCATACTAAGTCATTTTTATTACAATTTTAGAGGTTTATAGATCGCCCTTATTTTTAATTGATTTCTATTTTATATTATAAACAGAGTCAATCGACTTCATAATGTCAAAGTATTTAATAATATATAAAAGTATTCAATAATATATATTTAAAAAAGAAATAACATTTCTTATTCCGATATAAATAAAAAGTATTCTTTGAGTATAATGATTATAAGTATTCGAGCATATTCATTCTATAAGTATAACAATTTGGATTTTAGAATAGATCTTAAATAAAGAGGATTGAACACTCACTTCCAAGAAAAGGTAAAATTATAAGTCATCTAAAGATAATAAATTATGAAATTACAATAGGTTATTCTTTTAAACTATAAATTATTGATTTAATAAATAAATGATTCATCAAGTACTTCTAAAAATAAATAATTTATCACACTCATTATAAGTGAAATTTTTTTGAAAATAAATTAATGAAAATACAAATAACTGTTTGTTTGTTTAATGTCCATTTATGCTACTAAGGCTAATCAGACGATGCTACAGTGGGAGTCCTAAATTTTGCCTATCCAGGTATAATTAGAATAGGGATCTTTAACAAGTACCTGATATCGTACAGGCTTGGGACCTCCATTTTAAGTCATATCCGAGGGACTGCTTAGCTAAGGAATTTTTACTCCCATTAAAAAATCCTAGGGCCACCGCAACGCGAACCCGCGACTTTTGGTATTGTAGGTTGCCATGCTAACCACTAACCAAATAAATGTTTTAATTAAATGCTACCTTCCTTTAACAAGGCTCTGACCTTGTTAGTAAGACCTTTTTTGTAAAAGTGGAGTTGTAACTTCATTTATATCTCTGCCAGTTTCATTTAAAGGCAATATGCTTAGCATAATTTCAAAACAGCTTCCTCTTTCCCCACTATACATTTAGATAAATTTAAAATTAACGTTTATTTATTTCTTACTTCTCACTATTTCACACTTTGTTTTCCTACATCATCATAGAAAAATGTAATTTGAACAATTATCGTCCAAAAATACGTCCTATAACGTAAATCAAGCAATATACAACGAATTAGGTAAATAAGATAATAATCAAACACACAAATTAATAATTATGATTTAATATAATTTCAACACGTACAAGGAAGACGAGGAATGTAGTAAATGTAGTAAGTATAACGGTCAAAAGATGGCAGCACCAATCAAGAAATAGGAAAAATCTTTGTCCTAAATAAAGCCGATAGAGTGCAGTACTATGCAGCACATCCTATTTCCGAACTGAACTTAAACGGAATATCTTTCGATTTGTAATAGGAGAGTAGGAGGTTGCAGGAGCTCAACTAGACGGTAAGGAGTGATGTCTGCATAGTGCTGCTATCTTGCGGCAGTTTCTGCAACTATATATGTAAACAAATCTTATAGTGAGCTCCTGTAATCTCCTACTGTCCTAATACATATCGAAGAATATTTCGTATAAATTCAGTTCGGAAATATGCCTGCATAGTGCTGCACTCTATCGGCATCTCCTAGAACAACGTTTTTACTATTTCTTCATTGGTGCTGCCATCTTTTCACCGTTATAATAACTACAATTGTAAATACTGGATATTTTCTGTATTCCTTTTTGTATTTATTTGTATATGTTAAAATGATATTAAATTATAATTATTTATCAATCTGTTCATCTACTTTGTTATATATAGTTTTAATTATGCTATAGTGGTAATTTAGGAAGAATATTTGTTCAAATTACCTTTTTCTATGATAAACTTCTTTCAAATACATACTTCTTTTCTTAATGATGTATGAAAAATGAGTGTGAAGTAATAAAATTTAAGAGAATAAATATAATTTAATGCGCCATTAATTGTTAATTTATAGTGGTAAAAGTAATACAATCTGGATAGGAGAGTGAGTGTTCTCTCAGTTGTTTTGAAAGATCGATACAATTATTTAAAAAATCTTTGAATTTAGTTATTTTTTATAATGATTTAAGAAATTAAATGTAAACTATTAATATATAAGTTAATAGTTGTGGTTTCAAGCTTTTTTCAAATGTTGCCTATGTTTGGTAAAAAATTGCTTATCTTTCTGCAGGTGTTAACTGATATTGTAAATTTAATTAACATTAAGTATTTACTTTGTTTTTTTTATTGTTTGGTATTCAATTTTTTTTCAATGATCAAAAGCGTTGGTTGGTTATGGGGTTTGAGAGCGTAAAACCTGTTGGTTATCAATTCCAGAGGTAACTGGGATGGCCAGGAATTAAAATCATAAGTATGATTAATTATTTATTAACAAAAGTGATTGATAAATCTGATTTTTTGCTTATAAATATTAAATTAATTATTTAAAATGAAAAAATATATAATATTGAATTGTGATTTTAAATATTTTATTGAATTTTGGTTCTTTAAATAAAATAATGATCAATTACGTTCATTGTTTTAAATAAGTTATATTGTGGAAAATGTATAAAAATCTTAATTATATTCAGGAAAAGTTTGGTGTTATTGTATCAATTCGATTTTAAAGTTATATTGGCTTGTTTAAAGAAGTTAGATTGATATTTTAACTGTTTTTTATGAGTAAAAATATTGCATTTTTAAAATTACCATTGTGATAAGGGAAAATATAAGTTGATTTATATTGAATTTCTGCTTTTGTGCACTCAATTAATGTTTTAAGTAGCACATCTGTTTTATTATGGTCTCAAATACTGAAATAAGTTTAAATATCAACCGATCATTAAAAAACCACAATTTCTCATACAACTTAAACAAATTTTTTAATTCTGCCATATTTCTAAATTGATTTTTCTGTTTCTGTGTGCTGAAAATATACCATTATTATTGCCAATGATATTTTATCAATAGGAAACATAATGTATATTAAATTTTTAATAAATTTCAATTCCATTTTCCTAATTAAGTTTAGTTAGTATACTGTATTCATTTGTGTTGATGATATTTTATAGATTTTTATATAACTTTTGTTTCCCAAATTTTTGGGGAGGGGGACGATCGTCATCCCCATAGTCAACGCCAGTAAGTGCAACAGTTTATTATTATTCCTAATAATACAAAATGGTTAAATATAAAATATGAAAGAATTTCATTAACATAGACTGGAGAAAAAAAATTCCTCTAGATGAAGTTCCAAATTTCCGATATTGAGTGCAGTAGTATATGTACTGTTGGTTTTAAAAAGAATAATATTTAGTAAAACTTTACTCTAAATTATGTTTTTATATTTTATGATTAATGAAATTGTCTTCTTAAAAAGTAAGTGAAGCTCAATCCTAATAATAGATGAATAAAATAGAATCCTGTTTAAAATAATAAAGTTTGGTGCCATCTGCCATGGCTATGCCTTCCTTCGGATAGGAAGTAAAATGGATGTCCTGAGCTAGTGCAATGTCAGGTAATCGCTAAAGATCCTTACTCTAATTATATCTGGATAGGCAAAATTTAGGATTCTCGCTGCAGCATCTTCCAAGTAGCCTATTAGTAGCACAAAGGAACACAACTTGATTGAGTAGTCTCAAAGTTTCATTTAATCTTATAAAAGAATAATTTTTTTCTAAATTACTAATAACACAATGGATATCATTGATGGTTGGTTGAGGAAATGACATTAACTGGTACTAAGGACATTCATGTATTTACATTTAAAGACAACAATAATTATAGAAGTAATAATATATTAGAGTGAACTCAAGGCATTACTATACCTGCCAATCATTTTGCAGGTCAATAAATTTACCAAATTTTTTTCAAATTTACAAATGATTTAAGACACAGAGTTACAACTCTCTATGTTTAGAGTCAATCAGACTTTTCACTTTATTCCAACTAACATTTTCACAATACTTGTTAGCACCAATAAAATATTATCTCACATTAATATACAAAATATAACAAACTATATAATGCAAAAAACATTACGTTAGCTGACACTATCAATGCTCTTCAGTCGATTTTCTTAAAGTTTTTTTTTCTTACACATCCTTAAAACTGTGTAAATAATGAATTTCTCCTGGTAACATAACATTATAAACAGTCAAAACTATGTGCTTATTATTTACAAATATTGAAAAGTGTAAAATTCAAAATATAACAAAGAAAAAAATCAAATTCTCCTACTTTGCAATGTTGAAGTTAATTTTTTTTTTCCTTTACTGCTCATATACAATTACAAAATGAACAGTTTAAGTGTTGCGAAAGTGCAAATTTTTACAAATAATATTTTTGACCTATCATGTTAAACGTTATAATAAAAAAATTGTTTTTAGGATATAGGCCTCCACTTTACACTTTGAGAAAATATATCACACAGTTTTACAGTTCAGAAGTATTGTGGAAAAGCGGTTATTACTTATACAAATTAAGTGGACTTTTTTCTTTTCTTTTATTTTATTTAATATTTTGAGTCTACATTATTACTATCTCTAAGTTAATTTAAAGGTATTTCAAAGTGGCAGTCATGTAGTCAGTCTCATTTCATATATATAACATTCTCTTGAGATAGTAATGTTTAAAAAAAAAAAAGTCTGAAATAAGACACAGTAAACATTCATGAGTCTTATTACTCGCCTTAACCCTTTGGAGGCAAGACTACTGATAATGAAAGAATATTTTATCATTGGTCACTATACTTATAAACATTAACACAATTTCATTTATCTGTAATCATTTCTAATTTATAATATATATTTATTATCGTATATATATATATATATATATATATATATATATACATCCTTAATTAATTGAGTTATCCTTATTCTTATAGAAATAGTTGTGAAAGATGAATTGACTTGAAGCATAGCTGTTTATGAGATGATTATTAAATATATTACTTAATCATTAAAGTCAATTATTTAATTTTAAAAATTAATAAGAAGGAACATGAAAACAAACTTTAATATCAGCAATTTAAAAATAAACAATTATCTTTAACCTTGAATTTTTGTTCTTGGTTTTATTTTTGTGATTTTTAGATAACTATAAATTTATGATTCATCTTTCTGTCCTAATGCCTTAAATTATACAAGAGGTTTAGATTAAAAAAAAAAAAAAAAATAGAAAAAGAAAAGAAAGTTCAAAACCCATTGCAAAGCAGTCAAATTGCAGCAATGATACAATAGAACATTTTTTACATCTTAAAGAGTGTGAATACTGCATGAACCATGTACAATATTTATATAGACATAACAAAATTATAGCTCCTATATACACATTAATATACAACCTATTTTGGTTTTGGTGAAATTAGTATATAAATTTAAAGGATCTGCTTTTGTACTTAAACTGAAAGGAATAAACATTTATTACAAGACTACTTACAAATTATTTACTCTACGCCGGTACTGGCAGTGTATAAATATTTCCATTTATATTCCAATAAGCCAAAGCAACTTCGACAAAGTTTCCATCGGTGAAAAAAATTATAATGTGAAAAAAAATTGCTTTAACTTAATAAATATAAATGTGAAACTGATTGTTTAAATTAAAATTGTACCGACATATAGCTAACAGCCTGTCAGTCCATTCCAGTGATGGAATACTTAACCAACAGTTTTTCTTCTTTTTTTTAACAGACCCGTCCACCACTGATATTTACAAAAACTCGGCTTTTAAGCCATCAATTCACAAAAAGGAACATAACGAACCTGGATGTAATGCTGGTAACTTAGCGACTTAGTACTTTAGTTTAAAAAAAAAAATATATATATATGAAATGGCATCATCATATTTGGAATATCTGTGTAAAGGAGTTAACTAGAAGATCACTTGTCACTAACAACGTAAGGATAGTAGGAGAGTTTTTTTTTTCATTATTTTTATGAAAATGGTAACAAACTTTCATTATAGGAATCAACATTATATAAAAATCACAATAGCATTCTCTGCTTTCCCTCTCTCGTAATCTTGGACTAAGGCGAACTCGAAGGGTGTGAGTTCGGCTTTGGTCAGTCGAGGGAGGGCGGGGGCGGTCCCTGATGCAGTCGTGCCCTAATTCCATAGCTCTAGGGGCTTCCTTGGAGATCTAACTTCTACGTTCTACTACCTCTGGATAGTGGAGTTGAGGAGGAATGGAACATAGAACATTTTGCTTTCGAGTAAGAGTGAAGCTGCGGACTGCACCTGTAAATGAGTCGTCCAATCTGGTTAATAACTATAACTACAATTAATATTTTAAATGAAATAAGTGCACATATCTCAAATTCTAAAAACCTTCATTACAGTTTTTGTTTTAAATTTAAATTAGCAATATCCGTACCGAAGTACATTCCAATCATTTTTTTTATCTATATTAAATAATTACAACAACAGAATATTCTCTCATAGGTTATTCTCCCCAAAATGGTTTAATTTTAATTATGCTTTATCCAAGATTTTTTCTAATAATTTAGTGCTATAATTTTACTGTTATGCATATCTGAAAACATAGATAAAGCGGACATACAAAAAAAAAATATTTTAACATCTAATTAAGGGGGACGTGAAATGATTCTATTTCATAACAGTCAACAGTTACAGACTACCCAAGTTATTGCCCAATTAATTCAATTTTTTATTTGAATGAGAGTATCATTTCCACTTCATGACCAACTAGTATACAATAATTACAATTTATTATTATTACTATTTTTTGTGTTCCTAGGCTAGCTCATTAATTAGCTACAAAGTTTTATAAGATAATTTTTTATTTATTTGGGGCCAAAACAGATTTTAGTTAAGCTCTTATTTGATCCTTTATTGAACCTCACTTACATCACATTATTGTTCTAATGTTTCGGCAAATTACACCATTATCAAGGTAGCAATACCTGTGACCATAAATTTTTCTTAATTAAATAGGCTACCAGTCCTTGTCAAATAGAAAAATTTCAATAATAGTCTATTAGTCTTATTTCACCAAAGGATGCTAGTCCACTAGACTTCTGTCAGGAACTTTACTACAGAATATTGCACATAAAACCCCGTTGACATAAAGTTTAAAAATTGGTTTGATAATTTTCTCCACATACTTCTCAAATATATGAAACGTTCCTTTTCATTTTTTTTTTTCATCACGATGGAAATAGTCTTTCGTTAAACTGCAAGGTATAGAAATTCTGCTATTTTGAGAGAATGGCCCACATTTTACTTCACAAAACTTTAGTTTTTGTTACTTAATTTTTTAAGTACTTGCAATAATGATATTAACAGTTTATTACTTAAAATTAAATCCCTAGAAGTTTGTGATTAAAATTCATATATGAATATTACCTCTGGCAGCCTTAAAAGGAGATCATGAAATCGGTTGGGTTGATTTGGAAAACTATGCTCAACGTACGTCCTTAGGCAGCTCATATATCTTTCTTGCATGGCCTCAAGTTCATTCGCGTCTCCCCTCGCTGAAATTTAAACATTCTATTAGTTATTTCAGAAAAAAACTAAATAGTAAAAGTATTGTAAATATATTTTACAGAAAATAGAAGAAGAAAAAAATTGTGTATTACATGGATTCAGCATAATGATGACCTTTAAACAGACATATTCCTGCATTGTGAGTTTGATCCTGCGGAACATGAGTGTTACGTAAGTTATTTTCTCCACCATAAGACCAACATCTTGTCTTAGTTGATCCATTGTGATTGGACGTCCCATCATCGACGTTAGGCATGTTTGAAGGGTACAAAGGTTATTGGAGACCTGAAATAATTATGAAAATACATTAATTTTCTGTATAGGTAAATTGGAAAAAAAAAATCTGGTGCGTGCGCGCAACACATAACTTTCACTTACCAGCTTACTTAGAATAGAAATTGACGTGTTTTGCTAAACATCATTTCCCAAAGTCACACATTTTTCTACATTCATATCTTATTTTTGTTAATCGTTAAAGCCGTTTTTGAGTAAATAAAAAAAAAACCGTGAAAATGATACAAAATTTATTAAGTAAAGTCCCCCCCTCCCGTAGATCAATTTTGATGAAATTTTTACAGTCATATCTCGGGCATATAAATACATCAAATACCAAGTTTGATCAAAATCGTTAAAACCGTTTTTGAGTAAATAAAAAAAAACACGTGAAAATGATACAAAATTTATTAAGTAAAGTCCCCCTCCGGTTGATCAATTGTGATGAAATGTTGGTTATTACATCTTTGGCATATAAATACATTAAATACCAAGTTTGATCAAAATCGTTAAAACCGTTTTTGAGTAAATAAAAAAAACATGTGAAAATGATACAAAATTTATTAAGTAAAGTCCCCCCTCCGGTTGATCAATTGTGATGAAATGTTGGTTATCACATCTTTGGCATATAAATACATTAAATACCAAGTTTGATCAAAATCGTTAAAACCGTTTTTGAGTAAATAAAAAAAAACATGTGAAAATGATACAAAATTTATTAAGTAAAGTCCCCCCTCCGGTTGATCAATTTGGATGAAATTTTTACAGTCATATATCTATTTATACAGTTATATAAATAGATCAAATACTCAGTTTAATCAAAATCGTTAGAGCCGTTTTTGAGAAAATCGAAAAAAACGTAAGAAGTTATTAAATAAAGTACCCCCTCCCTTTGAGCAATTTCGATGAAATTTTTGCTGTCACATCGCGGGCATATACCTACACTAAATACCCAATTTCAGGTTCCCACGGTTTATAGTTTTTGAGCTAGTCTGTTCACACACACACACACACACACACACACACACACACACACACACACACACACACAGACACACACACACACACAGACCATTTCGCCGGACTTGGTTATTTTGACTCAGGGGACCCCAAAACGTGTATCTCAGTTGAAAACCGGAAGTCGAAAATTTTCACGATCGCAATACTTCCACTTACCAGACCTGGGCATTATTTTAAATAAAAGTATTTTAAATACAAATGAAAATACTTTTTTTTTATTTTAGTATTTTAGAATTAAAATAAAATAAATCACATGTTTATTTTCATTTTAATTCTAAAATACTCAAATAAAAAAAAGTATTTTCATTTTAATTCTAAAATACTAAAATAAAAAAAAAGTATTTTCATTTGTATTTTAAATAATAAAATAAAATAAATCTTAAGTAGGTTGTTTGAAGTTAAACAATTTTCGTAATAGTATAGTGTGGTCTTTTGCACTAGAGCTCTCTCGCCTAAATATTGAGCAAGTACATTTATTTCAGTTTGTGTTGCTTTTTTTTTTTTTTTTGTTTTTTATGGGGGGTGCGCAATTATTAACTTTGCACCGCTTCATCCGATTTCAACAAATTTTGTCACATCGGTGGTTTTTTATTATCTAAATAGACGTCTAATGATTTCATTTCTCATACATGGTTTTATGTATAGGTTTTGGGGTGGAGAGTGAAATATTAACTTTTTACCGCCATATTTAATTGTCACGAAATATAAAACAAAGATTGTTCATAAGTCAAATAACAAAGCCAATTCCTCATAATTTTTACAATAAATAGGTTTTTTAAGGGGGGGCTAATTATAGACTTTTTACCAGTATATTCGATAGTAAAAAATCAAAAACTATGTTAGAGCCATACACGAAGGCATAAACAGGATCCCAATCTGGAGACAACACCAAAAGAGTTAGTAAACTTACAATTAGTAGAAATGTGTATGACTGTGTATACATTAAATAAAGTTATAATCGGTCATTGTGTTAGGGCTGATTTGCCGAAATTCCTATTGGACGGAGGTCTTTGGCTGGTGTATGGGTAGCAAATAGTCTAATGGGTAGCCCAATTATTTTAAATAGGTTCCGAATCAGATTGGATCTGTAGAAAAAGAAATTTAATTTAATAATTTCGACAAAACGAAAGCGAAGATGATCTGAGTACCAGATACATTACCTGAGTACCAAGTAAAGACAACCGAAAAAAATTTAAATAAAAACTGTCAATTTATCAATCAATTGTAATATTTAAAAACATATTTATTTATTAATCAATTTCAATGCACTAGCTAATATGTTTTAAAAGTATTTTGTATTTTCATTTTAATTTTTTTTATTTAAAATACAAAATACTTTTTTTATTTTGCATTTAAAATAATTTTATCGAAAAGTATTTTAAATGATTTGAGTTTAAAATGCATTTTATTCAAATTTATTTTAAATACTTGCTATTTAAAATAAAGTATTTTAAAATAAAAATTAAAATACTTTTTGCCCAGGTGTGCCACTTACTATATATTTCATATATAGGTAAGTGAAATTAAAAAAAAGTTTTTAGTCAAATACTTTGAGCAGTTTGCAATCAAAATTGGCTATTTCCATTTTGGACAAATTTTCAGGAGATACTATAAACATCGGAATGCAGCATTGGATTTGGATTAAACTTGATTTTGAAACCATTTTTAGAGTGGAAGAAGATTTCTTAGTCTCATTAAAGATAGAGCATAAATAACAATAAATAATTAAAACTGTTTTTTAAAAAATGGCATTGAGCCAATATTAAGACTAATTGCTTTAAATAACCAATAGCTTTGAAATAGGTACCTCTTGGGTAAAATTAGCTTCAGTCCCATCGGAGCCAGTACTGGCTAACCGATGAGCCCCGTGAATCGCTTGGTACGCTGAAGTTGTCAGAACGAGTAACTCATGCCAAGTGTGAGTTAATAGTTTCGTGTGTACCTATGAGGGAGAAAATAAAATTAGTTTAAGCCAAAGATTGTAATCCATGATAATATTTGTTAAAAAAGAAAAAAAAAAATCAGTATTGAAACAAAATGATTTATTCATTTCGTTATATAAAATCGTTTATATAAAATCGTTCATATAAAAATAAATTTTATAATGAAATAAACAAAAGTATTGCTTAGAAATAAAATATATATATATATATATATATATATATATATATTAAATATTTTGTATATTGGCCTATACAAGTAAGTATATGCATATATTTGCTGAATAGCCCAGTTGAAATAAAAAAAGCATAAATAAAAATACTGAAAAAATTAAATCATGAAATCACTAAAAACTATAAAAACCAAAGTTTAAAATCTTTATGTTGATAGATTAGCCAAGATGTGCTTAGAATGTCAGTAACAAAGCTCAAATAATTAAAAAAAAAAAAAACATTTTGGAAATAATTTTGATTTTAATAACAAATTTACTTGTAAGCAGTGAAATTATCTGGTTCAAATAGAAAAATGAAAGAAATTTTCAAGAAATAAACTATATACCCACCATTATATATGTTTAAAGGCTTGATCGAAAGTTAAACACTTCATATAAAGAAAATTAAAGTTATGAAATCTAAATATTATGTAGTCTTGAACTTGATTTAATTGATTATTTGATAGATTCAAATAATGGTTATTTTGTTTATATATTATTTCATCATACTTTTAACCTATTCAAAGATGATCGATATACGATATGATTAAATAGAAATTAGTAGCTATTTTCCAATTAAAATATGATATCAGAATTATTAATATAATTATAGGAAGATTTTCCTCCAAATGTCTTTCAGAGTAGATCACCTTCCGTCTAAAGCAGCCCAGTTGAGGCAGTATTGGTCAATGTTTTGTAATAGCCATATTTGTCCATCTTCAATGGTGATACTGGCTTTCTTAGACCATTTTGTGATTTTAAATTTTAAGCTATCAATCCCCTTCCTCAGAGTTTAAGATTTATAATGTTCAAAAATGTTGGAGAAATAGTTGAAGCATTCATGCTGCTTGTAGTGAGCCTTTAAAAACTCTTACACTTGTACACTTTTGTTTTATTTCATAAGCAATCCCATTTTGTTGTTATCAGGATATTGTATTCACACTTGATCTTGCATCACTAACCCATTAAATTGTCAATAATAATTAAATTATTTCCAAAAGATGCATTTTCGAAGGATCAAATATGATTAAATAACCGCCACACGAACTCTTTATAACTACAATTTTCTCTTTTTTAACAAAAATTATCACATAAGGGTAACATAATTTTAGTTGTTCTCACTTCAACTGGAAGTTCTAAGTAAAACGGTAACCGTTTAGTCCACTGGACGAGTTTGTAAACAATGGAATCACCAATCTGCATCAATTTATCTGATAGGTCGGATTTGTGGTCTAAGAGATCTTCAAGATTCTGCAATAAAATACAAATACAATTGTTGAAAATTAATAAAATCCAATTTTTGGTTAATATATAACGTTAGTAAAATAAAATGATATTAGTTTTAATTTTTGAATAAATCAATTATAAGAGTTAGGCATTGAGCAGATGAATAAAAAAAAATCTGCCAGATTATGAAAAAAAATATCATTAATGATGAGGATCATTTCATGTATAATGGTAGCAATGTAGTGAAATTATGAATAATATTTATGTTGAATCATAATTTCAATAATTAATTTAATATTAATATTAATTAAATTATTTAACATTTAATTAAATAAGTTTAAATAAATAAAAAAATTAATTAAATAAAAAATTAATTGATATTTACGAATACTCTTACAAAACTGCATTAAAAATATAAATCATACAAGGTATCTTCAACTAATATTAAATAATTCTTCAAAATATTCAATATAAAGTAAATAGTATTAAAATATACATATATATATCAATCCATTACCCTGAGAGTAGCGATATCCTGAAACTCGTCACAATCTATTAAGGTCTGAATAACTGAAAGCGTGGTATCCACTGATAGTGCTCGATCTCTTGAACTGCTTACGGCACTATCCAGTCTTTGTCTTAAATGCACAACCTAGATTAAATATAAAATAATTAAAATAAATTATTTAAACTAATATATATTTATAACAACAATGTTTTCTACCCAAATATTTATAAGATCTTTCTCTTTAATTTATCAAAATAAAAAATAAAGTATTTTTTTTCTTTTGAATTACACCATTAGAAAATATACCTCAATTTAGGCGAAAATATGATACATTCGTAGTATGAATGTTAAATCCAATAAACAAGTTGGTAAAATGCTAACAGTACTGATACTATTATTACTAGTAGCATTTACTTTCTTTTTACTACTTCTCCCCCACCAGTAGTCGGCTAAATGGTTTTATTCCCTACCCCTGCCGGCATCCATCAGGTTGTTATTTATTGGGACCAAAGAAATAAGTATTTACTTAAAAAGGTAGGAATCAAACTATCAATGATTCAAAGCAGGCACCCTTGCCCCTACATACTCATCTTTTAAATCCTAATGACAAAAATTTCTGTATAATTATGCATCTAAATTCCAGAGGTATAATAATATGGTGATCTATTCATTAAAACTAATATGCAGTATAACTAAAGGTCCCACTGACTTACAATATTATATATTTTGATAATATTTACTTACTTCACTTGGATTAGTAAGGGCAGTCTTTAATATTGTTCCATTAACAAGATGGGGAGGCATGTGCGATGCGGGTTCTGGGCTTATAACAGCTTTCCCTTTGTCCGTTTGTCCTTTCATTTGGCCGTTACGGACAGACTTTTTGTGCTTCTTATATTTTACCTGAAATTTTAAATTACTTATTAAGCCTTTGAAACATTAACCACAGACGAATACATTTAATCTCTTATTTCTTTATTAATGAAAATAATGAGTGTTTTATTTATAAAGTATTTTATTAGGTTTATAGAAACGGAATAATAAATTATAATATACTGGCCATTTTTATAATTAAAGCAATATAAAAAAGATTATTTTGATATTAATTGAAGCGTTGAGATGCCAAAGGGTATAAGGGAATAAGAAGTTTTTTTCCAGAAATCATATGAATTATACCCACTAGTGTGAACTTAGTTCGATGCTTACACCCATCCCATCTTTTATACATTCAATGAACTAATTTTTAACATCAAAACATTACTTATATCCATTTATGAAGAATGGCTTTTGCACAAATAACAAATTGCCAAAAAAAAACTTTTTTTTATTTTTTGGGCACTTATACCCTTTTGCATTTCCACGCTTCAATTACTACTACTTTAAAACTCATAGTTTAAAAATTATTTGGTATTTAATAATTACAAATTAAATTAGTACAAAAAAAGTATATTACTAAGAAATTATTTGATATCAATTTTAGATTTAAAATTATAATAACCTTATATAAATTATATACTGCTCCAGAATTTCTTCCTCCTGGCATTCTGTCTTCTCTTACAGCTGCAATAATAAACATATATCATTAATATATAGGTGCATTTGTATATTTTATGTTTGTATAGTTAAAAGAAATAATAGAAACATGTTCATTTGAAAACTATTTATATTAACATAATAAAATATATGGAATTAGGTATATATTTATGTAAACCATTTTTGTAAGCTTCTGTATAATCAAATTTTAGACCGTTTCCTAATGGCCTATAAACAATAGGAAACTGATTTTTGAATTTTGAGTGCTTGAGTATTTTTCAGAAAACGATGATAATATTGCAAAGGGAGGGACAGTTAATATCTCATTATTTAAATCAATAGTTATATCAATCAATAGATAATAATGATTAAAACAAATTTTCAATTAAATGAATGTTACAAATTGAAATATGTTTTTTCTGACATAAACATTTGAGTACTACTCGCTGTCTCATACAATTTTCCCAAAATCCGTCAAAATAGTTACCTTTGTTTTCGATTATAAAACGAAATTTAAAAGTTTGTTTGATAATTTGAAATTCTATAAGTTTTGATTTAGTTTTATGGCAGTAACGATTAGTAGAATGGAAACCAATAGAGTCCATTAAATAATCTGAAATTAGAAATAATTATTTCTTTGTCATCTCCATACTTCGCATCAGTTACCTTCACCCACTTTATAAACTAAATGTAATTCTCTCTTAAATTATCATCTTTTCAACGATATATCATAAACATATATTAATATTCTAATTTTCAAAAATTGAGGAAAACTGAAGAAACATTTATTTGTTTTCCCTGTTTTGATTTTGAAATCCTTTTATATTTACCTACTTCTTATTACTAGGGATAGTATGGGGTACTTCGTAGGAAGAATTTTTCCTTCCCCATTTAAGCATCATCATGATAAAATCAACCTCATGTTAGTTAATATTTTCTGTTATACAGAATTGATAGAAATTAAGTACTTATTTAGAACAGATTTACGAACCTTGCAAAACCATTCCTTGTTCTATACACTTCTTAAAACGGCAATACTGACACCTATTCCTTTGAGCTTTTGTGATTTCACAAACACCATCTGCTACGCAAGTGTAAACTCGCCTGTTTTGAACAGTCCTTTTAAAGAAACCTTTACATCTGGAAAAAAAAGAAAAAAAAAATTTAAAAAAAAACATTGGAAGCACAGCAAAAATAAACATTGATGAAATACGATTGTGTCATGAAATATGAAAACTAATTTCATTATCAGAGTCGAGAAGAAACATTTATAAATTGCCTAAATTAAATTAATTTATTAAAAAATCAATTTACAAGTACTAGCTCTGATATAAGCAGAACAGTACAGCTTGAAATCATGAGCAATAAAACATTAAAACTATCGGTATCACAAGAGCAAAAAGATTAAGTGCCTCTTGACATTAAGGTCATTTAACTTCAATAAGTAGACAATTAATAAACAACCTTATTCATCCAATCATGTTGTATTTTCCTTTCTCAGAATTATGGTATATTTCTATGAACATTCACAATTTTAAAATGTTTTAAGTAAAAAATGAAACCGTAGTTATTTAAAATTAAAACACTGGTTGTGTCGAAAAATGGGAACAAGCAAGAGTTCTACATCAAATTCTTCACAGTTGCATATACAGAAAACAAATTTTATGGTGATAACCGGAGGGGGGTTCTGACTTAAACTCAGTGAAAATCAAAAGTCAAAGAAAATGGGATGTTTGTGGATTCTGATTCTGTTAGAAAGAAGTCAACTGTATAACGTTATTATTCATTTTAATCGGTTTTACAACCCTGTTTCTCCTCATAAACATAAGAACATTGTTCTTGTCTATAAACAACTGGTTAATGGTCATTAAAAATATATATTATACCTATTTAGTTCTATTTTTTATTGTTAGCTCTAAAGTTTTATTTTAATATGCAACCAGATATAAATAAGTACGAAGGAATCAAATATAAAATACTGTTTTGTTTTTTTAATAAACATTTTTAGTTTTTAAGAGGCTTTAAAATTTTAAAATAATAAAATATTGAGAGTTCTATTTATTGTTTTGCAAGAATGAAAAAATAATTTAACTTCTCCAATCCCCAAAGACTAATTTCACATATTTATATTATAAGTTACTGTTTCAAGATGTACTAGATAAATTGTGTATTTATTTAGCACAATGTTTATTGTAAAACATATGAGGTTATTGTTATTATTGAATGAAATAATGCTTAAATTCATGTAGTACTTTGATTAAGAAATAATATTTCTGTAAATATCTTACAAACACATTGTTGGTAATATTATAGATGATGAGGATATAGGAAATTATAATTCATTGAAGGGTATGAGTAGGTTGTGGATGCTAACAATAATTGTTAAATAATATTGAATGTAATAAATCAAACATTATTTCACAAAGAGTTTTCTGGTTTTCCATATATTTTACTGTAACATTAAGAAAAGAATTTTCTTTCTATTGGAGAAGTTATTTATTATCTTGACAGAGGCAATTTAGCTTATTATCTCTCTATGACCCAGTTTCTGCTTGGAAGTGTTTGTGCACATTGTATAACGTTATATCATTCTTATTTCTTTTTACAATTGTTCTATTTTAAAATACACTCATGTATGATATATTATTTATTTGTAGTTCTAAATTTACAATAAATACAATTGATTCTTTCTTAAATTAATTTCTATCCAAATAATTTAATATGATGCTTTTCATAATTAAAAATAAGTAGTAACATCCATAAATCATTATACTGATATTCCAGTTTAAAATAATTAATGGGTTTTGGATATAATAACCAATATTAAAATTGGTTTTAAAATATTTTATTTTCAGATTTATTAATAGTAGTAAGGTGTAACATTGACTACTCCTTTTTATAAGCATGCTAAGTATCTTATTGTTAAAAGAAGCACTTACATATATAACATTGATTCGGATTTAAGAAATTTTCAGAAATCAAGCAAATAATTAGAATACTTCAATACTTCATGAGATATAAAAAAAGGAAGGTGATTATAATAGAAATAAATTTATGAACAAAGAATTTCCCTAGTCTTATACAATTTTTGATTATTATTAATGTAATAAATTTATGTTTTATAACCTAGTGCTTTGAAAAAAAAAATCTTTAGTTCAACGACTGATAAATGCTTAATTGTATATATGAATTAGACCATTATCAGACTATGTTATTATTACCTATCCAAGTTTGAATTATTAGAAATAGAATCTTATTTTACTAAATCTTAGGTTTTCTTCTTTTCTTTTTTATTTATTTTCAGAAATAAATTATTAAAAAAACTAATTAATTTTATAAAAAATAAAATTTGTACGACGGCCAACCCTTGACAGAAAAACCATCAGGTGCTCCGAACTGACATTTTACGTGTAATCGATCATTTAATTTTTAAGTGATAATGTTATTATAGTATCTGTAAGTATATGTTAATCACATTTATGGGTTCTATTTTTTCATGTAAGTATTCATTTATAGTTGGCAATCATATTAATAACAGAGTTCTTAGATATTTACAAACAATTAATTTCAACTTTCAATGAAAAATTAAATTAATTTTCCTTCCTAAGAAGTTTTGTAGATTATTTAAAGAGCAGAAGATATTAAATTCCAATATTAAAATTTGTATTTATGGGTAGGAGGGTGAAATTAAAAAAATGAACACTTCTGCACTTGGGGATATACCATTAGCAAAGTGAGGAGGGGGTATTCCTAAAATTATAATTAATTGCAAGCCTATAATATGCTTAAAAGTTGTAATGTAGGGTCTCTTGTGAACATGATCTTATGATTTTGGGTATTTCAAAAATAAGTAAAAACGATTCAATGTTTGACTACTTTAGAGAGATAAGTGAAATAAGATTCAATCAAAAGATTTAGTTAATAAATGGGTATTTCTTAAATTACAACTTTAACTTACCAAAGATAATTAAAATAATAAATTGAAACGTAATTGTAGTTATCTCTTAGATAAATCGATTGTTGTGTTATCGTGATTGTGTTCCTTCTAGGTGTATTTATAAAAATATGGTTTTACTACGCTTAGTTCAAGTAAACACAGTTATTTTAAAAATTATTAATTCGATTTACAATTACTATTTAGTTCTTCAGAATCATATAAAACTTATATAAAAACTGGAGATTTCATAAAAATATATTAAGCAATACAATAATTATTTAAATATTATTATTTTGAAAAAAAAAAATATAATAACGTGGAGGATGTTTAAATCTTCACTTCAAATGCAGCCCTTAATTTAATCAACTATTCAAACTTGAAGCCTATTTTGACAAAGATATTTTTGTAATCCATTTTTAAAATATACATATTATTATTTTTTATTTTTTTGGCTTAGATCATTCATAGAATATTAATTGTAATATTTCAAATAATTTTTTTTTCTGTGGGGGTGAAGGAAGGGTGCCCTAAAGCTCCCCCCCCCCCCCCACACTTTGATTCCGCTTTGTGCTTTGTAGTATGTTTTGATATATTTATAGTTATTAATAAATAAATAAATAAATGTTTATAGTAGACTATAGAAATGGAAAGTGCGTGGCTGAGAGGGAGCATTGCCCTGCCTTGGACTGGCAGAGCCTTGACCAAAATACAAAATGCCAGGAGCCAAGGACCCTCGTCTCTCTACAATGCCTTTGTAATTACCGTGTCTTACCTATCCCAACTCACGCACGGCTTTATAGTTAGCTTACAACATATTATATTATAATTCTATATGGAAACATCGTTTTCAAATTTTAAAATTATCAATATAAAAACCAAAAAACAACACATATAACCATCAGCTGAAAATGCAGAAGGGTCTAAATGGCCGAAAGTGCCATCAAATACATGCCAGTCATTGTGAGAGATCAAGATTCTATTTATTATTAAAAATATTAAATAATAATAATAATTTAAAAATGAAAAAAAAAATTATTTTCATTGAGTTCTGCTTAATGAATGGACCAATATTTCATTATTACGCTCTCGATGGAATTCCGAGAATGCCCGGATATTGACGAGTGTTACCGATTTCCTTTCATTTTGATTCAATGTCCGACTTTTCCGAAATCCCCAGCAGAACCTTTTCAATTAAAATTCGTGCTTTGATTAGTTCGAATACCGTTCGTTCAAAAGGAATGAACAAATCCCTTAAAAGCCATTCTACACAGTTCGTTCACCTCTTTCATTTTCAACTAACTCGGCCGTTTTCGGAATTCCGTCTAGTGTGCCATTATCAAGTCCATTGTAAATTTTCGAAATTGGCTACTATGCAAGATATACAAAAAAAAAAAAATAAAAAAAAAAAGATAGCTGCTGTTTTCTAATAAACACTACTCTATGCATGTTTATTCCAGAATAAAACAAAAAAAACATTTATTAATGTTTAAAAATTGTTTCATCAGATTTGCAGGATGACAATGTCAGCGAATCTAACAGAGAAAAAAATATTAACAAAAATTTTTTAAAATAATGCAGAGATATACGAGCCAAAGATCAACCTGAATTCGCAGGAAATGACCAATTGATGTTCACGCACGATTCTAAGGGCCGTATTTATGAACGATCCTAAGGAACGCCTTACTTAAAGGCTTCCTTAAAATGCCACCTTTAGCTAACCTTAACACAATTTTCATTTTATAAACGTTCCTTTACCTTTCTTATCTTAAGGACGCCTTAGATCTTAAGGTGTTCCTTTAAATTTGATCTGTTTTCCTTCCTTAGTGCTAAGGTAGGTGATCAGCTACCTTTAGCCTCTCCTTAACTATTTAATAATAGAAATAAAAACAGAAAACAAATATCAGGACTTAAATACTTATTAAAAAGAACCGTTTATTAAGAACAACGACTTTTTGGAATTTTTACTTTATTTATATGAGGTATAAACAACAAAGGTGGTGAAATATTATTGCACTTTTTAAGATGAATAAAAATTTTAATCTTGGTGTAATATTTTTCTTTTTTTCTCCTTTATATATTTATCAAATGTTTTCATATGTAGCCATTTTTATTACTAGGCACAATGAGAGACAGATAATTTCTCTATATAAGCAAAACCAAAACAAAAGATGTATTATTTTCAATTAATGAATACTTATTTAGTACAGGTATTGATAGTATTACTTAAGTGTACAACTTTAATCACAAACATTTTGATGCAGATGCTTTTGAATCTTTTCCATTTCTACACTTCTAACATTAATTATGTTATAGTAGCCAGGATTAGAGCTGTAATTGTAAATATTTGATTAGTTGGTGATATAAACATCTGAAAGAATATTAAGTGAATTCATTTTTTTCTTCTGCAAGTAGTACTGTAATGAGAAATACAATCTTAATTATTGGTAGTAAAGATATTTTCACTCAATTACTCATTGACAAAACAAAATCTTGATATGAAATATAGACTGAATCCAATTTGAGAAAATTAAATGTAATTTTAATAGTACCAATTTAACATTTTTAAAGTTTATTTATTTATCTATGCCTATTTTACATAAAAGGCTTTCATGGAATTTGTTGAAATTAGATAAGTTAGGTATAACAAGTTTTTGGAAGAGTGGTAAGAGAAATGTAAAAAGAACAGAAATAAATTGGTAGACAACTTTTATTTATTATTATATAAAGATGAAAAATAAATAACAGAATCATAATACACACTAATAAACCAATTCTTTATAAAATGTCAAAGCACATGTACATCCACTAAGATTTTTCAATAATTAATATGCTAATACAAAAGTAATAGCATTCTAAAGTTAACAACCAGTTTTTAATAATTCATACAAGAATATGAAGTTGTTGAAAATAAATTTCAGCTTACTTATTAAGGAAATTGAAGCTTTAATATTTCACATTTCCAACACACATCTTTTTTAAAATAAGTTGGTTACTAATTTACACATATCTAACATTTGCAACTCCTTCTCATGAAGAAGGTTGGCACTAAACCATCCAAGAATATTTTGAAGAATATTAAGAAATATATAATAAACATACAATAGTATATCACAAACATCTCAATTAGAAGAATATTGGAGTCTCTCATCCCCCAAGCTAACTTCAAGAGAAATAAAGTTTGAGAACTAACACTACCTAACATTGTTTTATCACACTTTTTCACTCTCATTTGCATCTTCATCTTATAATAAAGATATTTTTGATTGTTATCCTAAAGAATCCATTAAGTTGTTTTGTAATCGGTTAGATGAAACATTGTATACATTTGTTTGTTCTTTTACACTAACAATGTTTGCACACTATTCATCTTTGAGTGATTTCTACTCCAATTATCATTTTCTTATAGTTCTAGAGCTGTAATTGTCACATTAACTACTTAAAACACTCTAAACAACACAGTAAACAAGAGTGAAGTAAACACTGATGTCAGTTTAGGGAGGTTACACCTAGCGGCAGAGTACTCTTATCAATGTTCTCTGATTGGTTGTTTAGTTAAGGTGGCCTTAAATTTGCACCTTAATAAATGCATATTTAGTTAAGGAAAGGAAGTATAAAGGAAGGTTCATAAAATGAGAATTATCTAAAGGAACACTTAAGCTTAAAGGTTAGCTTAACATAGGAACCAGTTGAGGTTACCTTAACTGCTTCCTTAGGAACGTTCATAAATACGGCCCTAAGTCAATGATAGTTCTTCTGACTACACGTTCCCGTTTCGAAACCATTCATGACGACCTACTGCGCATTATACATTTTAATTCTTATTTTAAACAAGACAGAAATTATAAGGGATTTAATAGTAAATATGACAAATGTGGATTTTTTTTTTTTTTTTAATTTACCTAGTAATATTAACATTAACAAAAGCTTAAATACACAATATAAAATCATAAGTGAGGATAACTAATCAAAATTTTAAAAAATACCTGATTATCTTTTTTATATTATCTAATATTAAAATTAAACAGCTTTACCGCATTTTGATGATTTATAAAATTTTATTTTAAATGTAATGATTTCGAAATTAATACATATTGTAAAATTAAATTTCCTTTCAAAAATGTGGCTTATCCCTAAATGCCAATATTTCTTTTACAATGAAATTTCATTAATTTAATAGCAACTATCAACTAATACAAATTTTCACGTATACTAAAAATAATAATAGTAATTTAATAATACTTTAAAAGATATATATGCATCTATATAATGTTATTTTTTTTTATAATTTTTTTTTTTATAGCTATCAACTTTATAAAGCGTTTTATTTGGGCAGTAAATCAAGTTTTGAAAAATAAGACATGAAATAAAATTCGTGTGTGAAGCGAAACACGATCATATTCTTCACGAACATCACACTAATAAATATGGTTGACTCTCCATGAGATTTAGCATTAAATGAAATGCAACTATTTGAACTAGGATGCCTCAAGAAGTTTGTCTGGTATCGTAAAAAAAAAATATTATTATTAATATAAATTATAAAGATTTATATTATTTTTAACAGAAGGTATCTCCAAATAATATTAAAGAACGACAAAACGTCACAAGGATGCAATATTCGTAATGAAAATAATTATCCATATGATTTGCAATGCTATTCAAATTTTTCAATAATCCATCAAATGTTGTACCCATTATCCATAAAAAATTGTATTGATTACATAAAAATATACCTATGTATTTTAATAAATACAATACTTTAATATGAAAGAAGTCGTGCGCCATTTAAGTAGTGGGGCAAGGGGTGGGGGACAGCCAACTGCACTACGTGAGTCAGTTCAGCTTCACACTTAGGTGATAAGAGGTTCAATGGTGGTGCTTAATTATCACATCAATAATTATTTATTAATTATCATTAAATAATAAAATATAAAACGTCCCAAGAAAATATTCAAGTATTTATTTTGTGTGCGATCTGAAAAAAAAAAAAACAAACGGTTTGTTTGCTGAGACTTTGTGCTGTGTTATTTAAGGAAGTCGTGATTTGAACTATATCATTTTAATAACTAGATTTAGGTATGCCATTAATAGTTTTTTATTTGGACAATATTTTATAATGACTACCTATACAACAATTTTTAAATTAACCAAATAACTTATAGACAATATTTTTTTTTTTCAAAGTAATACAAAGATTCGCCAATAAGTTGATTTTCGGGAATATTGATATCTCACAAGTCTCGTATATAAGTTCTTATAAATTCAATTACATTTTAACAGCCAATTAAATGTAATTTAATAATTAAGAACGAAAATTCGAGTCTTGTGAGGCCAAAACATTCAATTTAAACAAAACTATTTTTATAAACACCACCGTTCCCAAATTTTAGAAAATAAGGTATATTTTAAAGCCCCGTTGAAGATGATTAAAATTTAGTCATGGTTTTGCCGACTTAAAACTCCCGAAAACTATTACTTGAATTTACTATTAAACCGTTCCATTCGATAAAATCATGGCTATTTTTGCAATCATGATAAAAAAAAAGATTTTTTCAGATTTTAACAAACAAAAAATCTACAATAAATTTGATAAAATATAAAAATCAATATAACAGAATCTGTAAATAAATAAATGTTTGACTGAAGGCGGTAACTAAAATAAAAATTTCACAATTTCTTACATTTTTAAAAACGGTTCTAAGTTTCTACATCAAATTAGTTCTAAGTTTCTACATACATCAAAACTCAATTCAACGTTATTTTGAAAAAAAAAAATTTCAAAATCAGAATACCAACATTGATTGATAAAATTATATTGATGATTATATAGTCATTATATATAGTAATATAGAATATTTTTATAAATTCAATACATCACTTTCAGTAAGTTATAAGTCTGTAAGAGACAGGATACCATGGGGTTGTGAAGTTTTCGAAACCATTTTTTGAATTTCCCAATGCGAACACTTTCATTCAACGTGCAGATATTCAAAGAGACAACGCTGATTGACTTTCTAATAAACAGTTGACAAAGTTATCATTTAATCATTGATAACGAAAGTTTCATTGATTAACTAGATAAGATCTTCAAATTGTTGCAGGATCCATAATCGGCACATAGAGAACGTGAAAGCAGGTTCAATTATTCAACCATTTTGTAATATACTTCCGTTTAAATATAGTATACAAAATCATTAAAATAATAAAATTAAAAAAAAAAAAAGATCGGACGGCTGTTAAATTTATAGCAAGGTACTCTAATTGAGTCATCTAATAATTCAATTATTTTGGAATTTATGTGGCTTAGAGACGAGTTCCACTTCCCTTGCGCCTTTAACCCTAAGTTTCTGCGATTATCATGTATTTAAGTAAATTTAAATTGATTTATAAACTGAATTTTTCCAAGTTTTATACCACACATAATTCACTCTGCATTATTTATTATATTATCCATTTGATTGTAAAAGTGAGCTATATCATAAGCTTGTTCCAGAAGTGAATCCTATATCCGTTCGTATTACATTGGCTGTATCTATCGAACTTGCAGAACACTTGCGCAGTTAGATCGAGCACCTTAAGGTCTTGAAACTCGCGAAGGCAGTGCAACGCAAGTCCCTATTTGCCCGTTCCAACTTTCGAAGCAGGTAATTGCGCAGTTGCGTGGATCAAGATTGTGTTTACCTGGCCAGTTCCCTGGAACCAACGTTCCTCCATTGTAGTCTACCCTTCTTTTTTTTGTGCGTCCTTGCTCGGAAGTGTGTTTACAAGTAGAAACCTTCGGACGAGCGAAGGGGCGTGGTGGAAGGCGGAGCTTAACATCCAATAAAATGGCTCGTATTGGAGTATTCTTACCCCTTGTCTCAGGAATCGGTGCTTTCGTTCTTACGTCACCTCGTTAGGAAATCAAGTGGATGATGGATTCCTAGCGTGTTTTTCGAAATTCGCAAGCCCTCTGGAAATTTTTTCATTTTCGTTTTTCGATTCCGTTTAAGCGATTCACCATCGTAAGATCTTTTTCAGCATCATCGAGAAGAGGATCGAGGCGGAATATCTTCATATTTAAATACATAAATTTAAGAAAACTTTCTATACCAGAGGCTCTAAAACTTTTTACCTCGTACCCCAATACAAGGTTTTACTATCCAAAAAATCCACCTTATGTATGTAAAAGTGTCAATTTTTATTACACCTTTGCTTTTATTAGGAGTTCTTCTGTATGTTACATGTCCAAAGCTTATTTCTATTGGGGATATTGGGGAAATCGTTCCAAGTTAAAAAAAAAAAAAATTAAAAACAGAGAGAGGTGACAAACAAATAATGAACTTAATTCGCACAACTGACCTGTAAACGCTTGCCTAATCTAGAATACTTAACAAGATTAGTGAACTGTTGGCACAATTTTCGCGTATTACAACATAATATAAATTTAACATGAAATTACTACATTTTATCAATACTCTAAGTTCCTAATATCAAAATGAATGAATTAATGTTAAATGGTTGAACGTAATGAAAAATAAAATTAATTAATAACTTAATCCGTTATTAATATTAATTAATAACTTAATCGGAATAACGAACATTTTGTTTTCTATTCGCTTAATCAGACAATTGTTTTCAAAAACATCAATAACTAAAGCATAAAATTATCAATAAAACATTTCATATTTCCATCAGCTTTCTAGGTCCCATTGATAACTATTACTATAAAAGTTACGAGCAGACCTTTTCTCGCATTTCATTCGATTTCAAGCCTGAATAGACTAAGATAAGTCTTAACGACGTCTGGTTAATGCTATAGGGTTTTATTTTATAAAACAGCTTCATTCTTGATAAGATTAATAATAAATGAAAAATAATAACGAAATATTCTTACAAATTAGTATTATTACTAATATCATTACTGCAAGAAGCTTTAGAATTTTTTTCTTCATATATTCATTAGAATCGTATGTTTCATTGATTCACGTTTTCTCTTTAATAAAGCATACCAACAATGTAATAACAAAAATATGAAAAACTAAATCCCACTAAAATAAAGTCCATTGGCTTAAAAGTGTATAATGATGACAAGGAGAAACGAAAGAAAGACGTAGGCGTGTAAAACAGAATATTTTTTTTTTTTAATTTAGATAAAAATATTTTCAGGATACGATAGCCCCCTCTCAATAAGATTGGTCCATTGTACGGTCTAGAGCATGAAAACCCTTGCAATTTATATGTTTACAGGGCTAAACACATCACAAAAAGTCAGGAAAACAATAAAAGAGAAATGGGATACAGCTTTGCTTCTATTTGTAAAACTAAACGGGAGTCTATAATAGAGAAAGTCTCGGGCGGAAACTACAGCTTTCATTTTTAGATCGAGAGTGGGCTTGTTATAGACCATTGTTCTTAGTCTAAGAGATAGCATTTATGTTAATAAGAAAAATATCAGGCAGGAACCGAAGGAGGGGGAGAGATTAAGAGGTTAAAAATAATTATTTTCGTTTGCTATTTTGGAATCAGGTACCCTTGAAGTTTTCGTAAACTTCAAAACAATCCGGGAGAATGTGAGGATATGCCCCCCCCCACCCCCCAAATTTCTCACAAATTTACTAAGATACGTTTAATTACGTATTTTCCTAGTCCACGCCGAAGAAAATTGATTTGGCTAATGGATGCTTACCCACCCTAAATATCGAAAGAAAACGTAGTGTTGTGTCAATAAATCAACTTACACCGCCATCTGTTGGTACATTCAATACATAGTATAAAAACAATTAATGTGCAATAAAAGAAATATTGAGGTTAATAATCTAGATAAAAACTAAGCTATCTTTAAAGTTGAACAAAACTACACACAATAAGCCAAATTTTATTAAGATCGCTTAATTAGTTTCGGATTTTATCTGAACATCGTGACACGAGATTTTTATAGACATAAAGATGTGCAAGAAATTAATAAAATCGCTTAATGCATTTTTATTTTTATACCGACCAATACCCCCCAACTGGAAGAATCGATTTATTTTATTATTTAAACTTTATTTTGTTTTTAGAAAATAAAAAACAATATATAAGCGGTTGAAAAAAAAAGTACGTAGCATAAATTAAGTAGATATCAAAGCCTTAAGGAACTTTTTAACAGGCAAGCACTCACTAACAAGCAGACCTGGAATCCCGACAATAACTTCCATCCCAAGGTTAATGGATGAAAATCGATTCTTCCATAGTAAACAGAATGAATAGATGAATAAAACTTTATGAAACAAAAAATAACAGGGAAGCGATTAAAAAACTTTTTTATCTATTTTAATATTCATGGGACCATTAAAGGCACTATCTTCGTAGCAAAATACAAAGCAAAAAATATGCCCAATGACGAGATGGAATTCTAAGATTAGATAAGGGACACTTAGCTATGATTAAATACTTCAAAGCCCTATGAATATTAGATGTTGATTTATAAATAATATTGTGAAAGGAGTTGGAAGTAATAAACGAAATGCCTTACGATATAAAGGATTCTCAAATATAGATTACTGGCATCTTTCTGTAATTAGTTTTATAGTTCACCTCACTTCAGTCAGAATTTTTCATTTTACTACATCTCGACGTAAGCATGTGGGTCTACATCAGGGCTAGGTGAATAGGTTTCACAGAGTTCCCTATAACTTGTCAATTTAGAGGTGGAAAATACGATTACACTGCATTGGGGAAGTAGGTATGCTAATTTTATCGTTTCCCACAATATTATCAATAATTGATAGTGAATCTTGTCTTGTATATATTTTTTTATTTGTTTGATACGTATATGTTTAGCCAAATAACCGATTTATTTTTGTATTGGGCGTAATTTACAAAATGGCGGCATTGTAATTTTGGATTTGTGCAGTTCCGCGTTGTAGTCATGTTATAAAAAGAATGAAGTATGCATAAAGAAAAAAAAGAGGTCGGATAGACAATAAAGGTTGCGTTCTGGACAGATTTGATAGAATATTATAAGCGTAATTGGGATCTAATAAGCAGCTACTTCATTGTATAGAAAAAGTGGGATTCCTAATTACGCATCTTTAGTCTAATTTTTAAAATTGTATAATTTTGTTTGTAATTGTTTAAAATTGTATATAAATGTTAAAACTTCATAACTTTTGTTAACACAGCAGTATATAAAGTGCTTTTCCATGTTATATCCAAACTATATGTTGACCCATAAAATCTGTAAATGCTTAAGTTTGATGATTTGAAAAACATACAGTACGAAATACGTTTCACAACTTCTTTTTACTACAAATAAATACTGTAAGGTACGTTGTACATTCGAAGCCCAAATTTATGCATGTAATGAAACATATAATATCAATATATGACTAACAGACGGAAAAAGAATAGGGAATGAGCAGTACAAGCAGAGATTTCTTTTCTCTTTCTAGTGTTCTCCATAAGATAACAGTAGCGACCACAAAGTACTGCAAACGGAAACTGGTCGGTCGATATTTCATGAAGGCGAAGAGGTTAAGATGAGCAGCACATACTGCTCGAAGCGATCTATCAGGTGCCCGTATTTAAGCAGTAAATTGGAAGGCAGAAGCCTAAGATAGACAGAGGTGGAACAGACAAGTTCAGGCCACTAAAGATCTTCAATGTATGTTAACCCAACAAAAACGACACATATGCTTACGACAATAGGGTACGACACCTGTTCTGTACATCTCATTGCTTGCTTAAAGTTAATACCAAATAAAAGCTTTTAAGAGTTTACCAAAAAGCCAGGATATGTTAAGTAGGCAAAAAGAAGTTAAGACTTACCCTTCGCAGGTGATGATGCCGTAGTGTAGCCCGGTGGCCTTGTCCTCGCAGATCATGCAGATCATGGGCTGGTCCTCCTCCTCGATGTCGCCCTCCTGCTGCTTGTCCTGGTGGAGGCCGGGCTTGGCCCAGGACAGGTTGAGGGCGGTGAGCTGCTGTGCCCCCGGCAGCTGCGAGAGGTCGCCCTGCCATAGCCTCTCCATGTTCAGCGACCTCCCGCTACCGCCACCGCTCACCGCACCCGGGCTCATACTGCTCCCTTCTTGTCCTGCAACATCGTCGGATCGGGAGTTGGTTAGTTCTTAGTCGGGGAACACCTAGTATGGGCACCCATAATAGTATTATTCAGGAATTGAGCATGAGTCGGAACTTAACGGAGCAGTATGAAGGTGAAAAAATTTCATTTTTTTTGTTAGTGGATTTAGAGCGAAACTTTTCAAACATGGACCCTACATCGCCTATGAGACACTGAGGGACAAACTGCTGAGAGCGACCTCCCTCATCTGAAGGCCAAAGAAAACTACACGCAATTCAAGAATTTTGTGTGCTAGCGGAAGGAAGAGGTGGTTCAAATCCACTTTACCTTGGATGGAAGAGAAAAAGCTTCAGAGAGGCAGCAGGACAGAAGAGGCGAAGAAGATGACGGGATAGGCTGACGTACTATAAATTGATGTACTTGCAGCAGTGGTATATTAAGCAGGCATGCACTGTTGCAAAAAAAACCGTCTTATCTCAAAGGGACGCTGGGGTGCATTAAATAAACAACTTCGAAAAACCTTCTCAGCTTAATGGGACATGTTTTCAAAGGGAAAAATGCAAGTGGAAACTTGACTTGGCCAAGATTTGTTGAATGAATACCTAAATTACAAAGTTGGCTAAGGCCACTTTGAAAATTTTCTCCACAGCTTGACTAAGGTTTTTACAACCACACAAAGCCTCTATTCGGTTTTTTTTTTTTTTTTTTTTTTTTTTTTTTTTTTTTTTTTTTTTTTTTTTTTTTTTTTTGTGGTCAGCCTTTAACATGTGCATCGTTTAGTCTAAATTGACTTAAATATATGAGTAATATGATTAGATATACAGATTTTGGTGAAAGAATAGACGTATTTGAAGTCTGATTGTAAGTTCATTGAAACGCAGACTCTTACAGCGATGTACATACCGATTTAAAAAAAAACTGTAAAATAACATATTTTACTTTTAATTGTATTTAAAATCAAAATAATTTTATAAAGTTATAAGATGATCAATTGAACTTAAATTGAAACCCTATTCGAATACAAAATTAAAATATTATAGAATATTTAAAAAAAAGAAGATAAATGCAATGCCCTCTATAGCAGAGGCAAAAGAACTTTTTGTTTTTAATACAATAACAATAATAATAATATTTATAGTGATATGCTGTGATAATAATCGTGTAAGGTTGAGTAGAACATCATAAAAAAAATTATAATTTATATTTTAGCGATCAAGGTGAGCATTACAGATATGTTACCTATTGAGGTAAAAACCAAAACATGAGAATTGGTACACAATAGAAACTACGGAGCTCCCTAGTTATAGCTTTTTTTCCCAGAAAAGATGTGGGAAATAGCCAATGATCGGGAAAACAAGGGCAAATTCGTGTTATGCTTAAATTTCCACTTTACAGCCATGAATGCGTGAGTCCACCTGTTTGTCCTGCCAGAGGATTCCAGTGAAAGTGTTGTTTAGGCGGATTCATGGAAATGCTCATTGACGTTATATTATGGCCAGGAAACGGGAACGATTCCAATGAGTTATGGCGGATTATGCGAAGGACATACAAAACCAAACAATCAATGCTCTATTGTTTAGTTATTTAAATTGGATAAAAATTCATTGATATAGAATAATCTGATAATTAATACTGACTTGGATGGAAGAGATACCGCGAACCAATCATATAACAAAACATGGAGAAATATCAAAACAATATATTTGGCAGATAGCTTGGACGAGAAATGCGGAATAACAAAGGAATATCATGCCTCCAGACACCGTGATAAGGGTTCCTTGACACTGAAACAGGAAAAGTAATGAGCATTCCATTATCAGTAAGAAAATAATTACTGATGACTAATCGCAGTGACATTGGTATCCGTGATATCAAGGTAGTGAGATTGGTAACTGATTAAAGGGATTCGGGATGAGATAGTCGCCTGTAAACTGAAACTTCAACATACATCATTAATAAGTGGGAAGATTGTTTCAACAACTATCAGGATCTTCTTGATGATATTTTATTCTTTATACAATGAAATTATTTCCCTAATTTCGCTTCTACGGCTTGGTATTTCAAACATATGAAAAATGAAAAATCCTAAGAACATCCAACACAAGAAAAGAAAATCGAAAGTGAGAAAGGAAAAGTGACGTACGCGCATTCTTAAAAGGACATTCCGTGAAAGGAAAAAAAAAATGTATGTATAATTAATAATAGGTTAAATAATGGAAGAATATTTGTAATTTTTAGCTAATTTGTGTCGAGGACGGGAGAAAAAGCCCCCAAGGCAGAGAAGTAATATTGGTTATGAGATTCACTTCATTTTCCAATTACTTTTTTTTTTTTGCCGCATTTCAGCGCCTAGTATTAAGTTACCTTTACACAGTGCGAACATCACCCTCGAACAGGTAAACCCTTGAAGATTGCCTTACCATCGTACCGAGAACAGCTATTTACACTTAGGCCCGGTGCACACGGACGACACTTTTCTGCAATGCGGACTATAAGCCGGATCAGTGGTACCTGGAGTACAATAGACCGACCGGATTTACCATTATACTCCAGGTACCCCTGACGTGGCTTATAGTCCGGATCGCAGAAAAGTGTCGTCCGTGTGCATCGGGCCTTATTAAACGTGAAGTCGAGCGAACACTGATATCTGAACGCACCTATGCACCTTAGGCCCGGTGCACACGGACGACACTTTTCTGCGATGCGGACAATAAGCGAGGTCAGGGGTACCTGGAGTACAATGGACCGACCGGATTTACCATTATACTCCAGGTACCCCTGACCTGGCTTATAGTCCGCATCGCAGAAAAGTGTCGTCCGTGTGCATCTGGCCTAATACAACAATTGTACAAAGACGGCTGACTTGGAACTAGCGGCTGTTTTGGCTTACTCTCTACCTTATAATGGATAAAAGCAACGCCAGAAAAATGTTAAAAGAAGGTCTAGAAGCTTATCTAAACACATTATGAGCGGGGCAGGTACTTGTACCCGTTCTGCACATTGCCGCGGATTTTTAAAAGCGACACCAGGAAAGAATAATGTTTTATCAAATATATGGATCAATGTATTTTTACACATTACACATAATATACAAAGTCATCATAAATAACGTTTATTATGAGTTTGACGAAGTATTTGTCGTCTGGAGTCTCCCTAATTCTTTCCGTTTGATAAATATCTGTCAGAAAGTTTATTTTTTATTCACACAGGTCTTATAGTATTTTTCTGAAATACCATTTTAAGTTATTACTACAAAATTTATCAAATATAAATAAATGTACCTATATAAAATAAAGTTGCAGAATAGACCCATTACCAAATTTAGCAAAAATCTAACCATTACTTTTACGTCTATCAAGTTTATTTTTACACGCATAGTTTGCATAGCTGGCGAATTTTCCCGCTGCGCAGCACTGTCCTCAATCCTAAGCTAGCCGCTCATAATATGCTAAATAACACCAAAGAGACACCAGCGCTGTCCCCGAACACGCATGCGAACAAAGAAAGAACCTGTTCGAGGTCGTGTCTTATTTAGATTTGCCGAACAGTGCAATGGACTGGCTGTTCGAAGGAAATTTTACTACGAGGGTGAAGATTGTACAGTGTAAAGACATGTTAAAGTGTAAGTGTTGGAAATGACACTGTAAGGTAAAGGTAACAAGAAATAAAATAAATAAATAAATATATAATGTATATTACCTAGGGTGAGGAGGAGCTGTGCGGCGGCTTCCTCCTGGGCGGGGATGGGCCAGGCGGGGGTGGAAGGACCCGGCTGCTGCTCGGTGGGCTGGGACCACACCATGGTCCTCACCCCGCCGGCCTCGCCCATGATCACCGTAGGGGCGGCTCGGGGGGCAGCTGTCCTGGGGGGCCGCATCTCCCCCCGCCCGTTGGCCGCTCTCCAGAACCCCCCGGGCCCGCCCCCGTCGAACACCAGCTCCTCCTTCACGCGAACCTCGATGGACTTGTCGGGGGTTTGCGATCTGAAAACAAAAATTAAAATTTCCATAACACATATCTTAATATTAAACTTGATAAATTTAGAAATTGATATTTAAAGAAGGAACTGCAATATCTCTGTACGATAATTTTAGTGAAAATAAAAAAACGGGGAAAAATACACTTAATCTGATCAATATCGGTAACGTAAAAAACGGGATAAAAAAAATTATTTCACTCTGGTGAGCTCGGAAAAGCAATTAATACAATTATATGAACTGTAAAATAAAATGAAATAAATCTTTAATGAAACTTACCAAGCTTACGCTGTACCCTGATTCTGAATTTCGGGCAAGGGTGAAATGACGATAATCAGGTAAAAGACATTGAAAGGAGATTTTAGGATGAAGGAAATTTTCACCTGTTGCTCGCCCTTCTTGAATTTTGCGGCCAGCGGCAAACAATGCTGGTTGAAGAGAAAACTTCAAAATAATTATGAATTTCATACCCATGAGGCAGAAAATAGTAATAAATTGACACCCAAGAGAACCAAATAAAACCATCGGCGGCGGACTCTAAATGAGAAACACACACGACGACGATGACGATGCTTACAATTCAACATTCAGAGAGCAAGTGGAATTTGATACCCAGGAGGTACAAAAAAAAAAACCATCGGCTGACTCCCAATTGAGATCACAGACACGATGCTTACTGTTCAACATCCACAGAGTAAGTGCGCAAAAAAAAAAAAAAAATGGCTAAGCCCGTAATTCTAATCCCTTACAAATGCCATCATGATGCCACTGATAACCAATTGTTGGCCCAGCGATTGCTATCTCCGTGACAGTTAAGGTGGCAAATTCAAATTGAAATGTAAAAAAAAAAAAAAGCGAATTATGTATGATGAAATAAAATAAAATTAAAATACCGAACAATCTCAAAGCACCTCTTTGAAAATAATATCATTAGAAAGAGATAATGTGGGACAAGAAGAAAATATGGAAGCTTCCGTAGTTGAGCCCTTTAATGATGGCGGGAAAGGACAGATGGCCCATGAAAACTTTTCCAATAGAGGAGGGGGCGGCAAAGGAAGGCTTGTGTAGAAGATGCCAATGACGATTCTCGGGATTATTTCATAAAACGTACAGATGAATAATAGTAGACACGCGATTAGAAGATAACAAGGGAAACATCTTAAAAAAAAAAAAAAATAAAAAAAAAAAAATAAAATAAAAAAAAAAAAAAAAAAAAAAAAAAAAAATCCGTTCTTAAAGATCAGCCGTGAGCTAGAAAGTCGGGGCAGACAATGAGTAGGTGCCGCCGCTGAAATGTCAATGGACTCAGTCCGGTCAATTTCACTTCCCTTGTTTGAGCACGACTTTCTCCAGCGAAAGCCTCCGCCGAAATTCGATTTCGTCCAATCATAATCAAGGCCATTCATCAACATAAGCAGCGATTATATGGAGAACACGCTTTTCATTTTCGGGGTCGGGAGAGTTCTTCGGAAAGGTTATGTCAAGAGCAGTATTTTCCGACCGGTTGAACATTAGGAACGACTAAGACAGGAAATATACGTTGTACGGATCACGCCCACTCACGATTTGGGAGAAGTTGCAGCAAATGCTGGTGGCAGTTTGGGATCGAACTTTTGTGGTTAAGTATAATTTAAGCGAAATTACGTTCATGGCTAAAAAGAAGCATTGAAGCGGTTTCATCGTTGCGAATAAGTATATAAGTAAGGCGTTCACTTGTATTAGGCTGTAGTTTTTATAACTTGTCATTACTGATAAAAGATATGATTGCCGTAATCAGTAGCCAGTATTTAGGTATTTTGGACGAAAATGTACCGCTTGTAAACGAAAACTTATGGTATCGCCAAGATTTAGCGTGTCTGTACCTCAAACCTCTTCGGGACATTTGCTTGTTGGGCATTTCGCGACTTTAGCCAGAGACATTATATTTATGATTTCTGCTCCCATCATTCATCCTTATATCCTCGCCAGCTTTACTAAACTATGACGCTAAAGCTGAAAAGCGAGTTTCTTGAACCACGGGATTAAGTCATCTTCTTATGGTGCGCATTAGGGTTGAATCATCTTAAGTATCTATAAAGATATTTTTGATAGATGTTTTATTTAATTTCGTTACATTGTATATTGAATAGTTATTTTGAATACTAACTGACGAAAAATAGATTTTCATATCCTTTCTATTACTTTCCTTGTTCAGATATTTAAAGGGGCCATACATTAAAAAAAAAATGGTAAACAAAGAAAAGGTGTTTTCGATAGTAGACTAGAATATTTTTTGAGGAAAGTAAGCTATATTTTCCCTGATTGATACATTATTAAATGACCGTAAAGGAATGTGAATGCGTTCCTATTTCGCTCTAAAAAAAGGAAAAAAAAAATATGCGATTCAATGCTGGTATAAATATTATTATAATATCAGTAATAAATATAAAAAAATTATATAGTATCTCATTGAGAAGATATGTCGATCGTTTAAAAAAATCATTATAATAACTACACATAAATAGCTAAGTAAAGTATATAAAGCCCCCTATCCACGCAGTTTATAATTCAAATATTTTTTTCATTTTTGTTTTACATTATTATTTTTTCCTTATCAAAAATATGTTTGTTATTTTTTAAAATAAAAATAAATAATATGAGGGATATTCCGCGTTCCATTGAAGATGTCCCAGAAGCGGGCGTCCCTCAAGGTGCCCCCTTCTCTTACTTACCAATGACATAATTTACTCATCAAGGTGTTTACTCCCTCCATAAAACGCCCGTCACATTAATTGACTGTTTGTAACCACATTTACTGATTTTCGCTATTCGTAGACAGGTGTGAATGACAATGGGAGGGAAAAAACAACAACTAATTTGAATTAAAATATGATTGATAGCTAGTATACAGTCCCTAGAAAGAAATACACTTGATATAATTAACGTGGTTAGTTCGGGTATGATTATTCTAAAACAAGTATTTTTTAAAAAATTAATTAATACCAAGTTAATGATTTCATTTGTATTCATTAAAGATTTTTTTTTTAGTTTAATATAGAAAAATACAACCTGGGAGCCACACATATAATTAAATCTTCTCCTTGGATATCCTCAGAATAATCTTACGTTATTATTAAAGCTAATATTTTATTTATTATTATATTTTACGTCGTTTGCGCCTCCGCTAGAGCGTATGTAGAAAATTTGTGGAATGCAAAGTTTATCTTCGATTTTCTTGATTTAAATGATAATCTCGAGCATATCCATCGGGCTTTTTAATCTTTGGACGGGTAACTGGGAGGAAGAAAGAGAAAGAAACAAGTGGGTTTGGATGCTTATGAGTTGAACAGCGAAATGTAGTGTATTTGTAATGAATCTATGATTTTACTGTTGGAATGTCCATGTCTTTGTGAAACGTGTATTGTGTTTTAAAACATATTTTTTTTCTGTAATCGTTGAATAATGGTAACGTTACTAAACTGAAATGAGTGAAGAAAGTGAAACATTTTGCAATAGAGTGAAGAAAGTGAATTGCCTTCTTAATTAGTAATAAGTATAAATTAAAAAATAATTTGAAGTTGGAAATTAAATGCTTTTAAATGTTTCTTAACATTGTAAGAATTTATTTTAACAAAATAAATTGAAATGTGAATGAATTATTGGTGGAAATAATCAATATATTTTAAAATTTAAATATAATAATAATTACCTTCCTTGTTTATAACCTGCACTTGTTTATAACTGCACTACTTCATAATCATTTTAATTTAAACAGACATCTTTGATATTACTAAAAAAATTAAAAAAAAAACACTGTTTGATTAAATATTATTATTATTATATTATTTTTTATTTAATTCCAGAATTCCGATTCATTCACCATTTCCGCAAAAATTAATGACCAAAATAATTCAAACGCCCCCAACATAAAAATAGGGAAAAAATGTAATGTAACTATAAATATATATATAATAAATAAAATGTTAAAATAAATTAATACTAGTTGTTTTATAACTATGCTTATAACCTTTCACAACCATGCTTATAACCTACCAACAACATACCATAATCTTCACAACATCCTAATTTTGTTCATATTCTGGTTAGATCTGATCATGTATTACACGATTACAGAAAAAATTTAATATTACACTCGTGAAAAAAGTAGAATTTACAACTCTCGTGAAATTACCACACTCGCTTCACTCGAGTTGTAAAATGATCTACTTTCGTCACTTGTATAATAAATAACTATTTTACTCCTTCGAAACAGTGTATTTATGACAGCACTATTAATTTATTTATTTAATTAGATTTTCGGTACTGTGTAAAACGAGCTAGAGGCACCAAACTATGATTATAAATAACAGTGTTTTTGATTTTTGATTACAATTGTTCTTTAAATTGTACGTTATTATTACAGTTGATATTTTAAAAAATATTTTTTTACTTCTTGAAAAAATTCTATTTATGTCAGCACTGTGATAATAAATAATAGTGTTTTAATAAAATAAAATTGTTCTCGATAAAAATAATATTAGCCTTGAACCCTCGATTATGACCCCATACCCTAGTCTCAATAGCGGACAATTCACTCATCTTTTGGTCAACAAATACATTTTTTTTTTTTTTTTTTTTTTTATTCCTCCACTTTCTTGCCGTTTAGTTTAAACGGAGTTTCCCGGGCCAGGGGATTGGTTGGGGGTTTACTAGTAACCACCGTTGCACTAAATAAAAAATAACGATAGAGACAGACTTATGCAAAAAATACACCAACCCACGATTCAATAAGAATTGTGTTAAAGCAAGCGTGCCACAAGGCATTGTTCTAAGGCGATGACTTCTCACTATTTTTATATAGATGATTCGCTGATGATACAGATTACCTTAGATTGTGTAAAGAACAACATATGTATTTAAATGTTGATATAAAAATGATTTTACTCAATCAGGGGTGATGATAACACTAACGGTACACCTCCGTCCTTCGTGCTATATTTTATGCTTTTTTTTTAAATATTTTTTCTTCTATCATATAATCATACATTAAATTACATAACATGCTTGAAACAGCTTTTGCTTTCAAATATTTTATCCAGACCTTCTAGGATTCCGCTGCCTACCCCTACCTCTCTCTTCCGATCGCAAACTCCATTAAAACAATTGCAGAGGGAGGAAAAGAATTCGAGAACCGGATGCGGGAGGAAGAAGACTGACATGGGAGTGAGTCAGTGGAACTCTCACTTATTCTAGGTCAGCTGATTCAGACGTGTCCGTCTTGGACCGTTACCGGGCACAATAGAAATCGCCAAGTCAGAATATTTAAACGGACCCGCTGTTTCTTCTCGCCGATGATGAATGGAAAATTAAAAAATAAATGGTCTCGTTTGGTACAGTTATATCGCTAAATATTCAAATATTCTTCTCCCCATAAGATTTCTCTTTATTGTTTTAAGGTCGCTCATGGCAGATTATTCCTTTGAGAATTAGTCATGAACAGTTGTGTTTTGATAGAATGGTTATTCACCACGAAGTATTGGTAGTGGATTATTGACATATTTCAAGGAGATATGCGCTATACCTGTTCTAAAATAAAAATTTTCAAGAGCCTAAATTTTCAAGGGATGCAGAAAAAATAACAACATAGAAATATAATTTGAGCTAAAATCGTATACTTTTTTCTTTTGTTGGCTTTATCACAAAGATATTTAACAGCTTGAAAGAAAAAAGCACTTCTGCATATCTAGGCTAGTGCCTGCAAGTTTGCTGCATAAAACCAAGGGCTGATCCAAATATTCGAGCTATTTACATTTTATGTATATTTTTAAAGGATTACTGTAATTACATAGCTGATAAACCATAAATTAACACTTTAGATCGCAGTACTTCCTGCCAAGAAAATAATCCATTAAATAAATAAAGGGGCCTACCCCCACCCCAAAATTTGTGTAGAATCCACCCCTGCAGGAAAAAAAACAAAATATTTAGCGATTCGATCAATCCATATGCTTTTCGATCTCTGACATCTCTCATCAAATACTAAGGCATTCATGGTTGTGTCTTTGCTTTCTGATAGATTGCTTCGAACATGTTCCCCATATTTTTGATCTCAGAGAAAAATAAACAGACAATTTCCACTATTGGAATTTCAATATATAGATAGCCTCCAACATACATCAAATGTACACATTTCTTGAAGCTATATAGATTTGTAAAGTGACCTTATATTAGAATCATGAAAGATCCAGCTTCATAATAAAATTAAAATACAGCAACTTCAATATGACTAAAACCTTACTCATGATTAAACTGAGACGTAACCAGATTTTTTTTTCTTTCTTAATAATTTTTCTTTAGATGATTCTTAATATTCTCGTTTGTGTCTTTTGTTTTAGGTGATTAACATCCAACTATATTACGGCTATAATATTTTTATTATCTCAAGTGCGACGTTTCGGACTCTCTGTCCATCATCAAGTACCCAAAAGTTACTTTTGTAAGATAAAATTAATTAATAATTAACTAATATAAACAAAGACTTATTAAACATTCTATACAATGTGAAATTTAGAAATTTTAAGGTATATATCAAATTAATATATTGGCTATTTTCAAAATGTGAAAAATGTATTGTATGATTATGTTTTATATATATTTATATATGAATTTTATATTGGATTACAAAATCAACTTTTAGTTGCTTGAGATGTACAGAGGGTCCGAAACGTCGCACATAAGATAAAAAAAATATATTATAATAGAAATGTAGTTGGATGTTTATCACCTGAAATAAAAGAGAAGTAATCAATTGATCATTGGCTGTGATGACTGTCATAAATACTTGAATATCGATTTATTTCCCGTTTTATAAAAGCGCTGAGAAATACCCATATGTAACTACATGCCAACAACTATGTAATAATGTTATTTTTGTAATACATATAATTTTAAAGCTCAAAATATCATCATGACGCGAGATAGGGCGAGGGGTAGGAAGAGGAAGAGCGAGGCTGATAAGGGAACAGAAGCTCTAGACGAAGATGAGACTCAGAGCTCGGCAGTTTCCCGGTTGGAACTTTTCCAAATTTCCACCCCCGGGTCAGAGCGAGTTCAGAGCCCGGGAAATTCTAATATTGGAGGTGTCGTGGGCTTTTTTTAACCAGCAATCCTTCCGCGTTCCCGCCCATTCTAAAACCCTTTTATACTCTACACTCATTCTAGTAGGGAGCCTCCTATAGATCAATAGGGTGCAACGATAAAGATGATTTAGAATGAATTTTGGAAAAATGGAAATTAAAAAGGAAATCATCCTTTCTTAAATCGTGAATTATTTCTTACTCAAACATGATCCCTCCCAAATATTCGAGCTATTTACATTTTTTTGTATTGTTAAAGGGATAATGTAAATACATAGTTGATAAACTATAAAGTATCAATTTAATTCAAAAATAATTTAAGCAATAATACTCAATAACAATTATAATACATTGTACTGGAACATAAAAATATTATAACTACTTTTTCGGCTTAGGTATAAGTGTGAATTCATGGGGATGTTCTAAGATATTCGATTTATGATTCCTATTTTTCAAATGTACACATGAAATTTGAATTTTAAGAATAAATTCGAATGCTCCTTTTATTATGAAAAAAATACGTCCTGTTGATTATAAGACGACCTATCCAAAATATTTTTGTATTAATTACTTATGTATATAATATTACTTCATTATGTTGCTATTACGTTATAAGAAGATAAGTTTGAATAAATTTCCGTTGTTTTTCTACGCTTACTTCTACATAACTAGGACATTCGCCTAATGCTAGTGCATAAGTGCATCTAATTAGCTGATAACAAAAGAAAACAATAACGAGGAAAAATGTACGATTTTCAAAGATAGGTACTTATGAAGGTATATAGCCAGTATTTTATACTAATTTAATATTAGCGTTGAAAACTATTAAATCCATATCAATGCTTGTTTAGTTTTTATAGTTTCTAGGTATGTGTGTCGATACTAAAACTATCGATAATTAGTTTTTACATAAAAGTAACTAATTTATTCCCCCCCCCCAAAAAAAAAAAAAAAAAAATTGAACAAATTTTCGATATTGGCAAAATAGAAAATGTCAAATACGAAAACTTGAAAATATCGTTACAAAAAAAGTAGGTTAGTTTATTAAAAAAAAATATAGAAAAAACAAATCAGTAGACTATTTGATGCATTCCATCCCGTGTTTATAAAACTGGAGCCAATTCGTTAACCCTGATTTTTAGTCTCATTTAGAGGACTTTACTTAGCCTATTAAATATGGTTGGTACAACGCCAAAATGAACTTATCGCCAAACTCCATATTTTGATATGGAGTTGATATGAAGTTCAAGTTCGAGTTTTGTGAAATATGGTTTTGTTTACAGATAAAACTTTTGAACCACAACATATTTTACTTTGCCTCTTATATCATTAAAACACAAATGTGATTAAAAAAAATTACAATAGGTAATTTTTTAAAATTTATTAAATTTTTTAAAAACGCTTAGTTTACCATGAATTTATACGATATAGGTACTATTAATATACTAATATGATATAATAGTATATTAAACATATATTTTATCAATTAATTACCTGTTGACCTGGACAGGGCTCCCTGGAGTCTGCTCCGGCCTCACTGGAGAACCTGGAGCCCCCAGCTCAGGCGACGACGTACTCGTCTCAGCCACGCTCTCTCCTGTACAAATTCCCACAATTTAAAAAAAAATAATATTATTATTATTTTAGATACAATAAATTATTAAATCCATCATTCAGTCCAACTAAATGATAATAAAATATTATTTTTATAGCCCCGTTTGCATGCTCAAGCAATAAACGCAGTTAGAAACAAACACCCATAAATTACTACAACTTAACAGGCGCGACTTACTTCCTTCAATAGCTAAAAGGCCACACGTATTGTAATTTTTTTCTTCTTTTATGTTATAATATTTTATAACTGCGAATGAATGTAAGTTTTTAAGGAATAGTAATATAAGAAATTCGAGATATTGAAGACTTTCTAGGATTCCTCTAATGATAATGACATATGCGAAACATATGTATTAATATTAAATTATCTTCAATTTAAATCTAAAGGATTTGTCAAAATGTTACAAATAAATAGCCACGTCAAAGTTAATGAAAGAGCTTTTAAAATGACTTATTGCCTTAAAAAACGTCGACAATTTTCGGCTTAAGATTTATGTTGATAATATCTCAAGTTCGAATAAACAAAAAAAAAAAAAAAATAAAAAAAAATATTTGTCTAATGTCGAAAATCATAAAAAGTTTAATCATCATTAGCAATGATTTAGAAAGTAATTGAACTACAACGAACCAATTTTTTTAAAAAAATCTGAATAAATTTATATAAATAAAATTATCTAATTACATTAATTAAAAAAATATTTCACTTTTTGTATATCAAATGAATATGATTTTAAATTACGACTCATTTGTTCGAAGGAAATAAATATTTGGAGAAAAAATTAATTATTTTCAATAAGATTTTTATTTATTTTATTAATTTTTAGTTAATTAATTAACAGTTTTTATATAACTGAATTAAGTTCTATTACAAATTTGCATACTCTCCTTGTTGAATAAGGTACCATCACATTATCACTTCACGTGGCTGCGATCTCAATTGAAACGGACCCGTGAGGGATTCGCTGGCCCCATTTTGAGCGAGCGAAGAGAGCGTAAGTCGAAATTCTAGCAAAGGTAATCGAGGCTCTAATTTTAACTGATAAGGAAACGATGGGATTTCGCTTAAGTCGTAAATAGCGAAACAAATGAAGGAAAGTTCCACAGATAAAAAAAAATCAAAAAGCTTTCTTTATTTTTATTAAGTTACACAGCTAAGTAATTTATAAATTTTAACCATCATGAAATAAATAAGTGTACATTTCTTACTTGACGGATATTTTTTAACAAAATTTGTATAGAGTATCCGGACAGTTATTGACACCCTTGAGACTACATTTCTAAGTGGAAATTAAAAACAAAAACTATTTATGAAGGGACCAAATTGAAAATTCCTATAGCTCCTCTTTATCTATCCTTATAAACACTCAAGAGGTTTTATTTTTGGTCAAAAGTTCACTAGTTTTAACATGGCAATATTAATGGTAAAAAGTGCAAAAACTAGTTACTGACACCCTGTGGATTAAATTCCCTAGGGTTGGTTTGCTAAATACTTACTTCATAGATGACTTAGAGGGCCCTTCAAACATTAGATTCCTGTATATCTTGAAATGAAATTAGTACTTGTTTACTTATTTCTTTAAGTTAAAGTTTGGGGTGTCAATAACTGTCTGGTTTATCCTGTATTTTACAATTGGGTGATAAACCGACTAGTGAATTTATAATTTAATAAAAGTTAATTCAAGGGGGGGGGGGGGGGTGGCGCGTGCACATCCAATGCTATTACGTTCATGGTTTTGAAGGACTAATAGTAATATTAAAATTTATAAAATTCATATAAATGTTTTGATAAAAAAAAAAAAAAAAAAAATTAGATTTATAAGAAATTATTTTTAAAGCCAGAAATGAAACTTAACTCCCAACACTCAGTCGCTTGTCGAGACTACGTCATTCCAGTTTAGATACACAATCTACAAACGGAAAAGGGAAAGCTTATACCCACACTAATACAGAATACAAACACATGTATATAATACATAAAAATAAATAAATATATAATAATTACATAGGGAAGAAGAGCGGTAGACATAGGTAGAGGCAGGTAGGGCTGAAGATAAAGGTAGTGCGCAGTGTTTACAAGCAGGGTAGACCTTGGGCACCCCCCACCCCTCCGCCTTTCCAGGCCCAAACCAAATCCTCGCTCCTTGTCGTAAACATCGAGGAACAGGGGTACTTCTACTGGTACAAGTAGTCTCACCCTACACTAGGGTGGGTTTCGTACGACGAACCGAAGTTCGGGGTAGACAAAGAATCCAGAACGAACATTCGTCAACTTATCTGAGTCACCAAGGAAACGCAATGATGTAACGTACATAAAAGTTGCAAGGATCCGTGACACCAATAACGAGGCGAAAATAAAAAGGTTTCATCTAATTGCACAATGCATAATCGATATTTTTAATATCTTATACCTGTATATGATAATTAGTCACGGTTATCAGTCTAATATTAATTGCAGCAGCCTGTGCTAACGATTCGATATATTGTATGTACAATCAAACTATTAATTAACAGTAAAATATACTATCGATAGTATAAGATTCATTACTTTCATTTACCTATATTTGAAATAAATAGGTAAGGGAAAGTATTGCGATCGTGAAAAATTTCGACTTCCGGTTTTTCAACGGAAATACGCGTTTTGGGGTCTTCTGATTCAAATAACCGCGCAATGGTCTCTGTATGAACATTCTAGCTCAAAAACTATAAACCGAACGAACCTGAAGTTATGTATTAGGTGTACGTATAGGCCCGTGAAGTGACAGCTAAATTGGTCGAACGGAGGGGACACTTCATTTAATACTTTATTTTGTCTCATTTTCTTAAAAACAGTTTTAACGATTTTTATCAAACTCATAATTTTTAATGAGAATCAAGTATTCTTTGTCAGGTAAGTATTATCATCATTAAAATGTTCTGAGGGGGCTTAAATTGAAAAGGGACTTTTTTTCCCTCTATATAGTACCTTTGTTTTTTTGTTTATATGGAAAAATTGCAGTTAAAATAACTGTTTCTCATTATTCCTAAAAACAAGAAATGGATAAATATCACATATGAAAAAATCGAGTTAACATATACAGGAGAAAAAGTTTTCAACGTCTAAATGGAGAATTATAAAATCAAATTTAAGGAATGGCGTTTATATATTTATCAAAAAACGTCGATTTCTAATCTAAGTTGGTAATTGAAAGTTGTCGCAGTTGAATCGCACCTGTTTTTTTTTTTTGTCTTAAAACCAAAGTCAAAATATGAAGAAGTGGTGTATAGACATGTAAAAGACGATGTGTTTTGATGGATGGCCTCTTTATCAAATAGCTCTCTTAAAAACATGATTTGAGGTTTTATTTAGTACTAGCCTACCGAGTTTAAGATCATTAGCATAAAGTTGTGGGATAGCTTAAATAATTCTTCGCTGTCATGTTCCTAATGATGATCAAAAAAATTCAAGGGTCGAAACTTTAGCAATAATAACAATAAACGTTAGACTTATATGATACTGACCGTTTATTATAATAGAAAATATCAAAACGGTCAACTGTAATATATTTAAATTAAACTTAGAGAGAAAATAAGTACCTAGTTCAGTTAAAAAAAAGTTTTTCTCTACTATATTATAACAACAATTATTTTTATATTTTTATTTTGCTTTTGTTTCTCTAAAAATTTTCTAATGTTTCCATTAAAAGTCACTAAAACTGATACTGTAATAAAGTTTAGTAATTTTGGAAAATAACTGAAGACAAAATCCATCCTAATTAGTTGAAATATGAAAATTATACAGCTGAAAAACAATTGCAATATATGGACCAATACATAATGTAGTAAATACAATTAAATATACATATGAATCATTTAAAAGTCAAGTATAAGTTGATTTTATGTCCTAATGAAACTAAATTGGTCCCTTAATAATTGGGTTACTTAAATAAAGCAATCACTTCTCAAAGCAAAAGAAAATGATATACCATTGAACAGCCTATCTTTCAACAGATTTTTTTAATGATAGGAATTAGAAATGATTCGCTACACATCTAGCAGCTGTGGAGTTCATGGACTTAGAAACAAGAAGTGGTATGATGAAACTAAAGTTTGTTGTCGAGTATTTACTAAGCGCTAATATACTTATATTATATAATTTTAATGTATACAATTGAATATAATTTAAAAATTTAGATTATTTAAAATTATTTCTTGATGCTTTTATATTATTTTTATGTGATTGGCCAAAATATATATATATATTTTAAATTTATTATTCGTCATAAAAAATTAAATAACTGATTAAGACAGTTTAAAGTTGGTAAAAGGTTTACTGTTTCCTTAAAGTTGCTCCTGAAATGATTAATAGTCAGTCAAGAAACTTTTTCCGTCCCATTACAAGGGCTACTCGTTCCGGATTCATGAGTAAACTTTTATCCAGAACAGGGGGTTTCTGAAACATCTCAATTATATGTTTCTAAACGCTTGGAGCGTATAAGTCGTGGAATCTATTTTAATGGCATCTGATTGGAATCTTCGATTTTAAGATGTAATTGCATTAAAAAAAAAAAAAAAAAAAATGAAAACGGAAATTTGAAGGAAATCAAGAAGGTATTCAATTATTTGTTTTTGGTGGTGATCAAGAGTCAGGAATTTTAGTCAAAAACATTTTTTTTTTTTTTTTTTGACAGACTACGTTTCGACCCAAATATGATGGTCTTCATCAGGACTAGGTGAGTCGTGAGGGATTACTTGAAGTCTCTGTGGAGCCTCTCACGACTCATTTTTTTTTTTTTTTTTTTACTGAAATTCCTGAATATTAATCACCAAAATAAATTATTGAAAACCTTCTTGATTTCCTCCCAATTTCCGTTGTCATTTTTTTAAAATGTAATTACATCTTAAATTCGAAGATTCCGATCAGAAACCACTAACATAGATTCCACGATTTGTATGCTCAACAAGTTTACAGATATATAATTGAGATGTCGTTTCGGAAAACCCCTGTTCAGGATAAAAGGTTACTTATGAATCTTGAAGGACTTAGAGCTTAGAATATAAGGTGATTGCGGACTTATTATTTCATTATAAATGAAAATTTGTAATGAAATACTTGCATTAATTGAACAGGAAGCTTGCGGGGTTATTGTAAATTATTCTCTTGGGGGTAATTTATTGCTCCTCAAGGACTGGTGACTCTGCTGCTTGAAGACTTCTTAATTAAGATGGTATATTAAATATGATTTCTTAATTTATATTTTTCCATTAATTATTATTTTTTTTGCTCGATACTGAATTTTATTAATCTTAATTAATAAAATAAAATTACATTTAATTACTATGAATTAATAAAAAATAATCTGACTCTCGTTTAATGCGGTTGCATTCCACCCAAAATTCACTTCACACAAATAACGCTTATAACATTCAATTATAAATAAATAAACGTACTGGTAAACTTATTTACTATTCCTTATAAAATTGGATTAAGGGTTGGGTTACCAATCTCATTCAGCCAGGGGTAAGGTTTACGAAACTGATCAATATTCCATTTTTTTTTTTTTTTTTTAATAGATGGACTCTTTATTTATATACATATATATTTCATTAATAAGATTTATATATATATATTTATATATATATATATATATATATATATTATTAATACGATTTAGTATTATTTTTAATAAGATTTTATTTATTTATATTTTTAAGGTAAATGATATACTGGCGATTAGGGTTCACTAAAACAATTTAAATCGATATCATATCTAGTTATGAATTTAGAATATGCAATAATAATTTAAATAATCACTCAGATTACGCAGGGTCAATTAAAAATAATAACGGATTTTATTGGAGCTCAGAATTATTCTATCATATGAAATCGCATTCGATTTTGCTGAAGGGTTATATAGAGCCTTCAGAGATTTTTCCCAAGGAAAACATAGCATTCGTGTTTGTGTTTGATCCAAAAAAAAAAAAGTGCAAATAAATAAATAAGAACAAAATAAAGTTAATATAACTAAATCTTTATATTTCTCTATTTCTTCATCTCATTTACTTATTTAATCTTTGAAATTACGGCTTAATAATTTTACAGTCGGGAAAAATCAAATTCACATAATAGATCACAGGATAACATAAATTAAAATTAAAATAAAAAATAAATGCTAGTAGAGATGAGAGATGGTCAACTGTTCTTCAATTACGATAGGTTAAATAATTGTCAGGATTTTCAGTTTACAATGATATTTATTATGGTAAGCCAACGTTTCGATCCAGCTTGTGGATCTTCATCAGGGCTACTGAGTCCAGGTGGATACTAAGACTTAGTATCCACCTGGACTCAGTAGCCCTGATGAAGATCCACAAGCTGGATCGAAACGTTGGCTTACCATAATAAATATCATTGTAAACTGAAAATCCTGACAATTATTTAACCTATCGTAAAAAATAAATGAATTAACATAAAAGAATAAATTAAATATTATGAAAGAAAGAAACATTTTTTTTTTTATTTTGAAAGAAAAATTAGTTAAAATAAGTAGGAAATAATCACGATGGAAACTTACAAATCAATTTCACAGGAATTCAGGAAAATAAAAATAATCTATATTTAAGTAAATATGTCGATTTTTATTTACTTAAATATAGATTATTTTTATTCTCCTGGATAGTTTTATAGGTTTGTAATTTTCCATATATATATATATATATATATATATATATATATATATATATAATTTAAAATAAAGTGTATCGTAAGCTATGAGGTTCCAACAGTTCGACCTTAAAAATTATTAGTCAATAGGGAAGGACCTTCGAGTATCCATAAACAGGTCTCTCATCGTCGACGGAACTTAGTTTAAGTCTTCCTATTCTATCAATGGAATGAGAAGATATGATCAAGTCACCTGAGAGTATCCAGATCTCGTTTTGGAGCTAAAGAAATAATAAAAACTTCAGTACGATATTCAGGTTTACTATTAATGTGAATATAAAAGATTATGAAATATTTTCTCGAACTAAATCCATAACTGAGTAGCTTATTTAACAAACAAACAGAAGTTCAAATTTTTATTACAAAATGAATCGATTATATTTTCCACCAGCTTGTTTTATTTTCTAGATGTTCGAGTTCTTTCAGAAAAAGGTGAATGCTTAATATAGAATGACTCCATAATTATAAATAAATATTTGTTTGTGTGTAATGTGATAAGATCTGTAATGTATAGCTCTAAAATATTTTTCGAAACTCTCGTGTGCGCTTATAACCCTAAAATAAGTAACAGACAACAGTCTGCGGTTGGAGCACTTCGTTTAAGACCACAACATCTCCATAAAGTACCGTTAAGATTTAAAAAAAAAATTAAAACATATTTTTAGGAGGGGAGAGTCTTGTTGAAATGTTTTTTGCAATCTTAAAAAAAAAATAGTCGGATGACTATGTAATAATTAAAATAAACCAGGAACATTAAGATCATTCAAATGTAAAAAACAAATAGTAAAAGTTTTATGTTAAAACTTTAGAATGATCCTAGATAAAATAATTATCATTGAACTGTTCATTGTTTGCCATATAATAATATACATTTTTTTTAATCACCAGAATTTATTAATCATGTCTTATAAAAATTATTTTGCGCGGAACGAAATCCCTAATGTTTTAATCGTTGTAGTAATAAAAAACATCTCGCAATAATTCATCAATGAAATAATGGATTTTCATGAATGAAAATTCCAACCGATATGTTAAGGCAAAAACATTATCCAACTCCGAAGACGTACGAAGGTCATCCAAGGAACGTCGCAAAACAAAACGAAAGAGCACTTATGATGACAAGCTATAGGCTTTTTTAAATTTTAAATCCTTTTTATATTATCTTTAAATGCTTCTGGTTTAAAGTATTTTAATCATAGCTATACAATCTCGTTCGTTTTGATAATTTCCATAACTTTTAGTCTGTGTTGTGTATTTTAACCCATCGGAAATGAAAAAAACAACAACAAAAGAAGCTTATAATTTTGTTCTGATGCAGATAATGACAATACAGCCATTTATAACAATCGAAGATGGAATGGAAGAAGGTGTTCTTTTACAAATTCAAAACTTGACAAATACAATTTCTGTGAGTAGTTAAAGGCATGATCTTTTTATTTAATAAAGCCCAAAACTTCAAGAACATTGATAGAAACGCCATAAAACACATAACACTTGCTAGGAGTCGGTGAATGGATGCAATTCGATTCCAAAATCTGGTAAAATATCTTTAGCTACAAAATCAGACACATTTTTTTATATTTTCCGAAATCCTTTTCTTGTTTCCTTGTATTCATATGTTTTAACTGGTAACACAAATATTTTCTTGACTTTTTAAATGAAAACAGATGTTCAACAATTAAATAATTATTATGCTTTTTAATCGTGCTATAACTCGTGTTGTTTGTAAATAAAATAGCTAACTATTACTTAGTATTTTAAATACTACTTTTTAAGTAATAATTGAATTAAAACGTCCTTCAATGTATATACAAGTTTTTTTGTAAAATATTACTAAAAATTAGACCATATAATTTTTACAGTTGCATACTTGAGGATAAAGTCAGTATTTTCATACTATACAGGAAAATATGTCAAAATTAATTTACATCTTAGAGAATCAAATTACAAATATTTCTCTGTTTAGAGGTATAAATTTACAATTATTAAATATTACAAAAAAGTGTTATGTAGTCTGAAGGACGACTTTTTTTTGTGTACTAATTATAAAAAATAAATAAATTTTCTTAATAATGCCTAAAACTTGAGTATTAAATAAGACCTTTTGCTATTATTAATTATAATTAATAATAAAAAAATCCAGGGAATTAAATATATATTTAAACTAAATTATGATGTTTCTCATTGATAACTTGTTCAAAGGACAGAAAACAGAATAATTCCAAGAGGATCACCTCACTGATACCTTGCATTAACCTTAGGAAATGCTAATCAAAACAAGGTTACCCTTGAAATAAAATCTTTGAAAGACGGAGCACAGATTCCGCGAAATGTTATAAATAATGCAATGCATCAGAAATTCAAACATTCAATACTTTTATAGTTAATTAAAAAAATATTGTATTATTGTTTCTATATATTAATTAGTTATTTTATTACTGACCGCGTCTCATAATAAATAAATATTTATAACGTATATTCAGTTAGATTTAGGTAGATAGATATTTTTAAGTTGAAAATAAAATTCAAAAATTATTTTATAGGACTTTAAAACTTATAGTTTCTTTTTCCATTTGTCAGTTTTAACGAATTATAAAAGGGCAAAAAATAATAGTATGAGTATCAAACGCAATTTTATTTAAATACATTCGTATTGATTTATTTGTAAATAATTTTAATTTATTAATTATTTAGAAAATATTTTACTCTTCTTATTACTTTAATTATTATTTTAAATATTAATTTTCTTATTAGTTTATTTAACCCTTATTACACTACTTATGCTACCTATTATACCACTACATACGCCTAACTATTTTCTTAGCGATATTATCAATGGATTATTACCCATTTAAAAAATTTCACAAACGAAAAGTTTTTTTTTCATAATTCTTTTTTAGAAATAAGTTAACAAGACTAACAAAAGTAATCCGCGTATAAGGTAAATATAAATGTACCTACACAATAAAGGGGCCTCCAAACACCTTTCTATCCCAATTTGACTCAAGCCGGAAACTCATATTTTGGTGGGTTTTTTTATTTATTTTTTATAGAATATAATCAATATAATTTACAATACAATATAATATAATTTAAAGAAGTTGCTTACTCAACTGCAAGCAAGCATTTTGGCAAAGCTAATTTACCACATAAAAGAAGTGAAAATTATTTTTTCGTTTTATGTTAATAAACACAAAAAATATTAGTTTTATCATTAAATAATCCGAGTTCTTTTAAGTAAGCTTTTAAAAAAGTAATAACCGATGTTACAAAATTCATTCTACTAGCTATTTTCTATCTGAGTATGTAAATATTTTTATTTAATAACATTGAGAAAACGTTCATTAAGCCCTTTAATTGTGGTATTTAATTCAGAGCGTTAAGGTGTTGTTTACCCATGGGGTACAGATATTTTTCTTTTCTTTATATGACGACAGGCTGTTTATATGGTAAACGAGTCCTCAAACCACAACGATATCAAATGCCCTTGAATATGACAGCTACTAGTATTTTTCAAAATAAAGAAAAAAGTACGCCGAAGTTGGTGTGGAAGATCAACAAAACAAACAAACAGCCGACTCACCGAAGAACATGTAGATGAAGGAACTGTCCAGCCAGTCTGCAACGTTCATCCTGGAACTCGAAGCACAGACTGGCACATGACCCTGCTGAAGTGCACTTGGAGATGACAGACTGGGTACCTGATCCTTACCTGGAGCAATCCCCAATACCTTTCTTCTTAGCGGCTCTTTAACATATTTTTGGGCCTCTAAACACCTTTCTTCAACCCGGGGTTGCCATGTTCAAGGCCACACAAGAAGGTTGAGTGCGAAAAATACACGTGTTTGTGAGAACGAAAATTTCATCCGTAAACGATGCACTAGAATTTGATAAATATCGGAGTATATTTATAGAAACTCTATCTCTAATAAATCGAGTATTAAAAAAATAAAGAGTAACGTAAACAACTCTATCTATTGGTGCAAACTAGTCGAAACGAAAATAAAGAATCTTAAATTACTATTTTGTTCCTTTTCCTATTAATTGAAAGTTTACTACATACTTATTGTAGAAGAATTTTTTTCTGATTGGAGTTTTGAAAACAACAACAAACAACACGGGTATAAAAGCCTAACAAAAAACCAACAAAAAACACCATTACGAAACATTTTATATTTACAATCTAAAATATTAAGACTCATAAGAGCTTCTCCTTGATAAATAAAAAAAAAAATTAAAATAATGATTTACAGCAATCAACTATCTATCGTCCAACACGTACGTATCCTTTTATCTCTTATTTTCATAATAATATATAATAATAAAATATATGGAAACAGCAAAATGTTAAGAAAAAGAACTAACCTCTTGAAGGTGAAAAGGCTTACGAAGAGAAAAACATTTCAATAAAATCACTAAAAATGAATCAAAAGTGTGTAAACAAATTTTTGTATTTATTGATGTATTTTACTAATTTTCCCTTTAAAATTGTCATTTTTAACCACTTATTTTAACCACTTGGGCAATTAATTAATCTCACCCCGATATTATTTTTAAAAGTTCGCTCCCCTTCATAAACCTTTTATATCGAACTTGGAAGATTTTTTTCATTTATTTAACAGTAACCAAAATAGGGAACTATTTCGAAAAAAAAAACAACGACAATTGTATAGGATTTGGAAACAAAACGAAGACAAAAAATAAATAAATAAAACGACCGTTGTCTAACCGATATAAGCATAAATTGAATTTAAATCTCATAAGTAAGCCTTCTGTAATAAGTTAGATTTAAATAGTTGTTTCCGTTTACTGAGCCTACTCACTAGAGATTTTAAAAAAAAACTTTTTAAAGTTTTTTACGTAAGTAACAATGATTAATTCCCAAATATCCAAAATTTAACTAAATAGAACTGAATTGATGCAGCGATTTATAAATTTAACCGGTTGTAGTAACGTTGAATTGGGAAAAGATCTTGATGAGTGAAAAAAGTTTTTATGAACGGCTGGTGAGAAATTCTCCGAAAAAATTCAAATTTTTTTATATCTATAAAACTCTTATTTGGGTTCTTTCTAACATTTAAAGAACAAATGGGATTAGTTTAATCTTTACAAATATGTTTTTTTTTTGTTATACTTTACTTGAAGCGTCTCTTGGTTTTCTTGATTTCTTAAACATTTAAATTTCCTTAATACAATCGGAAATATATAAATTATCATTTCCCATTCTCTTACAGATTAAAGCTGAATGTAGTATTGTAACTAATCAGTTTTTTTTTTTTTTTTTTTTTTTTTAAATGTAATTTAATGAAAATTCCGAACTAGGAAACTGAGGTAAACGAAGCTTCAAATCGCCACAATTAAAAAATGAACAAATTTTTATAAAAATCCAGTTATCCCGAATTTTAACGAGCTAGATATCCTCCAGATAAACTTACTACACAACAAAAACGATATAGATATCCTGAAATAAAATAAAACAAACAAGAAAATAATAACTTTCCAATCCTAAATATACCAATATACATGTTCGAAATCGCATATGCATTTCCTTAAATAGCAAAAATGAATGAATGATCTAAATAGTAATGTAATAAAATGAATAGCATTCATAAGTATATTTTGCAAGCACCAATAGCATTTATAGTTAATTCGATAAGTTAGTAACGATAGTAAGATCGATATAAGCGGTTAGTATGTTAGCCATTTTTATATACCAAAGTTTAACATGCATATTTCATTTTTATTATTTTATGATTTTTTTTAATATTTTAAAAATATTTCTAAGATACCGAATGTTCTGATTTGAATGAGAGAAATGTTTTTAAATAAAATCAATGAGTATTATTAACATTAAATTTCGATTCCAAAAAAAAAAGAACTATCAATTCATACATAATATTTTACTTTAAATAAAAATCCTAGTTTTTCTTCTCTACAAAAAAAAAAAATTATTATTTAAGAAAATAAATGATTAGTATATACGGAGAATTTATTTATATTTTTTTTGGGTATTATTGCATTTTTTTTAGGAAACTAACTCGGAAAAAATAGTATATGGAAAAATACTTATTAATAATTGTTTAAAATGTGACATTGCACGTCAGCAAGAGCATGGCTACAAAATACAATGTATACCGTTGTAATCAGATTGACAAAACTTACAATGCCAGAATATAGTCATAATAGTATTAATCGTTCTATATCACAAAATATTAGGTATTTCAGAGAAAACCATTACTTTTTTTAAATCAAAAATTCACAGAAAATCTGACTACTGACAAGACGATTTTCTAGCGAAGCTAAAATAACACGGAATAGAAGATTTTTAATTTTGTTTTTAATTTTTTTATCGATTTAAGTTTTTTCAGGGATGATTTTAATCTTTTTTAAAAATATTTTTATGTATAGATTTATTAAATAATGAAAAGAGAAGGATAGCTTATATACTAAATCGGTTTATGATAGACAATATTCCAACTCCTTATTTTTCCCTTTGGCTTACCGTAATGAATGAAATGATTTCCCGTTCTGACAATGTGATTGGAGTCAACATCTTCCAATCCACAGTTAAAAGTCTTATCCATTTCTGCCGGCATATCGGACTTTTGGGTCTATTTTATTTAGTTTTTCGGGTTTACACCTGAAAAAAATTATTCCTTAATGACGAAACTATAACTCTCACTTGACGCAAAAAAAAAAAAAAAAAAAGATACATCGATATGAAAACTATTTACAGAAGTGGAGGGATTAGCTATAATATTTTAACGCAATGAATCTAGCTATGTGTGATAAGATAAAGGATTCAAAAAATAAAAATAATTAGAATCATCAATTCCACCGAATATGTTACATACGAGTACATATGTAAACATGACAGGTGTCCGTTATCTAAAGGTCAATAAACTTAAACTGAAAATAAATATAGTCATGAATAAAATAAATTTTTAATTCACATTCATTTTGTGGCTATATAAATACACACATCTCCCCAATTTTTTTTATTTTTTTATTGAGATCAAAATTTTCAAATGAATATAATATACTCGTACTTTAATATATGACAATGTTTTCGCCCAAGTATTGAAGAGAACCGTTTCTGTCAATGTAAACAATCTTAATAATAATACCTGTTTAACTAAGTAATTAATTAAATACATATAGCGCTAATCCTATTTTGCATAAATTACATGTTTTTTTTACTCTTAATGAATTTAAGTGAAAAAATACTTAATAATTAATAATAATAATAATAATTAAATTTTCAAAAATAGATGCTTGGTATTTTTAATTTTTCTTATAGATTCTGATTTCAAAAAAGACGATGTGACAAAGCTTACGATAAATGTAAAATTGAATTTAGAAATTATTTCTCAATATAAACTGAAGTGCTACCCGAAGATTAAAAAATGAATAAAAATAAACAAACACAAACTTAACAACGCCATCTAAATTATGTTCCTTGAAAAATAATAATTATTTATTGTTGTGATTCCTTAAAAATTTATATTAGTTATAATTTGTATAAAGTTTTTCATTTCATCAAGTAACTCCTTTTTTTTTTCACAAAATATTTTTGGTTTAGGCCCTGCATTCTTTGCAAAAATTGTTTATTTATTTTTTAATTTTCAGTTCCATGTAGAAATTCAGTAATTTACAGTTCTTATTTTTGTTTTTGTACATATTCTTCTTATTATAATGTTGAACGCATTATACATAACATATGTGAATAAATATAAAATTTCAAATAATTAAAGCTTATGAGTAAGATAAATATTATTAAACCTTAAGTGAAATTAACTCAGGAATAAAGAAAAGATGTTAATTTTTTTTTAATCTAATTTTTATATTAGGTCTACCTCCGGGTCAATATTATAAATTTTAGTTCTTTTATTTATCTTGATTTTTTCTGGGATTTCATGTAGCCTTATATAGGCAATTCTAATATAAAATAAGTGTTGATGGTTATGTCCATCTTAAATTTGGTCAATGATTGAACAATCAAATGAGATGCCAATAATGTTTTATTATTTTAATTATTTTGTTTGGCCTGGAGATAAAAGTGATGGAAAAATAATTAGATATAAGTATAAAGAAATTAATTAAATGAAAATTGTTTTCATGCACGAATGAATAACATTACTAACAGAAGAAATATTATTAGGTATTTTAAATTTATTGATTTAATTTTTATTTTATTATGAATTATTTTTATTTTTATTTCGAAATTTTACTTTATTTTCATATATCTATTTTTGGAGGTATAAATATAAATAAGGATCAATTCACTTCCAACGATTGGTTTTTTCTTTGTTTTTCCAATACAATGTTTGAATAATTATGGCTTAAAATAATTAATATTATTACATAGAAGTATTTAAAATTAATAAATAATTGCTTACCATCACTGGAACATCTTGAGTCGACCTTTCTCCTCTTGAGCTTGAGGTCCTGGAATAGACTCATGGCGTCCAGGTCACACGGCGCTCTCGTCAGTGTCATAATTCCTGAAGCAAAGGAAAATTTATTAATAAAATATTATAAATCAGATAATAATAAATAAATAAAATAAATCGTAGCCTAAAAAGAATTTTTTCATGAAAGAAAAACAACGCTATCGACCCCAACACCCAACCCTAATGTATTTGAAACGTAGCCAAGTACAAATCACGGGAAGAAATATAGAGAAATGATCTCCGAAAGAAAGGACCATTTTAACAATGAAACTAGTCTTAATTTAGTATGATTACGTATTAATTTTACACATACCCAATATTTTATTATTAATTAATTTTATTTGTTCTTAATGATATTTTAAACCTTTCCGCTGTAAATTTAAAGAAATTGGACTCAATGACTCCGAATAAGTTATATAATAAGTATGGGAAATGCTTAGTTATTACACTTTAAGATATATAAGTGATATGATTTTAAAAAATCAAACTAGGTATATTTTAAAATTTTCACGACGAACACCTAGTGTTTCCATTAAAACCTAGAAAAACTCTATAGTATGCAAATAAAGCAGAAATGATTTCAAGATTTTTACTAAATATAAAATTAAAATAAGACCATTTTTAAAATAGCGCAAATAAAATTGCAGCAAATCGGTCACAACGAATAGAAAATCGAGAAGAGAAGTAGTATTCTGCAGAATGCGGATAGGGCACTGCGCATTCACACATACATACCTACTCAAAAGTCTCGAAGTACCCACCTGCCAAATGTGCAACAACACAACTCAAAGTATAAAACACTTGTTGCTAGATTGTGTACAACATAGTGATGTACGAAAAAAGATAAAGCTACCGAAAACTGTGAAAGAAATACTGGGGGATGAAGAGTCTTCGGCCCTAAAGTTATTCCAATTCTTTAAGGAAACAAATTACTATAATAAAATATAAAAAGGAAAAATTAAAGCCAAATACCCTTAGGGGTAGAGGTTAAACTGTAAATAAATAAATAAATAAAATTAAAAATTGAAGATAATTTATTATTCATTGATTATTTGGTACACAGTACAGTAATATTGTTATTTGTTAATCCTTTTTTGTAAAAGGATTTGTGAACTTATTGATGCATAATCAATTTTATTACGAAACAAATTATTAATTTTTAATTAATTAAAAATATAATAATATAATTATCGACTATAAATTAAGTGAAGATACTGAAAATTCCAAAATTAAATACAAAGGAAGTAATTAATTAAGTGAGAATTAAAGAATATATGATTTAATGTATTATTAACACAATGTTTATGATTGACAATGGTTATGATTCGATTGGAGGCAGTAAAGATCATTATAATTTGATTTTATTAGAGTTATTTTTATATCCATTAATTAAAAAGAGGTTGTAAAATTATTAATAGATAGTTCCTACTATGTTTTCAAACAATAGACTAGATTGCAACAAGACGAGGAAGAATGGTGGTGTAACCTTCACCGGTGCTTTTTATGAAGTACATTAAACTCGACAACGACGTTTCCTTGCCTAGTCGCGACCAGATTAATAATAAATTTTATTATTTATATAATAAAACGATTCTTGACAATATTTTTACGCAGGCGAGAATTTATACCATTTATCTAAACACTTTAGTAAGTAGGTACTGCAGTCCGAAGTGCTCCGGGTCTAGACTGTGAAGATTTAGTAGGTACATAATTAAATAAAAATTAATCTAATGAAATTGCGATTCGTATCAGATTTTTATGCTAAATAATTAAAATCTATTCTAATTTTAATATTATAATGTCATTATTTTTTAATAAACAGTATTAAATAATAATTTTACTGCGTTGTGATCATATGTATAAAAACTTTATACATTAAGTTTAAACCGACGTTTACAGTGATGAAACATGTTCTTAAAGGAATAATCTTAGTATTATTTTATCTTTTACAAAATAAAAGAATAAATAACCACAACAAATAAATAAAACGATACTAAAATCTACATTAAAATAAACATTATTTAACAGGGCTTTTGTTCGCAAAATCTAAGATGCAGCACTTTTTACGATAGTTATGACCAGTTGTTTTTCAATATATCTGATAGTTCTTAAAATGTTTGTTGTTTTGAGCCTATGTGGCCTTTAAGAATACTGCGAAGGCTCACACTAAAAAAAAAAAAAAAAGTAACACTTCTTTCTGCGTATTAACTTCTCTTAAAACGAAGGGCAGGGAATCGAAAAAGATGTGGAAGAACTTTTATCGACTTAGTTTTGGAGTAGGCCGAGCAAAGGATAATTTAGTTTTCTCAATGTTTTCCAACATTCTCCGTATTCCTTAGAAGTAGAATTTTTAAACATTCTTTGACCTTGGAAAAGACTTCTAAAGAAAAGCTAGCCTGTCTTTATCTAGAATGTAGTAGGTACTTTATCAGAAATAAGTAATGCTATGTTTCTTTGAAAGGAAAGGTATGTTCATTCAAGAATTATTTAAACTTTTTTGGCAGAATAACTGATTTTTTAACTCCGTCAATATTAATATTATAATACGTAGGTGATAACAAGAAAAAGAGCAGAGTAACAAATTATGTTCTTTCATTTTAGAAAAATTCATATTGCGGGTTATGATATAAAAGTTGAACATAAAAAAAAAAAAATCTTTTTAATAATACCAGAGCACTATTGCTTCGTTGCAATATTAACTTGATGTGTGAGGTCGCACACGTCTTGTTTTATAAGAGAGGGCGCCGCACAGTGGTGCGGATAGGGACAAAACCCTAAAAAATGAAGGTGCTCAAACCGGAACTTGAGAGATATTTTTTGAAACCTAAATACCTCTAGAGTAAGGATCCACACCAATGTTTCAGATTAAAATTCATTAAACCTTTGAAAATAAGGCATCTTTGGGCATCTTATAGGAATGACACGAAAAAACTTTTGTTAACCTCCTTTTTCGAAGTGATCTTAGGGAAGCCCAAATTTTTCCGAGGCCGTTTTTTTCGAAAATTTCTTATTTAGGCATCCTGAAAAAAAGGTATTCAATCCTAGATTTAAAAAAAAAAAAGTTTAGGGTGGATGGAAAAGAGAATTGGGTCTTCTCTCTCTCTTGAAACATGTCATAAGTGATATGGTTATTGGTCTTTTTCAATGTTAGCTCCGTCGACCTCCGTCTTCTGGTTGACGGATTAAATCAATCCAGAGGTACCACTGAAGATATTCCAAAAGATTTCAGATCCGAAAACGTCCGAATCGTTGAATGAGATCATTTCATAGTTAGGAATGCGTGAACGGGAGTGCTGTTTACTTAAGTGTCCCCTCTTCAGGTGCAATGTTTTCAATCGCTAATACGCTTCTATTCAAACTGCATACGTTCAAACGAATACGCTTCTGGATCAAAATGGATTTGTCAATATGTCAACATTTGTTTATTTGCTTCAGTTTTCAGTTTTCTTTCAGCGAAGAGAGTGAAATTTTTATCATCTTCATAATAATCATTCATTTAAAATTTACTATGGATAAATACTACCTACTGCGATGTATATCACATACATCTGATCAATAACCATTCGTCGCTAGAGCAGCCGTTACCAGCATTAATTCCAGGGGTGGAAGGTGAGCCCTTATTTACAATTATTTCGGAAATAAAAAAAAGATTTGTTAGACATTTTAATAAATGCTTTAAGGAAGCGTCGTACAATCAGGACGTTTTTTAAGAAAAAGCAGTAAATGGTTGGAAAACAAATTTATCGTGCCCTTGGTGGCGATGGGTTGCGAGACCGAACGTGAACCAGGTTCTAGAAATTTGTGGGGGGAGACCAACCAAAGATTTTTCTGAACGTAGTAGGAAATCTTGAAAAGCAACGAACGAAGATTTATTCAATTTTATGTTGGTGTCATCTGAACCATACATCAGTAACTTGAAGCTTAATGTGGAAAAAAAAGAAAATACCTCTGGATGTCGATGCGAAAGCTTTAATTTTTTAAGAGTAATATCACATCATAAATATATATATATAAATGAATGATTTATATAAATATTAATCTTAAATTGTTCTGAAGATGGTGTAACAACTGAAACCCATCTACAATTGTATTGTTTATGTTAGAAAAAGAGTACTCAATTTTATTTTAGTAGTTATTTTTGTAAATATGTAAATCATTTTAGTTTGATGTTTATATGTTTATATATATATATATATGTATGTATGTATATATATACTCAATTTTAGTTCAAATTCTGTTGGTTCCTATAATATTTATTACGATCCAGGTAAAATCAAAATTTTATTTATTTTATTTTATTAAAAATGCGTATTTTTTTTACCCTGTAACCTTTAAAATGAAATATTACAGCTTTGAAATTGGCATAAATCGATTTAGCGACCCAAAAAAACCATGGAATGTATATATTTAATCGTCATTTGTGACCAGTTAAGGGTTTTGTCCCTAAATTGGTCATTTGTTTTCGCACCACTGTGCGCCGTAGGACTGTATTTAACATTAATAAAAGTAAGGAAGTAACCTGAAGAAAAAATAATGTACAGAGTAATTAGTATTTACTCTGTATATAGTACAGTATATATATAGTATACAGTATATAGTATATATTACAGAATATATAAGTTGTGCAGATCACGGGAAGGGGATGTGAGGGTGGAGCCTCCCTTAACACTTCCCCCCCTCTTGGGCGGCCTTGCTTCAGGAACCAACTAATCAAAGGCAACTATGTAAGGGGTATGTATTTTTTTATTTGATAAATAAGTAGATCGTAATTTTATATTTAAAAAAAAAATGAAACGCATTTTTTTTTTAAATTAAAAATAAAAAAATAATTGTTTCAAAAACATCAGCTTTTTATATATTTTTTTTTATTATTATGAAAAAATATAGCCATAATGATTTTTCTAAAGGGGTACCATGAGAGGGAATTTTTTATTTTATTATTTTATCAATGACTATTTTTTTACAAAAAAATAAGTATAAGTTCGCTAAATAACATAATAAGTTAATCCATTGGGTATGGAATTTTCAGTCATCTCCTCAACTAATAGTAATCGTCTACTTTTTTTCTAAAACACAAGCAGATATTTAAAACCCTAAAACTCACTGATTATAAAACATTCTGCATTAGTTACATAATCAAACCGGCAGATGGTGTTTTCTTCCCGTAGGAAATGGGTCCATAAAAGATGCAGTGTTGCCACCCGGAAACGGTTCGGACCACGTTGACTTTTGGCGGGCGCGGGAACTGGTCTGAGTCCACTTTCTAAAGTCATCCCCCCTCCCCCCCAGATTAGCCCCCTCTCACAATATTACGGCCAGCTCGCAGAAAGTAAAAGTGGACACGGTTTCATCAGCTAACCCGCCTGACCGCTACTACAACGTAAACAACTGGCCCGTTCACGGTGAGGTATATTCGATGCGTCATTCCGCAACGCTCATTCATTCCTTAAGATAGATAGCGACATTACACCATGCAATTCGCTAGTGTTTTTTAAGTTCTAGGATTAGTCTAAACACCTCGGGGGGAAATAATTTAATAAAAATCAGTAAATTTTTGCATTCAAGGCCACGAAAAGTTACAGTATATAATATTCCGTATCCTCCTGGGGTACACCCAGCCTCTATAAAATGTATGTTCTTATTTTAATAATTAAGGGGAGGCTGATAGTTAAGCCTGATCATATCAAATCACCTCTCTCGACCGCTAAACAAGAACAGTTCTTTCTTACAGTGTACTGAACCTAAGATCCATCCATGGGTTGTATTGTTACAGGCAAATAAATTTTGTAAAATTTATTTAACTATTATTAATATACTTATCAAAGTAGAGGAAAGACATCCTTAATGTGTAAAATTACGAAGATATTAAAATTACAGAGAAACATGTAGATGAGATTTGAATAAATAATTCCTCATGGGTAATATCGCACAATTTTATTTTGCTACCTTTCTAGATTATGAAGTGCAAGGATTGCCATTGGATTGAAGCAGTACAGTTCTCAAGATAAGCATCTACTGCTAAGATCATCGAGTAGAGGTTATCCAAGCCGAGATAATAGTAATTACGAGGTGCCTCATTCATTCATAGCCGGGACCCCTTCATTCATCTGAGGGAAGGTACGAATCCCCAGGCAACTCGAGTCCTTGAACTGTCTGTCTCATATCCGATATATCGAATCATGTCATCATATCATGTCATATATTTGTAAGCGATAATTGCGAAGGGGGCTTGCAAAGCGAGTTGGATCCATCACGTATTTGTGTATTTAGGAAGCGGGAAAATTTCTGAATCAGAAGAATTAGCATAGTTGACTCTTCCTTGTTTTGCTGACTACGTCAACGGTGACGCGGGGCAATAGTCCGGTTCGCACAAAGAAATATTTTGGTTGTTTTCACACAATGTCTCCAAAGTGTTAATGAAAATATATTTTTACATTTTTGGAACCTCAGCCTCCTCTGTCTCAGCCTATTTCCACCTTGACTTCCGCTTTACGCCGAAAAGTAGGTATTAGTTAAAAATTATATATTATTGAGTAGAAAAAAAATCTAATAAATATTTTTAAAAAATAACTTAGGTCATTGGTAGTTTCAATATGAAGCCTTTTGTGCCAAAACCCGTTAAGTCAAATGTTTAAAATTTATTAAGGACAGCATAAAAACGGAAAGATTTCAATGTCGGAATGATGAAATCTTATTTTAGTATCAAGATCGTTTAGAACAAAATAAAACAATAAAAAACCATTTTTTTTTTGGTTTCAAAAAATCAAAAAAAAAAAAAAATAAAATAAAAAAAAAAATTAACACCTAAAAGCAGTAATTAAGTACAAGATTTTAAATAAGTTGAAAAAAAAAATCACTTCATCCACAGATATAGTCCATCTCAGAGAGGAAAGAAACAAGAAATTGAAAAAAGAAAAAAAGGATTTAGCGGGAGTCATATTATTTATTATACACCAATTATTAGTATTTCCCATAAAAGGCTCATTTATATTTTCCATTTATTTTAAAAATAGTAGATTACAAAGTATACAAATAGTAGATTAAAAAGTATAAAATGCTTAGTTATATAAAAAAAAATAAAAAGTGGAAAATATTCAATTTATTTTTGTTTCGTGGCGAAATAAGTTGAATTAAAATGAAATTAAGCTAAAGAAAATGTTTCGAATCGTCAATAAAATAAAATAATTTAATATATTTTTTAATTGTATAAGCAATAAATTATAAAGTAACAAATTTTCTTATATTTATAAAATCAGTGGTAGATTTTATGTTACATAAGAAAAGGAATTAAAAAATATCTAATCCGTTTTAATAAACTTAAAAAAAAATTAATTAATTTTGAATCTAATCGCTTGATGTAAAATAATGTAGTGAAATGTAATAAAACCACTAAAAAATAAAATCGAATTAAACTACAGAGGGCCTATTCATAACCTTATAAATAATGTATTTTCCTATTTTTAAAAAAAAATATTCATCCTCATAAATAATTAAGAACTAAAGATTGGATAAAAACCAAGGAAAGGATAAAACCAAGAGGGGGTGGAATTCTTTAAAGGTTGCATTTTTTATTTTATTTTATTTTTTGCTTTAATAGATAAATAAAATAAATTGGGCGAAATATGAGATAGGATTGTGAAGTGGGATGTGTAAATATAGAGGAGCCTTGCACTGTTATATCCCAACTAGGAAGGGCCGGGTGCAAACTGCAGCGAGAAGGCTGCACTCGAGGTCTGCCTGCAAGGTCCCCGCTAGCCACTATCTAATCTAATATTTTATTTTATCCTTAGTAGCCTTCCTCTTTTATTATTAATATCATTCTATATTGTTATAAATTTATATCTACATAATTTAAAAAAGTTTTTAGAGACCGCGTAATATTTTGTTATGGGAAAATTCGCAATATACGCAACATATTGAAGGGACCAGATAACTCCATTAATTTAGAGTATTGTATAAAAAGTTTTACTATTTTTTTTTAATCTCCTAGTACCTACTTTGTAAAAATATAATAAAAATTATAAACCATGGTCCCCATACACTGCGACATTCAAAAAAAAATCTCAAGATATGTCGTTGATAAACACTTAATTGGTCCTATTGATGAAAACTAGCCGTTGTTAAAGTCAGCCATGGAAGAGTATGCGAGGTTAACAAAACTTAAAATAAAAATTATAATATTTTTTTCTGAAAACTATTTCTATTTATTACTCCCACACTCGTTTCTTTAAATATACTGAATACACAAAAAAAAAAAATATCAAAATCAAATGTATCATATTTAGCACATTTCAGTGTGATTGGATTCAGCCTTTAAAACCATTAACGTAAATTTTGTTTAGGATGCAAGTTTTCATCTGTACTATCCTTTAACTATTTCCGTCTAAACGTTAATGGAGTTATAAGAAACGAAGGCAAACTGGCATTGAGAGTTGACGTGTTAATTAGAATCTAGTCCCTCCAACATTTTTATAATGTTAATGGTACAGTTCAGATTAGTGATGTAAAACTATCTATAGTACTATCGATACTATCGATAGTTTTTTTAACTATCGATAGTACTATCGAAAACATTGTTTTAAAGGATATAGTGATAACCTCTACCTTTAAGCACCCTTGCGCTATGTAATTCGTGGGAAAAAAAGAAACATTTAAGAAAAAAAAAACTGATTGCCTGCCAGTCCCTTGATTTGAAAATTACTTGGTTAATTGAATAGAAACAAAATAACAGTTCTTGTAGCAAAATATTTTCGACCTCAATAAATCAACTACCTGAGAACATTTTTTTGGAAGTATGCACGTTCCAAGTTATGTCTACAAAAATATCACAACAACGGCCTTTTTAGTCTTCAAAAACTTCGACACGTTTGAGGATTGCGTTCCGAATGTCGTGTCAAATCAACTATTTTGACAACTGGGAATCCTGGTTACTTGAAGAAGGGTGGTATATGTTTCCTCTAAATGCAATTTCTTTGACCTTTTGATAAAGTGTTTCTTCGAAATTACGACTAAGCTTGAAACTGTTAAATATTATTTTAAAGTATAATGGAACCCATCCTCTATTCACTGAAATGACCATCTTATTCCCTAATAAAAAAGGAAAGAAAAAAGTACAAATGGAAACGTGCATTTTAGCTCCAATCGTTCCAAATGAAAATTTCTACTATTCTACCCCATGGTCATCACCTCAGACTATCGATAGTATCGATAGTTTTACATCCAATAATATCGAAACTACCCATGGCGGAGACTATCCGCTACCGAACATATATTATATTTGTTGTACATGAAAGAACAACCCCCATTTTACAAATTATACATCAGTTCATTTAATTCAAAAATAAATTTCAAGTATTCATCCCAGAATTTTTAATTTGTACTTTTTTTTCAAAGGATTCGAGAATTTAAGATAAAATATCACACTAAAAACATTATAAATAATAGAAAGAATGAATACTGTCATAAAAAAATAATAATTATTAGATACTTTTTCGCAATTTCTTTTCTCTTATTAGGATCATCTGATGGCTCAATAAAAACTACAATACTGTAACACTAATAAGCGATTAAATATTTGATATTAGACGAAAATAATAATTGAGAATGTAAGAGGATACAAAAAGTATCAAATTGTAACGATACAGTAATATCAAAAATAACCAAATGATTCGAGCTTCAGAGCAAGACTAAGAATCCAGTCCATCGCTCCTTATAGTTAGTCTGAATTAGAACAGTCGGAAAGGTTCCCGACAAGCCTAGAAGATTCCCCAATAGTCACAAACAGTTACTAAAACAGTTTGTGATTGTTCCAACAAAAAAATCTAGAACTATTTTCGGTCATGTGTTTTGTGTTTCACGTTACAATACGTTAATGAAAGAAAGATAGTGTAAATATATTGAAAAAATAATGATTATTTGATACGGCTATAATATTTAATTGTTTTATTTTCTTATTAACGCCTATTAATAAGAAAATAAACCTATTTCTAATTAACACCTATTTCTTTTATTGTGACAGCATGTAGTATTACTCAACAAAATCCGTTTCACAATGCAATAGCAAATTGAAATATTTACACTATTACGGAAAGAACCTGGTTTATACACATATTGCAACGGTTCAGTTCTATATTTCATTTTTAATTGCATTATTATTTTTTTTTTTATGTGACGGTAACTAAAAATAATAAAACAAGCACTGTAAAATAAGTTTCCCCTATACCCTCTTACCGCGCATTAATTCTCCAAGGATGCCTAGCTGGGTGGAATTTTCCAGGGGCATTACATCCTATTAAATGTACAGAGAGATATGAACTATTTATGACACGTCCCGGAGAGAAGGCTGAGGACTTTACCCTTGGACGAGGTGTTTATGGGAAGATAAAGCCTCCACTCCAGGAAGGTCCGGTGGTTGTTGGCATTGGCGCACCAAGGCGCTTGAGATATGATTCTCCAATCGCCACTTGTCAACAATAATGATAAATATTTTCATTAAAACATTAAAATATATATAAATTTATACATCGAATATATACAAAAAATGGAATCATAAATACTATAAAGCATGTTCAATGTATTGTCAGCAAAAAATTAATATTTATAAAAAATCTGTAAAAGATATTTTAGGCATATTTTGAAATTATTAGGTGATATAAGAAGAAAGAATAACTTGATTAGCAGAGTATTCGTTAAATACATATCATTAATATCTTTCGTATATTTATTATTGAAAATTTGGCAATTTGCTGTAGACTTTATAATATGGTTAGGATGGAATTAAAAAAAAAAAAAAAAAATCTTCTAATACACTTCTTAGTACCAACTCAATTAACATTAAAATATTCAATCATCTGACCTAGGAAGGACTGTTCATTATGTTGGTTTTAATTCGTTTATAATTACATACATGGGGAGGACATAAATAATTTTGAGTTCAATTTTCCAAAGATAGTTTCTCTACAAACTTGTTTGTTCTTACTTGTAATTAGTGTCATTCAGCTCATAATATTACAAAAAACTTCCCCTAAAGTCTTAATGCGTAAATAAATATTTACATTCAGGATTTTTTATAATTATAATTTTTATAATTCAGAATTAATAACCACAAATGTACAAGAAATATAATATTTTCATGAAAATTTTTCTAAGAGAATGTGTATTTAATTTACCAATGAGATAATTGCATTTGTAGTCAATTTATTTTAATTAATTAATGTATTAAGTTTATTTATATATTACACATACATGATAATTAGTTGATGGTAAAGAGGCGTATTCGTCATGTACCGTTCCCATTTTCGGAAACGGATGACGCACTTCTCACTTTCTATTTGCTATGGGTGAAATTTCTTTTTTGGAAAACATCTCTCTTAAAATAAATACAATCTTTTCACAAGGCCAATGAGGCTACACTAACAAAACCTAGGAAACCATTGTTAAATATGATTAGGAAACTTTAAATAAGTAAAGGTATGATAATGTAAGAATTGCTTACTCTCCCTTAATACATGGTAACGATGAATCAATATTTTAGTAGACGTCTAATGATCACTTAAAAAATGGTTATTGGCAATATTTTATCAATGGAAACATATTATCTTCTAACGGCCTTGAAACTCAAGAATTAATCTATTTCATCCAAGAGATGTGTTTACAGAATATCAGTATATATTTTTTTACTTTCACTTACCTATATATGAAATATATAGTAAGGGAAAGTATTGCAATCGTGAAAAATTATTACTTCCGGTTTTAACGGAAATACACGTTTTGGGGTCCACTGAATCCAAATAACTAAGTCCCGCGAAAAGGTCTGTGAGTGAGTGTGTGTGTGTTTGTGTGTGTGTATGTGTATGCAGAGACTAGCTCAAAAACTATAAACCGTGTGAACCTGAAATTGGGTATTTGTTATATGTATACGCCCGTGATGGGACGGCAAAAATTTCATCAAAATTGGTCAAACGGAGGGGGTATCGCAAGTAAAAACTTTTATTTAATAATAATAAAAAAAAAAATTAGTGTACATCAGAGAGCTAATACAAACAAAAATGAGTAAATGAATGTGGAAAAATGTGTGACTTCGAGAAACGGCATTTAAGAAAACACGTCAATTTCTAATCTAAGTAAGTTGGTAAGTAAAAGTTGTGTGTTGCGCGCATCGCACCAGATTTTTGTTATATACTAACGTATCAATGGGGAGAAATGAAATCATACTTCTTCTAGCCTTGGGATGAAATAAGTTAATATAACAAATATGAGTTTTGGGCCTTTAAATAGAAACAAACAATATTACAAAGATTACTTGAACATTTAAAAGGATCAAATTCCTTACGATCGTTTATAAAAGACATAAACATGAGTAAAAGGTTATTAGTTCAAGGATAAAACAAGGAAATCTTCTGGAGAAAATTTTTTAATTTAATTTAACAATTATATGACTTAAGTTAAAGTTACAATGGAGATCATAGGTAAATTCTTAACAAAAAATAAATAAATAAAATAACATCCTGCAATGTATTAGAAAAAGTAAATATTTATTGTATTTATATTTACATCTGTTATTAGTCAGAGATTATAAAGAAGGATTGGTTTTTTCTTTTTTGGCTTTAAGACTTGTCAGTTTAAATCTATTTTGCCAAGACAGAGGGATTTAGCAGATAAGTATAGTTGAACTTTATCATTATCATTTTTTATATTTACCATTATGTTATTTTTTGTAATTTCTAAGTTAAATATATTTTTTGAGACTGTATATGGTAGGCTGTGTTTTATTTTATGCTTATCTTAAAGGAAAAACAAAACTAAAAAAACAACAGACCTCTCCAGTTGGGCCTAATGAGAAAGTGAACGACGATTCCTCTCAACTATATGCGAAATGTTTTAATAAAATTAATAATTATATTATGGTTTGATTAATCATTAATTTTTTTCTCGTTTTTTTTTTTTTTACTGTTGGTATGGTATCAAATGGTCAATTATCATTTCCGAAGCTGAAATGTTAGCTGGGATGAGGTTATGGAATATGAAAAAGAGGAAACTGATTTTTAGGAAATAATAAAAATGAGTTTAAAAGCTTAAAAAAAAATTATGATGGAGTCTTAATAATTATATTTTTTTACAACAGTTACAAATGCAGGAAATTAATCGGTAAAGTAATTTATGATTAATTGAAATTATAAATGATTTTTTTAAATGTTGGTAGTAAAATTTTAAACAATAATTAGCTCTATATTTTCTGTTTCCACATTAGATAGCCTATCCAGCGAAAATAATTTATGCTCTCATTAAAGTGCTAAGTTTGACGAAGGCCGCTGTCTGTAGCAGTGGACAGACGGGAAGTGCGGCAAGATGCGTGGTGGATTTATAGAATACGCCCACTCCTCAATTAGAGGCCTGTCTGCCATTGGCGAGTATAAAGTCGTCTAATATTTATCAAAGATTACGTAATAAAGGTGACGTCATTGATTTATATAGTAATGATTTTTTTATATACATAATAATCTATATAGTACTTTCATTATTTTATATAAAACATTTAAAATTGCATTCATTAGATATCTTAATATTACATAGTTTTTTTTTTTTTTTATACTGCAATTGATAATTATTTAATGAAATATAATATCCTATTGATTTCAATGCCCTCTTCATCTGTTTGTCATAATTGATAAAAAATAACCTGACATACTTCAAATTAAGTGCCAAAGCAGAAATAGGCGTGGCTTAATTAAGCTCCACCCTAAGGTAAACTTCTTATGTTGTCGAGTCGAACGTTAATCTTAACCTACCTCAAAGGATCCAAGAAGACTTGGAACAGAAGAGAAAACCGAGGAGGTAAATAGAAATCTGGAAGAAACAGCGACAAACTCCAGTGTAGCAATGAATGCAAGAGGACTGGTTAACCTTAGTTGGGATCTTGAAGTTTCTCCATTGGCCAAGGAGAGCCGCTACGGGGATCATCTATTCCCCATCTTCGCCTTGTCGGCTCCGCGTTCTCCCTCTTTCTATAAGTTTGGTTACGAGAGTCTTAAAAGTCAACGAGAGTCAAAAGTACACATGAGCATACATAGGTGAGAGCCCCCTCCCAGTTATCACCAATGATAAGGTCGGAAGCAGGGGCTGATTTAGCACGAAATTTAGAGGGGGGTCATGACCCCCCCGGTCTCATAATCACCTGGCTGACAGCACCATTTTTTTGTGAGATTATTAGCAAGGACTGTGATCAAAACAACCAAAATTGTTATGTTTACGGTATAGTAACTATCTACTTGCATTGTTCCTTTAAAAATACAATAGTTTTAATTTTATCTACGTTATGGTTTATATACCGAACTATTATAATGGACAAAGAAAAGATTCTCTTCCGTGAAATATGTCGGGTTTACATATTTTCATATTATGATCATTAGGTCACTGAATGCGAATTATGCAATAAAAATTATTAGCACGGGCTAACCAGCTCTAAAATCATATAGCAAGGTTATCTTTCAATACAAATTGAACTAAAAATCATCTTTTTCAAAAAAATTCCATCGCAGGACAAGAGAAAAAAAAAAGTAATTGATTTGCTATTGTCCAGCTCTCTGATAGTTATATGGTAAATAATCGTATAATTTAAGATTTCATTTGGTAGGAGTTTTTATGTAGATTCGACATTTAATATGGAAAGAGGCTATGTTAAATACAAATAATTAAACGCTAAACAAAAACAATGTAGCCTTGATATATTCTAGCAGGTACTTCATAACGAACGACCTAATTGTTATGTGAGCGATTGAATGAATGAGTGTAAGGAGAGCCATAAAACAGGGCGTTATCATAAAAGTTTTATGAAACATTTCAATTTTATGTCCCCCGAGTGACGTTCTATATATAGCAACAGGCAACAGGTCGCTTCCAGCTTCCAGCCAACGGGATACCAAGATTAGAACTCCGGCCCCCCTAAAATCAATAATTTGTACTCTCCCAACTCCTCTTCCGCAGTCTGCCTTTACAACGTGGTCCCTTTAATATAACAGAACGAAATATATATAATAGGTGATCAGCATGCAAAAATCCAGATAATCGCACTTTTATTATTATTAGAATTTCAGGAATAAAAAATTAATTCAACACTGCCTGACTTAACTAATTTATTTAATAATCGTCACGACCATTGAATCAAAAAATCTTCTGAATCCATTATTACAACTGACTATATAATTATATTTATTTATTATTATAAAGTGCGTTTATTTCTTAAATTTCATTCATACAGCATTGTACTGAAAAAGCTCTTTAATTCAATAGAAAGTAAACTAAAAATGCATCAAAACGTAATTGAGTGGCAAATAATCAGATAATTCAAGTTTACATTTCCTATGAGGATCAGAGAAGGTTCGAGGTATAGTCTCTTTGGATATGAAGAAGGTAGAGAAATAATTTATACCTGAACGAAAATAAGGAAACAGGCTTAAACAAGAAAGTATTACTAGCATAAAAAAAAAAAAAAATGAAAGTTTTATTGTCTCTTAGGATTTGGAAACAAAATGAGAATATCTTAACACCACCACTTAATCACACCATTTGTAGAATAAAGCCTCAACTTAAAAACTGCATTTGATGGGAAATGTCTAGTTAAGTTCTTGTCCTACTTTTGAATACCCCGGTGCAATATGTTATCAAATTTTATCGGCAGTAGATAGATGATGCATAGAAGCAGATGCACCTAAGTACATCAAATATAAATTTAATAAAATAATTTTAAGACTATGCACGATAAACTAACTGAATTTTTATAATTTCTCGACCGTTCTAAAGAGCTTTTACACACAATTTACAAAGTACTTCGCGTCATCCTGGCCTGTAAAAGTTTGGATCCAATAAAGGGCAAGCTACTGAGAGAAACCGGACTCTAAATCTTCCATCAGTTAGTCAGCTAGCTATCTTTACTTCGCAGCTTTTGTCTCACATTGGACGAAAGCAATAGGCCAAAACATTAATGTGAATATTGACAATTAAGCGCGAAATGAAAAGTGTAAGAAAAAAATCAGGGGTCGACGTGGCAGACGCTAGCTAATCTTACGTTCTCCGTATAGCCGAAAAGTCAAGGAGGAAAATATTTTTTTTTTAAATTATACAATAAATTAAGAAAAGGCCTATGAATCAATCTAATTCGACGAAGTCATTTAAATTTATTATAATTCATGGACTGATTAGAGACTTTTGAGACAAAGGAAAGGGTTTTGATTTCTTTTCAGATGTTCAAGGGCGAGTTGATCTTGATCGAAGCCCTGAAAAACTCCAAAAAGTATGCCCTGCATCGTGGTTGACTCCAAACAAAGGTTGCAGCTATAGCGTAATTATTCACTAATACTAAGGTCACGCCTTGCTTGATTCGTTCAAGAAATCGCAACAATAAATCTACTCGATAAACCTGGAGAAGGTTGAAAGAGAGTCCGATGAAGGACCTTCCTGAGTGAGGAGAAGCATTAATATCAACTGGAAGGAGGTTTTGCAGGGTCATCCCCTTCCTAGCGATTCTCTTGTTGCATAAGCCATTTTGAGTTGTCCAGTTACAACCAGAGCCATGTCCAAACCATTACAAAATGAGTTAAAACATTTTTGGTTCTTAATCCTACATTTTGACGACTGATTCGCCAAGAACACGAAGGATCAACAGGTCGAGTTTCGAACTTTTTTCGTTCAGCTTGATTCCGTTTATACTGTAAACACAGTTAGGCAACACCGTCCCAGGTCGGAACGACCCTCCGAGAGGATCCGCTGACGGTTGACTGGATCTGAGCCCTTGGGAGAGGTCGCGATATGCCGCTCTCCCTCAACATCCTTCCTGAGCAGCCATCCCCATCCTACCTCCACGTAGAGTTTCGGCCTTGCCCCCAAATCTTACTAACCGGGTGGAGGCGAGGTGAATGTATTCTGCTAGGGGATAATTCTAGGTACAAGTTCACTGTACATGAAAGTGTGGTAGCAAAAACGATAACTTGAGGAATGAGAACGCAGAAAACGCAATTTTTCCTGTATCTGTAATATATATCCAATATATTCAATATAATATATCACTGGTGTTTGGTCAAAAGGAGTTAAGTCATCGAATGTGAAGCTTAAACAACGATTTACCAAGCTATTGAAAATCATTATAAATTCTTTCTGATTGTATTTCTTTATTTCAGAATAATAAATGGAACTATATTCTTTCAACAGAGACTGTAATAAATAATGAAGAACGAATTAATTATAGTAAATTATAAATATTATGAATATAAATGTAAATTATGAATATAAGCATAAATAAAACATATTTTATGACTTAACCCCTTTTTCCCAAACATAAATGATATAAGATAAATATAATAAAAGTAGAGAAATTGAAAAATTTCACTCCTACGTACACATTTTCTTAAAAAAGCTGCATTGAAACCTACTAGGACAACTCGTCGAAGAATAAGAGTAAAACTCAAAAGTGGCAAGTTTTGAGTTAACAACACTATTACAATGAGGAAGATCTATTTTTATATAAAATAGAAGGGAACCTCCACTCGGCTCCATAAAACCTGAGTGACGGCGTTTCTGATCTTAAAACATATTGTGATATCGCGTATAAATTAATGTTAGTTTGACTTAATTTATACACCACTATACACAACAAACACGATTGCAACTTCATCAAAGCACCTGTCAATAAAACAGACATTGAAAGTCTTGACAGATCATTAATCAAACAATTGTCAGCGGAGCTAAGCTGATTAGAAAGTTCGCAATCGTCTTTCTAATAAATGGTCAGTGAGAATTGTTTTTTATTTATTTATATATTTTTAATTAATCAATGACAAATCGAACACAATTATGTACGAACAGATAATTGATAGATTACGTGATATATATTTTAATTTGTTTTATTTGAATATAAACTACATTCAATAAAAACAAAAAGTGATTAAGTATATTTTCTAATTTTTTTTTTTTGTGATATATTTAAGTTAACTTCTAGGTTAAATGATCATCATAAATTAAGTTATTTATAAAAAAAAAATTCTTTAAAGCTTTAACGTTTAGGGGAATTTTCAGAACATCGAAAATAGTAGTAAACTAGTTAAAAAATCCATTCCTTTAACTTTTTTTATATAAATAAATATTTAAAAATTAAAATAGTTTTTAATGTGACCTGCAAGAGCATTAACTTATCCTTTCATAGAAGGTTTATGATTTTTTTTTTTTTTTTTTTTTAAATATTCACAATAAGAAAAGTGGAAATTAGTGATCAAAAATGAGCAGATGCATTTTTACTTATACCTAATACATATATAAATATATGCGTAATTTGGAAAATATGCTAACAAACGTAAACTGTTAATAATAATAATAAGTTATTGTTAATGAAATTATTTTTAACAAATAAAATAACATATAATGGTATTCAGGTAGCTAAGGAATCAAATTAAATCGATTATATTGTTAAATCGCTGAGGTAATTTAAATCGAAAGAAAAAATTAAAAAAGGAGGTCAACAACTGATAATTTAAAAGGGGCCTAAGAATAGAATTTAAAATGATAATTGATTCGGAGAAAGCTGAGAAGAAAGACGAGCTTGTTAAAGGACCTTCAAAAGGTGTCAGTTGATAATTTTAACAAAAGATGGGAAGAGGGTCACCGGAGAGTGGAAGCCGTCTCAAAAGAATGACAGATGGAGAAAAACGCCTTCTGTCCCACTTAACAGCAACACATTATTTTGAACATCTTTCCAGTAATCTACATGCAATACATAACTATGAAAAAAATCACGAAAGGGAAGTTAAGGTATTAAATGATAATGTTAAGGATAAAGTGATCGATGAGGGAACATATGAAAGTTTTGACAGATTTGGAAGGCTATGTTGATAGGAGAGCTCGCAATGCCTTATGAATGAATTGATCTGAAAGGAATTTTATGTAAAGGTGACGGACGTAATATATATATTGTTTGATAATAACTACTAATATAAATTAAGTAACAATTTTGAGTGACCAGATGTTTTGTGTAGTGATCACCACGTGCATTAATGTCTTTGTTAATATTATGCTTTTGTATTAATTTTAACTGACTAGAAGTTGTGATTTTTGGCCCAAAAGGCAGTTTCAGTACTCTTTAATAGTTAGTGTAAGTAGTTATAGTTCATTTAGTTTTTAAGTGACTGAAAGTTTTATTTTTAAAAACATGTGAAAAGTGTGAGGTTAGTTTTACTTTTCTTTTTTTTCTTTTTTTCTGTTTTTGTGCCAAAAACTAGAGTTGATTTGTGTTATAACTGTTTGTTTCTGATAACAAACAGTAGTGTACTGATAAACTAAAACGGTTAATAAAATTTGAAGTGGAAATGGGCGAAGAAGCTAACAATATGGAATTGCAACCTGAAGCTGGCCCTTCAAGTGATGAAAATAATGAGTGGGAGGTTATTACTGGGCGAAAGAGGTCATCATCAACACGGGACCCAAGAATATGTTCCAAAAAACCGAACAATATAACGACCAGCAACAGGTACGATCGCCTAGCTAATATTTCTGATGAGCAAAATAATGAACAATATAATTCCCAAACAAACACAATAGATAATAAGATAATAAAACCTCCTCCAATATATTTAAAAGATATTCATAACATAGAAGCCTTAATTTCATTTTTAAAAAAAGAAATAGGTCCAAATTATTTTAGTATTAAAACAACGACCAGAAATGTGATTGTTTATCCGGCCACTCCCGATTCATACAGGGGAGCAGTCAGGTGTTTAAAAAAAGTGAACGCCGAATTTCACACCTATCAGCTGTTAGAAGATAAAAACCCTCGCGTGGTGATCAAAGGACTTCACCCGTCAACACCGATTTCCGCAATAAAGGAGGAATTAAAAGCATTTGGTTATGAAGTTTCAAATATTACCAATGCAATATCAACTAGGACTAAATTGCCGTTACAAATGTTTTTCGTAGATGTCACTAAAAATACATTTAATGAAAAAATTTTTGATTTAGACCACATCTATTATACAAGAATTAAAGTAGAGGAACTCAGGAAAAAGAGACAAATCCCCCAGTGTTTTAGATGTCAAGGATATGCCCATACAAAGACCTATTGCAACCATCAGCCACGTTGCGTTCGTTGTGGCGAAGCTCATGAAAGCTCATCCTGTCTAAAACCCAGAGACAAGCCAGCGAAATGCGCTAATTGTTCTGGGGCTCACCCAGCCAACTACAGAGGATGTCAAGCCCTCAAGATCCTTCGAGCTCAGCGCAAGAATATCCACCGCCCACCACCGGTGATTGCTGAACCACCGGACCTTGGAGAGTTTCCAGCCTTGCCGAACCAACCTCATCACCAGCAGCCCCCGGAACCTATTCCTGCATACTCAAGAAGGCACAGTCAAGTTCACCCTCCACCAAACACTGAAGCTCAACCTCAACATCAAGCCAGGTCAGGTATGAGGGGGATCAGTAATCAGCTGGTGCAGCCAGTTAGCTCTGAACCTCCTCACCATTTAAATTTATTAAATAATTTAAATACTCTTATCCAGCCCCTCTTCAACCTTATTACTCAAATTTCACAAATAACACAAGCCCTAGCCGCGACTTATGGACATTAGATCTTTCACTGTTGGGTCCCTGTCAGTCCTCCTTTGGAACTCCAACGGACTAATACAACATAAAACGGAACTAGAAATATACATTAACCAGAAACGTATTGATATTGTACTGCTAACGGAAACACACCTTACATCACGCAACAAACTTTCTATACCAAACTACACTTTATATAGGACGGACCATCCGGATAACAATGCTCATGAAGGAACAGCCATATTAATAAAAAATACCCTAAAACACAACCCCATTCACATTGACTCGACGGCACAGATACAAATAACAGGCATACACCTACAGACCAAACACAAAACTTTAACACTAGCCTCCATTTATTGTCCACCAAAGTATACGATTACTGTACAAATGTTCATTAATCTATTTGGATCACTGGGGACAACATTTCTAGCAGGAGGGGATTATAATGCAAAACACACACAATGGGGCTCACGACTGTGTACTCCAAGGGGCAGGAACCTCAGGTCTGCAGCTCAAAACCTATCTTTGGACATACTCGCTCCCGATAAACCGACTTACTTACCCAATTCCCAATTTAAAAAACCTGACGTACTGGACATATTTGTAACGAAAGACTTAAAGAATCTGCCAATCACTATAACAACTGACACAGACCTTAGCTCTGATCATTTGCCAGTGAATTTGATGATAGGTATGGAGGCACTCATAGGCGAAAAAAGTCCGTCTCTCATCCGCGGAAATATGAATTGGCATATATTCAGGGAATACCTTGATGAGCAGCTGACGGTCCCTCAAGCTCTAAAAACTGAAGAGGATTTAGAGGAAGCGGTTGAACACTTCACAGCCACTGTTCAGAAAGCAGCCTGGTTCTCCCAAGAGTTACAAGAACGGCAAGCACCAAGATCGCCGAGCTACCCTCAGTATATCAGATATGTATAAATTGAATGTAGTAGGTAATATTCATAATAACTGACGAAATATTTTTTTTTCTTTTTATAATGTTTACTTCAAGTATTTGTAATAATAATATGGTAATAGAGGAAGAATATTCCGATATCGAATCAAGTCTTAAATATATTTTTTATTTTATTTTTTATAACTGATAACCTTTATCACACCTGTCAATAATAACACACAATCAGTGAATAAATATATTTTTTAAAGAAAAAAACTGTTAAAAAATACAATATTAAAGACAATCAATTTAATTTTGAATTTTTCACGACATTAGAGATAAATGACATGGCCGACATGCCCATTAGAAGGAGAATGAGAAGAACCTGGATGAGAGACCTTTTCACATTAAATAATGGCCAAGTTCGAATCCGGAAAGCTGGGAACTTCCTTTTCTCTTGTCTTATATGCCATGATGTTTACATGTTTGATCGTCAAATTCGCTGACAGGTGCGAATAAAAATAAGAGAGAAATAATTAATGGACTCAAAAAATAAACAACATGTCCATGAATTATGTTAAATAATTAATTATTCAAATAGGAAAAAGATTAAAAGAATAATTTCTTTTTTTGTTTTCTCATTATCTATCCACACTTATCGCTCATCACAAATTCATTCGTACATTAAACCAACACTGAAATAGATATCGATAGAGGAAGAACGCAGATTAAAAGTAACTAATACTAGAGAGTGAATGTAACCGTTAAAACTTCCTATTAAATTTAACTAATACCTTGAATAAAACGGCCTTGGAACAGCTGCATTCTCCCTCCCGACTCTATCCCTGAGACTTTGATTAGCAATTTTCTTGTTGTTGTTTATGGGGGGGTGGGGGAGGTTTTTTTATTATATACTTTAAAATATTTTTTTTTATTTTTAACTATAAGGTTATTTTTATTTACGTTAACGGGTATCGCTATGATATTATAAGAGATAGTTTGTAGAATAGGATGTGCAGAGGTGGATAGTGAGAGCTGGTAAGGATTAGGCAAGGCCGGTGCGAATCCTTGGCCCCTTTGCGGGCTGGCCCAGGGCATCGCCCTCCCCTGTCCCCTATACACCACCTAGCAGCTACTATTTTCATGTTTATAATATTTTCTTTCTTATTAATTTTTAAGAAAAATTTATTTTTTAATAAAAATATAAATAATATTTATATAAATAACGTGTGTATTAATATATACATATAAACCTTGAGGGAACTCTCCCATTAGGTTCTTTCTAATGTATTCTTCACAATACATTCAAAGTACAAGCGATGTTGGAGAGACATTTTTACTTTTTGTTAATCAATATAACCAAGAAAGATGATTACAAAAAGTTGGCTAGTCAACCAATGCTCATATTTGATGCACGTTAATTAAAAACTAACTCCAGCCAAATACAGGAAATTTTTAGAAGAGGAAAAAAAAGAAAACCTCATCGAAAAGCCGATCAGTTTTGAGATTTTTTTTTTTTTTATAATACGTAAATAAATAACGTATATGATTTTTTAAGTTTCATTACATAAGAAATTTTGTATTTCTCGGAATTTAAATTTTTGATGGATCTAGTTTTATAGCACACTGGATGATTAAATGCTAGTTAAAAAGTTTTTCTATAGCTGTAAGAAGTGAAAACATAGTAAACCAATTTTATCTTGGAAAAATTTCAAGTCAAAAGACATACGTAGGATAAAAATAGAAAAACAAAATAATATCGATACTAATTTAATACAATAACAAAAATTTGAATGACATCGGCAATTTTCTTCGGTTAAAACTTAATGGTTAATATTGAAGGAAATAATAAAATACCGGTTTGACAGCTGACCGGTTATTTCCAATAACCCACACCCCTACAAAGATAATTTGTCGGATTGAGCCGGTTTCGCAACAAACGCATCACTTTGTAAGCAATTTTCACCCTGTACACAGCTATAATATTTAATGGATTGAAAACACGCGAATATGTTCGAGTAACATATTCAAGTTTACTTAATTTTTTGTTTATTTTGGTTAAAATGATAGTAATGACAGATACCTAACTGAGAAAAATATAAAAAAATTAGTCTTTGCACATCTTGTAGTTAGATTTAAAAAGTCCATGCGAGAGCTAAGGTGGGAGAAAATGGAACCATTTATAAGCGTTGATGACCTGGAAATTCTAGGCCTATGACAAATAATGTCTATGTTGAGACTCGGGAATATTAATTGCTGAGGGTTCTAGGAACGCAAATCGAGAAAAAAGGAGGAAACTAGCTGTTATCTTATTATATTCAACATTTTACCAGGAAAATAGATTGAAGTTTTTGCGTTAGTAAAATCGTTGAAGAAACGATCCCCTCGCTAAGATTGGGTCCTTGACAGTTAATTCGTGATTATAGAGAGACCAACTTCTTACTTCGTAGAGCCCAGAAAAGCGAGATCGCAACCAATAATTATAAAGAGATTAATACCACAAACAAGATATCCAGTCAGCTTGATAGGACTCAATCGAAGGTAGACCTTGCAGCTGAGTCTTCCGCGATTTCACTTCTCTTCGGCATCCACGACAGATGAGCCATTTACGGAAGTGAAGGAAAAGGGTTAATGCAGATTATTATTTTTTTTTCACGGTCGCGTCCGTGATAAGTCCATTTAATTCATTCGAAAGTGCCAAGGTAAAAAGATGGCGATTCTCGTCGTTATCAAAACATTTTTTATTTCCCAGCGCCGGTTTGACGACAAACATCGAACGAGTGCATGGTGACCTTATTTCTCTTCACAGCTCTTGATAATGGAAAAATAACTGATAAGGAAAGATAAAAGGAGGGAAAAAAACATGGAAAGGCAATGTCTGGATCAACTCGAAGTGGGGGATATTGAGTTCAAGGATTCTGCGATGGTAATATTTCGGCTATGAGTTAGGTGATAATTATCTTAATACACCTCCTTTAATATAAATCTGCATATAATTGAAATAAATAAATGATTTTAATATTCGTATTGTGTATTATTAACCGAGTTACCTTGTTTGAAAGAAAAACAATGAGTACCTACCTAATTTGAAATTGATCTTGGGTTATATCCTAGAATCGTTCACGTCTGAATTCTCAGCACATAAAAGTTCACAGTAAATTACGAAAAATCGTTAACAATTATGAAATTCATATACGATGCATGATAAACTCAAATATCGGGAAATTTTTATGAATAAGCTCAAACAAATGAAATCGCGTATATGGAGGAAGAAAAATCATATTGAATTATTTATAAGATTTAAAGTGGTAATATTTTTTTTTTAACAAATCTCATCTTCAAAGTTTTAGTTTGCAGCCTGAAATTTTAGTTCCTGAACTTTTTTTTTTTTTAATATAATTTCAAAACAACAATAATAATCTTTAAATCATGGGGCATCCTAAAAAGAAAAAATAAATAAATAAAAAAGAAGTGATAAATTAGTTTAATGCATATGTATATGTATTCGTTTAGTACATGTATTACAAGAGCTTTAGTAATATGTTTAAAAAGTTCTCCTTTATAGGATGATTCAGGTGACTTAAACATTTTTATTTTGTTTCGTTTTAGTGAACGGTAATTATTTATTTTTATAAGATATTTTATATATTTAGTTTTTAAATAAAACTAAAAAAAAAAAAAGAAAGAACTACATCCAATTATAACTTCGTTACTAGTATTTGTCATTTCTGGAATTAGATTATTTCTAAATAAAGATATGTTTAAAAATTGGCTATTTAAGGGTTGATACAGGGATGACTTACACATATTTTTTACTTATTTTTATACAAATAGATATTTATTTTATAAATATCCATAAGTTAGGTTATTTTATTTAAGGTGTTGAAAAGATTTAGTGGGACGATGACTTTCCCTATGCTTACCCTGAACAGTTAGATAAACACTAAGGCCGTTACACCCTGAAGGTCCCGAAAATGTTCATGGGACCAAGCGAGGTTAACGAACTCTCTCAGCATAGGCGAGAAAAGTGGAAAGCATTCGCGCTGTACACATTGAGCTCAGAATGGCGCTAACTCAAACGTTTGATCATATACGGACTGCTGAGAGAAAAAAAAAATATATATAAAACAACAAAACATCTTAAGTAATGCTTAATTTTATGGCTAGCAAATCATTTATAATTGAATTAAATAAAAATATATTTATCAGTGAAATATTTTTAGGCATCTAATAAAATTCTGAAAATAATTCGATGACCAAAAAAGGGAATTAATAGCTCAAGCTGTGATACCATGACGATTTCAGAAATGCTAACTTAACAAAAAAAATTGTTCGTAGTTTGGCTTTACAAGCGTCTCGATTCACGCGTAACAAATGCTCTCATGCAAATAAAGCGTGCCCTCACCGAAAAAGCGTGAATATAATTTCCAGCTTTAATGTAGATTTCCAACCTTTTGTTCGTTTCTGGGTCAGCACAGCCTCGATAGATATGAGTAACGCCTAAAAATAGATCGTCTAGACGCAGGTGTCGTTTTGCATGATAGAAAAAGATTTTTTTAAAGTTAAGTTAATGTCTCTAAAGAACACTTAACACACCAGGTCCAGTCAATGAATACTCAAAGAGGGGGTAAACTGACTGTCAACATTGATATTAGGATCTTGAAGTAGAGCTAAATAAAGGAAAGTGGATTTTTTTATTATCCTTCAAAAACGGTTAATCGTAACTGAAAATAATGTTTTAGATAATAATCGATTATTTTTTCCCTCTGTTAGAAGAACAATTTGACATCACTTTATGCTGCTATGGGCAATGGGACGATTCTGCATTGGGAAACCTCAATTTTGCCTATCCAGGCATAATCAGGATAAGGATCTTTAACGAGTTAACGATTGCACAGGCTCGAAGTCACCATTTTAGGTCCCATCCGAAGTAGGGCATAGCCAAGGACTTTTTAGTCCCTTTAATAAATCATAGGGCTACGAACCCGCGACCTTCTGTTTAGTAGCTGGCTATGCTAATCACTTAACCACAGGTGACCCCAATGTAAATTAAGAAAAGAATTCAACGGAATATTGTTATAGAAAATCTTAGGCTCTATAATTGTATACTGGAAGTGTTAAAGCTAAAAGTATCAGTTTTCGAGATATAGATTTAAAAAAACACCCTCTTTCTCTAAGATTTTATTTTCAAATCCTATAATTTTAAGGGTGTAAAAATTTTAATTTGATTAAATTAATTACCCTAAAGTCGATTTTAGCTGTTGGTTCCTATTTTTAGACAAAAATATGACAGCCTTGGTAAGTTACTCATTAATTCTAGATATACATACTCATTATGTAAGATATTCATGAATTCCTTTGGTATTATTAGGATTTAATTATCTATGATTAGTTTTATAATCTCTGAGGAAAGAGACATTTTATGAGTCAAATGTTTTGTTTAAAAAGTTTTTGTTTAATAATTTTATAATTTTTATTTTTATTTTTTTTTATTTTTGTTCGAATGAAATTGTGTTTTTCTATTGTATAACTTCTGTAATTGGGCATTTTGCCTGTTGGTGGCGTGTTATAAATAAATATACTTCATGCAAAAGATCCCACGCGTGGGTAAAATTTGGAGTGGAAGACCAAAAAACAAGCGCTTCTTGTTGATAATGTTTGATACTAACATCGAATAAGAGTTCACTATGCATTCTTCGTAAAGATATCAAATACACACACACAGCAAAGACATCATGAAATAACACGTAGAGGGAAGGTTGATGTAACTATAAAACATCAAACATGTGTAAGAGAGTCTTGTTCGCTAAACAAAACATGTTCCAATGCTACCGTAGCAGTTTTTTTTTTTCAAAACAGGAACCATTCTAAATCACGTAAATTACAATCTCCCTTTTGTAAAGGGGAAGAAGACTTATCAATGTTTACTCCCTCAGCTAAGCAGTAAAATGTGGTTAACTTTGTACTATTTGACAAACACTCGCTTATCAGCTGGTCTCTTTTGCCTTATCTCAACAGAAACCGTTAATGTTGATACGGAGATGTCGTTGACGCTGAAACGTCAAGGTACAAGAGCCGGGTGGGAATCAACAATAATAAAATGCTAAAAATTGAATACATAATTTTCCACATAAAATTATTTAAAAAATAATAGAAGCAATACCACCCATAAATATCATTAATATTTATTAATAAATAGGCTATGTAGTAATAACAACCTTAAAAATTAATAATGTCACAATAAATTATCAACAGATTAATTTTTGTTAAAGTAAGCCATCTATTAAAAGTGTTTACTCATTTTGTTGGGAACAGGAAAATTGATAAAGTTGCCATCTGTAAAAGAAAAAAAAATGAATGTGATAAGTTTTCTTAAAATATGCGAGGTGTATTAATTTTAAATATATTTTAGTTTTAATCTGTATTTACTATATTAAGAGAACCCTTGGTCTCAGTATATTTTCTAAAATTTAAACCACCATAAATCGACGATGTGACGAAATTAAACACGTGTAAAAAATTATGTGAATTAAATTGTAAATAGTAAGTAAGCAAAAATATTATTATAATAGACAGTTAATAGGTTGGAAACCGCTTTAGAGCAAAATGTAAAAAATAATTCGAAAATGCTGATTTTGAAAGAGTGAAATGCTTAAAATGCAGAATATTCTGAAAAATCCTGATCTTTGCAGCTCTCCTTAGAATTTTCAAAACGATTAAACATATTTTTTTTCTTCATATTTTATCAATCTATAAATATTCTTTAAAAATATAGAAATATTTTTTGGAAAAATTGGACTCAACCTTATTTCATATTATAAAGTATGAGATTGCAGGTACATATAAGGCTTGAGGTAGCATAGACATAAGAAAATCTATATATATAAATATACTATATAATATAAAATATAATATTATATATTATATTATAATATATAATATGCTAAATAGCATAAAACAATGTTAAAAGAGAATTTATTCTATTGAAAAAATCACCCTAGGTCTGTTATGTAGGGAAAACAGGATACTCAAGTTGGAATAATAGGCATACATCACAATAGAACGCGACCATATGTCACAACTATACATTCCTAACTATGAATAATGTTTATAGTGAATCATACCAACGGACAAGAGATCTTTGAGCAACAATTGAATAATAATTTATTTTAACTTTTAAAGTTGAAAGCGATAGACCTGACGATTTTATGGCTGTACTTTAAAATACAGCCGTATTATCGTTTACAAAATAAGGAATTTATTTTACCTGTTTTTTTAGCATATTTTACCTACATTTTTAGAATAATAATCTTGTGACGATAGGATAAAAATATTCGAATGGGGCAATATTTTTGGATAACAACTTCTCATTTATCAGAACTTACTTTCGCTTCCTCACTAACAAAGATATTCTAGCAGGAAATGAAAACAACTTTTGCCTTCATTTATTCACTGATGTAAATGTATTTTTTTTAGGTTTAAAATTTTTAAAAAAAAGTTGGTTTTGATTAATTTTTGTGACAGGTTTTCATTTATTTATTTATTTTTTAATGGCCTTTATTCATTTATACATTACTGGAATTTTCTCTTTCGTGTCAAAGTTTTAAACAGTAAGTTGCTTTCGTCTCTATCATTAGTAAAATTCATATGCAGTGTTTTTCGATCAAATGAAATTTTAATGGATTGTGTGAGTTACAACTTAGTTGTATCAAATTCAAAAAACTATTTCCGCAAACATTTTCTGGTAACTAATTTATTTAAAAAAAATAGTAGTCCGATTTGACCTAATAGGATAGAAATCGAGTGTTAGAAAGAAAAAGAAAATGTTCCTTATTAATTTAATCATGTTTCACGCATTTATATATTTTTTCGGATTTTTTTTTTTATTTATTTCATAAATGAATTGCACCTGTCAGCAAACTGTTAAAATAACAAATGTTCTTGTAAAAATACTGACGCATAAGGGTTGACTCATTTGTGTACTCTGATCAGTTGAGAAATGAGATTTCGCCTACAGCTTTTTGAGTCTAATCCTTAAATTTATGGATATCATAGCCGTCAAATGTCTCGTATTAATCTGCTTATATAATTTATTGTAAATAGTCATGGAATCCTTGATAATATTGTATTGACCGAATGTTGCTTTAATAACTTTCAACAATGTTTTGTGCTATGCACCTAACATTGTACCTTTATATACGTATATACATTTTTTCTTTTGTGATGTTTGAAATTGAATGGAGCCTCATGCCTATTACTTTGTCTGTCAGTAGGATGCTCACATATATATAAAAATATGTTAATCCTATATCGGAGTATATATTTTTCATAAATATAGAAACAAAAGATACTTTTGTTATTGTCAGACTTAAAAAGACTAAGTATCGAGGATAGAAGCACACGGAATCACTCGCTGACCTATGACGTAAGCAGAGTCGAGGTTGCAATGGCAAACTACCGTCCGATACCACTCTTCAATAAAATACAATTGTACTTAACGTCAGTAAAATAAATATAGAACTATTAGAAGTAATGTTAATTAAGATAATTACGTGTAATTGCTTTCCGAGAATATTACATTTTTCCATCAGGAGCCTCAGGAATTTTCTTATAAGTAATACTTGTAACTTTATTCAGATAGTATATAAGTATTAAACTGATATTTATAATTGTTATAAGTTCTGTTTAAAGACTACCGTCAAAATATCAGGCGCATGAGCAGAACGGTTTTTCTTGGTTTGGACCCCTAAAACGAATTTTGATTAGAGCCCATAACAGTGGTGGCGAATGTTATATTTAGGAAATTTCATAATGAACATATAATATTAAAAAAATCAAGTCACAAACCTAAGTCAAATAAAATAAATGTTCATGTTTAAGAATTATTTATTAACTAATCTTTGAATCAGTTAAATATTGAAGAACATTGTTCATAAACGACTGATTCATAACTAAAGAAATATTTAATGTACAATTAACTTGATAAGGTTTCTCATGACGTTCTATATCAGCGTTTTTTTTTTCTTGTATCTTGGAAATATTTAGAAAATTGTGGAAAAATTTATAAGTTTATAAAATGATTCAGGTGCCAGCGATATTCGTATATGTCCCACCTCTGGCACGCTGATGTTCGTCACCACTGGCCCGTAACATAATTTATTCTGCCGTGGCTGATCGATTTTAATTCAAGCCGAGATCAATTTTAGAGATAAAAATATGCCTTCCGTCGGTATCTTTTTAATCTTAAGTGAGATAATAATTTATTTTGGCAATATAAAGTTTATTGAACTTAACGAATTCGCAATAAAAAAAAAGAAGATATTTTATTTATTTGTTTTGTTTATTTATTAAGCTTTTACGCAATATTTGTTCTTCTTCTTACAAAGATAATAATAAATCTAGGTCGATAGCTCAGTATCTTACTAGAAAAAAAAAAAAAAAAAAAGGGGGGGGGGAACAATTAACAAGAAGGCGTTGCGAAATCCAAGAAACGTTCAGATTAATCTGTAATAACAATTAGAGACCCGCCGAAATAATTATTTTTTATAATTTTTTTTTTTCCGCCAGTACATTAACCACGAGAGAAAAATAAACAAAGCTATCTTTCCCGACAAGGTAAACAGGGCCTAAGGCTATTGCCACTCTCTTGGTTAAGATAACCCACCATAGCCTAAAAATATTTTTGGGACAGACGCCAACTTATCCTCGAGATAAAATATTTACGTTTCGCATTCGTATCATGGAATCATTCTTGGGAAAGGGGCCCGGAGAATTTTTTTTCCTTGTGAAAAAAGTGAGATTTATTTTTCCGTCTCTCAAAATTCGAATCATAAAAGTTGCAAAATAGTGATGAAGAATAAAGAATTTATCCGGATAAAATAAATTTATATTATGAATTTTTGTTCGATATATTTTTTTTAGGTAAAGAGTTATAATGCTATTTATTTATAACTTATAATTAAAAAGTAATGATCATAAAATCGATCACACTATTTTTTAAGAAAGAGGAATACAGTGATTTCATTTGAATAGACCAAAACGTGATTAAAAATTCCATTTATTGCAACTGTACTGATTTTTAGTGATTTAAAAATCTTCGATATTTCCATAATAAATTGGATATTTTTTTTAAAAGGAATTGATAAAAGTTTATTTTTACCATTATTTTTTTTCTGACTTTTAAGTCAGAGGAGCACCGATTCTTTAGCTGAAAATCTCCAAAATGATGGTTCACATTAAAGAAATGATTCATAAAGATATAATTGTTTTAATATACATTTTTATTAATTTTTTTTTTTAAATTTTCCTTCTCTGGTTCACCAAATAAAGTATTATATATCAAAAATCATTATAACGTTATGAATGCTAAAGTCTCTTACGATAGAATTCTAACGTTTTTTGATATGCTATAACGTTTTTGTTATTTTACCGTATTCGATTAGTGATGTGTTATTTTAAAAATATCCTGCTTTTCCAGTAGGGAACAATAGTCAGATCTCCAAAAAAAAAAAAAAAAAAAAAAAAAAAAAAAAAAAAAAAAAAAAAAAAAAAAAAAAAAAAAAAAAAAAAAAAAAAACTATGAATAAAACAAAACTTTTTTTTCCCCAAAACTCAATTAATACCGAAATTTTTGCCGTTATGTACGGGAAAAAGTAAGAGGTCTCTGTATTCCCTACAAAATATAAAAATCATGAAAATCGGACGTATCTATCTTATATCATTCAGGGAAAAGGGTTTATGTAATAAAACATTTTTTTGGTCTCGTAAGTTACTATAAAGAACAGTCTCTGTTGAAATATTAGAGTTTAATTTATTATTCAAGAATAAAGACATACAAACAGATAGGATTTATAATGATATTTTAAAAAATTGGTAAATCGTTGTCATCACATTCGATGACTTAACGAACGAAGTCCTTTTGCCCTAACACCAGTGATATATTTCTGAAAGGTGTCCCATAACTTTTTCATACTTCATCATACTGTAAAAGTGAACGGTCTTCGTACTCCCTACAAAATTAAAAAAAAATCATGAAAATCGGATCATTCATAACCATGTTACAGCATTTTGAATTCTGTTCATGTTTTAGTCAACCTTACAAAAATAAAATTTTCTTCTGTATAATATAGTTGGTGTATTTACTCAGTCTAATATCTTGGCTATTATGTTTGCGAATTATTCGACGGGCCAGCTATTTTTTATACCTTAAGAAAGTAGAATAAAAATTTAAATATAATGAAATCACAAACTATATTTGATTAAATATTTTATAATTTATTTGACCACTTTGGTGTCCTGATTTAAATCTATTTTGTATTGGTGTTATAAAACTTAAAAAAAAAAAAAAAATAAGTACCTAAAGTAACATTAAAAAACAAAAAAAAAAAAAAACATATATATATATATATATATATATATATATATACACATAATGTTGTGTATCGAGCATTAAGATTGGGATACTGTGGGTTATTGCGCCTTCATTCAGCTAGTAGGACCTAACGGGTAGGCCTACCTTGTCGATGACGTAGTAGAAGAGGATAGGATAACCGGCCGAGGAACCGGATCCCGAAGAAGAGGAGAGTAAAGGATAAAAGAAAATATAAATAAAAGCGTAAGTGTAAAAGTGAAATGGAAGTGGGATGGACGGGGCCGTATAAGGAAGACGGATGGAAGGAAGGAGTGGAGGGGCTGGCCTAGTAAGCGAGGGTCAACGCCCGCCCTAGTTACAGCAAGGACGCTCCCCGCTCTATACGTCTAGTCTACTCTAGCCATCCATCTATCTATATTATATTATACCATATATACAGCTATATTATAATAATAATATACAGAGCAAATATATGTAATAATAAAAATATATCTATATAACGCGGCCTTATGTAAGATAGTTTGTTGCGCAGTTGGTCTCGGCGATCGCGTCTGCTTTTATCCCCTCTCTCTTTTTACGCGTGCACTATAATTAAAGACTTATTCTTGATCAAGGTATATATATATATATTGTAATAATAATATAATATACTAGTGTTACAGTATATTCATTTCAATCGGTCATTATTAAAAGAGGAAATTTGATAATGACACAATGATCTTGGCCGTGTTAGAAAGCAGTCAGGGAAAAAAGGTCCAATAGTAATCAGGGCAATGCTCATTTAATTCTTAATAAATTCCCACATTGTATGTACATGAGCCTTTCATTTGACAGAATGACTAACTTCGATTTCATATATTTTTTTTTCATAGCCTTTGTGTTTTTTAAAAGTCCGATAGAAATATTCGAATATAATAGACTATTAAAGTATAGGTACAAAATAATAAAATGCAATTCGTAAAAGTATACATTAAAATTTTGATAAGATTATAAAGTAGCTTAGAAGAATTCAATAAAAAAAATAATTTATTCCTATAAAACAATTAACGCTTTGTTAGTAATGAATTGTGGACAAAAATAGAGAGAATGACATCAATCATATTGTTTGATGTTTTAATATTAAAATAAGCGAAGTATGACGCACAAAAAAAATTAACGAAATGTGAATGCTAATTTTTTTTAATGAATCATATTATTCCTATTTTAAGATTTATATTGATTTTAGTTTTTAACACGCAAAAGTTAATCATGTTTCTAATCTACTTATATATTTAAATAAAAAGATAATTAAACAGACTGTATATGAAGCTAAATCTGTTTCTAGTATTAATTTATTAATAAAAAACAAAACAATAAATTAACAAATCTTATAATTTATTTTTACATTTAAATTATTATTAATAAATATATAGCGGTATAAGAGCAGATGCAGACGCCCAGCTGCCGGGCAAGCGGTGATGACGTATCAACGTCAATACATCGCTTTGGTATTTCCGCCTTGTAAACACAAGCCGTATATATTTACATAATGTAGAAAACATAATATACACTGATTGGTAATCATAGAAAACTCTTAGTCCTAACATAACCCCTGAGATAACATTATCATCTTAAACATGTTCTGCCCTTAATCAGTAATACCGACCATTGGTTCAATGTTCAATTCGATTTTTTAATAATTAGTGATTCAAAGATTTTTCACAATTTTTTTTTGTCGATGAATTCGCTACTAAGTATAACCTAACAGTTAAAAAAAATTATATTAAATTACACTTTTAATTTAATAGAAATTCTAGTATTTGATTCTTTAAATAATATAAATTGTACCGATTAATACAAATTATTAAGTTTCATGATATGACAAAATCAAATCACAACTATCAAAAACACGGATTAAGTAGTAGAAGCCAGAATTGACTTAGAAGTTGATGACGATGCTGTAGGTTTCCCAATGAATTGTCTTAATGACCGTCAAACACATGACAGATACAATCATCTAGTAAAATTTCCATGTTTTAGCAACTTAGACACAATCTCCAACGTTTTTAGTATTCGTTAATGTTTATATTTATTTTTAATTTTTTATATGTACATGATGCTCATTCTTTAACCTAGTAATAAGCAGTCACATTTCTTATCTGTGTATGTTAAATGCACCCGAAATTCGATATAATTCAGCATTTGTTTTTAAAATTAAGTGAGTTACATATTTCTTCAAACGCGTTCAGATCTTCAGTTGTTCGATCAATTTATCAGTTGAAAGTCGAAAGCTTCACAATTACGTTTCCGCTATGTTGATTTACTCATCCATTAAAAGTATTTAAAAGCATTAAAAGTAATATAATAAGAAACCTGTTAAAGAATAATCATCTCGGAAATAAGAAAAGAAAGATAAAATAATAAGAAGAAAAAATAATTGATGGGAAAATGTTCCATTTACATATATTATGTTATGCTTACACTTACTGTATATAGACAGAAATTAAATATATATTGTTTAATGATTGAAAGGATGATTAAATATTAGAGAATTTGGAAAAAAAATATGGTGGGATACTTGGTTTGTTAAATAGTTCATGGATACATCAAAAAATGAGTAAGATGAGTTATAAATTAGGCGGTTGGATTTGATTTGCTTCATCATGTTTAGTGAGTTGTTAAAGATAATTCATGCCTATGATGAAATAAAATGATAATTTAAATTTATCAGGTATCGTCTCTAGTAAGTAAAAAGGATATCAGAGTTGATCAGTACGTAGGCCGAAATTCAGATTATTTTTAAGAAACAATGTAAGAATATTAGAAACAATAGGTAAATAAACCTGTTGTATGGAGACATTTCTTGATGGCTGTAAAGTGAACGTTGCAGAACGGGTATAAACCAAATTAGGGTTTTAAAAATACAACCCATAGCGCCACCTATTATAGAAAGGATGATATATTTGTAAACGAGCTAGGAAACCTAATCCTCTAACTAACCGAAGGTATAATGACTCTTCAAGCTTAGGTTAAATATAGCTAGTGCAAAGGTACAAAGACTAATCCTCCCTAACAAGGCTGAAATACCATTGGGTATAATTATGGTATACCATTACAGTGGCTATGGATACCAGTCGAAGGAGAAAGTGGGTAATCGCTATGCGAGTCCCGTCGTGCGGAATCAGAGGCCGCCTCGAAGTCTATCTACCCCCGGACATGTTTCCGCCAAGTGAAGGGTCTGTGCTACCTTCCTTAAAGCTTTCAGCGAGCCTTGTTCGGCCAAGATCCCACTCATTGACTAGCGCTTCCTCCTTCCACTTTAAATGTCATTGCGACAACAGTTTTTTTCTTTTCTTTTTTTCCTTGATCCTCATCAAGAAATCTTAAAATTAAAACAAGGCATTATTTGTTGTTGCTTATTTTTCCACATGTTTACGGAAACCGCGATGGGTTCATAATTGCCGCAATTGATTTTCGGATTTAAATTTCATGACATCTTAATTTGCCTGTTACTTCATAACCAGAATCCTTTAGCTGTTGCATTTTAGTGATGTTAGACCCTGATATGACCTTAGAAAAATGGGTAAAATTAATTGCAGACAATACCTTGCGGATGAACGTGTTTGGGTTTAATCACCATGTCACCCAACCGACCACGAAATAGTACCTCTTTTTTATTTTTTTATAAATATTAAATTTTGATTGGAAGCGTGAAAACAAAACGTACTGTATAATCTCAACAGCATATGGTGATTTTCAGTAAACTAGGGCGCGTTAAACAATTTATGCATTGTGTTTTTTTTTTCATTACACAGATGTGTAAGGTCAATGCCCAAAACCACTCAGAGCCTTAACCTCAAAATTGTTGCGACACAGCACACTTCTCATAGCTAGCTAGCTAAATAACATTTTTTTTATTTACTTAAAATAAAATAAGCATCGTATGACAAAAAAAATAAATAATAAGAAGAAATGAGGCTAGGCTGAAATTATTAAAAATCAAGAAACAGAGAGCCCTGAATACCAGGACACAATATTATTATATAACTCAAACTTAAAAAATTAAGAAAGAAAACCTAAATTAAAAAATTGAAAATTAAATTAAAAATTTATTCAAATTTACCATTTATTAGAAATAAAAATACGATTAAATATGAGCAATAGAAAACAAAATTATGGCGTGAATAGAATCGCAAAGAATCTACCCACTGGCAGAACTTCAATAATAGTTTTAAATTTGGCGGACCCGAAACCAACTCCTTTTCATACGCTTCGTATGTTTAAGATCAAAGGAGGAAGCAAACATGGGAAAAATGGGTTTTTATGGATATGGAATTCATTATAATGCATACAGCATCCTCCTTTCAACAACGTCATATTTAAAAAAAAAAAAAAAAAATGATTTTTCAGTAGAGTGAATATAAAGGTTTAAAAATAGGGTAAAATTTTTTCTGAATATATATTAAGCATCGCATTGAACTTACGATGCCACATATCGCTTCAGAAGTGACTGGCTTCTGTTTGCAGAAGAACTAATTTGATTTATAACGTTATTGTTAAAAATTTCATAGATTTTGCCTGTACTGAGATGAAGATTTGACAATGTTGCAAGGATACACTAATCCTCTAACGCATTCAGAAAACCAGTCATAACTGGAGAAGGCCAATTATGATTTATGATGTCGAAGAGAGTGAGCGTTGAAATTCAGATCGGGCTAAATAGGCGATGTATGGAACATTTAGGTATATGAGGATATTACTTGTAAGAAAATATATCATTAAGGATTTTGTGAACGATTTTGCATTTTAAGGATTGGATATGAAATCTATTGGTCTTGTTGTACTGAAATGGTTTTATTGGCAGATTATCATTGCCATTTTAATTAACGCATGCCTACAACTTGCTAACTAAATTAACTTGTTGCTGGACATCCCAAACCGGTCATATATCTATCTTTGAATCACAACGAATACTCCAATCATCGTCTATAACTAGGGGAATGAAGTTTATTAAGTTTAGTCTGTGTAGGTCGGTACAACTGGAAGAACCGGGCATATTTTTTTCTTCTCGATCAAGAAGGCAGAGGTGAGGGGAAGTGAGGAAGAGAAAGGGGTTGCCGTTTTCCATCTTTCTTGCGTAACCGACTCTGAGAAAGTCTTCCTTGTTTCACTTTTCCAACGAACCATCCATCAGGGACCCTCTCGCTTTGCCGGCCACGATCCTTCGCAACAACGTTCGGGCCTGGGAAAATAAGACAATACGCTCCCAGAACTGGATGGACATTTCAAGGGTATGCTCTCACGGTTTTATGGAAAAAAAAAATATATACTACAAAAAATCCTACGAATAAACGAAATGTTTGTGCTGTATCTGAGATTATTTAGCAATGATGGGATTGCATTCTTAATATGGGATTCTAAGATGAATTATTCGAAAGCTGATAAAATGAATATTATATTTTTACTTAAATCCTAATCACAAGACTTTGCAAAAAAACAAAAATTAAATTCTCTGTAAAAAGTTCGTCATTCAGCCTTCATTGCTTTGTAGCTTTTAAAAACATAACTTTGAAAATAAAATAAATTTTACTTCTCTTATTTTTAAAGTAGACCTCATCTATGGATTCATTATATTCGTTTGAGTATATACGAAAAATAAAATCCCTTTTTATTATATATAAACAGATATAGAAAACAACCATTTTAATATTATATTTTTCTACTTATGTTTTTATGTTTTATATTCCTGTCTGTGAGGAAGAGTTACAAGGAAATTACGTTTTTTTTTGTTTTGTTTTTTTAAATTAAGACCCCCTCTTCCATTATAATAATTTATTTATAATGGAATAATAATTAATTTATATTTCATTCGACGTTTCCGGTTTCTGGTCCTTCGGGGAAAATTGCTCTGATATAAATTATTCCTGAACCCCTGTTTTAATCCTCGCATTGATCCATATATTAACTACTCCAATTAATTTTAATTATCATTATCTTAGAGAAAGATGTACAAAGTTACAACCGTTTGATATTTATTCCTAAAAGAAGGTAATACTACGCTAAAAAAATAAAAAATATGTATTGGAAAGTACCTTTTAAGCTAAATTATTTAGTATTATAATTGTTTGGTTATTTCTTTAAAGTCACTGTATGCTATAATGGCAAATCGGAGTATGATACAATGGGAGTTTTAAAATTTAGCAAGATAGTGATCTATAGCGATTACCTGATATCGTACAGGCTCAATGTCCATTTTACATACTCTGTGGAGAACGGCATGATAAAGTATTTTTTACTACCTTTGAAAAAATCTAGAGCCATATGTCGGGCTAGGAAACCCGTTACCTTATGTTTAGTAAGTTGTGTTAACCACATAACAAACAAAAGGTGACTCCCTGTACTATATTTTTTCTATTGAATAAACGAAACTAACATATTGATTGAAATTAAAACAAATTCATTGATCAAATATTCAATGAAATCAGCTCAACTAACGAATTTAACATATGTTTCTGTTAAATTAAACATAAATTTCTGTACTTATGTTTCTTGATAACATAAGTAGGGATGGTTCAGTGGGACAATGAAGCATCCAGAAGGCACATTGCCGATATGGTGCATTACTTTATTTTATATTAGTACATCAAATAAACTTTTTTATGTTTTTATTTCGCATCCCCTTCCTATTAATTCACAAACCCCCTCCCAAATAGCAGTGTCACGACAAACCCCCGGCACAGAATATCATCGATGATTTGTTCTAGGAACGACTAGACTTTCCCCAGAAGTCTGCTACCGTACTCGAAGACTTGTTTGGTCATCGAACTGATGATGCCACCTCCGACAGTTCTATCTATATCGCCAATCCTCCCTCCTTCAAGACGTCAGTTGGCACTGTACAATTCAGCACCTCATTGATGAAACCTGTGTTCTCTAAGCGTATTGACGTATGTGCTAATAATAAATAAATTTTGCATCACGAAAATCTATTTTTCGATAGGTTCTTGTCTACGAATAATGAACTTTTCATAGGCTTCTCTTCTATTTTCTTAGGCTTTTATAATTTTAAAATATATCATAATGTTTTACGATTAAGCATAAAAAACTTTCTTCAGAATTTCAATAAAAGAACCGATTCCTCCCAACAGAAAAACAAAATATCCGTAATACAAAAGGATTTTCTAAGAATACTAAATTAAATTATGTTATATATTATACTTAAATTATATGAAGTATTGATTAAAACTAGTGTCTAAACATATAAAATTTCAAAAATATTGGACCCTATTTATTGATGAACCTAGTAATATGACATTTAGTCATTACATGTAGTGGCTTAAATGCCTAAAATACAGTACAATTTTTTTCATTTTATTTTTTTAATCAACATTTCAGTACTATATCTTCTGGATTGATAGATAGTACCCAATCTGTTAATGAAAAAGTTTTTTTTTTTTTTGACACTTCAAATCGTTCAAACAAAAAAAAAAAAATGATTTTAAGCTTTGAATTATTTATTAAATATGTACTCTTATTTATTAGACGACATTAACTAAAACCTAAATATGATTACTATTTCAATGTCAAATAAAAAATCAAATTAACGTTTTTTATTCATAATGAATTGGAATTTATATAAATTTTTTTTAGAAAAAACTACGATTTATTTACTTATGATTTTCAGGTTTGTTCTGTAAAATGATTAAAGTGATGATAATTTATTTTTTAAATTTTTTTTTTAAATATTTAAAATATTGATTTTTAGCGCATTATGTTTTTAAATACTTTTACATAGAAAATAAAAACGATAATTTATTGTTTGAATGCAATAAGCAATGAATCTATTAACACCAGATTTTATTCAACGCTACTACAGTAAACAGCGTTAATGAAATAGAAGTTGTAATTTAACTTTTTTTTAATGTTACATTTTAGTTTCAATTCACTTTTTGTGTTATTGAAAAATAAAATAATTATTTTACTTCTCGTTATTTTGTTTTTTCTTTCAGAAAACTGAAATAAGCATTACAATGTCTAGTGTACAGCCATTTATCACAAATAGAATTACTAAAGTACCTACCTCTTCAAACAAGAACTGATTTGAAATTGAAATGAGAGCACTAAAATCGTCCCATTAATTTAAATGAAAATTACAACGGCCTGAAGCCTTAATGAACGGCACTTAAAAAAGAAAAAAGTACAGGAATTGAAAGAGATGACAAAATTAAACAAAAAAATAATATTCTTAAGATTAAACTGGCATATTTTCTATATTAAAAAAATATATATATTAAAGAGCATGTACAGGAGATATGAGGTTAAGTGTTGGGACGAATTGTGAGCAACTGATAAAAGTCGATTTCTTTTCAGCATTAAAACGATAGCCTTCGAAAACAGTTTGGTATCTCTTTATCTCAAGGGGTCATTAACTTTTCTGTCATACACGGAAACACAAACCTTTCTGATATCCTTAATCTTTTCCAAAATAAGAGGTAACCATCTTGTCGTTCGATTAACGCGGCTATCTACGTCATCGCCATGGGATCGTCGCGAATTTTTGAACCTGAATAAGAGAAAGTAAGGCTTGAGGATGAATTATGTAAATACTTATGTAACTTGACGTTGGAATCGTACCATGGAAGCAGAAAAAAATAAACACAACTTTCTCCTTTGTATCGAATTAATATTGCTTATATGAATTAATTCACTAGACATGACTCTTACAAGTAGGAGTTCCCTCAACTAAATAAGTGTAGAAAAGAAAGATATCTTTTAAAATTATTTATGACCAAAATTTAGATTTTCAAAACGAGTAAATTAAAAATATTTTATAATTCTAAATAAAATAAGACACTACTTTTTTGTTTTTTCACTTTTCATAATATAAATATTTTTTAAAGCTTTGGTTAAAATATTATTTAATAATCCTAATTTCTAGTTATGGTTATCTATTATACTTTAACAATAATATGTATTTACTTTTATACATTCTTGTTCATGATAATTCGGAAAATAAGAATATACCTAATATTATTTATTTTTTAAAATTGAAATATAAAACTGATATAAGTATAATGAATTAAAATACAAACATTTCTTGTGCCGTTATAACAATTAATGGTTTATCAAGAATGATGGTATAATCGTCAAATAACATGTAAACAATTAAGCTTGTACATCCCTTTGCATGTGAAATGTAATAAATCTCGAAATCTACAATTTAAAGATACTAACTACATAATATAGTTTTCAGATTTCTTTTTTTTTTTAGAATTGATAACTTGATAAACCGACGGAATGAAAATAAAAGAGATCAATTCTATTTAAAATATTCAATCTACTTTTTCCAATTAAAAAAATATTGAAGTATAGGTAAGGAAAAAAACCCTTTAAATTATGTGGAATTCTGAGAACGTTATACTTGCTTAGGCATGAGATTATGGGTTTGATATAAAGCAATATTCATTAAATTCATTTTTCTTTTTTTTTTCTTTTGGTATTTATCGAAATACAAGAGAAGCGATTTCTTGATACTTCTATAAATTTAGGCAGAACAATGTCAAATTCCATCTTCCCATAGTTGGAACGAACGAGTTCACTGCTGGATAGATCCCGTTTGGTTCAAAAGGGAAGTTGTTAAAATAGCAGACCGCTTCCGGCTCGTTTTAACTCAACTCTCATCACAGGTGTGAATTATTTTTTTTTTAGTTGTTAAACCAATTTTTTTTTATTTCTATTTTTAAACTATACTTCATGTTTTCGTCTATTTAAAAAAATTAAAAAAAAACAAAAAACATCGCTAAAAATAATCACCAGACTTTCGGCTAAAAGCATTGCGAACAATATATTGTAAATAACTTTAAAATTTATAATAAAAGTTTTATAATAAATGACCAATACTAAACATAAAATTGAATGTTATATATACCTACTAATTAGATAACCATTAACAAGAAAATCATATAAAATATAGCATCTCATATTAATAGGGAACTATTCTCTATCTTTAATACCAATAAAATTTAGCTTATTTTTTCTTTTTAGCAATATTATAATTATTATTTTTTCAATATAAACTCAATGCTTATTTCTTTGAGTATTTCAATTTAAAAAAGTAGAAATATATTATGACTATAAAACGTAAATCAAGATGGTGGTTTGAAGACAATGTATTTTTTATGATTAAATATTTTTAAGAACCAACCAAAGATTTTTAATTTTTTTTAATAAACAATAAATATAAAATTAATTGGATAGGTATATAATCAGTAGGTACTAATTTGATCTGTTGACTTCCTTAATTAAACAGACGTTCACTTGAATATATTTGAAAATTTTATCACTGCCCTTAAGCTATGTTGTAAAGTGAATGTCAAAAGAAAAAGTTCTTTCAACAAAAATTCTCCTAAAATAAACCTTCAGTATATGAAATTCGCGATTTTTAAAAAGAATAATTGATTCATTAAAAATGCAACAGGCACAACAGTCCTAATACAGAACACTGCGCTACAATAATGGTCTAGGTTATCGAAAATGCAATGCCATAACTATTGCATCGTTGTCACTATAATTCCTCATGTACAAAGGGTATACATGCACCAAGCATAGGTAAATCAAATATTGAAATAACATATACTCCACAATCATTGATTTACGAGTTATTAATATAATTAAATGGCTCATTGGTAGCGTTGAAAAATTAAAAATTATCAGGAAGGATTATTTCAGAAAAAAAATTAAACCAATAAGAAAGTCACTTAATTTCATGAATAATAATACATATTTCAGTATTTTTCATATATAATATATTTTACACAGATTCGCAACATACCAATTTTAAATTAATAGGACTCATAAATAATAATAAAAACAAATCAAAAACACTTTGAAGTTTAAAAATAATCATAATTGGTCTAATTTTAGGGTCGTGATTGTAAGCTAGGGGGCGCTGTTGGAATTCGGTCAGAGAGCAAAAGCGCTCGGTGCATTTCCTAGGACTCAATGCTGCCACCTTCTAAAAATAGTTTAGGTTGGCAGGATTGTTGCGGATACCGGCCGAGTCAGGGCTCTTCCGGAAACCGATGTCTGGAAGTATCAATGAATAATATTAAACTAAAATAATTCAACATTTATTTTTATTTATTTGTTTTGTTTTTTAAAAAGAGAAAAATAAACGAATATTATTATTACAATAATCCAAAAATACATAAATAAAAATTAACTTTTATAAATGTCGATAAGTATTTTAACTTTATTTATAAGTATGAAGTATTATAACTTTCTATAAGTATTTTAACTTTCAATTAAAGAAAAATAACTTAATTTTAAATTAACATTGTTTTTTTATATATACTTTTAAAAAATGATTTCATCAATGAAATGAAAATAAAGTATTAAAATTATTATTTATTCGCTAATTAGAAAATTATGACCTCTGTTATTGGGGGATGTTATTGGGTCGAAAAAAAAAAGAGCTATATCTATTAATGAATTAGTCAAATTTTACTTTATTAAATTGATGATTAATTTCGAATCATTCTAAACGGAAACTTTTAATTTGAATTAATTTTAAATAAGGTACACATAAAATTTTATATACAGAATAAAAAAAAATAAAAATTCAAGAACAGTCGACTCCGAAATATTTTCAAGATAATAATAAGACCATATTATGACGGGAAAATCAAATTAAAAAATAGTTCGATGATAGTAAAAATGTATATATGAAGGATGAGTTGGATTGTGTCATTTTAAAACTATAATTATTTTATAAAGGACTATTAAAAAAAATACAAATGTATAATTTAATATTTATTTTTAATACGTAAAATATGTTTTGTTTTATTTGGAGTGGTTATATTATTGTTATTTATTTTTTTTTATAAGAGATTGTTTTTGTTTATTGGTTTTTAAATAAAGGAATTCGATTGTTTTGTTGGGAAAATATAAATGTGTTTTAAGATAATATTTTTTATTTTATTTATGTTGAAGGGGGCTTCGCAAAAATATCTTGCAAAAAAAAATCGCAAATTTTATGAAAAATATATATTTTTTTTGGGTAATTAATAAAAATAATAATTAAAGACTATACGTAAAATAATAATAATATTAATGATATATATGCCTTTACCTACATTAGATGGTTGGTTGTCTTGGTAAAGCCTGGCTTGCATGTTCCGCCGGACGGCACTCACTCTAGCACACACTCCGCGGGACGACTAAGGACAAAGTAGGCCAAAGACTGGGCCCCCCCTGCCACTTTCACCTAGCTCCCCTCCTAGCCCTCCGCACTTCCTCCTGCAGCGGTTACCCAACCCGCGGTCGTCGGCCGCGATCACTCCTTCCCCGACAGTCGCGAAAGAGAGTACTGCTCCACGGCAAGGCATCAGCTCTTCTTGAAGGGGCCGAGGAAGAACGGCGAAAGAATGCGGAAAATCGGTTCGCAAAAAGCAAGAACTTGAAGGCCTATTTTTATTTTTTATTATCATGTATCCATTCATCAAAATCTAAATATAGTATATAAAAGTATACATTTTACATATAGACGAGAATAATATGAACATATTGTGATGTGAAACAAGAAAAGATGATTATTTCTTTTACATTAAAAAGAGTTCGAGACTTTAATGGAACCGTTGCATTCGTGTATTAGTAAGTACACACGACATAGACCTTTCTGGATTGTTCCATTTCGGACTAAATATAGGAAGCGATGGACTAGGGGGTTCTAAGTCTTGCCTTGAAAACCGAAGCATAAGGTTACTTTTAGTTTGCAATATTACTAATTTGAGTTCTAATTATTTGTTTGACATTTTTGTATGAAAATTTTAACTTAATACAATTATTTAAACCCACATTGGGGTTAAAATGCAAAACAAATTGCATAGCATTTACAAGTGAAAAATAAAGGGATATGTTAGAAATTCCGATCATAAAACTAACATGTTCAAAATTAAAGAAAAAAATATATATGGTCCTTCTTCTCTTCCCTATCTGCTGTATGTTCACGTTTCCATTGATAGAAATCTAAATGAACTCTATTAAAGAAAACATTTTACGCATATTATACGCATATAAAACGTGAATAACATCAACTAATTGAATATAATCAAATGGATAGCTTATATTAGAGAAATATAGTAAAAAATAATTGGATTTTTTTAGATATTCCTAGCATAAACCTATTATTTTCACAATTAAAGAAAACACAAATATGGTCTTCTGCTGTTCAACATATCTGATGTATGTTGAACTTACACTTCTTGGGTCATAAGATTTATTGCTTTATTGAAGACAATCCCCATTTTATTTTATCACGCCTTAACTCTCTTAGTCAACGTTTCAGGCCCTCTTTACTGATCTGCGGACATACGCTTCATCAGATTCGCAAAAACTAAGAACTTGAAGGTTTTTTTTTATCACTTATACATTGTTAAAAATCTAAATAAACTCTATTTAAGAACACATTAAGGATAAATGTGAATAACATAAACATATAAAGCTAATTGGATAGCATGCATTAGAAATTCTGATCATAAAACAATCGTATTCACAATTAAAGAAAAAACTATATGGTTGAACTTAATTTTCTTGGGTTATAATAAATTGTTTTCATTGAAGATAATCACCATGTTACAATATCATGCCTTAACTCACTTAGTCAACGTTTTTTCACTAAGTGTTAAATGTAAATTAGCAATACCTACGATAACAACTTGGCCATAACGACAGATCGTATCTATTTTGTACATACATAGTTTTAAAATATTCATTCGTAAAGGATATTCCGGAAAAGTACAGACAAAAGAACATTCCAGCTATTCTACATCAAATTTTCAAAATCAAAATGTTCCTATAAAGATGTACTTTCTCCCTCCAGTTTCGCTTAAAATCGTTTGTATGTTTTTTTTCTAAATTCAACATCTCATCCAAAACATACTATATAAAGATTTGGAATTATGATCATAAAACTACCATACTAACAAATAAAGCTAAAAAAAAACCTTTGAGTCCTATCGATCGGACAAGTGTGATTCATAGTTATTCCTCAAATTCTTATTTATTCATTCGTTCCTCTAATTGCTTTTTCTCTCTCACAGCGCCTCCCATACATTTTTCCATTTTCAGATCATGCCTATCTCTATCAATATGAAACAATTATTGATAAAATAGAAATACATATATAACGAAAACTTAATAATGTTAATTATACAAAAATTATTATACAAAAAAGAGTCAAAAGTCTACAACGTTATTAAAAAAAAAATATTTTTTTTTCCATTTTAAAACAAAAAATTGTAATAAAAAAATTTATATCTTACGAATTAAAAAAAATCTATCTTTCTACTTACATTTAATACGAAAGCCACTCCAACTTACCTGTAAAATAATGATATGAATGAATAATAATTATTAATTATAGTTCTATTGTTTCAATGAAATATTGTTATTGATCAATGTCATTGAAATATCTTAAACTAAATTGACATAAGTGTACGTAAACTATGTGCCACTGAATCTATCGTTCATTCTATTAAGATATATTGTTATTGTTTTTCTTTTGCTTGTATTTTCCAAATTCAATTTTTGCTGATATTTCTTATAAGGTGTACTATATACACTTACTAACAAAAGTCTCTGCACACCCTCAAGCTTTTTTTTTATTTTACCTAAAGATACCTTATGAGCCAGATATGGGCAACGAAACTCACATATTTTTTACATAATTTAATCTATTTTAATGACCAACAATTACATTTAATATAATTTATTTAACTTATAATTTATGAGGAAAATTACATAAAATGTCAAAATATTGATGCGCCAAAAGTCTCTGCACGCAGTGGAATTAGCCAAGATACTGATATATATACAGTTTGCACATTATCCCATTCATCCTCCGGCTAATCCTAACTTGCCAGTGTTAATTTGGGCCCAAACAGTTAAGAGTGTCATAAAAAATGGAGGTTCTAACACCGATTCCTGACCAAATTGTAAATTTAAGGAAACTCATATAACTCATACAGGTAAATAGGACAAATCGTCAACAGGGGCTATAATACGGTAAGGTATGTTCTAAAACGGTATGAAAAACTGGGTACAATGGAAAGTAGATACCGCTCTGGCCGCCCCCCGTACTCCAAGCTCACCACAAGAGGGCTATCATAAGGACTTTGGCTGAAGAACCCCACACGAGTGCTCTAAATTTAGCAGGTATGGTGTAAGAAAATTACAAGATTGGGGTATCTGCACAAACGATTAGAAGAACCCTAAAGAAAGCTGGCTATAATGTGCATAAGCCTAGGTGTAAGCCATTCATTAGTAAACGAACCGGATATTGAAACTGCAGGTTGCAAAGGAACATGTAAACAAGCCCTTATAGTTCTGGGAACGTGTTTTATTTATTGACGAGAGTAAATTTAACATTCATGGATCAAATGGAAGGGGGGAAGTTTTGAGAAAACCTAACAAAGAGCCCCTGGAAAAAAACATAGTTGGTATTGTGAAAGATGGTGGAAGGAGTGTTTTGGTTTGGGGGTGTATGTGTGCTGCTGGAGTTGGTAATTTGAAATTTATCGACGGTATAATGGATCAACACGTTTATATAAATATTTTGAGGAGTAATTAACCGGAAAGTTTAATGAAGTTTGATCTCCAGGAAAAATTCATTTTTAAACAAGATAACGACAGCGCGGAAAGTTCAAGAATAGTTGCTCTACAATGCTCCACCGCAACTTAAAACACCTCCCTAATCTCCTAATCTTAATCCAATACAACATCTGTGGGATCAACTAGGCCGTCAGAAAGTAAAAATTAAAATAAAGAACAAAGACCACATAAAAAGATTGCTAAAGGAATTGTGGGGTAAAATTACTCCAGAAACTACAAAAAACTAGTTCACACCATGCCAAATAGATTATGAGAAGTATAAGAAATAAGGTAGGAACGACTACCTATTAAAGTTGATTTGGTATCAATAATTAAGCTTCAAGTTGAAGAAAAATGGTGTGTGCAGAGACTTTTGGCGCATCAATATTCTGACATTTTATGTAATTTTCCTCATAAATTATAAGTTAAATAAATTTGATTATTGTTAATTAAAATAGATTAAATTATGTAAAACATGTGTGAGTTTCATTGCCAATATCTGCCTCGTAACCTATCTTTAGGTAAAATAAAAAAAAACTGGAGGGTGTGCAGAGACTTTTGTTAGTAAGTGTATACTGTAGCAGCGATATGCTTTGTATTATTTTTTTAATGGTAGTTCTTAAGGATCAAGAAATAGTTTTTGGCAAGAAAATAACTTTTAGCAAATAATATATAGGACATTGATCGATCATATCATTGATATGGTAGTTTAATAATAATTTATTAAAATATGTACATTTATTGTTTTATATAAATTAATAATAATAATATTAAATGAATATTATTATAATTATTAAATTATAATTATAAATTTAGTGATAATTTAGTTTAAAGTATGATTATAACAATTTATGATCAAGAATTGTAATAATTATAATATCTTAGATAATTGTATTAAATAAATTAAAGAAATAAAATAAATCAGCAGAATATTCCTTTTCATTTGTACTTTATTTATTTATTATAAAACGTAATTTAAATTTTCTTATTCAAACATTTAGGAACCAGAGCGATTCACACTTCTTCAGTTATAAATAACTGTTTGTTTGGGGGAAAAGACGGATAAAATGTTGTAAATGACCAATAAATATGTGATATTGTGCCCAATTAAGACACAAAAATTAAATATATCAAGAGTCTTGGAGTTCAATCGTTCCAAAAAATGATCTAATTTTTCGAATATATATGTACGTACATAGATTTCATTTTTGAATCATTTTTAAAGTATTTATTAATGTTTAATTTGTCTTAGTGAAGGACAGTGGTAATGTAGATCACTAATTATATGCATACAAAATTCGCAAAAATTATAATTAAATAATAAAAAATAATAATAAAAAATATGAAATTAATAAAATAAAATAAAACAAAGGTATACAATATTTAAAATCAGGCTGGGGAACCCCGAGTTTCTCAGCCCCTCCACGGTTAGAAGATAGATCGGGACTACAGGAGATCCCTACGCTTCGCTCTCAGCATCTCAGGTGTCATGCCAGTGAAGGCTGAGCGAATGTGCTACTCATTCCATAAAAATATTATTATTTTTATGAATTTATGAAGCATTATTAGTAGTTGATTAATTTAAAAACACAGTTAAGTAAAGGGAACAAAAGTGAAGCTTAATGGATCTAAACTGCAACAGATAAAAAAAACCAAAAGTTCAAGAACAAGGAAGGCCACATTCCACCACATTTTTGCACCGGGCGAGCAGGAGAATGTGCCACGGCTAGCGTTAAAATTAGAAGTGACGTCATTATGATGACATCACCTACACTCCTGTATTTAGTGGCGGACAGCTGCTGCCACCGCTACGATATCTTGCTCTAATCACAGTGTACACGATACGGTCTCAATCTTTTCCTTATATATTTTAGCATCATTATCTCGCCTTTATCAATATGTCATAATTATATACAACATTGTAGAATTATAGGAATTAAAATATATATTATTTTTAAGCATTTAATTATTTACTAACAAATGCTGTTATTTATTTCTAAGCATATAATTATATAATACTTTAAGAGTCACCTCTGTCTTCTAAGTACAGTAGTCTCTCGCTAATCCGAACCTCGATAGTCCGAATTCTCCAGTAATCCGAACAGCCGCCCAGGGGTTTTTTCCTTCTCTCATTTTATCAAAATTTATTTTTTAATTAATTTAATCCCTGAAAAAACGATGGTACACCATAAAGAATCATGTGCTCCCGGTCGAAAAATTTCTAAAGAACGATTAACCTTCATGCCATGTGCAAATGCAACAGGAACACACAAACTTAGATTATTGGCTATTGGAAAGTCTGAAAATCCTCGAGCTTTTGAAAACGTAACACTCCCTCTTCTTTACAAAAATTAAGAAAAGGGGTGGATGAATATTGAGATTTTCAAAGACTGGTTCCACAATGAATTTGTACCATCTGTTAAAAGGCATCTTGAAACAATTGGTCTTGAAAAAAAAGCTCTTCTGCTCATCGATAATTGTCCTGGACATCCCGATGAAAACGAATTAGTGAGCGTCGACGGAAAATAGCAGCTATGTTTTTACCTCCAAACTGTACTGCCTTATTGCAACCAATGGACCAACACGTTATTCAGCATGTGAAACTGCATTAGAGGAAATACCTCCACTCGCATATTGTGTCTCAGGAAGGTGATATACCATCAATATTAAAAGAAATTAATCTTAAAGACGTAGTGTTCAACTTAGTAGCAGCTTGGGATTCCGTACAACCAAACCTTATTAGAGCATCTTGGAACAAACTGTTGGGGAAAAGAGACACGGAGGATATTTCAACTGGGTCTAACCTTGTTTTAATATCAAAACTTTTAAAGACTGTCAATCCAGAAGTTGAAATCGAAGAACACGAAGTGAATGATTGGATTCAGGAGAGTGAAGAAAATGAGGTAGCACTAAAAACAGATGATGAAATTGTAAGCTCCGTTCAGAAGCCATCGGAAACTGAAGATGAGGGACCGTCAACTGTGGTCCACATTGTGAAGCATGAAGATGCAGTAAAAAATTTCAACTACTGCATTGATTGGGCCATCGAAAACAACGTACCGTGGCAACAAGTTTTATTACTTCGTCATCTTCGAGATGAAGCACTCCGAAATAGTTTAGAAAAATCGCAACAAAGAAAAATAACTGATTTCTTTAAAAAATAATTTGTTAACATAAGTAAAAATATTTTAATATGTATATATGTATATTTTGTGTTCTAATAAAATAAAATTTACATGAATTTTTTTTTCCCTACTTTCCCTCTGTAATCCGAATTTTTCGGTAATCCGAACACCCCCTGTACACTATTAGTTCAAATTAGCGAGAGACTATTGTATTGTAAAAATCATCATTCATATCCAAAACTACAGATCCGACTTCGATTAAAATTTAAAAGTCCGGAGGCTAAGATGAACGTGTATATTTGATAGAAATAAGTTAATATTTGACAGAAGATAAAGGAAGTCAATGTATAATGCGTTGTCTAAGGTTAATGTAGGGACATACTGGCTAGATCTTGAAGGTAAACTGCATTGCACTGTGGGCAGACATGTTTTTGAAAAATATTATGTTTATGAACGTAAATATATGTTAACGTATATAGTTCAAAACTGAAACAAAAATCAATTTCAGTTTTCGTGGTTCAGTATAGATTGGTTTTATTCAGTGTTGAATTTATACTTAGGGGAATTTGATGTAAGTTTGTTCTAATCATTTGAGTTCGTATATCTCAAAATATTGATTTTTGGGTTGCTACAGTTTTGAACTTTAAAAACAACAAAAATAAAGTCTCGAATTATATCTCCCTTCAGAGATACACGATGAAATAAATAATATATGAAATAATGAATAGGATTATTTTTTAAAAAACATTAAAATGACAAAATATTGTCCACCTCCCTAGTTCCCTATATGTGCGTTTGATACCCGAAAAAATAAATACATTCATATTTTTCTGTTTCTTACACAGGCATAGGGAATAGAATTTCAGAGTTCTGTAAAAATTGTAAAAACTGTAAAATAATGAAAGAACTGCCAATGATTAACATAATAATTTCCAACATATTCAACAGGCCCCAAGATTAGTTATGTTATTTACCCACGATTAGCGGTAAGAGCGCTGCAACGGAGATGCAGAGGACCTCGGTTCGATTCCCGGCCGTGGTCGTTCCTCGTCTAATGTTTGAAGCTTATAAATTAATTGTCTAAGAATTAAAAATGATTAAATTTCAACATATCAAAATGAGTTTTAAATCTTATGTTTTGGGATTCACGTTACAATACGTACCTATAAAGTAAGATTTTGTCCAATGAACTAGGACGTTCTATCAAGGAAGCCACTTCTCTATTTCAACTAACGCAATTAAAGCAGGAAATGCCTACCATCAACGGGCCTCTTCGAGTTAAACATTCCATTGTTACCTCATGGCAAGGTTATCCGGTAAATAAATAGTGTAATATTGAAAAGCAATAATATTGTCCGATCGCTTCCGGCCAATATATTCAAGATAGTAATGCGCGAAGGGAAATCTAAAAACAAACACAAGAACACTCTTAACATGGCCTAAAGGACATAAAGGAGGCGCAGATGCTGCAATAGTTGAATGATGCGCACCCACGCACCCACAAGAAAGGGTGACGCAAAGAATTAACACTTGCCATCTGCTATATGTTTATTTCAGAAATGACAAATTCAAATGAAGAAAATTAATCATTGATGAGTAAATCATAATAATACGATCCAATTAGACCATATCGAGAGCAAAAAATAAATAAAAAGAAGAAAATTGAAAAACAGGTCACATTGATTGAATTTAATAAAAACTGGATGATATTTAATTATCCGTATATTTAAAAAGGCAAATACTAGTTAACGTTGGTGATCAAAACGTCTACAAACTGCTAACAAATATTTTATTTGTTGCCTAACTTTAAGCCAAACCATGGGCATTTTTTTTATGGATCCTTTTCTATAGAACTAAAGAAGCATTTGTTACTATTTGTAGATCTCTTCACCGCCAACTAGGACCAATTTTTATTTTACTGAGTGGTATACATCAATACCCACCCACACATTGGGCAATAACATGGTTGGTGGTCAACTATGTTATTGCTCTGCTTGTACATTTGCACATATTTATTCTAAAAAATTCTTATACAAAAATATTGAAAGCCAACTCGCAGAAGCCTTAAAGAAAATCTTGTTTTCAGCTTTAAAGAAAAACAAAAAAAGTTGGATGTCAAGACCATGCGATACAAATAAACGGAAAAATCCTGTTCCTAAAATAGTAAATATCGGCATTATTTCATCTTATGAACATGAATATTTACTTCTTGTACCGATCGGATTTGGGACATGGATGCCGATGTATAGTTAAACATGTGATTCAATGATCGCACCCTCGAAACTAGGAAACCAAGACATAAACATTACAGTACATTAAGATAAAACCAACATTGAATTAATTTATTGACATTTGTTGTAGTTAATTTGTCATTTTTATATATATTTGATATACTCGAATACATATCAACGAGTGGGCAAGGATTGTATCGGAGGCCACGGTCCTATAAGGGCTGTAGAGCCATTGTAATAATACTAATATATACATTTGAAAATATTTGTTTCCAAAACTAACACTAGCAGTGGAATATCAACACATTTTGAGTAGTATTGGTATTGCATTTATAAAGAAGAGAGTATTGGCGGATTTGTAAGATTAAATGAAACACCAGAAATACTTTTCTCTTCTATAGGTTATTTGGAGTTAAGTTAGACTTGCATGGTGCGATATATTGAATATTATTTTCTTTAGTAAATTTAGAATACAAGTAGTTCCGAAATCTCGGTACTAATTGAAACAGAAAAATACCTTACTACATCTTTCTTTTCTGACCAACCACCCTACCCACTACCTGTACCTCAACAAAAAAAAGAAAAAAGAAACTCATTGTTTTTAGTTTCAGTAAAGAAGTACCGTTCTTGTTCAAAGGCTATACAAAGGAAGAATTTGGGAAACTTACATACTTGGTTCATTTAATTAATTATCTCAGAAAGAAATGAAGTCTTTAGTGGAAGAATTCTTTAACCCACTTCTATACAATTCAGAATCTAATAACCTAACAACACTTTCTTGAAATAATTAAAAACTCATAAATCCAGATACTTCGCTCTAAGAAAAAGTTCATCTTAATTATTGACCTATCAGATGTTGATATTTTAATATATTCATATTGATTTTGATAACGTTGATATAAAATATTAATAAAAAGAGTCCAAGGCTGACAAACAATAGATAATTAATTATATTATATAATACAATAGGTAATTACCTCCTAGAGCTCAATTCCAACCAAAAAAATGAGAAGTTCCATACTAAATAGGCATGTAACGTCTAATGTCATTGTGAGGTGTTTCAAATATCAGAGACATCTTTAAGATTTAATAAACACCAGATGGTTCGATATGAGTCATCCAGGAATTCGACAAAGGTTATATGCCCAATAATGGCCTTATAAGCAGATCTGACCGAGATGTTGATAATGCCAACGCAAAAGTAGTAGTGTACTATTAGCTAGATGGATTCCTAAGCCCAACTAAACTTTGTTTGACCTTCACGTCGTTGACATTTTTTTATTTTTTAATTAATTTGAAATATAGTGGGGGTGGGGATCATGTCGCTTCGGGCGCTGGGTTGTGCACTACTCCATTTCCATTCGTAATCCGATCCTTTACTTTTTCAAATGCAAATGGTCGAACAGAAAATGCCAGCCCGTGGAAGGTGAGAGGGTCTACTTTCAAAAGACGAACAGGGGGGAGGGGGGGAGCGCTATGATATGAATGTAGTAGGCGTGATGGTTCACTTTCGTTTCGGATTCGGCGTCCCCTCACCTAGCCATATTTTAACAAGAGCAACATTAATTTCTCCCCGTAGGCAGCTGATCCAAGCGATAGATCCAACTTTCTTTGTGTCTTTTCGAAAAATAATCACGTCCGTTATGGGCGGGCGGAGCATTCGAGACAGCGTCTGTTTGCTTTCTAATGCCTTCACGGCCCGGCTAAATATCACCCTATCGATCCTTTGACATTTAAACGAGTTTTAAAATTCGTAATTCGCAGCTGTTTGGAGGAAGTTATATTGCAACCGAAACGTTCGAGCTAACAATAAAAACACAAACTTTCCTTGATTGAAACAAACAAATTTACATTTTGGATTGTTGATAGGCGACCGTGTCTTATCCCCTTTTATAAACTTTTTTGTTATTTATTCATACCAAACTAGACAAGAAATTCGATTTTTTTTTTTTTAATTTCATGAAACTTCTTATTATAAGTAGGATTCGAGATCTGCAGATTCCTCCCAAATTAAAGGGATGCACCACCATTTTCGAGGTTCGAAAAGGTTGAGAAAATTAACTATGCAAACGTAAATCAAACGATGGGATATTTTTTGATAGTTTCTAAACTTCTGAATCCAATGAGACCATTCCCATAACGAGAGTCAAAAGTTCAAAATTTATAATGGATAGATTTATAATAGATTATAGGTGCGAAATCACATTTAACAGTACAGCTAATGACATGATAATTTATGTAAATATATAATCAGTAATTGAAGGGTATATGATTTTTATAGTAAATAGGGGTCAAATAACTTAGGGGTCAAGTAACGTGAAAGAAAAAAAAAACATATGATTGAAAAGAGTTTTAGACTTTCTGTTGGAACAATTAGTACATGTTCAAGACTGTTCGAGAATCTTATAAGCTTGTTGGGAACCATCTGGAATGTTCTAATTCAGACTAAAGGCGAAAAAATAGGCGAAATAAAGGGAGATGGACTGGAGAGTTAGTCTATTTCTGAACATCGAATGATATGATTAATTTTGTGTTACTGTGTCATTATAAATTGGTACTTTTTGTAACATTATTAATTATTTATGTTTTATTGTTCGTCTGATGTCGTGAATTGTTATTTTCGTTTAATAACAATTATTTAAACCCACAATAGTGTTACAATATATGTAAGTATATTTTAAAATCTCAAACTAAATCTGAGTAATATTTAGTAAAACAATCACAAAATCTACAAATAAATTCTTGTCTTGATAAGGTAACAGGTGGTCCCAAAGCGTTGGTCGTTGAATATATAAATAGCTACACAGGTAATATTTGCAGAGTTTTTTTAACGCAACTCCAGATTTAACTTTTTGCATATAAATATTTTAGAACAAGAATCCTTTTTTTTTTTTCTTATGAGTCCATTGTTTTACAGTTTGTTTGACGTCAATTTTCGCCACTTAAGCGAATCGGACGATGCGGCGTAGCACTAAATTTTGCCTCTCCAAGTATAATTAGGATGAGTATCTTTAACGAGTACCTGACATCGTACAGGATTGGGACCTCCATTTTACGTCCTATCCGTGGGATTGTTTACTTCCTTGACAAAATCCCAGAGCCACCGCGGAACTTGAACTCACTACATTTAGTGTTGTAGGTTGTTATGCTAACCACTACACCACAGATGACCTTGTATTGTTATTCATATTAAACATGTATTCATTTATACGCATTAATATTATAGTTGCTGACTTCCTATTTTCCTTTAGATTGATTATCTATATTTTGGAAATAAATGCTAAAAAGACATTTTATTTAAACTATAAATAAATTCCTTTTAAACCCTTTACAACTCTATTTATGACAGTTATAGGATTGCTGAAAACCTTAAACTTTAGCATTAATTATATGAAAATTGCAAAAAAGTTTAATTTCTGACAGAAAATGACTTATATTTGTAAGGCATCTTTAAGTATAGTAAACGTTTGTTTATTTGTTCCAAACAGAAGCACTTGAAATGCTAAAGTGTAACTGGGGATAAAAAATGCTCCCCCATCCCACTCAAAGTACCTTCTATGCAGTGTAGATGTCACTAAATTTCGTGGTAAATCCACAAAAAAAAATTAATAGTAGTACTTCATTTTTTTTTTTTTTTTTTATAACATTGCTTTAGTTCATACTGAAATAAAAATATTTGATATACTTGGTTCCCTTAATACAATTTAAATTAAAAATATATAATTTTTTTTATTTGAATTTCTCTTTGCTACAAGTGAGAGATATAGTAAGGCCAAAAATGAAAAATACAATGAAGTACTTTGTTTAACGTCACTTATGCACCTAAGGCTATTCGGACGATGCTAAAGGAGCTAAGTTAATAAATACTTTAACGAGTATCTAACATCGTACAGGCTTGGGACATCCATTTTACGTCCAATCTGAGGAACGGCATAGCCAAGGATTTTTTATTACCTTTAAAAAATCCTAGGGTCACCCCGGGACCTTCAGTGTCGTAGGTTGCTATGCTAACCAGTACACTACAGGTGACCCCGCAATGAATCAGTTTTTTAATCTTTAGAGATACCCCTTCACCCTTATATACAAAATTACTATTTTCGGGATTTTAAAATAAGCTATGAGAATAATCACACAAAGTGGAATATGATGGAATAAACAGTATATCAATTACTTGAATATTATGTAGAATGGATGCAATAATGTCTATAACGTAAAGCAACCACGCAAAACTTGCAAAGTTGCTTTAGATAAAAAAATATTGTTAAATGCTAGGTAAGGGATTATGTGAGAGGGGGCGGGTTTAAGATGCCAGCAAGAACAAAACAGGAAGATAAAATCGTATACAAAATGTTAAAAGTCAAAGAGCGGAGAAGGGCTCAGCAGAACAGGAATATAAAAAGTGAAATGGAATAAATAATGAAGGAAGGAGGTGGGAAAAAAAGGGAGGCAAAAAAAGCCGAGTCATGAGCTTAAACACTGCTTTCTTGTAGCATCGTTTTCCTTCTATTTACGAATGAAAAAAACAGATGAAAAACCGTAAAAAAAAAAACTATTTTTATTTAAGTAGTATGTAGATCGTTAAAAGTATTGTTCATAGTACAGCCACCAAGACGATCTCATAAAATATATTTATGGTATAATTACAAGGAGCTTTCGGCGTCCAGCGCCATATTCATCTAGAAATGTAATCTATATATACGTTGTTCATTACATTTCTAGATGAAAATGGCGCTGGACGCCGAAAGCTCCTTGTAATTATACCAATAAATATATTTTATGAGATCGTCTTGGTGGGTGTACTATGAACAACTATTTTATTTTAATATACAAGTATGTCATCCCAATAAATAAGTGATTAAATCGAATTTAGTCCAAAATGAGTTAAAAAGAATCATAGAGGCTATTTCTGCGTAGTGAAAAAGTACATAAATCAGGCGTCTATCTGGAATTTAGTTATAATAATTTGCGTTAAATCTGTTGTAATGTTGGTGAACAATTAATCAACTCTAATATCTCAGTACTGATGAAATATATTAAGTTGACTTGTTACTCGGAACTAGGAGCCAATATTTTGGTGTTTTTGACGAAATTTCAACGTTTGATAATGAAACCCTTTAATTTTTCACCCCAATACAAATTTTGAAAGGCGTGTCGTGAAAAGTAAGGAAATTTGGCTTAATCTCAAACTGTTTGAACTTCTTTTAATATTGTTCCGTTTAACGAATCGCTGCTGTGCTTCTCAAAATCTTTGTTTTCTTTCATGCAGTATTCCACCTTACTTTCACATAATTTCTCAAAATAGTCACCTTAAGTTTCTTTCACCTGCTTTTGGCCATTTAATATTTTCCAATATATTTTTTCTTAAATTATTTTTATATTTAATTTTATTTTTTTTGTGCTTATGACCATATCAATTACTTCCCTTTGAATTAGTTATAACTCCATCATGGATTTTTCTAAATTAAACAAAGCAGAATGTTTTTTTCATGAAACCATATGATAGGAACTATTTATGAAAAAAAAAAAAATTTCGTTGTCCAGAAATGACCGGAAGTATAACTTTTTGACCATTCGATCTACTTCTTATCTTGTAAAGAGCAATATTTATCTGCACCAACCAGTTGAGCGCGAGGGACATATTTGGATTAGCACAGCCACCTGAATAATGGACAAGAGGAGACGAGAATCTCCCTTTAACAGTTTGACAGGTCCTCTACTTGAACTGGGAGTAATTTTTTATTGAAAATTCTAAATTTCATGAAATGGGTTTTTGCCAGTTTTTTTAGTCAAATACCCTTCTGTGAAAATATTACAGCAAATTAGTCGAAAACTATTGATTAGATACCCTGACTGACTACAGAGTAACGATACTGTAGCACTTATGTGAGTTAAACAATTTTTATTCAGAGAAAAATAATAATTTACAATGCCACACAAACTAGGAAACCACAAATAATTAAACAGGTTACAAAAATTATCACTTTGTACCACAAAAATAACCATATGATTCGATGTTCTGCTGTCCATCGCTCCTTATATTTAATCTGAAGAAAAATGTCAGTAAGGTTCTAGGCCAGAGTAGTTGTACTTGAACATCGTAGTCACAAACATGTACTAGAGCTGTTTGTTAAAACAACAAGTCTAGAATCATGTTAGATCATATGTTTTGTGTTTTGTTTCACGTTACAATACTATAAAAACCAAAGTAACACAAAGGGGATCAGGAAGAAGAGCAAAAAAACACAAATATGTGATATCTGTGTCAGAAGTCTCATTTCAACACTGTAGAAATACCATCACTTCAGGTTAATTAAAAAAATAAAAGTTTAATTCATATCGCAAATTTAATGTCGCCTGCTCAAATTAGGGATTTGAGCATAAGGGATTGAGAGCATAAATTTTGGGATTTGATTAACACGTGAATGAATTCTAATAGTAAAAATAAACAAGGCATGCTTAAAGAGCCGTTCCAGGCCAATTCCTGAACAGTCTTCTATATTCAGACAGCGTGTTGCTCGCAAATGAAAATTTTCCGATCCATTGAAAGACAAAAAAAAAAAAAAAAAAAAGAAGAATTGTGTAGAGAAGAGTTGAAGGGAAAGTATACTTCATGTTCGGACATAACAGCCAAGGTTTTGTTCCCGAGACAATGGGAAATTAGAACAGTTTGGAGGCCCCTCAACATTAAAACAAATAGCTAGGTGCAAATAGGTGAAAGCCTGCCACTGTACAGCTAAGAATATTTTACATCTTTTTGGTATTCCATATCGGATTTGGTCGATATGTTGGTTGCAATTAGTTTTATTTATATTCTGCGAATATATTCTTTCATAATAAATAGGAAAGAATAATTTATTATTGAGAAAGTAGTTAAACAATTTTGAAAGATAGTATAGCTTCATAGAACCTTAATGACATAGACCTATGATTATCTCGTAAAAAAACAATATCACTATTTTTAGTTCGAGTTTCGATTTTTTTTTATCTTAGACCTAAAGGATACATATAATAAGGCTGCGGTTACAGTTGATGCCTGTTACAAAGGGTTATGGCAATATTCGTTTTTAAAGTCTAATATAAAAATGATACCTTGAATCAGAAATTCATATTTTCATTTATTTAAGAAAAAAAAGTCGAAATTTCATTTCCATTCAATATTCCCGAAATTCCATATTATCCGTATGCATTGTTCGCATATGTACATATGCAAACGAAGGGCTAAGAACATGAAATTTAATTTTTAAGTATTAAATCAACTTTTATGTACTTTGTAAATTGTGAGTTGGTCCTCCATATTTAAATTAACATATCTCTATAAGGAAAAAAAAATTAATGAGACATGTGATATTTTATTTTTCAAGTGTGCTGCTACATGGTAGACAACTACGGTACCAGCTGAACTGTACCATTAACAAAAGAAATATGTTGCAGGGAGCAGATTCCAATGAACAACTCTATTCTGACTGTCACTTTGCCTCCGCTGCTTATAATTCAATTAAATTTAGACAGAAATAGTTAAAGGAGATAATAGTTGATAACTTCCACCCTAAAACGAAAATGGAGCTCTTGCAGAAAAACAATTGTCATTTTAATGTGTATTGTCTAAATGTTTTAATCTACATCATTTTAATCAAAATGGATATTTCTTGCACCAGCTTTATTACTTTCACTTACCTATATATGAAATATATAGTAAGTGGAAGTATTGCGATCGTGAAAATTTTCGACTTCCGGTTTTCAACGGAAATACACGTTTTGGGGTCCCCTGAGTCAAAATAACCAAGTCCCGCGAAATGGTCTGTGTGTGTGTGTGTGTGTGTGTGTGTGTGTGTGTGTGTGTGTGTGTGTGTGTGTGTGTGTGTGTGTGTGTGTGTGTGTGTGTGTGTGTGTGTGTGTGTGTGTGTGTGTGTGTGTGTGTGTGTGTGTGAACAGACTAGCTCAAAAACTATAAACCGTGCGAACCTGAAATTGGGTATTTAGAGTATGTATAAGCCCACGATGTGACAGCAAAAATTTCATCAAATTTTCTCAAAGGGAGGGGGTACTTTATTGAATAACTTTTTACGTTTTTTTCGATTTTCTCAAAAACGGCTCTAACGATTTTGATTAAACTGAGTATTTGATCTATTTATATGCCTGAAATATGACTAAAAATTTCGTCAAAATTGATCAACCGGAGGGGGAACTTTACTTAGTAAATTTTGTATCATTTTCACATGTTTTTTTTTATTTACTCAAAAACGGTTTTAACGATTTTGATAAAACTTGGTATTTGATGTATTTATATGCCAAAGATGTGATAACCAACATTTCATCACAATTGATCAACCGGAGGGGGGACTTTACTTAATAAATTTTGTATCATTTTCACGTGTTTTTTTTATTTACTCAAAAACGGTTTTAACGATTTTGATAAAACTTGGTATTTGATGTATTTATATGCCAAAGATGTGATAACCAACATTTCATCACAATTGATCAACCGGAGGGGGGACTTTACTTAATAAATTTTGTATCATTTTCACGTGTTTTTTTTATTTACTCAAAAACGGTTTTAACGATTTTGATCAAACTTGGTATTTGATGTATATATAAGCCCGAGATATGACTGTAAAAATTTCATCAAAATTGATCTACGGGAGGGGGGACTTTACTTAAAAAATTTTGTATCATTTTCACGGTTTTTTTTTTTATTTACTCAAAAACGGCTTTAACGATTAACAAAAATAAGATATGAATGTAGAAAAATGTGTGACTTTGGGAAATGATATTTAGCAAAACACGTCAATTTCTAATCTAAGTAAGTTGGTAAGTGAAAGTTGTGTGTTGCGCGCACGCACCAGATTTTTTTTATTGTTAATGATGTGCGCTTATTTCTTAATGTTTTTTAGATCGACCTTAAATTTTAATTTTTTTATATACAAATCATTTTATAAATTAAACGTATCTAAGTGATTTCAAATATAAACTCGTGTATATATATATAACCTTTTTATATTTTATTTGGAATTATAGAACTTTGGCTATACTATCTCTGCTTATTTTGAGCGAAGAATTCCGAATTTGCATTCAAGTATCTTTATTGTTTCTTTTTATCCAATTCTACGTTTTATAAATGGATAGTAGTGAGGTCTCTTGCGTGTTAAGGAGCCCATTGTTTCTTAGAAGCTCACTGTTTGAACTGAAATTCGAACTAAATATCTAGATATTTTTTGGAAGAGACAAGAGGAAGGATGGGAGGACGTTGAGTTGGAAGAAGGGCCAAAGCTGTGGGCAAAAGCTAAATCGAGAAGAGCAGAAGGAGTTGGCCCAGTTAGCTCCCTGGAACTCTAACTATAGAACTCTAGCCTGTCAACACTTCGCATATCTGAGAGTCTCTCCTATCATCTAGAGTAGTAAACACATATCAGATATAGATAGAACAATAAGGAATAAGAGCAGTAGGTTTGATTGACTATAAATATATATATATGTATAATACAGTAGAACCTAGATCTATAATATTCGGGTTTCGATTAACCAGATCCTTTATTAACCGGGGATTTTTCTATGTATTTATTTTATTTCAATTTACCAGCTTTTGTGAGAGGATGATGAAGTAAATTTATTTTGAGAAATAATAGATCAGCATCATTTTGGAAAAGTAATTAAGAACTTCCGGAGTTAATACTTAAAAAGAATTAAGTTCTACGAAAAACTTCTCCAAATGTTTTAGGGTATACAAGGATGTATAGAGAATTTTTTGAATTTTTAAAACTGACAAACAGTGAAATGCTTTTCAAAAATGACGTAGCAACATGGGAACCAACCCAAAGTAGTTTAAAAATAGGAGCAGAAAGTTCAATATTCTATATCGTTGCCTAATAATGATCTTAGTCAGATATTTTTTGTTTAGTAAATAATATATTTACTTTGAAAATTATTAGACATTGAATTTATTTCATAATAAATAGAAATGATTAAATACTGCGCAAATATAGTAATGTTTCAATTTCATGATGAATGGTTGTTATAGAATCAAAAAAGTCTATAATGCTAACGAATAAATAAGATTAATATATTAATTGTTAACGCATCGACAAAAAATGAAAGACATTTCACCTGAATAAAGATGTGCTGAAAGATGATGGAAATGAAAACCCAAGTGTTTCAACAATAGGGTTTGAATGGAATTAATATTTCATTTTCGTTATGGTTGTTACTTTCATTTACCTATATATGAAATATATAGTAAGTGGAAGTATTGCGATCGTGAAAAAAATCGACTTCCGGTTTTCAACGGAAATACACGTTTTGGGGTCCCCTGAGTCGAAATGACCAAGTCCCGCGAAATGGTCTGTGTGTGTGTGTGTGTGTGTGTGTGTGTGTGTGTGTGTGTGTGTGTGTGTGTGTGTATGTGAACAGACTAGCTCAAAAACTATAAACCATGCGATTCTGAAATTGGGTATTTAGTGTAGGTATATGCCCGCGATGTGACAGCATAAATTTCATCAAAATTACTTAAAGGGAGGGGGTACTTTACTTAATAACTTTTTAGGTTTTTTTCGATTTTCTCAAAAACGGCTCTAACGATTTTGATTAAACTGAGTATTTCATCTATTTATATGCCCGAGATATGACTGTAAAAATTTCATCAAAATTGATTAACCGGAGGGGGGACTTTACTAAATAAATTTTGTAACATTTTCACGTGTTTTTTTTTATTTACTCAAAAACGGCTTTTTCGATTGTGACCAAACTGGGTATTTGATGTATGTATATGCCAAATATGTGATAGCCAACATTTCATCAAAATTGATCAACCGAAGGGGGGACTTTACTTAATAAATTTTGTATCATTTTCACGGGGTTTTTTATTTACTCAAAAACGGCTTTAACGATTAATAAAAATAAGATTTGAATGTAGAAAAATGTGTGACTTTGGGAAATGATATTTAACAAAACACGTCAATTTCTTACCTAAGTAAGTTGGTAAGTGAAAGTTGTGTGTTGCGCGCACGCACCAGATTTTTTTTTCTAGAATTCAATTTACTCACTAAATCATTTTGATATTTATTAATTATTTCAGTTAATAAAGATATAAAAAAAATTTGTTTATATTGCCAATATACTTGTTTATATGAGTCCTACATAGTGCCTATCCATGTATAAGGTAAATAGGATAAGAATTTTTAATGAATAACTGAAATCGCACAGGCTCGGGACACTATTTTACGTCCCATTCGAAGAACGGTGTAGCTAAGGATTTTTTACTCACTTTAAAAAATCCTTGGGCAACCTGGCAGGATGCGAACCCATACCTTCTGTTGCTTGTCTACGTGTTTTAATTTTGGGACATACTTATAGTTTTATAGTTTCTTTGCTAGATGCTTGGAACCGAAGGGAAAACCGAACAACAAAATTTAGAATCAAATGCGTGGGCAAAGGATATGCGCAGTTGGACAGTTGACAATCTGTTTAAAACGCTTGTTAGAAACTAATACTATGGACTTATTATAACTTTTCTTTACCCAGCATTCAAACTCACGTTTTTATTTTGTGAATTTCTTTTAAAGACTTTTTCTTTCCCTAAACATTATGTAAACAGCAGTTTATATAGTCTAACTTCTCGATACAAGGAGGGAAAAATTAAGCTTTAATTAAAACTAGCACCTTTTACTTTGACGTTTCTATGGATACTTCCCTACGAAATGTTGATGTGAGTTTTTTACAATTGATAAGAGAAGACAATCACACTTTCCGTACTAGTGATGAAAATAATTATTGTTACGTACTTGAGAGACTGTCTTAATAAAAAGTATAATACTTTTTTAACGGTAAAAATAGAAAGATTCTATATATCTTCATTCAAACTATGTTAGAGATATTCAATAAAAAAAAAAAAAAAATTACAACTTATACTTTGTATTATTGGTGAAGAGAGGGACCACATTTTTTTTTTTTTTTAACGTTTACTTTGATCTAGAATTGTTTATATTTTGTGTGTTAACTTATCCAGAATGGTCTATAACGTTGTAATATATTTTCGTGTTTATATTCAAAGAAATCTTTGTTTGAACTATGACCTATTATTTCTAGGCACGTGTGTGCAATTATTTTGTGAAGTATAAAATACCAATCGTTCACACCTACGGAATAGTTACATAATAATAATAACAATAATAATAAGGATGAACATTAAATTACAAGCGGTGTTCTAAAAAATAAAAATTATTACTGCCGCCATCTGCATCTTGACAGACAGTTATAGGCTGGATACCGCTTTACATAATCGCCTTCAGCTGATCGGGTAAACAAGGAATTCTTGGGCTCAAGGCTGCTACGGAGAGTTGTACTACGTTAGGCTTCGACTTCTATACAACCTCCGATTGACTAGACCTATTTTATTTATCTCTGATGCAATGTTTATAAACATAAACAACAACTTTATATAACCGACTATATTTGGCTCCAGGCGAGTGAAGCTTGGTTAATTTCCATTTAGGTAAATTATAAATAAGTGTAGCTAATATTTATATAAATAAAGATGAATTTTTTTTTGTTTGTTTGTTCTTTATAGATATCCATACCGTTTGTCCTAAATTCTCCAAATTTCGCGCAGTGGTTCTTTCATATCAAGTGCGAACACCTCTCCTTATTAAAATAGCCAATACAACTTCAGCCGATCTCTGGGTATATTGTTTATTGTTATAAAGTCCGTTATGATCTCGCTTTACATTGGTTTTTTATGAAATCGACCGTAAAATGAAATTCCCCGGGTGAAATCGGGATATACAGCGAGTTCTGAATAAAACTCGAAAATAAAAAGACAACTCATCAATAATTAATAAAAATCTGTTAGAAAGAGGTATAAATGTTTTCTAATCTTTTATTACACGAGCAGACCCTATCACATGTTGCTATGGCTCGGTAGTTATTACGCGTTGAATTAATTATATCCTATTCTTTTTAATACAGTCAAATCAAAATTCACTGATAAAGATAAAAACGTTTCAGCTAATCTAAAAACCAACGGGATTTAAAATAGAAATTTAGGCAATTTTTAATTCTCTGTAAATAATTCAGAAGGGTTATGGTTTTTGTTTTTCATATCTCATATTTGCCTAAGGTAAGTATTGATGATCCATTCATTTAGCACTTACTGGATTATTTCAGCAGAGGCGAGATTGAATATAAACAACATACATTTAAACGGAACTTATACAGAATATAATTGCAATAGGGTTTAACACAGTCACAATAAAACGGTTGTAAAAATGTACTAATTATAGATATTAATAAAATTTATAATATAACATATGATGTTGATGATGAACCTGGTTATCAAAATCGATACCGGTTAACCTGTTTTTTGCTAAAATAGATAGATTCGATGTTTTCCCCACACGTGAAAAGGCGACACATTGCCCGTGAGAAAAACACCGATTTTCCTAGTCCTAGCCGGAGAAAATAGATTTGGCTACTGCATCATTACCCACTCTAAATATCAAAAGAAAATATATTGTTGGAAATTTATAGAACTTACAAATAATCACACTCAATTGTAGTATTATGATAAGCATTTAATTCGCGATAAAACAAATATTGGGGTCAATAATCGAGATAAAAACTATCCTATCTTTAAAGTTTGAAAAAACTACACACGATGAGCCAAATTTCATCAAAATTGGTTGAGTAGTTTCTGGTTTTTTCCCCCGAAAAACATCAGGACACGAGATTTATATATATATATATATATATATATATATATATATATATATATATATATATATATATGTATAAAGGTATTGTAAGGTGAAGCAAAACCATATCATTTTGTACGTTACATTGAAAAGAGTAATAGACTTTGTTGGAACAGTTACCTAACTTTTCTATTACATGTTCTAGATTGTTCGAGAATATTGTAAGTCCTTTAGAATGTTCTATTTCGGACTAATAAGGAGCGCCGGACTGGAGAGTTAGTCTTGCTCTGAAGATCGAATCATATGGTTAACTGTTTCTCGCTGTATTATTAAAAGTAGTTACTTTTTGAAACGTTATTAATAATTTGAATTTTTATTGTTTGTTAGGCATTGTGAATTATTATTTCCACGTTAGTATTACAATTTAATATAATAACGGACTTAGACGAAATTCTAAGCACCATTTTTATGATGGCTGAAAAATTGTCCTCGTTCCTTAAAGATAATTGATTTTTGCCAAATTTTAATTTTACCTCTAATTTTTTTTCGTTTTTCAAACCAGAAAAAAAATGTATAAAAGTTTCATATAAATCCATTGGCTACTTTTCGACTTTTAAGGAACAAACATAAGGCCTTGCATTTTTTATACATGATAAAGGAGAAAAAGAAAACGTGTGATTAAAAAAAACAAAAAACAAAGGTTGTAATTCTGTTAATGATTGTCCTTTTCCTGTGATTTCTTATTCATTATGTAGCAAAAAAAAAAAATTGTTTTTTCTTTATCATAGTTAGTACTTGTAAAAAATTTCCTGTGCTGTGGTAGAACTGTTATTAATCACTTACCGTATATGTACCATCAAAAATAGTTGAATGAATGAATTTATTTACTTTCGACACGATATATCATTACTTAATGGTAGGTACCTTTATTTTATTCCTTTTATTGGTTTAATATTGACTAGTTGTAAAGTATTTGGAATTTTAAAAAAAAACTAGATAAAAAAAATAATATACTGAACTAGACAATAAGAGAAACCCCAATATCAACCGTTTTCGAGAAAATGAATGGCAAAGTGTTAGACTTCGTCTGGGATACTTAGATGTGACATTACTTTCGATTAAGTTAAGCATGGTTTCAATAATGTTAGCTCACACTGAGTTCATTAATTCTGAATTGCTCGAACAATAAACTTACAGTGCAGGTAAATTATAAGTTTAAGTTGTTTTATGATGTTATATCTCGAGTTTCGGCAGCTGTTCTGACCCCAGTGTGGTCTGACCCACCTGTTCTGGCCCACAGGTGAACTTGGCAGGAGGGGATCAATATAGAAGCTCTGTCATTGACATTGACACTACGAAATTCCTCCTTTCCCCAATATCCGTACCATTGGAACCAACGAAGATCTTATTTCGAAAAAAATAAAATAAATAAAAGAAAATACGAAAATATGCTGTACAACACTCATTTCTGAGCTAAATATATCTATTTAAATGATCAAGGAAAGTATTAATTAATGGGTGTATTCAAAAATTGAATTCTCAACAGCATATTTCAACTGACTTTATAACCACTGAAACAGGGTTTTGAAATAGATAATTTTTTCTCCAAACATCATATGACAACATTATAATGGGTTTTAACAATTATTATTCAACGAACTTCACAATTACTGACAAATAAAAATAACAAGGTTACAAAAAGTATCAACTTGTAACGATACAGTAGCTCAAAAACAACCATATGATTCGATATTCAGAGCAAGACTAACTCTCCAGTTTATCGCTCCTTATATTTAGTCTGAATTAGAAAAGTCTAGAAGGTTCCCGACAAGTGTAGAAGATTCTCGAACAGCAACAAACTGGTAGTGGAACAGTTTGTGACTGTTCCAACAAGTCTAGAACTCTTTTCGATCACATGTTTTGTGTTTCAAGTTACAATATAATAATTATTATATTTGATTTTTAATTTAAAAATTATGCATGAAATATAAATAATTAAATGTAATGATCGAATTGGGGGGGGGGGGAAATGCTGATCAGAAAATAAAATTCTCTATATTTTATTTTAATCTTGGATATTTTAAACTAGATAGAGATCGCATATTTTTGGATGCATCCAATTTGATGGAAAATGTTGTGCACCTAAAACTTCCCTTTAATTTATGTAGCCTTTAAGGAATGTTTACGCAAAAGGGCGAATCCGGGGGGGGGGGGGGGGGGGAGGTCACAGGGGTCAGGATTACAAAATAAAAGTAAATAAAATGAATTAAGCTGCAAAGTTTCAATCCAATGAGAAAAGTTTTAGTAATTTTTCAAAAATTCTTCCTGCTTCTAAACGTTTAACAAATAGCTAACAGTTTTTGTCCATTCGCAAACACATCTGACAGCTTCGAAGGTTACAATGCTTCCTACTCTGTACATAATATTACTCAATATGTAAAACTTACTTTAGCGCTTTTAAGATAAGAAAAAAAATCGCAAAAAAAAAAAATAAAATTAAATAAATCAATTAAAAAAAAAATACAGGACAGGAACAGACTTAAATGCGTAACTTAGTCATTAATGATAATAAAGTTTGTATTGAAATACTAAGAGGTATCCCAATCATGTTTGAAATAAAAAAGATGAACGAATTTAAGTTCGCTCTTCTATAATGAAAAACAGATTTATATGAGACTAAACAAAACCAAAGTAAAATATAAATAAAAGCATATAATTTAAACGATTCTCAATTTTATTATATTTTTAATGTCATAAAAAATCACAGAATAGGTAAAATGCTATTTCAAAGTAATCTAAAATTTATTTTAAAAATATAATGATTTAAGAATACTATTAAATTTATTGTTTATTTATTCTCGCATTGAAACTGAAATCTGCTTCACAACAGTTGAAAAATAAAATAAAACGAAAAGATTGTATGCTTTAAGGGGAAGGGGATAAAGTAAATAGCATTAAATAACCATTAATTCAAAAAGATTCGATTATTATTACAAATGTTTTGTCTGGTTCAAATCCAAATATAAGACTTTAATCTATTAATTAGAATATTAATAAATTATGAAAAAATTGTTTTTCGTCAATCATACGATTTCCTCAAAAAATATAAATTATAATTTATTACAGAGCGTGATACAAAACCAGAATTTTACAACAATTATTTCAACTTAGGATTGCTGACTGTTAATTAATGATACATCAGGTTTTAGGTTTTGAATCTTCACAACTATATCTGCTGTGTTCTAGCAAATGTTGATATATCGAAACGTTATAAGTTTATAGAATGCAGAGTTGAAGTTTTTAAATTTTTATTGAAAACCAACAGTAAGTCACATTCCGATTGACTTTTTTTCTTGGGATATTAATATTTAGTTCTACTCAGAGGCAATTATAACTTAAGGTTTGAAGAAGAAAATTAACATAAAATTAACAAACCTTATAAGTATTTGTACTCAAATCGGACGGATACATTCCTAAGAATATTTCGATGAAATGTTTAAAGCAGTTAGTCGTTCAATTTTATTACGATGACCATATTTTCAGGAGACTGCTAGAGTCATTAAAACTTTTCATCAAACATGACTAGCAATCATGAACCGGCGAAACAGATATTTTCAATCGATTACCAACAGGTGTAACCGTATCGAAGGTTATAATGCTGCCACATCATAATTTTTGTTGCACGGAAATGTATACATTTATCGTACCTTCACTGCAAGACTCCAAATAACCTATATCAGAGAAAATGACATTTCTTGTGTTTCATTAATTAATTATTATATAAGTTTCCCAGTTTATAGACTAGTTACAAGATAATTAAAAAATGTAAAATCAATTATTTTTAGTTATGGTAATCTTGCATTGAAATCGCGATATATAAAATACGATAAAGAATACTGATAAAAAAAAAAATTAAGGAAGCGAAGAGGTTCATTAAAGAAAAAAATGAACAAAGAATTTGAAAGATGTTTGGATTTAGTGGTTTCTTTAAGGCCATATCAAAATTTATTTTAGCCAAAATTCACACAAAAAATTATGCAATGGTACGGACATACCTCAGGTGATACAAGTATGTAAATTGAGCGTTCACCTTCACCACACGAGCCCACGAATGCTAAGGCGTACCTTTCACGAACCAGCATTTGAAGTACTCACTAGACCAGAGCCTACTAACTACTAAAGGTATTTGCTAGAGGCCTAGGAAGGCTAGAGTAGGCTCAAGGTAAACTGGCTAGTGCATTCTAATCTCTTCACCAACTCTCCGCATAAAACATCATAGGGCAAAAATACTAAAATTTCTATCGCTAAATCTCTTTAAAATATTGTTCTCTTTCCACTAATTTCTATTTTCCACACACATAAAAAAAAAAAAATCACAAAAATTCATAAGGTCGTAGGTTATCAGGTAGTACTTTGCAAAAGACTTACCCATTCTTGGGCGTATGTTGTGCAAACATGAGATTTGACCGAGATTAACCTCAAGTGCTTGCATAATGCCTGACGAATTATTTTAATTAAGAGTAGTTACCTACTTAATAGAATCTGAGTGCACTTGCCCCCCCCTCCCCAAATGAGGTTAATGCGGGGCCATTGTAACATAATAGAAAATTAACTGTCGCAGCTGGATTCGAACCCGGAAGATTTGAACAAAGTGGCTTTCCCTCTATGACATACGCCGCTTTACAATTCAATAAATAAATATATTTATGAAAGTGCGAATTGAATAAATGAATAAAATATCATTTAAATGCAAATTTAATTAATTCAGATTTTCTTAATTATTTGGATATTTTTTTCAACCTATCAGGGCGAGATGCGATTTATAATTAACACAAATCAATATAAATCTTGTTACTAAAAAAAATAAAATAAATTATTACGGTTTTTGTATTAGATTTATTATGATATTAGTTATGATTCCAAAAAAAATTAATTTTGACTCTATCTTCAAAATTATACGAGAGATATGGGAAAGAAGAACTTGTAATTTTGGATGGCTAAACTACTTTCGAAGTATAAAGACTTTGATTTGAGGTATGATGACCAAACTGCATAAAATAACAAATAATGAAAAAATCGCTCGCAGCGATTTTACTTTTTTTTTCTTATTTTCGCACTATACATGCAGCGAGACTGAAAAACTAAAATATTCTTGAAATAAAAAAATAAATTCAATAACTTATATTCATATAAAATAAACATAATTGGACTGATGAATATTGCAGCTATTATCGGATCAATTGGGGAGCTCTGATGGTTAATAATAAATTGTTATTCAGGAAGTCATAATTTTTACCAGACAGATATTTTACTTTCCAGTAATTACAGAGTATCAGGTACTTATTTTAAAAAGAACAAGGATTTATCTAGATCACTAGCCGATTTTATTGTCAGATATTTATATGGTTTCTCATTTAAATCAATTAAATATATATCAATAAAGAAAGAAACGATTGAACCTTAGCGAAAACTGATAGGGGACAGGAAATAATTAATTTTGTTTTAGGACAGTATTTGGGACTTAAAGCGTTCAGTTCACAAAGCCCCACGGTGTGAATGTTGTGTCTGAAAAAGACGAATGTCGGGAACCTCCGCTATCACTCATCGGAGATATATACACGATACTAGGAAATCTTTTTACATCTTGTATGTTATACATATACAATATTGGATAAGAACACATTAGATAAAAAAAAATAAAAAAAAAATGTTTCGGCTGAAGAATATTAGAAAAATTTGAACTCCACTCGATTAATATAATTAAAGTGCGCCGAAAAAGGTGTATTTTTAATACCCCATAAGTCGTAATTGTTTGTGATCGGTGAAATAAGAAATTTTTATCTACGAATAGTGAATTTATATATATCAAAGAAGTATAAAGATGATAAGCAATTAAACAGTACCTACGACTAATATGAAAGAAACAAAAGCAATAACTCAAGAAACTTCGTTTAAAAAGAAGAAATAATTCAATAAGTTTGAAAGTATTTAACTGTAAAGAGGGAGAAACATAAGGAAACCAGTAAATATTAATTTCTTACATATAAAGAGCTTTAAGGACAAAGCTAATGGAAATAACTACCAGGTCAACAACTTCAAAACAAAGCGACTTCATAATGAAGCCGATAATTCTATACTTCCTCAAGTTGAGTGTCATAAAGTTCTATTGTGACTTCTAATGGGAACTTAAACGGTTCTCTTGGGTATCCTTCGATGTTTGATAGAGCAATAGTTATTTGCTTTCACACTGAACCAGGTCATCCATGATCGTGTGTGTGCATTTAATGTCTTAAATGGAATAATGGCTATGTCGGTTGATGGCTCTTTTCACAAAGGGGAACGTTAACATGGCTTAATAAATTAATTATTTACTGTTATAATAATACAAAAAAATGTTTTTTACATTAATATGACATGACCTCCAAAGAAAATTCTGTCAATAAATAGATCTAAACTAGCACTCTATACAAAGTTCTCCTTTTAAAAGCTGGAATCTTAAAGGTTGGGGAACTATTGGTTTGGAACTTACAATGAACTGATAAACTCAATTGCTTATTTCGGGATATATATATATAAAACCGACAAATTAACGCCAACTTTTCTATATGAAAAAAAAAAAGTTTATAAATTACAACAATGTTTGACAATGTTATTCGTAATAAATTTAACTCTAGTGATCTATTAAGAAAATTTAAAAGAAAAAAAATCGATTCCGATCATTCAACAAGAATACGGGTCATTCCATATCAAGTGGTCCAAAGTGGTTGCTCGATCATTTTAGAAAAAAATTATAATTTTACCAACAATTACGTATGGAATCAGTAGTTCAAATCATTTTTTTTTTAATTTTTTAGGACCAACCGTTTCGAAAGGGCAGCCATTTTTGTTTCACATTTCAGGCCGATTTTTGAGTTTTTAATCTCTCACAGAAAACTATTTTTCTCAAGACTGGTCATAGATTAATAATTCAAACACAATTGTTTTCCTTAAAGTCTGTTCTATATTTCGTGTTCTCTTTATTATTTGAATTTTTGAAAAATGCTATTGAAAACAACTGCTTTAAATTCTCAAAATACCGTTTTTGAGGGGAACTTTTGGGTATAAGGGCATATACATCAAAGCTGATTTTTGGAATGAAAATAAACCTAACTAAGTAAGTAGCTTTCATTAAAAGTACTCTTAACCCGTATATTCTTTACATTATTTTTTTATGAATTTTTGAAGTTCACATTTTTTAATTATTTGTTAACTTTAGGCTCTAATATCTCTGCTGGGCCAAATAATAAAAATCTATTTTTTTTAAATGTTATGCTTACATGCAACATAAACCTACTGCAATAAATTTCAACCTGTATATTTGAGTACATTGGTAGCTACGAATTTTTGAAAATAGTCATTTTCGTGCTTATTTAACAATGAAGAAAAACTTATTTTCTCAAGGGTGGTAAGTCATAGACTAATAATTCAAACACAACTGTTTTCCAAAAAGTCTGTTCTATGTTTCGAGTTCTCTTCATTATTTGAATCTTTTGAAGTCTAATACTTAAAAAGTGCTATTAAAAAAAACTGCTTTAAATTCTCAAAATACCGTTTTTGAGGGGAACTTTTGGGTATAAGGGCATATACATCAAAGCTGATTTTTGGAATGAAAATAAACCTAACTAAGTAAGTAGCTTTCATTAAAAGTACTCTTAACCCGTATATTCTCTACCATATTTCTTTATGAATTTTTAAACTTCACATTTTTTAATTATTTGTTAACTTTAGGCTCCAATATTTAGTGGCCTAGTTGATAAAAATCTTCATTAAAATCTCATGTTTACATGCAACATAAATCAACTGCAAGAAATTTCAACCTGTATATTTGAGTACAATAGTAGCTATTTTATCTATGTCCAACGGAAAATATTTTTAATCACTTTTTCATTAAAAAAAATAATAAAAATTTAATAGAGTAGATTTTAATTATAATTAAACCCAATGTTTTTTTTTTTTTTGCATTTGAAATAGATAAAATTTAAAAAAACGAAAAAACAATAAGGGGTATTAAAAGTAAAAAATTCAAACAGTAAAATTTTAATGAAGTATGATCAAGTTTACGCATTGTTAAATGAGCACGAAAATGACCATTTTCAAAAATTCGTAGCTACTAATGTATTCAAATATACAGGTTAAAATTTCTTGCAGTTGATTTATGTTGCATGTAAGCATGAGATTTTTGTCAACTAGCCCACCAGAGATATTGGAGCCTAAAGTTAACAAATAATTAAAAAATGTGAACTTCAAAAATTCATAAAAAAATAATGTAAAGAATATACGGGTTAAGAGTACTTTTAATGAAAGCTACTTACTTAGTTAGGTTTATTTTCATTCCAAAAATCAGCTTTGATGTATATGCCCTTATACCCAAAAGTTCCCCTCAAAAACGGTATTTTGAGAATTTAAAGCAGTTGTTTTCAATAGCATTTTTCAAAAATTCAAATAATAAAGAGAACACGAAATATAGAACAGACTTTAAGGAAAACAATTGTGTTTGAATTATTAATCTATGACTTACCAGTCTTGAGAAAAATAGTTTTCTGTGAGAGATTAAAAACTCACAAATCGGCCTGAAATGTGAAACAAAAATGGCCGCCCTTTTGAAACGGTTGATCCTAAGAATCTTTAAAAAATTGATTTGAACTACTGATTCCATACGTAATTGGTGGTAAAATTATAAATTTTTTCTAAAATGATCGAGCAACCACTTTGGACCACTTGATATGGAATGGACCCATACGCGTTTGAAAAGTCTCTACAAATATTTTGTGTGAATAGCATTCACTAATAAAAAAATCGGTCTCTGTTATACGAGGCGTGGAATATGCCAATGGAAAAAAATATATATAATGTATTTTTTTTAGAATGATTTTTAAAGAAACTTATAATATGGATGAAATAAATTTTAATTAAAAATTTAATTCATTCTGCATTATACAAAACGACAAAGAAGGTTGGATGAAATTTCAGAAATCTAGTGTATCATTGACACCAAACAATTTTCTTAAAAATAATCACATTAATGTAGAATTAAAAATCTTTAATATCAGAAAGCTGTTAACCCCATAAAAATAAGGGCATGAGGCAAAAAGTTCGAAATCGCTTCCTCTAAAGTACTTTTTTTAATTTCTTATATTTGATTAACGCTTTATGATGTAATTACAAATTAAGAATAGTTAAAAATTAAATTTTATAGAATTTTATAATTAAATAAAAGTTAAATAAGGGATGGTAAGATTGAACCGAGGGAAACCGAAGAAATACGAGCTAGGTCGGGTAGTTCTTCCTAAAGTTCTTCTTATAATATATTCTTTATTTAGACTCATTCAGGGCAAATCAATTTATTTTATTGTTTAAATTAGTTACTTTGAATAAATAGAGATAAACTTACATAAAATACTTAAGGAAAGCTTAAAATTAATATCTCAAATATACACCCGTGGATGATAAAGTAGAATAATGAAAAAACGAAGATATTTTACAGATTGAAATTTATTCAACTATTTTTTATTTATTTATATCTTGCATGTCCTCATTAGCTGTCCCTTCTAATTGGTCACCCTCTTAACCTGGAAAGAAACGCTTTGTTTTACGAGCAATGCTGCTGAAACGCATGGAGTTGTTAAATTACATAGCATATTTTATCAAAATATAAAAATATCTTATATGAAATATTTCATATATTTGTTAGCCGGTATTAGACTGCAAACCTATATACAATATTAGAAATCTGGTTCCTATTTTTAATACGCAGAAGAATAGGTAGAAAATAATGAAATAAAAAGTAACCAAATAACGGAGTATTATTTTATTATTTATAATTTGATCTAACTATCAAAATTTAAGTAGTACTTCAGATGTTCATGTATAAAGATCATCTTGTTTATTATGATCATACCGCCGTCACCGTGCTGAAGTAACGAATGTGCAACTAAAAACCTATGCATATTTGTTACTCTAGCATGGTGACCACCATGACGATGGTGATATGGTTTCAGTATATTTTTATGATACGAGATTTTTGTGAGTTTTTTAAATATACAAAAGCATAAATTAGAAATGACTGCATTTTATATGAGGTATTAATAGGCTAACCACATGCAAATGAGAAGCCATACCAACCAATAGAAATTTGTAAATGGTCTTATAGAAAGAAAAAAAAAATGTTATTACTCCAACCACCAACTAGAATATGATTATATACACAACCATGGTACCCTGATTTGAGTAATATATATATTTATATGTATATGGAGTCCATACCGTGGCGAATATTGTGAGACCATCAACATCCCGACACAGCTTCTCTTCAGCGCCCTCCGTGAGCCCTAGCAAGTCGCTCGAGTTGTCTCTAGCCTGAAACTGTCAGAGGATCGTCAACATCTGTTAATGTCATCGAGGGGGTTGTGTCATCCATCTGATGCACATCTTTACAAAGGCACTTCCAACATTGGGCAGTGCATTTGAATGGTTTAAAAAAAAAAATGTCAAAAAAAGGTAGTGATACATCAGTCCAAAACAAACCTCTCTCCATAGCCTCCTGTAGAAAGAAGAAACCATGACAAAAAGATTGGATCTAATAATGGTTCTACAAATTCCAAATCCTCGACTTCAGACATTCTGTATAATGAATGCTTATAAATAATAATGGTTGATAAACCCGTTGAGGAGTTACTTAGGCTTAGCTATGTGAACCAATGGTATATTAAAACTAGGGTTACAAATATTAAACAGAGGAGCAAGCTTGGAGTTTAGACAGCTCTGGATCCCTTGAAGGATTGAGTAGAGCGTGAAGGGGCAAATATTTGGCATAATAATGGCCTTGCTTTCTCCAACGAGGATTAAGATTTAATTAACATATTTATTTTCATCTTTCTTAGCCGTGATAGCTCCTCGGATTTAAATATAGTACCTAAATAATATCGGTATAGATACCTGGTATACGGATAAAGTCTTTCATGAATTTTTATTTTTTCAAGGATCGTTTTTCTACATTACTATTATAATAATCTTATTATAAAACTGCTTTAAATTATATACTGGAATATTTATATATTTGTATTTTATTTGTATTTTTCCTAGAAAACCGATAGCGAATGCCCCTCCCGCACCAAAAGTTTATTGCTTTTCTATTCTTAAAAATCTATTTGAAGTATAATTAAACCAAAATTGAAATTTTCCTGGTTCTCTACCTCGAATGCCTTCAAATATTAACCCCCCTACAAAAAACAAATATAATCCCATTAACATATGCCTCCTCAAAAATATATTTACCATAATGGACCTAGGAGAAATAAAACATGATATCTAAACATTTTAAATCAGGATTTGTAATGCATGTTTTAAATTAAATATGAACCATAGTGATAATTTTTTTTTTAAACCTGGAAAAAAATTATCGAACGTTGATATTATTTTTAAAATGATTAGTATTATATTGCTATAATCTGCATGTAAAGTTTTTATTTTCAAAACTATTTTTAGTTAGTCCGGGAGAGCTTTTCGGCCAGAATAATTGATTATTCTGTAAATAATTTATAATTCGATTTTAATGAGTGATTTTCAGTTAATCTGGATGATTTGTTTTTAAATATATAAATAATTTTTTTAAAATCAACGAATTTCGCATGAATATATACGGATTTATTATTAATTCAACAGGGTTGAAAAATTTAAAAAAAAAAATATGGCCCATGAGGGGATCGAACCCGCGACCTTCGCGTTATTAGCACGACGCTCTAACCAACTGAGCTAATGGGCCAACTGACGGAAGGACCAAACTATGCGTTCATAGTGTTGTAGTGTAGTAAATACATTTAATAAATTAAATAAATATGACTATCGGATAGTAATTAAAAGGAATTAAACTTCGACAAATCATAAATTGAATAAAAAGCATTTTATTATTTACATCGCAATTTTCACTACGGTACTAGTAATTAAATATTAAAAAATAAGTGATATTAATTTATTAAGAAATTAATTAATATATAATTATAACGAACATAAAACATAAATAATTTATAATATTAAATTTATAAATAGAAAACAACTGCAACATAGGGATAAACATAAACCCATTTCGACAGTATTATCCTTCGGTCACTGTCTGAAACTGATACCAGACAAAGAGGCCCAATGCGATGACAAGAATAGGGAATAACCGGTATTAAACTACTAATCAAAGGTTGGTTTTGAAGATCTTAAATTTTCTCCTACGATCTCCAAATGGGAAATTGAAAACAAGGAATTTGAAGTGAATTCTATAGAACGGGAGGAAAGTCTTTAGGTTATAAAAAAAAAAAAAAAAGGAGGAGATGCATAGCCTATTTGATAAATAAAGAAAAAAAGAGAAAATTTTTAATACAAAAGAGCAATCGAGAAGAAGTAAATCATTAACTCGTACCATTATTGAGATTGTTGAGCAAGGAGAAGAATTTTACAAACATAAAAATAAATAAATAAATTAATAAATAACACCTATAATAAATTAGAAGAGCAAACTGGAAAAGAAAAGAATAATTTTGCTATATTAAATGTAAAATCTACTTCTCTTAATAATGTCCAAAAAAATTCAATGAAATTTTTCAGTTCTGTTCCAGTTGAAAAGAAAAAATATTTATGGGGTTAAACAATAAAGTTAATGTTTTTCTTGTAAGAAATAAAAATAAATTTGTGATATTTTTTTTATTAAAAAAAATTATTACGAAATAATGTCGAGCAGTATTGGCTTATACAATTCGCCTTCAGAGAGAAATATTTAAGAATTATTAAAATGAGAGGTAATACAAAATACACGTTAATAGCAACAATTTATTCCAATAAAGTTATCGTATACAAATTTCTACATTGTAATAAAGCCCTGAATTTTTTTCCTAGATAGATAAGGGGATTTAATCTGTTAGTAGGCCATTTTCGAAAATAATCCGAACTCGTAAAATGGATCTAAATATTGAAATCTCAAGCGTGTTGACGGTCGTACTTCTTATTCCACTCTTTAAAAGAGGTTAAAACCAGTAACGACCTGTATTTTTTTTTATTAATTTACTTTAGAAATACGATATGACTAACCCGCATTTTCGGATCAAATTTAAAAAATAAATTCCCGCCGTCGAAAATCCCCGAATGACCGTATCCCAAATCCACACATTTCTCCATGCTAGAAGCACTCATCATAAATACATAAAACGCTTAAAAAATAGGGAATTTTTATTAGTAGTTCTGAGATACATAGGTGGAACAAATTGTCAAAAAGAAAAGGTTAGAACATATTGGAAAATATATTAATATAGTAAGAACACCTTAATAAGCAGAATTATATAATGTAATATAGGGAAAGATGTGGGATAAAATAAGATCGATGAAATTAATCTATATATGTAGCCCTTTTTTTTTTATTGAGAAATGAAAACAGGAATATAAACTCAACAATGAAGTTTTAGAAATATTTGTAATGGACGCAAGACCCAAAGATGTTTGATAATGTAAGATGGGCCCTTGGAAATTTGGAAGTGGAAGCGGAGCTGGAAATGCCATTGTCAGGGTCTTGGGTTACGCTTGGCAACCGGTCCGGGTAGTAGAAGAGCAAAATAGTCAGTTGCCCTCATTGGAATAGAGCCACGGCAACTTCCATCCTCTTCTGTCACTGTTATATATTATAGAGTCAGTCTTATTTAAATTATAGCTCTTCCTAATTATATTTTCCAATTATAGTATACATAAAACAAAAAAAAAGTGGAAGTATTAAATTATAACAGTCATCAAAATCCTAATATTACTAGTAGGGCACGGACCTTTTTGTGAAACAAAAAGATTAAATCAAATATTTAAGAAAAAATTTATTTTGTAATTAATATGATGACGATGATCGTTTAAACGCAGATAGAGGGCTACTTTTTAGTTACGGTTAGTACCAGCAGTACTAATTGCTCCAATGGTAGACTATTTTCCCTTGTCGCTGTTAGTAGTTCCATAGTAAAATTGAGAATTCGGTTAAAACTTCACACGGGGTTATCCAAAAATTTAATCATATATTAATTGCAATCGCGTTAAAGATTGGTCGGTACTCGTTAAAGATCCCTATCCTAATTATACCTGGATTTAGGACTCCCATTGTAGCATTGTCTGATTAGCCTTAGTGGCATAAAGTGACATTAAACAAACAAACAATTACAATCACAATAATAAAATATTACGTAAAATAACCATTGAAACATGTTCAGGTGTGTGCCTTTCTATTTTTACTATTCTAAATAAAAATTAAAATATGAATTAAGAACGTTGAATATCGGTACAATTAATAACATAATATCAGCATAGAGGAAAAAATTCTTACATTTTTTTTTTGTTAATAATTTCTTAGCTTGGATTTTTTATTTTTATTTTGTCACCGATGATTTCTTTAAAATAGGATTAAACCTTGCGCATTTAATAAAGTCTTATAAATATATGTAATTCTCTAATCCACTTACGGACTTAGATTTCTAGACTTACCATACATAATACCAATTAGTCTTAATTTAAGAAATTAAATTAATTAGGAATTACATATGGTTGTTAATAAATTCAACGGTAAAAAGTGCAGAAAGCATCTAAAATATCATTAATCTTGTGCATAGTAATTCAATGATTTACCACTGAGTTACATAACCATGTTAGCACCAAAATAATAGTTCTAAATTAGAAGGTCCAGGGGTAAGCTTCTATTCAGATACTAAGGGGGATTACTACAAATAGAGAAGCAAGCAAGGTTGGAAACAAGATGTTTGGTTAAATCTTGAGTTTGTCATGAAAGGAATAGTATCTGGATTGAATCAAATCTGAGAAATAAAAACATTATGTTTTTATTCGTGATTTTACATGTTTTATTCCAGAAGGAGCATTATTTTCATTCCTGGAAAAGCATTGGAGGATTTCGTGAAATATTTTGGATTGTAATTTCATGACTTGAGGAATAAGACTAAAACAAAAAGATAAGAGTAAGACGTAAAAGGATAATTGCTAAAAAATGTGATATAAAATCGTGAATAAGCCTTTATATTACCTGCTGTAGTCATGAATGTTGTCTTTCCCACGTCATTGAAAAGAAACATTAATGACAGCATACGTAACGAACAAGTCTCTTAAACATCGAACACCGAGATATTTTAAACTCGACGACAGTATATATTATATACGCAATTGTTTTAATTCATTTTGAGGAATAGATGCAATAAAATATACTCAATCCATTACATTAAGTTTCATAGTATTTTAAAAATGTCAATAATAAAATGTTATGAATGGTCCAGGTGAAGCAAGGTAGTTTCAGGTTTAATGGTCCTTAAGCTAAAGATCAACAGGTTGGCTGTTAAGGTAACAACCATAATCAGATGCTCTTAAGTTTTATTTACTTCATGGCAACTTCGATAAGTTTTAAGTTACTCCATTTGCGGATAGTAATTTACTGTAAACAGTACTGTAACTATGGTAAAAAAAAAAAAAAAAAACTAATTTAAATATTTTGAGTACCATGTGTTTTTTATTAAATGAAATTACTCACTACAGAGCAGCTATGTAATAGTTTTTTGTTTTTTTTAATCAGCGGCAGTATGGTTATGCCTCTAATTTTATAAGTATCTATCAGATAGTTATGAAAACTTCAATTAGTTACCATGGAAACAAACGATTCCCGTTAAATAATATAAAAGGGGGTCAACTGTGGTGTAGTGGTTAGCATTAATGGGAGTAAAAAATCCTTTTCTATGCCGTCCCTCGGGTAGGACGTAAAATGGAGGTCCCGAGCCTGTACTCATTAAAGATCCCTATCCGAATTATACCTGGATAGGTAAAATTTAGGAATCTCACTGTAGCATCTTCCGATTAGTGGCACAAAGAGACGTTAAAACAAACAAATTATATAAAAGTACAAACTATTCATTTTTCGTGCAAATACGCATTTTACGATTTTATAAACTAAATATTATTTTTTTTAAGCCGTCAGGTTTTTAACGATTTATTATACCTACATTTTACTAAAATAATAATTGGATATTAAAATTTTAACCTTGGCGAAACAAACTAAAAGAAATAAATAAATGACACACAACGCGATCAAAAAACTTATCGATTTATACTCGAAGAAGGTTGGTATGTTAGAATTGTGTGTCGCATGCATCGCACCATATTTTTAATCATTATTTATTTATATTGTTGTATAGTTTCCCAAAACTTATTATTAATTAATAATAAAAATTAATAGAATGGGTGATACGACGGCGCAGAGGTAGACGTTACAAGCACGACTCGGAGACCTTGCACGGGACATCCACTGCGACTTAATAAAGATGCCAAGGCCCCAACTAACTTATTGCTTGCTTCCACCTCTACAGCACAGCACAGCACAATACTTTAGTGTATTTATTATACCACAGCAATTATCTTCGAGGGGTCATTACCTCTTTTATTAGTGTCGTTTGAGTACTCGATGGATTTTATAGTAGATTCCGATCTTGAAAAGAGTTATACGCAGTGCCTATTTCAGGTTTAATGGATAAATTCAAGGTAGTATATTAAGGTCTCTGAGAAGTTGATTGGAATTAATTAACAAGTATAAACTATGAGGCTGTTACCAGATTAGGTAAGATAGTATCCGTAATGTTCGTTAGGATCTAGAAAGAAATAATTTTTATTACGATTATTGAGCAATATCAACTGAGTAGTTACATTACTAAACTCGTTTTGTCCATAAATAGTACGAATTCAGAAGTGGATTCCTACAGTATTTTTTTTGCTCTTTTAGAGCAAGATAACCTTTTAAATCAAAACTCGCCATAAATGCCTTAAAATTGTATTTAACATGATGACAAATAGAAAATTGGTTTTCAGTCGTTTCTGCTTCAAAATCAAAACCTGGCTAAACTTCATTTTTTTACACCTCTTACATTAAGTTCAATATTTTTTTCATATTTTACAACTGAATCAACAGATTGGAAATTGTCTATAGAAAAATAATAGTTTTATAAAAAGAGTTCAATTTATAGAAACAGTTTTTAGCTATAGCTATTGAAAAAGTGGACAAGCTCAGTTTTATGAACTTTTTTTTATTTTCAAGGCTAGATATCCCGTTACCATAAACGTGTTACAATTAAATAATCAACCCTTATATCAAACTCAATTTAAAAATTATAATGGAAAAAAAAACATCTGAATTTTTTAGAGGTCGCAAGTTATATCAAGAGGCCAGTTTTGTGGTCACTACTCAATTGATGGTAATAAAATCAGATTAATATGAAACTCTTTTAATTAATATCATTTATGAACGTAATTAAACAGATAAAATTCACAAATTAGCTAGTTTCCATTTTTTACTGATATAATTACTTACTATCAATGTGTATTTCTTATCAATTATTATAGGATAATTGAACAATGCTACAGTGGGGATCCTGAATTTTGCCCATCCAAGTGTAATTTGGATAGGTATCTTTTAATGAGTACTCGACAGTACTAGGGACCATCATTGCACGTCTCCTCCGAAAGAATTCTAAGGCTATCAGCCAGGGTTCGACCCGCCACCTTGGCTTAGAAGTCGGTTATGTTAAACACATTACCAAAGTTGGTGTTAAAAAAATGTATACATAGTTGAGTATTAAGAGATACATAAATGAGTACATGCTCATTTGAGTCGTTTAAGATTGTTTACTGCCAAGCCCCAAGTCATTCAGCCCTAGTATATGGATAGGAAGCCTTCATTGCACTTAGCAGTGCTCAAATTAGGTGACTAGGAAATTGACGAAATCATGAGTTCTGTTGAACTGAAAAAAATTAGTTAAAAAATAGAGAAAACCACGCTATCAGACTTCGTCAAATCCAAATCTAGTTGCCTACAGTTTTTGTTCTAATGCTCAAGCAATACAGCCAGTAACTCAGAAATTGATATATCAGTTTCATTAATAGTAATAGCAGAAATTTTGGTCAGAAATTATCTTTTGAAACGATGTGTAACCACATAGGTATTTTCTATATTAATTTTTCAAGAACCTACTTGTTTTCTATTCTTTTGTGGACTATTTTAATAATTGACTATTTCCTATTTGCTATGGAAAAAGTGAAAGACAATATTAATATTTGAGGATGACAAACACAATGTTAACCTTTTCGTTCCATGAATTATGTTTATACCTACATCATTCAACAGAAATACATCGTCATATGCAGCAAGGAATTCGGAGTATAATTAAAGGCTGCCAATATAACTTATCTCAAACAGAAACGTGTTGCCCCACACAAGCAATTACAAAAATTTACGAGTATCCAAAAATGATTCCTTAGGAAGAAAAGGAGAAAGATTTATTATCAACTTTTCCTTAGTATGCAGTCTGTGTGAGTTAATTTATAAATGATTACGGTGTTGTGAATGGGTTCGTGAATGACCTCAATGCGGTTTAGATCAATATCCGCACTCAAATTAAACGCCGACTATACATCACTTACTCAAAGTTGATTAAACAATCATAATATGATTTTATTGCAATCACTACATTTATGTAAGTTAAATATATGACTGAAGAGATGCTCAGAAGAGACTTTTTGAATGAAAGAAATATTAATTTCCATCAAGAAAAAAATGTTTGTTTTCGTTTAATGTCGTTAAATTGCAATGGTTATTAACACCAACACCAACAAGCTTTTGTTTTATTTCTTTTTTTCTGATTGGGTGATATCAAATTTCTGAATATAAATGATGTAATTTTATAAATTTGAGGAGAACTAACATTGTTTTATTATTGGCAACAAGGATTGTGGCTGTTTCAGGTTTTAATCCATATACATTGAGTTTCGAAGTAAAGAAGGGACATTCTTAGAAAATATGATTAATCCTGACCGCACTATTACAATATTTAAATTTCAGTAGTTCCTTTGTTGCAATTAGGTAGGGTTGAAGATCAAGAGAAAATTAGGGCATCATAGCTATAGTTTATCGTTGGTTTGATAAAATTGTTAGTCGATTCCAAAGTTTAAAATTTCGAGAAGATCGATTTTAAACATAACATAAATCACTTTTGGATTTTCTAGGGTTCTTAGATAGACTGAAAGAAACTAGGTTACGCTGCTTTACTAAACCTCAGATCCATTTCAGCAAATTTTTACTTTCACTTACCTATATATGAAATATATAGTAAGGAAAGTATTGCGATCGTGAAAAATTTCGACTTCTGGTTTTCAACGGAAATACACGTTTTGGGGTCCCCAGAGTCCAAATAACCAAGTCCCGCGAAATGGTCTGTGTGTGTGTGTGTGTGTGTGTGTGTGTGTGTGTGTGTGTGTGTGTGTTTGTGTGTGTGTGTGTGTGTGTGTGTGTGTGTTGTGTGTGTGTGTGTGTGTGTGTGTGTGTGTGTGTGTGTGTGTGTGTGTGTGTGTGTGTGTGTGTGTGTGTGTGTGTGTGTGTGTGTGTGTGTGTGTGTGTGTGTGTGTGTGTGTGTGTGTGTGTGTGAACAGACTAGCTCAAAAACTATAGGCCGTACAAAACTGAAATTAGGTATTTGGTGTACGTATATACCCGCGATGTGACAGCAAAAATTTCATCATAATTGCTCAAAGGGAGGGGGTACTTTACTTAATAACTTTTTAAGTTTTTTTCGATATATTAAACAAACTTAACAACTGACACTCGTTTCCAACAAGCGACTATAAAGTAAAGGGTTAAAGTGTACTAGACCAACGAAGATTTGATTGAGTGTGAAGAATTCATCCTAAGTTCATGCTTCGTAAGCTTAATTTCACTTTTAGAGATTAGGTGGAAAACTTCTTTATTAAAGTAGGCACTTAATTATCCTCACGAGGTTGAGTGCATCGTTATACGAACTTTACTCATTTCTGAAAGAAAAAATGAAGCTACATCTTGAGGGGATTGGTTTATGTTCCTAGAGGTTAAGTTAATAGAAACAAAAATGAGGAACAAGAATTAATATAATTACTTCATATATTATTTTATGAATTATAAATGGTTGTAATGATCATAAGGAGTATTTTTAATAAAAATAAAAAATATCGTTTCATTATACGATTTTTATTTTATTATATTTATTTATATAATACATATATGTATTTATTTATTTTAAATATTGAAATATAATATTTTGGGACCTTAGAATATTAGAGTTAAATGCGAAATATGGTAGTAAATATGCCACTGTTTTGATTGGTAAAGAGATCAAAGTGGATTTATTGACAATGATAGGTTTAAATAAATAGGTTCTTTAAAAAAATCCTTGCGTATGCCGACTATCGGATGGGACGCAAATGGAGGTCTCAAGCCTGTACGATGTAAGGTACTCGTTAAAGATACCGATATTATATCTTCCTATAATATATCCCTAAATGATTTCATAGATTACATAATTAGTTAGCCAGTTATTAGGTTTAATAAAATAAAGATCAAATCTTAATGTGTCCACCTCGTCTTTTGGGATTTTAGTCAATTAATTAGCCTTAAACCATCACTTTGCGAGATCAAAAAGTGTTTTGTATAGTGTGACTTATCGTGATAAACAAGGATTTTTTGGGTCTAGTGTGTTCATTTTGTATAATAAAAGTAATAATGGAATAAAATATGAAGGATAACAAAAACGATTAAACTAAAGAGAATGAACATCGTTCTATGACTATACACTTGAGTGGGGAATAAACATTTGAAATGTGTCGTGACAGAAGTTTAGAACATCTGTCACTGACAAGGGTCCGTGAGCTAAAAATCATTAGGAGAAGTTTAAATTATGTTAAATGAACTTGTCATAGCTTCATTTATTAAATTTCCCTTCTTGACTATAAGGTTTGTTTCAACACGGTCGACGTATAATAATGAGTTGACTCAGACAATTTTATATGACAAAAGAGCATACATGTAACGTGAAACAAAAAAAAACATATGATTGAAAAGAGTTCTAGACTTTTTTTGTTGGAACAAACTGTTCTAATCCATGTTGGTGAATTTTCGAGTATCTTCTACTTTTGTCAGGAACATTCTTGATTGTTCTGATTCAGACTAAATATAAGGAGCGATGGACTGGAGAGTTAGCCATAATCTGAAGCTCTAATCATATGGTTATTTTTGTGTTACTGTACCTTACAAGTTGATACTTTTTGTAACCTTCTTAATTATTTGTGTTTTTATGTTTGTCTGACTTTGTGAATCATTATTTTCGTTTATTAAAAATGATTTAAACCCACATAAATGTTACAATATAAAAAAAAATAAAGTGCAGTAAAATTCGTTTAACGCACAAGCACTTAAGACAAAATAATAACGAAGAAATAATAAATAAAACGGTCCCGACAAACTAACATGCATTTTGTTGTAATATGCGTTAACAAAAAACTTTTGACACGAAAAGATATTTAGTAAGAGACTGACAAAAAACAGTGAAGTCGATTTGTAAGACAAATTATGTTAGACTAATTTTTCCACGTGGTTTCATCCCGTAAAAAGTTTTGAAGTCATTTCGCCAAGAAAAAAAAAAAAAAACTAAAATAATTAATAGCAACGCATTGATAATAACAATAGATGTCACTTCTAAACAAAATTCGAACATTTACAAAAGCGTTTCAAATTTAATATAACACTATAAGGTCAAGTGGATAGACACAGCCAATGTCAAAGAAGAAACAGTTGAGAATATCTTGTTTTAGACAATTACGCTTGTTTATAAGAAAGCAAAAACAAATTTCTGTTTGGATTTGAAACCAACTATAATATAATTTAAATATAACTATAATTTCCGTATTTATCAAGTTGTAAAAAACATCCAGGTTGTCTAACAGTACTGGCTTTTATAATTCCCCCATCACATCCTCCCTACAAGAGAAAAAAAATAGATTTAGTTAAGAATTATTTTAATGAAAGGTAATAAAATTCAAGATTCACGCAACTATTCAAAATACGGAAGGCCTGGTTTTTTTATTAGTTGGCAAATAAGAGGGAGCGGGGTAGCTCACTGGTAAGGCAGTGGATTGCTGTACTCAAGGTCCCGAGTTCGAATCTGACATGCCTCAGGATATCTTTATTATTCTGCCACAGTTTGTCTCGAGCCGAGAGACCCTCCTGGGGCAAATCCAGCCTCTATAAAGTGGGTACCCTTAATTGAAAAATTAAGGGGGAAAAACCTGGCTGTTGAGCGTTGTCACGGTCAAATCACCTCCTTGCACGACCGCTGACCAAGAAATAGTGCTCTTCCTTACATATTACTGAACCCAAGACCCTTCATGGGTTGTAGTGGTACAGGTTTTTTATTTTTGGCATATAAAGGGATTCAGGCTCTTGTAAGCCAGTTTTGAAATTATTCCGAACATGTAATATGGAGATCAATAATTATGGATAATGTCGTGAATCCAGTTTTATTTAAGATACCTAGTTGATTATTTTTAATTTTTAGCAAGGTATATATGTACAGTCATATTAACATAACCGTTTTGGTTACTTCGATAATTTTTATTTTTTAAATTAATGCCAGGGAATAATGAGGAAAATACACTTGAGGACGTGTGTATATATATATATATATATATATATATATATATATATATATATGTATATATAGATGAGATTTTTAAAAAATTCAAGAAAGATATAACAAAACGGGAGCAAACGTTAGCAGTAATTTTTATTTAAACAATACAGAAATATATTAAGAAAATGGTTGAATACAATTTCCGCATTTCCGGTTTAAAATTAAAAATTTCCGCATATTTCCCGTCGATGAAAATTCCAATATAATTCAGAAAATTCCCGGACTCTGGACATCCTTAAGTCGTTAATGTCACGACCCTTATCCTAAAACCGAAATAAAAAAAATACTTTCATTTATAAATAATACAAAGAATCAATGCAAAGCTTCATATCGTAATCCTTATGGGTTTAAATAGTATTCATTGAACGATCAAATAATTCACAATGTCAGACAAACAAATAAAACACAATTAATTAAAAATGTTACAAAAAGTATCAACTTGTAACGACACAGTAACGCGAAGATCTTATTTCGAAAATATCATATAAATAAAAAAATAAAAACAAAATGAAAACTTGCTATAAAACACTCATTTCTTAGGTAAATGTATCTATTTAAATGATTACGATAGTATTAATTAACAAGAGTATTTAAATGCCGAATTCTCAATAGCATTTTTCAACTGACTTTACAACTAGAAAAACAGGGTTTGAAATCGATAATTTGTTTTCTCCAAACATAACATTGTAACTCCAAACAAAGTATCAACTTGTAAAGATACAGTAACACAAAAGTAACCATATGATTCGATCTTCAAAACCTGACAGTCCAGTCCATCGCTCCTTATATAGTCAAAATTAGAACAATCTAGAAGGTCTCTTGGACAGTCACGAAGAGGTACCAGAACATTTTATTCCCACTGTTTCAACAAAATTTTTCTACAACTCTTTTCAATCATTTTTTTTTTTTTTGTTTACGTTACAATATCTATAACGCGGATCGTCCACAATACATTTATTTTTAATATATTAAATTTACGTTTGATATCATTTTGTGCGTAGTTATGAGATCACTAGCCAAGAAGTACTGAATGGAAACCCCTGAACCTAGACAAGCCGCTATGAAAAGCCGAGTCCTTGGCCAACCACCTTGGTCATAGTGGTTCATTTCCATTATTTCCTTGTCATGATTTCCGATCCTACCGAAGGTCCTTACGGGCGGTCATAAATCTAAACATCTAAAAGCCAATATAATATAAACTAATCATGTATAAGTAATAATAACAATAACCCTGAAGGTAATAAAAGTCGTATCGTTTCGAAGGTTGAACTTATCGACCTCTAAGTTCCAGGTCATGAGCAATGAATGTAACAATGCTCATGATATCTACTCATTTAACAACTGCAGTGGTTTTACTGACACCGATAAAGCCTTAGGTATCGGAAACATATTTTTATGATAATCTGATATAGATGACACTTGATAACTCATCATTTTATGACATTGATACAGGGGTGGATTTGGAACGAAATTTAGGGGTGGTCATGACCCCCCCCCCCAACCCAGTCTCATAATATCATGGCTAAATGCACCGTTTTTTAATGACATTATTTACTTGTATTAAGACTGCGATCTAAACAACCAATTAAACAACCAAACAACTAAACAACCAATTGTTATACTTAAGGAATAGTAATTAACTAATTGCATTATTGGTTTAAAAATCTGGAAAGCAGGTAAAATGAATCAAGGGTAGTGATACACTAGAATAAAAGTATAACAATTAAGATAAAAATTTACTTCTAAATATATGCCATATCAATTACACTTTTCTGAAAAGTGCTTTGAAATCAATGGTTTAATTAATGCATTACTTCCAGTAGGTCGCTAGAAATTTATTACCTGTTAAAGGGGATCGCCATATTCAATGAGGTTGAAAAAACACAAAATTTTTGACAAACGTTCGACGCATCATCCCGTAAAAGTGTAACAAACGTTTTTTTTTTTTTTTTTTTTTTTTTTTTGTGAGATGTTATTTTTTCCTGAACAGTAAACATTGCTTATGTCCTATGTGTTCTAGTGGATATTCTTAGTTTCCTTTTAATTTTAAATTTTGATGATTTGAAAAGGAGTATATTAATTTCAGTCGTATTAACATAAAATTATGTTGATTTACTATTAGTTATGTTGACATACTATTTCTGCTTGTGGAATTTAATCATTGCTATTATAAGTAGTCAGAAACCTATCCAATGAACTCCTTTCACTCCTTTCAACAACAGCATATCTCACAAATCTTTTTTTTTTTTTTTTTTTTTTTTTTTTTTTTTTTTTTTTTTTTTTTTTTTTTTTTTTTTTTTTTTTTTTTTTTTTTTAGTTATGGCTGTTTAAATTAAAAAGTTAAGAACTGTTTAAAAAAAAAATATGACTGAACAGAGTTCTAGAATTGTTGGAAAGGTTGGTACAAACTCTTATAGTGCCGGTTCATGAGTGTTCGAGTACCTTCTACGCTTATCTGGAACATTCTAGAATGTTCTGATTCAGTCTAAAAATAAGAAGCGACGGGCTGGAGAGTTAAGTCTCGTTCTGAAGCTTGATTCTAGCTTCAGAACGAGACTAACTCTCCATGTTATATTACTTATATTACTATTATATATAGTTATTTTTGTGTAACTGTATCTTCACAAGTTGATACTTTTTGTAATCTTGTCAATTATTTGTGTTCTAATATTTGTCTGTCATAGTGAATTATTATTTTCGATCAATAAAAAATTATTTAGATTCACATAAGTGATACAATATGCAGGCCACATTATAAATTACAGCATGAAATAGATTCTGTTAGGTTCTGTTTAATTATGAAAAAAAATTATTATGAACGATTATAGATGACAATTATATTATATATTTTACACATGATTAGATCTAATACAGTTGCAACTAATGCTGATTTTTTTCAAGGCTTATGGGCTTAAGGATTGCGCCCCAAATGTACACCGGGCACATCAATCCAACAGATCCATTTCTGGTGTAACACACTGTCACTGTGATCTAAGTGGTATCACGGCTTTGAGACCGGTCGATCTCTGGGCCTGTCAATTAGTCCGTCGGTGCATCATAGGCTTTGACGTCACTTTGATCTGAGTCATCCATCTGGCTCCAGGGTGCAAAATCCTATGAACTGCAGCAGAACGGTATAATATCAATTATTTCTATGTCGATGAGCAGTGATCCCAGGAACGTCAGCATTAGTCATGATAATTGAAAGAAAAGTACAGCTCAGAACTACATAACTACACTATTAAACGGAAATACGTAATCACAATTACAGATAATGTCTTTACAGAATAAAAGCAATATTCAGCTTTAGAGTATTGCGTCAAATTCAATAAAATTGAAGCAATAACTGACATTATTGTGTTTTTATAAAAAAAAAAAAATTAAACATCTCATGAATTTAAAACCATCAAATAAACATTTATTTTTTTGCATTCTTCGAGAACGATTTTTTCAAAAAATGTTAATTTTTATGAATTTAAAACATGACTGTCAATGAAGAATTTTAAGTTTGTAAAATGTTTCATAAGAGAGCAAGACCGAAGATTTTATGACATTTTAGTTATCGTAACCTGCTCATGAAACCGAATTATTTAATTTCTTTTTTTTCTTTTATAAATAAAAATAACTTCGATTGAAAAACAGTCTCTTATTAATGAATTATTTATGTTTTCATATGTGCATAGAAATAACTATTCACATAAAATTTTTTTAAAAGTGTTGTGTGATAATGCAAAGAATCTTTATGCAAATAAAGCGGAGTTTTAAGGCTTTAAAAAGAGTTCTGTTCATTGTTATTAAGTTGCTGGAGGGGAAGGAAACGGCTACTAAGAAAGAAAGAAATTAAAAAAATAAACAGATTATTTATCAGTTGCATGTCAGTTATCTAAGTGAATCTGGCAAAAAAAATATTTCCAAATTTTATTTTATAGTTCAGGATATCTTTTTGTTGATGATACAATATTTATTAAATCATATCGTGGGAAGCCTAACATGAAAATATTTGAAAGCTGGTTGCTCTAAACACATGAGATAAGATGATTTATTAATTTGTATTGTTTTATCAAGTCTTTTCTATCAAGGTGGAAGAATGTATTGTTAATTATATGGTTTTCTATAGATATTATGGTTTATATATTATTTATATATAATTATTTATATATTATATATTAAGTAAAAATTTATTTTGAAGCTGGTTTTTATTCGTTATTTATTGAGGGATGGAAATTCTAAAAGCCCTTGAATGACAAGTATGATTACGGTAAAATATGTTTTCTTCCTGTGCTCCCATAGCAATTTCAAATCCCCCTCCACACCCCCCCCCCCCCCCGACTAGCAAAGATGATTGGCGAGTTGAGATTTTTTTATAATTTTATTTGCAACAGAGGAATGTTTCCCTCCACTGGACGAGGAAATATTAAAGAGTTGGCTGTAGATGGCGCTGGGGTATGGCGGAGGGGGTAGAGCCAAACTTTCTCTCTCTCGGGGCGTTCACCCTCGCCTTGCGTAACCCGGGCCATCCCGACCACGGTCACAGAGCTCTAGGCCACTCCGTTACACAAGTAACCGTTACATTTAAAGGGAATCTACGCCCTCCCTCGTTACTCAAGTAACCGCTACAGTTAAAAGGAACCTCTGCGTCCCGATGTTACAGGTGGTTGGTTACAGATAACTCCTTCCTCTGACACATAAAGTCAAATGTTCATCGATACCTTCTCACATTTTAATCTAAATTTTGTTGGTAGGTAACCCCTATTTTATAAACCTTTGTGTACCCACCAATAAAATAAAAATTAATGAACAAATAGAACCCAAACAAGCAGAATAATCACAAAAATCAACTACGATATGAGACTGACAAGACTTGAAATCAGAAATATTTGCTCTATGAAAGACTATGCCCCACTAATACATAGCAATTAACATTTCAATACAAGCTGGCCATGTTGTATGAAGCATGTATAATTAGCCATAGTATAAGTAGCCATGTTGTATTTTCGACCATTAGATGGAAACTTACTGACTGATCTGCTAGCCATTGATTGATATGTACAAAACTTCCACACCACATACCATCCTGGCTATATGAATGCAGTCCACAAATTGTTGAAATAATTTGAATGATTTTTAGTTTTTCTCTTGGCTTAATAGACCCTATAGATCTTTAGCCAATTGGTCCAGCTATCTTCCACCTCTGCCTGGGTACAGATATCAATCTAATTACATACATCTAATGAAAGATATCTAATCTAATTAGATATCTGTACCCAGCGGCAGGGATAAAAATTCCTAATATTTTTAATAATTTTTAATGAAAAACCATTAGCTATGGTATTTTTAAAAACATTTTTTAACTTATAGAATAATAATTATCAATCGCATTTCAGCACTGATGATGGCCGCAACGTTTGCTAAAATAAAGTGAATAAAAAGTGTCGAGACTTAATTAATGGTCGCCTTAATCCTCAGATTTAATCAAAGTTAAGAGTCTCAAGAATAAGGGAGAGACAATAATAACTTATAATAACTTAAGTGTATAAACTTGATACATTTATAAACCAAATGTTAACAAAAAAAGCTTATGGGGAGTGGATAATTCCTGATGTTATAAGTTATTACTAAACCAGTTGAAGCTCTAGGATTGGCATTTTATGATCTAAAAAAAAATATTTTTATCAAAACAGATGTACTGTATGTATAATGAATATAAGATCCTGTGGAATCCTTTCACAGGCAAGCACCCGTCTGGAAGGTATTTAGAGTTAGAGAACCACAATCGAACATTAGATGGATTTCCACTCTTTAAGATCAAAACACATCATCAAGCTAGAAAATACCTAACCGAAGTAAATTCCTAATTAAAGACTACTCCAGGATATTGCAATAGACACTATATCTTTATTCTTCAAAACAGGAAGCCAAGGTGACATTTGTTTCGGGGAAAGGATTATAGTTTCTAGACGACCCACTAACCCAGAACAGACACGATCCACGGTTTTAGACAGTTTCGTAACAGTTCTAGAACCCAAGTTCTGGTCCCTGACATATTTTTTTTAGACGAAAATAATAATACGGAATGTCAGAAAAACAATAAAAAGTCAAATTAATGACAATGTTACAAAACAAAAAAAAATAAATAACTACTTATAACGATAACACAAAATTAACCATATGATTCGATCTTCCGAGCAAGACTAAGACTCCAGTCCAAACATATTCATGTTCAGGTAGCTTCGAATATTCTTACTCTGTCTGAATAGGGCAGGGCGAGAAGAACTGGGATCTCCTTCAGTCCTGCTTTACCTCGCGCGGGAGGAGAGCAATGTATGACTAGGAGATTCCGTGGCTGAATGTAAACATTGCACATAAGTACAAATGGATGTAAATATTTCGAAGTTTTTTTTAAATTCTTTTTATTGTTAAAATTGTCATTAATCTCTTTTTTATTTATTTTATTTTTATTAATTTATTTTTTTATTTTTTAGTTACTCTATAGTAACTTCTCTATGAATGGATCATTAGATCCCTTATGGTAAATTCCCATATTTCTTTTTCAATAAAAAACAAAAACAAAACAAATTTTAATTCAAAATTCAATAATTAGGAAGTACTGAATTCTATGTACTATCTACCGCTATTCTTTTCTTTAAAATAGTGGTTGATATATAGTATAAAATATTTTTATTTTCATAAATATATGACGAATTAAATATAACAATAAATAATCTAAAGTATAGAACAAGGAAACAAACATGTGAAAAATGTCATTTCATTTGTTAAATAAATAAATAAATCATAAAATAGAATAAGTCATCAGGATAGAGGAAACTCCAAAACTTCGGGATGATATAATGTGTAGGACTGTTTTTTATTATTTTAATGTTATTTTAACATGGAAAAAAATGGAGTCTTTCAATATCAATATCATAGATATATGGTCATCAATGCTATATATTTTGAATTTTTTTTTTACTTTTATAAATCTCTTCGTTTATTATGGGTACTATGGTATATTAAATTTGATAATTGAAAAAAAAAATTTGTAGTTCTAGAATTTAAAATTGTAATAATCAAGTATTACCCTTCTTTGATAGAAAAGATTTAAAAAAAAATAACTCTACAGTTATATATTTTATTATATATATATATATATATATATATATATATATATATATATATATATATATATATAGCATCAAGATCGGTGTTATATTAAATGTAAATTCTCTTATGTTATGCATTATCGAAGACCGATTGGCATGTGCGCATAAATATTACTTATGCGGATAAGTAATATCATGATCATCTAGACCATGACTCCCAAATGTCAAATGTACTTGACGTTTAAAGAAGTTAAGAAACATTGGAAGTTGTTTGTCATACTCTTTATCATAAGTCCAAAGTATACTAATCTGACGAAAGTTATATCAAATTGCAGATTTTTTTTTCAACAAGAATAAACTAATAATTCTTAAACAACCCCTCAATTAAGTGAGCCACCCCATTTCGCGATTATTCCGCGATTCGTTTCGAAGAAAGCGAAAGAAGTTGAAGGATAAAAACGAAGGCGGAGCAATATAATATAACGGGAGAAGAAAAATAAAGAAGGAAAAAAAAATACTTGGGATAGATGGTAGGGGATGCTAAAGTAAAAGTGGCAAGAGTTGAACCGGTGCTAAGGTTACGTAAGGCCCATGTAACCGAGATCCGACGCTGGGTATCTCGTGACGTAACTCCTAGGCCCTCCCACTCCACACCGACCTCTACCTCCTAGCGAAATATTAGCGGGGTTATATCTCATCCCAAATCATCATATTTTTATATAGTAAGTTTTTTCTTTAAAAGAAGAAAAAAAAACCTAATTTATTATGGTAAAGATAACAACCCTCATCAAATTTGGATATAATTTCAGATATTTTAAAAAGCGAAAGTAGAACTTTCAACAACTGGAATTCTAAGCACGTTATGTTGCATTTCCATTTCAGGATTTCACACAAACATTTATCTATAGAGTGACTGGAGTTAAACAACCCCTTTGCTGCCAAAGAGGAATTTACAACAAAAAATAGCGTATCATTTATCTACCATGTATTTTTAATGTTGTTCTCTGCTTTCAAGATCAGGCATATAAGAAAAGTGAGGGTTACTTCGTGAAAAATGCACTATCATTATTCATAACACAAAGTTTAAATACTAATCGGTCCTATTTGGAGGAAGATAAGATTCTCCATGCCAAATAAATATCGTCGGGTGCACGTCTAACTAGCGAATCTACGAAAAATCAACTTTTCAGTAGAGCCGTACATTCAGTGCAATTCGGCGCCCGACTTAGTGATTTTAGATATTATTGAATACAATTTTTCTGGCGAGGAATCAATTGGTAATAGTCGTAATTATTTCCTGAAAGGTATATAGCCAAAAATGTATACTTTTTCGGAAATGAAATTTTTTTTTAATCTAAGAAGGTATAAAGATTGAATCGTGAAATTCAGACAGATTGTTAAGCACATAAAATGCAGCTTAAGTGTCAAATATCTAACACTAGTTTTTAGCATTTTAGATTCGTGAACCCGACGATATATATTCCATATACAAGAATATTCCATTTGTTAAAGTATGTTAAACATTTTCAGTGGCGGAGTGTAACCCTTGTTATAAGAAAGGAATGAAGGAAATATGTTAGAGATGTTTAGTATAAGGTGATGAGCTAAAAAATTGTTTAAATATAGTAGGCAACGGACAATGGACTCATCTAATAAGTTAATCCTAACAAACAATAGTATGTAGATTCCATTGGGTTAAAGAATTCAATGGCTAAATATATAAGTAAATTTTGTAAAGGGTGGCTGAAGCGAGATTAGGCTTTGTGTCTTATAACCACATAAAGTTCGGGTCCCTAGTGTCGAAAGTGAAGGCTTTTAACAACTCGGCATTAATTCCACTCAATTTTTGCAGGATCTGGAAAAACACCTAGGTCAAAAATACGGGGGAAAATCATACACAATTTACATTATAAAACGATATGTTTATCTAAGTTATCTAGGCTAAGAAATTTATTAATTCGGCTAAATTAGTAAGTAATATGAACGTAGCCTGTACATATTAGTAGTAGGCAGTCTGTCATTGAATGTATGTATGTAGTCTGTAGTACGTAGCACAAACGTGGATTTAGAGTAGACAACATACTTTAGTTGTAGCTGTGGTACCAATCCTCAAAAGATTACAAAGCATGAAATAAATGTACAACCAATATGTCTCTTTTTTTTTTTTTTTTTTCAATATACGCATAATTGTGATTGACTATTATATTCTACTAGTCGCGGATTCGGACAAAAACACATATAACTCTTTTTAATGCAAACTCAAAACACAAAATCGAAATAAGTAAACATCAAATTTATCCAACGCCAAAGCTTTGGATTCAATAATAATAAAATAATATGCCCAATATTGGGAACTATATACTACCATTATTTTACCAATTTATAATAATACCATTATTTTTTATTTTATTTTTTGGCTAGCATACAAGAGGTTCGCCGTTCATTGGCGTGACTATCGGTTTTTTTATTCTATTGGAATATTTCATTTCCTTGAGGATGGGGCACACAGAGACAATGTCTATTTATAGTATTCAGATCTTTTGATCCTTTTAATGTATGTTTTATTTCTTGAATCATGTAACGTTCGACTTAATATTTGAAGAATTTTATTTTCCATTCAGGCATGCGGATGTTTTTATACATTTGAAAATATACCATTGTTTGAGTATACAGAGACCAATTCGAATGTGGTACAATATATTTTTTTCCATTGGAGATATTTTTTCCTCATGTCTGTTTCACACTATTTGTAATTCCCAAATTCTAAGTCACTTATTACGATTAATCGAAAAGGTGGAGAATAGACAGTTTATAGGAACTTTTTTGGAGGAAATATGATGTAGAATGTCGGTACTTCTTTGTACCAACATCTGTACTTGACCGAAACACCCTGTATAGTTTTATGTATGTACAATACTTCGAAAGGGCCTCGAAATATCTTATCTTCGATCTACAAATTTAATTATAAGAGATATGATAATCAACAATAAGAAAAAATTGAATAACTAAACATATAGGAATTATCGTAACGATTCCAGAATCAATCTATTAAAAAATGTTGGAAAAAAGGGCTAAATGGAAGAAAGAGTAGAGAAGTTATTTATAGCCGTGGGAAATGTGTTAGTGAAGCCATCGTAACTTAGCCAGTTATTGATTCGGCGAGGGCATGCGGGGCTGGATGCACTTACAGGAGGGGGGTGGAAGGGGGTGAATCGGTGCACCATTTCCACCCTACCGATATCAAACCACCATTTTATTGTTTGCAACACAATATTGTTAAAGCAATCACCATAACCATCACTCACGAATTGAACGCTATTCTCTTGAAAATTTTCTCCAAAATATCTTTTTCTTTATAGGTATATATAAAAAAATCTCGTGTCCCTATGTTTGTCGGAGGTAAAATCAGAAACAACTCAACCGATTTGATGATTATTAAATTAAAAAACGATAAATTCCGTAAGCTGGCAATATTATGTTTAAAGTCGTTCCTGTTGTTTGCTAATAATTTTATTAACACATTTAATTTTTTTTGTAAATTTTTTTTTTTTAATTTTGAATTTATAATCAAGCACCTGTTTCTTTCAATAAGCATGCCGAGAGCTAAATAATAATTTACAAACTTTAACAGGAATCGAAATCTTGAAAAAATAATTAAATCAATTTAAAAAATAAGTAAAGTCTGAAGTGTTTTAGACAGAATTGTAAACGCAATTTGTAAAAATATATGTAGGTAACCTTTTTTTTTTTTTTTTTTTAATAGGGCAAAAAATTGAAAACGAAATAGTACTTTGACCGTAGAACAATAAAGATGGATAAAAATTTTCTGCAGTTTCAATTTTTTATTTATGGATTTTTTCCTTTATACGGGTATTAGTTAATCACTTTAAAAAAAAAAGCCCGATGTATAATTAAATAAAATACAGGTTAATTTTTTTCGACTTGTATACTTAACGATACAAAGTATAAATAAACAATATGCTTATACTATCAAATCTCGTGTGTATGGGACAAACAAAAAATACTTACTAGAAGCAACTAACCATGCTTAAATAAACAAATTAACTCGTGATACTAAAGTAAAAAAAAGATCCATAAAAAGCAAGATCAGTAATTCTACAGTTTTAAAAGTAAAAAAAAAAAGATATTTTCAAGTTTTCAAATGTAAATATATTTGTGAAATTTTTCGTGTTTCCAAATGTGCCACACCTGGGGTTTTTTTTTAATTTTTAGCAGTTTTTCAGGATTAAAAATGTATAGGTGAATTTAAAAAAAATTAAATTATTAATAAATTCAAAATTATATTTAATAAAATTAGATCCAAGTGGCAAAAGTATCACTTCTTTCCATTACTTATTTTCAGTAATTTGAATATGTGAATGCATGAAGTTATCAGGCTAAGTCACAGAAACAACATTAGTTAGAAAACCTTTTCAATTACTGATATTTATTATTTTTTTAAAACATATCGAAAGTCCGAATTTTTAGAACATAAAAATAATTTAGTTTTTTAAATATTAAATAGTCATTAGTTGTTAATTATATTGAATTATACATATTACATTGAAAATGAAGGCATAATATTCGTTATTCGTAATTTTTCTTTTTTTTACAGATTAAAAACCTGCCCGCCGCATCAGAAAACTGTAGCCGCAAACCACAGCTGGGCAAAAAGTATTTTAATTTTTATTTTAAAATACTTTATTTTAAATAGCAAGTATTTAAAATAAATTTGAATAAAATGCATTTTAACCTCAAATCATTTAAAATACTTTTGGATAAAATTATTTTAAATGCAAAATAAAAAAAGTATTTTGTATTTTAAATAAAAAAAATTAAAATGAAAATACAAAATACTTTTAAAACCTATTAGCTAGTGCATTGCGATTGATTAGTAAATACATTTTTTTTAATATTGCAATTGATTAATAAATCGACAGTTTTTTTTTATTTTTTTTGGGTTGCCTTTGCTTGATGTTATGTATCCGATACTCAGATCATCTTCACTTTCATTTTGTTGAAATTATTAAATTAAATTTCTTTTTCTACATAACCGTTCTGAATCGGAACCTATTTGAACTAATTGGGCTACCCCTTAGACTATTCGCTACCCATACACCATCCAACGATCTCCGTGCAATACGAATTTCAGCAAATCAGCCCTAACGCGAACTACTGCTTCTCAGCCTTTACTTCTTTTGGACGTTTTCCATTAGTCACTGCCATTAATTTCTATGGAATTCGTTCACCCCTGTTTTGCAATTTCACACTTCGATTTTATTCATCTGTCTATAGCAGACCTCACTTGCTCATCATTCAATGTTAGCGTGCACTTTTTGCATTCTTAAAGAACCGCAGGAGGAATAATATTTTTGTAAACCCGAATTCTTAAGTTTTAAGGAAGAAGCCGTGAGCTAAGTAATTTCGTTAATCGCTAGAATTTCTTACCTCTAATCTAGCATGAATTTCCTCTCCAATTTCGAACGAACCTCAACCGGAAAAATAATCACCGACTTTATTGAATGTATCAGTCATACACATTTTTACTAAGTTTACTTTCTTTTGATCTTTTGGTGTTGTCTCCAAATTGGGATCCTGTTTATGCCTTCGTTTATGGCTCTAACTTAATTTTCGATCTTTTCACTTTCGAATAAACCGGTAAAAAGTCTACAATTAACTCCCCCCCCCCCCCATAAAAAACCTATTTATTTATAAAGTTATTATTATTTATAGAAATGATGAGGAATTGGCCTTGTTATTTGACTTAGGAACAATCTTTGTTACATATTTCCTGACAATCGGACATGGCGGTCAAAAGTTAATATTTAACCCTCCACCCCAAAACCTGTGCATAAACCCATTTATGTGAAATGAATTGATTAGACGTCTATTTAGATAATCAAAAACCACCAATGTGACAAAATTTGTTGAAATCGGTTGAAGCGGTACAATCTTAATAATTGCGCCCCCCCCCCCAATAAAAAACAAAACAAAAAAAAAACAGCAACATCAAACTGAAATAAATATACTTGCTCAATATTTAGGAGTGACAGCTCTAGTGCAAAGGACTACACTATAATATTACGAAAATTGTTTAACTTCAAATAAACTACTTAAGATTTATTTTATTTTATTATTTAAAATACAAATGAAAATACTTTTTTTTTATTTTAGTATTTTAGAATTAAAATGAAAATACTTTTTTTTTATTTGATTATTTTAGAATTAAAATGAAAATAAACATGTGATTTATTTTATTTTAATTCTAAAATACTAAAATAAAAAAAAAGTATTTTCATTTGCATTTAAAATACTTTTATTTAAAATAATGCCCAGGTCTGCCGCAAACTGACGACTACAAGAAGCGCCGACGCCCGGTCGCTCACACCTGCCTTATCGATTCCACCCTAACTTTGCCCTTTCTGCAGCCTACTCCTCGTCCTTTGTTTCCAATCTGTCCTTTATAGTCACTCATCTTCTGCAATGCTATGCAAGTGAAAATGGTAACGGATCCCTTAATCGTAACGATCAATAGTGGATCAGGCGTTCCAAACTTGGTCTTTAAAACAAGTTTTGAACTTTCAGACTTTAAGTACTCAAAGTTTTATTTGATTTGTAAATAAAAATATTTAGACGGTTGTTCTGAGTCGAAGTGCTGAGATTCTCCGCAACTTAATGTAAGCTGTACGACGGATACCTGTCAACTCCGAAATATTCAATAGTTTGTACCAGTGCTTAATTTAATGTGACAGCAAACAATATTTACGGAACTCTTTTAATGGCTAGAAAACGGATGGCGTCGATAGACAGTTTTCAGCAATAGAATCATTGAAACCAGAATATCTATTTCCTTTACTTTGTTACGATTACTTTATATGGAAACTTTTCAGCTTTTTTAAATCAAATTTATCACAAATTATATATTATTATTAAGATGAAAAAGAGTTTTATATAATTAAATCAAAAATAAAGTGTTTACAGTAGCTAATTAACAAGTAATTATTAAATGAAAATTAAATTTTGATATTTATAAAAAAATAAGAAAAAACGTTTTGCCAACAATGTAAAGTTGAGGAACTTTTAGAGGCGGGTGTATAGGACTAAAACAGGTGAACAAATAACTAGAATACCAAAATAAGAGCATAAGTATAAATTGCAGATTTATATCACTAAAACAGGTAAATTTATAAATTATTAATTTATAGATATAAAGAGATAGGAGCATAACTGACAATGATATATATCTAATAAATAAGTTATTCTTATGAAATAAAACTTTCAATTTTTTTCAAATTCATTCATTTTTTTTTTTTTTTGAAATATTAATTTTGTTCTACCTAGAACTACTTATAACAGGAAATTCATCAAGGATATAATATATACGGCACTAGCATTATATAACAATTTTAAAAAAGTCTTTTATGTGGGGACGGAGTTTAAGGGACTCCTTGTTGGCCGGAAAATGGACGGAGTCACGTGGACTCCAATGAGGCAAAGATATCGATGGTGTGGAGGAAGCGGGAGGGCGGAGAAAGGAAATCCACTTTCCTTGGCTCCTCCCTAAATTAGGAGGCTACTGAAAACATAGCCACAATTGTTATTGATATAGCTTTCCTCTATGTTAGGGACTAGTAGAGTCCGTCATACTCCGTCCGAAGCAAAGGATTAAGGGAAGTTGAAATGTCTTGATTGACTACAGTTTCTCTTAATCCATATTTACGTTTTCGTTAATATTGATTGCAGGACGGTCCTCAATAACTGTTCTATGTGACATAAAAATATTTTTTTAGATGGAACTGGTACCTAGTTCCATTACTAAACGCTATACAAACTATCATAGACAATTGGTACGAGAGGTAAATACATTTCAAGGAATTATGGTAGCTGTAGGGTAGGTTAAAATCCGTATGAATTGGGCTTTCCATTATTGTTTCAATTGAGTTTTTACTTGAAGCAAATGGTATTCCTGCTCAATCTTTTCGAGCAAGTAATAAGATTTTTTTCCTCTTAGCCGAATCGTAAGATATCAATCCTCAACTCTGGATCATAAGAGTTATTGAAATGAAGTAGCTGTTTCAATTTCCTTTAAGTTGGCTAAGTGGCAAATTATATATGCGAGTTTTGTCCATGTCCGTTGTCGACGGTATTAAGTAGGTCAGTTCGGACGATAAGATGGAGTGACCCGTGCGACTCCACTTTTAGAGTTTAACAAACTCTCAGCTTATAAGCAAACTCCATTTTTCGAACTGAGAGCTAAACTCTATTGTATAATTTATATTTATTTATTATAGTTTATATTTATTTACTTATTTTAATAAAGTCATATATTTACTATTAAAGTTATAGAATATGTTAATGTTTTTTTTAAATTATTTCATACCTGTCTTAAAATTAAAAGACAATCAGCGAATCTATTAACATAATAATAACGTAGGTAAGGGGAAGAACGATACCCAGTGGCATCTCTTCGTGTCGTGATTTTATTTTTCTACTTTGGAATCACCCAATTGTTAAATTCTGTATTGAAAAAATGTTTGTTATAATTCGTATATAATATTAGGGCAATTTTAATTATAGGGAAATGTAAAGATTAAAATAATAATAAATACTTCTTTTCTGTTAATCAAACTTTGGATGGTAATTCCTTTTGGTTAGGATCCAATGAATGAGGGAGCCTACTCTTAAAATTACAATGAATAATCTAATTTTTAAGGTTCCATTTATGTTTAATCTACAACTTTAATTAATAAAATAGTTTTATATTTCATTAAATGATTGATAAACTATTATAATTAATAACTCAATAAATTATGAAATAAATTATTCATAAATTTAGAGATTTATTAGAGAATTATTAATGGCTAATATTCAACCTAGGTGCTTGATTGATGAATAACCCATTAGTTTACGTAAGGAGGTCTATTAATTCCTCCTAATCTGCCAATTGTTACAGATATCAGTAATTTCTTAATGAGTGCTTTTATTACATCAACTGACTTCTGTGGTATGAAGTGCGAACTTCTGACCTTCTAATTTAAATCTAGTATTGCACTCTATTGCAAGATCCAACCTTACTGGGACGCTTCATAGTCACACCTGTTGAATTAGGTTTAGTATAAAGTGGAAGGAGTTAAAGATTATAAAAGATTATAAAAGTTCATCACCACTGTAAAAATGTTTTCTGTCATTCAAATGTCGAAATGTAAATTTTGAACATTTCTCACTGCTTTATAACATTTTTCTCCATTTTCCTCATATATATATATACATAGACGATATTGTAAAGATATACTAGTTTTTCAGCGCATTCAGAAAAGTTTCATAACTAAAAACATCCAATTTTTGAGATATGACATCGTTGAAAGGAATGCGCAATATATAAAAAAATTAATAAGAGTATTACAGTAGAAAATCTAATGCTCTTTAATTTTATACTGGGAGTGTTTTAAGCTAAAAGCTTTGAGATGTAGTCCCAACAATAAAAAAAAAAAATTAAATAAAAAAGTAACTCAATCCCTCTTTTCTTTATCTCAACTTTCAGGATGTGATAAGAATTCGGAAAAAAAAAAAAAAAAAAAAAAAAAAAAAAGTAATCATTATGAACTTGGATCGGGCTAAATCGGCAACATGCGGAAGGTAACTTTAGGTAAATTAGGTGATTTTAATAAATCATTGAGGATTTTGTATCTTAAATACTGGATGCCAGAGGATTCGGAGGTTTTTTTTGTTGTTTTTTTTACTTAAAGACGTTTGTTCAAAGGTGGAGATGTTCAAAAGTATATACTGTATATAGATTGGAAGTATTTTAAGCTAAAAGAATCGGTTTCGATTATGTAGACGAACATTAGACATAAATAACTCACCCCCGCTTCTTGAAAATCCTATAACTTTCAAGAACTTCAGTATGTGATATGAATACGAAAAAATAAAATAAAAATTAAGCAATGTTTATTTGGATCGGTCTAAATAAGCGTCATATAGATCATATTAGCATTCCAAGAGGTTTGTAAAGAGTAAATAAGTGGATATTAATGCATAAAACCAAAGGAGAAGAAACATATCACTGAAATTTGAGATTTTAGTGTTTAGAATTAAAATATTGCATAAAAAACTACACATAAAATTAGAATATGTGAATGAGAAACCAACATCGTTTACAATCCTGGGATATTTTGGGGAGAGGGTGTGGCGCCCAAGTGACTGGGCGCCAAATATTTACAAGGCTCGAAAACACCGTTTTACAATATATTACCGGCTTAGTCATTTTATCATTTTTGTTTCTATGTTATCAGGCTACACTAAAATCTGGAATATATCTGTAAGAAATATTTGCACATAGAATCCTTAACATAGATTAAAAAATATAGAGGCTTAGAGAAATTGTTAATGATAAGATTGATAAGATGCACGTACCATGTATAAGGAGTGAGAGAGAGGTGGCCGGAGGGGTGAGTGTGCCAATGACCTTAGCGGGCGGGAGGTCGAACTCCCCCTGACGTCAGAGGAGGAAGTGCCGTGTTTACCCCCGCCGGCCGTTCACCCCCTGTAGTCCCGGCAACCGGCGCCAACCCTTATCGACGTCTGCGCCCCGCTCTGCTCTCCTATCTTCTCTCTGCATGCTGTTGCACGTCTTGTAGGGAGGACTTGGGCATGTTTGGAGCTGGTGGAGAACCATCAGGGGTAAGGGCATCTAAAGGGGAAAAAAGAGGAACACGGAGGTTCGATGCCGGCCGAACCGGAAAGGAAAATTCCCTCCCTCTAAAATAGAGCAATCATCCCATTCACGTTTAGGTCCCTCTCTTATCCAATTCAACAACTTTTCGAAGATCTTATACATAAAAGTGCAAGGATCGTGTTTTTGTTACCTCAAAACTCGAAATGTAATGGATGGATAAATCTTAAACTTTTACAGAACGTTGCTGTTTAGCTAAAATATCAGATATGTGAATAGATGTAAATATATAGAAAGCAACTGAAACGTATCAATTCGATGAAAAGATATGAAGGAAGAAATTCAAATTTCTGAAGTAAACAATCGTATGTAAGGTGGATATGGAATAAAATAATAGGAATCATAGCAGTTGTAAATCTTATCCACTACAAGTTTTTATTAAGAAAGTAGGTTCTCCTAAAATGTAAAATTAGAAAGATTGAGTAAGTGACGCAATTTTCGTCCTTAGTCGCGCGTATAGTGAAAAAACTGACAAAGTTTTTGTTATTAAAGTTTCATTTCTAATATTGTATGGTACTGTACTTACGTTACGTTAATTTATTCATTTACGTTAAATGAACGTAAACGCTAATTTACGTTAAATACGTTATTATATCCAATGGGAAAATTATTAATATATTTTTTTTTCGTCTGGCATTTCCTTGCGAAGTTTTTCGCAATAAAGGAAAAAAGGAATAATGGAAATGGGGCAACTATTAACGGAGTAACTTTTTTCTTATCACAAGTGTATCCTCAAGCAACTTTTCAGCAACTTAGTTTATCAATAAAATGCAAAAGCCGTCTGTATGTTTGTTACTTTAAAAATCGATAAGTAACAGATGGATTTACTCAAAATTTGTACTCATATTTATTTCTGCTAGCGATGAGGGCGGGGATTAATTGCGAGTTGGTAACTTCCAGAACGTGGTATAATTGTACTGACACGATCAGATCTGATCAAGCCCCTCGAAAAGGAAGATGCTTGGCAGTCAATATCTGATGAGAGCCCACATAGCAAGCTGAAAGTTATATAGAGTTAAGTATAGCGTTGGGGTGCGGCTGTCCGTAAGTGGCATAGAGAGGAGTCGTACTTAACTCATTCAAGACTTGGACGCTCCTAACCCATGGAAATGTAGATATTGCAATAAATGCAAGATGATATTGTGGAAAGATAGAAAAGGTAGATATTTGAAATCAAATAACATGCCTGCGGAAATCTGACATCATATTACTCTACAGTAAAACGAAAGTCAAACTTAAAGGGGGGATTTTAAAAAAGGAAAAAAAAGAAAGGGAAAAAAGGTAAATGAAAAATAATTTTTTTTATTATTATTACTTGTATTTAAAAAAAACTTTAATTTACAAATCTATATAAATAAAGATGAAATTCTGTTTGTTTGTTTGTTCTTTACAGAAATCCATACCGATTGTCATAAATTCTCCAAATTTCGCTCAGTGGTTCTTTGATACCAGGAGCGAACACCTGTCCATATTAAAATTGCATAACTTTAGCCAATCTCTGGGTACATTCTTTATTCTTATAAAAATCGTTTTGATCTCACTTTATATTGGTTTTTACGAAATCGACCGCTTGAGTCGTTAAAAGTCTCACCTAATAGATTTTATAGATTTAAAAAATGAAATTTTCCAGGTGAAACCGGTATATAAAGCTAGTAACAAATAAAACTAACTAAAAACTAAAAAAAAACAAATTTACGCCCTTAAGCACTATCAAACAATAACGTTGAGTCAACAACACCCCATCCCATAAAACTTCTAAGAATAGCTTTATAAAAGTTTTTTTTTTTTTACAGTTTGGAGTGCCGCAGTTACTAGAATAACCGTTTATTTATTATCGCTAGTAAAATATATGATGATGACGTTGAGCAGTAAGCCAGGCTGTCCTAATTCCAGTGTTGAATGAATGAATTTTATTGAAACAGTCAATGAAAATGGAAATAATCTCTCTGGTAAGAAAATATCCTTATATCATCAATTCTTCCTATTAACCGAAAGTAACAGATCGAAACAATAAAATATAAGTAAATAATTTTACTACAATAATATTTGATACACTTAGTTTCAGCTCCACTCCCAACATTCTTTTATGAAATTTTCTAGCATAATTTATTCTAGGACAATTGAACAATTAAAATTTATCAGAGTGTACAACTCTGTCTGAAGTGTACAAGAAAATCATGCCAAAAATATAATCAATCAAAAAGATGATGTATTTTTGAGGAGGGAGTGACAAGAAATAGGTTTTCCGCTTATTTACTCCTAATTATAGTACCCCTTTTTTAATTTGAGTGATTATTTAAGCTGGCTGCAATCTTAAATAAGTTTGATTACATCAAAGGATCGAGAAATTTAAGAAAATATAAAAATAAAAACGTTCGAACTTGTTGATTATGCATGGTCCTGTCCATATTGGTATTTTAAAAATGTTAAATCAAATGTTGAGATGAATTTTATAGTAAAGATTTTCTTCGGTGCCAAATAAGTAAATATAGTGTTTTTCTTATATAACATGTTGCTTAAGTTTTGATACAATCATGCGCTGGTATTGCATTATTTGCACTATGTGAAATGAAAAGCCTTTTGAATATTCATGTTGTCCAATTTTTGTAGAAAAAAATATTTTTTTCGGAAAACTTTCCAAAAACTACTTGATGTGTTCGAGTCTCAGAGGATCTTATAACTTGAAATTATTTAAGATATTGCAAATAAAATAATCCTCCCTTATCCATACTCACAATCTGTTTGATACTATTCCTGTTCAGAAAAATAATGAGCGGTCTTTTAAATGTTAAATAAAAAACCTTACCCTTCACTATTTTAATCACGGTTTCAAATGCTCAAGGTCGAAACATACCGAACAACATATTTAACAACTTGTTGCAACGTTAATACGTTTTTATCACTACTGATCCATCAAGTTTTCTTTAATCCAGTATTTAATAGGAACAGAGCTCTTACATAGTTGAGGCAAACGAGGTTAGTATAATGGAAATCAGTAACGCCAAGGTAAGTCGTTCGTTATTTATATCTTTTCATATCCGCGTAGCCTCAATTTCTGTAGTCTAGGCAATTTTATAATCTCTGCTGGATATTTTCCTAAGCTCTAGATATTGTAGGACCTTCGGGGCAGAGGCTTTTTCCGTCTTTTGCAACGAAGAGAATTTTAAATATCAAAGTAAATAAAATAAAAAAAAAAATAGGAAAATCTAAAATTTAGATAATTAAGGAAGTATTAATTAACTGGTGTAGTCAAAAGCTGAATCTTCAATAGCATTTTTTAACTGAATTTACAACCAGAGAAAAAGATATATTTTTTTCTCCAAACCAAATATTGTAACACTTATTTGGGTTTAAATAATATTTATTGGACGAATATAACAATTCACAATGTCTGACAAACATTAAAACTAAAATAACTAACAAGGTTACTAAAAGTATCAAATTGTAAGACAGTCGCACAAAATAACAAAATTTCTGTTAGTGAGTTTATTCTTCAAGTTGATTTTCGGCGAATTTATTGTAATTTTGAAATCGTTGGGATGTTTAAATGATAATAAGGTGCGTCAAAAGTTTTCCGAAAAACTTTCGACTGAAAGAACTTTTTTTTTTTTTAACAGAAGCTTTAAGTTGGCCATTACAAAAGTTTATTTTATATTGTATATAATATAACATTTATTTAGTTTGTCCAGTAAGCTAGATGAAAATCCGTATCTTCTATTGAATTTTTTCATTTTTATGTAATGTGAATTTTTCAAGTCAGTCTCTTAAACCTAAATATTTAATCTCTTCAGATTCAGGACTTTGTATGTTTTACATTTTGTTATTAAAATAAAATTTAACACAAAGAATATCATTAAAAAATTACACTATCTTACAATAAAATTACACTACTGGAGGATAGATTCTTTTTCCGGTTTCCAGAAACGACGAATTATATCGTTCAAAAGGACAAATGAAAGGGACATTCACGGAAAGGGGTGAAATCAAAACACGACAATTTAAAAAAAAATAGATTTAGGGCATATGTGTTAAGATTCCATAGGAGCTGTAGTATTTTTTTATTTTTGATTCCAAAAAATCAATTTAAATGAAATTACAAAATAAATATCTGAATAAATTGTTATGTTAAAAAAAAAAGTGTAATCCAACCTCAAGATGCTGGGAACCATGGTTTCCATTATCCGACCACAGGCTACTCCTTACCCGGTAATAGGTCCCTTTGGGGCCAATGTGGTAGAGCCCCTCCGGAGAAACATCCCTTCCAGCTTTCAAGGGTAACTATACTACAATAAATCACACTAAATCCATGGATTACGCCGGTCTGCGGCCGGATCAGTGTCACGCCTAAGGATCTCTTGGGGAAGCGCTGGCCGCACGTGGTGAGAGAAACACATTGTCATCCTAAAATTTTCAGAGATAAATAAACTTGTCTGAGTTATATGATAAGACTCTTATGACAAATCAAACTACTCAACGTTACGTTCAATAACGTTATTTCAATGAGAGATCATTGTTTTATTTCTTTTGTTCCAACTTTGTTTTTTATGTTTAAAAAAAAATTAGATGACAGTTGGAGAAAAGAATTCAAACTACTACAACAATACTGAAAGACTAGAGATCTCAACAAGGACTACAGAACATAACGAAGTTGGAGAAAACAGCACGCCTTTAAACAAAACAAATAATAATACAAGAAATAATTTTTGTATCTTTTTAAATTTTTGCATGCCTATGAAAGTAATTTTAACAGCCGTATTCGACTTTGAACATACTACTTAAAAAGCGACTTTTACCTCATAGTGGTCAAATTTCTGTTAAGATTTTTTAAGTATTCCTGATGCAAATATCATGTTTCATTAAATGTATCAGTACTTTTTGTAAAAAATGGATTATTATAGGTGATTCCGCAGCCAGATGGAGTTATGATTAGTATTGAAGACAAAAATTGAGCAACAGGTTTCAACCACCGTGGGCTTACCCATGACATCATGCCATTCATTACTAATAGAAAGGCTAGTAGAGAAATCATTTTTTTTTTATTCATTATTCATAACTACAGTACTCCATGCATCTGTCCGAGCTTGTAATACACCATTGACTACTACAGGAAATACTGTTAAACTTATTTTTAACTAAAAAAAAAAAAAAATACAATGTCCGAGAAGAAAAGTAAGGCTTCTAAACCAGAAACAAAATAAATCTTTATTCGTTGCCACATATAATACACACAGTATCTCAGTGATTGACCAAAAAGTATATAGCAAAATGTAAAAAAAAAAAAACAATATTTTTAAAGCAGAAAATTTGTTTAAAGTCGCCTTTGCTATGATTCACGAGGAAAACCAACAAGAACACGAGTACAATATTCAATATTCTGTTACTTTACCTTGGCACTGCCTGTCACTAGCATTTCTTTCGCATCATTAATACATATAACATTTGATTTTTCTATATCTGTTTTTATAAGTTTCTAAATTATTTATAAAAATGTTTTTGTAAATTATCGAATATGCATACCAAAGAAATATGAGATTTGCTAATTCACAACAAACAATTGGTATTTCGAGAATATATATATTTTTTTAAATGTTTCGTATGTCTAATCTTGATTAAAGAGATGTTTTCTCTTTCTACCCCTTAATATCTCAGGGTTGCGTTTCCCGAAAGACAATACATTTTCCAATCATACATTTCTGTTTAAATTTTCCAATCATATATTTTTGACACATATAAATATAAAAATATAAATAAACGCCTAAAATTTATATAATTTCTACCCTCGGGACGAAATGGATTAACAAACCTTTAAATCAAAGAATTAAAGAATCATCGCCAACCTTGAATAGTTGTATATTCGGGAGTACTTTCCATTACTTTTTCTGGATAATTTGAATTTGAAGATGACTTTGTATTACGCGAACAGGAAAAAAAAAAAAAAAAGTAAAATAAAATTGTTTTTGCTAAATCTTGTTTATAATTGAATCTAATACCATTATAGATGGGATCAGATCTTTTCTACTAATTCGACAATTAATTTATTTTTTGTTTAATATTAGCTTCTTAACAAAAACTTGATTTAGTTGGCCTATAGCAATCACAAACGATTTATAAGGAAAACTGACCTGAACGCCTACAGGAGTGATTTTTCTTCTTTCCTGAATCCCTGAATAAATTAAACATAAATCATTATCTATTTTCCTTATAACTTAATTTGCGGTTACAGATTAGATTTTAGGGTCATATTCATTGAACTTCAGTTTAACTTAAGCCATTTTTAAAGACCAGCTCACGAGGATGTAAATTATCTATTTGTTTAGCCGCATGTATAGATTATACTCCAATTACAGCTTCGGCCGACCCTGAATACTTTACGCACTCATAATAGACTCCGCATTGAATTAATGAAATGTTAATACATGTCCTAAAGCAGAAAAATAATAGCTCTAGTGCGTGTAATTTTAATGTAGGATTGCATGTTTTGTTCGAAATAGGAATTGATGTTTTCGTTTTTGTGTGCGTTGGCTCAGCATGTCAATAGGTCTTTAAAGCAGTGCCGTGCCGGGATGGGGTCGCGAAGGGAGTTTGTTTCGATGGGGTAGTTTGAAAACAACTCTATTGAAAATACGATAAGCTTGTTTTCGGATATGTTAAAAATATAGAGTAAATAAAATTTAAAAAAAAATATATTATTTATTATTTATATCGTATGAATTAGAATATACTAGCTAGGGTGCCCTGCCTCGCTCCGGTAGTTGTGTGGTAGTTTTTATAACAGAAAAACTTTAAATTAGCACAGATAGAAATAGAAAAAAATTAGCACTTTCTTGAAACTTTAAACACGGTGTCAATATTAAGATTCGAGATCTGCAGAGTTCGCCCAAATAAGGAACCCTATATACTTTAAAGGGGGTTGAAAATAGTGAATGAACAATTAATTATGCTGCAACTTTGTCAAGTCATGCATCGTTTTTGATGGTTTCTAGGATTCTGAATCCTATAAGCGCATTCCAATCCATTCCAAGCAGTCAGCAGATGATAATAAGTTATTAGATAATAGTTAAAAATCTATATTTCGAGTACAACTTAAGCGTCGACTACTGTGATGGGCCTTTTAAATCCAGAAGTTTAAAAACTACCAAAGATTCATAGAAACTTTTTTTTTAAGACCTTTCTTCCAGTTCAACCTCCCTTAAGATATCCCCCTCCCCGTAATTTGGCCGGACTATGCACCTAGTATTACAAAATAAAAACCAAAATATCATGAGGGCACAATTTTTTCATCATATTTGTTTTTATCCTGAACTATGAAGGGTGATAAAATCTTACTGAAAAAATGTTGTAATTGGAATTAGTCATTTTGTCGGATGGAATGCTCATCATACATAGTAAAAAAAAACATTTTTATAATTACATGCAATAAGAACACTTCAAATTTTTTATTTTCGATTTATAATCAGTCAATGCAGCTCTTCTTTTTTTGTTTTATGTCTGTTTTTATTCGTTCACTGTACTACTAAAAAATGTTCACTCATATTGCATTACATTTACTTAAGTATATGTTATATATTGATTAAATGTAATGTGTTAATCAATTAACCTTCTCATGAGAACATTTATTTTGTAAGGTATTCAATCGGTTTTCGAATTGATTGCAGATATGTAAAATCATTATATTATTTGAAAAAAAAAAGGTGAAACTAATTATTTTCGCTTGATTTTTTAGTAATTTAAAAAGAACAGCTGATAAAATAGATAACCTTAAACAACAAACTGAACGGTATGAATAAACAATAAACATTGAGTGAAACACACCCTAGCGCTTTCTGGTAGTCTGCTGCTCGAACTAAATTTTTCATTCATAAACTCTCATGTCATTCTAAGGTAGACTAATTAAATGGTGCGAGAGGCTCCAAATTCCAGTCCTTTTCTCTTCAATTTTACACCCTTAAAAGAAAAACGAAAACCTTCTTCTTCGTTAGTGGTTATATAGCACCACGCTGACATAACTTTCTTAAACGTACGTTGAGTCGTTTTTGAGCCTTATCGGCACGCACATTGTACACTTTGCTTTATAATATATATTGATTATTAATATAATATAATAATATTATTAATATAATATAAGAATATTATTAATATAATATAAGAATATTATTAATATAATATAAGAATTAGATTATATTATTAATAATAAATATATTATTTATTATTTATATCGTATGAATTAGAGCTATTAATACTTATATATAATAAGTATTAATAGCTCTAATTCATACGATTACATCTGTCTTCATACTTACCGACTCATAATTAACACTTTTAGTTATTAAAATATTAATTAAAAATTGATTTTATCAAAGGAAAAGAAAATAGTAAATATAGGCATAATTAAATATGGTAACGTGAAACACAAAACATATGATCGAAAAGAGTACTAGACTTACTGTTGGAACAGTCACAAACTGTTCTAGGATCAGTTCGTGACTGTTCAGGAATTGTCTACGCTTATCAGGAACCTTCTAGACAGTTCTAATTTAGACTTAATTTATGGAGCGATGGACTGGAGAGTTAGTCTCACACTGAAACTGTTAATAATTTGTGTTTTTAATTGCTAATTAAAATCATCAATCATACAATCATACAATGTTTGTATGACATTGTGAATTATTATTTTTGTTTAATAAAAATTATTTAAACACGCAATAGTGCTACAATATATTTATGAAAGATAAAAATACTCACCAAATAAAGAATAATTCAATACCAATAATTTTTGATAATTTAATAAATTAAGTTCATTATATCATATAGATAAATCGTAAAGTCATTCAATCTACTGAATAAACCTACCTATTTAAAATGTGAAGAAAAAAACATCATTTAAATGAACTATTTCGGTATAGTATAAGAAAGCGAGAATCAATAAGCTAATAAAGAACAGCTGCTACTTCAACATAACTATACTACTAATAGCACTTACAGTTCAAAGTTTACATCAAAGCCTGCATACTCACCTGAAACAGAACAAAAATTTATTAAATAGATGAATTACTAAATAAAAAACAGAATATTCTCTATACTCTGAAGTCAGTATACAATAAAACAAACATTTAAATTATTACTTTTGTTTCTATGAGAAACATTCATTTCTATACCTATAACCAGAGAGGCATGTCTGTTTTGTTTTTTTAATTAAATAATTTATCATTTTTATAATGAATTTTTTTTTTTACTTCATACTTTTATTTGCAACTTTTGCAACTAACTGACAATCAGCGAATAAAATATAAATTGATGTTATGTAGGCATTTTTAGTCATGAGGAAAGATAGTGTCCAGCAGCACATCATCCCGGTCTTGATTCAGGAGAAGAGGCTTCTCATCCAACTCCTTTTCATTCACCTCATATAACGCATGTAAATCGTAGTTATGTCATTAATAAATAAATCTGTTGTTCGTTACAACATACCATAAGTCCACAGAAAGGTTCATGGACTTCTTCTGCACCGAAACCTTCAAGAAGGCAATGAGACACTTGCCAAACTATCCCTAGAATATTAGGTACTTGATCAAAGCAACGAGAAGAGCTCTTAAGGTATATCAGAATAACAGACTACCATCAGACAGACGAACATTAAAAAGACAAAAATGGAACTTAAACGAACAATTAAAATATTCAGTTATCTCTCTGTTTAAGCGTCCGTTAACCATGTTCTTTTTTCTCTGTTTGTCGATAGATGAATACTAAACAACATTTCCAAGGAATTTTCTAACCTTATTTATATTTAATTTTAGGTTTCCTTTCCTTTTTTTTACTGAATAAAACCGTTACTGTAACACTTACATACATTTAAATTGCAGAAATAAAAGGATTTTACTTTTATTTTATTTTTTTTAGCGAAAACCCGGTCCTCGTCACAGATGGTCTAGCCAGACTCGCTTGTTCGCTAAATTTAGAAAGTGAAAAATCTCTCGGTGGGTATTATTTCATCCTCTTCCCTGCAGTGGTCTATTGATCCTGCCATTTCCTCTCCAAAAATCTAAATACAACCGCCCTACGCTACTTAGCATCCTTATCTGAGTGTCATCATCATAAAGTTCCCATTCAGCATCCGGTCCGTTAGGAAAGGGGTCCGAAACGAGAGGGATTTGGCGGAAGGTCGACGCCATTTGGAGAAAGCGGATTGCGTCAAAGCCCCGCCTCGGTTTCCGGGTTATCCAACCAAAGGTCTCGATCATTGCCTTGTCCACCTGTTGGGTGTCCCGGCACATGTCTCGTCATCCGGCTGGGCAGGGGGAGGCGGCTGTAGTCCTAGCCACTTCTATCAATCAGTAGTAGGAGTACCTTAGTATACGATACGACAAAAAAAAGTAAGAAACGTCTCCATAAGGTGTCCAGCATACCTTCATAGAAATTGATATCATATATACAAAAATACAAAGTCATTATATAAATCCTTTATTTTGAAATGAAATTAATTTTCTTAGGGCACTAAAAGGAAAGGATATATAAAAAAATTGAAACTATTTGAAGACGACTGTTGGGAGTTTCGTTTTTCGGATACCCCTCGAAAGCGGCAACATCAAAAGATTTCATTTTCAAAGAAGGTTTGAAACTCGATTTTGTTTAGTGGAAACGGATACTAAAGTCCTTGAACCTAGTGATAGTAACGCAGTGTCCAGCAGTTCTGGTTGACGTTGAATTCTCGTATAATTCCCGCATTTATATGATTATATACCAATTGGACCTCTCATAGTCTGTAGATGAGGATTCACAATCTTATAGATTTTTTCAAAATTAACGGTAACTAACAATGTAACTTCATTATAATTACTTACATAGTGACAATTGAAAGTTTAATTAATTTTTCACGACTACAGAAATGTATTCGGCCAGGAGCAGCTTTGGAAATTGGAAAAATGAGTGATTTAGAAATTATATAATCATATATTATATCATTTCTTATACTTAATAACATATATAAGAAATATACTGTAAAATCTCCCCTCTATCATCAATTTGTCCTAGGCCTTATCTGCGCCGATCCAGATTTGGCAATCTCACGTAATTATGAACCACTGTGAATAATGGCTCTTGACGTTTTGGTTAAGTGTAATCGGATCTCTGTGACAATGGCAGATTCTATATATATGGAATTTTATAAACTGTACTCCCATGAATCATTTAGAACACGAGATCGACCGTCGTAATTTAAATTGAAAATATGTATTTAAAAATGGTAGAGTAAAATTCCCTCCAGCATTTCACCTGAAATATCGAAAATTCCTGCATTTTTCCCGCCGACTAAAATTCCCGTATAATTCCCGCATTTTTCCCACCGACAAAAATTCTCATATAATTCCAGCATTACACTCCGGGACAAATAAAAGTGTACACCCTGTTGTGCTTATGCCCCTTATTCCTGTATTATTATTTACAACTGGTACTTTTTGTTTCAAAAGGAATAAGTAATTAGTGAAATATGGATATGTTACAATAAACTCTTTATTAGAAATTTTCATATACAATTAAAACCATTTAATAAAATTGGACAAATAAAAGTGTACACTTTAATTTTTATAAAAAATGTGTGGGAAGTACCTAATCTTTAATGAAAACTTCGTAGTATATAACATCACCTTTTTTTTTCTAGCACTTTCAAGAAGCGCTTATTCATGGAAAGACACGGATTTTTTAAAAGATCTTGATTCTTGCGAGTGACGACTTCTGTTGCTTTTTTGATACCTCTCCAGTGATCATCATCAGTATTAAACTCACCTTTAGCGTACAATTGATTCGAGAGACATTTCCAAAAGCTCTCGATTGTATTCAGATCTGGGAAGCGAAAGGGCCACCCCACCAATGTGATCCTCATTTCATGAAGGGTTGCCTTCGATTTTTGACTTGGAACATTATCTTGCAAGAAATGAAAATTTCCGCCTGGATATATCTGGGTTGCCCATGGGTACATCCTTTCTTTGATCGAAGTTAAATATTGCTCACTATTCACTCTTCCGGTAAGCCTTTCAATGCGGTAATTACCAGAGGCGGTTATCGCTCCCCAAACCATCACACCCCCTCCTTGATTTTGACGTTTTATTCTGTTGTAAATAGTTTTTTTGGCCTTCTTCTATGTAACTGTATTCCTTATCAGGCCCATCTTTAGAAAATATTTATTACCATGAATTAAATAAATAACCGAGTTTCAACTGTACACTTTTATTTGTCCCGGAGTGTAAATGAAGGCTAGACACCTTGTGGTAAGTGGTGGCCAATGGATCGTAAGAAGGGTTAAAGATCCTTTTTTTGGTTCTTCACAAATATCTTAGTAGAGATATAGATCCTATAAAAACTATGTATTTGTATAAAAAGACAATGCTTAAATGTTTAGCTCTAATCGGTTTTTGTTCTATGTGACCTTAAATAAGACATTCTCTTTCGTATGTCGATAATTATTGAAAAAAAAAAACCTTTCGAAACACTTTTTTTCACCTGACCTTTGCCTCCAGCGCCTCACATCTTCATTGCACAAACAATTCTATATAATGAAGGCTTTAGAGAATTAAATTACCTTCTAAATGTGTTTTTGGTTAATGAATTTTTTCGAATGTTCTTAAGATTTTTACAGGAATAAACATTTCAGTAGGAACCAGAACTTATTAAAAATTGGGCTGATCTAAATCTTTGACTCATTTTACATGTAATTATTTAATCTTAATTCATTAACGATAAGGTTGAAAAACTTTGCTTGGACTTATTCGCGATAAACAGTGGAAAAAGACCGAAAAAACAAAATGAAAACTTTTGGAACAAGAATTTTGGGTTTGTTTCAGTTTTTTAGGTTCAAGAAAACACAAAAAATACATAAACTCAACTGTCCGTTCAGTGGAAAACCGTCTTCAGCGGCTGTATTACAGAAACCATCTGCTATTCTTTATTATGTTTTTTTTAGTTAACATCCAACGAAAACTCCAGCAATAAAATAAAATGGACAAATTAAGTTACACTCATATTAAATCGTGGATAATATTTTCAACAGACGCACTTATCCCTATAACAACCCACTCCTAACGATGATCACGTTACGAAGTGTTACCTCCACTTTCCAGGTAAGGGACCTTTGAGGAAAACGAGTCTAAAATTTGAGATGGAATGCGATTCAAGATGAATCTGGAGAAAGTAACTTAATACCTAAAGAGAACTCTCTTATTGATTTCAAACCAGCCTTCATTTTGGATGATCAAACAGAATCTCTTCGAAGAATGTGAGACAATGGCATATTCTGCTTATTTACTTTATCATTACGGCTCTTATAATTAATTTATAATTTTATAATTAATAATCAAGATGATTTAAAATTGACATCCGGATAAAAAAACAAAACATGAATACAATTATAAAATATTGGAATCATAAAAATAGAAGAATCGGATGACAATGCATTTCTAGAGCATAATTAATACGTTAATTTGTCATGAGAATTCTGATCACCTAAATCACATTTAGTCGATTTTAATAGCCTGAAAAAAAATAAAAAATATAAGTAGTTAAGGTGTTTTGGAATGATTATACTAAGGGTAACAAATAAAAAAAAACGATTTATAAAAAAATTAAACCGACTTCGATAACTAGGAACCTAACTATCCTACGAACAAATGGTGAAGAATTAATCATCCTTAACCGTGGGGTAAAAAACGTTTAGCTTAAAATGCGAGGTAAGTTAAGGGAGAAAAAAATTCAAATGAACTATAGTCGATAAAAAAATAAAACTAAAACTAAATTATTGAAATTACTTACGTTTTAATCATATTTAAAGAACTGAATATATCTTAGACCTAAAGGATCATGGAAGTATAAACCGGAAGCATACTGACAAGTACCCTCCGCAACATCCGAGCTGAAGCACAATACGTGACAAAATGGCATACTTGTCGGATACTAGAAAATCATGAGGGTGTACGAGAATAATATCTCTAATAATAAAATTTGGTTGCTAAAACGATTCTAAAAGAAAACCGTAACGGGATTGATATCACTCACCTTTTAAAATGAATTTAATATTAACTTGGAAATTAAAGTAAATAGAAATATAATTCCAGGTACTTCCTTACTTCGACAGATAACTCACAAGATAAATAAAAACCTAGATGACATGCTATCTATAGCTCCTCTCAGTTTCCTCAGTCTATGAGTGAGGTGAATACTTTGATTTTTTAATGGGGTTCGACAACAGGTTGAAGTCAATAATGAAATGAATTTTAAAAACATCCATTTCTATTACATTGGGACAATATTTGCCAATATCACAAACGACCATTCCTTTGGCAAAGTAATAAGAATATGATTATGGGACTGAATGAGTCGTGTACATTACGTATAACATGCGCAGTAGAACAGAAAATTTCTCTTTCCATACATTGAAAAACAAAAAGGCTTGAATACTGGTTCAAATAGTATCAGTTGAAATCCAGCCTGCACGTGTCATAAACTTTACAGGGGCTGTTGAAAGTGTAAAAAAAATAAATAAAAACACACCATCTTTACCAAAGGTATGAGAAACGGGTAGTTGTTCAGTTAACAATATTAAGATAGTAATTGAAAAAAAAAAGAAGGTAAAAAAAGTAAGAACAAAGTAAGCCTGATGTTTATTGAGATGTTTATTTCTGTTACAATATACAAATTCTATTATTTTCTGGAACGGCTACTGTCAAGTATTAGCACGTGATCACATGTATAAATTGTTGTAGACCATTTTGAGTGGGCCCATATAAAGCGATCGATTAGTGATGTAGTTTTACCTATACCTAATACAGCGAAGCATGCAGTTACTTTGGAGTCACTGTTCTTTAACTGCCAGTTACTGAAGTCTAATGTTTTTACTAATTTGAGTTCTAATTCTTCGACATTTTTTTCTAATAATTTTACCCAAATAAAATTATTTAAACCCTCATTGTTGATACAATACATAACTAGTAAATAAAAAATGATTGCCCTTCGGGAACCGCATATTTCGGTAACGCACCTCTGGGACATTGAGGGCTCAAACAGGGGTTAACATTCATGATGCGTAATTCTTGGGGTTAAAATGAGATTCAGGTACTTCGATAATATAAAATAAATGAAATAGACTGAAGGAACATATATTAATAATAATAATTGATAGGTCAAATAATGTTATGTGAAGTTAGTCATAAAGTTTCTAAATATTCAGGAGAAAGGTCTAACTATAGGAATGTTTATTTATAAGAAAAATGAAGAGGCGAGATTGTTTTTTTTTTTCGATGCCTGGTCATTAAGGATGATGGACAGCGCAGCCATTAGTTTTTGCCATAGCGATCCCAATCTAGAAGGGTAAGCAGCGAGGGTTCCTTCGTAATCTCCCAAGTAGCTTTTGCGAAGTGAAATGGAAAGTTCAAGGATTTGAAATCCTAGGAGCCGTTACGCAACCGAAATATAATAGAGAACTTTTTTCTGTGTTTCCAAGCGCTCAAACCTCCGCGAGCAGCGACCCATTGAGAGCGGTTAGTCTCGCTCGAGACTCGAACCCAGGCAAGGTCGATGACCTGCTCCGGTTTTCCTTTCGGTGGCACCTCTCAACCTTTCCCTCCACCGGTTTACGTCCTTCTTTTCTCGGAAAAAGCTGAATTTTCCATCGTTCATTCTCCTCTGGCCATTTGTCTCGTTTAGTCACAGTCGGGTTCGGAGGTTCCTTCGGGCGGGAAGGTTCGGTTTTATAATCTTATTACAGAGCTCTCGCTCGCCAACAATTTGCGATACTTAACTGAAACGAAGCGGCTTGTTAATGTTAGGGTTCAATGTACTCGGGAACTGGGGAACTTGGCGGGCATGGTCGCGCTGTACTCGTGTCTTCAATGAATTTATTTTTATTATGAAACTGTAAATGAAAAAGATAAATCGTTATAATGCAAGATGAAGGGTATTTAATTTGACTGCTACCAAACTTAACAGTACAGATACTGATTCTACAGTTCGATTCGGAGACAAATCCAACAAATCAAAGATCTTAAACATACATCTGTATGTTATGTTAATCTATTTTTTACTCCATTTGTGAATCTGCGCATGTCAACAACATGTTGACAATAAGCAGATTTGAAGGCTGTTTTAACTAGACATACAATGACATATCCAGGTGAGGGGAAGCATGGCACCCAGCAGTACCTCTTTCCTGGCTTCATTCAGTTATTCTGTTCTCCTAATGAAGGAGATTAATATGAAATTCTAAAAAAGGATAAGTGATAATAAATCGAATCGACTTTTCAAGGAGTTTACCATAAAGTTCATTTCCACCAGTCCATGTTTACCAGTCTGGTAAACATAATGACCAGAAGATGATAGGAAAAAATCCGAATAAAAGATATTTCATCCTAAGGCAAACTCTCAAGCATTCATAATTCAGCTAGCTCGCTCCCATATTACTCCATGTTCTCTTTCGATATTGATTCACCCGGCTCTATCTCCACGACAAGCTTAGAAATATATTCGAGCCTCTGATACCGTTTCATGTACTGTGTTGTTCTAAAATTCTAAGTCAATTATTTTTCATCAGTATCTAACGGGTAGAAGTGAACTCCCGAAATCAGAGAAAAGTTTGCAACCTATTAAACTGTATAAAATTAAGCTTTTTTAACATTGTATTATATATATATATATATATATATATATATATACAAAAAAAATCAATCAATATGCCAGATACCTAGATTTGTGACCCTTGTATGTTTTGTAAAAAGCTCTCTTACTGTTAGTAGAATTAATAATGGTTTTCAGTCGTTACTAATTAATCTTTAGTGAGGTAACGATTTTCCAAACGTGGTACCCAAAAAACCACTCCAATCCGTATAGTCTGGTAGGTTTAAATTTGTTATGCATAGACATGGAAATAAAATGCTACTGCTTTCCCATGTATTTTATTTTACTGGGAGTAATTACATTATTAACATTTGAAAACTTTCGGGTACAGCAAGTAAACAATTTCCTCACTTGTAAATCCTTCGTTTCCTGTACTCGTCAGACTGAATCAAAAAATGAGGGGAGTCTTTAATCCGAGGTATGAGTAGTTAACAGAAAATAACTAATCAACAATAAGAAATAAGTAATGTACAGGGAAGCGAAGAATAATTTCATAAAATGTATCGTATTAGATTGTTTTTTTAAACTTAATTCTTACATTCATGCTTAAGCTTACATTAATGTTCCAGTCTTAAAAGAAAAAGGACAGTCAAGTTAACTCATTGTTTGAATTAATTTGAAAAAGTGATTTTATTTTTGTAAATTATTTTTCTGTTGGAAAATGAGGTTTCTAAGAAAATTACAAACTCTAGGGGAAAATTGAAGAATAGTATTCAAACAAAAAAAAAAAAAGAAAAATTACAAATCAACTGTTTAGTATGGGTTTTTCCGTTATATCGTAGATACCTAGGAAAGCTTGTACATATTACATACATACTACAAGCTTGTACGTAATAATCAATGTCTTACGTTCTCATGTGATCATAATCAGTACATTTCTGAGGCAATATGTATAGGTATAGCACAATCAGAGAAAAAAAGTGCCACAGAAAACAAATTCTCCTTTTACTCACACATGACATATCACCGGTCGGCAAGAATAGTGGCACAACTCGAATTCAAATTTATTAAAATAAAGAATTAAATTGTCATTATTAGAATATTAACTTAAAGCTCGCAAGAGGTAGTGAAAAGTATTGCGAATATAATTATTACACTTCCCTTATATATCTAATGTTAAATTTAAAATAATAGTGTTTTATATTAACGAATAATTAAATTAAATTAAACATTATAAAAAAAGATCGAAAATAAAAAAAGAAAGATGCAGTTTAAAAAAAAAAATTGAATTATGTTATTTAGTTGGTACCCGAGACGCCTGGATTCGCGATACCTGGACTTAGTGTTTGTGCGTTTTTTTTTGTTTATTTTTTTTAATTCTTCTTAACTTCATCGAAATATACCCCATTTTAAGAGATGAATTAAGTTAAAATGCCGGATCTGTGAAAGTTAAAATTCTTATGTATATTTTATATATATTCATAGACTTGAAGGCACTTCCTGACCTAGTTACAAAACATTAGGACATTAAGCCCATAAAACGTCAACGAATAAAGACTACTTGTGAACTGCACTAATCATGAAGCGTGGAGCTTCATTTCATGGCCTCAACAGCAGGGGGAATTTAAGGATATTTAATAAAATTCATTAAAATCACATAGCTTGGATGCCTTGTGTATTCCATCTAATTTACTGAACTGAATCGTTCATAAAACGTCAATTATTATTTTTTTCGAGTGGGGGGTTGATGGACGGGTGGATATTTTTTCACAAAAAAAAAAAAAAAAGGATTCCAGCAGCGTTAGTTTTCTCATTATTCGTGAGAGGAAAGAAGTCGCTAATGACATATGAATATTTAAACATTAATCTGTTTCAAAGATCTACTTCTTCTTTCACGGTCATTTCCCAATACGAATACCTTCCCTAAAAAATTGCAGGCTGTATGGGACGATTATGGCAGCGTTGTTTAGTAGTATGTTAGTTGGAGATTTGTACGGCAGCGTTGTTTGTTAAATCTTTTTGTAAAACGTACCGATTATTTAACTTTATTGAACAGTAACTCGCCCTCTCCACTATTTAAAATTGCACAGTGTAACTTAAAAACTATAGGCTACTATTGTTTGTTTTTCTTAGACTATGTTCACTCTATTGATTCAGTTGTAAGAAATGATAACAATAATAAATTGTAAGGCAATATTACAAAATGATCTGTAGCCAAGTTTTGAGCTTTGAAGCAGAAAGGACTGAAAAGATAGTCAGCTTTGGCCAACATTTATAGTGCCATTGTTAGGGATTTGTATCCAGCTTTGATTTAAAATGTTATTATTTTTTGAAGAAGCGCGAAAAATACTATGTGAATCCAATGCTACCTGAATTTTGAACTCGTATGAGTTTTGTAATTTTAGTTGCTATTCAATATAGAAAATGCTTCGAAAACAAGTGTTTATTCAATTTTCATTGTTTCGTAAAAAAGTTTGTTTGTTTATTGGGGCTTACAAGGCATAAAACAATAAAGTCATCAATGCATTTGCTTTGATTATCTATTTGTTGTTTATTATTGACACTCAAGTCTTATTTATGTACCTTTTAATATTAATTTCCCCTAAATAATTTGAAACGATAACACTATCTATATTACAAATTAAAGAGAATTAAATATTAAAGAATATACCATTATATTTTAATTACATTTATCTGTATTACCAACCAGACATTTACAATATTACGGGGAAGAAAAAATAAATCAATATTTAAATAAATACATAAGTAGTCAAATTTTTCTCAAACAGGTCCGTCTCCCTGAGAATTCTATAACTGATGTTATAGTTAACGTACCCTAAGTGGACTTCGTAAAAACGGTATATGAATTTGAGATATTTTTCTTCTTTTATTTTTGTTTGCATTTTATTTCTCAGTGATTCAGTCAACAAATGAAACACAAAACAGAAACATTAATGCATTTTTTCATTAATAACTTGTGATAATATTTATAAAAAAAACATTTAAGTTATTTAAATACGTAATAACTTATGAAAGAAAAAAAAAAAAAAAGAGGTTGTTCGTTTGGAAGAATATTTTAAATACTCATAAAACTAAGTCCTCTTTTCTTATAAATTTTCTGAATTCCATATAAATAATGGTACAAGCCAGATTTTATATTATATGTATGAAAGCCCTGAAGATAACTGAATAATAAAAAAATTGGCTATTTACGTAATTTAATACACCTATAAAGTCTGAAAAATCCATAACCCGAAAGTCTGACGAGGTCAGAACTATATTTGATTTTTCTAAATCTCGAATCGTAATACTTGTTTTCAGGTCTAAAAAATTTATGGAACTAAAAACAATCTTAATCACTACAGACCTACAAGTGGGATCTTTTTCGACGGTTGTGATATGACTGTGAAATCGCTCAATCTTCAGATTATATCCATTAATTAATTATTTATTTAATTGAGATTTCCCATTTATCCAGAGGTTAGAAAGAAAAGCTATGCTTGGAATGGAACGGGTTGGTTTGCTGAGTAGCTGCTAGCTAGTAGCTGGTCCACCGGGTCAAGGTGACTTCCACCACTCTGTGTTTGGCTTCCATCATTGTCTTCTGTCTTCTTTCAGTTACCATCAGGATGGAATGGATAGATTTAGACTGAGAGGGACCATTCACATATCTGCTAGGTATATCTGACAACGTATAGTGCTCTACAATGTACATTTATTAATAAAAAAATAGTAACTTAAAGCCTGATTTTTGAACGATGTGCAAAAATATTACATAACTTTGACAACTTGATTTTTTTTAAGTCGTTAAACAAATTTAGAGGCATTAATTTTCGTATCCTTGCCAGTGGTGAATCCTTTCCACTCCCCTTAAGAGGAGAGGACATCAATCAACTATTAATATTTCTGTTTAAAAAGGGGTCCCTTTAGTAATAGTTTTTAGCTCCTAAAATAAAGAATGGATTGTATTAAACATTTCATAGAAATTTAAAACTAACTATACACAAACATTTTAAATTAGACACTTCTTGACACAGTAGAAATTTAAAAAATAAAAAAGTGCGCCCACCCCCTCAGAAAATTATTGGATCCACTACTGATCTGTGCATTGAACGTTCTGTAATGTTATTGTATACAGTAGTCTAAACATACCTGTGAAGTGAACTGAAGAAATTAGAGACACCAGGAACCAGAGAAAAGTTCACCGTACATTCAAATTTCCAGATACTTTTTCAGTAAAAACGCATCCACTTAATTACAATCTCCTCGAGGTATTTAATACATATTCTTTCTTCCCCTTTTATAGAAAGAATAAGAGAATGGAAAAAAACCTTATTCGACATCGACTGAGGACGATGCAGTAGACAAGGTACTTAAAACGCCAAAAAGAAAAACTGAGAACAGATATATTATAATAATATAAATTCAATTTCATAAAGGTTTTTGCATTTGTATTTGTATGGATGCTGTCAATATACGCATATTTAATATATATCAATATACAATCGCTCACTCCTTTCAAAACCAAAAATCAGTATTTATAGTCATCTATGTAGTCTATCCTAGCAAGGTTGTCATATTATTTTAATTTTATCCATACGCCATATATGAAATTTTTTAACAAGAACGTCTTAAATCAAAAAGAACTGTACGAAATTAAAAAAAAGAAAAAAATATGTTCTTCTTAAAACAGAAAAAAACGTCAATTATTACCTAATGTAATGTGCTGCTTGGTAAAAATTTCAGTCGGAGGTTTCATGCTTATAATAAATACATGTTATTCTAATTTTGAACTTTACATCCTATCTTCTGAAAATTGTGTTTTTTGAGAAATGAAGTTGTTGAAAAATGTGATGAAATCTTGATACTATTGTACAAATATCAATAGGGGGTTTATTGAAGATGTATAAATGTTTTACAAACAATCCTTAAATAAGAACTATGGATCGGATAAAAAATCAGAAGTTGTAATACACACATGATCTTGATATACGATCGTGAAGTTATACAGTCTTCACATTATAAGTTATACAGTTAAAACGATGAGTTGCAAAAGAGATATTTATTGCAGCTGAGCTTCAAAGCGAAACCGCAACCCGCAAACATTTCTTAAGACGCCTATGGGAATGAACAATTGATCTATCTTTATCATCTGTCATTGTTATAACCCAATCAATTTAATAATTGCCGACTAATGAAATATTGCGATGGACTTCATTTAAGTGAAACAAGATTTTTTAAGGTTAATAATGTAACACTTATGAGGGTTCAAATAATTTTTATTCGAAGGAAATAATAATTTACAATGCCACAAAAACAACAAGGTTACAAAAAGTATCAACTTGTAACGATACAGAAACACAAAAATAACCATATGAATCGAGCTTCAGAATAATACTTATTCTCCATTCCACTGCTTCTTATATATTGTCTGAATTAGAACGGGCTAGAAGGTTCCATACAAGCGCAGAAGGTTCTCGAACAGTCACGAATATACATTAGCACAGTTTGTTCCAACAACTAAACTAGAACGCTTTTTAATCATATGTTTATTAGTTGTTTTTTTTTTTTTTTTTTTTTTTACGTTACAATAATTATATTTTTAACAATTATAGGTGAGTAAATCGGCTCCGACTTCGTATCCAACGGAACTAGTGGTTTACCGATATTTATGGAAAACTGACCTAACGTAGTAGGTCAGATCGGTTTCTAATAGTAATTTTTTTTTTTTTCGTCCAATTCATACAAATTACTATTGGATTGCTACTTATTTTATCAAGGATGTCATCTCAAGGAAATCATTTCAAAACTGCGTAGCGTGGGCTATATAGTTGTAGATAATTAACGAAGAAGCCATCGTACAGGGAAGCCTAAGTAAAGCAATATCAAAAGGAGAGGGGGGGGGGGGGAATTATTGAGAAGAAAATTAAAAAAATTATTTATATCTTTTTTCTCTGGGGGTTTTTCTGTTTTTTTCTGTGAAGTCAACCCTTGTTGATTTAGTTCACCTTCTTTGCAACCTCAATACTATAATAAATTATTATATATTTTACAATTATTATATTTTTCATCTTCTTAACATCCAAAACAACCAATAAATAAATAAATAAAAAATATATCAAGTCGATATCCCTATATCCCCCGCATATACCTTAGGTAACTGAAAGTAAAAAGAAAAGAAATTGATAAATCTTTGAAGTAAATACAAATTATGAATGCATGAAAAAAGGAGCAGTTTATTTATTTTTATTATTTTATTTTATTTTTTTTTTTGTTACTTCACACTTTTCTTTATTTTTAGTATTTTTTTTTTAGTTTTATTTACAGATTGCTCCGATAATAAGAAAGATGGTGAAATACGTTAAAGTAATTATAAGTATAGCGTTAACAAATAAAATAGTTTATGATGGAAGTCGGGTTGCCAAGAAGCTGGAGCATAACGTAATTCAACTATTTCACGATTACTTTAAAGAAAAGGGTTGGATATAATATTTTTGTTGACCTAGGAGATGGAAAAATTCATGACAGCTACCCAGGAATTTTGCATATCTTGAAGGACCATTTACTCACTTTATGCATACCAGAGGTCATGGGAGTATTGATCCAAGAATTGATCTGTGGCTCGAAGTAATTAAAAATACGATTGAGTCTTTTTGGACCAATCCATAATGCATTAATTGCCATTCATACCTATGTGCTAATGTCCAATAGTATCTCAATAAATAAAAGTATGCCTAACAGTGAAAATAAGCCAAAAAAAAAAAAAGAAGTATCATTAGTGAATAATATGTATAGTAAAAAAAGAAAAAGATCGTTTTTCTACATTAAAAAAGTAAGGTTTTAATCATAAATCCAAGAATGAAGCAATTATAAATACTAGGCACAACCATAGCATTACACTCAGTTTTTTTTTTTTTCAATTATTTTGCTATATAAAATTTAAACAAAGCAATTATTGAATGATATAATCATACAATATCAATTGTAAGATTTTATTATTTAGTTCACAAGCTGGGGTTGGGGTAGTAGTATAATTTTATTTTTCATTTTATATTTGTATGTGACTTAAACTGGTTTTTCTATTGTTTTTGATAAAAAGGTTTGAAGAGGTTTTCTTAATCTATTTGAAAATTTATATTTTAACCCCCTCCCCCCACATTCCTGTCCTATGTTCTATTTTATGTCTCGATCTGATTCAAATTAAATTTAATTAATACAGTTAGCATTTTAATTAAAATTTGCAACAATTCTTTAATGACCAAGAGAGAATTAAAATCAAATAAAAATTTAATGAGCGATGACAAACGTTCATTCGTTCCTTCCTAGAGACCTTATTTAGTTATTTATATAGTTATTACTTCCCGTTTAATTGAACGTGATACAGCTTAAGTCATTTAGAATTTGCATTATGAAACTAACAAATAAATTTAAACTTGAGTAACAAATTATATTTATTAACATGAGTATGGATGATTGTGAGGAAGAGCTGTTAGTTGAAGGATAGGTCAGAGGATGATTTCGCAACTGACTCATAAAGATAGGATCCGCGGATCTGTTATATAATGGCTTTAGAAAGTGCATCTGGGCTATGCAGTTGTGCACCTTACCTAACCTAGCTTATCTAACCCGGGGTCGTTGAACTCCCCACAATCACCTAGTAAATAGACTTCTCTATTTCATTTCTACCTTTTATTGAGAGGTGTACCTTCTTCAGCGGCCATCGCTCTTCTGCAACACATCTTCTCCGATAGGGTTTTATTGGAAGCAATAGTAATCAGAGCGATTTATGCAATATTTCTGCATTCCTCAGCCTCACTCAGAAGAAGGAGATGAAAACAAAGAGAGAAGGAGGGGACTGGGAATGTAAATGCTCGCAACTTCAAGCACAAACATGGCCATTCACATGTTGGCGAGATAATGCATTTTGCTTTTAGGGAAATCAGTGGGTCGAAAGCAATGATATCAAATGCTGATACTAGACCTGTCCAATTATACATAGATAGACAACATTTAGGTCTGCCACTACAGAATCGTCACATTAGCCTTAATGGTATAAAGTGACATTAAACAAAAACAAAATAGGCCAACTTTAGACAGATCTGCCAGAACACAATCCCTCCAACTTCTTCTCGGCCTACCCCTCAGACGTCTCCCATTCAACACTACGCTTATTAATATCTTGGGATACATTCACTTTTTTGAGATCTTGCCCAATCATCTCAATTATACACCATAAGTTTACTACCGAGTAAACTTTATCTAGTTAGGCGTTGTGCAACCGTCTGAGTTCTCCGGTTGATCCGCCCCTCTTCGGTCCTAATATTCCACGCAGTACTCTATTTTCAAAACACTTTTGCCGCTAATCAGCATTCATTATAAGAGGCTATCTTTCTTTCTTTCCCCGAATTTTTAAGTTTCGGGTAAGAACCCGTGAGCTAAGTGATTTCGCTACTTAAAAGTAGCTATCAATTACCGCCTTGAATTTCGTCTTCATCTTTTTCCCTAGAAATCATAGCCCTTAAATATCTAAACTTCTCTTCGTGTTGAAACGTTTTTCCCACAATGTCATCAACGTAATCGTTATCTTTAACATAGATCAATTAATTAAAAATACTCATGTAAGTAGCACAAGCTGCTTCTGAAACAACCCAAACTTGTCGACTTTATTTTTCGCTGTTGTATGAAATAACCGAATAAAATAAGATTATGTTAACCTTTTTTAACTCAACCCGTTTTTACCACTTTTTTAGGTTTCTTACGATAACTACCCTGCCAAATCAAGGTAGAAGTTTAAATAAAATTATTAACGGGTATTGAGTTGGTTCTTATCTCGAACCAAGTGTGCTCAAAAAGTAGACAATGATGAGGGGAAAAAAAATCAAGCAGTTAATTGATATTTTTAATTAATCGAAGTTCCTTAATTAAGAATTAACAAGAAGTTTTCGTTTTCATTATTTCAAGTATTTGTAAGTTTCCTTTTTTCTTTCGGTGAACCTTGCTTAACTTGCCGGATGTTATATATTGTCAAGTATAATAAAAAAAAAAAAAAAAAAAAAAAAAAAAAAAACCTGTGTGATCAATACTTGAATTAACTACAAACTGTACCAATGCTTCCAAAGTTGTATAAATTATTTAAAAGGAAGTAACTAATCAATTAAGGGGAAGCCCCACACTAATGATTTCCTTCGTAGGCTCACACAAGAGAACTGTCAGAAAGAAAAATAGATAGAAAATTAAAATTATGTTGATAAGATATTTTTAAGTGTTTTCAAAATGATATTTTTAAATTTCAAATTATTTTCATTTTTATAGTGTCCAATAACTTGTAAGGCGAAAACCAACTCTAAACTAATTATTGAAATTTAACCAACATTTCTTTCGAATCTGTTTTTTTTTTTTTTTTTTTTTGGAAAACATCAATAGAATATTTTTTTAATTATAAAAATGAATATATAAAAATATATATACAGAACATTTGCTATAATTTATATCTTTAAAATTTCTTCTTAAATATTAGCGATAATCTTTTTTTTTTTTTTTTTTTTGGGGGGGGGGGGGGGAGGGGTTTTATATATTTAAACGTGAAAAAACACAAAAAATTTGGTTTAGAATAGTTCTAGACGTGTTGTTGGAACGACCTAACAGTTGGAACAATCTGACATCGTACATGTTTATGACTACGATGTTCTAGTACCATCTACCCTGGCATAAAACCTTCGAGACTTTTCTTCTTATGACTAAATTTAAGGAGCAATGGACTGGAGAGTTAGTCTTGGTCTGGAGCTCAAATCATATGGTTATTTTTGTATTAAAAAGTGATAATTTTTTAATTATTTGTGTTTTAATTGTTTGTGTGGCATTGTAAATTATTATTTTCGTTTAATAAAAATTGTTTAACCCACATAAGTGTTATAATATTTTTAAAAATGCCATATTTACTTATTTTTTGGTTTAACTTGTCTCATGACCACTAATAGATTTTCCAGTAAACATGAGTTTCTCTCAACGAACTATTTACCATGTCAAAGGTTCTTTTATAATTCTATTCTACACACACACAAACAAAATAATAATAAATTCATGAAAATAACTAATGGCAAAAATAAAAATTTATTTAAAAAAGTTAGATATCATTAATGACCCATCCAATTTTTATACTAAAGGTCAACCATGGAAACTGACACTGAGGTTTTAGGTAAGGGCTAAGAGGACTCAAATTCAGACAGGTCAGCCGAAGGGGTACGGGACCCGGCAATCAATATGCACCGCTTGGAGGGGTAGGGGGCGTCAAAAGGGTACCTCGGTCGTCATGGTAACTGCCGACGTACCTTATTATCTCGACCCACAACCCTCCTAACACAGGGAGCTCTCTCCTTTTTGGGTCAATATTGAGCCTACAAAACCGCACCACGCTCCTCGCTAAAATGAAGAATACCAAGGAGACAAAAATATAAAGTTTTTGTTTGTAGAAAATTAGTCATTTATTGTTTATGTTATTATAATTGTTGTTATGTTATAATTATTAAATAATTTTATTGGAAGAGAAAAGTTTGGCCAAGATTGGCGATGGATCGGACTTGGGTTCGCCTCCCGGCCGAGACTAATCTTTTCTCTTCAATCAAATCAACAACTATATTTGATATATATGCCAATAAATACAATTTGTAGACTATAGAATGATTTGTATTATATTGTATTGCTTTGAATTACTTGAATACTATCAATTTCTATATAATCCTGTCAAAAGTCAAATAGACAGTTGAATATATTTCAATTTAATTCAATTAATTGTTTTAAGGTACATGCCTTATAACAAGGTGTTGATCATATACATGTAATATTGATAGATTTGATAATATTAACAAAACTAAACAATTGTGTTAAGGCTATCAGCCTGCCGCTAAACAAATATTTTCCTCATTTTTAAAAAATAATTTAATTAATTAATATTTTTAACTATTATGCTTTTACTGAAAAGATTCTTAATTAATTTGCATTTTTTGTTTTCACTTCAGACTTTTATTTGCACCAGTTACAACTAAGCGACAATCAGCAAATGAGATGTATACTGAATTAAATAATTCATCATTTTTATAATGATTTCTTTTTTATTTCATACTTTTATTTGCAACTGTTGCCACTAAGTGACAAATGCGATATAAATCAGCTAAGAAGATATAAACTGCTATTATGTAGGCATTTTAAAGCATGAGGGAAGATAGTGCCCAGCAGCATATCATCCCGGTCTTGTTTCAGGAGAGGAGGTCTCTCAGCCAGAACAGAAGATTCTTATTTGTTCGTCGATAGTTGGTAGTTGTAAGTCGGTAAGTAGTGTTCTGTTACCAACATACAAATGATCGTTCGTTATAAGTCGTAAAATTGTGGATTAAAAAGTCTTTAGTTTTTTTAGGTGTGTCTTTTTGGCTGAACCATATTTTGTGAGCGATATGTCCATATAGGTTTCAGTAAATATGTTTATGTATTAAGTTTCGGTCTGATTTCGAAAATAGAATTTTCAGTCGCTTGTTTAATGTATGTCTTTTAATTTTTTTAATGTTAAATTCAATGAAGAACGAAACTAGGAATAAAAACTTAAAATATCGAGATTTAAATAATCGTTATTTACGAAACATTACAATTCACAAGGCCAAACAAATAATAAAAGCTCAAATTAATAACAACGTTACAGAAAGTAACTAATAGTGACACGGAAGTAACCATATGCTTCGATGTACAGAGCAATACCAAGCCCCTTGTACATAGCTTCTTATATTTAGTCTGAAATCGAATATTCTAGAAGGGTGTAGAAGATTCTTCCAGAAAATGTACTGTACAGAAATATACAGAGAGTATAGAAATCTTTTCAATGTAACAGAGAAAATCATATGATTTTTACTTTCACTTACCTATATATGAAATATATAGTAAGTGGAAGTATTGCGATCGTGAAAAATTTCGACTTCCGGTTTTCAACGGAAATACACGTTTTGGGACCCCCTGAGTCGAAATAACCAAGTCCCGCGAAATGGTCTGTGTGTGTGTGTGTGTGTGTGTCTGTGTGTGTGTGTGTGTGTGTGTGTGAACAGACTAGCTCAAAAACTATAAACCGTGGGAACCTGAAATTGGGTATTTAGTGTAGGTATATGCCCGCGATGTGACAGCAAAAATTTCATCAAAATTGCTCAAAGGGAGGGGGTACTTTATTTAATAACTTTTTACATTTTTCGATTTTCTCAAAAACGGCTCTAACGATTTTGATTAAACTGAGTATTTGATCTATTTATATGCCCGAGATATGACTGTAAAAATTTCATCAAAATTGATTAACCGGAGGGGGGACTTTACTTATTAAATTTTGTATCATTTTCATGTGTTTTTTTATTTACTCAAAAACGGTTTTAACGATTTTGATCAAACTTGGTATTTGATGTATTTATATGCCCGAGATATGACTGTAAAAATTTCATCAAAATTGATCAACAGGAGGGGGGACTTTACTTAATAAATTTTGTTCAATTTTTACCTCTTTGATCGATTATCTCAAAAACGGCTTTAAAGATTTTTATCAAATTCGTTATGTTTAATGAAAATTAGTTGTTATTTAATATCAGGTAAGCTTTATCATTATTAAAATGTTCTGAGGGGGTTTAAATGGGGAAGGGGCCTTTTTTGTTTTTCTATAAAGTACCTATGTTTTAGTTTATATTGAGAAATGAACTGTCTCTCATCACGCCTAAAAATAATAAATGGCTAAATATGATATATGAAGAAAATCAAGTAAACATATATAGGAGAAAAAAAGAATAATATTCCGTCAACTCATAAAACACCTTGAGCTCACGCATGCGCCGTACGCCTTTAATGACAAACCAATGCGTTATAATTAAAGCTGTTCTGTTCATTTGAGAAGTGGCAATTAACAAAACGCATTAATTTCTAATCTAAGTAAGTTGGTAAGTGAAAGTTGTGTGTTGCGCGCACGCACCAGATTTTTTTTTCACCTTAGAATATATAACAGAGTTTTAACAGGTTTAATTCGGCATATATAAACAGGCTATAAGTTAGGCTCTCAGACAAATAAAAGAAAATCTATCATGAACATGCATTTGAATTGAAAAGGGAAACCAATTATTATTGAAGAGATTTTGAATGAGGTGATTAGGGAAATTGATTTATGACTTGATTAAGAATATATGAAGCTTGGGGACCTTCTAATTGAGAAATTAATTTCTACCAAATTAATACTTAGACGCTATCACATCATTAAAATTTGTACTTTCTAATAAAGCTTTTTTTTTTTCGGTACCCCTACCTGGCCGAAATAAAGATATATTTTGGTCATAGAAGAAACTTAATTGCAATCGACAATGTACAACAAAGTAGCGAATATTGTTTAGTAAAAATGTATTAAAAATAACCTTCACGAGACGGGTAAAAAATTAGAGACACTTGTAAATAACGAATTTTCGTTAAATTGGAAATGCTAAAGAGGGAATTAAATGAATAAAAAAAATCATAATAACGAACTTGGTGTTATTGACCAGTGCGGTTTTACGCGATTAAGCACCACCAAACCTAAACATAATTTTGGAGAAAAAAAAAATTTTTTAATCTTTAATACAACCTAACCTAAACCGAGATGACATTTCTGTTTAAAAAAAATAATGTCTTCTCCATAAATTTACTACTTTTTTTTTTTGTTATTACTGAATCTGTGACAACAACAAAGAAGGAAAACAAGATCAAAAAATGGACCACTTCATTCTGTGAAACTGTCCCAAGTCACGTACAATGTTGGTGATTTTATTACTATTATATGGCAATAATTGGGGATGATGGAGATTCACATGTGTCTTAACTGCGAACATAAGATATGTAAAAAACGTTGACATTTCCTGATAGGCTGGACGAGGCTAGTGTCCAAAGCATTGTTCTTAAAGCAAGTCTCACCCATTACATGAGGGAGATTTTTAAATATATCTATATGTTTTAAATATTATAACGCGAAACACAAAACACGTGATCAAAAAGAGTTCTAGACTTTTTCTTGGGACAGTGACAAACTGTTCTAGTAGTAACTGTTCGTGAATCTTCTACGCTTGTAGGGAACCTTCTAGACTGTTCTGATTCGGACTCAATATAAGGAGCGATGGACTGGAGAGTTAGTCTTGCTCAGAAGATCGAATCATATTTTAACGTTTTTGTGGAACAGTGTCGTTAAAATTTGATACTTTTTATAACCTTGCTAATAATTTAAGTTTGTATTGTTTGTCTGACATCTTATGTTATTATTTTCGTCTTAGTAACAATATTTTTTTAATAGTAAAATTAACTCTTAAATTAAAAAAAAAAAACTATTGTAATATATATACTATTTTTCATTAAATTTGTTCTCAAATACAATTTTTTACTTTCACTTACCTATATATGAAATATATAGTAAGTGGAAGTATTGCGATCGTGAAAATTTTCGACTTCCGGTTTTCAACGGAAATACACGTTTTGGGATCCCCTGAGTCAAAATAACCAAGTCCCGCGAAATGGTCTGTGTGTGTGTGTGTCTGTCTGTGTGTCTGTGTGTGTGTGTGTGAACAGACTAGCTCAAAAACTATAAACCGTGCGAACCTGAAATTGTGTATTTAGAGTATGTATAAGCCCGCGATGTGACAGCAAAAATTTCATCAAATTTGCTCAAAGGGAGTGGGTACTTTATTTAATAACTTTTTAAGTTTTTTTCGATTTTCTCAAAAACGGCTCTAACGATTTTGATTAAACTGAGTATTTGGTCTATTTATATGCCTGAAATATGACTGTAAAAATTTCATCAAAATTGATCAACCGGAGGGGGGACTTTACTTAATAAATTTTGTATCATTTTCACATGTTTTTTTTATTTTCTCAAAAACGGTTTTAACGATTTTGATCAAACTTGGTATTTGATGTATTTATATGCCAGAGATGTGATAACCAACATTTCATCACAATTGATCAACCGGAGGGGGGACTTTACTTAATAAATTTTGTATCATTTTCACGTGTTTTTTTTATTTACTCAAAAACGGTTTTAACGATTTTGATCAAACTTGGTATTTGATGTATTTATATGCCCGAGATATGACTGTAAAAATTTCATCAAAGTTGATCTACGGGAGGGGGGACTTTACTTAATAAATTTTGTATCATTTTCACGTGTTTTATTTATTTACTCAAAAACGGTTTTAACGATTTTGATCAAACTTGGTATTTAATGTACTTATATGCCCGAGATATGACTGTAAAAATTTCATCAAAATTGATCTTCGGGAGGGGGGACTTTACTTAATAAACTTTGTATCATTTTCACGGGGTTTTTTTATTTACTCAAAAACGGCTTTAACGATTAACAAAAATAAGATATGAATGTAGAAAAATGTGTGACTTTGGGAAATGATATTTAGCAAAACACGTCAATTACTAATCTAAGTAAGTTGGTAAGTGAAAGTTGTGTGTTGCGCGCACGCACCAGATTTTTTTCAAAAAATCGTCGATGGGCAAAGTCACAAGGATAACTTTGCCCGACATATATTTACTTTTTTTAAGAAGTATGAACAATTAAAAGAAATTGATGCTATTCACCAATGATCGCACAAATGAAACAATCGGTTTCTTTAAATTTAGTCGAAAAGTGCGATTTATTTTTTAAGTTTTAAAGTGGGGAAAGTCGGGCAGGTTCACGGTTTGTAGTAAAGTACTAGTTGTTGGCATACCTCAAAAATGCAACAAATTTATTTATTGATGAATGAGAGGATTTCAGACTTGATTTTTTTATTGTCATGAAGTTCAGCTTTATGAAATAAAAAAACATTACAAGGAAGGTTTACCAAGTGCAGACATAGTGCAGTGGAATGGCCCTAGGTAAAGTTGCATAGTACTAAATAAACCTTTCTAAACGTTTCAACATCCTTCACCTTTCTTCTCGGTATCGCCATCCAACACAATCTCCTCCTTGGAACCTTTTCGTGGTAGTGGATGTCTACTGCTATCCAGGGATATTAACATCCTTAGCGTATATCAGGGTTATACGCGAGAAGAAAACCCAATTCTTAAATGATTTTTTGATATCATCAATGAATTGTGTATGGATGATTCAGGCATACTGTAAGTTAGTCAGAACCCTGGCTAGTTTATAACTATTAACCCTTTGCACTCGAGGTCTCCGGAACGGAGACAATGCAAATAATTTTCAGTTTTTAACATATAAGGACATAAACAAATCGTAAAAACTATTTATAGGATATTTAGCTTTTGGTGATAAATGACGGTCGAGGCTCGCGATGTTTTTCAGTATTTTTATAGAACGTTAATTTTTTAACCCTTTGCTTTCGAAGTTTGTTTTCATTCATATTACCAACAACTCGAAGCAATTTTAGGGAAAAGATCATTTTTACATGTAAGGTAATGAAATACGCATTAAAAGAAAAGTAATCGTTGTATGTAATGGATCATAAATAAAATTATAAAAGAAATATAAAATTTAAAAAAATATATTTTTTTTTGTAACTATGTGTTCTTGAAGCTTCACAAATACATATAACCTAAATCTCATTACAATTCCTTACTTGGTTCTAAAATTGTACTGTATAATATTACGTTTTCAGGGTGTACGTTTTCGCGAATAAGTTGCTTCGAGTTGCCGGTAGGTAACGTCCGAAACGGTGCCGAGTGCAAAGGGGTATTATTGTAAATGCCTGGTTGGTAATAAAGATAAATGTAATTAAAATATAATGGTATATTATTTAATATTTAATTCTCTTTAGTTTATAATATAGTGTTATCGTTTCAAATTATTTAGGGGAAATTAATATTAAAAGGTACATGAATAAGACGTGAGTGTGCAAAGGGTTAAACATTGACACTTTGTTCCAATGGAAACACAATTGACACACATTTAAAATATTGAATAAAAGGGTTGCTAAAATTGGCCAGCGGAATAATATATTGAAATATACTATGGAAACTAACCAAATTAGAATTTTACCTAATAAAATATATATCTCATTTCGCTTATTTTGTGCGTCTGTTTCCCACTAGCAAATGCTGTCCTTAAAAGAAATGTTGAAATTTGAAATGTACCGATCACCTCAAATATCTTCCAGAAATACATGCACTAAAGCACCTTCTCAAATATATCTCCTCTTCAGACTAGGGAGCAGAAGAAATACACACATAAAAAAATGAGACGAACGCAATTTTTAATATATCAGCCTGCAAAATACTATAAAAATCTTTGATCAAAGTACCATTATTTGATGTAACTTAATCAATTAATCTAAAAGTTATTATATATCTGTAATAAAAAATAATAATAACAGGCTCAGATTCTTTTGTGGTTGATCTGCAAAATTTAGATATATTTCAAAAAACTGTAAAATTTAATTATACTCTATCTATAAATATCTGTATTTTCCCACATATATCAAGTAATAAACTCGGTAAGGATGCAATGTATTAGTAAAAAATAATTTTATTTACATATTGAATGATCTTTGATAGTTCCCGAGTGAGACATTTATTACAAGACTAAAGACAATTTATTTATGTATAGGCATATTTATATTTACATCCAATTTATGCAAAGTAATACTAATAAAACTAACACGGAATGGGCTGGACTACACGGCTATTTAGACACTTTTAACAGAATATTTTAAGAAAAAAATATTTTATTACTTTCAGTTATCTATATACGAAATATATAGTAAGAGAAAGTATTGCGATCGTGAAAAAATCGTCTTCCGGTTTCCAACGGAAATACACGTTTTGGGGTCCCCTGAGTCCAAATAACCATGTCCCGCGAAATAGTCTGTGTGTGTGTGTGTGTGTGTGTGTGTGTGTGTGTGTGTGTGTGTGTGTGTGTGTGTGTGTGTGTGTGTGTGTGTGTGTGTGTGTGTGTGTGTGTGTGTGTGTGTGTGTGTAACTATGAACCGTACGAACCTGAAATTGGGTATTTGGTGTATGAATATGCCCGCGATGTGACAGCAAAAATTGCATCAAAATTGATCAAACGGATAGGGTAATTTATTAAAAGAATTTTGTCTAATGTTTACGTTTTTTTCGATTTGCTTAAAAACGGCTCCAAAGATTTTGATTAAACTTGATATTTGATATATGTATGTTCCCGCGATATGACAGCAAAAATTGCATCAAAATTGATCAAACGGATAGGGTAATTTATTTAAAGAATTTTGTCTAATGTTTACGTTTTTTTCGATTTGCTTAAAAACGGCTCCAAAGATTTTGATTAAACTTGATATTTGATATATGTATATTCCCGCGATATGACAGTCAAAATTTCATCAAAATTGAACAATTATAGGGGGCACTTTATAACATTTACTTAATAAATTTTGTCTCCCTTTCACGTTTTTTTTTATTTACTCAAAAACGGCTTGAGTTTTTTTTTTTTATCAGACTGGGTATTTGATGTATGTATATGCCTGCGAAGTGATAGCTAAAATTTCACTAAAATTCGTCAAACCGAGCGGGCAATTTATCTAATACATTTTTTCTTATTTTTATGTTTTTTTTTTTGTTTTTTTCTCAAAAATGGCTTAAGTTTTTTTATCAAACTGGGTATTTGATGAATATATATGCCCGCAATGTGACAGCCAAAATTTCATTTCCCAGATTATGAAAATAAAAACTTTTATTTAACAACAAACATTTTTATTTTATTTTAGAGAGTAAATGCGTGATGCTCAAATTATTTAAAGCATTTAAGGTCTGAAAAAATATGGCATAAGATAATCACTAATTAATTATATTTTAGTTTAGAAACTTTAGTTCCATAATAAATTCCTGAAGGCAATTTAAAGTGGTTTTAGAGGAACAGTAATCGTTCTCGATTTCCAGAAAGGCGTAAGATACAAACTTGATGAGACTGAAATACACCTATCAATTCACCTATACGATATAAAAAAAAAAAACTCGACTATTGATGAAATTAGTTCCCTCAAAAAAAGAAATAAGCAATAATAAATCGAAAAGTACTGAGAACTTTCAAGTTTTGCAATACTAAAGCTCTATCACTTATGGAGATAAACATGTATAAGCATATAAATGTGGAAAAATGTTTGAAGTTGAGGAATAGCGTTTAAATATTATTGAAACACGTCGATTTCTAATCTAAGTAAGTTCGTAAGTGAAAGTTGTTTGTTGCGCGCATCGCACCAGATTTTTTAATTTATTTATACTATCAATACTTAGAATATATTCTAATGATATTAGTTAGTTTTGAACTAAATTGAGCAAAAATTAGAAGGAATATTTGAAATATATTCTTTATTTGTTGATCTTAATAAATTAGTCGATGTATTAAGCTTAAAAAATAGAAAATTAAAATTCTCTATTTAGTGTGAACCAGACCAGCTATTACTAAATATACCGGCGGCCAATATAATTGAAATTAACAAGTAATGGTTGAAATACAAATATCCCTATGCATTTTTGGGCACTTAATATAGAGTTTCTTAGGAAATTAGATCTGTCAGCAGTGAAAGCGGGACAGTATAATAATATATGTTCTAAATTATGATTAATTATTTTTTGACACCACCTGCATATTTCATCTATTTTTATAATTAGGGTAGTGTAGTTTCAAAATAAACATTTTTCAATGTCCGAGCACCTGAAATTCTGAACAGGTTAACGAGTTTCAATTCGTTTATTTTTACGTTAACACAATTTCCATTTTTATTATTTATTTTTAACATTTAAACCTTTTTCCGTTCCGATTATTTTATAATTTATACCTGTATAATGTATACCTAGAGTCCTAATATGTATTTCCCTTAAGTATGAATGACTGTATTATTATTATTTATATAAAAATAAAGTAAATGAATTTCAAAATATTTCAATTTTGGTAATATCGACCAAAGGAATATATTGTTAGCACGGTACTGTATTAAATGCGACTAAGTAGGTAGCAAGTAGCAAACTATACAGGTATGAATAAATATATTCATTTTAGTAATATATATATAAGTAAATAAATACATAATGTGTGTAGACATGCGGGGAGAGTGGAGGGGGAGGGATGCCCGCTCGAATGGCCATTGTCAAGTTTGGCCGCTGACCTAGAAACGGCACACTTTCACTCGGCACACTGTCAGTATTAAAATATTCAACAGTCAATTCAGCTACACTACGTTATACTATATACACTTTAGCTATGCTATATAATATTATAATAATATACAAAAATATATCATGACACCGCTCTTGCAACATATTCTTTGTAAAAGATTCCACTTTTCGCGGCAATTTTTAAAAATAATTTACCGGATAAAACATAATTGAAAGAATGAATAGGTGTATGAGAAATATATAGGGAAAAAAAATACATGTTTCGTCACGTAATTATATTCATTTAATAAGCTTTGGTAAACGGTACATAAAAATGTTCAATTTAAAAATATTCACCGTTTTTAATCTTCATCATTTAAGTTAACGATGAGGTTTGGCATAAATTATTGCTTTCCGACTTACAATTAATTACATCCATTCTTAAATCGCTGATATTTTTCGAATTAGGAACAGAAAACTTTCTGACATTAAGTTTAAATAAAACTGATGTATCTCAGGGTAGCGTCCTGAGGGCAGTACTATTTAATACATATAAATGTCAAATTTACCGCAGCTTAAAAAATCTTAATTATAAAATAAAAACCATATTTGGTCATATACGACTCTTAAAGATCATTAATAAATTGCTGACGGGACAAAATAAAAATATTGTAAATGAATTAACGCTTAATCATATATCTTAACTGTAAACTCAGCTGTTCCGGCATATAATACAACTTAGTTTTTTTTATCGGTAAAGAGACGGACTTGCGAAACCCACATAAGACAAAAACAAAAGGAGTTAAACAAATTTAAAAAAAATAAAATATTAGGCAGATTACTTGAAAGTAATTCAAAACTACCTTTCAGTAAGAATATAAGGACGAATAAGGTTTAAGGACTGAATGGAATTGCAGGATAGAACTGCGGGACTGAAGTAATTAACCTAACATACAAAGAAATAAGACCATTCATTCGAAAGAACTACAAAAAATACACTAATTTGCCACCAATTTTTAAATACAAATAAATATTGCAACAGATTTCAGATAAAGGTAAGAAAAAATACCTTAAGTAACTCTTTGTTTGCAATATTTTAACATTGGTGAGGGGTCACAAGAATAGTAAATCTATTTCATTTTTGTTATTCTTTATAAACGAAAAAAAATCTTATGTTATTGGCTTCCCCACCCCTCTATTAAAATCAGCAAAATTTAGATTTTATAGAAGCGTGGCCATGTAAAAAATCTCGATGTCTTCATCGGCAAAGTTATAACTATAAAGAAACCCACTTAAGTAGAAATCATTTATATTATAGATATATCAATCTGCATCTGTGGAATCGCCATGCATCTAAATGCTGATTACGTATTTGTATAAAATTCTTAATAAGCAGAACTTCATTGGTAAGGAGGATAAATCAATTTATAAAATTAATTGTTCGCTTTCCCAGAGGCTTTCACTTATCCCAATTACCATTCTGAAAAAGATTGACTTTAACCTTGTAAACGTCATTAATACTTTCTTGTGCCTTCTTATGCCAATGTTTAAAAAACATAAACATTCATGATGTTCCCACCATGTAATTTCCTATTCTTAATAAATATGTTTATTTATTAATAAATAAATTAATAAATACGAACAAATAAACAAGCTAAGTAAACATCCCTTATCAAAGAACATCATTTTTTTAAATTTACCCCGGTAAAACTCAATTTGCTGATTAAGTGTTCAATAAGTGGACTACATGTTCATTTCAAGATTTATCAAAAATCTTATTCGTATAAAAAGCTCTATTTTATGTCAACACTCAAAAAGCAAAGCAAGGTTTTGTTCCGAACTTCGTTCCCAAAAACCTTGGCATTCTAATAGTTTCTAAAGATGAATCACACGATAGCGCAATACATCACAAAGAAAATACAATATCACTCAAAATACAAAGCTCTTAAATCGTACAAATTCTATATCGTTCATAAACGAAAGTTATGAAGTTATGAAAGTGACCAGCGGTAAAATTATCATCAGTTACAAAGTAGCAAAATCATATCTTTTCGCTAATGCCTCAAAAAAATTCATCTTTTGCCAATTACAACTTGAAATAACCAAAAAGCAAGTACAGAAACAACCCTACTTAGAAAGCCACTCATCACATGAAATCTTTTAAAAACAAGAACCTTTGAGCATAAAATAAAGAAACATTGAAACCAGGAAAAATAAAATTTCATTTATAAAAACATGGGTGAGCCTGGCTTAATATTGAAGTTGTCCAAATAGGAAAGAAATGTGTTCACCATTTTGTTATCAATCGGAAACTCCCATCAGGACATCCAGCAATTCATGGTTCTTCTGCCGATTGGTTACTTCCTCTTAGTTTAGCCAGATGTGATAATATCCAAAACGTGTGCGGACATCTGGAGGCTGTTCTTAGTAGCTCTGAGGACAAGAACATATGTGGTCAGGATACATCTGCTTCAAGAGCATCGATAAATCTAATCCTACTGAAGTTGCCTTGTGAGAGATACCTCTGATGATACAGGATCAATGACCGAGTCCAGAACAACACCATCACCGTTGTGGATGTTAGCAGTTACTCTCTTCTAATGTGTGTTTTAAAGTAAGCATGCAACATGAATTGTTTCTTTTCAAAAAAACAGAACAATAATAATATTAGTTATGCAAAATAACAAACATCGCTAGGTTCATTTAACCAAAGTATACAAATTTCACGCGAAACATTATTACAGTTGCTTTCATGTTCTCGCATAACCTTTACTCCGTTTTCAAGAGGTTTGTTTTATATTAAACCTTCGTTAGTAACGTAAAGTTCAAGCTTAAAGTGGTTTCCATATCAAAAGAAATACATAAATGCAGAAAAAGAGAAGAGGGTGATACTTTTCAAGTGTGAGAAGATATGGACAATAAGTGATCGAGAATAATGCGAGGTTTTCCGTTCTCAGGGATTGGATGAGAAAGGAACAAAAGAATTTTTTCTTACGTTCATATCCATTTTGGAGAAAATATTGCTGCTTGTTTTGGGGCAAGAATAAGTTATTGTTACCAACATCAATTCGTCTTCATTCTTTTCCTTATTTAGGCTCTTTGGATATATGTACCTAAAACCAACGCTACCTCATCTTGCAACTTTCTCCCTCTAAGACTAACGGAATATTCCGCCAGGCAGATTCTTTGACAGACATGCATTTTATTCATTTTGCTTCATTTATTTTTATACTAATTTATTCATGAAACAAAATAACTTGTGCCATTTGATCTAAATTTACGCAGGGATGAAAACAATCAATCTTTCATCCATTTTTTTCTTACTCAGTTCTTAATTGGTTTGAAAGATGATCTGCCTTAATATTTTACTTCATAGACTTTCCATCAACTTGAAGCCGACGAAGGATCTTGGGTACTTTATACTCTGTTAAGTAAGTACTGTTTCTTGGTCAAAGCCACCCACAGGAGGACTGTAAGGCATAGCGAGGTTTTGCGATTTGAAACATAATTTTAGATCTGTATTAGGGATATGATGGTTCGTAAGACTAGCCCACAAATAAATTTAGAGCTCAGTTGTATATGCATTGGAATTGATTGGAACAAACATTCTCCCTTGCGGAACTCCTACAGCCTGAGAAGGCAATAAAGGCTGATTTTCTTCTAATTGGTTAGAAACATTTATTCTGCATATCATTAGTATCTGCCCATTTGCAAGAATGCTTGAAGTTTCATATTTATTCTTATCAACGTTTCACTACAGGACTGAGATCCTTAAGGACCAACAGGCGGACGCCCTTAACACTGAACGGAGCAGCAAATGATTAAGAGAGAGGTTGTTGAAGCCGGTCAAGATGGCGACCGAAAGGTGCAACGAACCCGTTATATAAAGGTACAGCCGTTGTGTAAGGTTCAACTTGACACTGGCTTTCACCGTTTCCACATAACTCCGCACACTTTCCACCCCTCCACAATCCCCCACCACTCCGGCTCGGCAATACTCCTCTTGTTGATACTAACCGAATTTGGTCGAAACTTTCATGGTTTGATAACATACCTTGTCAGGATATAATCTTATATCATCAAAAAACATTTTTTTCCCGGTTTTTCAGGACGATAAAAAACTTACTTATCGCTACTTACACCTATACTGCTCGGAACTAAATTCTGAAAACTGAAGTCCCAATCACTTCCTAAGCCTTAATTTTTCAAAAAATACTGTAAATATATACTTTTTTATTTCACAGTGCAACGGAAACGTTTATTAATATATATATATATATATATATATATATATATATATATATATATATATATATATATATTTCGGCATGCCTCAAATAAAGTACGTATATGCTCAAGTAAGATGATTTAAATGTTATTTGCTTAAATCAGTATCTTATAAGGAGGGGGGATGAAGGGTTTGGGAAGGCACAAAATATATGAGTGAACTACTATTAGAAAGTATATAGTGACTTTGTATTTAATTGAACCTATCGCATCAATATGAATAACTGTTCAAATGTTATTCATATTAATATTATTAATTGCAACTTAAATAAGCATTAATAGTAAAAGAAAAATTGTTATAAAAATGCATAGTTGTGTACATATAAGGGGTGGGGGGCGTGGATTCCAGTGAAACCATATAGGGGAATCGAAATAAAAAGCTTGGAAAACCCTGGCTTGAATGGGAATAAAAAAAAATCCCAGCTTAAAGCCTCAAGTCTGTAAAATACAGATAATATGCTAACTCCGTTTCACATATTTATTTTATTTTTTAAATAGAATATAGTAACTTTATTCTAGGTAAAAGATAGTATGAAGTGCTGAGGAAAGTATTTTTTTTAATGAAATTTTTAAAAATGTTTTATGTGTTTTTTGTTTTATGGCATCTAAGCCAATTTCAAAAAATACTGCACGTTACCAGAGTTTTTTTTATTACTGCCTATGCGTCAAAGATAAAATAATAATGCTGTTCTGATAGTCTTAAAGGCTTTTAAAATAATTATCATTGTACATGGATGTCATTCAAGTCCGGGCCGAATTGACACCCATGGTAGGTAAGTGTAACCAACTTTAATGGTAAAATACCGTATGAAGTGCTAAGGAAAGTATTTTTTTTATAGAATTTTTTTAAATAACTTTTATGTGTTCTTTTTTCGAAGGCATCTAAGCAAATTTCAAAAAATACTACATGTTGCTAGATGTTTTTTATTACTGCCTATGCGTTAATGCTGTTCTCTTAGTCTTAAAGGCTTTTCAAATAATTATCATTGTGATTACTATTATAATAATAACGTCCCACCGAGGAACAATGAACCCAAACGTTCTTGACCATCCGACAAGCCCCAGTGACAGCGCAGTACTCGAGGACCAAGTTCCCACAGCTCAAGGGCACAGTTGCGTCCTTCCTTTATTCCATGATAAATTTTTATAAATAAACTTTTTATCATACTGCGCTGAAATAAACATGAATATGTAAATAATTCTATACACTTTCTTACACAAGTTTTTCATATGAGTGCACTTTCATGAATAAAAAGGCCTTCATAATCATTGTTATGAATTAATCATTTTTTTTTCCAAACTTATATGGTGAAAATTGAAATTTTTGCTAAAATTTTTTTATACATAGCATTCAGTGTCGAAATGACTTCGGACTTTTAGAAATTTAAGAAATAGTCATTTAACTTATATACTGTATTTAAAATATTAATGTATTTATATTTTTTAGTAATTTATAATTCAACTTATTTATACTAAATTTTAAACATTTTTAGACAATGTTTACTATCATAACATCGTTAACATTTTCCTAGATTTGGGCAAATTATATACAAGTCCAATAACCAATTAGATATTGAATGTTATTAACCAATGGAAATAAAAATCATGAGAAAAAAATTGAGATTCTGGTTTATTTACAATAATTTATATCTATTCCTGTTTAGCTTTAAAAATACTAATATCGGTTTTGTGTAGTATTTTCATTAAAGACATGAATTTATATTCTAAAGGTAAGTAACTAATGCCATTGTTAAATTTCAATTAATAATAATCAGTAGCCAATGAAAGTATATTATGATGTCAGATAATTAAAACATAAATTTCTTCTGAATATGATTAGAATTATTTTTTATAAAATATTATCAATATATCAAAAATAGTGATAATATTTTATAAAATAAAAATCACATCGTCATTTTATAGCATTATTAGTAGCTGAGTTCGGCGTACAGTTATATTCCCCCCTTAAAGATTTTAAGGGTCGCTATACTGGCTTTATATCGAAGTCTGGTATCAATTTTCAATACAATATCGCCGTTTAATTATGTTTCAATAACGTAACAATAATTTTTTGCCATGCAATTAGTTTAAACAAGAAGATAACAGCTAAGTAAAATAAATTAAAAGGTATTGAAGAAATTCTTATCTTGTCATGGTATCCTACCCCTTCAACATACTAAATGAAATAGCCTATGAAAAAAGTCCTCATTCAGGAGAGCTAGAGTAAACTCCAATACATAAGAACTAAATAATGCAATGGGAATCAATGAGTTCCGTCAGGAGCAATTTTTTCTTAAAAAAGAAACTCCTTGTGAAACCCTTTTTAAAAAATAAATAGATGGATGGATTACTTCTGACCTAATATAATTGTTTTGGATTTTAGGGTTTTAGAATTGTAAATCTCCAATGAGACCTACCTTAGTGCCCCTATAAGTTTTTTTTTTTTAAGATTTAAAAAAACATAATTAATAAAGAATAAAAAAGTACTTAAGAAAGTACGATAAGAAAGTTAAATACAAAAAACTAAAGTACTAAAGGTACTTGTAGGGTATTAGTATAGGGTATTATATATAGTGGAACCGATTTTTGCAGAGATCGGAATCGAAGAACAAAGGTATGTAGATGGTTTACTTAAATTGATAGGGCTTGAAAGATATTATTATAGATTTTTGGAAAAATAGTTCCCTGTGTTTATACATTATTAATTTTTTTTCAGTATATTCTGAGATTTTGTTTTAAAGATATTTCCAATTAAATTGGATAGTTTTAATTGATTTGTAAAAATGCAAAAGATTGTTAAACATTTTAAAAATGTTTTTTGAAAAAAATTGTAATAATTTCCCATTCACTATAAATTATTGGTGTTTCAATTATGAAAAATAGGTTTTTAACAAATTTATTTATTTTTTATATTTCGTATCATGATTAAAGAAATATAATAATGATTTTTAAAGAATGGGGCTCATTATTTTTTTTCACTTTTGAATTCTTAATGTCCCAAAGGTGTTTCAGAAAATTATGGTTTCTGAAATTATGGTTTAGAAATTAAGGTTTCTAGCTTCAAGAATCTTTAACTTATCAATCATCTATTATATAGTGTCGTGAAATTTATTTATCAAGATATATTTTGTTGTTATTGTTAATCAATGTTTAATTATTACTCATATGATGTCATTTACATTTCAAAACACTTATTGAAATAGTATCGTTCAGTGTTCATTAAAGCCTTAAATTACTCATTATAAAGGTCTATTCATTTCAATTTAATGTGAGGATCTAGTCGAAGACTTTGAAAATCTCAAATACCTTATTCTAAAATCCTCGGTAGTCAGTATTGCAGAAGAAATACCGTTCTGCGTAGAGACAGACGCTTCAGATTTCGCAATCGCTGCTATCCTAACGCAAAACGATAGACCAATAGCGTTCTTTTCAAGAACATTATCAAAAAGTGAACAGCATCACTCATCAGTTGAAAAAGAAGCTTACGCGATTGTCGAAGCCCTTAGAAAATGGCGACACTTCCTCATAGGACGTCGATTCAAGTTAATCACGGACCAAAAATCAGTTGCTTTTGTTTTTGACACCAAGCATATCGGGAAAATCAAGAATGAGAAGATCACAAGATGGCGACTAGAACTCGCATCTTATAATTATGAGATTACATACCGTCCAGGAAAAGAAAATAAAGCAGCTGACGCACTTTCAAGAATATGCAGTTCAACACATACCTTAGAGAATTTAATATCTTTGCATGAGAAGCTATGTCATCCTGGAATTACTCGAATGACTCACTGGGTAAGATCACAAAATTTGCCATACTCTATTGAAGACGTAAGAAAAATCACAAAGTCATGTCAAATATGTTCTGAAATTAAACCCCGTTTTTACCGAGATAGACAAGGCGTCCTCATCAAAGCGACGGCTCCGTTTGAACGTTTAAGTCTGGATTTTAAGGGCCCAATGCTGTCGGAAACAAGGAACAAATATCTCTTGACAGTTGTAGATGAATACTCCAGATACCCTTTCGCTATACCTTGTTCCAGCCTATCAGCTAACACAGTGAAGCAAGCGCTCGGCCAAATTTTTTCTATATTCGGTTATCCGTCTTTTATTCATTCGGATCGCGGGTCATCTTTTATGTCCGAAGAATTTAAAAATTATCTACTCGCTAAAGGCATCGCGACAAGTCACACGACCCCATACAACCCATGTGGAAACGGTCAAGTAGAAAGATACAACGGTGTCATATGGAAGACCATTTCCTTGGCACTTAAGTCCCAGGGACTTAAGACCAGTCAGTGGGAGAGGGTGTTACCTGAAGCGCTGAGCTCCATCCGCTCACTTCTCTGTACCTCGACCAACGCCACTCCACACGAGCGTATGTTTCAGCACAAGAGAAGGTCTTCATCAGGAGTTTCACTTCCGTCCTGGCTCATGTCTCCAGGGAAGGTCCTCATGAAGAAACTTCTCCGACAGAGTAAATATGAGCCACTTGTCGAGGAAGTAGAATTAATCGAAACCAATCCGTACTACGCGGTGGTCCGGCTCCAAGATGGAAGAGAGACAACAGTGAACCTCCGCCACCTGGCACCAACGGGCGACAATGCATTGCAGCAGAGAAAAGAGGAGGCACCTATCCGAGACACCGAAGCCAGAACTAGACAAGACTTTGACTACGCCACTGAATCTAGTGCTGGTAACGAACTGAATAACTCCCACCAGCTTGAGTCTCCGATTACCGCTGAGGCAGCTGAATCAGGGGATCAACCGCCACCGATTAGCCATGATGATCAAGACTGGACTCAAACGCTTCGCAGATCTTCTCGAATCAGACGTCCACCGGCATACTTCTAAGATTGTGTTCCAAAATGAAGAGGGGAAGAATGTCGTGAAATTTATTTATCAAGATATATTTTGTTGTTATTGTTAATCAATGTTTAATTATTACTCATATGATGTCATTTACATTTCAAAACACTTATTGAAATAGTATCGTTCAGTGTTCATTAAAGCCTTAAATTACTCATTATAAAGGTCTATTCATTTCATATAGCATATATTAACATAGAAATACGGTAGAACCGTAATTTATTAATCCGGAAGTAATTTATTAATTATTTGTATCCTGTTTTTATTTTTTCCCTCATACTTCCAATTTTAGTTTGTGTATTGTTTCATCAACTATCACAAAATATTTCTCCATCCGACTCGGCCTTATTGATTAGTCCGAACAATTGACATTCGAACGTAGATAGAAAAATATAAAATTCACATTATTCCTAACCTACGGACACAGCCTACAGGGTTAATCTGTTCATTTCACTTATAATAAATTTTAATCTACGAAGTAAGTTGTTTTTAAATAAACCTTGTGATAATGATAACATTCACCGTTGTTCAAACATTTTACCTGACAAGACAGCTAGCTGAGACAACTGCATAACGTAGTCTAATGAACTTATACTGTATCAGTCAGCATGATGGCCACTGACAGCAAAGAGCTGCTGCGTGGAATATAAAATCGACCCAATCGTGCCTAAGGTAAATCACGGACAGCAGACTGACAATAATAGGAACAAACAAAAGGCTAACCTTTAGGATTAGATAACTATAAATCTGGAGCCGTCAGGTCAAGACGGAGGGAGGGAACTAGAAGTGTTTCCAGAAGAGCTGGATCGGCGAAGGAGGTCGGAGTGTGGGTACTCTGGAAGGACGCCCGCTAGGGGTGAAGACCATCAACTTGGTTGGCTCTGGTGCATTCCTCGCTGTTCCAAAGGTGAAAGGGAATTGGGCCAAGCCGGATTGGTACCGATATATATTGTCGGGTGTGCGGTAAACTACCGAATCTGGAAAAATCGCAGTTTTTGAGATATACGTGTGTTTTATAGCCTGTAAAATTTACACGATTAAATTTTTATTTCTTCATAGTTAAACAACATAATTCATTTTGGGGGATAAGTATAGAATTTTTATAATTTCGGTCTTCAAGGCGATTCGAAACACTGAACGATTCACAACAGTACAACGACTGTGACTTATGACTCACAGTTTTTTGTTTTCCTAAAAAGTTTTGTTTTTGCGGATTCGATTGTTTACCGTGCATTCCACGATATCTGAGAGAGTGCAGGATAAATGAACAGAATTCTCACACATTAGTCAAAAATACATATTCATAGCGTTCCAGATAACTGCAGACAACCTACCCCCAATTTTTTTAAGTGATTCCATATCAAGTTTCGTTTAAAAACTTAAAGTTAGTTATATCTCCTTTTCTTTTAAAGTTAATGTGCAGTTATTAATTTAATCACAAGTTTTAATAAAAAGAGATTGACAATTTTTTTCACCATACAACAACAAGAGCACTAAATCAAACTCAAGAATAAAGACGAAGGTAGGAGATTTTACGAATGGTCTGTTACCAACTTCATTTTATTTCACTCAAAAATAGTTGGCTTTAACTTAATGAGATTTATGAAGGTGTACAAGGAACAGATCATCCCTGTATAAGAATATGGACAACCAACAGAAAATTGGGAACATTCTGATTCATAAAGATTCATAAAAATGATGTGAACATAAGGCTTCAATGATGTTGATTACTTTACTGTATATTTTATTGGTGAAAATTTAATAGGTTAGACATCCTATCGTTACTAACATTAATCTTGTCTTTAATATATTTTAATTTAAGAATAAATGCTAAATTTTAATGAACGCTATATATGAGTGATGACAAAAAACTGGCCTTGTCCACTTTTTAAAAATTTTCAGAATAGCCAAGAAACGTATTTTATAAATTACGATTGCTATTCAAAACTAATTTTTATTCAATACACAATTTTCATGTTATTGATTCATTGTAAACAATGAAATTAAAGTAAGAGATGATCAAAAATGAAGTGTAGCTTTTCAGTGTCGAAGCAGCAACTACTGAAAACATATAGACAGCCAGTTTTGAAATTATTAATGCACTTTTAAGGGATGTTTAGAGTTTTTATTTAAATGGCCAATATAATGAATGAGTGCAAAACAAATTGTAGGGATCCACAGCTAACTAAATTTCGATCTTGCGTGTATCAGGCGAGTTTTGTAATGTCCACTACTCATATATTTATAATCCACACAAGTAATAACCGTGACGATAGAAGCATTAATGAAGCACAGGAATCGAAAATCTTTCTTTTTCGACCAGCAGGAAATTTTCCGCCCCTCGAAGAAATCGGACGGTATAAAACCCCAAACTTTATGGGACGAACAGATGCGGAATGAACACCCATTCGTTAAACCAACCGTAAAGGAGAGGATTTCATGATCTGGGACGTCGATAAGGGGTGAAGTGTTCATCATTCCTTTCTGCCTAGAACGCCGCAGCTTCATCCAAGGCTATCAGAAGAGTACTTACACAGTAAAGTGCCGTCGTTGACAGTGTTAGCAGTGAGGCACAAAATCAGAGGCTGAGTTTAATACATGAGACTAATGTTCAATTTCGGTATTTCTGTTTATCACATAAAAGGACATGATAAAGAGAAATTCTGTAATGATCAGATCTACAACGACGAAATTACAAATATGCCTAAATCGATAGAAATTTACGACCGCATGATCCCTTTCTCTACGCAATAGTGAAATCTATAACAAGTATATATCCTATGTTAAAGGTTGTTTGTTTTTTTCATTGGTACCTAGATAGCTATCCTCAACTTTTTTTTTCTATGTCAGCGCCCCTCTTAAAATTGACTGGCGGACTAATTACGTTGACCCCTTCCGTACATTCGGATACTCATTACCGAAACTACAGCTAAGTCCCGTTAAGTACTATTGACTCCCGACTATTGTCATTGTAATAGGCAGGAAAACTGGTCCAGGGAGAACAAGCATGGTGTACGCACCGCTAACGGATTTGGCAGGATATCCTCTTCCTCGGTCATTATCGTTTCTGACCCACATACATCTTTAAATATCAATTATTTTTGTCAGTTTCTATCCCTATAGTATCTATCCCCCGAGAAACGCAGGATAAATAGTACAAAAAATTTCAAGTTAAAAAAGTAATAAATATACTTCGAATAGCCAACCATTTTCTGTTATAATTTAACCAGTATTATGTGATCAAGCTAAGTTGAGGACACCTAAGTTTTATTTGGAGAGATCAAGCAAGCGTTAAATTTAAAAATTCACTAAAATCACTATTAAATCTTCTAATCTTCTCCATATACCAACACCAAGACACTCAAAAAATAAAAACCAACACGGTGGAATAAGGTTCAGGTATTGGGGAATAACAAAATCTTCGAGAACATTAGTTTGTTAAAATTGTGTCGTTTTAATAAACTAATGTACTGGAAGATTTTGTTATTCACTAGTTATTTATTCATGTTATTCACTAAGATATCAATTAATCTTACTATTATAAGAAACATAGACTATTTCAACATATATAACCTTTTTATTCATGTTCAAAAGTAACATCATAATTTTTTTTTATTTTTGTGTACAATCTGAAAAAATAAAAAATTGAAAATACTATCATTCTTTTAATTTAAATTTGAGATGTTACCATAATTTTAAAATATGATCTGATTGAGATGGTTATACAGTTGAAATTCTGAAATTCTAGATTTTTATGTTAAAAAATAAAAAAATAGACTAAAGAAGCTCAAAATCATACGAAAAATGTCAAGTTTGTATTTATTCCTGCTTGGTTTAAAGAAATAAATTGCTAAAACGAAAGAAAAAAATAGGTTTCAAAAGGGTGACTTCCTAAAAAAAATCTACCTCTCGTCTACTCATTCGAAATTACGAATTGACTAGGTGGCCCATGCTAATAATTCGCACACCATATTGACCAACAACCTCATAACGCAAATTTGAGACGCACAATATTGTGAAGAAGTGAATTTTCTATTCACTTTGAAAACTATAACATGAACAGGATTCAAAACGCTTTCAGGATTTTTTACACGATTTTAGGGAATAAGGAAATCTTTCATTTTTTGTGCTTACATCAACGGAAATTATTCGATAGCTTTTTTTAGTTATGTACAAATAAAATTTTCAATTCTTCATATCTCTTCTCCCATGGATTTCTGGGGGATCTGAATATTTTTCAAGATGGGAGGGTAAGGAAATATCCAAAACTGTGCCTCTGTAATCGAATATGATCAAGTATTAACAAATTTATGACGTAATGACAAAAAGACACCTTTCCGAAATATTATATAAAATATACTCGTAGTTCTGATATGGGTCCTGTATTAAGTTTTTAATGCCAACATTATAATTTTATATTTTTTTAAAATTGGTATCCCACTCAAACATAACAAAATGGTTCTTAAGAAACATTATAATTTATCACTTATAAAACATTCAGTTACCAAGAAGTGGACCAAATTAGAAACGTCTTATAAATAAAAAAATGTATTGTTGAGACTAATTTGGTCCCCTTCTTGGTATCCTATTAAATTTATATTTAGTTTGGGATAACAGTAGAGGCCTCCTGTCAGAGAACATATTTGTTATTTTAATTTTTTTTTTTTGTTTAATTGTTGCCTGATATTTAATTATTTGTCGTTTGTTGAAAATTTTGTTAACTAGAGAGTTACTTTACTCTCGATAATGTATTAAGTTAATTAAAATTAAATATAGTGTGTCATCCTAATGGCCCCTAATCAGCTAACAGTAGGCTCTTTGTCCATCCTTCTGTGGAACGCAAACGGACTAATGCAACATAGGACAGAATTAGACTTGTACCTACACGAAAATCGCATTGACATCGCACTGATAACAGAAACACATCTTACACCACATTCGAAATTTCATATATCAAATTACACGACATACAGAACTGATCACCCTGACAAAACAGCTCACGGCGGTACAGCTATTCTGATAAGAAAATCTCTCTCACATAACCTGAAATTCAAACCACAGGCATTACACTTCACACGAAGCATCACACAATCACCATAGCTTCTGTATATTGTCCCCCGAGATATTTACTGCCATCTTCGATGTTTTGCAATTATTTTCGGAACCTAGGGCGATGCTTTTTAGTAGGCGGTGACTTTAACGCAAAGCATCAAACATGGGGGTCACGAATATGCACACCTAGAGGAAGAAATTTGAGAGCTGCTATCCACGAACTTTCATTAGACACAATATCACCTGACACACCGACATATTGGCCGACTTCGCAACGGAAAACTCCCGACCTTTTAGACTTTTTTATAACAAAAGGACTCCGGACCATACCTCACAACATAAATACGAGCTCCGATCTTTGCTCTGATCATTCCCTGATACGCTTGGTTATCCTTGATGAGCCCACCAATGTTGAACGAACCCCAAGGCTCATTAATGGCAAAATGGATTGGGACGCTTACAAGGAACTCCTTGACAAAGACCTATCCATCCCTGGTTCAATTAAAACTGTGGATGAAATCGAAGAGGCTGTTGAAACATTTACCACAAGTGTCCAAAAAGCTGCATGGAATTCTTGTCTACCGGCACCGCCAAATAATAATGACTTGCCGAAATATCCACTATATATTAGGGAATTGATCACAGCAAAGAGAAGAGCTCGTAAGGTATGGCAGACTAACAGACTACCCTCGGACAGACGTACGTTCAACAGACTTAACAATGAACTTAAACGACAAATCCAGAAATACAACAGAACTAATTACGATAATTACTTGAAAAGCCTATCGAATGACGATGGAAGCTTGTGGAAGCATGCTAAAAATTTGTTAAAGCATCGAGAGGTGTCAGTACCCCTGCGAATAGGAGATGGTTCATTGGCAGTGTCGGATAGAGAGAAGTCTGAACTGTTTGCCGATCATCTCTCGTCAGTATTCACACCATTCACTGGCTCTACAAACACTGAACATGAAACCTTAATACTTCATACACTAGACATACCATTACAGTTGACACCACCGCCTTTATCATTTACACCTTCACAAGTTGCAAACCACATAAGAAAATTACCTAGAAGAAAAGCCCCGGGTTATGACTTAATAACAGCCGAGGCGCTCCAACAAATGCCTAGAAAAGCCCTAGTGTTCCTTACGACAATATACAATTGCATTCTCAGGACGACTAAATACCCAATTCAGTGGAAATATTCACACATCAAAATGATACATAAGAAAGACAAAAATTCTAACGATCCGTCATCTTACAGACCAATCAGTCTCCTTCCTGTATGCTCTAAACTTTTTGAGAAATTATTATATACAAAACTGGACATACTGACTAACAAAAACATAATTCCTGACCACCAATTTGGTTTCCGCACATTTCATTCAACAACACATCAACTACACAGAGTAACTGACTTCATTTCTGGGGCACTAGAGCAGAAAAAGTACGCTACTGGTGTATTTCTGGATGTCGCCCAGGCGTTTGATAAAGTTTGGCACCAAGGTCTTCTCTTCAAACTCAAGACCATTCTACCCCACATATATTACCTGATACTTCAATCGTACCTCTGCGAAAGATTTTTCTCTATCCGACAAGGCATTGAGACTTCGTCAGTCAGACCAATCTCGGCAGGGGTTCCACAAGGGTCGATACTTGCTCCATTATTATACATTATATACACACATGACATACCGACAAACTCTGAGACTTTAACCGCAACCTACGCCGATGACACTGCAATTTTAACAATACATAATAACCCAAGATTGGCATCACTAAATTTGCAAAATCACTTACTACATTTACAAAATTGGTACTCACTTTGGAAAATGAAATTAAACCATAACAAATCCCAACATATAACATTCACACTGCGACGCGGCACATGCCCACCAGTTTACATAGGAGACAATCAAATACCTCAGACGGACTCAGTACGCTACCTGGGACTTCTGTTCGACAGAAGGATGACTTAGGGCCCACACGTAAAAATGAAAAGACAGACTCTTAACAAACGACTGAAAACACTGTTCTCTCTTTTTTCTAAATCGTCAAAAGTAAAAATAGAACATAAACTGAACACATACACTTACTTACTTAAACCCATTTGGACATACGCCTCACAGATTTTCGGCTCAACAAAGAGGACGCACTTACGAAAATTACAAACTTTTCAATCAAAAATTTTGAGACTAATAACGAACGCTCCCTGGTACGTAAATAATAAAACTTTACATACAGACTTACAACAACCTACTGTCGAACAACACATACGAACTCTTTATTCACGATTTTTTGTTAAATTACACGGACATAACAATACACTAATTAACGACATGGCCACGGCTGATATGCCTGTAGCTAGGCGGCTAAAAAGAAGCTGGATGAGGGACCTGCTCACGTAAGGTATCAAGCCCGGAAAGAGGTGCTGCTGGGCACCTTCCTTTCATCATGCCTAAAATGCCCTAAGTTCAATAATTGTAAACAACGCATTCGCTGATTGTCACGCTGGGTGACAGGTGTGAATCGAAGATTGGAGCAAAAAAAAAAAAAAAAAATATAGTAGGTATATTATATTCGAACATCAATCATTAATTGTTATGTGTGCTTCGTCAAAGAAGTTAGGAGACAAAGCTCAGAAAAATAAAAGCCGCTTCAACTGGCAGTCAGTTGTTGACTCTCGCCAAGCGAGCACTCATCACATACTTATCAACATTCTTAGAAAACATTTGAGCTTACGAAAAATTCTCGTTCACTCAGGGTGGTTCATTTAAGCATTGTACGGTCTTAAATATTTTCGGACATTAATTTTTTCATTATAACCATTTTTGATTTCTGATTACCGCAATAATCTGATAATACATGATAAAATAAATGCATTTAAAAGAAAAATAATAAATATGGGGATAGAGGGGAGGCCGAAGCGAGCACATGGAGAGAACAATGGAAGCCTGCTAAATGGTTCGTGAAGGTTGAGCGCGGCGCTGCCTTGGCTGAGGCAGTTCAAGGGAGGGCGATGCCCCTAGCCGAATTTCACTCCGCACCCTCCACACATCTCTGCGCCAATAGTCTTCGCTCTTTCGGGGACGTTATGGTGCCTTCTCGGTTTCTATATTTATTTTCATACAACTAAATGCAACTCATTCAATTTTGGAGAAAAAAAAAATACCTGGTGATTCAAGGTACTCACTAGGTACTTGTGAATTTGGTTAATATTTAATGCGGGGAAGATTACAGATAAACAAGTATGTATTTAAATGATAAGAGCTTCATTCTTGATGTGATCTCAGATGATTAAAGTGTTGATTTATTAGGGTAAATTAGGCTCTTGGCAGACCCATTTAAACCTAAAAGTGAAACTTCAGTATAGGTAAATGAACATGAGGTGGAAACCGTCGATGAATCCTGAGCATTAAAATAATGGACAAAATAAATTTTTAAAAATACTTTTATTTCCTCTATAACATTTTTTCCATTGGGGATAATACCACAAAAAGTATATACCGACACTGTCCAATTAAAAACTTTAAAGTCGATCTGCCCGCTACTTTCTGAATTTTGATGTTACAAACATTTTTATATATAAGATTAGAATCCTTACCTTCTGGGTGGTAAGCATGTCTCATTAGCAAATATTCTATTAAAATAATTTACATGCAAACAAATCGCTTTGAATATTTGCAATTATTTTTTTATTGCATTACTATTTAAACAATATGTTTTTTACTTTTTTTTGTTTGTGAACTTTGTTATTTTTTAACAGGAATCCATCCAATAAGTCTTTTAATCACTTATTTTATTCATCGATTTTAGTTTCATATATCTTATTGTATATTGTAATTTTATAAAAATATCCCGACCAAGAACGAGGGTGCCGCCTCAAGGCGGATTTTCTAGTGATCTCAACTCAAGAAATCGATAGGATTGAATAGATCGTAAGGCATAATAGAGATGATGGTGATGGATAATATGATAAATAAAGGAAGAACTTGAATCGTCAGTTAACACTATTGCAAAAGGCTTTCGGCAACATCATGATTTGCTAGTTATGCATTCTTCTTGAAAGTGAACATGCCATTACCGAGCGAAATATCCCAGTAAGTGCAGTGATATAATACAGGAAACCACATAAAAGTTCAAATTATCATTAGATGAAAACTTATCGGACTTACCATTACAACAATCCGGTACCCATTGATTTCAAATAAACTTCTGCTCACAGTTATATGTGAACGTATGGTTTCTTGAGGGATCCAAAATAAAATTTTGAGTCTTTGCGCATGCCTGAAAAAACCTTGTATAATTTTTTTTACTTTCGATCAGAAAGAATCTTTCAGTGATATAGTCAATGTACCATCTTTCAGAGTCGAATCAACAATTTTTTCGTGCAAAGATTATATACAAATCTCAGATGTTTTGAACATTATTGAAGAGGCCATGACCCTATTTTATAAGGTGTGTCACTTTTTTATCTTTAAGATTATAAACCTTTATAAGTTACGAAAATTGTGCAAAACCTCAAGGAAAGATTCCCAGAAACGTTTTTTCCGGAAGAATTACTAAAGCCATGGTCAACTGACTTTTGTGAAACCTCTAAATGAGTCTTATCATGGTCCATTAACCTGTTAGGTACGACCCAAAAAGTAAAGACTGACGACTCTTTATATGTAGTAGTCGAGATTATGTTGTCTTATAAATTTATGTAGTTATCCATGTTTTGCATATTTTTGTATATATATATTGTATATATGTATATATATATACACAAAAAAATATATAATGAATATGGTTCTTTCATTATAGTGCACACTTCACTTTTTCAACGTCTCCAACTAAATATTATTACAATCTATCAAAAAAAAATGTCTTCGATCCAAAATTGATAAAATTTCTTTTTGAAAAATACAGATATTATAGATACAACAAATTCTAATGGTCTGAAAGTATAAGCAAGCGATGCTTTAACAAAATGGTGTCCGAATAGCAGGTATAAAATCAACGCTGTACGATTTTTTAGTCAATAGTTTAATAATTTAAATGTAATCAACTTTTTAATAAACAAAATATTGAAATTATCTATATATATATATATATGTTATATTGAATTATTGAAGTTATATGAAATATTGAAGTTATGGCATCAGTAAGAAGAAAATTGATTACTGGATAATTCAAACTATCAATGTTAATACTCAATAATTTTTTTCTATCAATTGTAGTGAATATTATTTGAGGATTTTCTATATTTCTCATAACGGATTAATTGTATTATTTTATTATAGATTAAAAAAAGAAGCAAACTAATAAAACGTTAAAATGTATAATGTAAATAAATTATAATGTAATGTTGAAAGAGGCAATGTCATTCTTATGCATAAGGTCAAATAATCAGGAAGTGATGTTTTAAAGAAATGCAGAAGACAAAACCTCTAGTCCTGGTTACAGTATCATGTGAAGAAGATTTTGTTAGCAGAGAAATATAATACCTAAATTTGGCAATGATTGGTAGATGTTTGTGTGCAAAACAATTGAACACTTAGGCAAATGTTTACCACGAGTGTGACCTAATTAGGAAATGCCTGTAGAGAACTATATTTATGATTTTTACTAAGTAAAACTTTATGTATTAACGAGGATCTGAATTGTGATATAGTCAATACCATCTCTATCAGCATAACTGTCACTCTAAACTCTGAAATAAACAACACACTCTGATTTTTCCAACAAACACGGGAACAATGTTATAGGTGTATGATCTGACCTCCTAATCAAATTTGATATGAGCAATCACCTAAATAAATACGAAAGGGGCAATATGGTCCTACAAAGGTTAAGAATCCCAGACCATGCGCCAAACTCCTGACACCCAGCAGAGCTGAACTATTCTTCTGCCCTGGCACACTCCGAAGGCTTTGACATCATTCGCTACCTGGAGATCATCCTGCATGATCTTCGGAATGTTTAAAACTTATAAAATATATTTTTTACTTATACCCCTTTCATCCTTTTTGGGTTCATTAGGATGTTCCTAGAAGAATTTTTTCATGGAATTATTTCAGCATCACAGTCCATGGTAGAAGACCTCTCATCAAGATCCTTTTTAGTTTTTTCTTCGTATTGATAAGTAAGTGAGGTGTAGTCGTATCACGGAATTTCCTTGTAGTTTGAAATGAAAGCTTCGATAAAGTGTCCTAATTCATTGTTCTACTAATGGTATAATTCACTTTTGAATATAAATGTTCAGTTTTTTACTATTGGGTATCAAGAAACTTTACTTATTAGTATTATTATTTGTATTGTAAATTTTATATTTTACTTATCTGAGTCTTTCCCTGCTAAAACACAAATATGAGACAAAATTCCATCGTTTTTACTACTTATATCCCCAGGTGTTCCCCATGGATCTTTCCTCTCACCAATTTTATTTTTCATTTTTTTATATACAGGCTGCCTAAAAATACACATTGAATCTTTAATCATCTCGTAAGGTCTAGGATGACATAATATAGTGTAAAGAAGTGCCTGAATCCAGCGAAAACGGTAATTTTGATTTTTTTCAAAGTCCATCTACTCTATTACTCCTAATCGATAACCATAAATGTATATTTATGTGATGTACAGTTACAAAAAAAAAAAAAAAAAAAAAACCTGTACCACTACAACCCATAAAGGGTCTTGGGTTCATTACTATGTAAGGAAGAGTACTGTTTCTTGGTCAGCGGTCGTGCAAGGAGGTGATTTGACCGTGATCACGCTCAACCGCCAGGTTTTTCCCCTTTAATTTTTCAATTAAGGGTACCCACATTATAGAGGCTGGGTTTGCCCCAGGAGGGTCTCTCGGCCCACGAGATGTATGTACAGTTACAGGTTCATAAAAATCACAAAACCATCTTCGATAAAAAATTTGAAGTAACCATATTTTCCAAACTCAAACAGCTCCTGATATGCCTTTATTCACCCCCCCCCCCTCCGTGCATTTATTCCTCTAGGGTCATGTATCATCACTTTGAACTCAATTAAGGTTGTTCAATGTAAAAACATAATTAGGAGTAAAAATGATACGAGACCAAAAGGATTAAGGAATTACTTCATTGTTCATTCTCGTTGATCCTAGACGTTCTCTTATCTTTTACTAGCACTATGAGCAAGATTAATTCTTGGTACGGAAAGAAATATACTTTTGGTTTTTTTTTTTTTTTTTTTTTCAGATCTGTAAGTCTTGAAAAAAACCACAAAACAGAATCCAAAACCTTCATATAATCTTTAGCTCCTCATTCTTACGAGCACCCCTTTAAGTCTCAACCTGATTTTCATATATTATCATTAAAAAAAAAAAAAACTTCCTTTAAATGATCCTTTATCATTCGTCATAAGTTATTATGTAAAGCATCCACCAGCAACTTCTTCAAACATAATCTATCAAGAAATTTTCTAAATGATTAAACTTCTTCGTATATGTAAATATCATGTTAAAATGTTGTTAGTTAATTCTATATAATAATGTAGATTATGGTTTGTTACACCCATCATAAACAGAATATTTCATCATTTATTATACATGATGCCTGTTGTCACAACCGAAGCCAAAACTTTTGTTATTTTATTCATATATAATTTTTTTTTTATTACTTATATTAAACGACATATTTAAGTTTGTATTTAAGACGAATAACATGATAAGGCAGGAATCACACGGACTAAACACATGGTTAAGTGTTGATCTGTGAATTCAAGACCAGATAATGCAATAGCCGTTGCGTCAGACCCAAGCCTGTTGAGGTTAAGTACTCATTAAGTTTTGAATGACACAAGATTCTCGGGGTTGCGACCTTAACTCAAACCATCCAGGCGTTAAATACCTTAACTCGTTACACCCCCCTCCCTTTTGGAATTCATCGTACACAATAACGACGTATTTATTCAATCGTATTTACAATACATTTTATATTATTTTAATTTCTTTATTGTGGCTACCTTAATAATAGATATTCTTATTCCGTTGGGTTACTTCAAAGAATACAAATAATTAATTATCACGATAAAAAGAATTAATCTTGTAAATAAATATTGTACTTTTTGTTGTACATTGCAAGTACCAGATCTTTAGCACATTAGACAATACACTTCCCACCCTATACTATATCTCCCACAGATTGGAAGAAAACACCAACTGGAGTATCTTAATGTGTCTTGGAAAGATTCCAAACACTGGCGGCTCTTTGACTCCAACTTCTGGAATCCACACCGCCCGCACTCCTTTAGGATTGTCAGAAATATATGAACAGGTCAATGAACAACATCGATGAAACTGTGCCATGGACGACGAACGCTTTTCTGGTGTCGGATAGTTACAATATTACATTTTACTGTAACACTATTGTGGGTACAATTTTTATTAGGGTATAATAAAAAATAATGTCGAAAATAATTATTCACAATATCAGGCAAACAATAAAATTCAAATATCTAATAAGGGTACAAAAAGTGTCAACTTGTAACGATACAGTAACACAAAAATAACCAAATGATTCGACCTTCCGAGCAAGACTAACTATCCAGTCCATTGCTCCTTATATTTAGTCTGAATTCGAACATTCAAGAATGTTCTCCAAGAGCATAGAAAATTCTCGAACAATCAAGAACATGTCCTAGAAAAGTTTAAAACTCTTCCAACAGAAAGGATAGAACTCTTTTCAATGTAACAAACCTGAATCATATGGTTTTCGATCCACGTTACATTAATATCCTATAATTGATTAGAATAAATTGCCGGGGAAGTAATTTTCCCGTTTGAACATGAAATAAAATATTTTTTTTTTTTTTTTTTTTTTTAACTTCAAACAAAATTCTTAAGTTCTACAGTTAGAGTTAATTAGTAATAAGTCAAATTCATAGAGTGAAGTGAGGAGTACCAATTTTGTCTGATCTCTTTTGTTTTTGGAGTATATGATTACTTTTATATTAACATTTGTACCATTAGTCTGTAATTTAAAATGAGTTAACAGAACTAGTTTACGAGTTTTCCATTAAAATTTAAATGAAAAACTTTAGGGGATTTGATTTTGGAATCTTCTAAATGTACATAACTATCATTTTTAAAATCCAGTACTATCAACTAAAACTAAAAAACTTCTTTAATTACTGATTATTAAATACCTATGAACATATTTTGCTTAGTATTTTGTTAATCAAATTATTTTTAATAGTTAATCAAATTCAATAAAATAATTCCGCATGTTTAATTTTTTTTTTTCCATATCGAATTATGGATGATTCCTTACGACATTTAAATTCGAAGAAAAATAACAGGTTTATTGGAACATTTAACGAAGAAACAAACATGATATATTATTATTAAATAAATGAAAAAAGAAGGAGAAATATATTGAAAGTGATATATTAAAAATTTATTTTTGATATTAAATGACAATCAACAAAAAATAAAATTTCTTAAATAAACAAAAGTTTCCTAGAATATTACGATGGGAAACCTCTAAAATAAAATGCATACAAAAAAAAAATATTTTGGTATATTGAAAAAACAAAACTTCATTCATATTTACGAAAAATACACTATTAAAAAAAGTAAAGACGATTCTTGTCTCCGGTGACTCTTTAAAATAGAATATTAAATTTCTTTAAACAAATAGCTAAGTAGTTCGCAATTTTGATTTTTTTTTTTTACATGAAATTAATGATTTTGACCTCTATTAAAAACAGTATTCGAAATTTTTAATATATTTTCCAAATACAACATTCAAATTCAAAGAAAACAATAAGAAGTTCTTTGGTATATTCCCCGAAGAAACAAACATAAAAAAGATACCAATAAAAAAAAAATTAAAAATATGTTAAAGAACAAAAGCACTATTCGAATTTATGATAAACTATGAAAAATTTCATGGAGGGTTACTAAAAATAAATGAATTCAAAAAATTAATATTTTCTACGATATCCTTTTAAAAAAATCCTAGAGAAAATATTCGAAATTAACACTTTTGAAAATAAAAATGATTCTTGCCTCCAATGACTCAAGAGGCAAAATTTTCGTCGGACATATTTATTTTATTATTTATTTATTTTTATTTTTTTTTTTTCGCCAAAATATATTCATTACTAAATGAATTGTCTATATAAAGAAAATATAAAGAAATACAATAAATAAATATGAAAATATTGTTGGTCTCCAGGGAAACTAAAGTCTGAGGAAGAACGGCGACCTTTGGTACGAGCCCTGTGAGGTAAGGGACGAAACCCAAGTACATGGTCCAAGGTCTGGGCCCACCGGATTTCAAAACCTAACCCAGCCCTTGAGAACGCCCAAAATTTCTCACGGAATAACTTCGTTTCTTTTCTTTCTTTCTGTATTTTCTTTCTTTATTTTTCTTCTTGGCTCTTTAAAGTTGTTTTTAAACTAAATTATTTTATATTACAAAAACTACTTAAAATTTATCATTTGAAATATTTTCCTTCTTTATTTTTTAAATATAATTTTAACTGCACAAATAAATAATGTGAAATTATGGGAGGATTAAACAGAGATAATGGTTTCTCTTAAAATAATGTTGTTGTTTTTTTCAGTTAAAAATTATTATACCAATCAGCATTTAATTGTTCTAAAAGAAACTGAAGCAATGGAATTATTTGGGGATACAAATTGTGCTACTGATCGAATTATTACAATATTATTTAATGAAAATATATATTATACCTTGTTAACACAATTTTTTTTTTGTTAAAACATTTTGTGATTAATTGAAGATTACTTGTAAATAGCTAGATAAATAGCCTACATAACAAATAATAATATGATTATATTATAATAAACGGTTTTGAGATACAGGACTGCATAGAAAATAATTTAATACGATTTTATTTTGTTCGAATCCAGGGGAAAAAAATATAATGCTAACAACTGAAATTTATTATTTGACCAAGTTGATAAGATATTTTACAAGGATTGATAATCAACGTAAATGTATTAATGTAATATATTACTATAAACAGTGGTTTGGAATTATATTTTTACTGATACCAAGTAGTAAATAATTATGAAAACACTCGTAATCATTATTACTGAAATCAATGACAAAAACAACTATGGTAAAATATTGTAAATATATATATTTGACAAAGATAGATTATATAAATTTAGCCGGAGAGGCGAGGGAGGGATGAGGGGAGGGGGGACGCGGGGGAGGGGATGACCCAGATCGGCGGGGGGCATTGACCCCCTTGCGTAACCCCCCCTACCCTGCCCCACTACCTGTTGTCATCCCGCCTCTATATTAAAGGCCACTCTCCTTCGTTGGTTTTTTTTGTTTTTTCTTTTATTTTTTCTTCTTCTAGCCCAGCTCTGGGTTAGTCGGTCAGCTGCTAGGTACTGGATGGTACCTTCCGTGTGTCGTTGTATACCGCTACCGATGATCGAGGGAACGAGGTTTTGGTTCTCGGCGCATTACTTGGAAACAAGAAGTTACAAACATAAAAACTGAGAATATTTCTGACTTGAAAATACTTAATTAATTCATTAATAAGAAAATAAATATCCTTTATCTTAAAAGAATTCGTAAATAAAAAAAAACTGTAACGTAAACATAGTAAAAAAACGTAAAAACATAAAAACTGAGAATATTTCTGACTTGAAAATACTTAATCGTTATTAATAAGAAAATAAATATCCTTTATCTTAAAAGAATTCGTAAATAAAAAAAAAACTTTGGATATGAATTATCTACCCATTTAAATTTGCTGCTTAAGAGTGTAAAGTCTAAGCTAAAAAAAAAAATTTTTTATTTGCTTGCGCATAGCATTGCAGATTGTAGGCGACATTTTGATGAATAAATTTAAACATTACAGAGGTTGCTAATCGTTTAAGGTAGGGTAATCCATACAGTTATTGGCACTCAGTACAGTTATTGGCACCCCAACTTTAACTTAAAGAAATAGGTAAACAAGTCCTAATTTTATTACAAGATATACGTGACTCTAATGTTTGAAGGGTCATCTAAGTCCCCTATGAAGTAAGACTTTAACAAACTAACCATAGGGAAGATTTCACAATTAAATCCACAGGGTGCAAATAACTAGATTTCGAATTTCATAATTTATTAAGTTGGTAAGATCTATACTTATATCAATGTTTGAGAGAATGAATTTTGTGCATTAATGACGGCCAAGACTTTTATTTATTTAATGAAAATTCAAGTGAAAAAAATTATTGATGGTTTAAATAAATAAATAAAATATAGATATCAGTAAAGAGATTAAGGTGTAAGGTGGATATAACGCAAACTATTTCCAGATAGGAAAATCCCAGGCAGTTGTTTGAATGAGTCGACGATTGTGTTTTTGTCCATGACCTCTTTAGGTTTTTAAAAATGGATTGAGATATAGCTGCCATCTCTCAAACGATTCGCGATACCCGCAAAAAAAAAGAAAGAAAAAAAAACAAGGAATAATTATCTTCACCATTATTTATCATTTCCAATTAGGTAATCTCTTTCAAATATGTAATAATGAAATAGTTTCAACTAACTAAATATTATTTTAAATTCTAAAAAAAAAATAATTATTTAAGAAAACGAGCAATCCATTTCATTCGATTGAACTATCCCAATCCAAGGGAAAACTTTTTAAAAAAATATGAATTGGTCTGAGTTTTAAAATAAAGCTGTAGGTCAAATAAATAAATAAAATTATTTTTGCTATATTAAAATATAATAAATATAATATAAAATACAAAATAATAATACAATATGCAATAAAAACACCTAATATAGTGAATATTAAGGAAGTGTAGGAAAAAAAAGTTAAATAATTAAAAGAGTAAAAACTAATGATCAATAGAAAATGACCGACTTCAGAGCTTCAGTGTTTGAAAGTAAGAGTTAACTTTTATTTTTAAGAAGCTCGACAAATTACCTTTCATTATGAAAACTTTTTGAATAAAACTATGTTAAAAAGCTTTTTCCATTAAAGTTCACTACAAACAATTATTCGGAAGCTTATTCATATTTGAAAAGAATGAAATAATGTGATAGAAATAATATACCTATGAATAAACCTATCTTAAGATTGTTTTACCCAAATGTTTTATTCAAGATGAACACCAGTATGAGTAAACATTCAATCACTCTTTTGCTATTATAAAAACTTTTATAAACAAGAGAAAAAATGTTAAACTCGCATTTTAATTTAAGCTGTTCGAAAAGTTCGGGTTCAAAACTTGAAATTTTTGAAGAAAAAAATGTTTTATTAATAAGTGCAAACTTTTTCTTAATAAGTTTATTGAATACTTTTAAAATACAATCAGAAAATTAAGGATAGATATTTGATAATAGGAGGGAAAGTTTGAAGCCATAAATAAAAATACAAAAAATAAATGTATACAATATAATTTCATTTTAAACCGAACATTCTTATAACAAGTCCTGCTTATTTTATTTGTGGATATATATAATAAGCTGTTCACTTCACTAATAGTAATTGTCACTTAATGTTAATAGGAATATTTAATTTATTTTTTCCAACTCTAAAAGTTTACCATTTGATAAATCATTATTTTCTTAGCTTTTTTCTTCATATTAATGTGATTTTCATATCACTATAAGGCTCCATAGCCCTCTAAACCAGTCTCTAGATAAATAAATTAAGAATTTATTATCAATTATTATATATATATATATATATATATATATATGCTAAATAAAGAAGAAGGCGGAGTGGGAACCGATCGTGGGTCAGGCGAGGACCTTGCTCTTTCTAAAATAAAAGTGAAACCTAGGAGGCAGCCCCCACCCTCGACCCCATTAATCCCTTCGTATCTTAACATTGACTCTTATATTTAGCACTTCTTGTTCCTACCGTGTCTTTCGGTTCTGTCTCCTTTAAATGAAAGCTACTTGGTATGAAAGGTTATCCATCTTCTCTCTTGGAATATAAGGAAGTGTTCGAAGTTAAATGATCATGAAGTCTATGAATGAAGAGCACCACAAGAACATGTGTTTGTCACAGTGATTTGCGCTATAAGAAAATATCGATTCTGCTTTTTTAAAACCTGTAATACATCCAAGCATGGAGGTTACAGGGGGGGGGGGGAACATCTTTCTCAGTTCAACAGAATTTGAGAAAAACGTATTTTAATCTCAAAAACCAATTTAAATCTTGATGCTATGGCAAATAGCCTATTTTAGAGAGCCTAATTGGAATTTTAGCTGAGGTTTAAGGAAAAATTTTTTAAAAGTTTTAATTATATGAATAATAATAAGTAATAAACGTAAAATAGGTTGAAACCTTGAAAAAAAAAACATCTTTGTCACCCGAAAGCGACAAGAATAATCGATGTTATGGTATAAGGGTAGTTAAATCGCGAGATTTTTTTTATTTTATACTTTCTTCCAAAACTCTAATCAGGTTGCAGTATTCTCAAAAACAGACAGCCTGTAGTCCGCAGAACTTCAGCAGTCTCATAAAATCTTTGTACACGGCCTTGGAAATCAGGAACAAATGTGAGAATCCAAGGAAACGTTACTGACTCTGAATAAGGTAAGTTAAAAGTTTATGGAAACAATACATGCGTTTAAAAAAGGCCTGTTCACACGTTGAGTTTTTACACGATGATTGAGTTTTTTGATCAATCTTGGATCGTAAATACTGTAATTCACTAATGAACTGGTTAATACGAATAAAAATCATCACGAATAATCTATATAAATAAAGTTGAAATTCTGTTTGTTTGTTTGTTTATTTGTTGTTTATAGAAATCCATACCGTTTGTCCTAAATTCTCCAAATTTCGCTCAGTGGTTCTTTGATACCAGGTGCGAACACCTGTCCATATTAAAATTGCATAACTTCAGCCAATCTCTGGGTATATTCATTATTGTTATAAAATTCGTCATGATCTCGCTTTACAATGGTTTTTTTACGAAATTGGCCGTTTGAGTCGAAAAAACGGCCTAAAAAATCATTTTATAGATTTTGAAGAGGCCAACAAGGCCCGGTAAGACCGTCCCTTGGCAGGCGCCAATTTACAATACTTTTATTTACATGTATGATGAATTTATTTTTTAAAAATGCCTCCTAAGAAGCGAGCTTCAATAGGAGTAGTGAGCTCAAAAGCTAAAAAACAACGTCAAATACGAGCCGCTGAAACTCTTGATGAACATCAAAATAGGATTGAACAACAGCGGCTTAGACAGGCAGAATCGCGGGAAACTGAGTCTGCCCAGGAATACGAGGCCCGCCTTGCGCCACAGAGGCTTAGACAAGCCGATTTGCGAGAAGCTGAAACTGCAGGGCAATATTTCTGTTTGTTTGTGTGTTATTTATAGAATTCCATACCGTTTATCCTAAATTCTCCAAATTTCGCTCAGTGGTTCTTTCATACCAGGTGCGTTAACATCTGTCCATATTAAAATTACATAACTTCAGCCGATCTTCAGCTGATATCCTTTATCCTAATAAAAATCTTAATGATCTCGCTTTACAATGGTATTTTACGAAATCGACCGTTTCATTAGAAAAATGAAATTCCACGGGTGAAACCGGGACATACAGCTAGTAATCATGATAATCGTCTAAAGAATGAAAAAACAAAAAAAAAACAAACCATGCCTTGTAAAAAAGACTATTTGGACCATTGTAATCGTCCCTTGCGGTAAAAATGCGAAGCAGCGTTTAACTTCGTTCCAAAAATTTGACCGGTCAAACAGACCTAAACGTTATTGTGGATTCGAAACAAGTATATTAATTTGAGGAATTCAGGCAATTTGAAAATTACCTTCCTCAGAGTAGTAGGTCAATCACTGACTGGCATTTATTATTAAACAACGCATAAAGAGACACCACCAAACTAAGGAAATCGGACGAATACAAAAAAAAGCTAATGAAACCACAAAAAAAAACCGTCAAGAGGTCAGAAACACAATTTTTTAGGAAACAAGATATAACAAGATCTGACAGAGAGAACTGAACGAAGGATCCACAGCCACCTGTAACTCAATCAACGATCAACATGATTTATTCTCTGAAATACTTGAATAAAATATTTTTTTCCCCGTACAAAAAAATTATCAAGGGTTATTAAAACCTTAAAAACAAGTTTTTTCGTTTTTTATTTTTTTAATTTTATAACATTAACATTTTTTCATAACATTCTGAATCAAAGGACGTATTCAACTCTTCTTCGAAAAGAACATGAAAAGATCGGTTTTACCCCTCATATGAATTATCATGTTTGAAAAAATTTAATTATTTAAGATTAGTTATTTTCTTCTGATATATGCCAAAATGCTCCCTTAAAGACGAACGATTTGCAGAGCCTACACAACGAGGAGACTGGAGCGCAAGGCAGTGGTCTTAGACTACAGCGAGTTCCTTCACATCCTTATCTTTGCTCCACTTACCAGTTTACACATCTGCTAACAGTTTGCCTCTTCCTCTTAACTCAAAATAATAGTGCAGCTAGGCTGTCAAGGGGATAGTTAAGTTAATGCAGTATACGATTAAGTTTGGTGTCTGTTGTTTCTCAAACATATATATCAGAATCATCAACACTTAAAAATATTTTTATATAATAACTATATAGAAAATAAGGTATCGGACGAGACTTATTTTGAAATATCATTGATAAACCTGACACTGGAACATTAGTACAAAGTCCACAAATTTTAGCATAATCTAACCAGCTCTTCTAGAATAATAGGATAATCGTAAACAATGTAAAATATGTTGTAGTTCAAATGTGTTTCAAAGAAATACTAGTCGAGAACATTTTTAATGTCCGTATACTTTCTAAGCTGTCTCACAAATGAAATTATATTAAGGCGCTTTCTGTTTCTTTATAAAAGTAAGATTAGGTTAAAATCATCAAGAGTTACAGTAGCCCCGGATTCTCAATGAGTAAAAATAATGATGAATAAACATACTACACAGAATGCAGTTTCCCTCATACGCAACCTGAGACCATTTTCAAATTCTAGAAATATTGTGAAAATCTTTACGAAGGTTTTGCACCTGTGAAGCTGAAACGAGTGCAGCTTATGCAATCCCTACTGCCAGAGCTGCATGTTGAATAAAAATATGCAGTAGCTTTCTTTTCCGTCTCAGTTTCTGTCAAAGAACTAATGAGGTCATTCAGTTATAGCAGAATATTGCCTGTTATGTAAAACCGGGGTGTCCATATGTTTATTGATACTCTTGTAGGACTAGGATTATTTTATTTCCGTGTTTATAATAAATAAGTCTATCTCTACATGCCATAGAAAGTTGAGGAGGAGGAAAATTAGGAGGCACTGAGAAGTAAAAAAACTGAGCATATGTTCACATCAAAGAATGTAAGAATAATTTAAATATTACAGTTCTTTCCATGTTAAAATAACACTTACAGCCAAACATAAAAAAACAGCGCAGTAAGTACTGCCCAAATAAAATACAGATTTGTTATATGGGTTATTTTCCCAGAAAGGGCGAATCTGAACTTGGAATTCTTGAAATTGAAAATGTCGAATTAACGTCTGGAAAACATTTAGGGATACTCTTTACATAGCTCTGGTTGAACTCCAATGCAAGGTTATACAAGAGGAGGGTGAATTTATTATTTATTAAAAAAAAATGAAAAAAAAAATATCGGAAAACGGGAAAAGAAATGTGCTGAGGGTTCGTTTAAATATATTTTTTCTTGAGTTTTTTATTTTTATTTATTATTATTATTATTATTTTTTTTTTGCTGACTACTAAAATACTAAGCCATCTATCAGCAATTAAACAAATTTTTATGACCATCCAGTTTTTTCTCGTTTACTAATTAAATAAAGATGCTTTTGAAATAAATGATAGACCATCGGAAACGTCTCAGCGACCTCTATATGTATAAAGCAAAGAGAAAATATAGATGCAATTAGTTTTCCGGTAGAGACAGACGGGACAATGACTCCTGATGTTTATGACCATCCAGTTTTTTCTCGTTTACTACTTAAATACTGCTGCTTTTCGACAATAGACCGTTGGAAACGCGCCAACGAGTTTTATAAGTAATAAGCAGCGAAACATTTTAGATACAATTACTTTCCAATTCCGTAGAGGCGGGATAATGGCATCAGAATTTGAGAGGCTATCTAGTTTTTTCTCGTTTACTACTTAAATGTAGCAGATTTTTGACAAAATGATAGACCGTTCGAAAATTTTCAATGAGCTTTAGAAATAGAAAGCAATGAAAACATTTAGATACAATTAATCTCCAAGTACATTCGAGCGGAAGAAAAACACCCGATATTGTATTGAATGACCATCTATTTTTTTCTGTTCAATAGTTAAATTCAGCCATTTTTAAAAAAAAACGTTAGACCGTCAAAAACGTATCAACTTGCTCTAAAATATGAAAGAAGTGAAAAAAATTCCATACAATTACCTTCTAAATAGCTACGGGCGGGACAATGACACGAGTTGTATGCCGCTCCCGCCGCAGCACCTACGTTGTTATCCTGACGGTTCCACAGTGACTGAAAACTTTTGGCGGCAAAAACAATTGTTACCCAAGATGTAATCCTACTTTTATCCAGAAGTCGCAGTCATCTGTAAAGGTTAAAACTGCCAAAACACGAAAATACTACATAAGCAGGGAAAAACCCAAACACCGGGGACAAGTCTTTTACCTCCTCTGTGTACTATTCTATCATTCTTAAAAATATCGCATACCTCACATTCTAATCTTGAGATATTTTGAACAGCACCACATTTGTAAAAAATTCAAAAAGCGTCAATGGTCAATTCGTAGACGATCGTAAAGTTTGGAAACTGGAGTTGTGACATGAGGAGGGAAGGAGATTTCCACTGGTCATATCAAAATTCAACCTTTAATTTTTAATGTTACATGAGTAAAACCCTACGTAGTCGACATGACAAGTCACAGATCCTAATTAGAGGTTGTTTTAATGAACAATAATGGTGAGGGGGCTTCAGAATCCATCGGGGACAGCGATTTGCCCTTTCTGGGAAAATGAGCCATATACATAAAAAATAAATAAAAACATTTATAAATTATTGTATAGTAAGTTTATCTTTTACGGTAGACACCAAAGTATGTGTAATCACTCGACAATTTTCTTCAGTTGATGCTACTTGAATTGAAGTTATGAAAGAAACCTGCGCATTACTGAGACAGCCGTTCTCAAGTGCAGTTGATCACTGTATCATGTTATTGGTTCTGATATGACAAGTGAATAAGTCGGGCAGGGAAAGCCGAGCATGTTTGAACGCGGCCTGCCGTAGCATGCTCGAGCCGAACGGTGGCGGTTCGAATCCGCCCTGGGATGGTTAACTCTTATTTCGTGGAATAAATCTCGACCTACCCACCATGGTTAGAATAGGTTGGTAACACCTGTAGAGTCACCCCCCGTATGCCCCACACATGGTCAGGTAGGGGTACCGAACAAAAAAGTGGATAAGTCTAGTGATGTTTATTTTGAATGGCAACCAACTATACCTATAAACAATTAATCAATTAATACATAAAGTTTCCTCAAACTTCCTTCTGCGACTATAAAAATAAATTTTTTGATGTGTCATTTTTGAGAAATCGAAAACAAAAATATTTTATTGAATGAAAAGTATACAGTGGTATAGTAGCAACTTACAATACTAAAGGTCGCGGGTTCGCTCCCCGCGGTGGCCCCAGGATTCTTTAATGAAGTACAAAATCCTTGGCTTTTTACCGTCCCTCGGATAGGACTTCAAATGGAGGTCCCAAATCAGGTAATTACTGACGATTATAATCGTTAAAGATCCCTATCCTGATTATTCCTGGATAGGCAAAATTTAGGACTCCCGCTGTAGCATCGTCCGATTAGCCTTAGTAGCATAAATGGACGTTACACAAAGAAAAAAATCAAAAGTATAAAAAGATAGTTTATGTTCTCCATGTAATTTCTAGTTTCTGAAGAAAGTTTATGAAATGATACATTTAAAGGCGAACCCAGATAAAATTATGATGGTTATGACCTGCTTTAATGCTTCTTTTTATAATGAGCATTTTACAGGATTAACAAAATAAGAGAAACAATTTTTAATAGAGTGTCAGTAGTTAACAATATATCATTATCATACTCATTATTTACAAGTAACAGAAAATCAATACAGATATCGCCCCTGACTATTGACCAATAGAGGTGGATTCTTGACTTGTGATGAAATAGCGAATGAGTGAAGGTTATTGAGTGGCCTGTATTCATGGTCACCACATAATCAGCAAAACCCTTGAAAGGCTTAAAAGAAATTAGATCAGGTATACTTGATCAATTTAAAAGAAAGGAAAAATCATAAAAGATAAAATTTAGCTCGAAAAAAGGCCAAAGATCAGAAATTCATCAGCCCAAAACAAGCCTCAGACAAAGTTTTTAACTTTCATGTAGTAAGCCAAAGTGGAGTCTAAAAGCTCAAATAGATGAGAGCCTAGGAACAGTCTCTTATAAATATAAAACAGCAGATAAAATTATGGCCTAGGCATCTTTAGAGTAAAATAATCCAAGTATGGCAGTTCATCTGAAAGAGTTACAGGAGATTCCAAAAGAACATATTCAAAGAATTGAATCAAAATAGCACCAAAAAAAACACATAACTATACTAAATATAATCTACCATACATACCATAGCTAAAATATCACCAGAAAATCCCTACAACCATAATAAAATTAATCTGAAATTAAGAAACGGGAGATCCATTACTATCAAATCGCTATGGATAACAATTTAGAAACCTCATCTCAGGTCTAGGAGTAGTTAGAAGCTGTCTTGATGAGTGAAAAGCTACTTCTTATTTAATAAAATCAATTGTTTTATCCTGAAGAAGCCTGAATAGGCGAAAATTTGATCTGTTGATATATATATTTATATGTTTCTTGGCCTTCCTTCTCTAAATAGTCCAGCTAGAAATAACACCATCATAAATAGCTATGTAACAATATATTTATTTATTATTTAAACATAATTGATAGCTCAACATGAAAAAAATCTCCATAAAACTTTATATCCGAAAGCGGCGATTATATACAAGAGTTTCTATAAATTTATCTGACAGTATGTATTATAACATATTATTAATACGAAATCAGGTCACCGGGATATTTCAGAACGAAAGCCTGTCATTTTATTGAATACATTAAAAGGTGAAAGGTAAAGAATTATGAAACAACAGCGATTGTTTTCAACTACACTTATCAAGCATAATCTAAAAAACATGTTCAGTAAACGTAACACCCATTGTTACTCCGTCTGTAACAAAACACTGTGTACACCTAGTAATCTCCATACAGCCGAACTTCAGGGTTTTCCTTAAAGGTGTTTATAGATCGCACGAATGGTTGATGAAACACATTCGTATTCAAGCTACTCAAATTTCTCTAGAAGGTAAACAGAAGAGCTAATAAAAAATATTATTTTTAAAGGAAACTGCTGGGTTTAAAACTGAGAATGTTAGAAAATTCTCTCACGGACCAGACAGATAACCAATTGGGGAAATCAAACAAGACGAAAATAAGAAAAAGAAAAGGTCGACAGTTGCGTCTTGCAGGCAATAGTTCAAAAATTAGCAACCTACTCGTCAGAAACAACTGAGAATTGATTGGGAATTCCAATTTCTTGAGATTTGGGATAGGTGTTCTATTGGTCGAGACATAAAAAAATATATAACTTTCACTAAATATATATTAAACTATAGAGCAGTAAACTTCTCAACATTAAGCCAAAATCTGATATTTATAAAGCATTCCTATAAAATCGTATACAGGAATTGTAGAATCTGTCCTAGGGTTCTTTCAAAGAACCCAACAAGCTCAGTTCCTTGAAATCTTTCCAACTTTGTTGTGTTATACTGGGCATGCAATATTAATTAGTCTAGATGAAAATGCGATGCTCTTTTTCATAAAAATAATTTAATTAATTATTTCCCAAGTTTGTTTTCTTGTTTATTTTCGTTATAGTTTATTATCAACATTATACCTATTTTAAATATTTGATTTAATGATATTCAAAATTTATTCTTGTTAGCATTGACACCATTCACATCCCAGATTTATATTTTGTCTTGTTATTTCAAGGAGTATTACCTATTCTTGGAATCAATTTGTAATTTTTAAAATAAGTACGTTCGGGGGAAAAAAATCAAATTAACATTTTAAATTAAGTTTTAATAAACTTTCTTTTATCTTGAACTATTCAATCTTATATATCGTAAGAAGAACATGGCAAATAGCGTGCAATTGCCCTATTATATTCTAGATGTTCTATCAACACTTATATATAGGTGATTTTATGAAACACTGTCGTGTTGTAAAAATAAAATACTGTTTTCGATTAATTCTAATAGGTTCCTTTCTTTTCTCAAAAATTATTTAGACCAGTTTACATGAAAAATATTTTACATTAATTTATTATTGGGAAACGGATAAGTCTCTTAAATATTTGAATTAAAAAGTGATGACTTATTTTGCTTATAAACTTTTAAATTTCAATAACATCAATAGATACAACAAAAAAAAACTATTTATAAAAAAAAATTATATTCGAAAAATATCGGATGTGATAAAAATATCCAATAAGCATTGTAAGGTAGTGATTAGGCTGAATGAGATAGATGCAGCTGTAAAAGAATTACAAAAATAGATTTGGATAGATTTTTTTTATAATCATTTAATAGCTAAACCGACTTAAAACTATATGGTTCGTCATTGCTATTATTAAATACATTTTTTTTAAGGAATTTTATAATTTTCCTCCCTCTGTAATTTGTATCTGAGAGTGGAGAACCCCAAAACGTGTTATGAGCATTGAAGTCCCCCAAAATGAGAAAAGGTCTTGGTAACTGCTTTGCGATAATATAATGTTTTCGCTGGAAAACATGTCTGAGGATATAATGTAAATGTTGCATACGGTAAGAGTATCATTGAGATATAACTTGATTGATAAAGGTTCAAGTCGCAAGGATATGATTATAAAATTTGTATATCTATAACCGTAAAAATATGTATACCTGTACCTTGGTTCTAAAAAGGCAAAAATTGTTGTCCAAAATTGGAGAAATCCAGTTATGCGAACAAATGATCTCCCTAGAAGAAGTAATTTTAGAGTAAAAAGGGCCAATTTCGTAGAATTCATTACCGAATTAATGTAATGTAAGAAAATTCCATAAATTAAAAAATTTAATTTTGCATTTTCCGGGAATGGTAAAAGTGACGTGAATTCAAATATGATTTTTAGAAGATATGTATATATTATTATAATCATTATTACACACACAAGTTCTTTCATAGTTTGTAGTGGTGATTTTTTTAATAGTAATATTTTAATTTTTTTTTAAACCATGACTAAATACCAATCATATAATTGTAGATGGGTAATAAAGCTACCCAGCCCTGAAATGGCCCGCTATACAAGGAGCGCTATAGAGGGGCAATCCCCCCGACCTTTGGGCTAGGAACAACCGCCACTTTCACTTCGCGGGTGAAAGTGAGGGAGCCGCTCTTCCTTGTTCGGCCAACGACCTCGCATCTCATGCTAGCAGCCAATTTAGCAATATCAACCCCCCACCCTCTTGTCCCCCCCCCAATAATATTCTATATTACTAACACACAATTATGAAGATTAGTAATAAATTGTAGCAGATTACAACAGAACGTGACGAGGAAAAAAATTTAGTATATAGGTTTGATAAAACTTTCACTTCCAAAAAATAAAAAATAAATGTAATTTTTTTTTTTTAAATTACATATACTTCTTTTCTTATTTTTTCAAATAGGTTTTTTTTATGAATTCTCTTTTTCTAGAATCCGTAAATAGTGAGTTGTAAATCTTTACTCCTATTAAAAAATACATTTATACTGAATTGATATGCTTAACTAACGATTGAAAATCTCTTGTCATTTTTATTGTTTGTTTCTTTAACATCCATTTATGCTACTAAGGTTAATCGTAAGATGCTACAGTGGGAGTCCTAAATTTTGCCTATCCAGGTATAATGAGGATATGTATCTGTAACGAGTACCTGACATAGTACAGGCTCGGGACCTTCATTTTACGTCCTATCCGAGGGACGGCATAGCCAAGGATTTTTAGGGATGAACCCGCGACCTTTAGTATTATAGGTTGCTATGCTAACCATTACACCACAGGTGACCCCCAAGTCAATTTTTTTAATGTTGAAAACTAGAAAAAAAACTAAGTAAATACAAATAAATACTTAAACCACCATGGATATATACCTCAGAGATTTACGTCACCTTATTAATGAAGTAAGAACTACAAAGAAAAAGAAATAATAATAATAATAATAAATTTATAATAAAATAAAATAAAAATACATTCATTTAGTCAGGAGTCGGGCCCAATTATTGTTAGTTAAGCTTTTCATTCTTAGAAATATATTTTTTTAAATAACATTAGTGTTAATATCATAATATATTAATTAAACAAGTGATGAAATAATAATCTAATACAACACATCACAGATTAACTTAATACAATATTAATCCCATGCAACAACTCAAAATGAAGCAATTAAACCCTCATTTACCTAAAATTAACTTCTGCATCTTTTCTATAAACAAAAAGATAAGTCCTTGATTCGTACATAACAAACTTTAACATACAGACTTAGATCAACTAACTATCCAGCAACACATACCTGCCCTTTATTACTTTATGCTCATAACAAACTACAAGGACACAACAACGTTCTGATGAATGTCATGGCCACAGCTGACATGCCAATTAGAAGGAAAAGGATGTAAATTAAGTGATAAGTCAGGTTCAAAAAAAGTGCTGCTGGGCACTTTTTTACCTCATACACAAATTCCAATTTTTGTTTCATTAATAATATCACATTTGCTCTTTGAATAGAACACTTCAAAAATATTAAAACTAACATTAATTTCTGTTGTTAAGAATAACACCCCGATATATAGAAATTTTAAACAAGCTTAACATGTCTGGTATAAGAGTATTAATAAAATCTTCATAACATAGGAAAAATAAGTTACAAGTTAAAAACTATTTCATTTTTTTTTAATGACATGCTATGTGGAAAGTAGTTGGATCTTCATGATGGGCTAGAGCAACTTTTTTTTTTCTCCAAAAACGGTTTCGTTTATTAGAATATTATAGTCATTTTTAAAGCTTTTATGATAACTAAGAATTAAATCAGATCAATTTCAATCAAGGCGGGGTCAATTTCATTTCCTTTATTAAACATTTTATTTGCAAAATGTGTCAGAGTATCTTTAAATGAAAATTTTATTAATAGAAGTGGTGGCGTTATGACATTAAAGAAAGTTTAGACACAATAATCGTTTTTTTAAGACAGGTTTTATTTTATTGATTCAATAAATAAAAAAATATAAATAAATAATGTAGGAAAATATTAAAGAGGTAATTCTAGCCCAATAAGTATTCGAAATCTACTCGCTAGTTTGTTTGAGAGAGAGAAAAAAAAAGACATTACATTGCTAATTTATTTTAAAATTTGTTTCTTAACCTATTACAAGTTAGATGCTATTGTTAAGCGGCGTACAGAGTTTCTTGACTACTGTACAATTACACAACCTAGTGCTCTTGCCAAACATCAACTCTGCTTAGGGCGTTGAACCCGACAACGCTGAGCATCTCTTACCCTCCACCATTCTCTTACCAAACATTACATCTTACAATTAGTTAAATATTGTATATAAAACGGTTTCAAAATAAATTAAACAATGAATAACAATATACTAATGTAATAATAATGTAATCAAAATATTACACTACTTAATTACAAATGTAATAATTATGTAATACTACTACGAATAATAATATTTCTATTATCACAACTCCTATTCTCTAAATTTGATAAAATATGTTATAGAAAGTTCGATCCTCGTATGTTTTAATCTTTGGAATAATAATACAACTCCCTTAATAATAACCTTATTTAAATAAAAAATCAAACAACAAATGCTACCCCACCGAAAAAAAAAAAATGATTACATCTGTATTTATCAAACGTTAAAACTGAGTGCATGATTTGTTGATAGACGTAAATTAATATCTAAAGACAAAAAATAAATAAATTGAAAAAATACAAATAACTATACAAATAAATAAAAAAAAACTAAATTGTGAAATATATATATAACAAACTTTAATTTTATAAAAAGAAATAGATAAAGAATTTACGAATTCCATGTGAAAAATAAAAGTTTGTTCTGACTATTTAATTACATCAGGATAATACGTAATATTTATCAAATAGTATGAATAAAGAAATAAGAGTAAATTTATAATGAAATTGCAATCGCAGAATAGTTACAATCAAATATTCCAACGAATGAGTGAATGTAACTAAATGAATTTCTGTAAGATTTCTGTAATACTCACACATGCATGCTACAACACCAGTTGTAATAAATAACTGATCAATAAGCAGTATGTACTTGTCACTTACCTAAAAAAAAACAACACAAAATTAGAATCAATACATACAATCATATATGACATATGAAATTAATTATTTATTTACATCATTTAAAAAAATATAGATTTCCGCTTTTAAATATAAGATGAGGAATTTTTCACATGCACTCATTTTCTGGTTTAAATATAGTTTTCTTAACTAGCAAAACTATACTTAGTAAATAAACAAGACAAAAATAAAAATTCAATATTCTATATTAGAGCTATAATAAGTTTATTTTCATGAGGATGGAAATAACTAGGAAAATCCAGCATAGAATATGGAAATATTAAACAAAATTCCAAGCCATGAGAAATTAATTCGAATATAAACATAATCCAATTAAATTAAGCTTAATATTTAAAGTATTTACTTTAGGGTGTTGACTTATCTTGAAGTTCTAATTAAGGAATCTTAGCATAATGCTTGGAAAAGCAGAATATTCTGTATACGTTACTACTAAAAACGATTACTCCAAGTAACGTAACTTTCAGTAAGGGTTAAACCTCGGTAACGCGCTTGGGTTTTCTTCCTCTGAAGTTTATTACGGTCGAAGTGTATAATAAACATTACATTCCAACTTTTGTTAAAATAAAAATAAAATGAACTTATACCGGCTACTTAGCGATTTTAATCTTTAAAAAAAAACTAATTTTTAATAGAACAACGGACAGAAAAAAAATTAGGATAAGTTTAACGAATATTATTTTATTAATCGAATATTATAATTCCTAGTAAGATACAAATTAAGCTAGACGCGAAGATAACGGTCGCGTCTCGTGTTATCCAGACCAAATAATATACTAAAGATCGATTATTAATAACCCGAATATTAATTGATTAAAAAAGATTAATTAATCGACAGGCGTTGATGACTTCAAACGTTTTACGCCTCTAAACAACAACAAACAAACAAAGATTAATTAATGACTTTGTTTCTTTATTAATGTATTGATCTTCAATATACACATCAGCTCCTTTTTGTTTAACATTTCGGTTTTTTTTTCCTATCTCCAGGACCTTGTTTTTTAAGATTTCATTGTAATTCTATTTTCCTTTTATTCCTAAACCTATACAATTTGAATTGCTAATGTACATACATCTACGCCAAAATAACCTCTTTTCTTTAATTTCTATATTCAAATAATTTCCTTCATTGTTACATTCCCTTTCTCGTTGTATCTTACAGTTGGCAATTTAATCTTTGCTCTCTCGCCCAATATGCGTTTTAAATGTAAAATATGTTTTTTTTTTTTTTTATAAGTCAAGCAGGGGCAGAATTTTATAAGGTAAATAAGCAATTTAAATTGTATACGCCGAGTAATAAGATGGAATACAGAAATAATTATTTGTAATGTTAAAAAAAAAAGTGTCGCGAGTATGGGAAAAAACAAACCCCCAAACGATGAACCAAAAGGAGATCAAATGCATTATGAAGATAGACAAGTATATAAAATAACAAAAAATAAAATTGTAACAACAATTTTCTTATACAAATAATGAAGGTAGTTTAGATATTGAATAATTTTATTTAATTATTTAATAATTTATTTCGTTACCTTTGAAGTATAAAATAATATATAAAACTATTACATTATGTCGCGTTAATATTTAAAGGAAATTCTAGGTATCACATATAGTAATTACATTAATGATAACAGCTTCTATGAACAGCCTTAAGCTCATACTCATTACATTTAGGGTCTACAAACTTTTCATCCAAAGGGCCCCCGCACTCTACCCACAACTAAAGCCATTCAGCTCATCCTATTAATTATGGCCAAAAGTTTAAGTTATATAATTATTTTCTATTCTGTTTCATATTTAGTTATATGATTTTATTTGTTCGTTAAATAAATCTAGTAGAACCATATTTGTGGTGGTGTTTGATAGTTAATTTCGGATTTTGCTATACTATATTCGGATACTGCTATATGTTATGCAACCCTGAATTGTTACAATCAAAAAACTGGTATTTTCATTTTTTTAAAAATTATGTTTCTAAGACATTATGAGCTGTACAACCATTCTTCCCAAAATAACTTTCGAAAATTAATAGAGACTTTAATTTAAAGTAACTACAACCTAGCTATGCATCCGTAATTTTTAAAATTAACATGCAGTGCTTTATATATTTTTTCTTCATAAATTTGGTTGAATCGCAAAATATGGCCGGCCAGCACCAACAATTATGCCATCCGCTGAAGCCCATCTTTTTACTGATATAAACATATTAATCAATGCAAATAAAAATATGCTGTTTCTTGTATTATTACATCTAGTTCATTATTCTTCTTGGCAGTGTCATTGTTTCATTCTTTAATTTTTGCACCTTAATAAATATTTTCGGATAAAACTAATTAAGTATTCATACATTAATCCGAAGTAATTTAAGTATACTAAGGCCATTACCTCCTTAATAAGGGGAGGGCTGAAGTTAATACATATGGAACATCAATTAATTATCATAAATTTTCGAAAATGGTTAGTTGATCCTATTAGACAAAACAACCCTTAAGAGATAAGATAAATCTAAAAAGAAGGGGCAGAGGGAAGCATGGCCCGCACGGCTTTACGGCTTTGCGGGTAAGCATTAGTAAACATTGAAGGCGCTAGACACCGTCCATTGCTTTGCTTTTACATGAGAAAAAAAAATACAAATAGAAATAAATACTTTTAACATCTACTTTTATATTTTTAAAATTTTAAATGAAATTCCTTATTGCTTTAAATTACTATAAAACAAAACGAAAAAATAGTGAAAATACTTGGTACTACTCACGGATTTTTGTGTGAACATATTTTGTTTTTAATAGCTTGTTTATTTGTATTATAAAACAGCTCATTAACAAAATATGAAATAATACAAAACAAAATTCAAAATAATTCAGAATAATGCCTTTGTGTTAGTCTTAACCTCTATACAAGGAAGGTGGTGGTGTACACATCGACCAATATTTCACTTCAAATAAATTTAAATATAGTTATTTTTTTTTAACTTAATACTTTTTAATTTTCACCTGACGCAACACAGTTACAATCAGCAATTTCAATGGATTATAATATATGGATTAACTCATTGCATTGCGAAAAATAAATGTATACATGTCAATGCTTTCATCAATAAAATGATTATTAAATCACCATCAAAATCAAATACATTCACATTCCTTTTAAACCCATACAGACATAGCCTACAAAGATTTCAGTAACAAAAAAAGACACGGTTACAAAATCTACATATTTTTCGATCCAAAATTTTAAGACTAATAACAGATGCTTCTTGGTTCGTAAGTACAGAATTCTAATTATTGACTTACAACAATCGCCAATCGATCGAAACGTACGAAATCATGTAAACAGCAACGATGTGGTAAACAACATGCCCATGAATGACATGACAGCAAGAAAAGTAATTTCATGTACCCAAAAAAGTCACGTTAATCCTGTAAAATGCTACCTTAATGACAATTCACGCACTTACCCCTCATGTATGATATTATAATATTATGAACGCCTTTTTGTTTTTTTTATTTAAATACATTAAATTTTTGTGTATGTTTATATTTGCACAATTTATATTTGTTTAAAGATAATTTAAGTTGTCGGTGTATTTTATTAAGCGTTATATATTTGTTAAATCTTCAGAAAACAGGATGTAGGTACCTAAATAACTAAAGAGCGGTTTTGTAACTGTTCATAATTATTTCTTGAAGTAATTAGTAAACTATTTTCTTGATTTTAACCTTTTAAAGATGAAGGGAACGCACCCATTAAAGGCATATGTCTTCCAAATATATAATCAGACATAAAATTATCATAAAAATCTTTCCTCCAAGAAGTTCATTAAGAATTCACCACGCTCAAAGAACTCTGAGAACCCTGACATTCGGCAAACTTTATATGGGCAGGCTTTTACAACTTCTAAAATGACTCGCACTCCAAACTTCGCTAATGTTAGCAAAAACTCGTCGCCCTAACCTTCAAGCAAACATAATTTATACGACAGTCACATTTTTCAAGAGTGACTGAAGTTCCCCAACACAAAGGGAAACTTAAGTAACATTAATAATTAATGAAATAACTATATATATATATATATATATATATATATATATATATATATATATATATATGTATGTATATTTTTATAACCGAAGACTTTAATAATTAAAGAGCAAGGTACATTATAATATTTTTTGTTTCTATTAGGGCTCTAAACTGTACTATCCCATTTCAGAATTGCAAAAGATGGAGCAATAATTTTTGAGTGAAATTCAAATTGAGTTTTTAATAAGAATAATACTACTTTTTAAAGGATTCTGAATAAATGGAAATAATTCGTTGCAAATAACAAACAAATTATTTCAGCTGAAATTAATTTCCACAATGTTCACAACTCTTTAACCGGAGTCGGCTGAAATCAGTATTCAAACAAAAAATAGTTGAGTTCAGAGGCTAAGTGAAGAATCATAGACACTAAAAATAATACATTTAAACTAATAACGAAACCAGAATTAAAAAAGATTTATCCAAATAATAAATTAACACTTTGATTTTTAAGTGATTTATCATTTTCATTTATAAATAAAAAAATTAAAAAAGGAAAGATTTTGCCTAATGTTTCCAGACGTTGAGAATAGAGAATCTTTTAGTTAAATTAAATAAACCTATAGGATCTAAAACTTTAAAATTCAATAACCCTATAAAAAGTTTGCCATTTTTTCCAAATTTCTGACATATAAATCAGCCTTCTATGAGACTTATTGTTTTGCAAATTGAGTACTGTATATTTATACTAACTATATTGTAAGATTTTTAAAAATATAAATCCCATTTTGAACTTACACGCCACAATAGAACGTTAAAATATTAGTAGGTACAAATATGTCATTGCTCCGTTCTGAATTGCATTAACATAAAATTCTAAATGAACTGGATAATGTGGGTTATAAATATATAATATTTTATGTATAGAAATATGTGCTAATCATTACATACTGGATTATAATCTTATCATCCTTGATTCGCTTAGCGTTAATCATTGAAGAATATAATTGATGTATAAGCCTTACAGTATCAAGTTGCATTATTTTCACCCTTGTAAATTTCATTGTAACATGGCTGATGATAAATTACGTAATTTTTGGTACTCTGTTTTTCTTTTTTATCACAATTTTATTTTTTTACAAGAGGAATTTATTTCATGTTGTTTGTATCTCTTGATCAGTAATGAATAATGCCTTTACTGATATATTTGATACTGATATAGGCCATAAATGCATATTTTTTTATTTTTCTGTTATTTTCAAGAGAAACCTAGCGCCAAATCTTGTTTTCTTTACTCCAGGCGTTTTCCCGAAAATTTTATATTTTTTAAACAAATATCTTTTATAGTAATTATAAATGAAATCTTAACCTTCCAGTTCCGGTAATACAAATTTAGTTTTTTTAGTACCATACATCAACAAAAGGTATCAAGAAAAAGGATGGAGTTTTTTTCCTGTAAAAGTGAAAATAATGAAAATTCATATTGACATTTACGAAAGTAAAGAAGAAAAAATAATAAGTTTTTTTATGAAGAACTTCATCAAATGCTTCTCATGTTATTATAAAAATTACATTTTACTTATTTTTTATTGATTTACATTTTTTAAAACTCAACATTCATAAAATGCCCTGAAAAGCCGTTTGAGTCAATTATGATAATAAAGAAAAAATATATAAAAATATATTTTTTTTATAACGTCACCGAAATTTAAGTAAGATGTAAAAAAGTAAAAAATAAAAAATAAAAAAAATAAAATATGAAAAGATGATATTTCTGCCACATATCAAGGATTCGTAGTCCCTGTGAAGGATGGAGATATGAGAATCAACTGCATTGTTTGCGATGACATTTATTAATGTGCAAATCCATGAGACAATATTTGCTGATATCTTGTGAAATGAGGTCAATGAACAACCTTCTTAGTGCAACTAAATATCTTTAATTCAGGTATGTAAACAACAACTGCAACTGTTTAAACCAGATTAGAATTCTAAGTTAAAAAACCATGTAACCTACGAGTACGTTAAAACATTGACATCGCTATACTGAATATTATTAACAGTGAATAAGATAATATTTCTTTTCCCTTTATAATTCTTTTGTTAAAAAAAATCAAGTATACTTAACCTATTTCTCCCGTCGATTCAATATTAGAACAGCTGGATTTTTGTGAGCTAGTTAGTTCCATATGTACTTAAAAAAATATATAATATCATTTAAATACATAAAATCATTATATTAATAATTGTCAAAGACATGTAGGTAATTATTTTTGATATCAGGGCATCTTTATCATCTTTTCTTTCATATCATCCCTTATCTTTTCTCTTATAACGGTTTGTTAACTCAGACCATGAAGGAGAGAGGATGGAATCGGATCAATGTAGTTTTGTTGATATTTAGTTTTTTTTTTTTTTTTTTGCTACTTCAGACTTTTATGTGCAACTGTCGCAACACACTATCCCTCTCTCGTTTCAGGAGAGGAGCTCCTTCATCCAACCCCTTTTCAGTCGCCTCATAAAAGACATGTCAGTAGTGGCCATGCCATTAATAAGTCTGCTATTATGTCTTTGCAATTTGACATGAAAGCCAAAATAGAGTGTTCTTATTTGTTCGTCGATAGTTGGTAGCTGTAGGTCCGTATGTAGTGCTTTTTTACTTATGCACAAGGAGTGTTCATTATTATTCGTAAAATTTTGGATTGAAAGTTTTGCAGTTTTCATCAAAATTGAAAATCAGACATAAACTAAATACATACACATATTTAATGAACCCCATATGGACATACGGCTCACAAACTTATGGTTTAGCAAAAAAGATATATAGTTTTAAATTTGATAAGAAAATGTCTGAAACTCAAACTTTATCGAACATGTTTTATAATTATGTTAGGGGGTGTAAACAGAACTCCTGACTACATATATGTCAAAACTTACTGTAGAATTCATGGTTTGGTGTTATTTGAAAAAATATTTGCACAATTTGAATAACTATTTTTAAAATTTACTATAATTATTAACAACAGTAAAAGTTATCTTACCAAATAGAATAAAAACAAGTATTCATACAATCCAAAACAGAGGGAAACAAATATATGCAATATTTACACTTTGCACGAGGACTTCCGGAATAAGCTCTTCCCCTAAGTATCTAAAGCTAAGTATACCCCGGAAGATCCCAATCCTACTGACAAACAGTGGAGGGGGGGACAAAGGGGTGGGCCCCCGGAATTACTATGTTTTTCTTCCTCTTTTCTCTTATACCCTTCCTTCTACTGGAATAGTAAAAACAAAGAAAGATTCTTCTAACGAAAAATATACATATTTAACAGTATGAAACATGATATTGTTTGTGTTCCCTTTTTTCCCTAACTATCATCAAAACCTATACTAATAAATTACTTAATTTTTGAATAATATGTTTTATAAAGATCTTCGCGAAAGGCAGATCACCGTGAGGGGCAAAAGGTAGAAATATGTGGACAAAGCTTTGAAGAGGTCGACAAATTTAAATACCTAGGATCTGTGGTCACAAATAAAAATGACATAAAAGAAGAAATAAAGGCGAGATTGGCTTCAGGTAGTAGGTGTTTGTATGCATTCCAAAATAAAAAAAAAAAAAAAAGGCAGTCTAAAAATAAAAATACTAAATCACCAGCAACAAATATAACTATGGCTTTATGTTTAAATTGTAATTGTAATGCGTTAATTATGCCAGCAACAATCTTAATTATGGCTTAGGCCAACTCTTTGAATGAGGATTCCCCCAAAACAAAGTAAAAAAAAATAAAAATTAAAATGTTGAAAGCAGATTTACAACTAACAATCTATCATCATCGTCACTATAATTGAAGAATGAATTTACATTATATTATAATAATTCAATTATTCCTAAATAAAATAACTTCACACCATCCAACCGCTCTTAAAAAGAAATTTAAATCCCAGGTTTTAACACTATACCACTTCTCTATTGAGCGTATGCATTAATGTGTGTAAGATGAATACATTTATGTTTATAATATTTTAATTTCCTATTTTAATTTTCCTTTTAATGAAATTTGAAAATATATATATAATTTCATAAATAAAAATATATCAAGAGTCATCTCGTTTCAACTTTAAATATGTTATATAGAAGTAGAATTATGAAGTAAATAAAATATTTTTATAAATAACAATTGTGTACCCTGGAGGTAAACAACACCATCTCCATGTTTTTATTGATTCTGATTTTCCTCTATTTAATTTATATGACGTGATAAATACTTCAAATTACTAATGAAAGTCTATAAAACGTTCATTAATCTATATCTTTCTCAATATTTAACGAAAAAACAATAATTGGTCATTTGAATATATAATATTAAATTGATTTCAATTATGTCGCATTTTTTTTTTTTTTTTTTTTTTTTTTTATCCATATTTAGGTTAGTCACTCTAAATTCAAGAGCTATGGAATAGAAAAAAAAATATCGATTTGAAATATTATGAAAGGAATGGATACATAGATAAATGATACATACAGATAGATAATAGACTAGGGGGGGGGGGAGGGTAGGCCTACCCCAACAGTCACGTGACCGAGCCCGGCATTGATCTTAGCGGCTTCCGGGGTCGACGCCCGCCCAGCCTCATCCACCTTTTTTTAGATCTTATCTTCCTTCATTTTCTTCATATTATTAAACGATCAATTAATATTTATTGCTAAAAAAATATTTATAATAACAGGTAATAGAGAGGTAGAATAATAGGTTTAAAGGAGCAGAAAAAAACAGTTATTGGTTAAATGTACTAATGCAATGATAAATAGATTTAAAAAATCATTTTAGAGGTTTCTTATAACCTAAAATTTTATCTATAGGTAATTAAAATGTGTTTTTATATATTTAATTATTTTTTGTATTTGTTTTAGTTTTGTGAAACAATCATTAGTCATTGTTAAAAGACTTTTTTTTTTTTATGTTGTCCTAAACATCATTACATCCTGAATAATCTTCTTTATTTTTTTTTGTGAAAAAAAAGAATGGTGCCGATACAAAAATATCAGAGCGTCGCAGCTACTTAATATTCAACTTTTTTAAAGCCATCTACTTGTAAGAGACGTTATCAATTTTATGTATAAATGTTATAATAGGGGTCTTGAGGTCAGTACCAACCTTTTTATTTTATATATTTATATTACTGTTAACTTTAGTCTAAACTTTACCCATGTAACTCATATAATTGTATTACGACCTGCTTGTTCATTTTGGTGCATGATTATGAGAATTATATGGTCTCGAAACGTCGCCATAATTTAGTTGTTTATTATTGACTAAAACTTAAGAACACTATTATAACATTTAATATCAACAGAATATAAAAAATGGGACTGTTTTTTTGTTTTTGTTTTTAAATTATGGCAATTTAATTATTTAATAAGTTATGACATATATTTGTTAATACATAAATTGAAAAAATAAATAAAAAAATAAAGCACTAGGGATATGAAACTGAAACTAAACAGCCGAAAAAAGTCATGGATATTACATAATTTGACCAAGCAATTAAAGATACATAACAGTGGTATTTTGAAATAATAAAACGCCTATTTTCCTATTACATTGATATTTATTCAATTTTCTTCTAGCATTAAAGAACCAATAAAACTATAATTTTGTTTTTTCTATTGAGCAATTTTTTCAATTCTAATTGATGTACCAGAATGATCGAAATTTCAGTTTAAAGGTAACAGGCACTTTATTGATCAGTTATTTAAATTTATCAAGGACTTAATTCTCAAGTGAATTTTCTGTTATATGTATAACTTCCATTGATGAATCAAATTTATTGTACGTGTGTTTATTTGTGGCCGCGCAAGCGCGTGTGTTAAAGGAAACGGACGTTTATTTAAATGGTAGAAAAATACCCCAGCTTTTAGAACATTTATTGACCACAACACGTTCGTTCTCTTTGACTCCATCACGCACACCTAAGGTTTAAATGATGCTTAACCAAACATGCCGTAGGCCAGGTTTAAGGACGCGTGTAAGATGTTAACATACTATGAAGGAATATATTTCTCATTATATCGTGTATATTGCTATATATATGGGTGTGTGTGTGTGTGTATTTTATTTAATTAGATCTCATTAAATATATATGTATATATATATATATATATATATATATATATATATATATATATGTATAATAAATATATCATTGAAATAATCTAAACTAATAAAAATAATATGCTGATGAATTGTAGATTAATCAAAACATAAATCTGTCATCCCAGTAAATAAGGTGTTAAATCAAATTTCCTTTCTTGCTAGGGCACGACTTTTACAGCTTAAACATTATTCGTCTAAAATCAGGTTTTTATTAAATAGCATTAAAATTTCGTCAAAAATATCAAAATAGAATAGTAGCAGCTGATTAAGGCAACCAAACCAAGTTAATAGAAGTTATCACTAATGATATATTAGACTTTACTCATTGTTTAACAACCGATTACATCAGATTTAACGCAAAATTATAATATGTATACATACATATTATGATGATATATATATCAAGTGAACGCCTGACTTATTGAGTTATTCACTACAAAGAAACCGCCCTCATGCTTCTTTTTATTCACTTAACCCATTTTGGGCTAAGTTCTACTCAATCACTTATTCACTGGGATGTCAGAAATATGTGTCAATATTTCGCGTTCCGTGAAAAGATTCATCGAGTTTAAAATTTTCGAGTTCCTAAAGACAAAGAATAATTATAAATTAAGGTAGGTAGTCACTGGCAGCTAACACTACAATGCCGATGTTTAAAAAGTACCGTACCCTTTGGAAAGGAGATGAAGTAGAAGCAGGGGCGGAACCAGCACTATATTTGGGGGGTTCATGACTCCCCCCCCTTATTATAATCACGTATCTGAAAGCACTGTTTTTTAATGAGATATTACCTTGTATTAAAGACTGCGATCTAAACAACTTAAAGTATTGCTTGTTACGTTTAGGGCATAGTAACTACCTAATTGCATTATTGTTAAAAAAAAAAAACACAAAAAACATTGGGAAGCCAAAAAAAATGGGGGGTCATGACCCCTGTGAACCGCCCCCCCTGGATCCGCCCATGAGTGGAACTCCTGGTTTTTTATACTTATTATGGTTTCGAAAACCATAATTTTTCTTTCTTTAATAGCGTTTCCGTTTGATTATTGATTTTTAAACAAAATTGCAATACTAATCATTTATCTGAAAAAATGCACTTATCATGAAATAACTAGAATACAATAGAACAATAAGTATGAAAGCCCACATCGATTTACATGTGGAATATTCAATAATTAGTATGTTGATAATTCAAGAAATGTCAAAAGGACCAGGATGAAATTGATTTACGTTTTCTTTAAACTGTAGTTTTGTTCCTCAGGTTATAAAATTAAGAAAGGACTTTTTTATTTTATCTAAGGCGAGGTGTATGTATGGTATGATAACTGCGGTGTGTTAAAAAAACATTTCTTTAATTTATAAAACAATGTGAATTTTCAATCACATGCTAGTAATTTTAATGTTTATGTTTGATTTTGGCGTGTCTTTATAGTATTAATTTTGCCTATTAAATATCTTTTTAATTTGAAGAAAATAAAAAGGATCTTCTTTACTCTACCCACACCAGTTACTTTTTGATATTATTAGTGATTTATCTTACCGTTATTTTAAAAAAATATGTCTATTTAAAAAGAAAAAAAATTATACATGTAAGTGGCTACCTACCAATTACCCCTACATTTTAAGAAATGCTGAAGTTGTTTTTGGTAATAACGAATCTGATACGACTGTCTCGTGTACCTTAATTGAACAAAGTTGAATGTGGAACCAGAAGATCCCTTCTAGACACATACCTATGTGAGTTTGTTTACCGAAGAAGATACAAGATCGAGGATATATTTGATTGTATTTTAAAATCAATAAAAGCATATTGGACCCCTAAATGAATAATTCAACGAATTATATATTAAACTATCATTTTTGTTTACATTTGAAGCTTGTTAAATACATTACTTTAATCATCTGTTCTTCGAAAGTATTAATTTAATATTAAGATAAATCACTCTTTTAGAAATAAGTAACTGGTGTGGGTAAAGTAAAAAAGACCCAATAGAAAAAAATTAATGGATGCCTGTGTGAATAAGTTATAATGATTTTGGTTGGTCTGAATAGTTCAATACTATTTGTTTAAAACTAAATACTGATGGTGTAGTACTGAGGATGGCCGGATAGCTGAAACGTCTGCTGGTGGAAATAATTTTTTTTTTTTTAGACTGAATGCTGGTCACCCTTTAAGTCTCACATAAATTACAACAGAAGTCTCAAGAATGGAAGTATTAATAATAAGTTGTTGAATCAGATCTTTATGACTTAACCAACCACACGTTTTTCAACCAATCATAATACCAATCTTAAAAATAAAAATTATAGATAAAAAGATGGAAATATCTTACGATTTGTTACGATATGATCGAAGCTGCACAATTACAGTTGAACTGTTATGTTTCCTCCAATGGCGTTGTAACCTAATATCAGTTATGAGGTAGGATACTGGTAAAAGAAAAAGAGAAGAAACATTGATAGGGAAATAAAAGGAAGCCCTAGGAGGAATAAAGTGGCAGTTGGCGGTATGAAAGAACTGAGGTATATAAAGGAAGTAAGTTAAATTTATTGACGGGGGAGGCGGAAGAGAATAAGCGGGTCGTCGGGTCATTGCCACCGCCGGGGTGGCTGCCCCCTGGGGGTGGCGAACGCCCGTCCCGTCCGCCGCAGAGCAAATATATGTATACATTTATCTACACCAATAGATTTTATAGGTATTACATCAAATATTATTACATATGTATAAAAAGAAGGATCCTCTACTCAGGCAAACGGTAGGAGATGTACCGATTAAGAAGGAGAGGATATTTATAAAAAAAATCATCACCAGTGTTTCAAGTCGTGTAAGCTACGAGAAAATATTTCATTCAATTAACTGCCCTCCCAACGAGAAAACCAGTAACTAAGAATTGTGTGATTGTCTCGTTGAATTCGTTGAAAATTTTTTCGATGCTTTATAGAAAAGAATTAAACAGCTTATTTTAATTTAAACCTTCATTTTTTTCTAATTTCAGTAATTTTCTACGGAAAAAAGAAAGCAAAATTTTACAATGAATTCAACGATAATATTATCTTACAATTTTGGAGTTAACGCTTTTCACCTTAGCAGAGCATTACACAATGATTGAAAATTTTAAATAATCATTTTTTAATACAGCTGGAAAATAAGCTTAGAGATACCTTTTGGGACACCTACAACATTGATTGGTTCGAATTCCAAATGCAATCAGATGCTCCACTGAACCTTTTTTTTATTAAAATGTTTTTGGATAGACATAAGCCCATAAATGTTCAATGAAATTTAAATCAAGGCACCGGAAAAGTTTCAGGAACCTCTGGAGCCATCCCCAAAACTGAAGAGATTTTCACTTAAGGTCATTAACCTGGTTGAACATTTTAACAATGCTATATTAAATAAAAATGAACTTATGAAACCAATTTTTGCCGCACTACCTCTTAAATATTATTTTCCAAATATATAAATATATGACAAAATGATCTTCATTACTAAGATTCCTCTATAGGTACTAGCTAAGGTGCTATTAATTGGTGCTTCAAACTTTTTTGGTTAATTTTATGTCATACGTGTTGTTTATTAAGAATGAAATCAACCAGAGAGTATGTCAGCACAATGGATAAAATAAGAAAAGAAAATATAGAAAAAAAAATCAGTGAGTATTTATTTTTATACATAAGTATCTATTGAATTCACTATTAAAATATGATCTTACAAAAATATGTGTATTATGTGTTACGTGCTTTTTTAATTGTTTCCATATATTACTACTACGTACCTACTGTTTTCTATAAATGTTCTTGTTCATTATTATTCAATTTCTTCTGGAATAACTTATTCATAGGCATAATCATAATATATTTCGATTTCCATAAATACATTACAACAAAGAGCCAGGTGTTACAAGTGTATGAAACGGGTTATAAACTGTTGTACTTATCACCACCGCTGAAGTATACATTTTTTTTAATAAAAATTATTTTAAAGGTTCCTTAGACATTTGGAGTAATTCCAAACTCGTAATATGGATATGAATATTGATTAATAATGTTGTAAATCCGGTTTTATTTAAAATGGTTTATTTTTAATTTTGAAATAGAGATACATGCAAGAATATTATCCAGGCGACCCAAAAACAATGCTATTTTGATCATTTCGATCATTTTTATTTTCAAAATCAATGCTAGAAAGGAATTTAGAAAATTCATTGAAAACAAAAATTCAGCACGTGGTAAAAAAGTTAAATTTCTCATAAATTAAAAGATCTTGATGGTAACTAACCAAGAGAACCTATTAGCTGTAAATCCCTGATTTTTTTTTTCAATTTACATTAGATTATAGGCCTGTAGAAAAAACGCATAGTTTCGATGTATTCAAATGTTTAAAGGCCTCGATTTTTCTTCCCATGAATTATTGATAGCCTCACTATACATACCTACTCATCACTACTTATCGGTAAGCGAACAGTAAGTTTATACATGGCCACAATGGTACATCGCATTTTTTATATTTTTGGTCCTCCCCTTCCTCGCCAAGTAGCCTCTACGTGCTTTCCCGGGACAGGGTGTTGGGTGGGGTATTATTAAATTTCCCCTGGCTCCAGGTTTTGAACTTGCTATCTTCAGGTTCCCAAAACACATGTCGGTTGACAGGGGCAACGCGTATTTCCACTCGGCCGTCTCTCCGCCCCAAAACGTCACCACAAATATTGAATAAAGTTCCCGCATTTTCGGTTTTAAATTAGAAATTCCCGTATAATTACTGCAATTTACGCCTATTTCGTACCTTAGTTACCCTGTCCAATACATGAAAGGCTTGAAGGAAGTATTTTCTTCCTCTTAGTCTCTAAATCGTAATTGTTTTAAAAATCTCTGAATCATGGTTGAACTTGGTTTTCGACCATCCTCCATCCTCTTCACATGACTGTTTGAATGGACACATTTGGCTTAGTACACAGGTACACAAAGTCTTACTGGAATATGCGGATAAATTGGGATGACTAGTAAGATATGGCAAACACTAAATTTATAATTCCGTTACATCTTAGAGGTAAAGCGTTGGATTGGAAGTGTTACCAACTAAAATTTCCGCAAGCAACAATTTCCTGCCACTACTTACTCACTAATAAGAGAGAAGTTGAGCTTGACTACCGCAAATTCACTTCAGTCACGGATACGGAATCTGAAGGGATTAACGCTTTTAAAAATATATTAAATAAAATATATGTTTCGTCAAGACCGACGGACTTTTCATTGAAAAAAACATATACTTTATTTTCCAAAACATGACTTGATAAAACGCTTTGCTTACATTATAGTACTCTAAAATAAAATATTCTAGGAGGTTATTAATAATGAAAAGTTTAAGGATAATAAATTAACAGGATTTTCAGCCAAAAGTTTTTATTTGGAGAGCCCACTTTTCGACTCAAACAAGCGATCTTCATCAGGGCTTGTACATAAAATAATACAGAGACTCAAGTAATACAGAAAGTCTCTGCATTACTCTGGAGTCGACAAACCCAGATAAAGATCACGAAGCGTAGGCTCTCCAAATAAAAAACTTATAACTAAAACTCCTGATAATTTATCATCCTATGTTAAAGAAAACAATTGACCATTAAAAGCCTCTAACTAATGATGAAAAAAAACAAAAAACATTACAAATAAAATACCCTAAGTACAACATACATCTTGGGTTCCATTTAAACCAATCTTTTAAACAATGCCAAATGGTTTGTTCGAAATACCATGCAGCCATGAACCCCTCCACGATTGAAAGACACACGGAGGGCCGATGCCAATCAAAATAAATGTTCTATTTATGGCAATTCTAGGAAGAAAAAAACAACGCCTCCTACGTCAAAATGAAAGTTGATAGGAAATTCAAAAATTCTCAGGTTCCCGTGAGAATGTAAACCTCTTCGAAACGGTTGTAAATCAGTTTATTTGTGAGTCAGGTTAGATCCTGATGGGATGTCAAGAGGATTGGATGAGCACCCGAGGTTACCAGAGATTTATTAACCGTGTGAAAACGTCCTGAACGATACAAGACATCCCGAAGGACTTATCGATTGTAAATACGAAGGATGCGAACATAGCAGCATTACCTCAAATCCTGATTCTTATGCATATTTTGTTTTCAATTTATAATTTCAAGTATTAGATCATCATATGATTCCCTTCTTCCACACAGAAAAAAAAGGAATAGAGATCAATTATAATAAACCTATGTACATATAGCATTGGATTATGGCATGCGTATGTAGTACATTTGCGTGTAATAAATAACTACATGATTTATTATAATTAATCTTTTCCTATTATTCTTTATTATATTCTTTCAATCACACACACACGCATATATATATATATATATATATATGGTTTTCAACGGAAATACAGGGTTTTGGGTCCCCTGAGTCCAAACAACCAAGTGGTGTGTGTGTGAACAGTCTAGCTCAAAAACTATAAATCGTAAGAAATTAGATATTTGTAAACATAGGGGTCACATTTTTTGCAATTTTCTCTAAAAAGGCTCTAACGATTTTCATTAAACTTGTTATATTAAATGAGGAACGAGTATTCTTAAATATCACGTAGGTTTTATCAACATAGAAATATTCCGATGTGGCTTAAATGGCGACGGAAAATTTTCTTCCTATAAAGTAACTTTTTGTTTATATGGAAAAATTAACTTTAGCTAAATATAAAATATGAAAAATTTGGCACAAATACATTTTATACAATAAAAAATATTAGCTATGTTCTAAGAACTACGTAAAACAAATTGACAACACTTTCGCATGGGCATTGGCCCTTTACTAACAGCCCATTGTTAAGAAGTAAGGCGTAAGGCGCATGTAAAAGAGTTTTCTACGTGTTTTAACATACCTAATAACATACCATGAGTGCTAGCTGGAACGGTAATAGGTATTACCGGAAACCATTTGTTTCCATGGTAATTAAATCAAGTATTATGTTTTGCATTACCAAATAGACAATGATAAAAAAAAAATATATATTTTATTAGTACTTTAGTGAGGGGATTCTTAGAAAAGCACGTAATGCTTAAAATATTTAAAGCTGTTTTATTTAAGGATATGGCGCAATATAATCCTTAATAGTTATATTTTAGGTTAAAACTTTAGTTCCATAATAGATTTATGAATGATATATAAGGTGGTTTTTGCTGAGACAATCATTTATAATCATCTTAGTCTGTTTTTGGAAAAGACATTAGTTACTAAAATTCAAAAGCTAACTTCCAATTTTATACGAGCCGTAAATACCCCTTCTATCGATTTTTGGTAGACGGTATTCTTATTTTCAAAAAACGGTTAAAAAAATCTACTATTGATGAAATTAGGATTTTTTCGCCTTTAAAAAAAAGTAAATTATAATCAATCCAAAATTACTCAAGACTTTTAAGCTCTGCAATAATTATAATATTCCTCTATACAATATGGAGAATAGCAAATAGAAATAAGTAAATAAATGTGCATAATGCTATTTTCTGTAAATTTTCTGAATTGCGTTAAAATAATTATTAAAACACGTCGGTTTCTACTCCAAGTAGGTTGGTAAGTGAGAGTTTTGTGTTGTGCGCATCGCACCAGATTTTTTAATTTCTTTTCAATTTTCATAAAAATATTTAAGAAAAAAAGTAATGTATGAGTGAGAGTTGAGTTTGACTAGAAAATCTGGAAACCGTAACTTCAATAAAATCGTTTTTGATGAATGGTGGATGGAGGATTACACAAATGAATGAATTATCACAAGAAGTGAAAAAGGATTAGTCAAAGGTTCCATAATAGCCAGCTCGAGATTCCTTATTTAGGAAAGCGATATCGTTGAATATTTAGTTTGGTAAAAAATGTTCCTGGTGATTGTGCTGTGAGGTAGGTCAAGATTGTCCAAGTGATTGTCACCGGCCTAAACCGGTGCAAGGAGTTCCGTGCAGGATAAAGCTGGAAAACACAGCGTTCTAAACTACAGCGGTGAGGAAGTGGGAAGGAGGCCAAGGGTAGCCATCTTATAATTATCATCCAGTCATTGTCACCAGCGCAGTGTCACACTTTCATCTTTAACTCCATGCGTTTCCTCAGTCCTTTAAGATTGAGTTTAACGACCACCATCCCTGAGGGTACACTACAAATCTTTATATGGAGGGTTTGTGACCCAAGAATGATGGTAGCCCCAAAAATCTGAATGCGCTACGAAATTTAAATGAAGAAGCCTTCTATAACAATAGGTTGGAATGGACTTAAGATATATTAACTTCTGAGAACTTATTACTTTAAACATTACTCTCAATACGTTACAGAAGATTCAGAAACATAAAGAATTATTTAATACATTACAGAAGATTCTCAAAATTAATGGATGAACTAAAAGGGATTGGCACATTAGGTGTACTTTTGATCACACACTATGGGGTCCACATTATCCCAAATAACCTCCCCTATCATCTCTTAAAAGGATCTGGTCTGATTTTCAATAACATTTTATATTATAGGATACTAAATAAGGCCTCATGATTCCAATTTAGAATTTACCTGAGGGTTTTTTTTTCTATCTTATTTTATTAATCATGGAAGTCGAACCAGCTATAAAGCCATGTTGAATGTCTTTGAGTTAGGCATCATCAGCAAAGGATCAATTAGACGCTTTAGTAGGAGACGGGAGTACTAAAGGCGGCGCGAATGGCTAGTAAAGTTGAGAAGTGCCTACTAAATGTTGTAGGTGCAGGGGGGGGGGGACAGTTGGCTAGGTCGGGGGTGGTTGACCTACCCCAACACTGCAACTGCATCGGTTGCACCCCCTTCGGTCCGGACCTACCCCAACCCGTAGGTCAAGGTCCTTCCTATCCAAGTAGGCATAGACAGGCTCAGGGTCGTTGGTTAGGGGTAGAAGTAGGAAAGGCTGGGAACCTGCATAATTATAGTTTCAGGATCTCAAACTGTCAGATAGTCATTCCAACTTAGATGGTACGAGATATTATGAACGTGATTAGATATAAACTTAGTCTGAGTAAAAAAGAAAGCATATCAGCGAAAATCATTAAGATGTATGACTTTCAAAAGTAAACCGACTCAACGGCAGAAAATTACTTTCTACAAGAGGTAGAAGGTAGTAACTCCTTTTAAACCTCATTTTTGAGACGCTTCGGTCTTTTCCTTCAACTTCAGTCAGCCCTGATGATGTCCGACGATGAGAAAGTTGAAACGTTGGTAACTAATAAATTATCCTATTTATTTTTCTTTATTTTTGAACTCCCTTGTCACTTCCTTCATGGATAATCATGCATTTAATGATAGTCACAAAGTACCAAGTATTTTGCTTTCCTCTGACTTAAAATATTTCATCTATTAAATAGCATATTTCCACTTTAAATAGAATGAGTGAATGATTTATGCATTTCTTCTTCAGGGCTTGACCATGTAACAAGTTTTTCAACTGCCAACCTTTCAGCCATCTTGCTGAGGGCTCATTCTTGTATTGGCCCTGAAGAAGCCCACAGCAAGATGGGTGAAAGGTTGGCAGTTGAAAAACCTGGTACATGGTCAAACCCTGAAGACGAAATGTATGCAATGGATTCAGACCACGGAAGCCTAAAACAACATTTGAGTGAATGATATTCGTCGCCTACCTCTTATTTTTGGTCTTTTTAATTTCCATCGCCAATAGTAAGCTTCTACCGTTAGAGCCGAGATCCCGCTTTTAATTTTTTTTTATACACTTTCTATTTAATTAGTCCATTCCCGTCCAATTTGTTTGCCTTTTACGTATGATATGATTGTATTGATTTATTTACTTGGTCTTGGGGGAGTACCTTAAACAGACTTGGGTACGATACGTTAATACGCATTACACTAACAATGATGCAGTACTAAAGAATACGCAAATAAAGTACACACCAGGTTGCTGCAATATCTCCATAAAATTTTAATCAAAATAAAATAATATAATAAATACTATACGAAAGTATAGTATTTTTTTTTTATACAATCTGGTGCGTGCGCGCAACACACAACTTTCACTTACCAACTTACTTAGATTAGAAAATATTGTGTTTTGTTAATTGCCACTTTTCAAAGTTATACATTTTTCCACATTCATTTCTTATTTGTTTTCATTTGCTCAAAAAAAAAAAAAAAACTAATTTCATTTATTATTAAATAAAAGTTTTTACTTGTGATAATTCGGCAATCCAAGCATAATACTCCAAGTCGTCTGATTTTATAATTCTCTATGTACTTGTAACAAATAATTTTCATCAAATGAACAGAAAATCTTTAATTATAACGCATTGGTTTGTCATTAAAGGCGTACGGCGCATGAGTGTTTCATTGAGCGTGAGCTCAAGGTGTTTTATGAGTTGGAATAGTTTTCTTTTTTTCTCCTGTATATGTTTACTTGATTTCCTTCATATATCATATTTAGAAATTTCGTATTTTTAGGCGTGATGAGAGACAGTTAATTTCTCAATATAAACTTAAACAAAAGTACTTTATAGGAAAACAAAAAAGGCCCCTTCCCCATTTAAGCCCCTTCAGAAAATTTTAATAATGATAAAACTTACCTGATATTATTTAAAATCTAATTTTCATTAAACATGACGAATTTGATCAAAAACATTAAAGCCGTTTTTGAGATAATCGAAAAAAAGGTAAAAATTGGGAAAAAGTTATGAAATAAAGTGCCCGCTCCGTTTGATCAATTTTGATGAAATGTCGGATGTCATATCTTTGGCATATACATACGTCAAATACCCAGTTTGATCAAAATCTTTATAGCCGTTTTTGAATAAATAAATAAAAAAAAAACACATGAAAATGATACAAAATTTATTAAGTAAAGTCCCCTCTCCGGTTGATCAATTTTGATGAAATTTTTACAGTCATATCTCGGGCCTATTAATACATCAAATACTTAGTTTAATCAAAATCGTTAGAGCCGTTTTTGAGAAAATCGAAAAAAACGTAAAAAGTTATTAAATAAACCCCACCCTTTGACCAATTTTGATGAAATTTTTGCTGTCACATCGCGGGCATATACATACACTAAATACCCAATTTCAGAGTCGCACGGTTAATAGTTTTTGAGCTAGTCTGTTCACACACACACACACACACACACACACACACACACACACACACACACAGACCATTTCGCGGGACTTAGTTATTTCGGCTCAGGGGACCCCCAAACGTGTATTTCCGTTGAAAACCGGAAGTCGAAATTTTTCACGATCGCAATACTTCCACTTACTATATATTTCATATATAGGTAAGTGAAAGTAAAAAGCATAAAATACAATCTAATTATAATTAATAAGTAAATATACGAATATAAAAATTATATGCAACCAAATACAATATCCATCCATCTATAATCTAAATATCTATCCATCTGTAATCTAAATATCGGTAATAAGAATATTAATTGAACTACTATAAACAATCTGAACGTATTTAAATATAACTTTTAGTAATTAATAAATTATATTATATAAAATTTAATCTTCTCTTATCATCTTCTCTTATTTATCATCTCTTACAATGATTTTTTTAGCATACGACATTGCCTAATTTAACAAAACAGATTTAATTTAAGATTTTTTCAGTAAAAATGCTTATGTATAGTTAAAAAGTTTCTTTTTGTCCTATAAATGGTTTTACTTGATAGTTCCTGAGATTTATGGACATCGTTTCTTATTCATGTTTAAGCAAATGTTAGTAGGTAATTATGGAAAAAATGTTTTTTTTTTTACGATTTTTAGTAATTAGGAAGGATATTCTAGTGTGACTTGACACCGGACAGAAACAGGGAAATGTTACCTAGTAAGGATTTTAAACCTATATTCATTCAATATATTGGAAAATAGCAACCAAAAAATATGTTTTTTACACTACTATAATCTGCTATATCCCACTTATAAAAAAGAAAAATGCAGTCGATGCAAAATAAATCTCTTGAAATGCATCTTATCTTATAAAAAAAATTATCACCTACTTTTAAGAGATTATATAGAATAAATAAATCGCATTCGTGGTAATGACGAAACAATCATGACCTATTAAAGCTATGAATCAAAGTCTGAAACAATATACACATCACCATAGCGCAAGAACACCAGAAAAAAGAAAGAAAACTTAAGTACTTTGCAATATGTGATTGAAGAGAAGCAAATGGGATAATTATGCTATTTTATAAATTAGAATTAATGAAAGTAGGTCTGAAGAACAATATATGAGAGCTAAATGAGGAAAAGCAGGCTTTGAGTAAGATGGGAGGAAGACACATTATAATTCTTTGAAACCAGAGGAGAAAACAATTAACAGTAGGGAATAGAAGGGTCCAAAATCTGTTTAGAGTACTCTCATTGCAAAAACGGGAGTTGGATACTGAAGACAAAAAATGAACACCTAAAATAATTCAATTACATCTATTATATTATCTTATTACTACAATTATTTTATTATTTTACTGCTATGGACGTGTGTAAGGGTTAACTGTTTTCATTAAGAGAGGATGATAAATTATCAGGATTTTCAGTCAAAAGTTTTTTATTTGGAGAGTTAACGTTTCGATCCAAGCATGTGAATCTTCATAAGGGCTAAAATGAAGAGAAATATATGAGCAACAGGTAATGCATCATTGTCAGAATGTGAGATTAATTACAGATAGTAACAATAAGAAGTAACAAAATCCAGCTTAAGGTAAGTTTACAAAGCATGGGTACATGAATGAAATCTCTATATATTTAAGAGGCTTTGTCCTGACTGACAGAATCAACGCAGAGCAAAAACTACTAATGATAGAAACTTGAAGTTCGGAATTTAGGTTTTAAACGCGATGTAGGTAACCACTAAGAAAGGAATTTCAAAAATGTAACCCCTAAGGGGCTTGAATGGCGAAATTGTCGTTTAACTCTAACGGAAATCTATTTTTGAGATTTTAAAGCATATGTTTTTTATTTGAATATTGATTTAACGTTACAAAAATATTAAAATAGACATTCACATAAAATATGGCTACTGATTATTTAAATATTAGTAGTAATCATGCACACTGTGATTCCCATGATTGGGGATGGTGCGTGTTTATTTCGATTTCTTCTCCATATATATATAAGAGGCTTTATCCTGACTGATAGAATCAATGCAGAGCAAAAACTACTAATGATAGAAACTTGAAGTTCGGAATTTAGATTTTAGGTAACCTCTAAGAAAGGAATTTCAAAAATGTAACCCCTGAGGGGTTTAAATGGCGAAATTGTCGTTTAACTCTAACGGACACCTATTTTTGAGATTTTAAACCAAATATTTTTTAGTTGATGTATTAAATAGACAATCTCTCTCTCTATATATATAAGAGGCTTTGTCCTGACTGATAGAATCAATGCATATCAAAAACTACTAATGATAGAAACTTGAAGTTCGGAATTTAGATTTTAAACGCGATGTAGGTAACTACTAAGAAAGGAATTTCAAAAATGTAACCCACAAGGGGTTTAAATGGCGAAATTGTCGTTTAAATCTAACGGACACCTATTTTTGCACTTCGAGAAAAAATGTCTAATTTGGACTCATTTTAAAGATTTTAACGAGTTTAACTCGAAAGCCCCTATGGTCCATCGAAAACCATGTTTTAAAGCCGAAAAATGAAGCGTTCACGACGAGTGAGCAATTTTTTGTTTAGGCGGTTTTAGTGAACTCTCTCTATTGCGCGTCTCCCTCTCTTCTACCGAGCCGGCAGCTTCCCCATCCAACATTCCACCTACCGGAAGCTCCGATTTTCCTAAATCTCCTTAACATCAGTTAACATATTATATTAAATCAATATCAAGATAATGATCACAGAATTGATTTTAAAGGCTCGCGGGCAGATGCGATGGGGAATGCTAGTTTAATAATAATATAAAAGATAGTAAAAATGTATATGAAAACTTGAATAAGTAGCTGATTAACATGATGAAATGAAATCTGATATTTACCTTCTTGAGTCCAGAGCATCACTGAGACTGAAGGAAAAATGTTAAGGAGAGATGTCATAGGGGTTAGTTTGATTCATTTTAGTCCTGATGAAGATCCAGATGTTTGGATCGAAACGTAAGCTCTCAAAATTAAAAGCTTTAGCTAAAATCCTGATAATTTTACTCCTACATTATCTAACTATTATCATAACTTTTTTTTAATTTGTTCTCTTGTTGTGAATCTTGTTTCGTCTATCCGGTTACTTTTCTTTTGGAAAGTTGTGTAATCTATAGTCTATAACATCTTGCCCAAATAAGAGAATGATTATAGTATGAGTCATTAACTATATGAGTTAATTAACAAATTATGTAGAATGATTATGTACCACTGTGAGCACCGGCACTTCAGAGAATTATTTCTCTGTTAAGATGAAGGGGGATGCAATTATGTGAGGAATTTTGGAAGCCAGTACTGCTTGATGTGACATTATAATTGTTGTATTGATTTACTTATGTTTAATTGGAAAGTTTAAATTTGATTCTAATCCCGAAGAATTAAAACTAAAGTTTGAAGAAATTGTATCAGATTTTTTCAATAAAAATAACATTTTTCAATTGTATACGGCCATCACATCTGCTGATTGTCTATATATTGTTGCGGATATACGAATGAAGTTAAAAAAAAAAAAAATAGCATATTTAAAATATATGTATTCTAAAATAGACTATTCCAAGCAAAACTCCTTTTTATTTTTATTACTTTCCCCAAACCTCTCACCATCAAGACGTCTTTTTCTTATTGTAACACTATTGTAAGTTTAAATAATTTTAATTAGAAGAAAATTATAATTCTTAATATCAGACAAACAATAAAAACAAAAATTATTAACCAGTTACAAAAATTAAATACTTGTAACAATACAGTGACACACAGGAAACCATATGCTTCGATCTTCAGAGCTAGAATAAGACTCTAGTCCTTTGCTTCTTATATTTAGTCTGAACTCGAGCATTCTAGAAGGTTCTCGAAAAGAGAAGAAAATTCTCATACAATCTAGAAAATGTACTGGAACAGTTAGATAAATGTTCCAACAAAAAGTCTAGAACTTCTTTCAAAGTAACATACCCGAACCAAACTGTTTTGGTGCACGTTAAGTACACTATATAATTATAATATAATAAAAATAATATTTTTAATATAATTAAATCAGAATATTGCTTCGCAACGGCTCATTTTTTTTTTTTATTTGTCTAGTCGGTGAGTATCAGGAAGCTCTCACATTGGCTGATGACCCTGTTTAAATCATTAAGACTACTTTTATTGTGATGATCAGTTATACATCAATTTAAAAGGAGAGAAAATGAATGAACGAATTATTTTCAATATCATTTATATACACAATAACAGGATTAAATGTTCTTGACAATATTGCAAGGTTTTGTAGCTGCATTTAACAATGGAGATGTGCAAATAGGAGATGCATAGTATTTAGATAAGATATCAGTAAATAAAACAAAATAAAGTAGATAAAAGCTGTAAGGCAGGTCAGGTAGATGACGTGAAGGTAAGGACGGAGATTTGCGGAACAGGCTCAAGGCCCGTTCTATATCAGTGGATGCAGGCCTTAACACAGCTGCATCTCAGTAAATATCTAATGCAACCGATATATTGAAATAGACATATCAACTATAAGTAATACATAAAATTATATAAAATATTTTTTTTATATATTATTTTATGAGCAGACCCTTCCACGCGTTGCTGTGGCTTAGTAGCGTTGAATTAGTTCTTTTTTATAGTCAAATCGAAATTCACTGATAAAGATAAAAACGTTTCAGCTAATCTAAAAACCTAAGGGATTTAAAATAGAACTTTACGTCAAATTTAAAATTGTCTGGTAAAAAATTTAAATGGGTTAAAGTTTTCATTGTTTATATCTTATATTTGACCATGATGTGTTAATGATTGAGACATGTAAAAGAAATTAATAAAGAATATAATTGGAATAGGGTTTATCACAATAAAAATATACAGTTAGCAAAAATGTACCAAATTAATCTCTTGCCATAATACATATTAATTAAATTCAGAATATAACACAGTGATATGAGATATCGTATCAGGAGGTTTAACTGTGGTACAGAAGGTGCATAATGATTTTGGTTAACCTGTCTTTTGCTAAAACAAATAGATTCGATGTTTTGCCCACACATGAAAAGATGACACATAATTTGCCATGGGAAAAACACAGATTTTCCCAGTTCAAGCCGTAAAAAATAGATTTATGCTTACCCACTCTTAATATCGTAAAAAATGAAGTTTTCTGTCAAAAATCAACATACACCATAATAAAATAAGGTGATTATCACATAGTAGTGCTATTTATTCTGACAGAAGTTCCAACCATTCTGTTGGAAATTTATATAACTTACAAATAATCACACTTAATCGTACTATAATAAGCATTTAATTTGCCAAAAAAGAAATATTGAGTCCATATAATCGAGATAAAATTATCCTATCTTTTAAGTTGGACTAAACTACACACAATGACCCGAATTGCATCAAAATCGGTTGAGTAGTTTCTGATTTTACCTCCGACAAACATCGGGACACGAGATTTTTATATATATAAAACTATATGAAATAAAACTATTTCAACTTTTCAACGCTGGCAAAAATAAAATAAGGTGATTATCACATAGTAGTGCTATTTATTCTGACAGCAGCTCCAACCATTTGCTCTACATTAATTGCAATGTACGTAGGTAACTACCGAGACATAAATAAGACACTTAAGACACAATAAACATTACAATTTTAGTATATCTAAACTAGTCGCAAAAACACATGATAGGACAGGAATTTATTCATGGGTTTTGTTGTTATCTTATGGATTTCCTATGAAGATGTAACAATGGATTGTTAATCGATTGATGTTTTTAAGTATTACAGTTTGCATATCGTTCGTATCAGTTATTTTGATATATTCTTCTATTAATGAGATGTTTTTAGCATGCGAATAACCCCAAGTTGTTATAAGAATAGAAATCGATTAACAAATCAAGGATTTCTATAATGGCTGAGCAAAGACTATTTGTCCAATAAGTATGATTTAAAAGCATTTTCAACGGATAAGTATACTTGATCAATGGTTCCAAAGGAATTGAAACTTTTAAGGTTAGCGTACATCAGGAGTTAATATAATTGAAAACTGTTACAAGTTCAATAAGGTCTATGTATTTCAAAGGTCGGAGGTTACTAATAAGTTGCAATTAAATTTAATACAGAATTTTATAAAAAATTTAGACGAAGATGAAAGTCATTGTATCGGTGTCCATTATCTAGAAGAAGAGATTAAAAACACCACTTTATTAATAGAAGTATATAACAAAATAACTGATATGAATGATATACAAAATTTAATATCCAAAACCACCAATTGATAGACAATCCATTGTTACAACCTAGATAGAAAATCCATAACAAAACAGCAATACACATGAATAATTCCTCTCCTATCATGTGTTTTAGCGACTAGCTTACATACATTGGAATAGGTACAGAAGAGAACATAAATTTCAAGGTGACTTAGTGTAAATAGCAAATGGTAAAAAATTAAACAAAAAAAGCTGTATGACATCAGAAAAGGGGTATTTGTAATACAGACATGACATTCGATTTCAACTTATGAAGTGCGAAGATAAGAAAGGAGGAGTATCTATTCCACAGCACCAAGCTTATACCTTTCTCTTTTCCTATTAAGAAAAAGAGTAGTCGACCAATGGAAGTGTTAGCTGGAATCTAAAACACGTAATAGGAGCGGAATTATTCAGGTGTATTGTTGTTTTGTTATGGATTTCCTATCTAGATGTAACAATGGATTGCTAATAAATTAGTTTTTCTAGGTATTATAGTTTGATTATCATTCATATCAATTTTGATATTTATTAATACAATTTTATTTTGTAATAAAATTGTATTAATAAATTGGTTTTTTTAGCAAGTGATTAACTCCAAGATGTTGCAAGATTAGATATATAATTTTATTTAGTGAGTATTAAAGTACACCTCCATTACTTTCGTATAATAAGTTAATTTTCGCATGTTATAACCGTGGCTAGTATAATGAGATCACATTAGTAGTAAACCGGTTTATTTATATTATAATTATAAATTAGTAGTTGATTACAAAATAAAAATTCTATAAAATAGAAAAAAAAATAAAGGAAATCGGTAATAGGACAATAGTAGGAGTTCAGACTACTGAAGGGGTAAGAGTAGCATAGTCCAATTGTAAAATCCTGCTAAATATTCATAATCAATAGATGTTAAAAATATAAGACAATAGTCAAAATAGAATAAAAGTACTATTAATTGTACTATCACTCCTAGTAAGCGTGGATACAATAAAAAATATTGTGTAAAAATAAATTAAATAAGATCTAAAAAGTATGAGTACTAGACATTGAGAAGAGGAAACCGAGAAACGAAAACAAAATCGATTTATAAATATTAATCTAATTGTCATGTTGTTTTGATTGATATATTTTGAATCATTTGGCAATCATGAACCTGAAATCATAAGAGAAAATCTTAAAACACACAGCGAGTTCAACAAGAACAACCACCAAAAAAGAACCTGCGCTCAATAAAAAAGTATTTTCAAGATTGCAAGTTGGGGAAACTGTACAGCCAACTCTTCCACCACGGAAAAAATATATTTAATAAAAAAAAATAAATCTGGAAAAAAAGTAAAATAATGACAAAAGCTTATGGCAGTATTTCTAACACCTAAAAAAAAAATCTGGTGCGTGCGCGCAACACACAACTTTCACTTACCAACTTAGATTAGAAATTAATGCGTTGTGTTAATGCCACTTCTCACTCAGTTACACATTTTTCCTTGTTGAATATTTCATTTAGTTACTATGAAACAAATAATTGCCATTAAATGAACAGATCAGCTTTAATTATGAACAATGGTCAGTCATTAAAGGCGTACTCCGCATGCGTGGGCTCAACGTGTTTTATGAGTTGACTGAATATTTTTCTTTTTTTCTCCTCTATATGTTTACTTGGTTTTTATCATATCTCATATTTAGCCATTTTTTATTTTTAGGCGTAATGAGAGACAAAAAATGTAAACAAACTCTCCATATAAACAAAGATACTTCATAGGAAACAAAAACAAACAAACAAAAAAGGCCCCTACCCCATTTAAGCCCCCCCCCCCCCCCGAACATTTTAATAATGATAAAGCTTACCTGATATTAAAGAACACCTAATTTTCATTAAACATGACGAATTTGATGAAAATCGTTAAAGCCGTTTCTTAGAAAATCGAAAAAAAGGTAAAAATTGCAAAAATAGTTAAGAAATAAAGTGCCCCTTCCGTTCGAGCAAATTCGATGAAATGCGGGCTATCACATCTTTAACATATACATACGTCAAATACCCAGTTTGATCAAAATCGTTAAAGCCGTTTTTGAGTAACTAAAAAAACACGTGCAAATGATACAAAATGTATTAAGTAAAGTCTCCCCTCCGGTTAATAAATTTTGATGAAATGTTTACAGTCATATTTCGGGCATATAAATACATCAAATACCCAGTTTGATCAAAATCGTTAAAGCCGTTTTTGAGTAAATAAACAAAACAAGTGAAAATGATAAGAAATTTTTTAAGTAAAGTCCCCCCTCCGGTTAATCAATTTTGATGAAATTTTTACAGTCATATCTCGGGCATATACATACATCAAATAAACAGTTTGATCAAAATCGTTAAAGCAGTTTTTGAGTAAAAAAAAAAAACACGTGAAAATGATACGAAATTTATTAAGTAAAGTCCCCCCTCCGGTTAATCAATTTTGATGAAATTTTGACAGTCATATCTCAGCCATATTAATACATCAAATACTCAGTTTAATCAAAATCGTTAGAGCCGTTTTTGAGAAAATCGAAAAAAACGTAAAAAGTTATTAAATAAAGTACCCCCTCCCTTTGAGCAATTTTGATGAAATTTTTGCTGTCACATCGCGGTCATATACCTAAACTAAATACCAAATTTCAGGTTCGCACGGTTTATATTTTTTGAGCTAGTCTGTTCACACACAACACACACACACACACACAGACCATTTCGCGGGACTTGGTCATTTGGACTCAGGGGACCCCAAAACGTTTATTTCCGTTGAAAACCAGAAGTCGAAATTTTTCACGATCGCAACACTTCCACTTACTATATATTTCATATATAGGTAAGTGAAAGTAAAAACTACATTAATGATTCATTTAGACAAATGGACTGGTCTGACTTAAGCTGGAAAGGCCCTTGACATTAATAATTCACATCAATCTATATAAATTACTTTACAAACAAGCTTAATTTTTAATTAATAAGAAAACGAAAATGTAAATAAACTTGTTGAAGATCTAAGGATAGTAGATAAACGGATACATAGTGTGGATTGTCTTTTGCACGATATTATTGTTATCATTACATGCTAATGATATTACTGTAATAAAATTTGGGTTTGATTTATTTGATAATGATTATTATTATGATGATAGCTTAGAAACGAAAAAAAAAATAATAAATTGAAAGTTTAAATAAATTCTCTCCATATAATAGTGGGAAGTTATAATGGAAAAAAAGAGGCATTAAAGTACATAATCGTTTGACGTAGTAAATATAAATAACCTCGAAATGATGCCGCGATCAAATAAAACAATAACAAAAAATTAAGAAAAAAAAAGATAGAAAAAAACTCCTAAGAGGGGACGTATTGAGATAAGACGGCCTCATTTCAGGACATGATTGGAGAGATGTAAACACTTAATAATTACAGGCAGGCTTAACCTATTTCACTATCAGCCAGCCGGCGGCAATGAAAACATCACAAGATCAAGATCAAACACCCAAATAATTTTAAGCGATTCCGAAAATAAAAGAAAATTAAAAAAAAAAAAAGCTTATATATTTTTTATTTTTACAATAATAAGATAAATAACTATTTCTGACCTGTCAAACTCAAATACTTTAAAGTACTACTTCCATGTCTCGAAGTAACTGCTTGGGGCTTGCACTAAAGATGAGCTAGGGCCTATACTAGGAGGAAGCTATAATGGCCTATTACCCCAAAGTGGTTATTAGCTTAAGAAAAATAAAATAATTGCTGATTCTTCTTTTAGTTTTTCCAGTGGGTTAAAATAAATTATATAGAATAAGTAACAAATAAGTAACCGGATGTTTTGAGATAATAGTATTTTTTTTTCCATTACTTAAAATATAGCTTAACACTTTAAATGTTCATTAGAGAAGAGATGTAAAATTAAAAAGCTAAAACACTGAGTCAAAACCGCATTTTCGGTGCTGAGTTGATAGGACTTAAAAAAATACATAATATGGTCTTTCTTTTGATACGATTGTCATAGCTTATAGAAAAAAATAAAATAAATTAAAAAGGGGAGCAAAAAATAAGGTTCAAAAGGTTGGATGCAAAAAGGAAAATATTATCCTCTTATATTCTTTAAAAAAATAAAAATTTGAATAAATGAAAGTATCTTAGATCGACCGTTGGATTCATTTCGAAGTAAATAATCGATTTTCTTATAGATCGACATCAACCAATCTATTTATTTAATAGGAACTTGATAGCCTTCCTTCTCCGATTCTCAATAAATCATTGATCACTCTTCATGGAATTCTCGCATTAAAATTTACCTTTTCCTTGATTCAATGGCAATTACTTATTGAGTAATGTTTAAAAAAATTGACCAACGAATTAGAAAGCATCCTTAGATAAACATTAATTATAATAGTTCACGTATGTGTAAAAATTATGTACACTATTACCATTAGCATCAGGAGAATAAATGAAAAAAAACTATATATTTTTTAAGATTAATTTTCTTAAGTAACTAAAAAATTGGTAAGTAGTTACAAATAAAAAAAAAACTTTTTAACGAAAATCTCGATGCAACGAAAATCTACAAGATTAATGTTCTTGATACAAAAATAATTCAGTAAATATCAAATAGTTTATGAAACGGCAAAAATAAAATGTCACTATACATATTTACAACCACTTCATAAGAATTGAAAGCCTCCATATTAATAGTAAGGTATTATAGTAAAGATCAACAACCTCATAAACTGTTAATTCTAAATTAACTGCTATAAATGATAGTTAAACGTTAAAAAAAAAAAAAAAAAAAAAAAAAGCCACTTGAAAACAAGCAATTGAAACCAGTTCAAGCTATCATTATTAACTAATACATTCTTTTATGAATTTATAACGATATGATAATTGTTCTTATCATTAACAAAATCTCTATTATTACGATAATAATTGCAAAGGAGGTTATTCGGTAATTTAGGGATGCAGTAAGGTGAAAACTGTTAAAGAAACCATGGCAAGGTCCGTTGACCAAGGTGAAGTCCGCTATAGTTTAGTTCGTCTAATGGCATCGAGAAAGTGAAACTACCTCCAAATCTGATCTGTCAATCATGATACGGGGCCGCTCATAACTTAAATTTAAAAAACCTAAAAAAACACCGACCCGATGAAGGAGTTATAGTATGATCACGAATAACATAATAATTTTTACTACTACATAATAGGCGACCGGGTGTTTTGCCCAAATGCATCAGGGAAAGATATACGAATAAAATTCCTCGTTCTAAGCTGACCTTGAACAGCCATAAATCGTAGATCTAGACCAATTATTAACTTGGTCATAAAAATTATGCTTGGCAATTACCAAAAAAACACTAACGGAAAAAAAAAGAAGAGCGGATTTATCGGTAACAGCATTTGACAATCAGAGCATTTCTTTTATTTGCAGCTTTAGAAAGAATTTAAAGATTTATATGAAACGTGATGTATGTAATTTATCCGCGAAACGTAAAGAATTTATAGACCAACAATTATTAAAAACACTAATCATACTACAATTAATTAAGGGAAGTTTGAGTTGGTTTTTAAATATGTTAACGCTAATTCCGTTTAAAAGTCCAAGCGGAAGTTGAGAATGGGTCAAGTCAAACAATTTATAACTGAATGAGGAAAAAGGACCAAGTAGAATAAATTTGTCTTCTGAAACAAAGTTGGCGACAAAAAAGGAAGAGGGGGCCTTTTCTTATTTTTGACAAAGGGACTTCGAGGGAAGTTACAAGCCAAAAAAACTTTGTCTGGTGATATGGGTTTATAAAATATAGAAGTAAAGCTTGAAATAGATTTGTATTTACAATTTGAACCTATACTAATTTCATTCAATCGATTGGTATTACATTTTTTTAAATTATTTAATTAATGAAGGCAATTGATTTCATTCAGAGATTCAGTCTTTTCTCCTCTCTTCACTTCAGTCTTTTCCCTTCAGTCTTTTCTAGTAATACTCCGATCATTTGCATAAATATAGAATTGAAATAGCAAAAAAAACAGTCTTGTATGTATATTACATATTGAATCATAATTTTATCACGGAATAGAAAACTTGTAAGCAGTTTATCATCTGATATACTATTTATTACTATGGAATATTTTTTGTATTATATTAATTATTTTAAATAAGAACTGTACTTTAATAAATAATTTATTAAACTTGAGAGAAACTTCAGCTTATATCGTAACAGCCCTCAACTTAAACAATCTGAATTTAAAGTTTATTAAACAAAAGTTGTTTTTTTTAAAGAGGAAAATCTGTAGTAGTAGGAAGCTAATTAAAAATAATATTTTGAGCAGTTGAACAGTTTATAAGCCTCATTTTAATTATTTTTAAAAATCCTTTTTTTTTTTATTGTTTCTGGATTGCAATGTTTCGAGTGGGAATGGTCCAATTTTAACTTTCCTACTAAACCAAAAACGTAGCTACAAAAAATAAACCACATAATCCACGATCAATCTTTGGCTAATCATAATCGGTCTCATTCAGACCGATCCAGTGATACCCTATATGTTCCATCCTAGAATAAAATCAGGAAATCATATATCCATTGGTAAGTCAAAATCTTTTTTTTTTTTTTTTTTTTTTTTTTTGTCCTCCCCTTCCTTGCCTTAGGCTATAGGGGGTTTCCCGGGCCAGGGGAGAGGGTGGGGGATTAATACCAAGTATTCTTAAATTTCCCATGGCTCCGAGTTTTGAACTTGGTATCTTCGGGTTCCCAATCATATGTTGCCATGGGCAACGCGTATTTTCTAACGCGATTGCCCACTCGGCCATCCCGCTACCCAATGGTACGTCATATAGTCGCGAATAAACCGACTGATGATAAACTAAATACCTTCCAGTATATACTACTTACCCACAACTTCCTAACCTCGAACCCCTTCCTATTTATCGCCTTCAAATCGATTCCGGTTAATTCCTTCAGGCGTTTGAAAAGAAGATGACCTCGGGGCCTCCTAACGTAGGATTGTCATTGCTACCAGTGAGCATCGTAAGTGCTACCAAAGCAGATTTCTAATATACTAGATTCAGGCGTAACTCATTTTATTTTAGGTAATCATTTAGTGATCACAAAATATTAAAATCCAGTAAATTAGCATCTTAAGAGGAAAATAAATACAAAAAAATGTTCCGTTTATTTGATGTTCAGGCAAAGAACCTCCATTTTTAGTCCTTCCTTTATTTATTAAACGAGTTGTTGACGTTTCAGGACACAGTTATGTTGAGGATACACTATTTGTCACTTATGTCATATTTGTCTTTTTCTTTTGTACCATTTCCTAACTATCCAACAACTGGCCCTTTGCCAACAAACTTTTTTTTTTTTTTAGCAGTGTGTCAAGTGAAGTGCTGTATATCATAGATGCTGGGGGTAGGGGAGGGCGAAATTTATTTAATAAATATTTATTTTAGAACAAAATTGGTTATAAACCTTGGTCTTAGAGATTTCTGACTTCCAGAGCTCTTTCCGAACTCGGGGAAAGAACGTCCCTTAAATCTAGTCTACGGTGGTGAAGACTAAAGAAGTTTTATGTTAATTTTGAAACTTAGATTCATAAAACAACATCAAAGACTAAGAAAAACCCTACGTGAAATTTCGGATGAAAGTGGAAGGAGACATAATAAAATAACTGGACCGAAAAAAAAAATATACCTATAAAAAGTGGGGGATGTACATAGAATATTAATATGGTAAAATAGAGGCTAAGTGAGTTCATGAAAATATAGTGAATTATTGGAGTAACACATGGTTATAGCGAATATATACAGTATATGGAATCTGTATCTATAGGAGTATATACTTCATGTATACGGGATTTATTTATGGTTATAAAGTGAAGAGATCGAAGTTTTGTCATAGTAGTCAATATTACAATAATTTTATTAAGTATTTACAAATTGATCCTCAATTACAGCCTCACTTATTATATTTATGTTCGACGTTTCGGCATTTTAGCAGTTCTCAAGGTTAGATTTCCTCAGTCCATAAAACTTTACAATTAAAGAAGCTATATGCCCTTCAGAATCAATTTAAAAAATATAATGGTCACAAACACCCAGTACTCTGAAAGTCAAAATTTACTATCCGAGGTATAGCTGAATTAGTGTGTATAAACATTTATGCAAAATTTAATTATGAATTTTATTAAACACGATAAGCTTTCTGCTTATAAAGTAAAAAAAAAAAAAGGAAATTAATATTTTTAACAGTTTTATATCGCCCATATATTTTTATAAATATTTTTTAAAAAATATCATTATATGTGATTTACCTCAAGTTGAAATTGAATTAAGATTATCTTAAGAATATAAAAAAAAGTTTTTATAGTGTTAAGCACGATCGATATTAAAGTAATGAGAATAAGCCATCACGAAAGTATAGAAAACACGCTTTTAAATAAAATATTGCAAGACATAATATGTATTATTTTGGATTTTTTTCATCAATAAATAATTATACATTTAAGGAAAAAAAGTGCATGTAAACGTTTTAAAGCTGGAGCAGTATGCAATTTGAAAGTGATGTATTTCTGTGCAGGAACGGGGTTGAGGTCATACAGCAATGGACCTAACAGCGTTGCCACACTGCACATGTAAATCCACCCTGTTCGTATCTATTTAAATTTCATCTAGAACAATATATCTTTCTCTTAACGCTATTCGAAATCAAGAAATAAAGAAGTTTTATGGTGATTTATAAATTTATTAAAAATTTTAAAGATGTACTTCATATATCTCCTTTTTTAATATTTTCCGAATTCGTTGAAACAAAAAGAAAATTAAAATATTCTATGCGCCGTGTTAGCTGAAAATGTTAATGCTATAAATATTTCACTTTTAACCTACCAAAGAACATTCTAAATTTTTTTTCATTTATAATTGTTTTGTCTTAATTCACCAAAATAGTAGGGGTAAAATAAAAAAATATGAAATCGTAAAATTCACAATAAAATTTCAATCTTATGAGAAAATGTGGTCTAAAGAGATGGTGAAATCCTTTTTTTTCTTAAATGACGTGTACAACGTAGAATTACCAATTACATTTATTAAATTAGATGAGGCATGTGCATAAATATATCATACACCTCCGAAGCACAAATGACCTCAAAACATTATTAATTTGATATATTAAGAAAAGAAAAAATTCATATTAATTTCTACAACGTATATTTTTTATATTGATAATTAATATTTAAATATTCTCCAAATCTGGTTTCATATATATTGTCATTATATTTGAATTTACGTCTGTCAAATAACCTCCAACAATCAGGCGTGAACTACTTCAATCAATTCCCATTCACCATGATATATTTTTAAAAAACAGTCTAAAACATTATTGCACGGTAGCGTATTTATTTCTCATATTTCTATAAGTCATGAGTTCATTTGAAATGCTATCTAATGTTGTTGTAATTTCATTTACATATGTTTATAGATAGATAGAAACTATAATAACCGATAGAAACTACTCAGTTGGTTTAATGATCTCTATTTTGTTGTTTTTTTAAGGAAATTTAAGCGCTTGATAATAAAAACCTGATTTTATAACCAGCCTGTTCAAACAAAAATTCGTACCCCGTAAAGTACGGAAATTTAAGTTAACCACATATTCACTTTAAAGACAGATATAACAATAATTCTTAATGATGTTTGAAGAAATATGATTATTAATTAGGTAATTGAAGCATGGAAATACTACTAAAATTAATTATATCCATTTCTGAAGAATGGTTTTGACCCACATAATAATTTGGCAAAAAAAAATCTTTATATATTTTGATGGCACTTATACCCTTATGCATTTTCACGCTTAAATCAGTAACTTATTAGTACATTTCTCTTAAATAGTAATAATAATTACGGCCGAAATTACTCTTACAACTAAAAAATACTTAATTAATCTAATCTTAGTTCGTGGCTGACCACCATTTTAAATTATTTATAAAAAATACTTAAAATAAAAATAAAACTGCCTATATTTCTAAGAAAGGACTTGTGGTTGCTTTTGCTTTATATTAAACTACACACCAAATATTATTATTAATTAATTAGCCTCAATAATTATAATTCAACATGTTTTCTGTAACGAAAACACTTGAACAATGAATTAAATATGAACAAAGTTTTCTGACACTGTCGAAAACCAACATAATCATCTCAAATTAATTGAATACACCCACACTTGACTCGCAAGACAAAGGGGTGAAAAGAGAAGGGGTTGTTAATCAACTTTCTCATTAGGATTTGACGCCCACTTCTCACCGCAGTGTAAACCAGCTAGGCATAGGGAACGTGTCACAAGGTTTCAATGTTTGAATATACCGATTATTATTTGTGCTAATCTCATCAAAAATCAAAATTTATCAAAATTTGAGGAATAAAATTATAATTAATTAGTTTTATTAAGTTATTATAGATTTTCCTACGGCTTGCACGATGTTCCAGATAAGATTTAAAAAACATAGCAATTCTAATCAAATTACCTACCAAAACGTTTTTATAAAATAATGGTCTAAAGTCTCTTGATGATATTTCAACTAGCAGTTGATTTTTTATTGAAAATTTATAAATAAAAAGAGGCAGAAAATTTAAAACGAGTTGGAGAAAACTCGAGGTTTAATGGAGACCAAGTGTATAGTATACATTAAATTATAATTTAAAAATGAGCAAACTTTATTATTAAAAAGGATCTCAATCTTCCATTTTAAATTTATTGATAAATATAAATATAACATGTTTTTTTTTTTTTTATAACTGTGAATTTCACATCAAAAGTCAATCTGGCGAGGAAACTTTCTCCCAAAAAAAAGTTCAATTTCAGAATAATTAATTAGTCCCAAAAAAACTTAAAAAAGAATATATCGCTAAACTAGTTAACGTTTAGTATCAGATTATTTACTAAATATTTAAAATTTTTAAAGTAAATGAAAATAATTATCATTTCACATGTATGTACTAAACCAAAGGGTTTGGTAAATATAAAATATAAAATGATAAAAACTATATTGCTACTTACGACATTATGAGGCATACTAGATCAACTTACCTGGAAAAAATAAAACGAATAAATATGCAACATAATTACAGCAGAAATATGTAATAAAATAGGAAGAGGATTAATTTTATTAACACTTTATTAATACATGAACATAAGGGAGTGTCTGAATTTAGAATGGTCCATAAATGTGTGAGTGTGTTTGCAAGAACTGTTCTGCAGGCCTGGTTTTGTTTTGATTCTAGATTTAAAATTATAAAACACGAGCAGACCCTACCACGCGTTGATGTGGCTCAGTATCTGTAATGCGTTGAATTAATTGTATTCTATTCTTTGTAATACAGACAAATCAAAATTCACTGAAAAAGAGAAAAACGCTTCAGCTAATCAAAAAAACAACGGGATCTAAAATAGAACTTTACGCAAAATTAAAAATTGTTTGGTAAAGAATTAAGATGGGTTAAAGTTTTTATTGTTTACATCTTATATTTGACCATAATGTGTTAATGAATGGTATATGTAATGGAACTAATAAAGAATATAATTGGAACAGGGTTTAGTGAATGAAAATAGAAAGTAAGCAAAAATGTACCAAATTAATCTTTTGCCACAATACACATTAATTAAATTTAGAATATAACTCATGATGATATGAGATATCATTTCAGGAGGTTATACTAATTGGTGCACAATGATTTTGGTGGCGACAAATAATTGCCCATGGGAAAAACACGGATTTTCCTAGTCCAAGCCGGAAAAAATAGATTTATGCTTATATATATATATATATATATATATATACATATATATATATATATATTGGGGGGGGGTCACAATGAAAGAAGAGGCTCATTTAAAAAAGCAGTCGGTGCACTGGGAGAACCAAAAGGTCTAGTGCAACCAAATTCAAACAGCGACCGGTAAGGGTGACTCCAAACAATGTCAGAAATTTTCCCCTTTCTACTTGTGTGGCAGACTACACTTGCTACAGTGCGGTTTTTTGGGGTAAAACTAAAAATTTTCGTCGAACCGATTTTCGTCTCTAGGTATGAGTAATTATTTTATTCAATCTGCTCTTACAACCTTTTCATTATGCATATATCTCTTAAGATTTTGCCTGACTTTGGCTTTTCTACCTCTTCACGTTTATCGTAGGAAATTAAAAACATCAAAATGGCTAGTATGGGGTTCCTTGAAACAGGGGCGATCGGGGCATAATGAAACGTTTCATGGAGTCCCACGAGTGTTTCATCGTGCCGCATGTGTTTTTCATTGTGCAATAAGCAGTCGGTTTTTTTCATTTTCTGACAGATTGTTGCGAAATTGAGAGCGGGTCACCAAAAAAACTGTATTAATTTATGACAACTGACAACCAAGTCAAACATTCCTTTTTCCTGAAGAATTTCGTGTCTATCCTAAAGCAGAAGAAAGAAAAACTAATTGGAAGCCGAATAAAGTATTTTTGTTAACTATGGTTATATTTTTTTCAGCTGTTTCTTTGTGCCCGGGCATGGGGCACAATGAAACAAAATTTATTTTTTGGGAAATGGCTGCTCGCGGACACACATTGTGCATAAGATAATTTGTAAAGCATTTTTTATATTTATTAGATCATAAGGTAACATAGAAAAAATAATAAATTGAAAATAAAGACTCAGATGGGGTGCTATGGGTAAAAGAAATTTGTTTGTAAATTGTGCCCCACCTCCCCCTATATATATATTTCACAATATATAAATTTCACCAGTCAATATTAAATCCATAATTATATAGATTAAGACAAAAGGTTGCTTCGAGAATCACCCAATAACAAGACAATAACCGTTCAAGACATAAAACGTAATTACATTTTATCCCTGGAAAATAATGGGAAAGGTGACTTCCCGTTCCTCGCTAACCTTCCTATTGACTTGGCAAGGTTTTTCTGATGCTAAAACTGAAACAATGCTTAACTGCTTCTCTCCGTCGAAGGCTGAAACTGCGTTGTGTTTCAAGTTTCGAGTGTCGTCTTTATAAGCTTAAGCGTTATAAAAGACAGAAATGTAATTAAAATCTTAAAAATTGAAGATATTATCGTCCTATAATTAATTTATGTATATACTATATTCATTATAGATTATATTATATGAACATACTCCTGTAATATATTACGAAAAAAACTACCGAAGTTAAAAATCGGTAAAGTATGTGAAATGAAATCAAAATACATATGTTAGGAACCGTATATTTTGAGTGTAACAAAAATTAACAACGAAAAATAATATAGTTTACTAATTATTCACAAATACAATGTCATCCCTTGTAACAGTCATAAAAAGATGATTACTAAGAACAATCATATTTTTTAATATGACAATAACTTTTTTTGTTTTTTATTTATTATAGCCTGTATGAATAAAAATAAGAATTTATGGTGGTAATTGTAATTGGTAATTCATAGAAACCGCGATAAACATGAAATCATAAATACAAATAACCATGATTTACAATTAAAAATGGAAAAAAGATTTTTGTGTGAGCATCACACTACTTTCAATACTTTGAGTAAAAATTGGAACGTTTTTATTTAATAATATATTAAATTTTATTTAATTGAATAAAATAATTATTTTAATCTAATCTTAAAAATGTATAGGTAATCTAATTTTGAAGAGCAAAAAAAATTTAGAGATGGTATAGTGTATTCATTTAAAACAACTACCTAATCTTTTCCCAACCTCTAAACCCAACCTCTTAATCTGAAAAACTATTTCTATTTCCAGAAATTGCTTAATAGTCTATGACAATGTTTCTGCAATCCACCATAACATTTTTCAACACGCTGAAAAAAAGTAACATCTAGTTTTTTACTCAAAAGGATGAATGAGGTATTTATTCGTTCGTGAAAAAAAACCGACGATTCGTATACAGTAGATAGTAGAGCAAAGAGGTTAAAACGTTTACAGGGACTCATAAAAACAGATTTAGCCTTAGAGCGGCAATGTTCCGGGTTGCAAAGGGTCACTGACCGAGATCTAGCAGATATGTGGTAATTGCCGGGACCCCGCACGAAGCCCACAGCAGCTCGCCAAAATATTGACCATATCCCCGCCCTCTTTTCTTACTGAACAGGCCAACCATTAAATAACTGCAACCAAATCAACAGCATCATATTCGCACAAAACGAGTGAGAAACAATTAGAAAAAAAAAAAAAAAACAGAAAGCGATGAAGTACAATTGTCCCTAACTTGTAAAAGTGAAAGTTTCACTTGATTCTTGGTTTGTTAAAAAAAAGAAAATGTAAATAGTTTTTTACATTACTAGTACCGAAAGAGGATCTTTAGAGTAACAAGGATGGATATGACAGTAATTAGAACTAGTTCTAGAAAGGACCACTTTCGGTACTGGTAGTGTACATAATATTGAAGAAAAAACCATAAACACAATAGTAGTACTTAAGAATGTTATTTAGGGCGAAATAACCTTGGCAGTTGATCGCACCATAACCTGATCCTATCCTATCCATAAAGATAAAATCAATATTAATTTAAATAATCATTTAATAAGAAAAATAAGTTTGACAAATGATGTATGACAAAAGTATGGTTTAATATAGGTAACATTTATAAATTCTGGTATTTATCGGTTATACCGGCCACATCGAATTTGCTTGAGAAAATTCGTATATATTCTTGTCTTCTGCGAGTCATCCAAGCTATGTATAGAGAGTTTCAGTGCTGCGTGGCGGATGAGGGGAATCTCTCTAAGTTTTTCTATACCGCAAAGGGGGTTAGGTAGACCTGTTTGCTGTCACCTCTATTGTTTATACTGGTGATGGATGAAGTTTAGAGGGAAGCTGCCACAGGAAGGCGGCGAGGAATCCAGTGGGATCTTCAAAAGCGGCTAGAAGAAGTTGAGTATGCGGACGACATATGTGAAATGGCCCATAGATTCTCGGATATCCAAGGAAAGATGCACGACATAGATAAGGCGGCAAAATGATATGGACGGGCAATTAATGTCACAAAAACAAAAACGATGAGAATAAATTCCAGAAACGAGCAGTCAATAACAATTCAAGGCGAAATACTAGAAGAAGTGGAGGCTTTTCCATACCTTGGAAGTGTAGTGGCGAAAGATGGAGGAGCTGATAACGATGTGGAAAGCCTTTTAAAAAAAGCTAAAGGTGCTTTCGCCCAGCTGTGCACTGTATGGCATGCCAAGGAAATAACTTGGCACACAAAGCTCCGCATTTTCAATTCGAATGTAAAAACCGTTCTCCTGTATCCGTTCTCCTGTATGGCTCAGAGACGTGGAGCGTGACACGATCCAGATGGATCAGCTGGCTGAGATCAGCCCGTTTGCAAAAGTTCTGCAATAGGTGCCTAAGGTATATCCTATAAGGTATATATATATATAAGGTATATGCCTAAGGTATGGGAATTTGGTGGCCAAGAATCATCTCCAATGAGGAGCTACAGAGAAAAAAAAGCAAAAGGAAGTAGAAGCAGAAATTAGAAGTAGGAAATGGAGATGGATTGGACACACATTAAGGAGGAGAGACAGCATCGCCCGGGAGGCCCTTGAATGGAACCCTCAGGGACAGCGTCGTCTCGGAAGGCCGAGGAAGACGTGGAGGAGTTCTGTCCTGGAAGAGGCTAGAAGCCAAAATCATACGTGGGCCACCCTCAAAGAGATGGCTCCAGATCGAGATAGGTGGCGAAACTTCATAAAGGCTCTATGTCCCATTGACGGATAATAACCAAATCTGCGAGTAACCTAGTTAGTAGTTTCGTTTTAGCATTATCTACAGTAAGATGTATACATAAAAATGTATCATACCACAGTTTAGATTAAGTATCTTTTTTATTATCATGATCTACTGATCGTCGCTAAATGTCTGCCTTGTGTTCATTAACAAGTAGTTTTTCGTGACTATGTTAACGCACTAAAGAAAACGTATTTTTTTTTTTTTAAGGATGTTGAGCTAAAAACCTGGGCAGTAGGCTAAACAACTTTAATAAATCCACTGGCAACGTTTCGGCTGCCAGACCATTATCCAGTCTCAATCTAACTTGTTTATATTATAGCATCATTATATCCAGCAATGATACAAATGGAAAGTCTTTCATTAAAACTTAAGATTATTATAACCGTTTTTTAATATAGGCTTACTAAATAAGAACCATAATGAAGGGCTCAAAGTCCAAACATCCAGTTACTGAATGCAATACTAATGAAAGCAATTTTATCGGAAGAATTGCTGAATATATTGATTTCGTACCGAATGGAAGTTTAAGGTTACTTGGTTTATCCTTCAGCCCATTTGTTTAGTACTCGACTAAATCCAATAAAAAAATAATCGCAAGAATTTATTAAACCTATTAAAAATTGGAAATAATTTAAAAAAAAAATAAAACGTACATTTTCTTTTCCGTACCAGTAATGCAACGTGTCACTTTAGGGAAGGGGAGTGGCAGATCGATAAGATTACCTTTGGTACAGTCATCCGAAATTTAAAATTATTTTATAAGTTCAAACTTAACTTAAACATTGTATCAGAGAGTTAATAATTACATGTTCTACGTCCGGAATTAAAGTAAATATAAAATACAAACATATAATCCTGTTTAATATAGGAGAGACAACATCCGATTATCAGAACATAAAACGGTGCTTCATAAACTGGTAACTAATTAATATTTATTAAATTTATATATTAACATTGATAAATTCAATTGAAGAAGAGAAAAGTTATACTGTAATTTAAAAAATCGAAATTTGGATGTACCTTATCGGAGAAAAGTGCGGTGATGATGGTTGGAAGTAGAGGAGCAAACTGCCCCAGATCTGAGACAAATGGTTAGGATATCGTTTAGGAATTTATTTATGGAAGTGATACGTTGAATTTAAGAGGTAAGCCTCCTTTTAGTGAGCCTAGATAAGGGTCGTTGCTTTCGGGGGTCAACGATCTATGTATTCACCTCATCCTAGAGCTACACATCCTCCCCGTCGTGCACATTTCAAAGCTCAAAGGTTTCATCATTTGTAGCGTATTAAATAATATACAAAAATAAAATAAAAATATATACAATAATGAAACCAGTCCAATTTTTTTCCCATCATGAATAAGGAGAGGTCAAATGGTCTTTGACCTTGTGACCTTTACATGGAACTAACTGAAGAAGAGAAGCAAGAATAAACTATGCGTGTGGAAACTTTATTTTATTATCATTAATATTAGAATAAAATAAAATAAATATTGCTATTTATTTAAAATTCGATCTTCTTTCTCTCCAACAAAATTCACGCAACAGCTCAAAATTGCTTACGTTAAAAAAAAAAAAAAAAAAAAAAAAAGAGTAACTTACGGAATATGTAGAAAAGCGCCATTGCGATAATAAAATCGTAAAAGATTACATTAAATCAAACAGCTTTGAGCAGTCGATAACTCTAAAATAACGCATTAATCAATCAACGTAGGTTAATACAATATCACACAAATAGATTAAATAAATACTTTCCGAGTAAAAATACAGTTTTATATTAGTTATCGTAAACTAGTTTAATATAAAACGTAGAATGTACTAATGTAGATATATATTATTTAGTATGTGTGCCTTCATTATTAGTCGTTTTAAGCGGTTAGCATGAAATGGACTATCTGTCATTATTCGATGAAAAGTAGTCTTTTTTATATTTAAATAATTATATTATAATTTTTTAATAATTTCATTAGAAGAGGAAAGGTTGGTGACGGCGCGGCATCTCCGAAGCAGTGCTCTACTACTGAGCTAACCGCGGGTCATTCCAGGCCGTGTCAATCTTCTCTCTTCAACAATTCCACCCCAACCCCTCCAGGTCTCGTCACTATGCAGCTTACTTAGTAACCGTGGGCTGGACAGTATAAGATGTTAAGATCTAATTGGCATACCGTCACAGTTAAACATTATTCGATGCAAATTAGTCTTTTATTATATTTAAATAGTTACTTATATTATAATTTTTAAATCATTTTATTAGAAGAGAAAAAATTGACCTAGGCCCGAGAATCGAAGGTCTTCAGCATCTCCGAAAAAAATAAAATTATTTAAAAGACTGCCTGCCATATTTATATTTGTGGCATAGGCTATTCTCTTATGGGCTACCCATAATATAATCCTAAAATCATTCTTCCCATGAGACCGGATTTCGTTCACGCCATTCCATTACCCAACAAGTACTATCAAGGACGTGCTTATTCTAGTTCTGCATAGCGACCAGTTAGTTTTTGTCGGGTGCATTTCTATGCATACATGATCCTAACTTTTGAAAAACTCAAAATCGCTCTGCAAACTTGAAATACACCAACACTGGCCTTTTTATTATGATCCTTACTTAGTTCTTTAATTCTACTTCTTTTGCCGATTTTATTCGAGTTCATTGTGGAGAAATATTTATCAATTATTAACAGATTAAATCAAGGCACTATCTTTGGCCCAAAGTTTACCATTGCATATCTCTACCGATACCCTCCTGACAACATTGACAGATAAAACCGCCATCCTTTAATTTGAATCAGATAATAAAACAGCAACCTAACAATTACTTAAGGCACAACGTAAAATACTGGTTCGGAGTCCTCAAAAACATGTTTATTTAATCAAAATAAAAACTATTACTTTGTCATCCTCTTCAATGAGGGGGGGATGAAATTTGTACAGATTTTTAGAGCTTTTTCTTTAAACCAACTATTTCTTAAAAAATATAAGGATAGTTTGCTTAAGACCTGATCATTTTTTTAGAATTTCGCTTACATAACACAGAATCCAGAGCTGTACTCTTCCTTAAATCTACACTCAAAATAGAAATAGAAATTTAGGTAATATAAACATTGAATATAAACATATATAAGAATATAAACATTGGTTTCATGTACACTTTTTCAAATCTTTACATGATTAAAATGATTAAAGTTTATCCAAATTATATAAATTGATGTAAAAATTATTTAAATGTTTCTGTAATCAAGGGGGATCAAGGGGGCTTATCAGAAGCCTATAGATCACCTGCGCATCACCTTTGTGAATTGGGCTGCTAAATATTCAACAGTCCCGGGTCCAGCCTCTTGTCACGGGCATAAATACAGATAATATCTCATGCATCCCAGGCATCCCGGAGTATTATAGATAGCAGCCCCGGATCACAATACGCCCGTCAAGTCCGATGCGATTGTTATTCATATGTGGATATTGATCAAATAATCTGCCAATAGAATAAAAATTCTTCAGAAAAAAATTAATAAAAAAATATGTCCTATCTATTTTCTGACTTAAATAAGAAATACGCAAGAAATGGTGAAACTTTTAATTTTAGATATTTTATTTCAACTATATCCAAGACTGGACTCGTGGCGTTTTAAATATTTAAAAATTTTACCCACTGACAAATTGAATCGAATCATGTCCAATCACAGCATTTAACATTCCACACAGAAAAGTGACCACCAGTTTATATCGACCGAAACCAAAACTTCTCAATAAGCACTAATACTCGATGGATGAATGATTACGTTCCATGAATCAAATTAAAAAGAAAGGCCATTTAGACAAACGTATTAAAATACTTCTACCTTCTTTATTAGCCAATCATCAAAATTGAAGATTAGAAGGAAACTTACACAACATACTCAATTAAGCAATATGAAGAGACGCCTTACAGATTCAAGTTCGCCAAAACATAAAATAACTATAATCTTTTCAATAAAATATTTTAAAACTTATAACTGGAGCTCCTTTGCTGTATTTGTAATGGTAAGTAAATACAAAATTTTAGTAAATGAAGAATGGTGAAATACTTCTTCCAAATTTCTTTTATTAAAAATTTATAACATATACATTAATTTGCCGACGTTTCGGACTATTCGTCCCTCTTCAGGGCAAATTTCTTCTGCCAACAACTAGTAATCCTTACACCTATTACAAAATGTGTCCATTTTAAATAATCAATCATTTTAAATAACATAACAGATTTGATCAATTCAACAATCCATATATTGAATAGTACCTGACAATTTTTGGTGGCTAGGTCCATCTATTTCTATATTACAGTTATATTCCATTACCTAAGTAAATTGGTCATTTTATATAAAAAAATATATATATTCACATGACTACCACTTTTTACTACAATAAAATGACCAATTTACTTAGGTAATGGAATATAACTGTAATATAGAAATAGATGGACCTAGCCACCAAAAATTGTCAGGTACTATTCAATATATGGATTGTTGAATTGATCAAATCTGTTATGTTATTTAAAATGATTGATTATTTAAAATGGACACATTTTGTAATAGGTGTAAGGATTACTAGTTGTTGGCAGAAGAAATTTGCCCTGAAGAGGGACGAATAGTCCGAAACGTCGGCAAATTAATGTATATGTTATAAATTTTTAATAAAAGAAATTTGGAAGAAGTATTTCACCATTCTTCATTTACAATATTTAGATCTTCCAGCACATATAGTGTTTTTAAGATTACATAGTACAAAATTTTAGATAACAAACAAGAATTGCCAATCCATGCGTATTCTCACGTCTCGTTAATGGCACACTTGCAAATAATAATAATAATAATAATTGCAGTTAATTAACTGTGACGGTATGTGAATTAGATCCTGTCCTCTAGACAATGGTCCAGTCCCCCAGTTACTAGGTGGGAAGCTGAAGAAAATATATTGAGCAATGATTTGCACTTCTTCGGTTCCTAATTGTCCTTTTTTCTGTTTTAAAACTGCCCCTCTAAAAAACATTCTTTTTTTTTTAACATCTATTACAAGTGTCATGGGAAGTTTAACAAATATTTAAAGAACTGGAAAGTTCTTCTCTTTTTCCATAATCCATCATCATAATAATTCCATAATCAAGGTCGGAACTGGACTGAGTTATTCAGGCGATATTATGTTTTATCTTCAAAAGTTACTTGACTCGGCCCATCGAAATAGCGAATTAGTGATCCAGTCTTGAATCATACTTGAAAAACACCGCTGGTTAATAATTTAATTGAAATTAATGCATTTAGTCAAATAAATAGTTTTTTTAAAAGATTACACACCTTTAATAAACCATAATAATTTTAGTTTAATGTACAATTATAATTAATATAAATTCAAAGTATCAATTAATACAAAATTTAATAATAAGAACATAGCGTACATTGAACCGCTCATAGTATGACCACTTAATATTGAAGAGGATGCTAATATAAGCCAACATCTATGTTTGTACCGTGTACCAAGTAAATAGAGACAACTGAGTACATATGTCAGGGATGTATATTACACATTAGTGTAATGTATATTAGTATACATATTAATATTGATCAACAGAGCACCAATGTGCTCTTTTTTATTTTCAAATGTTCCAATCGATAAAAAACGATTATGTGAAAATTGGGAATAAATTCTAAGTAAAATCAAAACCTATATTACTGAGTGCATCTTCTAAATATACGTGAATTCATATACCCCACGAGGAAATCAATAAAATCAAGTTCTTAATTTTCAATTTCATATTAATATTGAAATTATCAATGCTGAGATAACATTTATGCTCCTGAAAAATTAGGGAAAAATAGTGAAAATAATATAAAAAGTTTTGGAACTTTGGGAAAGCACCCGTAGGAGATGTAGAAGTAAGAAAAAGAAACGTTCCCACTTCCGAGTTGCAAAGCCCTTTTTATTATATTTTATTCATTTTTTAGAAAACCAGTTTATATCTTAAAAACACCTATTATATAAAAAATATTTCTAGTAAAATTCTGCTCATAAATGCCTCTATGCATACGGAAAATTAGACCAAACTCACATACTAATGGATTTTTAAGTTTTACTTTTACTTACTTATATATGAAATATACTGTAAGGGAAAGTATTGCGAACGTGAAAAATTTCGACTTCCGGTTTTCAACGGAAATACAAGTTTTGAGGTCCCTTGAGTCCAAATATCCAAGTCCCGCGAAATGGTCTGTGTATGTGAACAGACTAGCTCAAAAACTATAAATCGTACGAACCTGAAATTCGGTATTTGGTGTATGTATATGCCAGCGATGTGACAGCGAAAATTTCATCGAACAGAGGGGGCACTTTATTTAACAGATTTTGTCTCATTTTCACATGTGTTTTTTTTTTTTTTTTTTTTTTTTTTTTATTTACTCAAAACCGGCTCAAACGATTTCGATCAAACTCGTCATGTTTAATGATAATATAAAAATTCTTTAATATCAGATAAGTCACGACCCCCCCCCAAAATTTTGGGCTAAATCCGCCCATGTTTGCTACCTGCAGCTTTGGGTGAATCCTTTAATGAGTCCTATGAGTAAATAGAGCCAACTTCATTCTTGTTACATCACTTTACGAATTACTGACGACTGTATCATCTTGGCCAAAGAAAGAACTCCTGTCATTGAGGAAAAAAGTTCTGTGTTCTCTTTCCGTTGGCAGGTGATTACGCCATTTTCAAAAAATGGTTTCTATTTTTATTCAAAGAATGGATAGTGGTAAGTCGTATCATGCGAGCACCGCACCAGATTTTTTTACAACTGGATTATATCGAAAATGGTTGGTCTCTCTTAAAACATATATTGGATCAGTTTTGAGCAGAATTTCACCAGAAATATTTTCTATATACAGATGTTTTAAAATATAAACCGTTTAATCTAACAAGTGAAAGAAATATGGGAATTTAGATGGCGGAACAGGTGGATACGCCCGCTTAGGCACGCCTTTTCTGTTCCCTACTTCTACTCTCCTTAGGGTGTTTTACTAAAGTTCTAAAACTTCATTTATTTACCCCATTTGTTTGTTTTGTTTTTTTGTTTTTTTAATTCTGATTTACCTTATTTTTTTACTGATTTTTACTTATTTGGATAATACGAAAAAAATAAAAAATCTCTTCCACCACAAAAATCAGAAGCCCTAAACGTTTTTGGCTGGATTACTTGTTAACATTAGTACTTGTCTTAATTATATCCAATATATAATTGGCTCCCTAACCTCCTGGGATATTTTTATTGTAATAGGTTTAGTTGCTATAACTGCATTGGAGCAATCACCAGGACAATCACACAAATATCATTTATTGCTTCATTGACAACGTTTCGGCTTTGTCGCCATTTTAAGTCTAAAATTGGTTTAATCAATTAAACATTATTAAATAATAAAAGTTTAAAAAATAATAAATAACAATAGTACAAAAACTTTTTCCTTAAAGAAGAAAGCACTATCCAATAGTTTAACCATTTACTAGCATACTTGTTTAAGAATGTATTTTCAATTAATGAATTTATAAAATTTGTTTAAATATAATTTAAATTTTTTTCTTTTCAAAATTAGGTTTTTCATAATAAATAATTACAATTGGTAACCAAAAGAGAAAATTGATGGAGGCATTTCATATTGTCCAAAATATTAACAAAGCTAGGAATCTAGGGAAATGTTATACAGAAATATTAAACAAAATACAATCGTATATAGCATAAAAATGTAAAAAACAGTTTATTTTTTTATTTTTGTTTTTTAATTCTGTCAGAATAATTTGAAAAATAGAAACACAAGCAGGGGAAATTTATTAGATTGATAGTTATATATTCCTAATTTATTTACAATAAGGGAGGCATTAGGTAGTAAGGTTTAACATGAGATTTGGGTGGCCAATGAACACTTACACAATTTTAGTCTTTCATCTTCATATATGACAACACCAGTTAATGGTTTAAAAAAAGAAGTTTTATTTTGGTTGATGAAGGCAATGTTTAAATAGCTTGATAAATTAAATCATTTTTCAGATTGAGGTATTTTAATTTATTGCATTTTATTGTAATTATTTATTATGAAAACCTAATTTTTAAAAGAAAAATATTTTAAATTTTATTTAAACAAATTTTATAAATTCTTTAATTGAAAATACATTCTTAAGCAAGTATGCTAGTAAATGGTTAAAATATTGGATAGTGCTTCCTTCTTTAAGGAAAAAGTTTTTACAATTTTTTTGCTATTGTTATTTGCTATTTATTATTTTTTTAACTTTGTTATTTAATAATGTTTAATTGATTAAACCAATTTTAGACATGAAAATGGCGATAAAGCCGAAACGTTGTGGATGAAGCAATAAATGATATTTGTGTGATTGTCCTGGTGATTGCTCCATTGCAGTTATAGCAACTAAAACCTATAGTTGCTAGGGTCATCGGCAGATCCCGCCCTTAAACCATTATTTAATTAAATGTAAAGCCATTTTATAGATACTGGATATGCTCCAGAGTGACTCGGTACAAAACACTTCGATTAGCTGGTTAAACGAAACTGCATAATTATCTAACAGAAGCGGGCACGATCAGGTTCGTATTTTACAATCCTTGGAGTACAGTCCTTACTCATTGAACTACACGACTACTTCCAGGCAATTCCTACTAGATGTTTATTCAGGAGAAAAATAGTGGTTTAGTGGAAGGTTATAGAGCGTAGAACACCCAATTATACATTCCTAACATCGCATTTGAACATCCTCAAGAATACGTAAATAACTTCTTTCAAAAAATGACCCTTCGACTCGAATGAACGTAGCCATTCGCTCCGGAGTCAAGGCTACAGTTGGCGTGTTGAAGCAAGAAGCACATTGCTTTCACTTCTGCGAACTTTGCTAAAATCTCTCTTCTTTTTTTTTTTTTCTTTTTTTTTTTTGCGGTGGGGGAATTATACTTCAGTTAGTTAATTCACGTATTTTAATTATTTACTAAAAAAAATTATAAAAAATCTGGTGCGTGCGCGCAACACACAACTTTCACTTACCAACTTACTTAGATAAGAAATAATTGCGTTTTGTTAATGCCACTTCTCAAAGTTACACATTTTCCACATTCATTTCTTATTTTTGTTTTCATTTGCTCTATAAACCCCTCAGAACATTTTAATAATGATAACGCTTACCTGATATTAAATAACACCCAATTTTCATTAAACGTGACGAATATGAAGAAAATCGTTAAAGCCGTTTTTGAGATTAGAAAATAAGTTATGAAATAAAGTGTCCCCTTCGGTTAATCAATCTTGATGAAATGTTGGCTATCACATCTTTGGCATATATATACATAAATACCCATTTTGATCAAAATCGTGAAAGCCGTTTTTGAGTAAATTAAAAAAACACGTGAAATTGATACAAAACTTATTAAGTAAAGTCCCCCCTCCGGTTGATCAATTTTGATGAAATGTTGGCTATCACGTCTTTGGCATATACTTACATCAAATACCCAGTTTGATCAAAATCGTGAAAACAGTTTTTGAGTAAATAAAATAAACACGTGAAAATGATTCAAAATTTATTAAGTAAAGTCCCCCCTCCGGTTGATCAATTTTGATGAAATGTTGGCTATCACATCTTTGGCATATACATACATCAAATACCCAGTTTGATCAAAATCGTGTAAACCGTTTTTGAGTAAAAAAAAAAACACTTGAAAATGATACAAAATTTATTAAGTAAAGTCCCCCCTCCGGTTGATCAATTTTGATGAAATTTTTACAGTCATATCTCGGGCATATAAATAGATCAAATACTCAGTTTAATCAAAATCGTTAGAGCCGTTTTTGAGAAAATCGAAAAAAACTTAAAAAGTTATTAAATAAAGTACCCCTTCCCTTTGAGCAATTTTGATGAAATTTTTGCTGTCACATCGCGGGCATATACATACACTAAATACCCAATCTCAGGTTCGCACGGTTTATAGTTTTTGAGCTAGTCTGTTCACACACACACACACACACAGACACACAGACACACACACACACACACACACACACAGACCATTTCGCGGGACTTGGTTAATTGGACTCAGGGGACCCCAAAACGTGTATTTCCGTTGAAAACCGGAAGTCGAAATTTTTCACGATCGCAATACTTCCACTTACTATATATTTCATATATAGGTAAGTGAAAGTAAAAAAGGTACATATGTGTAAATTAGCTCAGGAGGTACATACACTTGCCATTTAACTTATTTTATTTCAAATGTTGTATACTCTAAGCAGTATGTATATGATTGTTATAGTTATACGTCACTTGTTTTTTTTAGGGGTCTTCCTAAAGAAAAATAAATGAAATAACCCAGCAGTTATTAGCAGCTAATCAGCACATCTACGAATACCCTAGAGTGTGGATAGAGAGGTATTGGTTTCTGATACCACTTGTCCATCTTAAAAAGTGTTATGCCTGGATATAGGAGAGTTTATTCTGTGCAACTGAACTTCCTTTCCTTTTAAGAAAAGTTTCAATGAGCTATTTGTAAACAGGGCTCACAAAGAGAATGTGAGAAAGGCTTTCAGGATAGTGATCAAATGAGGAAGAGGATGCGATACGTAGAGAACACAGCTATCTGTGGAATGTAGGAAAGAAGAAACAGATGCAGACGAGTATGTTCAAATCTGTAAACACAGGAGGTGTGAAGAGCGATGTTTACTGTTTGGTGATAAGCTAGTGATGCTACTCTTGTAACTCGCGTTAGTCAAAGGGTTCGATATCTAAAACGCTACGTTAGTGTTACAGTAAAAATAAATAAATAAGAAAAAAAAATAATAAAACAAATGCTATAACTACTACAAAAGAAAATATTACATCATAGGATACGATAGTGAAGTTTCCCAACATATTTCCTACAGTTTCTCAAAGAAGGCGATAGATAACCCGTCGATGTATTACAAATTCGAACATGAAAGAGAACAATAGAAAGGAATAACCAAGTTTAATTACATGGTGAACAAATCATCACATCTAATATCAACAGACGCATTAATCAGGAACATACAGAAATAAATGGTAAGTAACTTGTTTTTTTCCTTAAGAAACATGAATTGATTACAATTTCTTTGTTAATTTTTAATTATTTATTTATCTGAGCTTTAAAATATTGATAATTTTAATCCGAACTTAACATTGAGAACCAATTACCTTCTACTAAAAGAATACCTAAGAACATACTGAATCATCAACACAATCTGCCTCCTCTACTTAGATGAGTGCATCTGCTTCCTTGATCCGGTTTCTCGTATACCGGATACCTCAAATTAAGATTAAAGATGTCGGTTCCTGAATAATATTTTGTGAATTTCGAAGAGGACAGATCCAGGTCATTTCCTTACACCTTGCACACACCTGTAATACGCCGTTCCTTGACCCCCAGCCTACGAGGCAGAAAAAATGACGGAAAATATTTATTTGTACAGCCGTATTCTGCATATTATTGTAAATGTCAATGAATATTTTTATTTCAAATTTTGAATCTCCCCCCTCCAAAAAAAAACAACTATAAAAATCAAAATAACTATATAATAAAACTAAAAAATCAGTGGCTTACATAAGGGGGGTCAGTCGAAGAGGTCCACCGGAATCAGTAATGTAAAAAAAAAAATTCTGTGACTTGAAATATTTTAATAAATCATGTGAAACCGAAGGTAAATAGTAAAATGACTAATGACGTCATTTAGTTGTATTAGCCGTACCGGTAACGAACGAACATCTTCACGGTTTTCAGTATTGTGAGTCGGACTCCCCAACAGTGGAGGTTCCAGGAAAAGGGCGCCGCCCCCCCCCCCAGAGGTGAGGACACCAATCAACTATTTCTATTTCTTAGTGACCGACCGAAGTTTCGGTTTCGGTTTCGGTTTCGGCCAGTTTCGGCCGAAAAACCGGGTTTTGGCCGCAATTTCGGTTTCGGCCAGAAATCGGCCGAATCTTCGGCCAGGCCGAAACTACTTCCTGTGTCTGATATCTCCAAGAAGAAAGTTGGACTACACGATTTCAGTTTGTAAGCTCGATCTCTTTCATGGCATTTAACACCCTTGGATTTAATAGTGGGAGGTATCTGTTATTTTAGTTAATTACACTTGTATTGTATTGCGGTAGAACATAGATTTTTTTGATTCTTTTGATATCTTTAATTGATCGAAAACCTTAAGTTGGGTGAGGTGACAAAAAATTGATAGTGACAAACAGAAATGTCCTCATAAATCAAATCAAGTCTTGACATGTAATGAAAGCATGCTTTTCATACAGAATTCTTTACATTAAGTGTAAAGAATAGTATTTATTCTTTAGCGTTAAGAACCTTTTTGTGCTTTTAATCATCTCCTCATTGATAATGGAATTTGATTTCTAAAAAAAAAGATTAACATAAATAAGAATATATATTCTAAATACTTAAACTTAAATTAGTCGACATGTCCACAGATTCAACTCAAAAGTGAAAAAAATATTTTAGCCAGTAACCTTGTCATTGAAAGTTGCATCAAATGGTGGTAGTAGGTTTTGGTCTTTGTTTTATCTTGGCAGCCCCCTTCCCCCCGGCGGTTCACCAATAACATCCCTAAAACTTGTCTCAATTTTTACCATGAAGAAGCACGTTTTCGAACAAAAACTATTCTATAAATTTTCAAACTAGATTAAATCCGCTAACATTTGAGACCAAAACTGACTCAGTAGACTAAATAGATTCTGACATACAGCTTTACTTAATCAATAGGCCGTCATTTTGTATTCTATCGGCTTTATTATGGCAAAGTTTTACCATATTATTTATTATTTAGACATGATAATATGAATTTTTATTAATATCAGCCTGTTATTTCAAGATTATTTCAACTTTTAGGGCTGTAGTTGAAGGTGTATGGTGTAACATCCGACGGGGACCAGCCGTACTAGGAAGGAGGGGGCCGGGATTCGATCCTTTAACCTAAATAATACAGCTGTTTTACCACTCTTGTATACCAGCTCACTTATTAAATGAATAATTGAGTTAAATTTCTCTTATTTTATTAGCTTTCATTGATATTATAGCTAAACTAGACATATAACACACTTATATGTATTATATATAGACACGTAAATCAGTTTCGGTTTCGGTTTCGGCCCGAAACTAGGTTAATGGCCAAAATTCGGTTTCGGTTTCGGTTTCGGCTAAAATTTTGGTTTCGGTCGAACACTACTATTTCTGAATAAAAAGGGCTATCTATGGTAATTTGATTACTCCTTAAATGAAAAATGGATTGTATTTAAACATTTAATAGAAGTACTACTACCCTCCTATGCAATAATATTTTAAATTAGTTCCTTCATGACACATAAAAATTTAAAAAGTAAAAACCGACCGATTTGAGGTCTCGCATGTTCATATATCCGCAAAAAAAAAAAAAAAAAAAAAAAAATTAATAGTCTTTTTCATAAACATTGGCAGTTTTTTGTTTTTCTGCTTTGATTAATAATTATAAATCTTTACTATGAACTGAGGGCCAAAGAGAACAAAAAACAAAAAAAAAATGAAAAATAATGAAATCGTAGAACACTTTTTCAATACACACTAACAATAAGAAGAGGTGAAGGACAAGACGACAGCGTGAGGTTGGCGAAGCCGGGGTGAACGACCTTGCCAGTGAAAGTCCCCTCCCCCAGCCTACACAGCCACCCGTTAGCCGCTTCCTATCAGCTGCTACTACAGTCAGCTGATCCATAGTTCTTCTACCTATGAGGGCCTCTTCCTATATATACTAACATATAATCCCATCGGTGCAGCATTATATACATGGGCATCATTGCTTTTTATACCGCAAGATGGGTTTTGAGTAGGTACATAAGGGTATTATAAATCATACAGCCGAAAACATAAAAATCTGATTAAAACTACCAGTCCTGGCAAATTCGTCAAACAAACAAATAATGGTGGAATTAATTTATTAAATTTAAAACCTAAGGGGAAGTACTCATAAGAGGTATACTAGTGAGAAACAGAGAAGTCCCCACCCCTAAGATGGCCCCCCACCTCATTAAATTTCCCCTTTTTTTACGTTTTAGACAAGACGATTTTATGATGACATATGTTACATTTAAAAATATTCCTCGTAAAATTCTACTGAAAAAGGATTCTATGCATGTTTTACGTGTGATGAATGATCCGTCCTCGTGATAATTCTGTAGGATAAACATTTAACTCCATTAGCATTTGAGTTAGGTGTTATTTTGAACATTTTTTTTGTAATTTATCTGTATTTTTTTTACGTATTTTTTTTTGTAACCAACCTCTTCTAATCCATTGCAAGCCGCTGAGTCTGTTCAGTGAGGCCGTCACCGAACAGAATCGAGCGGGCTTGGGCGGGATTCGAACCCGCACCGCCAGCGTGGGAGTCGGAGACGCTATCCCCTCGGCCACGCCGCACTGTGGTTGAAAGGCGGAAAAAACCCATTTTTTGAAGGTATTGGAATATTCTTTTTCTTTTCTATATTAATTAATAGAATAGTTACCTGACACATTCCATCAATTTATTCGGATATATTCTGATTTTTAAACTTGTTAGGACCCTTTGAAAATCGATCATTGAAAAGGTTTATTTTTCAACGGAAAATTTATAGCACTATAAAAATTTTTACAACTCGCATTTTTATTTCTTAGAGAGATTTTTCGTCATAATCATGAAAAGAGATCTCACATATTACACTAGCATAAAAATGATGCTATTTGGTCTATGTTGTAACCCAGAAATAAAATCCCGAATAAATGCTATAAAATTAAGACAACAATTGTTTTTGGTAATCCATATTTTTCAAGCGCAGCCGAGCGCAGTTTTAAAATCTATTTTTTTAAGAAGAAGATACATTCAAGGAAATATTAAAACATATTCTAGCTGCGTCCACCTGCGTCTGTACATGTGGGATTTTTTTTTTTTTATTGAAATACCTAAGCTATATCGTGCAGTTTATTGGCTATGGAGCTTGTGCTTCGAATTAGGATATTACTAATCGTTTAGTAAAACATCATGCCTTACTTACCAGGTCTGTAGCATCATTTATAAAGTCAGTCTGAATCGTTGTTAAGTCGATAATAAATCAACTTTTTCACCTACCGTGATTTTAGAATGAATTTGGAAATTATTAATAATAAGTTTCTTAACATGATAACTTAAAGGCTTCTGCACTTTTCATTTTTAAAAATCCATTTGTTTTTAGAAGATTGGTATTAAAAAAAAGGTTCAGCTATTATTTAGCGTGAATAAGGGAACTAAATTTTCACAGATACAGTTGTAGTTATTCATTGAACAGTCCATCCCACCATCTCCTATCAAAATTATATTAAAGTCGGATGATCCCAATCTTATATTTTAATATGATATACATTTAATAGTTAAGAATTAAACTATAACGACAAAAAACATTGATAGTTGCTATGTATGTTTTTTTTTTTTTTTTTACCTAACTTTGGTGTTTTCATGAAATAAAATTATATTGCAAGTAGTATCAATGATATTACTAGCATAAAACAGCAAAAGTGTTTAAACTAGCCGATTTCGAGTCGAAAATTGATGTCTAATTTTTTTTCTATTTTCCTTACACTGCCGGTTAATCCGAATAGCCGGTTAAGCGGGGCTCGAACCTATACATTTTATAGGAAATACAATCGTGGTTATGACAATATCAACTTTATTTTTTTGCGGCTCACAGATCGGGTTTGACAAGGTTTTTTTTCCGAAAATAGTCGATTTTCAACCACTGTGCGCCGCGGCCCCCCGAATATAAGGTTATTATAGAAACAAGATAAATCATATTATTTTTTTAAATATGTTGAAAATTAGATCAAACTAAAACACTAATGGATATTTAATTTTCTTCCAACTTGTTTATCCCGAGAACGAGTCGTCCCTTTAAAACATGCATAATTTCTCAGCAGTATTTTACTAGTACAATTTTTTATATATATTTTTTTTTGTTCTGTTTTTTAATACTTTGCCTGGTCTAATTTTCTACCGACTGGATTATTTCGAGAACTCGTTGTCTAATGAAAATATACACCGTAAACAAAGGACTGAAGATAGGGTATCCGCATTTTTTTAAAATCGTCGAAATTGAAAATCAGACAGGCACTCAATACAGACAAATGCCGTATAAAAACTTTGTACGTCTCATAAAGTTCATTCTCATAAATTCAATCGTTGTACGTTAGTAATGAAACTTCACATCCCATTTACAAAAACCAACATATACGAACTCTTTATTCTGGCTTTCAGATAAAATTTCACATATCACAGACATATCAACATGTGTTACGACATGGCCTAAAATGATATATATGAGCGACTGAAAAGGAGTTGGATGGGAGACCTCTCCTAATCAAGTCCGGGAGGAGGAATTGCTGAGGTATTATCTCATGCCTGAAAGTGCCATTGCTATACTGTTTACTCCACCTCATTTGTTGATTGTCACTTAGTTTCGAAAAGCACAAATCAAATTATGAAAAATAAAAATAAGAAACTTTTAAGATATGATTTGACGGAATATTAATTACAATCAAACGCAGAAACAATCAAGAGGGCAGAGATATATTAATCAAGCCGAGAGAGAAGTCCAAGCCGTGGCAGATGATGAACCGCAGAGCTGAAGCCGGGAGCGTTGAACTTGCCCTGCCTCCGGTCTCATATATCTCCCATCTCGCTCTACCTAGCCTATCTGACTCACCCGTATTAATCACAGGCAAGAAAACAATGGTAGGCGGAGCCATCCAAATAACAAATCGTATGACATCTTATGGACTTCATATGCTACTTAACATGCACGTGTATATGAAAAAATTAAGGGGCTCTGCAAAAAAAAGCTAGATCGTTTTTTTTTTTTGTTTTTTTTTAATTATACCGTAAAATGAGGTGACATTGTGACTAATGGGGTGACTTCGTGACAAGCCTATTTTTCTACAGTTTTTGAATTTCCCTCCTTAAAAAGAATCAGGTTAGGCAATTGAGTGTACTTGTCAGTTGGTCAGTTATGTGTTGCAACCTACTGGCCAAATATAACTTCTTTCATTCCATTTAACATGGTGCTTTATTTCATATATGTTCGATTGTTTTCATTTTGTTGAAACTTTGAAATAAAGTACCATGGTAAATGGAATGAAAGAAGTTATATGTGGCCAGTAGGTTGCAGCACATTACTGACCAACTGACAAGTACACTGAATTGCCTAACCTGATTCTTTTTAAGGAGGGAAATTCAAAAACTGTAGAAAAATAGGCTTGTCACAAAGTCACCCCATTAGTCACAATGTCACCTCATTTTACGGTATATATTATGTTACTTTCATTAAGGGTTCGATCTCAGTTACTGGAAGATCTTATTTAAGACATTGTACCCAGGTTAAAGCTGTGCCATATTCTGACATTTAAGGACAAATCAAGCAATGGTGGTTTGGGTCAATGAAATTTTTTTTAGTGAGACTAGTAAGAAAAGTATGCGATACGTTCCCGCTGGATATTTTTAAAAGCGCCATGGGAGCCGGAAAAAAATGTTTTAGGTAATCTTTAATTTCTCTTAATACCATTTTCATTCATTTACTCTTCGTATAATTGAATATTAAAAATTAAAAAACAATTAAATTATTTAAACTTTTTTTTCGCGCCCTTAATAAAAGAATTTTTAACTCCTCAATCTTTCTTTTTTTTTTTTTTTAATTCGAAGAAATATAATACATACATACATAGGTACATATTATTAGTTTTTATACATATATCTTTAGAGAGTCTTATCGCCTTTCGTGAAAATGTCCGACTTTCCTAAAGTACCCACGTATATTTTACAGATACAATAGCACATCTTAAAAATCAGTATCTTAAAACTAAATAGGAATCCACATTATAAATTTAAACCGCAAACAAATTACCACTTATGACCTCCCTAACTTGCAAGAATACTAGATTATCAGGCGAAATGAGACGTAAGGAAATCAATTTCCTTTTCTGATCAAGACTTAAAGCCGCTAAAAAAATTGTGCAGCATACGAAATTATCCGTAAAATTCTAAATACGACACATTATCATTATTATTATATGGCACTACGTCCCGAGTTAAAACCGCCTCTTAAGGATCGACCGCCATTTTTCCCTATCTAGTACTGCTATATCCCAATTAGGGGCAACAAGCAGAGTACTTCCATCAGTAATATAAGCAAAATATAAATATAAATATATATATATATATATATATATATATATATATATATATATATATATATATATATATATAAACTAGAAGTAAAAATTCTATTCCATAATGCCCTTATTCGGTCAAAAACAAGAATAATGCTTTCATAGTAGCATTATACACCATTAACTTTTTCTTTTAGTTTCAATTTTACAAAACAATTAAACAAATTCGTAGTTGTTTTTTTTTTCTTTTACTCTATAAGAACTTGGATACCAATTTGTGTTGCAATGGAAATGTAAACATCTGAATCAAATTATCAAAATTTTCGCCTAATATTCAGGCTTCTTATGAGATCCTGATGTGTTTTCCTGTCAGCCAAATATAATGAAATGACCTCTTAGAGGCAATGAAATCTAATAAAGAAACATTTAAATGCCAAAAAAGGCTACGAATGTTGAAACAAATTTAATATTTTTATTACCAATATACCCAGATATCGATAATTAGATTTGATTACAAAATAATCGATATAATATAATTAGAGAACTGTAAATAGACTATAATAATAAATAAATAAATGATGGTTTTATATTAAAAAACCCTAATCCCAGCTATAAAAATTAAACATTGAACGGATTTTTTATAACCTTTTTTCTTCTTATCTAAATAATATTGTATATCTTAATTATGTTTCTTTAATTGTTTGATTAATAAAAAATAATTCGAAACTCTTTTATGTTTTATTCATTATTAATACAATTTTGATTTTTTTTGGCGATTTATTCTATTTATTTAGAGGTTAATTGTTAGTTCCTAAGAACATTTATAAGATGATTCATCCAACCTTGAGTTTTAACCTCAAATGTATGTGAACAGTTAAACGAATGTTAAATATTCATTAAACTTAATTAACAAAAAAAATAATGTATACCGGCTGATAAATGCACTTCAACTCATAATCACAAGGAAGGATAATTTATGGCTGCATTTAATGCATTCAGAAATGCACACTAAAAGAAAAGGAGAAGGTGTGTAAATCAGCCTCGTTAGCAAAACCATTACTCAAAGGAGCTACTTGGTGCAGAAACCGGTTCAAAGAGCAGCTGCCTTTTGATATTCGGCTTGGCGGAAACTAAAAATGTTTTCGTGTATCACCTGCTCCAGCTAACGAACCTAGTAGCAAGGATGTCAACAAATCACACAATTTTTAGTTTATATTTCAACTAGAGCCAAGTAAAAAAAAAATGTTAAAAACAAATAAATTTATATTAGACATTATCATAATCACTAAATCATAAAAAATTTAATAAAATGTATTTAAGAATTATTTAATAAAATTCTATAAAATTATTCTTAATATGACTCATCTCTAAATGCTAGAAAAAAAAAATTCGACGGCTCAACTTGGAAAAATATATTACAATATTAAACAAATTAATTTCTTGACTCGATAAAGCTATATCTTTAACATATATTTATATTGGATTGGCAGAATTTTTCTTATTGAAAAAAAAATAATAATATCTTGATAACGTTACCATGAAGTTTTTAATTGTTGTGTGCTTCACACTGCACACAATTGTTTTTTAACCAATGTTCCATAAAAATTAATTTATTAATAATCCTGCACATCCCTAATACATTGTTCAATTCTGCCTCAATTTTTTTCTGAGAAAAAAATTGACTTTTCCCGTTTTTTTTTTTTTTGTTTTTTTTTAAGGATGCTCTCTAGGTAATCAATTTAAAGCTATACATGTAAAAAAAAAAAAAAAGCGGGAAAAGTCAATTTTTTTCTGAGACAAACCAATTTCACACTCCAATCTTATTCATCTGTCTGCTAACACCTCACTTGCACATCACTCAATGTTAGCGTGCACGTTTTGCGTTCTTAAAGAACCGCAGGAGAAATAATATTTTTGTAAACTCGAATTTTTAAGTTTTAAGGAAGAAGGCATGAGCTAAGTAATTTTGTTAATGGCGAGCATTTCTTACATCTAATTTTGCATGAATTTCCTCTCCAATTTCGAACGACCGTCAACCTCTCGGAAAAATAATGACCGATTCTAACTTTATTGAATGTATCAATCATACACATTTTTACTAAGTTTACCAACTCTTTTGGTATTGTCTCCAAATTGGGATCCTATTTATGCCTTCGTGTATGGTTCCAACTTAATTGTCGATTTTTTCTTCCGTATAAACCGGAAAAAAGTCAATAAATACCCCCTCCCCCCCATAAAGAAAACTATTTATTGTAAAAATTGTGAGGAATTGGCCTTGTTATTTGACTTATGAACAATCTTTGTTTCATATTTCGTGACAATCACATATGGCGGTAAAAAGTTAATATTTAACCCTCCACCCCAAAACCTTTGCATAAAACCATTTATGTGAAATGAATTCATTAGACGTCTATTTAGATAATCAAAAACCACCAATGTAACAAAATTTTGAAATCGGATGAAGCGGTACAAAGTTAATAATTGCGCCCCCCCATAAAAAAAATACAGCAACATCAAACTGAAACAAATGTACTTGATCAATATTTAGGAGTGAGAGCTCTAGTGCAAAGGACTACACTATACTATTACGAAAATTGTTCAACTTCAAACAACCTACTTAAGGTTTATTTTATTTTATTATTTAAAATACAAATGAAAATACTTTTTTACTTTCACTTACCTATATATGAAATATATAGTAAGTGGAAGTATTGCGATCGTGAAAATTTTCGACTTCCGGTTTTCAACGGAAATACACGTTTTGGGACCCCCTGAGTCGAAATAACCAAGTCCCGCGAAATGGTCTGTGTGTGTGTGTGTGTGTGTGTGTGTGTGTGTGTGTGTGTGTGTGTGTGTGTGTGTGTGTGTGTGTGTGTGTGTGTGTGTGTGTGTGTGTGTGTGTGAACAGACTAGCTCAAAAACTATAAACCGTGGGAACCTGAAATTGGGTATTTAGTGTAGGTGTATGCCCGCGATGTGACAGCAAAAATTTCATTAAAATTGCTCAAAGGGAGGGGGTACTTTATTTAATAACTTTTTACGTTTTTTTCGATTTTCTCAAAAACAGCTCTAACGATTTTGATCAAACTTAGTATTTGATCTATTTTTATGCCTGAGATATGACTGTAAAAATTTCATCAAAATTGATCAACCGGAGGGGGGACTTTACTTAATAAATTTTGTATCATTTTCACATGTTTTTTTTATTTACTCAAAAACGGTTTTAACGATTTTGATCAAACTTAGTATTTGATGTATATATATGCCCGAGATATGACTGTAAAAATTTCATCAAAATTGATCTACGGGAGGGGGGACTTTACATAATAAATTTTGTATCATTTTCACGGGTTTTTTTTTTATTTACTCAAAAACGGCTTTAACGATTAACAAAAATAAGATATGAATGTAGAAAAATGTGTGACTTTGGGAAATGATATTTAGCAAAACACGTCAATTTCTAATCTAAGTAAGTTGGTAAGTGAAAGTTGTGTGTTGCGCGCACGCACCAGATTTTTTTTATTTTAGTATTTTAGAATTAAAATAAAAATGCTTTTTTTTATTTGAGTATTTTAGAATTAAAATGAAAATAAACATGTGATTTATTTTATTTTAATTCTAAAATACTAAAATAAAAAAAAAGTATTTTCATTTGTATTTAAAATACTTTTATTTAAAATAATGCCCAGGTCTGGTACTAGCAACCCAATATAACTGGGCAGCATCACTTTTTTTCAATAGTGTTTTTCTATTGGCTTTCATTTCTTATCATTTCAATGGATGAATTGGCTAGAGTCAAAGATAACCTGTTCACTAAAGTAGAATGAAACGATTAGTGGATTTCAAATAATTTTATTAGTCCATTTAATTGCTATAAAAGTAAGGCGAACTTTTTAAAACTGATTTGTGACATATCTATCTAGTGAGATATAAAACAAGGATAAATTTATTAGTTAGATATGAACGAATATTGGCAATTTGTAAAACATTTAAATGCCAAAAAAGGCTACGAATGTTGAAACAAATTTAATATTTTTATTACCAATATACCCAGATATCGATAATTAGATTTGATTACAAAATAATCGACATAATATAATAAGAGTACTGTAAGCAGTCTAAAATAATAAATGAATAAATGATGGTTTTATATTAGAAAACCCTAATCCCAACTATAAAAATTAAACATTGAACGGATTTTTCATAACCTTTTTTCTTCTTATCTAAATAATATTGTATATCTTAATTATGTTTCTTTAATTGTTTGATTAATAAAAAATAATTCGAAACTCTTTTATGTTTTATTCATTATTAATACAATTTTGATTTTTTTGACGATTTATTCTATTTATTTAGAGGTTAAATGTTAGTTCCTAAGAACATTTATTTGATGATTCATCCAACCTTGAGTTTTATCAATATCAATCTAGGAACCACAGAAACATATTTTAAAATGAAAAATGAGAGACAATCCTTTTACGTATAATCCTTTTTGTAACAAGCGATTGTACCATAATGGAATAAAGATCCATGTATCAATATTTGTTGAAGCTTTTACTACCGTATCGTGGAATATGATGGAAGTAATAAGATTTGTTTGATAAATTATTATTTTTTATTGAAATTTAACTAAGGATGAATTTAGGTGGAGATAGGATTAAAAAAAAAAAAATTAAATTTTGTACTACTGAGATTTTCGGAAGAACGTCTTATAAGTTTAATCTTCATATAATGACTTTACTATTCCATTATACTTATTCCATGCAGAAGACTGGAGAAGAGAGAGGGGGAGAATAAGAAGACGGAGCGGTAAGAGGAGACGAAGAGAGGCTGGTATCAGCTGCCTGATAAGGAAGGCCGCGTGCATATTTCGGTAGCGGGGGGTGAACGACCCCAACCGCCCCCGCTTATACCCCCACCGTGCCTCTATACAGGGATAGTGTCAATATCTAACTTGTCATCCATCAAATTTACAATGCACACACAAAAAAAAAAAGAATATCAAAAAAAATATGCTTTGCCTAGTCGGCTTCTGAATTTCAAAAATACTTTTTAGTGTATTTTATAAATCTTTTTCATAGCAAGTATAGAGCAAATTTTAGATATGATGCACCCAATGCGTTCAATTAAATTATAAGCCTAAATATCATGGTTTGGTAGCCTAATATCATATAGGGCCTAAATCAATACATCTGTGGTTTGGATCGATTTTATTAATTTTCTCACTAGGTACTTTCAACAACACCACATCTCAAAAACAGGCTATTTTTATTCATGACTGTTTTTTTGAATGACCTGAAAAAATAGTATATCAATCTAAATCTTTAACGCAATCAAAGCCATACCTCTACAAGTTTTTTAACGATAACATCATAAATCAAAAGGAAATATTAAAAATTAGCAATTTTATATTAATTATTTTTCGAAAAGAAAAAAAAAGGAACTTATTATCTAAAACAGTCTGATTTATTGTAAAATGTTTAATCAATTCCTTAAAATATATTTTGAATTCATTTTATTTTTACTTTTAAACTTTAAATTCATTGAACTGAAAAATCGAGTTTTTTGAGATGTGACGTTCTTTGAAGGATTTAGAGCTTATTAATACCACATTAATTTATTAATTTTTATTACATCGCTCACTCCTTTCAACAACGTCATATCATTCTAAATCTTTAACTCCATCAAAGCTATACCCCTATCAAATTTTCAACGATAACATCTTAAATCAAAAGGAACTGTATAAAAATTAAAAATTTATTCTTTTTCAAAAAGAAAAAAAAAAGATAAGTTGTTATATAAAACTATCTGCTTTATACTAAAAATGTCAATCGCAAACTTAATGCCTATACGAAATATGATGTTTTTGAATGAGTGATATGCAGTATTAATAGATTTATTTTCATAACACCACTCACCACTTTCAACAACATCCGAAGAAATAAGTTAATTTTAGTTAAGACTGTTTTTGGAATACACCGAAGAGAAGTGACTATATCCTTGTAAGATCGTCAAATTTTTAGTTCAATCAATTAATGAAATAATAAATAAGAACAACAAAAAATTAGGAGGAGCTTAAAAAAAAAAATAATAATAATCCTTTTAGAAATTGAGAGAAAAAAGTTATTTATTGTTTATTTATTTTCTGAATGTATTGAACGAGCAGCAAGCATATCCGTACAACATAGTCAAATCATTAACCCGACCTAAGTAACATCTATGAAATTTTTAATAATAATAGCTTAAATCAAAAGAAATTGTTTAAAATATAAAATCGTTATATTGATTATTTTTAAAAAAGTAAAACGATCGGCTCCATAGTTTAAAAAGTTTAATCAGAGGCTCAATATCTTTTTTGTCTACGTATTATAACTAATTTTAAACTTTAGATTCATTCTCATGAAAATCCATTTTTTAATTTTTTTTTTTTTTTTTTACGTAATATGAGTGATACGTTATATCATTTAAAGCAGTGAGCAATAATTTAACAAATCATAACAATAGATATATGTAAAGCAGTAGAATTTCAATATAAAGTAAAATTTACTTAAATTAAAGCACTTAATAATCCGATGGATCATCACAATGTGAATTTTTTGCTTTTATTTCTTTATTTAATTGGAAATGCAAGAATATTACTAACGAAATTTCTGTAGTGTCAAAAAATAAAAATCACTTACTATTTTTAAAAAAAATTGACTGAAGGCCTTGAAGAAAAAGTTGAAACAAACATTTAATCAAATTGATAACTTACGAATTCTTCAATGAAGAGGCTGAATGGTACTTACCTGAAAAATAATAACAATAAAAATTAAAGAATATGGAACAATAAGTCCAAAAACTACGAACTAATAAAGTTTTTCTTTCAAGGCTGGTTTAGTATGGATTAAAATTTGAAACGATATTAATGTAAAATTCTGAATCCAAAAGAATGGCAGGTACCCTAAATTCGTTAAGAGAATAAAATTAATCTTAAATTTATTACGTATACCAACATCAATAAGTAATTCAACGCAACATTACTTCAGAAAAATCAGTCCCCTACCCCATGCATTAATTATATCATATTTAATCATCTCTCAAGACCCTTTCAATAAAAAATTTCCGAGCCATTACTCTCGCACCTTGGTACGTCAGAGACATAACTCAACTCGGTGACTTGCGAGCACATTACTAACTCATCATGGATTGAACTCGATATGACGAATGGCTACTGAAATTCTTTCTCTGTACTGTCATGATTCACAAGGCAGAGAAAATGGAACTTATTCCAATAAATATTAAAAGTCATCTCGCAATCATGAGACCAATGATGACAAATGATTCCAGATCTCGGATGTGGCCTTGCAATACACGATCGCTTTGCGGGGAATTCTTCATTTTGTGCTATGAAATGAGTTAACTGCTGTAGCTAAAGAGTTTAGGGTAACTGATATTTTTTTCTAATGGAGATTTTTTACAGGTTCGTTGGAGATACAAAATCACCATTCAATTTCATTGAACTTTCATGAAGGTCAACTATGTCTATCAGTATAATTCTCGTATAATCGTATCAGTATAATCGTTTCTGCTTTTATAAAAAATCATCCATATATGAACTTGATCCGTCTAAATCTAAAATCTGCTACCTCGCAAATGACAATGAGATGAGTCAAGCGAAAGATGGAATGTGGGAACGCTGGGAGAACGGTGGCGTATCATTCCCTGTAAACAAACAGTTCAACGTCCTTGATTCCCAGCGCTCGGGTCCCCACCATCTGCCAAATATACTCCACACTCGTCTCCGATTTCACACTCACAATGATATAGCCGGCGTAAATATTTAATTAGAAAAATGTCATTAATTTAGAATTAATTGATTTTTATTAAATATAATATATATCAATACACAAATCCTTAAAGGTTTTGGTTTGAACTAACTAATCTCATTTTTTTTTGTCCTCCCCTTCCTCGCCGGTTGCGCTGTACGGTGTTTACCGGGCCTGGGGAGAAGGTTGGGGATTAATACCGAGATTTATTAAGTTTATGTTATGTTTTATAAATTTGTATTATGTTATAAATTTCCTCTGGTTCCTGGTTTTGAACTAGTTTCAATGATCATCACCATTTTCAGTTATATGTCCAACATATTCAGTGATTTATCACCATAAAAATATAATTTTAAAAAAAAGAAGTATAGATACAGAAGGAATACTTGTTTTAAAAAAAAGAAGGTAAAATTATAAATTTTCAAAAGCCCAGACCAAAATAGGTCTTTTTCGGTTAAACTTGAAATCATTTCGGCCTCATAAATATAAAACTAAACGACCAAAGTTGGCCGAGATTGGTGTCTGTTCATTAGTGAATAGTTTCCCTTCTTTGAAGGGATGCCAGGGCACAAGCTTATATATCTTAATTTAACCTGTTCAATTCTATTATCGGCTATTTCTTTACAAGATATAAATCTGAATTTTATGATTATATAATTACTATCAGTATTTAATAACGGACTAAAAAAGGTTTAACACACGTATGATGAAATCGGAAAAAAACGGTGTATTTGTAGAACACGAAACCTAAAGACTTATCCTTGCAGGAGTTAAAATATTGAGAATTATTCCATGGATCCCTTCAGGAGAATTTTCGCGAGAGACTTTCATGTATAAATGAAAAAATCATATATATGAATATAAAGGGTGTGTTTGTCATATCATTCAATGAACTCTGATGAAGTATTTATACCCAAAGAGTTTTATGAATGCATAAGATGCTAGAATGACGCACAGTGATTCGTGTATATGGTGCCCCGTGACGAAACTCCAATAATGAACTATCCATATCGGAAATGACCTGTAGACAGGTTTCACGAAATGATGCCGTGTCTCGTATGTTTGCTTCGGAACGAGAAAAAAACGTGATTTCTTAATGGATGTTTGGTTAATATTCTAGTTTCATACTCATTCTTCAACCCTTAAATAATAACAGTTGCTCAACAATTTTTACCATAATTAGAAAGTTTATTTAAAACATTAAACAAATCACTTATAATCCATTTTGTACAAGGTCGGATTTAATCTTAAGATTCCCTAAAAAATCAAGTAAAACTCTCCTAGTTTGAGGCCCGAAATAATTTGGGATTGAGGTTTTATAATTAAGGACCCGTAACAGAAAAAATAATAATAAAATAAATAACTCATTAAACGTATTTGTATTATTATCATCATCTATTTCAGCTGAATCTAAATATAGTACGAGATATTACAAACTTACTAAACACCCAAAATAATTAGCCAAGTTTATTAAAAACAAACCAATCACTTATAAAAATAAAACATTTCTAAGACTATAGGAATAAACCTTTCCATTTGAACTATTTAGTGAATGTATTGTATAATGTTATAATTATATTCATCAATGAAATGTGATAAAAGAAGCCCAAGATAAACAGAGATGGAAAAGGATGGTTAAAAGAATGTGGAAAAGATCGACAAGGTCCGTAAAGCAAATGGAAAAAAAATGTTATAATTTCCTCGTGCAATTTTTAGGGCTGTGCGTTAAGATTACTCTTTTTTCAGCAGTTCTTTGATGATCTTTCTCCTTCAGTCATAAGCACTCTCATGACGCGTAGATCTGGTGTCGTTCAAAATATATTTAACAAAAATAAAAACAGTAAATGATAAGGAGGTTACAAGCACAATGGGAACTGAAATCTGATACCATTTCCTATGTGCCCCTGCCAGGTTGTTTTCTTGAAATGCAATCCATGTATACGTCGAACCGGTCTTAGTTTCAATAAATACAAACTATTTCGGGATGCAGATGACTCTAACTATTCGAGGAAAATAATAGATTCTGCCAGCTGCTCTGAGCCGATCATTTAAATACAATGCATGTGTAAGCTGGAATGGGCGCGAAAGGGCATTGACGAATATCTGTTGATGTATTCTGTACAAAAAATATAACAATAAAATTCTAATATCGGAAATGTGTAATTCCCGATTATCCGTTTATTTGTCTTCAATCCGGAGTTTCTTCAGAACAGTGTGTGTTGGCATCTAGACGGCTCCATTCCAATTTTATCAAATTGATCTTCATTCAACTTCAAATTACTTCTTAAAATTATACAGAGTGAAATAATCTTGTATATAAAAGTGTTAGAACCATCCGTATATATGACCTCAAAAGTAAAAATGTAGGTGATGGTTTTACTTAAACCTTCTACACAACGCGTAGCAACATCGCTCACTAGTCAAATAGCGACCATATCTACTTCATATGTCAATAAACCCAATTTAAGAAATGCGATAAAGAATAGAAAAATATTTTTTTCGGTATTTTCCATTATTTTTATGAAAACGTTTCTTTCTTCGCTGTAGAATGAAAAATAAATCATAGAAATCGGACAATTATTACAGAGTTTAGTTTTTAGTTTCGTTTTTTTTTTTACCTTTTATCTTATACATAAAATTGCAAGGACTTTGCTTAATTTTAATAAATATGAAAATGGGTAAAATTGTGACTTAAAAATTTATATTATTTGTTAATTGTACAGAAGACAAATAAAAACAAATTTGTTGCCTTAAAAGTAAAAAAATAACCAATGGATTCGATTGAAACTTTACACAAATTTCCTTCCTATGCAGTAGAGGAGTATAACTACCTTTATGATTACAAATTAAAAATTTCAGTGAACATTTTGTAATCCTTTCCTATTCCATTGCAATTTAAAGTAGACTATTGTGTGTGATCAGGTTTTTAGGGTAAATCTCGCTGGAATATATTTATTTATTTCCCTAAAATTTAATACTAAAGTAACTGCTAAGCTCGGACGGTTTTATCTATATATTAGTATTTTATTTTTAAAAAAATATTATATTGAACAGTTTTGACGATTTCCTAGGTGATTTTTCTCTTATTTAAAAAAAATTATGTATAATTTTAAAAAACCTCAACCTTTGGCACCTAACTGTTAAACAAAACCCTTTCTGGCAGCAGAAGGGGCTATTCTCTTGGAATTAATTCAAAACTTATATTTATAACGGTGATAAATCCAAAAATGTAAACAAGCAGATAATTCAAAAATAAAATTATGTGATGATATAATCATTGTTTTGTTTTTTTAAATAAAGTAACCGTTCACGCATATATATATGAGATAAATACTTTCGAAATTATTTAATGAATTAAGGGATTGTACTTGATTAACAAAAAAATAAATGATGCTGAAAGAGAATACTAGATGTGGGCTGTGCGCGTCCTCTGTTTTGGTGGAGGCTGAGGTTGTTGAACTCGCGGGGCTACACCGCTCGCTAGAAGCCTTACTGTACAGCAACGCGGCTCATAGCCAATATTTCTATTAGTTCATAGGCCGTCATTAACTTTTTTAATAACTATAAGTATTTATTCATAGTTATTACAATATGTAGAATAAGCTCTTGTATATGCAAAAAAAAAATCCTATATTTCTCATAAAACAACGATGGAAAATATGAAGAAATGGCTATTTTCATTTGTGTTTACTTGACCTTTTTTAATTTATTTTTTATTGTTTCTAATATTTTTTTTCACCGTATCTTCATTAACGAATCCGATAATTGAATTTTATTGAACAATGCCTTATCATCCAGTGGAAAAAAAAAAAAACGTGCATATTCCCAAGAAGTTATAAAGGAAAAAATCTTTGCCCATAGATCAAAAAGTATTTAATTTATAATTGATGATGAATATAGTAACTTGAAATTGGAGAAAAATTATGCAAATTAGGAAATTATTGTCGCAGTAAAAGCCTTTTGAATTATTCTGTGTTTTGGGTGATTGATGATATTTTAAATATATGATATTAAAAATATATATATATTTTTTAACGCATTTTAATAAATCTGTCACATTAATTAACAGGAAAAAACTTTAAAAAAAAAACAGGATTTAATTCTTAAATCCAGTGTTAATAAATCATTTATCTATAAGGCCTTCTTCGGTTTTATATTTTCATTTATTTTCGTTTTTCAATTTTTAAGATACATTTTATTTATTTTGACATGAACTTTTATTACTATTAAAAAGCAAAAAAAAAAAAAGTGTGAAAGATATTTAAAACTTTTTTTTTATATTTCAACTTGTTAAATTCCCTTTATTGTCATTATTTATTTCGCAGTAGTATTTTATTAGAAATCTATTTTTTATTATTAGTAAAAAATTAAACGGATTAAAAAGCAGTGATCGCCCAACTAAAAAGTTTAAAAAATTTAAATCCTCTGTTAATAGTTTTAAAAATAGTTATTTCATTGGTTGGTACAAAGTAGTCTGCAAGAAGTTGTATGTATTTCAACTATAATCTAATAATCTGATAAAGAATCTAAACTAATATAAAATAAGTAGGTAACTTATGAAAATATAATATTATTGTAAAATATATGTGTTTATTGCAGATAAATAAATACATAAAAACATAATTAAAGTAGAAATAAATTAAATAAAACATTTATAAGGAAATTTTTCAAGGGAACTTTATTCCACGACCAAGCTCTCCTCAATTTTAAGAACATTTTTTTAAATTTTTATTTTTTTTGGATTTAAATTCGAGGAACCACCCCGCACTAAAAAACCAAAGAAAATTTAATAATTAAGAGCTGTGAAAAAAAAGTTATATTTTTACGGTTGAATTTAGCTAGAATAGCTTATAAAAAGAACGAATTCATGCTATAGATTTAAATAACAAACAAATGCTAAAATTATGGGGAAGAAATTGGAAAAAAATTGTAATTTTTGTGGACGTGTGTATATTGGTAATTGCATAATATTTTTTAGACAAAAGTCGCATATCAAGCATATTCCATAACAATCAGCTGAATGAACAATTTTTAACTTTGATGGACAGGAAAATGCAGCGGAACCTTTGAAAACTACACATATTCTGAATATCTTTATTATAGAATACAGAATGGCAGAACCAATCGATACTACAAGATACCATCCATTATTGAAGATTATATATTGTAAAATATATTATTATAATTATGGATTACATATCCATTACGTCAGGCAAGACACAACTAAAAATAGACGCCTGCCCTTTCACTATAAAATTCATACTCGGTGGAACCGGTTGGCCGGCCTTCCCTTCATAAAGCATTTTCACCATCTATCGCCAATCAGTAAAATAATATTCTACCACAGCTAACGTTTTCAAAACATAAATAGGGTTAATCCATTATAAATAATTATCATGATTAAACATGTTAATGCATAAATTATTAACAATATATGATAAATCATTATTAGGAAACTATTCCTGCTATTTAAGTGATTATTAAGTAAATGTTTTAACTTAGAAAAAAAAATTTTGTTTAAAGTGTAAACACCAATTTAATTTATTATTTTATTTTTTTAATTAGTTTTTTTCCAACGTATACCTAAACAGCCGTAAAAGTCTCGTCTTTAAAAATAGGTATTAGATAAATTATCGAACGAGTAAATAAATGTATTTTTTTTCTATATAAATCTTAAAAATAGCTTAATTAGTCTGTACAAACAGCATTACTTATGATTTTTTTCTATATCTTTGATTGGAAAAAATAAATTAAATGTAAAAAATAATATTATAATCCTTCAATTCTTAAATTTTGTTAATATCGGTAAAAAGGGTTATTTTTTTAAATTTAACGATAAAAAATAGATTATTTCAATAATAATATTGGTATCTAAATAATAACAAACAACATAAATATACACAGTCTATAGTTAATGAATATTAGATATGAGAATGTAAAAATGCAGACCCTTTGTAATTAAATCAGAAAAAGTCAAGTTATTCGCAGTGTTAATTTAGGAATTATTATTCAACAGTTAAGAAAATTTTACCTCCTATCCGAAAAGTTTTACTTTTTCCAATTTAATTAAATAAGTAAATATTTTGGTACAATTTATATATGTTGAATATTATAAATTTGTATGTTTTACTTACATTTAATTAAACTTGACCTCGCAAAAGATGGGTGGGTCCGATAATTTTCGGCAGGAAGAAGATATCGAGCGAAATTAAAGATGGCTCTATGCCGAGGTCAATGCCCCTAGGTCAGCCTACAAATAGCACAAGAAGTAAGCTCACTGGAGCCACACGTGCTGAAGAATAAACTAAAAGAAGAGAAGGAAAAGCAGAGGATAAAGTTGAGGAAGCGAGGGAGGAACGACCGAGGGCCGGGGTTACTAAGCCAATGCCACCGCGGCAGGACAACGGCCCAAACCTTGCAAGGACGCCCTCAACCTCTTCGCCGCTGGCCTCCGCTAACTGGAACATGGGCCACCGCCATTGTCTGTACGTCCACTGACCACTGGAGAGCTGGAGAGGAGGTGTGAATCCGAAGGTCATTAAGGGAATGCTTGAATACTCTATCGACAGTAAGTTATGTCTCTTCGACAACGCCCTGTTGATGATAATCGAAGAATATGTTAATATTCTTTAAATTAAATTAAGATATTAACATTATCTTGGCTGGTTCTGTTGGGTTCGATATCATTTGACTGCCGGTATCACTCTTTGGTTTTCGAAAAATTTAGAAAATTATTTTACACATATATTCACTTCCTGCAATGCCATTTTTCATCAAAGATAACAGTCTTAAGGCACGAGATCGGAACTACAGATGGGAGCGGTAGCAGTTCAATTGCATTCATTTCAGCAAGTTTTTGCGTAGGAAAGTGTACGGGCTTCGTTTCATAATAAGAACAGTTTCATAATAAGTCAAACAGTTCCATTATAATAATAAAAATAAGAATCCTATCACATATCCATACCTGACTTCCTGACTAAGATGAAAGCAATACTAAGTACTTGGATTCTTGATACTTGGCGTTGACCCTCCTTCAAAGTAATTTTTTTACTGGTCAAATGTCCAGAATATTTATAAAAATCTGTATATGAAGACTTAGTACTTAGACATACATAAATATCCATCTATCTGTGGCTGCAGGGTAAAAAATACTAAATAATAATTTTTTTAGTTTTTTGCACCTTGAAGTATACATTTAAACATTGAGAATGTTATAATTCTCAATAAAAAATATTTAATATTTTTTCTCTAAAATACAAAATTGTCTCAATAAAAAATTAGCAGTAATGCTGTTTATAATCTTGGAAAATTCTTTAGATCGTGATTACTATATTACTATCTTTTAAGAAATATTTTACCTTAAAAAGTGTGTTTTGTTTTTTATAAAGAAAATATCGAATATTAGAATCCATCAAAAATTGTCAAAGATGAGTCCTAAACACTCGGGAATTCGTCAATTCCCGTAATGGTGAGGTCGTTAACCGATAGCAGAGCGGCTAATGGCTGTGTAAACGCCTGGCGGTGTTTTTCAACGTTACACGTTAATCTGAGTTGAGAACGCTGTGCCTCCTAGATATAAAAGCTTTATATAGTAGGCCCAATTTGTGGCAATCTATTATTAGCGCGCTAGGGTTCAATGTCACCGCTTTCAAACGTCACAATGCCTTGTAAATTTTTCTCACATTTATTTTCGTTTATGTCATCTCGTTTCTTACGGGATATTGAAATAGAATAGCGGCTATGAAACCCTCAGAGCTTTTTATTTTTTCATTTTATAGATCGCTCGTTTCCAACAATCCGAAAAAACATACAATTTTAAGGGAGAGACATATGAGGTGATCATTATTGCTATCCCATAACTATACGGAAGACTACCTTGACTGTTCTCTATCGTTAAATATATCGCGACGTTTGGAAGAATAGCGCCACTAGTTTTTTTTTTTTTTTTCTTAGAATACGCCAAATCACGTTATCTGTGTTTGACAAAAATTCCGGATTTTTGAATCCAATATTTAAGGCTGGAGAGCAATCAAGGTAGTCTTCCATAGAGTTGAGAGATAGCTATAATGATCACAACATATGATTCTCCTGCAAAATTTAAAAAGTTCTTTTTTTTTTCTTTTTTTCTAACTTCATTTTTACAATCGCAAAAAGACAATCAGCGAATCTGATGACTAAACACGTAGAATTAAATGGTTTCATAGACTTGGGGAAGGGTGGTACCCAGCGGTACCTATTCCTGTGATTTGCACTTAGCAGGGAGTTCACCTGCTCCCTTTTCTGTAGGTGTTATCGGGAATGTTGACATGCCAGGGCATAATGATTGGATAACCTGTGACAGTTGTTGCAAGATACTAAACAGGGGCTGAATAAAGATACCTAAGCGAGAGGAAACTGGAAAAAAAAAAAACCAACATTAGGACGGTTTGAAAATTTACGTGTGCGAGAGCTATCTAGCGCTCGCGGGGACATAGTCGATCAGTGCTAGGCCGGGGGGGGGGAGGGAGGGGGGAAAGACTGCCACAATCTAAGTATTAAATTCTACAGGAGAATAATATGCTGCGATTATTATTGCTATCTATTAACTCTATGGAAGGCTGACTTGTAACTGCTATCCAGCATTAAATATTGGATTTAAATCTGGAATTTCTTTTTCAACGAAAGATGATGTGATTTCAAATCTTTTCAGTAAAAAAAAAAAATTATTTATTGTGGAACTCTTCTTCCAAACTTGCGATATTCTTTATATGACGCAACATAATTTTATGGTCGCTTAAATACACTCTGCCTTGTCGAAATTTTATAGCTGCAAAGTAAGAGAGAAATATTCAGTTTTTTTTTTTTTTTTTTTTTTTTTTAAAGCTGAACTCCAGTGCTTCGTGATATCACCACCTTATAAAAAGAACATCAACCACGGAGATACTCCTAAGATTTTTTTACATCTTTATCATGACTTTTTCTAAAAGGCTTGAGCCAAGATCAGTCTTAAAAAAAAAACATGAAATTTTAACAAGCATAATCGAGTATCCCTTAAAAAAAAAAAAAAAAAAAAAAAAAAAAAAAGGCAGGTCCATTTGTTTCACGAAAGATTTTCCGTCAGGTGTTTAAATATAACATCGAGGGCCTACGTCTTGAAAGAAGTAATTAATACATATAAGCATGGTTTCCTATATAAATATTCGAATCAAATTGATGAGGTAATCAAAAATGCCGTGGTAATACACAAATTTATTAAAATACAAAAAACTCATCTTATCCTTCTTAAACAGTCTCTATGGAGCGATTAGATCTGATAACGCTCAATATCAAGGTTTCTCCTTTCACTTAATTTTTTACTAAAGGGGGCTAAAATATCATCTGTATTTTTCTTATTTAATATCTATATACCCCCATTGTTAAATTTTTTTTGGGCATAAACCTGGCTTCTGAACCTTAAATAGATTAAATTGATTGTAACGGCAGATAGCACTGATAATAAACTATAGTAATTATAAATAGAAAAACATTGCTTTTGCGAAAATAACTTATTGAAAAACAATGAGGCGTTGATGAGATGAAAAGAATCAATGACCCGTGTTATCGTTGGGGTGAGAGATCGCTAATAGTGAATTAATTAAGCACTCATTGATTTCTTTGGCTCCTCCATCTTTTCCGTTTTACCGAATCTTAGTCAACAACTCAGCCCTTTAAAATATTATTTGATTTAATGAAAATATATTGTAACACTTCTGTGGGTTAACAATATTTATTCAACGAAGATATACAATTATCAGTGCCACACGATTATAACAACACAAATATCAGAACAGGTTACAAAAATTATCACTTTTTAACACACAAATAACCATATGGCCTGAGCTTCACAACAAGACTAAAACTGTCCAGTCAATCGCTCCTTATACAGTTAGTAAAAAAAGTCTGTGTACACCACATTAATATTTTATAAGTTTGCCCAGGACATCAAAGGAAATGAAGAAAAGATTTTTTATTTATTTTCTTTTAAACTGTAACTTTGAAAGAATTAAAATTCACTACCGAAAGAAAAATAAGTATAACATTAAAGATAAGGTAAAGATAGTTGCTAATAGAACTCCTGAACCATTGCAAAATAAGTCTGCGTACATTTATTATAAACTCCTTCAAATACTGTACAATAATAAACAAACGTTTTCAATATAAACAAAAAGCTTTATTTTAGTCAGTTAAGTCTTTATAGTGGCCGTGATTTGCGAGTTTTTCTGTTACTTTGCTAAAAATGGAAATTTGTGTAGAAATTAGACAATTGATTATTAATTTAAGAAATGACGGAAAATCTTTGAGAGAAATTGCAGAAATAATTAAGAAACGTCAATCTACAGTTAAAAGAATAATTAATCATTACCAAGAAACCAGTTATCTTCAAAGTAAACCTAGATCGGGGAGGCCCAAATAAATTTTGAGAAATCGCAGGCCTGCAATTTTGCGATCTGTGAATGATAATCCTACAATGAGTGCACCACTGCGCTGCAACAAGATTACCAGCTAATAGTGACACCACAAGAACAATGTGTTTACCAAAAAAAAAAAAATATTAGTTTTTGAAATAATTATTGGACACAGACTTTTTTTTATTTTGTATAAATAATTTTTATAAATGTCTTAAACGTTGTTTATGAAATTGAAAATGTTTAAAAATGATCAAGTATTAAGGGTTAATTTAAAAAGAAAAAATTAAAAGAATAGTATGTTATTTTTCCTTTTTTTCCTTGGCTAAAATTTGATTTTTGGCATGGTGTACATAGACTTTTTTTGCTAACTGTATATAGTCGTAACGAGATAGTCTAGAACCTCGTGGAACGGCGTGGATGGTACTCGAACATCGATGTCACAAACACGTGCTATGACGGTTTGTTCCTACTGTTAGTTCGTTCCAACAAAAGGTCTGGGACTTTTAAACCATTACTTTTTTTTTTTGTTTAATGTTACAATATGGTATATTTATTGCAAATCCTACAACATTGATTAAAGAAATCCCAATTATTATTATCATTTCCAATATAGCATTCCATCATAACAAGGAAGTAATTTACATATGCAAAAGGCTTAAAACCTTTGTTGCATTGAAAATAAAATCAAGATATCGTATACTAATACATCCGAAAAAGGAATCAACTCTAGGAAAGTCTAGAATACCAAACAAACTTTTTAAATACAATAGGAGATTTTATGATAGATATGAAAACAACTTATTTAATATACAATGGCAAAGGAGTTCGGAAGATTTCGTCGGGTGGGGGGGGGGGGGGGGGGGGTCAGGCTGGTAATGTTCTCATAACTGGGGGGAAGGGGTCGAGGAATTCTGACTATTTAAGGCTCATTTAATTTTTCCAATAAAACTAATTGGTATTTTAAAATTAAAATATTTGTTCATATACTTAATACTTAATAAATGTAGTAAAGGAATACTAATTTATTTTATTTGTAGTTTTTGTTACTGCAACCCCCCCCCCCCCCTTCCTGCCCCAACATGCGGACGGACTCCCATAAACAATGGCCCTTCTAAGGGTTTGCTTAACTTCGACTATAATCAATCAATATATATTATAAAGCAAAGTGTACAATGTGCGTGCCGAAAAGGCTCAGAAACGACTCCACATACGATTAAGAAATTTATGTCAGCGTGTAACTGAATGTCCCCTAACGGAGAAGAAGGTTTCCGTTTTTCTCTTAAGGGTGTGAAATTGAAGAGAAAAGGACTGGAATTTTAAGCCTCTCGCAACATGTAATTAGCCTACCTGAGAATGACATACGAGTTTATGAATGAAAAATTTAGTTCGTGCTACAGACCACCAGGAAGCGCTATGGTGTGTTTCACTCAATGTTTATTGTTCATTCATTCCGTTATATTTGTAAAGGTTATATATTTTGTCAGCTGTTCTTTTTAAATTACTAAAAAATCAAGCGAAAATAATTAGTTTCACCTTTTCTTTTAAAATAAATTAATGATTTTACATATCTGCAATCAATGAGAAAACCGACTGGATACTTTACAAAATTAATTTTCTCATAAAAAGGTTAATTGATTAACACATTACATTTAATCAATATCTAACATATACTTAAGTAAATTTAATGCAATATGAGTGAGCTAATAAAAACAGACAAAACAAAAAAGAAAAGCTGATTATAAACCGAAAATAACAAGTTTGAAATGTTCTTATTGTATGTAAGTATGAAAAATGGTTTTATTGCTATGTTTGATGAGCATTCCAGTTGACAAAATGATGAATTGACTCCAATATTACAATTTTTTCAATAAGATTTTATCACCGCTCATAGTTCAGGATAAAAAGAAATATGATGAAAAAATTGTGCCCTCATGATATTTTGGTTTTCGCATAGTAACAGTAGTAAGATTGGAAAAGTGCAGAGTTCGGCCAAATTAGGGAGGGGGGGATATATTAAGGGAGGTTGAACTGGAAGAAAGGTCTTAAAAAAAAGTTTCTATGAATCTTCGGTATTTTCTAAACTTCTGGATCTAATGGGACCATCACAGTAGTCGGCGCTTAAGTTTTATAGAACTCCAGATACAGTTTTTTTAACTAATAATCTAATAACTTATTATCTGCTGACTGCTTGGAATGGGCTTATAGGACAGAAACCATCAAAAACGATGCATGACTCGACAAAGTTGCAGCAAAATTAATTGTTCATCCACCATTTTCAACACCCTATGAAGTATATAGGGTTCCTTATTTGGGCGGACACTGCAGATCTCGAATCTTAATATTGATACAATGTTAAAATTTTCAAGAAGGTGCTAATTTTGTTCTATATTTCCTTTAATTTTAAAGTTTTTCTGTTATTGAAACTGCCACACAAGTACCGGAGCGAAGCCGGGCACCATAGCTAGTATAATATAATAGTCACTCTAAAATAAATAGCGATGAAAATAAATATTTATTCAAATGAGCCTTACAGTTGACAGAATGACTAACTCCAATTTCAATATTTTGCGTATTAGGCATTTTAGATAATATTTCTCTTTGATAAATTCGTACCATTTTATTTCGTAAAAAAAAATGTATTAAACTATTATGTTTTAAATTTCTGTCGTACTATTACAACATAAAAAGGTGTATTATGTGTAAATGTACAAGTGTATAATAATTTAAAAGTGTATATGTGCTTTCCTGAAAAAGTTTGAAACTGGAGTCAGTCATTCTGTCAAGGGAGGATCCAGGGGTCATGATCCCACCCAAATATTTTAGCTTTTAATTTTTTTTTGCATTTTAAGGGAATAATGCAATTAGGTAGTTACTAGGCCCTAAACAACACTTTTAGATGTTTAGATCGTAGTCCTTCTTAATGTAGGAAAATAATTCATTAAAAAGCTACGTGGTTATGATATAGCGGGGTCATGGGCCCCCCAAATTTTGTGCTGAAACCGCCCCTGCATTCTGTCAACTGAATCATTCAACTACTTATAAAAAACTTATACTCTTACTCGAGCCTTTATAACACGTAGTAATTGGGAAGGTTAGACGAGGGTCCTAGTTCAAAAATCATGGATTCGATCTCCACTGAGCTAGCAAAATCGTATGGCTCATTGGCCGGATTAGTAATAATGAATAAATAAAAACATACTTATGTTCAATTTATAACTGGTCTTCTAATTTCCTGAGATTAAATTGTTCTATCTGTTTCATTAGATCTAAACCACTATGTAGGAGCAATCACCAGGACAACTTATGTTTTCTTAATTTCCTTTATTTAAATGACGTTTCGGACACGGCCATCTTCTAGTCCCAATCTACCTATGCTAGTAATTTGTCATTCTTATTTATTCAGCAATTTTATACACTATTGCTTCGTTTTAATTTTTAAAAAAGAAAAATAGAGATGAGAGATGGTCAACTGTTCTTCAATTACGATAGGTAAAATGATGGTCAGGATTTTCAGTTACAATGATATTTATTATGGTAAGCCAACGTTTCGATCCAGCTTGTGGATCTTCATCAGGGCTAAAAGAAAACAAATATATGAGTATCTATGCTAGAGGATGACAATAAATGGATACATTACAGAACTGATAATAATATAAAAGATGGTATACATAAATATTAAAATAAGAGGCTGGTTAACAAGATAAAATAGAATCTGATATATACCTACTGAGTCCTGGTGGATACTAAGATTAAAGGTAAAAAAGGTGAGAGGAGTGGTAGGGGGTTAGTTTGCCGACTTCAAAGGTTTATGGCGGGGAAATCCAACGCTTTTGAAGTGAAGGCACATGACAACTGAGTGAACAAAATATTTAAAAACTAACAGAATATATGGTACTGTATACAAATAGTTGTGTCTGGACTGAATAATAACATACAAATGAGATAATACATAATGTAACAATGCATACAAATTTGGAAAATATACAGAAAGAAGCATACAATACAAAAAATAATAATAGTACAAGAGGTACAGAGATAATTGCAGGTACCTATGAAATCAAAACTAGGATTTGAGGATGCGGAAGATGTTAGAATAAGTGGATGAAATTATCTCTTTATCTGTTTTGTGATTTACCGGGTTATTAGTTTCTAGATGTATGAAAATGGATTCTGAGAGGAGACGTTTGTCGTGGTTAGATACAGTTGCTAATATGGAGGGGTTCTCAAAGTCGAAGGAATGGTTGTGGGCAATGGCATGTTCTGCTAATTTAGAAGTAGACGAATTACGCGTGGAAATACTGTATTTATGTTGATAAATACGTTTTTTTAAATAATTTTTGGTTTCACCTATATAGCAACTGTTGCAATTAAGCGTAGAGCACTGGATACGATAAACTACATTACACTTGTCTAGGAGAGGTACAGGGTCTTTGAGTTTTGTATAAAGATTTTTTAATTTATTGTCATTTTTTAATACTAGGCGCATGTGGGATCGAAACGTTGGCTTACCATAATAAATATCATTGTAACTGAAAATCCTGACCATCATTTTACCTATCGTTAAAAAAGAAAAGTTCGAGTGCTACCAATGGGTGGTTTCTCCACACGTCGTTTCATGTTATTGATGTACATATATCAGATTTACTTATTGTGTTGTAAATACAGTTGTAAATTTCAATAAATAAATTATTATATATAAAAAAAGAAAAGATTTCACCATTTTATGGTATTGTCAAAAAGTTTTTAACAACTTAACTAAAAGAGTCCAACATTTAACCTAATTAATCAATTAAGAAAAAATAAGTTGTCCTGGAGATTGCACCTACCTAGTAGTTTAGATCTAATAAAACAAATAGAACTATGTACCCTAAAAAACGAAGAGATTGCGAATGGTCATTATGGAGGAAGAGAGGTAAACCACGCAAAAGGTTTGAGGGTTACAAGGGAAGAGACTATCTTCAACACTACAAATTACAACTATGGGATACGAAAGCTATGGAGCAAAGTAATGGAGAAGGAACTGGGTTTAAATGGTCCGTAACAAAGTTCAGTAAGCAATAACTGTATAAAAAATTTTTAGTTTTTCGAAATTCATAAGGAAGTATAAATTATATATTATAAAAACAAATAAGAGATGCCGAAATAACTGTAGCGCATTGACAGCTACCACATGTCATAGAGTAGGTCTTTGACCCATGTAGCAAAGGTTAGTGTGGACGCCTGGCCTTCCACATGTGCTCGACACATTTGTTCGTACGCTCGTTCGCCAAGCCGAGCACAACTTCTACCAATGATAGCCTTTATCTCTTCCGCCTCGCTCGAGATGGGTCAATGCTACCTGCTTGCTATCTCTCAGAGATAATATGAGAAAGTAAAATATTTGACTCTTAGAGATAATTCCCATTATTAAACAAAACAGGCGGTTAATCAGCAAAGTGAACCTGTTATGTTTGAGAAATAAACGATATGTTCTATCAGGGCTATTGGAAAGACTCGTTCAAATGAGTTTCGTGAACCATTAGCACCTGGAATTAAGTACTTTACATAGAGTCTATTTCGGCTTACAGCTTACTTTACATAGATAAAAAAGTACCATAAGAAAAAACATTTCATCGGAATCATAAATTACTTTTCTGAATATTTGTAGAGCTTTGGATTCGTCTATTTTTCCCCGCATATTGAATTTCGTCCATGTTTTGTCCTGATTAATTTTAAAGTAAATTTTTTTTAATTAAAACTTATATGGAAGAAAAACATTTTGATCAAAGTTTCCTCAAATGTTAAAATGTTACTCATTACAAAAAAATAAATTAGCATCAGCAGATTTTGTCTGTGATGATATGGAGGATGGTCAAATATATTTAATTTTTTATGGAATTTCAGTACAAAGTTCAGAAAAAAAGACTAATCCAAACGGCAGCCTGTCTACAATGCTAAGACAATAGTTAGGGACCAAGGAGGATTTCAATTCATTTCAAGGTATTAATTTTCCAATGAGGAATAATATAAAAAATAATTTTTGGTTGTAGAAAGATTTTTATTTGTATTATTTCCCAAATAATAAGAGTTTAGACATTAAGGGACAAATTTAGCATCGTGTTTATCTGCCTTCAGTCAAATATGATCATTTGATACCTCGTTCATCAAAATCTATCGCTCCATGAATCTGTAGGACTGTATTATACGAACCATTTTTTATTTTATTTTTTTTTTTATGGGTTTATTTCTATCCCATAACAGGCATACGAATAAGATATAGAAATGAAACCCAGATAATTTATATGAAAAAGCAGTTAAAAAAATAATGTTACGTTAAAAAAAATATTTTTTTTTTCTTGTATAAACGCCAAAAACTATAATAACCCCAATTGGAAGTTATTATTTTTTTGTAAGTTTTTTTAAACCATAGACTAAATAAAATATATGAATTATTATCATTGTCGAATTTAACCGAAATATTAAAATATTTCCTAGATAGTTATATATTACTCAAATAACTAATTTTAAAAAATTAAATTCAAACATGTTTAAAAAAATTATAATCAACTATTACACAGATTTTATAAATAATTCTTCAAAAAATAAGAAACCAAATGTAACTGATAAGAGGTAAAACCTATGAGTCAGTTTTCATTAAATAATGAAACAAATATGTTTAGAAAAATAAATTAATGACTCTCATAATTGTGATATCCAATTATGAAAATCTCTATATGATAAGAACTTCCACCAAAACCGAGAGCAATGAACTGGATTGAATTACATATTTCAAAAGTTGGAAAGTATTAATGAGAAAAGTGTAATATGTAAAAAGAAAATTATTATAATAAGAATCAAATTATCTTAATGCCGGCTGACATAATTGAATAATGTGACTTACTTCCTTATTATTAATAATCCAAGTTATCTATCCCTATTTACTCTTATTTCTATTCGCAAGAGAATTATTTTATGTTTGAAATTGCCAGTAATAATAATTATTTAATAATTAAATTATTTCACTATGCACATTAATAAATGACAAAACTAATTCAGAGTAAGGTTAGACCCGGTACTACTACTGATTGGTAGGGTGCCCAGGTCATCTTATCTGTCATCTTATATTATATCTGGAGGAATGGTACTAAGTAAATCGTATTAAGAGATATTTCTTCTTAATATTACTGAAAGTATGACATCATGTCAGTCTCTTCACCAAATATATGTAACTAATATAAATAATAATATAATAAATAAAAATAATGAATTAATAAATATAAAATATTATACCTCATAATTACTCAATGAATATGTAGAGTAGGATAAACCATTTCTTATTTTTTTTTTTTTTTTTTTTGTATCAATTTCACTTCACGAAGCTTTATGAAACCTATTAAGTATTCTTTTTCTAAGAATAATATATAATATGTTGTTATAATAACATTAAATCTATCAACTCAAATTATAAAGGTTTATAATTTGTTTTTCAATAATAAAGATATTCCTTTTTTACATATATTTTTTTAAATTATTTAGATACAATTCTTTTACAAATAATAAGTATTTATTTTTATGTTTTTCGTGATTTAATTTCCGCAGTTTTTCATCGAGCGGATATCCCGTTTAATCTCATAGAGAGATCAACATTATTTGTCAGCTGTCTATGGGCGGCTAGATACGGCATATAATTTTATCCGAAGTATAATGAATGATCAAAATTAACATTCATATTTACCAGTAAATGATGTTCTCACAAGATATACATATCGAAAGGGCTCTAGGTGGGGCATAAATTATAAATATATAATTCAAATTTGGCAGAACCAAGCAGAAGCAAAAGAAAATTAGTGCAACAGCAAAAGGCGAGCGAACATCAAACAATCTTCAAACTCGATTTCTCAAAAGTTTTATTTTTGGAGATGTACCAGTATTCTTCCCAGAGTTTGATGTATACAGGTGATCATATAAAGATACAAGTAAATATGCAAAAATAAATAACTTGAGCCTAAAAAATTTATAACTCGTCGAACCTTTAATCTTTTTTCCCCCCTTCAACGACAAGAAAATATTTGGAAAACAATCCATTTTTCCTCATTAAGGACGTTTCTTATCACTACTTAAAAAAAAATCAAAATGTTTTCGTTAATATCCATAATACTGGAAAGAGTGAGGCGTATTATAAAGACGACTTCCTCCATTCTTAACTGGTCTCTTCCTTGAATCAAGAAGTGCCACATTGGTCGGTAAATGAGACATAAATTTTCTAATAAAGATGCATTCTTCAACTAATCACCTCATACAAGTATTAAAGTCTTTGCTTACTTCAGTCAGTTTTTATATACACCTAATACGAAGTTCCTGTCGTACACGAAAAAATGGTTTAAATCTTTCCAAATTAAAACTCAAGATAAGAAGTTTCCAATGCGTTGGAAACTTGTTTAAAGGAATACTCAAATTTCAATGTTAAATTATCAGATGTAGCAGCAAAGTTGATCAGCATTCTGTAATTTTCCAACTAACTTCGTTTAACCTTTAAAAATTACGATTCCTTTTTATATAATAACGATATAACGAATAAAATAAATTATTTTTAGGTATTTAATATAGACTTTTTTTATTGGATGATAGAAACCCTTATTAAAGTTTAGGATATGTAAATTTCAATTAAAACTTTTCCAATTTAAAAAAATAACAACAGGCACTAATATTAATTTAATGATGATGCTTTAAAGTTTACCAATCGAGCGAATTTCACTTAAATCAACCCTTACAAAAATCATTATTATTTAAATGACAAAACAGATGTATATTGGTATAGAATAACTACTTAATTATAAATTTTAAAAACCTTTTAATTTTGGGAAGAGTGTAAAAATTTTAAATATACCTCAGAAATAATGTATTCATGTATAATTATCCTGATTGTAGAAGTAAAAAATATTAGAATTGTTAAGGACGCCCCAACAAAAAAATAATAATAAATAATAAATAATTGAAATTTTTTTAGTTGAATGAAAAAAAATTCAATAATTATTCAAAAACTTAACTAACATTAAAAAGGAATTTCAAAAAGCAGCAAAAAATGTTACAATTTTAGCTAAGTATAAAATTTCATGAGCTCAATTAAAAAAATTAATATAGTATAAATTCAAACAAGAAACGAAAATTTAAATGTCAAAAAAAATTTCATATGGCTATAATATAGCCGCTGTATACTGATATAGCGATATTTTTCTATTACTGAGAAATGATATATATTTTTTTTAATACACACTTTTGTTTTATAAATATTTTTAATTTATAACCAAATTATGGAATAAATTATTCCATTTAATTATATAAATAATAAACAAGAATTTTCATCATCAATTAATTTTTTATCGTTGTGATGATAATCTTCTAAGATAGCATTTTCTTAATTTTATCATCTGCTATAAGTTAGTCATCCTCGGATAACTATATTTGTTTATTCATTCCTATTTCCTTATATATATATATATATATATATATATATATATTTGAAAACCCAAGATATCTTTATATATTTTCAAGAGGGTTCCCTAAAATATATAGGAAAATCGCTACTTTAAATTGGTAAGCCAATGATTTTTTTGGAAAATTCTGATGCAACTTTTCTCAGAGTTATAATAACAAAATACTCATATCATTATCAAACAATTAATGAAAATATTATTTAAAAGTAAAATTTATATTAAATTTAAGCTGATATGATTTTTTTTTTTAATTCACAACAAACAGTCAGGTATAAATAACATTGACTTATTTGACTGACAAGAGAGCTTTTTAATTTCAAAAAGGGTTTCATTTATTTTAAGTAAATAGAACGATATTACAGACAAATATTATATCATATGTAATAAAAATAATAATTATTAAAAATATCTATAAATTTTGCCCTCAAAGTGAGGATCGAAAGGTTTAAGGTGAGTTAGGAGGCGAAGGGTCATTGACCTGCCCTAGCCTCTCCATCTAACATCTACTCTCTCAAGCTTCTATTAATTTATCCTTTTAATAATGTCATTAACATTATCATTTGTTTAGTTTTATAATATTTGTCGATATAACTTGTTATATAACAAATAATAATATAATACAACATTACTTCGAAATATATTTAGATAAGATGTATTAAGTCGTTCAGAAAATGTAAGAAATTGAAATTTGGGCATACAATACTAAATAATTGGCCATAAATCGATGAGGTAATATAAAATAATGAGGATGTTGGTGCTCGGTGCAGACCTCGTACTACTAATATCTCCCGAAAATAATAATACGAATAGTAAACTCTAAAGCAATTCGTTTATTTTAAAGTTTGTATGATATGAAGTTAAGTCTACTTTCAAAATTTAATGGTTTCTGATTTTGAAACTTCGATAAAACTAAATCCAAAACTCTGTAAAATGTTTGTCATTGATATACTGCATTTCTAAAAGGTCATACAATCAGAGGCGGATTTAGCTCGAAATTTAGGGGGTATCACGACCCCACTCCATGTCTTATATTTACCTGACTTAAATCACCATCTTTGTACGAGTTTATTGCCTTGTATTAAGAAGGAATGCGACCTAAACCAAAATTGTTATGTTTAGGGCATAGTAACTACCTAATCGCATTATTCGTTTAAAAATACAAACAAATTTAAATAACCAAAATTTTTATGGGGGTCATGACCCCTCTGGGGATCCGCCCAAGCATATAGCTTTCTTAGTAGCTTTGGATCGAGCAGAGTGAGTTCCGTATTTACGAAATATTTATTAAAAAATAAATATTTATGTATCATAAAATAAATCTTAATTTATTATAAAATAAATATATTTATTTATTTTATAAGCCATAGAACTTTTAAAAAATAATACCCAATCACATTTTGAAAGTAAATAAAGTAAAAACAATTTTAAGTTCGACATATATATATGTTGGAACAGTATTGAAATGTATTGTTTAATTCTAAAACCAAGTAAATAGATTTTAGAATGACAAAAAAGAAAAATTGCCAACTATCGACTGCTATTAAAAATTTTTTTCTAAGGGATCGTCATAATCGGTATAATAATTAATAATTATTAATAGTTCAAAAGATGTTTTCAGTGGAGTGAAGAAATTGTTTTAAAAAATTTATTATAGGAAAGAACTACTAGTACTAATTTTAGTTTTAAATATTACATTATCGTATTCATATCAAATTATATCATCATAACATGTTTTAAAAATATGGGCGTATCCAGAAGGGCGAAGTGGGACAGCCCCTACCTTTCTCCCTCCTTACAACATAAAAAAATTGAAGGAAAAAAAAAAAAAGAAAAAAAAAAAAAAAGTTTCGTTGTTGTATTTAGACGTAATATGTCCACATTCCAAATTTCATAGAGGCTGAATGCACCTTTAGATTGTTTCTCAAAACCTGAGTCAACAGGACAGAAAATAAAATTTATATAACTACTCCCTAGTAAAAGAACTATATTAAAAAAAAATAAATGTAATCAAAAATATTATTAATAATTATGTTTGTGTGACCTAGTATCTCCCCAAAGACAACTTAGTTAGTTCTCCTGTTCAAACAAATTGTATCATATATAATATATGTCAGCTACGAACTCAGTTCAATAATGTAATATTGATTACTACGCATAATATTTGTTTATATAACATTTTCAATTCAATATAATTTTTAAAATATTTAAGAAACAACTAAATGTCATATACACGAGGCCTTTCAAAAATGGATATCTCCTAACAAACAATTTGGAAAAAAAATTTCAAAAATCATAAAAAAATTAGTCATTGATGAACTGATATGATATTTTTTTATGGTATTATTAAAGTTAGTCACTGATATACTGATATGATATTCTCCTATATACAATATAAACCTATATCTAATATATAATATAATACACTTATATACAATATTCCTGCCAAATCAGCTGCCAAATGCTTTTCCTGAAGCACCAAAATCTGATTTGTTAGAAATATGGGAAATATTCGCAAAGGTCAGCAAATCAAAAAAAGCCTTACTGTTCTAAAAAAATTGGCGAATTTTCACTACTCATTAAGGTAATTTCAGGATTCAGTACTTGATAAGGACCAAAAAAAATGGGTATTTGGGACCAACCACAACTGAAGTGTACTCACTTTCAGAATTAGTTTGGTCCAGGAGGGACTTCAAACCCCATGGTCGATCCACAAACAGAATAAAAAACAATTAATTATTTGTCACAACCTGACAAATAATTTCAACCCGCGACGGGGAGAAGATGAACACAGACCTTTCGTAGCCCCAGCTACCCCTAACCAAACCTTTAACTGCTACCAATATTAAACTAATCACTAATAAAATTTATGTGGGCATTTGTATTTCTTATTAATAAAACATTCAGTGTTTTAGTTCAAGTTTTTTCAAAGAAAAATAATTCATATCGACTATTATTGAATAACTATGGGGGAGGGGGAAGAAGATAAAACTTTTTATTCACCCTTAACCACGTAAATTGCGTTTGTGAATCGTCGTATACTTTCAATATTATACATAACATCAACTAACAATCTTGATAGATATCGCTTATATAGACAATCGCTTAAAGTAATAGAAGCTGGTATGGGCCGGTAACCAAGTGCTAAGGAACACATCGTTGCAAACAAAACTTTACGAGCATTCCACATGATTCTCATTTAATCGAAGGTAATATTTCAGAGAAATTAAAAAAATAATGAATATATATCCCAGCAATGTATTTTTAAAAAAGGTTCTTTCTAATTCATTTTAAACAAATTATGGTGTTGTTTAATATAAATTAATTAACTGCATTAAACAATATCTATGGTTTAATATTAATAAATTAACTTAAAGGCCATAAATATATATTAAAAAACCTGTGATCCTTTAAAATTCTTTTACAACAAATTTATGTTATTCAAATAAAGAAACAATCGTGAATAAAAGAATTGTCCTATTGTATTGAGCTGCTGGTCAGACATCTGTCGTTGGGGGAATAAATTTAGTCATATTCCCAATTGAAACCATATTTTATTTCTTTACTTTAAAATATTTTTTCTTTTTTAAAAAAATGAAAAAAACTATAAACTGACAATGAAGAAAAAATATGTTCATATTATCGCGTTAATCGAGTTATAATTTAGTTATTAACAACGCAATCATTTTGTTCGGTTTTTATTTTTCGAATATGATGAAAATAAAGAAGAAGAAAAAATTAAATTAGCGTTCCCGCCAAAATCTAAAAAAAACTTATATTGATGATTTTCTGTTTTTTTCGTAGGATGAGCGTTTGGTCAGTCATCGATCTAGAAAGGGGTACGAAATGTTGGAGTGGAACGTTAAAAACAAAAGTGCATTAGCTAAAAGGGAGAAGGTACTTTCGCCGACAAGACGGGTTGGGCCCCCCACCACCACACGTGGACCGATTGATAAAGGTCCTCCAGGTATACCCGACGTGGTTTCCTGGATCTGTCAATTCCTTGTCAGTGTCAACATACAATACCGCTAGCCACTAGACTACACATTTGCAGGATTCAACAAATATTTTGATTGTTTAAGCAGTAGATTGTCGGGTGCTGTGTAGAGAAATAGCCGGTATTATCACTCGCGAGAGGTCATTGCCACATTGAAAGTCCGATGGTCCGTACCGGTCTGATCCGAAACCGGTATAGAGAAAAACTATTTTTCTATACTAATCACAATAAAAACATAGATAAGCACATTGTATAATTACGCTAATTGCAAATTTGCGAATTTTCGCAATCTGCCCACTTCCGCGTTCCTACACTACAAAGTTCACAACGCCACTAAACAATAATATATATAGATACTTAATGCTACGGAAACGTGTATGGTACTTACATTTTGAACGAGTGGTGCCGAGATATGCGGCCTGGACTCGACTGTCGGAAGAGAGGAGAGCCGGGGACGACAACACACAGGTAATCGCAGAACATGGGCTCGCTGGGAGCAATGACCTCGGAGCCAGGGGGTGACGTCACGGTGGTGGGGGCCCCCCTCCACTCCCGCACAGCTGGGGATTCCGTTATGTCGTCACTACCCCCACCCCTCCCACACGTAGCCCGGCATTCATGGCCCACGCTCCATTGATTTTCTTCACCTCTCTTCCGATACTACGCTCCCGGATTAACCTTTTGTCGTCGGCGATGGACCCCTTTTGTCCCAGGAATATTATTAGCCATCCGAGGAGGGATAATTTTATTATTTAAATACAGCGGGAGGTGTTGAAACCGCGTTACAGCCGAGTACAGCAATGTTCGCGATTCCCAAAATATAAATCGTTCATAGAAAATGGCCTATCAATTGCTTGAGGTACTATCTTAGAATGATATACCCTACAAGGCCCTTGCTAATAATTAGCATTTGCATTATATACGTCCTTAACCTGTAGCAAGAACTAACTTTACTGGGCTGCCAGATCACAAATAGCAAATAGAAAAATAAAAGTTACGTGGTTCCTTATTTCGTTTTACTACATTATTTGTCATTAATAAGTATTATTTTATTAATATTACTAAACAAATTCCCAATAATTTAATTATGTTCATAATGTTTATAAAATCGATTGTGTTTGAAATTATCATACATGAATACAGATGCATAAATAAATGTAGTTTTTTTGAAACTTTTGTAAATAAATTAGGATCCTTTTTTTTTCCTTAGCCCCTCCTTCATTTTTGTTGAATGGGAGGGGGACGTAAGGAATTTCTATATCCTTTTACTGCACAAGGTGTTTTAAGAGTTGTATCAGATTAATGTGTTAGGTGTCAGTCACTCACGAAGCTATCCCTGGCGGTGAGGCTGACCAGTTTTGCTAAATCAGTTGTGTTGTTAGCTGCCTAATCTAAGTCTGTAAACATGTGTTTGCCACTAGTGTGGCGGTCTAGCTGGTGCAAGTTTTTCAAGTAATGGGTTAGTACAGTGTCTAGGCTGTCAAAGAATGTGCTTCCGTCCAAGGGCGTACCCAGGATCAAAACTAGGGGGGGCAAGCTATGGTCGTTCAGGTTGTAACATCTTACCGCGGAAAAGGTGAATGAAACCAAAATTATGTATAATTATAGCAGTGCTTTATCAACAAAGTTATTACAATTATTTGTTTGAAAAAAATTATTCTATTACTGCTTCCCGCCTTAAAAGCTTAAAAAATTATTGTATTAGCCTTCCAGGCAAGGCAGCAGGGCTGCCCCCCGCTTGGTACGCCCATGCTTCCGTCTAATTATTAGAGACGGTCCATGAAGAAGAGCCGGTCTAAAGACACCCATTATATATCAATAATTTGAGGCGGAGGGAAAGATATGACGAAGCAAGCGGGTGGTTTAGCCTATATGACTTAGTCCTAACCGACCTAATATTTTTTTCGCAATGGGAAGATAGTGTTGGGTGCCTGTCAATGGTGACACCTAAATCGACTGCTGTGCGCCGGCCGGTTCTCACTAACCGCTACCCTGTAAACGATAGGGAGGGGGCGCTGAAAGAGAAAATAATAAATTCGGTCTTCTTGGAATTAACTATAACATTTAGGGCCGTATTTATGAACGTTCCTAAGGAAGCAGTTGAGATTACCTTAACTGGTTCCTATGTTAAGTTAACCTTTAAGCTTAAGTGTTCCTTTAGATAATTCTCATTTTATGAACCTTCCTTAACAATTCCTTTCCTTAACTAAGTATGCATTTATTAAGGTGCAAATTTAAGGCCAGCTTAAATAAACAACCAATCAGAGAAGATTGATAAGAGTACTCCGCCGCTAGGTGTAACCTCCCTTACCTGACTTCAGTTAACTTACAAAATTCACTCTTCTCAAATTACATTTGATTTTCTCAAATTGGATTCAGTCTATATTTCATATCAAGATTTTGTTTTGACAATGAGTAATTGAGTGAAACTATCTTTACTATCAATAATTAAGATTATATTGCTCTTTACAGTACTACTTGCAAAAGAAAAAAATGAACTCACTTAATATTCTTTCAGATGTTTATATCACCAACTAATCAAATATTTACAATTACAGCTCTAATACTGAGAGGAATGGAAAAGATTCAAATGCATCTGCATCAAAATGTTTGTGATTAAAGTTGTACACGTAATACTATCAATATACTAAATAAGTATGCATTCATTTCAAATAATACATCTTTTGTTTTGATTTTGCTTATATGAAGAAATTATCTGTCTCTCATTGTGCCTAGTAATAAGAATGGCTACATATGAAAACATTTGATAAATATATAAAGGAGAAAAAAAGAAAGATATTTCACCAAGATGAAAATTTTTATTTCCCTTAAAAAGTGCAATAATATTTCACCGCCTTTGTTGTTTATACCTCATATAAATAAAGTACAAATTCCAAAAAGTCGTTTTTTTTTTTTAATAAACGGTTCTTTTTAATAAGCATTTAAGTCCTGATATTTGTTTTCTGTTTTTATTTATATTATTAAAAAGTTAAGGAGAAGCTAAAGGTAGCTAATCACCTACCTTAGCACTAAGGAAGGAAAACAGATCAAATTTATAGGAACACCTTAGGATCTAAGGCGTCCTTAAGATAGGAAAGCGTAAAGGAACGTTTATAAAATGAAAATTGTGTTAAGGTTAGCTAAAGGTGTGCATTTTAAGGAAGCCTTTAGTAACGCGTTCCTTAGGATCGTTCATAAATACGGCCATTAATCTCTTCAGTTTCCTAGAGATTTCCTTATATTCCTCCTCCTCCCCTTTCGTAGATCTCTCTCTGCGTTTAGTGAGCTAATATATATAGATATAGCTGTTGTTTGTTTAACGTCACTTTAGGCTAATCGGACGATGCTACAGCGAGAGTCCTAAATTTTGCCAATTCAGGTGTAATTAGGATAGGAATCTTTAACGAGTACCTGACATCTTAGAGGCTCGGGACCTCCATTTTACCTCGTATCCGAGGGACGGCGTAGCCAAGGATTTTTTACTCCCATTAAAAAATCCTAGTGCCACCTCAGGACGCGAACCCGCGACCTTTAGTATTGTAGGCTGCCATGCTAACCACAACACCACAGTTGACTCCCAATATTTATAGCTATAGCATCGGCATAGGCCTCTACAGTAGCTTTCTTGTACTAAGCTGCAACGCCTATTTTTCCAATATTCCTCTACTATGATTTATAAACCACCCCTAACGGACGATACCGATAAAACCAATTAACAGTTATGGCTAAAGAAAGATCAATAAGTCTCACACAGTTTCTTAGAAAATGATACCACTAGGCAGTGCTCATTCTACAAAATGTGACGATCTATATATAGGTTAGCCCTAGCTGTATGTTGTAGACGAAAACATTTAATGTGACGAATAATTGCCAATTTTTTAACTGGCTAGGTGTAGTTAAAGGAGTGGGACTTATTGATCTTCCTCTAACCATAATTAACTAAGAAGTCCATAAAAACCCAATTATCTTTCCAATTAATAATGAAGTAAACCGAATTCCCATTATTATTCGTTGTACATCAGTTTCTTATTCAGCCCAAAGATCTAGCTCAAGATCTGAAATAGTATGTATGAAAATGAGTGCGGAAACATAAGACCCCCCCCCCCCCAGCTAAGCTACAGGGCCCACAATACTCAATAATCCCCTCGACACACCCTCGCCCTTTTATGAGTATCTCTTAACCAGCCACGTGGGTCTAAAGTTACTTCCAAGCGTATTCATCGCGTTCTCTCAGATTTATGTCTTGAACAACAAAGTCCAAGTCAAAAGGAAATTGCACTTTTTTATGTACATTCAAGATTCAATAAGAAGCAAAAAAAAAAAGAATGAATTTTTCGTTATTTTATGTCATCAAAAAGAATATTTGGTAGTAGTTCCCCTATGTTACTAGGTACTTGGCGTGTCCAATATGGCGCCGTTTGGTTTGACACCAATATCGTCTGAAAGGGACCCCCAAGGTATCTCTGAAAAGCGAGCGGGAATCGAAAGCTGTGATCTAAAAAACTGGTCAAGGAACCTTTAACTAACTGAAAAGGACGCGGTGGGAGCTCGCTAATATTACAGCCATATAACCCGAAATAGGCCACGCCCTGAAATATAACATAGGAGAAGCCAGTGGTGCAAACCAAGATTACTGTCTTAAATCACATTATTGAATTTTAGATAAAAATATACCACTATATCTGTCTGGTACAAAATGTACTATTATTTAATCTAAATTAATAAAGATGAAATTCTGTTTGTTCTTTATAGAAATCCAAACCATTTGTCCTAAATTATCCAAATTTCGCACGGTGGTTCTTTCTTCTTCAACAACAACATTGACCAAGACGACTTGGAGTATTATGCTTGCATTGCCGAATTATCACAAGTAAAAACTTTTATTTAATAATAAAAAAATTAGTGTACTTTAGAGATTAAATAACAACAAAAATAAGAAATGAATGTAGAAAAATGTGTCACTTTGAAAAATGGCAATTAACAAAACACGTCAATTTCTACTCTAAGTAAAGTGGTAAGTGAAAGTTGTGTGTTGCGCGCACGCACCAGATTTTTCCTTCGTTTACGCCATTAGTTCTGAAATTTCATCAAATACTTCCGCTTCCATTCGGCATTATTAAATATCAAATATTGTAAGTATTTAAAATAAGAGATAACTAGTAATATTATTAGAGAGGGAGAGGGGGGTCGAGATATTCTGACTATATAACTCAATTAATGCTTGAAATAAAGCTTATTGATATTTTAAAAGTAAGATATTTGCTTATGTAATATTTTTAATTACGAATCATTACGGCCTAAGTAAACGAATAAGAATTTATGTTATTTATTGTTTCTCATATTCTATGGGGGGGGGGGGCAAATTTAAACTTAGAATCCGCTTCTGACAGAACTTACATACTTATACTTAAATAATAACGCTCATTCATAGAGTAATATGTATTATAAGGAGTATACGAGTATCAATTTAAGGATACTTACCAAAAGGTAAAACAAAGTGAATCTACTGAAACACATATCACATATTGTAAGTATTTCAAATAAGAGATAACTAGTAATATTATTATCTGATCCAATTTATTTTAAATAAAAATAATGTGATATTATTTGTGAGTCTTTTCATGGATCTACCAAGTAACATTTCATAAGTTTCAGCCAAATAAACATAGTACTTTCACTAAAGGTTTAAATATGGTTTATTGAACCTTATCCAATTCTGCATTTAACTTAATCGAGATCATCCGATAGTCATGACAATTAATAACTAGCGCAAGCAGTTAATACATACTGACTTAGTAAAGGATACCTGCTTCCAAGCCCGCAACACATCAAAAACGGTTATTGAGTAATAAGAACCTGTTCCGAGTAACCAATACAAGTAACCTCTTCTTAATATAACAGCGTGACTAATTGTCTAATTATTGACTGTATTTACAACTTATAAATAATAATTAATAAAATATATTTTTTTCAGTGTGATCTTACCTGAAAAGGATATTCTTCTTACAAATTAGTTTTCTATTATAATATTGAAACTTCATGAAAATAGATTTTAATAGAGAAAAATCTTCGGTAAGGAGAAATACTTTCTGATAAGTGAATCACAGTTTTTAGTATCTTATAGGTCGGATTTTGACATTCAAAGTATGTAAACAAAATAAAAAATATTATATAAATATTAATGTAATAGCGCATTGAATTTTGCTAGGTAACATTAAATGCCACAATTCAAAATAAAGGTACTTTTGTTTTTATGATAAGCGAAGGCAGTGTACAGTGCTAAGGACAAAATAGCAAATATATACATATATGCTCTAATAAGAATTCTAGTTCCAATAATGTTTTATTAATTTTTTTTATAATAAATTTAATCTTCATGAAAAAAAAATTAATCAGAAAAAAAATATTGAGAGATTATTCTACAAAGTAGTATTACATAGTATAACATTGCTTCTGGACTGTAATGCTTATCGAATTATTTAACCTCGCCCAAGGAAGTAACATTCAAAGATCTAATTAGGAGCCAATATTTCAATCATCATTTCCTTTTCAAAGAAATAAACAAACGATTTCAATACACCAGAAGGCCTAAATATATTACTATTTCGTATATTAATTATTTCATGGTTTGTAAATTTGTAATAGAAAATGAAAATATCTTTCCTTCAAAATAAAAAAAAAGGAAGAAAATGATTTGAATTTCATGAAATATTTTCGGTATTACTTCGGATGAAGAGCTCCAAGATGGCGGCCGGCGTGATTAAACAACAAGGTATTCCGATAATGCCCTACACTATTCAGTTCGGGTTAACCGAGAGTTCCCGAGCAGATGTAGTCCAGATAACCAACTTCCTCGCTTCAATAATGGGAACAACCAACGTAATGTACAAATGAATGTTTCTTTAATATAATTAAAGTACAACAGATATCAGAGGAAGTACTATTTCAATATATGAAAATTTCCTGTGATGGTTGCATATTTTAAATTTTAAACTAAACAGACCATTTAACAAATAAATTTAATAGTTTGTTTTGTAAATTTATATGTTTGTTTTTTACTTTCACTTACCTATATATGAAATATATAGTAAGTGGAAGTATTGCGATCGTGAAAAATTTCGACTTCCGGTTTTCAACGGAAATACACGTTTTGGGACCCCCTGAGTCGAAATAACCAAGTCCCGCGAAATGGTCTGTGTGTGTGTGTGTGTGTGTGTGTGTGTGTGTGTGTGTGTGTGTGTGTGTGTGTGTGTGTGTGTGTGTGTGTGTCTGTGTGTGTGTGTGTGAACAGACTAGCTCAAAAACTATAAACCGTGGGAACCTGAAATTGGGTATTTAGTGTAGGTATATGCCCGCGATGTGACAGCAAAAATTTCATCAAAATTGCTCAAAGGGAGGGGGTACTTTATTTAATAACTTTTTACGTTTTTTTCGATTTTCTCAAAAACGGCTCTAACGATTTTGATTAAACTGAGTATTTGATCTATTTATATGCTCGAGTTATGACTGTGAAAATTTCATCAAAATTGATTAACCGGAGGGAGGACTTTACTTAATAAATTTTGTATCATTTTCAAGTGTTTTATTTATTTACTCAAAAACGGCTTTAACGATTTTGATCAAACTGGGTATATGATGTATGTATATGCCCGAGATACGACTGTAAAAATTTCATCAAAATTGATCAACCGGAGGGGGGACTTTACTTAATAAATTTTGTACCAATTTCACGTGTACATATTTTTTATTTACTCAAAAACGGCTTTAACGATTTTGAAGAAACTGGGTATTTGATGTATGTATATACCAAATATGTAAAAGCCAACATTTCATCAAAATTGGTCCAACTGAGGGGGCATTTTTTTTCATGACTTTTTTCCCAATTTTTACCTTTCTCTCGGTAATCTCAAAAACGGCTTAAACGATTTTTATCAAATTCGTCATGTTTAATGAAAATTAGGTGTTCTTTAATATCAGGTAAGCTTTATCATTATTAAAATGTTACGAGGGGGCTTTTTTTTGTTTGTTTGTTTCTTTCTTATACCTTTTATACCTTTGTTTTTGTTTACTTGAAGAAATTAACTGTCTCTCGTTACGCCTAAAAATAAGAAATGTCTAAATATGAGATATGATAAAAATGAAGAAAACATAAAGAGGAGAAAAAAAGAAAAATATTCAGTCAACTCATAAAACTCGTTGAGCCCACGCATGCGGAGTACGCCTTTAATGACAGACCATTGTTCATAATTAAAGCCGTTCTGTTCATTTGAGAAGTGGCAATTAACAAAACGCATTAATTTCTATTCTAAGTAAGTTGGTAAGTGAAAGTTGTGTGTTGCGAGCACGCACCAGATTTTTTAAAAATATGTTATTGTACTGTTTAAATGATTAAATGGGTTCAAGTTAAATACACGTATAAATGGAAAAAGTATTTAATTTAAAGTATTTATAAAGTATTTAACAAGAAATGTATTTAAATAACCAAAAAGAAATAATTTAATCTTTTGCTTTGTAAATTTATTTGTTTGTTTTTTTAAAATATGTTATTGTCCTGTTTAAATTATTAAATGGGATTGAGTTAATGCACAAGGTATAAATACTTGATAATATAAGAATCCGAGCATTCTTAACCACCAGATTATTATTTTTTTTTATTTAAAGAAAAATGTATATAAATTACCAAAAAGGATATTTTTAAAAATGATTTGATGATGATTTTAAATAATATGTCTCCAAAGGAAAAAGAACAAACTGTACATGATTTATTAGATTAAACAAAGGGAGTAAAAGGTTTAAGAAATTGTATCTATTAAAATCAATTTAACTATAATTATCGGCTAACTGTATTATAATCCACTAAATAGAATTAATTTAATTAAATAAGTTTCAACTAGCAATAATCGCACTTCAGTAGACCTTCATCGGTTACGATATGTTAATTTAATAAAATGTTTATATTTGTTAATGTTATTCTGCCCTAACCCAATTAAAAGTTACCCATATATTTCAATCATTTTTCTATCAATACTTCCAAGTTTCGACGAGCTGTTGGAAATTCGTAATAAAAATATGCCATTTCGATATAGGTACAAACTGTGTAGCTGCATCAGACCTAACCTAATAAAAGTAAGCAACAAATGACTTCCCCTCCAAAAATGTGGATAAAACTGACGTCGGATCTCGGGAACTCTCAGTTAACCCGAACTGAATCGTGGATATGGTGTAGGGCGGGATCGGAATATCTTGTTGTTAACTCACGCCGGCCGCCATCTTGGAGCTCCTCATCCGAAGTAATACCATATTTTCTATTTTTGTCGAAAATAATCAGATAATAATTCCTTAAAAAAAAAAAAAAAAAAAAAAAAAAAAAACAAACATAATACATTACTACTTAGACAAGTAGTACTTGTAAATGAAATATTGGACAAGAATCGAAACCCATGGAAAAAAAAATCAAGAAATAAAATCTTTCCAATGTGCACTTGCTAATCTAAGCATGGCGGAGACATTTGATTTAATTGGTCTGCAGAATTTTGTTGGGGGGGGGGAGGGGGGCTAATAAGATTCTTATGATCGGGGGAGGGGGGTCGAGATATTGTGACTATGTAACTCAATTAATGTTGAAATTAAGCTTATTAATATTTTAAAAGTAAAATATTTGGTTATTTAATACTTCATAATTACGAATCAGTATGGCTGAGGCCCGGTGCACACGGACGACACTTTTCTGCGATCCTGAATATAACCCAGGTCAGGGGTACCTGGAGTAAAATGGACCGACCGGATTTACCATTATACTCCATGTACCCCTGACCTGGCTTATAGTCCGGATCGCAGAAAAGTGTCGTCCGTGTGCATCGGGCCTTATGGAAATGAATAAGAATTTATGTTTTTCTTTCTGATATTCTCGAGAAGGAGCAAAATTTAAACTTTGGATTCGCTCTTGACAGAACTTATACTTAAATATAACGCTCATTTATAGATTAATCAATATATATTATAAAGCAAAGTGTACAATGTGCGTGCCGAAAAGGCTCAAAAACGACTCCACGTGGGATTAAGGAAGTTATGTCAGCGCGTTGCTGTATAACCCCTAATGGAGAAGAAGGTTTCTGTTTTTCTCTTAAGGGTGTAAAATTGAAGAGAAAAGGACTGGAATTTTAAGGCTCTCGCACCATTTAATTAGCATCTCTGAGATTGAGATACGAGTTTATGAATGAAAAATTTAGTTCGAGCTCCAGGCTACCAGGAAGCGCTAGGGTGCGTTTCACTCGATGTTTATTGTTCATTCATTCCGTTAAATGTGTAAAGGTTATGTATTTGTTCAGCTGTTCTTTTTTGAAATTACTAAAAAATCAAGCGAAAATAATTAGTTTCACCTTTTCTTTCAAAATAAAATAATGATTTTACATATCAATTAGAAAACCGACTGGATACCTTACAAAATTAATTTTATCATAAGAAGGTTAATTGAGTAACACATTATATTTAATCAATATATAATATATACCTACTTAAGTAAATTTGATGCAATATGAGGGAACATTTTTGGGTAGTACAGTGAGCAAATAAAAACAGACATAAAACAAAAAAGGAGAGCTGAATTGACTGATTGTAAATCGAAAATAAAATGTTTGAAGTGTTCTTATTGTATGTAATTATGAAAAATTGTTTTACTACTATGTATGATGAGCATTCCAGTTGACAAAATGACTAACTCCTATTACAGCATTTTTTCAATAAGATTTTATCACCCCTCATAGTTCAGGATAAAAAGAAATATGATGAAAAAATTGTGCCCTCATGATATTTTGGTTTTCACTTTGTAATAGTAGGTGCAGTGTCCGGCCAAATAACGGGGGGGGGGATATCTTATGGGAAATTGAACTGGAAGAAAGGTCTTAAAAAAAAGTTTCTATGAATCTTCGGTAGTTTCTAAACTGCTGGATCTACTAAGACCATCACAGTAGTAGGGGCTTAAGTTGTAATCGAAATATAGTTTTTTAACTAATATATTTTTCAACCATAATTTAATAACTTATTATCTGCTGACTGCTTGGAATAGGCTTATAGAATTCAGAATCACAGAAACCATAAAAAACGATGCATGACTCGACAAAGTTTCAGCAAAATTAATTGTTCATTCACCATTTTCAACCCCCTTTAAAGTATATGGGGTTCCTTATTTGGGCGGACTCTGCTGATATCGAATCTTAATATTGATAACATGTTAAAAGTTCCAAGAAAGTGCTAATTTTGTTCTATATTTCCCTTATTTCCTTTAATTTTAAAGTTTTTCTGTTATTAAAACTACCGGAGCGAAGCCGGGCACCCTAGCTAGTATATATTATAAGGAGTATATCAATTTTAGGATACTTTCCAAAACGTAAAACAAAGTGAAGCGACTGAAACGCTGCTATCGCACTTGGAGAACGAATTTTACTTAAAACACTTTGATAAGTTAGCAAAAAACACATCTTTAATAAATTCCTTGTAATTTCAACAACTTAAACAATAACAGAACTAATGAAAAACACATCTAAAGTCTTTAAGATATCAAATAAACTTACTTTTCGCTAACTAAAAGATTTTTTAACCCGAACCTGGTAAAAGACAGATGGTGGGAGCAACTGCTGCCAATAGATATGAAATAATATGAAAAGTATAATATACTTCAATTATCAAACTGAGATACCAATTCATCATGATAATTATTTGTAAAAATTAAAAGAATAATGTAATGTTTAAAAAAAAAAAGGAATTCAAATTTCTTTAAAGGAAGTTCTAAGTTTTTGACCACCTTCCAGTAAATTAATAATCAAAAATCGATTTCATAAAAGTAATAATTTGTTCCTGATGTAAACATAGAATAAAGATTAATAAAAATAAATGAATAATAATAATAAATATAATATATAATAATAAATAAATAATAAATAATAATAATAAACAATAAATAAAGATATAATAAAAATAAATGGGAGAAAATATATAATAAAAAAACAAGTAGACAAGAGAAAACATTTAATTAGGTAATAATAATCTTTAAATTATCTAAGAACTAAATATCAGGATAATAAAGGAGTATCAACTTTTTTAGATCAATAATATTTTACCTAAATTACAAAACCTGGAACATAATAAGTGTACTAACAAAAACTTTTTTAATTATTAAGTTCAGCGCTTACTTATAACTTAGCATATCATTAATTTACAAACAAGACTAAATTAAAAAAAAAATACATAAGTTAACTCTTAAAATTTTGTTAGTCCCACCAATATCCAAGGCAGAGCTGCTCCCCCCGTTCCCATGTGGAAAATGTTTTAAATAAATGATAAACAATATCAATTCAGACCAAATCTATTAAGTCGGCTGCTACTAATTCCAAATTCGGAAAGGAACTAATTACAAAATAAAGACTACATTTATATAATTAATCTTTAATAATGCCCCTCTTGGTTTTTGAGCACGCTACACTCTTGCTTGAGACAATCAGCAGATGTGATGTTAATTGATACAGTTCCCATGTCGGGAATAAGGTAGTATGACAATCATCAGCGTCTATTTCCATCTTAAACTGTAAATTGGCAAAATAGGACTTGCGGTGGCAGCTCTTGGAGCAAAACAAAACAAAACTTTAAATTATTATTCCAGATCCATTAGCCAGCTCCTTTGCAACTTTCATGGAGTGCTTGAATTGTAGTTGGTATGTTTGGTAAGTCTTTATGTTATCATACTCAATGATTTTAAGAATATCATATTTTTACTTGACTTGTTGCTTTTTAAGGGATAGATGGCTGGCTGGCTTCCTTCTACAGTTAACTACAGGTTTATCATTTATCATGCCAGTAAGATAAGGTTCACTATAACCCACACTCGAATAACAAAGACCAAAGCATTAGTTACATTTCATCATTTTACTATAAATTCGCCGTGCTTGTATGACTGCTCACCTTTGTTAAATATAGTGGTGCAATAATAAAAGGTCTTGAAATTTGATATTTTTAGACAAAAAATGATTTTCATTTAATGAATACATAACCTAATCAAGATTTCAATCTAAACTTCATAACTTAAAAACCAATATTTCTTTCCTCTTCAGAATTCTGTTTATATAAGAAATATATAGTGGAGTAAGTAGGAAGTCACACTTCATGTTCATCATCCTTCATAAGGATTGGAAAAATCCAATATCAGGCAGCAATTTAGGGGATTAATTTTCATTTACTCGACACCTCAAGCCAGAAGACATACTTGTATTATCCAGTACATACAATTGTAACGCCTATAACTTATATAGGATACTTATTCACTCACCATCACAGCGTTATTGGTACTAAACATTTAAATACAATGCATACATTGCATAAAGATATTTCGATTACTATTTGTATTCTACCTATTGCTGCCATTAATTAATTTGTTGACTGCCCAGAAAACTTTTCAGGATTCTCGTCTAACAAGGCAAATAAATTCCAAAATCTCATGTTATTAAAACTTCAAAATTTAATATATAATAATAATCTGAAAGCATCAGGAATTTCATATAAGCTGCAAAGATATGAAACGTAAAAAAAATATTAGGTAATCCATTCGTGTTCTTGGCAAATAATGCTAGACATAAGTTATGAAAATATAATTTGTTATCAGAGGAGAGAGAGGAATAACTTAAGATTACTGGCAGGGAAAAACAAGGAATATCAATAACTAAAACATATACATATATAAATAGTTTTAATGTTTAGTATTATTTAAATAAATAATTTTAATAAGTAAATTATTTACAAACAAATATTATTTGGTATGAAATTAAGGATATCACTACTTGCACATTAATTAATGATTATATACGCATTTTTAATGAACATTAGTGATTAATAAATACAATCCTAAAACTATATATTTTTAAATGTATACAAAACAAATTTGCAAAAATAAATTCTGTACATCTACATTAGTGAAAATATAAAATTTAAGCTGATCTTCCTAAACCTATGTTATAAGGCATAATTTTTATAGGTTTATGGGTTTTTTTTTGGTTTTTAGTTTTTTTTCAATCTAATTATACATTTATATAACACACAGGGTAACTTAAATTTGTTGAAATTCCCAACATTAATTTTTTTAAGTAAAATATTTTATAATCATGAGTATTCTCAGTAACTCTTAAATTTTATGTTAAGTCAATCAAATGAATACAACAAATTTAAAAATATACATATTTTTTTAATAATTCTCAAAATATTATATTAATTGCATTTATACTTACAGACTAGGATCATGTACATAAGAAATTTTTGAGATGGTAAAATTACAGCCAAAATATGTTAAGGAACAAAACTCGATAGGTAGCTTAAGATTTTTGACTAAGCACCAAATATTGACTATGTAAATAATAAAATGAGTAGTTATTTTGGGGATTAATCTCTGAATAAACTGAATTAAATTAAAAAGAAAAAATTAATCTACTGTAAAATAAATTATCACATTTTTCTCAGAACCAATACCTGAAATAGAACTTATTTTAAGACCATTAAGAATAATGTAAAAACTATTCAGTAGTAACAATATTGTTTAAAGCGTTTCTTAAAAATCTTTAACATCACTTACGTTTTTCAAAGCTAAATGCAAATGACCACACAATTATGGTAAAAGAATTAAAATATAATTCACATAATTATAATTAAGCTGAGATTACAGCTGATTGTAACTTTTAGTGTTCAGCATCTGATTATATTGAGTCATAGTAAAACCATGGTAATATTCATTTTTTAGCAACATGGTATTTATTAAAAAGAAACTATCAGAATATTGAAGAAAAAATTGCAATCAATAAAGTAAGATTAGTCTACTATAATTAAGCATGCCTCCAGAACCTTACATATTAGACATTTGGTTTATAGTAACAATGGATAAACCATCTTAATGTAATATTTCACATAACAGAATCTCCAACGATCCAAATAAATAAGGATAACTTTATTTGAGCAGGCTTTAATAAAATTACAGTATGTACAGAAATTAATAATTTAAAAATAAGAAGAAATGAAAAAAAAAAACAACATAACTTTAATAACAAGAAAAACAACAACTAAAATAATCTGAATCACAGAAAAAATTAAAAAACGAAAATTGTAACAATTGAAAGAATGTAATAATTCACTTCCAAGTCCAAAAATCTATTTTAAAGATATACATCTTACAAAAATAACTTTTACTATATTTTTTTCTCAAAAATAAAATTCCTTCCATTTATAATAATCAAGCAATATTTGGTATAATGTATCAAAAACTAATTTTTGAATTTAAAAAAAAAAACTAAATTCCATTAACATTGGAATGAATGATAAATGGCATAAAGATATATAACAGTAACCAATGACATTCCCTATACCGATGGAGATATTTTCAAATAACAAAACTTTAACATATGTTTATTTTAATCAGTGGTGTTTTAAAGGATCCAGTTATACAAATTCTGTATTTTGGGTAAAGTTATTTTAGAAAATTCCTTAAAACATGAATAATGCTTAAATTAAAAAAATGATAATAGTCATTATTAATATTATAGAAAAAAACAGCAATACAAATTAAATATTATTAAAATTATGAAGATTGTTTTAGATAATATAAAACAAGCAAGGGAATTTGATTGAATAATAATCAAGAACAAATAAACTTTATAATTAAGAAAAACATATACTTGTGAAATATAGTTGAGTTTAAAAATTAAAAATAAAATGGGAGTTGTTTTTAGAAATACAGAATGACATGTTATATAAAATATGAAAATCTCTATTTTTCATTATTTTTTATAAAATATAACTAAATGACTATAAGTATTATTCTACTACACACCAATCATGAGCTTAGGATCGATGAGAAGCAAAACCTAACAAATTAAGAGAAATTTCAAATAAATAAATTTAACATTTTACGCTTAAAATACTCAATCATACTGAATTAAATATCAAATAAAATACACAATAAATTAATACATCTTTAATTTAATCTAACCAGTAATCATTTCATTGTTATTAATAAACACAGTTCCATTCAGTCACATAGTGGAGTGCCATTTGATTTTTAATATCAAGAAAAAATTTATCATAAATTTATTTTTAATGATCTTATGTTCTAGAATAGAGGTTTTGATTTAGATTACCGATATCATATTCAAAGAGACAGATACTCCAAAATATACTAACCGAATCATATGCATTAGACCCACTAAGTTAAACCAAGTTTTAAGAGTTTCCTTTCAAAAATTTTCAGATGAGAAAACAACCATGAAAATGAATTAGTAAAAAAAACCAAAGGTATTTGGTAAGTACTTCACTGAAATTAAATTATTGATATTTATGTTTCAATTTCATGGATTAATTTTGATTCACTCCCACCCCCTCTGCGGTGATTTATCCAAATAAAAAAATTTTACGTCTTTTTCCTAATGGGTTTCCATAAATAGACTTCCAGTAATGAAGAATCATTTCAAACACAGGCCAGCCAGCCCTTACTTGATATCTGCCAGGTTAGTATACAAAATTCAATCAATAATTTACTAATAATTCAGGATTTACGAATATTTCAAGACGGAACTGCAGTCAAGCCTCTATACTACACCAAATACTTTTATTTTAATTTAGAATAAATAAAATTACTTTTTAATAATAAAAAGTAAAAACAAAATATGTTGCACAAAAAAGACTTTTTTGTATGAATTAAACTGTATATACGCATGATGCACATATAGAATTGATGAATAAATTCAATCATCTATTTAAAATGTGTATTGTGAAAACCAAAAATGTTTTTCAACAAAACCATTAAGTTAGATAGACAGAAATTCGACTGCATAAATACACTCATTAAATTTAGAAAATAAATATATTTATTTTAAGTATAAATTTCATTTTATATTTTATTTAATGCATTATATTAGTTTCTTAGGAATGGGCGTAGAAAGTAATGTCATTTCTGAGCATGCCAGATTTGTCTATTATGTACATCAGTAAGAATTCAATATGTGCTTCAAAATATTAGATATTGAAATTTGCACCCTAGAAAAAGATAATTTGAAAACACATTATTACTAAGAGGTATAGAGGTAGAAATATAAAATGATATCACATACAAACAAAAAGATGCTACTTTAAGCACAAATAAACTATGAAATATTACTGAACGATCTTAAAGGAAAGGGGAAACAGCTTACAAAAGTTAACATAACACTCGATAACAATATATTCAAAAAACTATTTTTAGAGCTTCAGTATGATAAGGAAGAACTCCAGAAGCAAAACAGAAATATCCCAATGCTTCTCCTAAGGTTGCTTAAAGTAGATGAAAAGATTTCCACAAGATAGGTACCAAAGTTATAACATAAATAAAAAAAATGTTGTTTAAAAACGAAGAATTGTACAAGAAATTAAGATAATAAATTTTGGAAATGAAACAGGTAAAAATGAAACTTATACAGTAACAATTAAAATATTTAAAGCTCAATAAAGATGTGAGGTACAATATGAGGATTTATGGAGTGCAAAAAAATATGACATTACTTTAAAAACCCATTCCCCAATTTGTATGTGATCGTACAGAACCATCTTCGATAGACTGTTTGTTTTTACCGAGATTGGTTAAGATACCTAAATTAATTTATAAATAAAAACATATTAATTTTTGTAAAAAGTAATGAATATACAAAAGCAACTCGTTAGTAGCATCATTAAAGAAATTATTTTCAAATTTGAAGCTGTGTTAGATTTTTGTCTTCAATGAGCAAAAGTATATCAGACTAATTAGAAAACTTATAAAAAATTATTAATATAAAACTATGTAATTTTTTTTTTGTTTTATCACAATGAAAAGGAATTATAGCTTTATTAAGCAGGCCAGCTGCTAACTTATAACCATATCTCACCCACATTCCAATATCTATTTTATATATATTATTTATCTGCTCTGCAGAACTCGGCGGCTTAGCCTAAACTAAGTAGGATTAATTAATTCCTAATTAAAATAATTAGGAAATAGAATTAATCATTAATTACATAATCCATAGTTTTAATGAATTCAATAGCAGAACAAAATTGTGTCCAATAATACTCCTCCTCTCCTTCCATTTTATTCCCATAGAAACTCGTGATGTACTCAACGGTGCTGAGTAACGATGGAGGGTTAGCCTAAAATAACAAGTCAGCATACAAAATATTTTGAATTATTAACAAAGCAATTAAATTAATTTAATAATATTAATATTGAGCAGGCATAATATAAAAAATTGAGCACATTATGATTATACCACATCCCTAATGGCTTGTATGCCAATATGTACAATAGTTTGACTACAACAATTAATTATGCCCAAATAAAAAAATAACATTATCAAAATGAGGCCTGACCAACCCATTCCCATTTATGATACTACAATAGTTCTAAGCGGCCTTAAAGTGAAGTTCATGGTGCGTTTATTAATTTTTGTTGATTTTGCATTGTAGAGACCTGGATAAATGCTGTTTCATACAAACCTCTGAGAACTGAAGAGGGGGAAAAAATCAACATGCTTAAGCTACTTAATTTTAAGTATTGAGTTTGAAAAATTATTTAGGTTTATTATTCGAACATATGTGTTTCAGGTCGATCAAAATAAATATAATTTCTTTTTTGTAAATAATTTCTTTTGGGCTAATAAATCTTTTTAAAAAATAATTAAACTAGCCTTATAGATTTAAATTAACAACGTTTTTACCTGAGAAAAACCAATTTAAAAAGTACAAAATTGAAGTTGCTTCCATGTTGATTCTATCCATATATGTTACTTCATAAGAAAAGCACAATCTTAATCTCATATTATTAATATAAACATTTTTTATAAATTATACATGATAAGATTATTGATTATTATAATAAACTATGGATTATTACAGTAAACCTAGTTACTATATGAGCCTTTCAGTTGGCAGAATGTGTAACTCCACCAATTTCAACATTTTTCAGAAAAGAACTGTTAATAAAATTCCTCTTTGGAAATTTTGTAGCTTTTTATTTAGTAAAATTATGACAGAAAAATTAAAATATGTATATGAGTTTACTCAAATTTACATTCGAAAAGAAGGTACAAATTTTAAAAGTTCTTTCCTGAAAAATGTTGAAATTGGAGTAAGTCATTCGGCCAACTGAAAAGCTCATATAGACTAATAGGCTCAGACCACTTTAAACAGACAGACTCTATCTGAAAATTATTCAAACTTGAGCTTCAGTGTAGACTATACAAAAATAATGATAAATTTCTATAATTTAAAAAATATACATACCATTATAATCACATAAACCAAGACAGGGATCAAATCATCAGCTGCTGGAACACAGGCCAAAGAGAGGAGATTCATTATTGTGCTTATAGTACGGAGTATACACTGTAATTTATCCCTGGGACTCCTATAGGCAGCTAACTCACTGATTTCAGCCTGGGCGCTCATCCAAGGAACTTCACAATGAAATATCTGTGAAATATGGTTCGTGTCAGGTTATTTTGGTTCAAGGTTAGCGCTTAACAGTATTCAAGATTTTCAAATCTCATCAAGCTAATTGCTAACTAATTATTAAAATTATAATTTCAAGGTATGTGTACCTTGATGTTAGTTTTAAACTCATGTGCGTTGGAAGAGAAAATGAGGATATAAGGATTTTGTGTAATTGCAAACCTCTAGAACTGGCTCTAGACTTACAATTACCTCAGGACCATTATAAGTAAAGATGGTAAAATAGACCAGGAGGTACTAAACCGTAAGATTAAGGCCAATGGACTATATTACCAAATATTTAAAACCATCATCGGCAAGCGGGAAGTAAGTAGAGAAGCCAAATTGAAGATATTAAAATCGGTGTTCCTTCCAGGGCTCATGTATGGATCTGAAAGCTGGACAACCCTTGAAAAGCACATAAGGAGGATAACATCCGCTGAGATGAGATTCCAGATCATCAGAAATGAAAGAATTCGAGGGGATTTGGGAGTACAAGCAGTGCGGGACATCATGGAAGAGAGGCAACTAAAGTGGTATGGCCACGTACGCAGAATGGACGACACCAGAAAGGCCAGGTGGTACTTGGAAGCCAGACTGGAAGGAAGACGACCTCGTGTCAGACCCAGGAGCACATATATTGACTACATTGGGAAACTCGGGACTGCAAGAGGAAGCACCATACCGGAGATGCGAAGACTATCCAGGGACAGAGACCAGTGGACTACATGGACTGGAACTGCGACTCCACGCTTAATGGCACAAAGGTGTTAGTGGAAGAAGAAGATGTTAGTTTTAAATTTAAGTTAAAAAACTAAAATCAAGGTACACATACCTTGAGATTATGATTTTAATAATTAGTTAGCAAGTAGCTTGAAAATCTTGAATACTGTTGAGATATATAAAAAAAAATTTCCAAAGATCCATTGAAGTACCTCTCGGCAAGATATCAAATGCATACTTGACTGCAATTTCATGAAGAAATCTGAATTTATGTGTTTATTCTTTATCCGAAATTTTCATTACATTTATGAAAAAAAAAAAAAAAAAGAGACATACTTTCAATGTGATAATGAGTTAAATAGCCTTCATTGAATTAGAATCTAGAAATTGAAGCGTGGAAACGCATAAGGGTATAAGTGCCTTAGAAAATTTTTACAGAAATTATGTGACTTATACCCTCTAGGGTGAACTACGTTCAGTGCTTACTTATACCCATTTCTGGAGAATGGCTTTGGCATTTATAACAATTTGGCCAAAAAAACTTTGTTTTATTTTTTTTGGTACTTAGACCCTTGTGCATTTCCACGCTTCAATTATTTCCAGCAACATACTTCAGAAGACTTTCAAAGAAAATTTTAGAGAGAATGAACATTCATAAATCAAGAATGAACTATTTATAATTTTATGAGGAACAATTCAATTTACAACTCATCATCGTTTTTAAAAACGTAAAAAATATACAGTCCGTATTGGATGGAATAAATTTTAAAAATTGATAGTTAAAACAATATAAATTCTTGTTTAACACTTACTTTAGGAATACGGAGATCTTTGTGGTTAGGCGTAATTACTTTAGCCAACTTAGCAATATGCTCTCGAAGGACTCTGTGGATATAAATCATATAAATGTTAATAATTAAAATACACCTAAAAACCTTAAACTGCAATTTACAATATTATAAACAGAGAAATTTAAATAACTGAAATCCTAAATATTTAAAATTATAGGATGGAGTTAAGTCTAGTTTTGTACTTATTTCACAAGTCTATTTTTACTCTTGGGGAAAAATTAATTTAAAATGTAAGACATTTAGCTTACTGATCTCTAGATAAATCTCCATCTCCATTAGGATACATTGCATGAACATACACTCGGCTGCATAATGATCTTTCAAAAGCTCTTCTAACTTTCTTTACATCGTATTTACTGCCACCTGATAAAATGTAAATTGTTAAATACATCAAGTTAATAGGTTGTGAAATATACATTTGTTTACTACTCACTAGCAATACTGATTTAAAATTAATAATAAACTTAATAAATTGATAAAAATTAATAAAAAAAGCACACTAATTTATGTAAACCTACATTGCCAATTAGGATCCTTCTCCATATCACTACATAATGTTTCAAGAAACGATTCTAAAAGATCACTTTTCTCATCAGCCAAGCTCACGGCTTGGAACTCTGAAATAAAAGCAGATATTTGCGTCTCCCTCTTTTCTAAGAAAAGTCGAACGCATAATGAAATCAGATAATCAGACACAACTCGTTTATCATTATTTACTCGAGCCAGTAACCTGCAACCAATTTTTTTCTTTTACAAACTTTAAAATAGGCTATATATTGTAATAAACAACAATCAAATAACTTTTATATTTAACATCATATTTTTGTTGAAAATATACAGACGTATTATCCTGTAAAGATATGGTTTCATAATTTCACAAAAACATGAATACATTTGTTAAAAATAAACAGGACATTAGAGCAATAAAAAAAATAATTAAAAAAGAGAATTAGGTGAAGAAAATAGCCAACAATTCTAGCAATAATTCAAAATCTAATAATTCAATTAAAAACATTGTGTAAAAATAATAAAAACAAATTTTTAATATTTTACTACCTCTCAAAATGTGCCAAAGTAGATAAAAGAGACTGTTGACATTTGACTAAATAGGAAATATAAGGCACTCTACTTTTATAATCTTCCTTCAAAGATTCAAAAACCTTTTGACACCTGAAAATAATTTTCAAACTTTACAATAAACATATGTCACTGACCCCAGAAGGCTAGTAATTACAAAAATTGAAAATCTTTTCTACTCACTAATAACTTTATTGAAAATAATGCAACTCATTTAAATATTTAATAACAATACATTTTTATTTATTTTTTCCGTGACAAATATATAATAGTGTTTATAGAAATTAATGTCAGATATTCACTTACTGTCGAGCATCTAGCATTTTAACACATCTTAGAGTTTCATATAACTGAGGAACAAGATTTCGATCTTGAAGATTTATTGCCTCAGCGAGCTGCAACTGGAGATAAGCAACCAGCTCATTTTCCTTCTGTACCCAAGCTTGGCGCTTAAAATAAGAAAGGTTTTTTAATAAATTGCACGAACTGTCTTCATCATATTTATAAAAAATCATTATGACTAATGGGGTAAAATATTTTGAAATTATAATTCTATATAAATGAGTAACTGATGCACAACCAACTATGTGCAAGCAATGAAATGGATAATAGATAATAATGGTCTGTACTGGTTGCTAACAACAAATTTTCTCATAAAACGCAATGGGATGGCAGAGACACCTTCTACTAATGGATATAAGCGGCATTGCTAGTGAGGCCTGGTCAAGCCAAAGTGGAAAAGATACCGGGGAAGTGGAGAAAAGACTGATCTAGAATAAGATGGGAGGATGGAATAAAGAAGGACTTCCAGAGAAGAGAGCTCTAATAGATTGGGAAAGATTGACGAAGCTGAAGATAGTATAGATTTCTTCCTCACACCATTTAAGTACTACGAAGAGGAATGAATATGATATTACCTTTCTAATTTTAAAATTAATCAGTGTAATACATTTTACTATATTCGTCATAATCCTGCTACCTTGAGCAACATCACTATAATTTACTGTACTGCGCACATTGATAATATTCTTTATCGCTCTTTAATTAATATTCTTAACATCTGTCTTTTTAATCTCCCTATATTAATATTTAATTTATTTTCCATTGCAACAATCTTATGTGCCAAGAGCTAATAATTTTTTAGTAAGATTTTTATAAATCATAATTAAACTAATTTGTAATTAGTCAGTTACTTTTCTACTAAATTGATTTGGACCCCAAACTATCCTGTATTGGTTTTAAAAAAAGAAAATTATAAAACCCTAAAAATTATTGAATATATATACAATATGAAATTCTCTTGCAAATAAAAATTAATAAAAGGATCACTTACCATAGGAAGAGATTCCAAAAGTTGATGAATTTCACTATTGCTAAGCACGAGTCGAAGTTTTTTCTTAGCATCTTCAAAAATATCACAAGATGAAACAGACTGCCTCCGAGCTCCACATCTGGGTCCTTCCCTCGGGGAAACATTTTCTTTTTCTTTTAATTCGTTCGAAACACCTTTACCCCGATACTTGGCTAGAATATCTTCAGAAGAATCTGCAAAAAATATCATTAGTAAACATTAAATTTCAAACAAATTGTTATTAATGGATAAAATATTTCCTCTTTCTCTTTAATTTAAAAAAACTCAATTGTTAAAAGACCAAAGCATTCTGATGAGAAATAACAACATAAGATAAAATCAAATTTATTGTTATTACTATATTAAATTAACCTAATTCCATCTCAATCTAACCTATTTTTGAAGTCCTTGTTTCCTCAACCAGCCCTCTCCTCAGCCTTAGTGAAGCTACTGGGTCCAAATCGCCTACTCCACCTGAATCGTAGCTGCAATACCATGTACTATCGATAAAAAAACTTCTTAATAAATGATTAATATAAATTATCACGTTTCCTACAACTAAAATAATCATATTATTGTATCATACATAAGGGATTGTTTAATTGCTGAAGTGATTAAAAATTGGTAACTACAGTAATTGACTGTCCCTACCCCAGTACATCCTTGGGTATAGACAAGGTCTTTACTGTCATAAAAAAAAATAGCTTAAATGAAAAAAAAAATACTAATACTAATAATAATTTACATCTATAAAATGTAAGCTAATATATTGAAATCACAAATACAAAACTTAAAAAAAAAGCTACAATTTTTTTGTATATTACTTTGTATTTGTATGTCAACATTAAAATTTGAACTTCCATTATGGAAGAACTGATAAACATTTCCTTTAAAATATTAGTTTGTAAAAATTGAAAGACTTACCAATCAGTTCGAAAAGATTTTCCTCTCCTGTTTTTAAAGGGTAACTTAAAATTTCTGAAAAAGCTTCTCTTGTGTTTCCCATCTTCATCCAAGGCCTCCTTAAACAAATATTTAAATTTAACTAAGTATCATAACTCATACTAACTTCAAAAAATATACAAAAAAAAAAAAAAAAAAAGATGGAAGGTAATTAACATAAAAATGTTTTGTAATTTCATCTAAAATGAATTGCTACTTACTTTGTCACCTCTTTCAGCAGTCTTATCGAAACTGATACTCTTAGGTATTGCACCCGTAGGCTTACTGGTTGGAACTTCCATAACAACAGATCCGTTAGGAACAACAATAGGAGGAGCAGAGGAAAGGGGCATTTCTAAATTAGAAACATTCAAAATTAAACACAATTGAATGACAAGTACTTAAACATAAATAGCTGCAGCTATAAACACAATAGTACAAATAATTAAATAAAATACCGGTTGAATTGTGCCTTGCTTCAACACTACTGCCACTGGACGAGGAGGAAGCACTAAAACAGCTACCGGACAACGCTGCGGATTCCCTATCATTCCGTTCATCCTCTATCGATATCTGAACATATAAAAAATATCACTATCAGTAATATTACTGGCAACAAGCAAATGTAGGAAAATAAGTGTCAGTATCAAAACCAAATTACAGTTTGGAACTTCATATTAGGGTCTGGCCACACATGTCCGCACCGGATCCGCACGGTAGCAATAATACAGGTTATGTTCAGAATATTTTTAATTTAACTTACATATTACCTTTAGTTATGCCTAAAGTGGCCTGTGTCTGACTTGTATGGCCTGAACTTTAGGCATAACTAACGGTAATATGTAAGTTAAATTAAAAATATTCTGAACATAACCTGTATTATTGCTACGGTGCGGATCCGGCGCGGACATGTGTGGCCAGACCTTTAACCATCAACTTACTCAGTTTTTCATCACATTTTCCTACACATACTTCTTTGAGGATTTATTTTATTAAACCACTATATATCTTTATTAAACCTCTACATATATGTTTCAAAAACATACTTTTTCTACCTACTTCAGACAAGAATACTAACTGCAGTAAAAAAAGTGCCCTCAGCAACTATACCTACAATTCGTCCTCCAAATGAAATATTTTTAAAAAAATGCGAAATTAGGGGTGGTGTAGCAGTTAGCATAGCTAACTACTACACAGGAGGTCGCGGGTTCATAGCTTGCCAGGTGGCTCTAGGATTTTTTAAAGGGAGCAAACAATTTTTGACTATGCTGTTCTTCGGATTGGAGGTCCTGTAACTGTAGAATGTCAGGTACTCATTAAAGATCCCTATCCTAATTGTACCTGGATAAGCAAAAGTAAGAACTCCCACTGTAGCATCTTCTAATCAGCCATTTAAGCAAAGAGTGATGATAAATACATAACAAAATGTGCGCAATTCATATTAAGCTGAAATATTTTTAATAATGAACAATCAAGTAGTACTTTGTAGGTATTTTGTATCTAACTAAATATCAACCCTCGAAGACTAACGTTGGCCATTTTACCCAAACCTGACAAAAAAATATGGTTTGAGGCCATGCAAATGTTTATAAATGGATTTTATAAGAAAAATTAAATAGGAAGCATTTCACATAATATTAAGCTAGTTTTAGATGGTATGAATATATATAACGAAGCAAGATAAATTTACATTCTTTCTTCATAATGCTAAGAGTGTACATAGAGCTTAATACTTTCAAAAACATTATCTGAAACTGGACTTCCTTTTTCTCCCCTACCTCACATATCAACTATATATAGATTTTTCCCGATTCCAAGACTTTGTAATCGTTAGCTAATCTGGTTGCTATGCAACACACATTGCAAATGCCTAGACCATTAGGCCACTCAGGGCTATTCCGTGAAGTAACAAAACAGTCTACAAAGGAATATTTATTGTTTTTAAGTAAAAAGCACCTGCCAGAGATCACATGACTATCTCTAATAAGGAACCGAGTATGACTAACAGGCCACCATTATACTTACTAAAGCATAATAATCAGCAAGCCAAGATAAAAATCTATATATTTCTTATAATTTAACAAAAAACGTTACGCACCTCTTGGCTGGAAGTTTGTTGAGATGAAGACCTAAATTGGATTTTGGTAGAGAGCCCAGTAGGGAGCAGAGCCGGGGAAGGATAGTTGACAGGTTCAGAGGTGCTATGCGTTGGCGAGCTGACAGAACTGCTACTTTTCCTCAACGAGGCACCCTCTTCGCCTTCCTCTAATATGCCAATAACTAAATCTCAAGAAAGAAGTTAATAATAAGAAAATATTGTATAAAAAATTTCCTAAATAAACAATTAAGCACCTAAGTAATAAAATAAAGTACCTTGCTTAGAATAGAGATTTCTATTGGTATCGACATACTCTATCGTCCTCCTTCGATAATCTGCCTGATCTCCTCCTTTACCTGTAACGTTTCCAACTGTTGGTTGACTTTGTAAATCCTGTCTGGGGGCCATTTCCTCTCTGTTACCACTCCGTAACACAACAACTGTAAATAATAAATTTTATTTTAGTATAATTTAGATGAGGAAATAAAATTTTATGGTCGGTATAAAATCATAGTGAAATAAGCGCTAAATCAGTTTAGTAAAGCTCAACTTTTTATTTTTAAAATTAACTATTATTATTTTATTTTTTTAATCACACTTCTTTATATTTGAATTATATAAAAGACTAGGTGAAATATATTTTACTGCAAAAGCAATAGAAGTAAACACAACTCTGTTTCACATGATTCAACTTTAACTTCAGTTTTAGTTCATTTTGGCGTCACACCGACCATATACGGGCTGGACTGAAAAAATATCCGATTTTTCAAAATCATCAGATTTAAGACCTTGCCATAATTCACATCAATTTAAGGATTTTCCATATGGAATCCAACCTCGAACAATTATTTGATCTGAAATTTTAGGGAAAATAAGTGCAGAGAGAACTTATACAAAAAATAAAATCAATTACAATAAAACTAATAATAAAAGTGAAAGAAACAGTTTTAAACATAAATATATTTAAAAACATTCATAAAGATGACAATTTATGGAAATAAAGACGACATATAGGGACATTTTTATTAGAAAATGAAAATAATACAATTGATATTTAAATAACAAAATGGCAAAAGCAGCTACATTTTATTTTGATTCACTCGAGTTATCGTCAATCAATGAATTGGATATAACTGTCTGTAATTATGTCATTGATTTATTTTTTTTATTTTTGCATCATTCTTCAAAACTAAAATGAAAAGATATATATACTTTAAGTTTTACATAACACGTTGAGGGCCATGGAAAAGATGATGTATTTTTGCATTGGGCCGAAGCATTTTTCCATAACTTTAATATGACAGGAATGATACATAAATTGGAGCGATGTTAGGGTTCCATGCAACTCCCAAATTTAAAAAAAAATTGCATTGGCGAATTGTTCGGGGCCGGAGCGGTCCCATACGCCAAGTGTTAAAAATCTACAATATTTAAGGATGATGAGAACAGATTGCTAACAGGAGGTAAACATGACAGATAAATAAAATTTTATAACATTCATTTTAAATCCATTGAACTCAAGTGGTCTAAAATGATTTAACTTTTAAAACCAAAATAAAACTTGACAAATCATAAAAACTAAAAAGTAATAAGAAGGTGGCATTAACCTACGTTTTACTATATTTTTGATAATCAATAAATAAGAACAAAGGCTTAGAAACCCAAAGATTCTGTGCCTATATCACCAGTCGCTGCCTTATTCTTCCACACACAAATTCCTTACGAACTCATATCGCAATTCTACCACCATAATCTCGTCCTATGCCAAAAACCTTGACTATCTAGTAGATCTAGTAACCTTTTATGGTTTCACTTATTATCAAACCCAAAAATTGTATACAACCATTTTATTAACCACAATTATATTTACTGGATAAAGTTCAGCAATGTGATGATCACAGATATTTCATTACAGCATAGGGGAGAGTATACCACAAGTAGTGCATATGAGGGTAGTCAGTGGAAAACCATTGGGTGTTTCTCCCGGATTGCTGGTAACATTGATGCCATAAATTTGTTATTTAATGTTATTTAACATTTAATACCACATTTTCACATTTTATTAGTGACAGAACATCGCATATAGTCATGGATTTTAGTAACCTGAACGCTAATTATTCAGGAGTAAGCAAGTCCCCTTCAGGTCTCAGGGTGGGAACTGCTAAGAGGATTGAAAATGAAAAATGAAGATGGTGTCGAGTAATTTTTATTCAACCACCTGAAATTGAAGGATATCATTATACTCATATAATTAAGAAAATCTACCTTGCTGAGCAATTACAGGTTCTTCCACTGCCTCAGATTCACCTCTGCTCTCTGCCTCCGATCTGCCAGTGTCGTCAGACCTATTTCAAAAACTAATTAGCTATATTATAAACAAAAATATAAATAAATAACAAAAAAAATTCAGACTTTGGAAACTATATAATTTTTAATCGTCTATTACTCATGCTTAATACATAAATAAAGCATATTGGTGTAGATGAACTTGACATAAATTTACATGATTATGTATAATAGATAGATTTATTTTAATTATTGATTTTAATTTAAAGAGAAGTAATAAGGAAGTAAACTAAATTTACCTACTTCACTTTCGGACTATTAAATTTTTTCTACATCTGACAATGTCAGCCTTTTTAGTTGGCGTTTGGAAGAGGAACATATCTTAAAAGGATTTTTTTTTTTTTAGAAACAGATATGTGTGAAATAGGGCAGAGAAGCATGTAATAGTGTTGAACATGTACGTCGTCGCCATGCTGCCTCCTAGGGTCAGGTAGAGAAAAGCTAAAGAAAAAAATCTGGTGCGTGCGCGCAACACACAACTTTCACTTACCAACTTACTTAGATTAGAAATTAATGCGTTTTGTTAATTGTCACTTCTCAAATGAACAGAACAGTTTAATTATAACGCATTGGTTTGTCATTAAAGGCGTACGGCGCATGCGTGAGCTCAAGGTGTTTTATGAGTTGACGGAATATTTTTCTTTTTTTCTCCTGTATATGTTTACTTGATTTTCTTCATATATCATATTTAGCCATTTCTTATTTTTAAGTGTGATGAGAGACAGTTAATTTCTCAATATAAACTAAAACAAAGGTACTTTATAGAAAAACAAAAAAAGCCCCTTCCCCATTTAAGCCCCCTCAGAACATTTTAATAATGATAAAGCTTACCTGATATTAAATAACAACTAATTTTCATTAAACATAACGAATTTGATAAAAATCGTTAAATCCGTTTTTGAGATAATCGATCAAAAAGGTAAAAATTGGACAAAATTTATTAAGTAATGAATAAAAAAAACACGTGAAAATGATACAAAATTTATTAAGTAAAGTCCCCCCTCCGGTTGATCAATTTTGATGAAATTTTTACAGTCATATCTCGGGCATATCAATAGATCAAATACTCAGTTTAATCAAAATCGTTAGAGCCGTTTTTGAGAAAATCGAAAAAAAATTAAAAAGTTATTAAATAAAGTACCCCCTCCCTTAGAGCAAATTTGATGAAATTTTTGCTGTCACATTGCGGGCATATACATACTCTAAATACCCAATTTCAGGTTCGCACGGTTTATAGTTTTTGAGCTAGTCTGTTCACACACACACACAGACCATTTCGCGGGACTTGGTTATTTTGACTCAGGGGACCCCAAAACGTGTATTTCCGTTGAAAACCGGAAGTCGAAAATTTTCACGATCGCAATACTTCCACTTACTATATATTTCATATATTGGTAAGTGAAAGTAAAAAATGTGCATTAAAATTACCTGGCAACACTGGCTGTATCATCAGTGTCCACTTCGGTGAGTCTGTCGGAATCTGATATAACAACATCCGTGCTCCATGCCTCAGAAGCAGTTTCCAGAGCATCGCCTAGCTAAAAATAAAGTTAATCTTACAGTATCTCTGTTTCAATTCAATTTAATTTCTAAAATAGTTTCATCTAATAGACAGATGGCAGAAAATATTTTTTTAATTTTTTCGAATTGCTTAAAGACAAATTTTTAACATTAAATAATAATTAAAGAGCACCAATCAGGATAACAGCACCTAGACATTTAAAATTGATTTTTTAAAAAATATTATATATTATTCCTTGTGTAAAAATTACGATATCTCATTTATTGAGAAGCATAAATCGAAAAAAAATAAAATTTCGACTTGTGTCACTATTCTTTCAGAAAATAAACTAACATCATATCATTTATAACAACTAAATGTTCAACAGCCAATTCTTTCATGAAATAGGCTCAAAAGTTTTGCGATGATGATTATTCAAAAATATTACAGCAGATCACTTCTAAATTTAAAACTAGTTAATTAACAAATTTATAGCTTAAGAAATTGGAAACTATAATTCCTCCTCTGCATATTTATTGTTTTCATAAAATTTTATTCATATTTTGTTATAAAATTTGCACGACTCCGCTGGGCTGGGCATATCATGAGGATGAACCAGGGCAAGATCCCTATAAAAATTATGTCGGAACAAGTATATGGAACAAGGCGAGTAGGACGTCCCAAGCTTCACTGTGAGGATTGTGTGGCTACCGACTCCAGAAAGCTGCTTGGCATAAGAAATTGGAAGGCAGTGGCACGCAATAGAGAGGACTGGCAATCCTTATTGGAGCAGGCTATGACTCATCAAGTGGATCGTGATGCCAGATAAGAAGAAGAAGAAGATATGTATTGTTTTAATTAAATAATTTGGCGCATGTGTGTATCACAGAACTTCCACTTATAACCCTCCTTTCTCAGACTTTAGACATTAAAGTTTGAAAATGACGTAAGTACCATCTGAAAGGGAACATAAAACTTTTTCTAACTTATTCTATTTGAAAGTAGGTACTGTCTTTATTACTTTATACAATGGTGTAACAAGAATGAACTCATAGGACCCCATAATTGCCAGGGATTCATTTGAATTTTTTTACATAAACATTTTTTTAGGTCAAAATTTTCACGATAGCAATACTCTTACTAAATCATACATAAGTGAACAGGAAAATTTCAGCTATGACAAACACCAATTAACTTATAAATCATGAAGATACATAAAAGTATTTATGTATAAAATATTTATTTTGCGAGATCGTGGGAGAGGTGTCAGTGAAGAGGAAGGATTTGGCACCGTTTGGAAGCGACTCCGTGGTTTAATGGATAAGCATACCCCGCATGTCACGCGGAAGACCCAGGTTCGATTCCCGGCGGAGCCAAATCTTTTCTCTTCAAAAATAAATTAATTAAAATAATTTAAAAACAAGAGTGGTCATCCACGATAATGATTAAACTAATATCTAAAAATATTTATTAGAAATAAGTTACTAACCAACGGATTATTAGTGGTAAATTCCGGTAAAACAGGTTGTAGTGGGCGCTGAGGTTGCTGTTCAACTGTTTCACTATCGCTAGCAAGAACATCAGTGCTCCAAGTATCACTGACCAAAGAAAAAGTTTCATCTGTGGGAATTCAAACTTAGATTAATAATCATTAAAACTAAACTGACTACAAAGTAACTCGTAGGTTAAAGTCTTGGGCTAGTACAGAAATCATGAGTTACTATATAGTCATAAATCATAATTTAAAAAAAATAAAGTTTGAGGAGAATCATTAATTTTATCAACAAATGTATATATTTTAATTTATCTAAATATAAATTATAACTGTGGAGGCAAACAAATTCTAGGTCACAGCCAAATTAAGGGACTGCCACATTATCTAATGTCCAAGTTATAAACAAAATCAATTTATTTAATAATAACCAAAAATTTTTCATAAATAGTTAAATAGTAAACATTTATAAAGTACAAATATTTGTATTTCTTAACACTTCACCAAATGAAATTATTTTCAGATTGGTTAACACTTCACTAATCACTTATGAGTAACACAATGCAAAAGAGGTGTAAATCAAAAACTGAAACTGATATAATTAACACTTTACAGGAAATTCCATTAATGAAGTGATATAATACTAGTAGGGAACAAAATACTTAAAAGTAATTACAACTTACATCGTCTGTCAAAAATTGCCAGTCTCAACATTGCCAACTATTTATTTAAAATTAATAAGTTGACTGAAAAACTTAAATTAATATAGTCTCTCATTATAATAATTTTTTTATCAAAATGGCCAACATAACTTTTGCATTCAATGGATCTTGAGAACATGGTTGAAAACCAGAATTTATAACAGAGCAAATATTAAGCGAAAATTCTAGAAATTAAAATCATACCAAGAAGAGGCACATCTGGTATGAGAGTATCAATTTCAAACTTCCCAAATTTATCATTTATATCAAACTTAGTTTGCGTTGAAGCTTTTGGAGGAGGCGGAGGAGTAAAATCTAATGGTTGTCTGACAGAAGCTGCTTCTTCTCCTTCAGTCATCTGCGAAGAGGGAGTATCCCTACCTAAAAACAAAAAGTATTCAACAATAATAAAATGTATGAACTATCATTGTTTTAATTTTTTTTTCTAGACTTAAATATTATATTTATATAAGAAATACAAAATGTATAACAGGAACGAGTCCATTTAATTTCAGTCATTATCAAATAATATGATTTCACCTCACTCAAAAATGGATAGTTTCCGTTAGTTGGTATCAGAAATCGCAGAACAGATCATGATAAGTGACAAGCAATTGTTTCAGAAAACTACTTCTGTTATTGTTGTTACATCTAGAAGTTGGTCAGAGGATTACAGCAAGGTATTTCAAAGAAAATGATACATTTTTTTAATCGGATCGTAACTTGCAACAAAATGTGGGTCAACTACTCCACTCTAAAAAAAAAAAATTGAAAGATTTTGGAAGGGGAGGCAATCATAGTGAAAGCAAAAACTTAATTGTCAGCTGGCAAGATTGTTTTAATCTTTTTTTTTTTTTTGATTGGCAATGAATTTTGCTCCTTGAAGTTTTGTATGAGCAGCACACGATCAATGATGTCTAATATTGATCTTGAACTTTTGAACAGTGAGGGATTTGTGTCAGCGATTCAAAAGGTGACCCTCCTCCACAACTATACCAGGCTACATACTGGGGATGGGGGTTCATATGTCCAGTAAGTGGGGCATTTGACAAAATATTGTGCATACTGAGGCTTCATTGTGCATACTGTCTATACGAGTAGATATCCAATCTAGAAGAAATGGACTCAACTTAACACCCTCCTTATTACCTAGAACTAATGTGTTTCCAACCCAACAATTTCCATTTGTTTGAACTGCCTACAAAAGCAAAGAAGTGGGGGGTGTGATTTAAAGATCATGGGGAGAGGACGGATTTGTACTGAATTGGCTCCTGACGCAATGAGCATCATTCAATGTGGAAAATAATATTATAAATGATAATTGTCTTTAGTATATTTGATTCACCCTCATATTTATAATCAATTATTTTTATCTAACAACTTATTAATCTCACCAGAAATATTTGGAGAACCTCGACCAGAAACATTAGCCGAGACCATATCAGAAAGGTTATCATTTTGATCTTCGGTTTCTAGTTCAAGGGATGAAGCAACACTATGGTTTGATGGAGCTTCAGAAACAACATCTAAATTGTCACTGGTGTTTCCTGAAAATTAATTATTGGCTATAATGGAAGTAAAGAAACTATGATTACACAGAAATATGATGCCTAAAATCTTAAAATGAATACAATTATCATTATCAATATTGATAGTAAATCAAAGATTCAGCTGCAGTCAGGGAAACTTTCCATAACATCATACAAGAGCAAAATTAAGAGAAGGAAAACAATAAAATTCGATACAAACTTTTATAATGCTTCAATCATAAAATCATAAGTCCTTAAGGTAACTTAGAACTACGAAATGAGGAAAAGCAAAAGGAAAAAATTTATTTTGCAAATATTGATGTATAAAAGTGAAATTACCTGGTCTAATAGAAGTTTCATTAATGAATAACTAAAATAATGGGATGATTTAGAAAAAATGACCTTTTTATAGGTAAAAATCAAAATTTATTTTTCTTCTACTTACAAGGTTTTTAATAATCTAAAATATTAACTATTGTGTTCTATGGTTTGAGGCTATCTGGAAGCAAGCTGTAGAATTCCTGGGTCACTTGTGGTGTAGTGGTTAGCATGGCAGCCTACAATACTAAAGGTCGCGGTTTCGCGTCCCGCGGTGGCCCTAGGATTTTTTAATGGGAGTAAATGGCCGTCCCTTGGATAGGACGTAAAATGGAGGTCCCTGGCCTGTGCGATGTCAGGTACTCGTTAAAGATCCCTATCCTAATTATACCTGGATAGGCAAAATTTAGGACTCCCACTGCGGCATCTTCCGATTAGCCTAAGTGGCATAAAGTGACGTTAAAACAAACAAGTATGTAGAATTCCTTGATGGTACCACTCTGGCATTATCTTGTTGGAACAAGAGTTGCTTCCTGTTGACCAAACCTGGATACCGCTGAACCAAAACATCGTACATTCTTTGCAGTTGTTCTGAATAGAGCTCTGAATTTATAGAATGACCTTCAGGTATGAACACATAGTGTATGACTCCTTTGTAGTTCCAAAATACAGAGAGATCGTCTTTTTTTCGAATTGCGCTTGCTTGCCAACGGGTTGAGCTACCTGACCATGGTCAAGCCATTGACCTGTTGTTGTAGGATTATGCCATTTTGAAATGATTAGTAGTGACATCGGCTTCAATAGCAGTGTGCAGAGAGTCCTGGTTGACTACTGAAACACGCCCTGATCCTGATATCCTTTCAAAGCTCAAATCACCTTCATTAAATTTTTGGAACCACCTTCTCACCGTCCTTTCATTCAAAGAGTCTTCATTTTCAAATTCAACCTCTAAATGAGTGGCTTCAGCTGCTGACTTTCGTAATTTACTGTCATTGTGAACAAAGGAACGCTAAAGAACAAAGTACTGAGCCCGGATAGAGGGCATGCTGTTCACCAAATGATTCAAACGGGAACAAACATAAACTTCTTATCACAATTCTTAGATCCCGAATGTAAATAAGAGAGGAATTACGATTCAAAGTTCAAACACAAAGAAAAAGGTCATTTTTTCTTACTCGTCCCATTACATCACTTTATGTTTCACATTGTTAAGACATCAATTTTTTAATCCTTGTGGAATATTGAAAGAAGATATATAAAAGAATTAAAATGGAATATACTTTATATGACTTTGGAAAATGCGGTAACAATAAATTTTATTAAATAAATAAAACTCCAATCAAGTTACCTATAGATCCATCATCGTGAGATAAAGAGAATCTTGTTCGTTTTTCTTGGCCTTCTTGCCTTTCATGAGATTCAGAGTCATTCCTCCTCTCGTTCTTATCATTTTCACTATCTTTCTCTAATGCCATTAGCTATAAAAAATATTTTAATGACAACTTCAAAAATTTTGGAAATGGAATAGAAAATAAATAGCAAAAATAAGGATATATAACAAAAAATATCTCACATAGGAATCGAATCTTCCTAAGAAATGCACCTAAATTTGGGTTTATGATAATCAGTCATAAAATCAGTCTAAATCTGAGCCAATTTTCAGATTTTTATTTTCATGCCCAACAGATATATTAAGCTTTTAATTATTAAAATTTTGGAAATTTCTAGAATTTATATTAAAAAACTGAGCAAGTCCACAGATTGAAACTTTGTGAATTTAGGGCACCCACCTTTATCTAACAAATAAAAAATAACAAATACTGAGTACATTTTTTTTTTTTAAATCCATTTTTGTAAAATTACCACTAAGAACATTGAAGGGGTAAATGGACCGTTATAGTTAGTTTTAAGTTCATAATTTTAATGACCTTTATTAAAGTTCAGATCTTTTAAAAGAGGTTGGTCTTTATTTAAATTTTCGAGGATGAGTTAAGAGGAGATATTTGATTTGAAGGATACTACTAAAATGACTGAAAATACATGTTCGGTCAACAATAAAATGGCCTCCATTCGCAAAATAAAAATTAAAAAAATGAACTAATTGCATTTAAGTAATTCTAATGTATTGTATTTTCTGTGGTAATAATATTTAAAAAAAAAAAATGTTGAAACAACTACCTCTGGACCACTTAATAAGGATTGGCCCTTAGTAAAATTTAAATTTAAAAAAAAGTTAAACATACTTTCTGTTCAGGAGCCAAAGCTTGGGAAGAATCAGAGCAAGCATCCAATGGAATAATTAGAACTTTGATAGAGTTTACATCTTCTTCTTCTAATGATCCATTTTCCAAACTGTGACTGCTTCCGATTGCTCCTCGGTTTTTACCAACTATAATTGATGAAAATAATGAATTAATTCTGTTTCTAGCTCTAATTAAAGAATATGAGTAAATTAATTATCTTTTGTTAACCCTTTAGCAGCTAAGGACTCTGGACGAAAGTTGCACTGAGAAGCTAAGCGGGTCTTATAAGCTGGCTTTTACCCTCCCCAAGCTAAGGCGTAAAAAAGGCCACTAATCCGCCGCTGACTGCCTCAACTTCTTCAACTCCTCATTACCTTTTCCGCCTATTTCTTATTAGTTTTATTTACTTTTTATGATTCTATAATACCTTTACCATTATTTCAACAAATGAAAATGCTAGATTATCGATTGTAATGAAAGATTACTTGATATATAAAGGTAATAATGAACCAGATTATAATGATTTTATTACTGCTTAGTAAACAATTTTCGCGACATGACGTAAGCAAAACCAAAGCTAGTGAAATACTAACGAAATAAAACAGTGAATATCAACAAATAACAGAGGTATAAAAGCCGAGAACTATCGCTCATAGCACCTAGAACTCGAAAAATGGATAATGGTTGAACAAATATTTCCTCAATAGAGACACCCCTGCAACCTAGCGGCCTCTAGATATATTTATTAAATCTCCGAGGATCCGCTGGGATGTGCCTCAGTCACTACAAGTTATCTCGTGTGAAGCTGAGGACGTTAAATAAGTGAGAAACCGGTTGCGAGATATAACGTCTTCCGCTACTGGGGACCGGCAGCCCACCACAAGTAATCTCGTCGTCCGCTTGTGTGGACCGTCTTTTTTTTTTCCGACCTATATCGTCCATATCCATTAAAGGGTTAAATCTTCAGATAGTAAATTTTATTCAAATAAATTAGCAAAGGGAAGGTAAATGATGCAATGATCTATCAGACAGCAACCAATTAGTATGGATCAATCATACTTCCTACCATTTTATACTTGATAAGGTGACATAGTCCGTTATTATTATATTATTATCCAAGGCATTTATTATTTATTTAAGTTTAGATATGATAATCTGTTTTAAAACTGATCATAGACTTTTTTTAATACTTATTCAGCCAAACCTATTATATAATATATTATTTAAAGCATTGGATAGTACACATGCATTTGATCATGAATGTGAACATAAACATGGTTTGAGCTAGCACAAACACGGAACATAAATCTTGACCTTTCTATCCAAAATCTGAATATGATTTTGATATCCAGAAGGTCACTCATCCTTCAGTAGGAAAAGAAAAACATCATAATAAAAATTTAAAACAAACCTTTTGATAAAATACTTGATTTTCTAGAATTCTCGGACAGAGGATTATTTGCTGTTTTACTGTGGCCATTAACCATTTGTGGAGGAATTTGACTAAGAAGAGGAATCAGTTCTTTATGCATTTTCAGATCTTCACAAGCACTTTCATTCATCAATGTTCTCAGGAAAGTTACCTAAAAAACATAAATGAAGAGATGAATAAGTTGGGAGTGATACAAGATACCTTAATAAATTATTTCATACATTACACAGCGAAAATCAATGTAAATAAATGTTTTTTAGAAATTAACTTTGAAGTTGAAGTGTTGACAGAAGATACAATGTGAGAGAATTTATTGTGACATTGTAATACCCAAGTGATGGACATTTGACAATCAAGTGTTTTAAAAAGGCACCTCTTATGTTTCTTATAAGCATCCAGAAAAACTTACTAAAGTATGAAGTTCTGATTCAGTAAACAGAGATACAAGTCTCGAAAGTCCTTCACATTTCATATTTTCTTCCTGGTGAGATTCTTCAATATTTGAATTTCCTTCTATCATAGTAACAACAATAGAAGATACACAATCCTGGAAAAGCAAAATTTCATTAATTAATATATGTATATTTACATAATTTAAATATTTATAGAGGGAAGAGAGTGATTAACTAAGAAAATAATAAATATAAAAACCTTTGGAAACTGAGAATAAAGATCCTCTGCTCTGCTATCAACTGGTTGAAATCTCCGGATAGCTAACATTTGCAAAATTTGTGCTACCTGCATCAAATTGTAACGTGCAACATCACTAATTGGTACATCCGTAATACCATATGTTTCTGGAGTAACTATGGCAGGGCAAATAAAGAGAGTGAACACTAAGTCTGTACACATTGCAAAAACCTGAAAAATAAGAAACAAATTTATTTTCTCAACCAAAATTACTCTCTAGTAAGACAAATAATAAATATTCGATGATTTTTTTTTCTTCAAATTTTGAGAATAGCAATAATAATTATTTATTTAATTTAGTTATTAATAATAACTAATATCAATAAATAAAATTTGATTGAATATACCATAATCTGTGCATTTACTTATAATTCAATTGGCTTTATGAAAAAAATATGCAGGTTTCCACTATGGTATGTTTTACTACCAATTTTCTAAATAAAACAAACGCTCACAGTACTTTTTGGCAGTGAGTCTCACACCCATTGAAAAATCTGATATGGATAACCACCATTACTTACTATGTATTCTTTTGTATAAGATCCAGTTTTCAACAAACATCACAATGCGATCAAGAAATGAATCGCTTTTACTGCAGATCAAAAGCATGGATTATATTTCAAATTGATGATTATTTGGTGGTAGCTTAAATAGTCTAGCATCCATTGCGCCAACGTCTTAGCTTAATCAATTTCTAAGTGGCATACGATGGTGGACTGGTTGATGCCTAGTTCTACCACAATTGCTCAGGATTGCTTGGGTCTTCTTCTATGATTAACCTCAGCTGGTAATTGTAAACTGTAGAAAGGCGGCCATGCCCTTCCTGGTTTTTCATGTCAATATCTCCATGGTGAAACTTTATGAACCAACGTCACTTCATTAGTAGTCCATTAATCCTACACTATATTAATGTTACAAGAATTGCGCCCTAATTTTCATAAAAATAAATTTGACAAAACTTAGACATTTGACTAGACTAGATTAGACTTAGACATTTCTGATTCCAACCCTTTAAGCATGCTGAAAAAAGTAGTGCTGATTAAATTCTTTGTGAAAGAGAAAGTATATGATAAGAGTATATTATAGGCCTCAAATTAATAAATAGTTCAAAAAAAGGCAAACAAAAATTATAGGATATAAATAATTTACAAAATTGGTATTAAAACAAAGCATGTGGAAACCTGCATTATTTTCGCATCAAACCCGAAAAATTCACAAGTAAACACACTGCTTCGAATATTCACTAGCACATCAACTAAAAATCTGGTGCGTGCTCGCAACACACAACTTTCACTTACCAACTTACTTAGATTACAACTTAATGCGTTTTGTTAATTGATACTCCTCAAATGAACAGAACGGCTTTAATTATGAACAATGGTCTGTCATTAAAGGCGTACTCCGCATGCGTGGGCTCAACGAATTTTATGATTTGACTGAATATTTTTCTTTTTTTCTCCTCTTTATGTTTTCTTTATTTTTATCATATCTCATGTTTAGCCATTTCTTATTTTTAGGCGTAACGAGAGACAGTTAATTTCTCCATGTAAACAAAAACAATGGTACTTTATAAGAAAGAAACAAACAACCAAAAAGGCCCCCCCCCCCCAAAAAAAAAAGCCCCCTCAGAACATTTTAATAATGATAAAGCTTACCTGATATTAAAGAAAATCTAATTTTCATTAAACATGACGAATTTGATAAAAATTGTTAAAGCCGTTTTTGAGATCATCGAAAAAAAGGTAAAAATTGGAAAAAAAATATAAAATAAAGTGCCCGCTCCGTTTGACCAATTTTGATGAAATGTTGGCTATCACATCTTTAGCATATACATACATCAAATACACAGTTTGATCAAAATCGTTAAAACCGTTTTTTAGTAAATAAAAAAAACACGTGAAAATGATACAAAATTTGTTAAGTAAAGTTCCCCCTCCGGTTGATCAATTTTGATGAAATTTTAACAGTCATATCACGGGCATATAAATAGATCAAATACTCAGTTTAATCAAAATCGTTAGAGCCGTTTTTGAGAAAATCGAAAAAAACGTAAAAAGTTATTAAATAAAGTACCCCCTCCCTTTGAGCAATTTTGATGAAATTTTTGCTGTCACATCGCGGGCATATACCTACACTAAATACCCAATTTCAGGTTCCCACGGTTTATAGTTTTTGAGCTAGTCTGTTCACAGACACACACACATACACACACACACACACACACACACAGACCATTTCGCGGGACTTGGTTATTTCGACTCAGGGGGTCCCAAAACGTGTATTTCCGTTAAAAACCGGAAGTCGAAATTTTTCACGATCGCAATACTTCCACTTACTATATATTTCATATATAGGTAAGTGAAAGTAAAAATAATTAAAATACTTAACAAAAATAATCATACCTCTTTCTCAGGGATTGTGTTTGCTTTCATTAAAGAAGAATGAATTTGGCTAACAAGCCAGAAAACTGAGTTAGGAAAACAATGAAAATTTTCATGTAAGCTATTTACAAAACTCAGGGTGACTTTTACTAAATCTTTCAGAATTGAAAATTTGTATTTTCTTATTCCAGTTTTATATTCTTCGCTTCCTTCTACACCAAACCTCTTGATGCGCTCTTCCAAAGTGAACCTGCAAAAATTAATTTTAGTGTGCTTCAATACACAGCCGTTATGTATATGGGATACTATTATATAAAGGGGGAAATATTTAATAAAGAATGTAATAAATAGATGAAAATTGATTTTATAGATCATAATAAATATTTTCAAGTTAAAACATGTAATTGTTATAATTACTGAGAAAAGAATGCCTTAGCATTATTTGAGACAACTATAAGGTATCTGCCATCTGCACCTGGTGACAACTAGAAAGAACTTAGCTAACTGATCACTAATAACAGAATACTTAGCTGAGTAATAATCATTTCATTCAACTCAAGGCAAGGAACGATTAGAAAACAGCATTTTAAAGGATCAATAGGCCAACGAGAATCAATCCCATACAACCAAACTTATAGATTGAGAAGCAATTTTTGAAAACATTTTGAACGGTTCTTCAGATTAAAAATTTAGTAATGAGTAAGACAAAGAAATATCAAGAAGTCAAAAGCAGTTCCTCGCAAAAATTTGAGGCATGGAGCAATGACAGGTAATATCAGTGAATCAAAGACAGCCCATTTATAGCAGAAGGCTTCGAGATCTGGATAACATCTAAGTCTGGTTGACATAAAAGAAAGCAGAGAGCATGAATGACAGCAGCCTGAGGGAATTCTGCAGAAGACACCCGGAAACCAGATAAGGATAATTCCCAACTAATTTTGTTAAAACAACCTGCTTTCTAAATTTACCTTTCAGCAACTTTCTTTTCTGGATCAATATCAAGATATTTTTCTTCCATCATTAATAACTCCATTATGGGATTATTAAGAGCAGCAGTAAGATAAAGCTTGGCAGCAAAAAGTGTCTCATGGAAAGCAGAATAAAGTCTAGCGAAGGCACAAGAACCTTGCTGTAATAACCTGTAACAGAATCATAAAAAAATATTAAATGAATGCCAATCAATTTCTTAAAAAAAAAAAAAAAAAAAAATGATCGCCCCTATAATTCATTAATATATTGCAAGAGAAAAAAAGATTGCAAAGGAACAATAGAAGAGGACTAGAGGGATATCAAACAAAAATAAATAAATACATTTTATTAATAAATTTATAAGAAGCAAGCAATATAAATCTAAAAGGGAGCAATACAATATTCTGGAGTTCAAAATAGAAGAGATAATTTAATTAAATTGCTAAAAAAAAAGTCATTACCCTGTGCTTTGAAAAGTTTATTTATTCATAAAAGAGCAAAATTTAATGACATCGTGATTTATAAATCATTTCCGTTTTATTTATTCCTTCCTTTTCCTTTTATATAGACCTATTAAATATAATAGGTCTTTATAAAATGGGGAAAAAAATGACGATAAACCAATATTAATTGAACAGCAGAAGAAAATGAAAGAAGGGAATTTAAATGTCACAACACAAGATAGGTATAATATCCACAAACTCTCCTATCCAATATTTTTGACTAGGGATCGAACTTGTGAGTGGTCTTGTGTCGAATTAATAATTCTGGACTAAGTGTTCAGTTCATAAATGAATTTAATCTGATAAACCTACAGACTCAGTACTACAATGTTCAGAACGGATTTAAGTGGAGCTGTTAAAAAGTTGATTGGTTAATAAAGAATAAAAGGGTGATGGGTCCAGTTGTGAGGGATAAATGGTATAAAGGACATGTGATCTTGGATATTAAAAGTATTCTTCATCAATGGATTTTTGGAAAATGGAGAAGGGAAATTAAAGAAAATTTTAATTTATAATGATTTCCAATTTCTGATCTTTTTTTTTTTTTTACAATACTGTTTTAACCAGTTACTGTTAATGGAATATTTCATTATTTAAAATCTTTATACTTGTGTAGATATTTAGTAATGGTAATTAATAATGACCAACTTAAAGGGTATATACACTGAGTTCACTGAAATAAAATGGCAAAAATATTAATTATTTAATAAAATCAATAATAATAAAAAAAAAACATAATATAAAACATTCAGTGATTATATTGTTCTTTATATCTTAGTGATGTTTTTATCAATTAATTAAAGAGTGACAAAGATGGAAGAAAAAAAAAATGTTGATATAAATATAGCATAACTCTGATTACTTAAAGTAGAACTTCTCACTATAATAAATCATATAAATTTTAAGAAAGAATATAAATATATATTTTATTTAAAGAATATAAATATAAATTTTTGCAGTATAAATAAGAATTATTAGTGAAAATAGAATATCCTTGAAGATATGTCAAATTAGTTTAATTTCAAGGACATGACAGATTAGTTATCATAGTCATGTATGTCAACATAACAAAATACATAAATAATGATTCAGTAGATTAGTGGTGTAGGAACAACTACCGACAATAAACTATCATAAAAATTATTACCAACCTTCTAGGAGATTCTGATGGAATAATCTGAAGAGTAATAAGGTTTTTCAGAATCTTCAAGACAATGTTCTTATGAGCTGTTAGAACACAACTGCCATAAAGGCCTGAAATAAGACTCCTAATAACTTTAGGCATTTCTTCAGGGAGAGATTTGTCTCCAGCAACTAAACATCTCGCAACAAGTTCAGGAGAATCCCGTAATATAGATAATAGTTCCCCATAACTACCACATTTCTACAAAACAAAATATACCATGTTTTCATCAAATCATCAACTCCACAATGAGAACAAATGATTTGATTTGTAGGAAACATTTCAAACCTGGAAACCTAAATACTTCTGAGCATCTATAAAATTTGCTAAATCAAGATTTCTTGCCCTTTGACAGCAAAGAGATGGTGTTGAATTTGGGCTTGACAGGACTAGTTGATTTAAATTCAGTCTCTGCTGGGATGTAATCCATGAAACTTGTGCTAGTTGAGAATACTTAGCAGCAACCTAACAAATAAAAAATATATGTGAGGTTCTTAAGTATTCCCTTTTGTTTTTGAGTTTGAATGACAATTAGATTTTGTCAGTTTAATGGCACTTCAAAAAATATAACATGAATCAAAGTCTAATTGTCATAATTATCTTACTTTATCATTTAGTTCCTGTATGTATGACTGCTGAGAGTTAACAAACAGTCTTTCTTCCCTTAATTGGACAGCAAGTTCCACTATCTCCCACAAAAACGGATTTGTTTCCATATTCTCTTGAATCTTAAATATAGACAAAACAGAAAATTCAAGAATAATTTTTTGAATTACCTAGAAACATATTCTTTACTTGCATAAATAACCATAATAATATACCCTAGGGTAATTTGATTAGTCAGAAAATTAATGTAAATACTGTGCAGATTATGTACAGAAACGTCAAAACTACACAAGCATTTTCGCAGTCGATTCACGAGTTAAAACAAAAACATAAACTCTACTAACACCCCCTTTCATTGAGTAACAAGTTTAAAGAGTGGGGGGTTAGAAATTATCTTGTACAGCGCATGTCACTACAGTTCCCTTTGATTGAAGTTTACCAAAATATTTAATTTACATTTAACCCCTGATCATTGTTACGTTAGTTGCTGATTAGTGTTTATTTGGACAATTTCCCGTAGTATAGAAACCAATTTTCAATGATGAATGCATTTTTGCCATGGAAAGACTCTAAATCGCTAAGTGTTTACTTCAAATCATAATAGTTGGTAGAATTGCTATGAATTAGCCATTTTATGAATGTATGTTAATTCAAAATGAATAAGGTGATTTAATCAATGACGGGTTATTTATAAAACAAAAATTATAAACTTTTTAAAATAATTTTATCTGAAGGAAAAATATTGGCCATGACCGGGAATCGGACCCAGGTCTATGCCCCACTATTGCAGTGCTCTGACTAACTGAGGTACGGAGATCCGTATCCAGGCATTGTCAACCATTTTCTTTCAATGATCCCAAGAACGGGCTGATATCGCCATTATAAAGTTACCGCGAAGTAATCAGGGACTGGACAATATATAAAGATGGGATCTTATCGACAGACTTTCACTGTCAAAAATTTATTCATTAATTTCCAATAGTGATTATTTAAATAATATTATCCCATAATGTGATCATAGACCGTTCAATTCTAAATATCATAAAATAAACACCTCACGACGGTCTCAAATATTCAATATATTTTTAAATGTAACAGGAGCTTTCGGTGCTCATAGCACCATATTCATCCTTTTTCTCGTTCCCTTAAGGGAGAGTCTTTGTATAACTGTGTGTTACATCAGTTGAGTCATCAGCAGTTTAAATACTCGTCGTGGGGAGAGACGTGCACTCGGCATAGCTGCCACTTGTTCTCTCTAGAGTGAGAGTACACTTATACATAGACTCTCCCTTAAGAGAACGAGAAAAAGGATGAATGTGGTGCTATGAGCACCGAAAGCTCCTGTTACATTTAAAAATATATTGAATATTTGAGACCGTCGTGAGGTGTTTATTTTATAATATTATCTGAAGAGGAATTGAAATTAAAGATTGGCAATTGCAGGGATTTTAAGGAAAATTAATAGAGGAGGAATATCTGTTCTCCTCATATAAAATTATTTCAGTAATGAATATTGGTATTTAATGAAAAACATAAGCACAATTATGATAATTTGTATATGTTGTTATTAATAGCAAATGGAAATAAAAGAACAAAGCGATAAAAATAGGTTCTCAAAGATATTAAAGTTTTTTTTTTATAAGATATCAAAGTATCAAAAAAAGCAGGCTAAAACGGGCAGGAACTTGGTAGGAATTCATAGAGCATGAAAAAGTAGAAAAACTAGGAATACGAATAAGCTCACAGAAAAGTGACGTGAGAGAGATGAGAGAAGCTAGGAGTCCATGATTAACACATTAGGTGCGGACCCACCATGGGCGGATCCAGCCGATCGTAAAGGCAGTCCTAATGGGGGGGGGGCTGCAGCCCCACAGTCCTTTATTCGGATCTGCTAATCAGCTTTTTTACCTTTATGTTCCTTTCCCACAACTAAAATTCTACTTGTTCTGCACATTATTTGTTCTTTAACTAGCTTCCTTACATTAAGGAAAGTCAAATTCTATCTTTAAATAACGAAAAATTTTCCAAAGGGAGGGGCTGCAGCCCCCACAGCCCCTCCCCTGGATCCGCCAATGGGACCCACTGGGTGTCTGTCTAATCACCGTACGGGCACAGTAGATCTACTGGCCATGCTGCGTAGTTTATGACTTCACTCGAAACGCTCGTGAAGTCATAAACTACGCAGCATGGCCAGTAGATCCACTGGGCCCCTTACGGTGAGTAGAGAGGCACCCAGTGGGTCCGCACCGAATGTGTTAAAGGAGGCGAGCAGATAACGAGCAGAAATTGTCTGGATTCACATGTACATTTTCCGCCTGAATTATTATTGTTTTTATTATTAGGGCGTAAATGGTTATTCGAATTTCAAACAGATGTTGTTCCGCGATGCGGTCAATAATAGTAAATAAAATATATAACATTTTTTTTTATTTACAACGAACTTTTCGACCCACTTTGCATTTCATCATTAGGGTTAAAGTAAGGTTGGAGTAGAGTCACTCATGGACCTTAAGAAATCCTGTAGGCCTGACAATGAAATGCAAATTGGGTTGAAACGATACTTGTAAATAAATAATTTATTTAATTTACCTTATTAAGCCGCAACTTGGCCTATCCTCTGCTGAGCTTTTTATTTTTTTAAAAATAAAGTAATTTTTATTCTGGGATATCTAGTCCACTCCGAATAACAAAACATAAACGAGCATTAGAATATTAATTTTTTTGAGGATGCAATGCAACAAAATTAAAACCCTGATTTAACTATTTTGCGACTTTACGAAAGATTAACCATTGAGGAGGTGGAGAAACAATTGTATTTTAAAAGGAGTGTGGGATGAAGTTTTAAGGATGGAGAAAAATAAGGATTTCCTAAAAGAGGCGGCAAGGATTTTGTAATGGAGTCAGTTCGGATGGAAAGGATGCATAGGTTAAAGGTTTGAGATCTGGTATTCAGAGAATATAGAGAGGAACGGGGTGTAAACAACAGAGGATTTAAGGAAGTTTCTGGGTTCTAATAGATGGGAAAAGATGCACACCTAGGAAGTATTTTCGTCGAAAAACTGGGTAGAGTAGACGTAGAGGGTAGAGCCTCTTCAATTCAGCATCCGAAGTGGAGACGGAAGCGCCTCGCGACAACGAAGATGAATCTAATGAAGCCTATTATTCTTAAGGTTCCATAACTTGTCGAGGCCTCCAAGATTGTCTATTTATTGTTGCTACTTTCCTTCATCTGATTCTCAAGTTCTTATCTTTACTCGCAACACAATCTGCTCATCACAGACACGATCTTCCTATCTGCTGTAGGTGTTCGGTCAGAATTCATTTTTATTAGTCTCTTAGGGAATGGTCTACGCTCATCCGCACGACGTGACCTGCCAACTGCAGACTGCTTATTTTTTATTTTATTTGCGTTATAATTATTCAATAAACAATAGAGGATTTTTAAAAATAGAATGTCGTCCACATCAGGACAATATGACAAGTAGTTAAGTATGTCTTTTTTTTTGTGAACAGATGCAAGAAAAAAAATCTGATGCGTGCTCGCAACACACAACTTTCACTTACCAACTTACTTAGATTAGAAATTAATGCGTTTTGTTAATTGCCACTTCTCAAATGAACAGAAAGGCTTTAATCATGAACAATGGTCTGTCATTAAAGGCGTTCTCCGCATGCCTGGGCTCAAAAAGTTTTATGAGTTGACTTTATATTATTAATATTTTTCTTTTTTTCTTCTCTATATGTTTTCTTTATTTTTATCATAGCTCATATTTAGCCATTTCTCATTTTTAGGCGTAACGAGAGACAGTTAATTTCTCCATATAAACAAAAACAAAGGTATATTGTAGGAAACAAAAAAGGCCCCTACCCCATTTAAGCCCCCTCAGAACATTTTAATAATGATAAAGCTTACCTGATATTAAAGAACACCTAATTTTCATTAAACTCGACGAATTTGATAAAAATCATTAAAGCCGTTTTTGAGATCATCGAAAAAAAGGTAAAAATTGGAAAAAAAAATATGAAATAAAGTGCCCCTCCATTTGACCAATTTTGATGAAATGTTGGGTGTCACATCTTTGGCATATACATACATCAAATACCCAGTTTGATCAAAATCCTTAAAACCGTTTTTGAGTAAATAAAGAAAAACTCGTGAAAATGATACAAAATTTATTCAGTAAAGTGCCCCCGTATAAAATGTGAAATAAAAATAAAATCGAAATCGTGAAATTAAAAAAAAAACACGTAAAAATGATACAAAATTTATTCAGTAAAGTCCCCCCTCCGGTTGATCAATTTTGATGAAATTTTTACAGTCATATCTCGGGCATATTAATAGATCAAATACTCAGTTTAATCAAAATCGTTAGAGCCGTTTTTGAGAAAATCGAAAAAAACTTCAAAAGTTATTCAGTAAAGTCCCCCCTTCGGTTGATCAATTTTGATGAAATTTTTGCTGTCACATCGCGGGCATATACAGACACTAAATACCCAATTTCAGGTTCGCACGGTTTATAGTTTTTGAGCTAGTCTGTTCACACACACACACACACACACAGACACACACGAACACACACACACAGACCATTTCGCGGGACTTGGTTATTTGGACTCAGGGGACCCCAAAACGTGTATTTCCGTTGAAAACCGGAAGTCGAAATTTTTCACGATCGCAATACTTCCACTTACTATATATTTCATATATAGGTAAGTGAAAGTAAAAACTTAGCAATCATTTTTTCACGTACATATTCACAATTCAAGTCGTAATTGTTCCAGGACTGGTAGATCAATATTAACCACATGGGTCAAGATCCCTAATTCCTTCCTGCTGCAAGAAAATAATCCACTAAATAAATTTGGAAAGGAAAGTGCTATCAGGGGAAAGGCAGCAGTAAGTCTGAGACCCAAATTTTTAACTACATCTGCCCCTGGATGATATGAAGAACGTGAAGCACTTTTACTCTTTGTAAAAATATTAATATTATTCAATGTAACCTTTTCAATATTTTGAATATAATATAAAAAACCAATTAGTAAAGAATTATGTTATTTTTTTACTTTCACTTACCTATATATGAAATATATAGTAAGTGGAAGTATTGCGATCGTGAAAAATTTCGACTTCCGGTTTTCAACGGAAATACACGTTTTGGGGTCCCCTGAGTCAAAATAACCAAGTCCCGCGAAATGGTCTGTGTGTGTGTGTGTGTGTCTGTGTGTGTGTGTGTGTGTGTGTGAACAGACTAGCTCAAAAACTATAAACCATGGGAACCTGAAATTGGGTATTTAGTGTAGGTATATGCCCGCGATGTGACAGCAAAAATTTCATCAAAATTGCTCAAAGGGAGGGGGTACTTTATTTAATAACTTTTTACGTTTTTTTCGATTTTCTCAAAAACGGCTCTAACGATTTTGATTAAACTTAGTATTTGATCGATTTATAAGCCCGACATATGACTGTAAAAATTTCATCAAAATTAATTAACCGGAGGGGGGACTTTACTTAATAAATTTTGTATCATTTTCACGTGTTTTTTTTATTTACTCAAAAACGGTTTTAACGATTTTGATCAAACTTGGTATTTGATGTATTTTTATGCCCGAGATGTGACTGTAAAAATTTCATCAAAATTGATCTACGGGAGGGGGGACTTTACTTAATAAATTTTGTATCATTTTCACGGGTTTTTTTATTTACTCAAAAACGGCTTTAACGATTAACAAAAATAAGATATGAATGTAGAAAAATGTGTGACTTTGGGAAATGATAATTAGCAAAACACGTCAATTTCTAATCTAAGTAAGTTGGTAAGTGAAAGTTGTGTGTTGCGCGCACGCACCAGATTTTTTTTTTTTAAGATTGTCACTAAATGTTGGATATTTTGTTGTTTTTCACCTTGTTAGAGTAAAATCTTTTGATAATTCAAGATTAACTAACTCAACTTCCCATCTTATTACAATCCATCTAGTTCTTCATAATTCAATTTATATTTAGAAAAACATTTATTTAGCATTAGCATTGCTATAGCTGAATAGTTGTTTTTGATGGAACTGTTACTAAGTAGTCCTGTCTATCAACTCATTCTGCATTGTCTAGTCTTTGTATATATCTGACTCCTTAGGACTGTAAAAAGAGCAAATAAGAGTTTTTAATTGTGAGAACGCTTTTATTAAACACTATGACTAACTCAAGCAAAGACTGATCAAGTAATTGATTTTCAATTTAAGATTAATGATTATATAGTTAAAACAGGTATGTGATCCATCCTTCCATCTTCTTTCATGGGTTGGGCAAGTCAATATGACAACTTATCACCGCTTGTTGAAATGCTGATTATTATGATTATTTGCAAACAATTGTTAAGTATCAACTGCATTAGTATAATCAAGGTGATGGTTAGAGCCTGAGAAAAATCACATCTAAACTACACCACTTAACAATTAGTTAAAATTTTAAGGATTCGATTCATTCTGTCAGCATTCTAAAGACATCTAATTACTTCTCCTGAAGTGGCTGCATTTGACAGATACTTAATATCAGCACATCCTTGTTAAAATAGATTTTTTCCACATCCACAACGTTTCCTCACTTCATTTAACATCTTTATATTTTTAAGGGTAGCCGCAACTTTAGTCGAGCAATTTTTTAACCCCTTATGTCTTGTGAGAACTCGCACTCAGGCAACTATTTAGCTGCGGCAATGAAAAATTTCCAACTGAAGCCGCAAATGCTGCCGACAAAATAGCATGATAAATTGATTATTTACTGAAATATAAAGTCATAAGAATCAAATACACAGTTTCCTTCATAGTGATGGGACAAACATGAACTCAAGAAGGTACAAAATAAGTAGATTTTTAATTACATTATTAATTAAAGTGAGCTAGATGACAGTGGCACAGAGATAACTGGAGGAAGCCGGTGAAGGAGGCCAGGACTCATTGACAAATTATGCCAAGATAATAATTATAATAATTAATAAAAGTGAGGAAAAAACAATATAGCTATTGAGTTATGATTTTATGTCTGAAGAAAGGGAATAACATTGATTAAACTTTTTAAAAGAAATTTGGAAATTTTTAAGAAATTAAACATAAAGTTTGAAATAAAAAATTTATTATATCAAAATAGGTTTTAAAGGGTCATTTATAAATATATTTTTTATTAGGTGTGCAGGAGATGTTAATGCAGTAGATCCAATTATAACTGTTTTATCGAAGGGTTTGAAATAATCTTTAATAAACTTCACTTCCATTCCAGTTATACCACCAATCACAAATATTAACACATTGTCATTATCCATTATATGCGGTCTTGAAGAGCTTAGTATCATACTGTAATTCAAACAAACAAACAATTAGTAAATTGATTTGAAATATTTAATAATCATGCTCAAGTTTTAGAAAGTAAAATATAATTCATACCTAAATCTTGAAGCAAAATTATCTCTAAGGCTAAGGTTAGGTTTATGCTTAACATCTTCCAGTTCTGGTTTACTTGGATTTGTAATATCTTCTAGTAATTGCTTCAAGATGCTCCGATATTCCAGTGGTAATAACATGTCCTCATAAAAAGCAACATTTCTGAAAAATTGGGCAAGTATTCATAATAAATTGATTTTGACATATATATTAAAGTTATTGTTTTGAAAATACTAAATGGCAAGTTTAATTTTTTTACCATTAAAATAAGGTAACTTTGAAATGAGACAGGCTGTTTTATCATCGAGATTTCAACCAATGTAATTATAGTATAAAATGTAAGATAACAACGGTGATATATAAAATAACTAATTTGCATTAAGGTTAATGAGTTTTCAGACAGAAAGTTATTAATTTTTACTTAGCACAAACAAAGACTAATCCAAAAGTGACACTATGAAAGGCACAACCATAAATGTGTATGTTAAAAAAAAAAAAAAATCTGAGTCATGGGATTAATCATATCATTTTAAGTTCTATATCCAACTAATGAGCAATAATAAGATCTATTAACATTCAGGGTTTTCGTTCATTCTAAAATTACTAGTAGACAGATGTGTAAACTTTCTAATACATGAAATACTGAATTGAATAATTTTATAGTTGACAGTACCTGAATTTCATTCAAAGGTGCAATACACTAGATTCTAATTATCAATAAAATGTTTACCTAAATTTCATCAAGTGACTTCTACTCCTCTTTAAACTATTGAGTTTCTTAAAAACACGAGAGCAGAATTCATCATCACTTATTTCAACAACGCTTAAACCCATGTTAAGGCCGTATTTTTCCTTATCTTCAGAGAAAGCCTTTTCAAAAGACACCAATAAACTACTTTCTACATTTTGACTCATTATATATTTATCACCAATAAAATTATAGAAAAATATTAAAATTAACAATATATGCTCCATTCCCAATCCTTTGCTCCTCCTTGTTTCAATTATGTTGATAATCTAGAACAGAAGAAATGGAATTGAAAAAAAAAAAAAAAAAGGTAATGATTTGAAGCAAAAAACATACATTAATGCTTTTGAATACTTACCAATTTTATAGCTTCGTCTGTTTTACTGTCAGCTGCTAAAGCTTGCATCAACAACTTTTGAAAACTTCCTGCTAATTTCATTTTCTCCAAGGCACTGGACTTTACAGTCTGAGCGAAACCCAGTATGTACTAAAATTAAAAATTAACAGATTACAACATTATGAGACAGGAATTAAATGGGGGAAGGGGTTCTTTAAACAATCACCTGCAAAGCACCAGAATGTTTTCTAATGAGGTCATATTTTTCAGAAAACTTTTTTAGAACTATATCTTCCAATTCAGAAGGAGAAACACTTGTTTTTTCCTTTATATTACATGTCTTTGATATCTCTTTTGTCAGAGCTTTTAATATATCATTTGGTGATTTATAAATAAGCCATTCCAACATTTCAGTCTTTGGTTCATGTAAACAACCAGGTGCAATAACATCAAATTTATTACCCCTTAAACAAATAAAATGTTTTAGATATAAATATGTTAGTTTCAAGATATAATATTTAGTGTATTTTGAAAAATATTTATATTCATAATAATTTTTTTTTAATCTTTCAACTTGGGGAATGTGAAATTTTTTTCTCTGCATACATCTTTTTATTATTTTATAAATAAGAAATAGATATACATGGAGAAAATTTCTTCACATTCCCAAGGTTGAAAGATTAAATAATACAATCCTTCTACAATTCTTCTCGTAGAAAAACAAAATTTTTTGAATTTGAATTCATTCACTGTTTAGATATTTATTAATTGATTATAAGGGAATATAAAATGAGGGAGATAAAGAGATGGTTCAGGGTAATAGGCAGTACCTATCTTGGTTTCTATATATAGTTTACATTATTTGACTTCTAAAGTGCTAACCTTGGTTTCACTAATTATTTTCAGGAAAAAAAATTATTAAAATTATAGCAGTAATTTTTATGTTTTAAATGCATTAAAGACATTTCAATTACACAGATAAAATATTACAGGCCAGTAAGTATTAATCTACATACACTTCATTTAAAATTATACAACTAATTAAAATTTTAAAGTTTCTTTTAAAAGAAACTTAATATACTTAATTCAAATAAACTAGTATTTTATTTAATACTAGCAAAAACACGGCCACTCTTTTCTCTAATATACACATTTAGGGAAATAAAGAAATGTATTACAGTGAATTCATAATGAAGGAAATTCGTTGACCGTAGAAGAGTATGAGATGGAAATGGTTGGGGGTGCGGTCAAATGAAAACACTATATGTGAAATAACATATATATATCATGCCGACGTTACATACATATATATGCATGAAAAAATGAAAATGAGTAAATAATTGCATAATAGAATAAAATAATATTTTTTTTTTTTTTTTTAAATATAATTTTTGTGTCTGGAATTAGATATTTAACAAAAGAATATGAATAAAATTTTTGGATTTTAAGTAATACAATTGTCAAATATGGAAAGCTATACAATAAAAAATATGTCTATAATAGCAATATTAAATGGGATATGGAATAGATGTAACGAGGAAGCGGAAGGAATATGTGCGAAGTGAAAATAGAAAAACATGGGTAAAAATCTAAAGACATATGTAGCATGTAATAGAAAAGGAGATAGTAATAAAAATAGAAAAAGAGATGGGTAGAAGTCTAAAAATATATGTAACAAGAAATAAAACGTACCTGTCGAGTGAACTGTTGGTGATCGACTGCCATCGGAAGAAGGAGGGGGTTATGTTTGTTTACCAAACCATCCGGTGTAACTGCCGAGTGCTTTAACGTATTTTGAATTATAGCGAAATTTATTTTAATATTAAGGAGTAATGATTAAATAGCGATTGAATGAAATTGTTAGAATATTAGTATATAATTTAATTAATTAAGAAAAAAAATTAATTATTATTAATATAATGGATTAAGAAAAAAATTATTGATTTTTTAAAATTTGAAAAATTTGGGAATAGGTTGAAGATAATTTTTGTTTGTTTTTAAATTTATGGGATTTTTTTCAAGGTTAAATTAGAAACTTTCTATAATAAGTCGTTTGTCGTGATTGGGAACAGTGGTAAGTATGGATGTTTTTTCAAAATCAAATGTGTGGTTAAGGGATAAGGAGTGTTCTGAGAGTTTTGATGCATTGTAGTTATGAGAGGAAACAGAATATTTGTGTTGTGTGATTCGGTCTTTGAGGAGATTTTTGGTTTCTCCAATGTAACAGGAATTACAATTTAGTGCAGAGCAAGGAATGTGATAAACAATCTGAGAGCGGTGTGAAGGAGGGATGGGGTCTTTGAAAGGAGTGTAGAGTTTTGAAAGTGTGTTGTGTGATTTGAAGGCTAGGCATAAATTAGGGTTAGTGGAACTAGTTTAGTGGAATTAGTTATTTAGTAGACTTGACAGGTTGGAAATTTCCCTATTAAGATGATGAATAATTTGGATGGTTTCGCGGATTTTAAGATTTAATAAGGACTTTTTAAATTTAAAAGATATCGTAGTTAATTTAGATTTATGAATAACCGATGAATTTTGAATAAATTTCAGAAAAAGTCTATTTGTACGGCATTTGAGGAGGAAAATACGTTGTTCCAAGCAATGGGCCAAACGTTTATGAAGATTACAAAATTTATTAAATTTGGATTTGTGATTCGGGAAGGTGGATTTTAAAAAAGAAAAGTAGGGTTGAGAGGAAGGAGATATAAGAAATGTTGAATCAGACAGATTATTGGTGACGACAGAAGATGAACCCAGAGAAATGTGCGACGAATCTTGAGTTGTGACGATCGGACGTTGAACAAGTCCGATTTTTATTGTATAGCTTTCCATATTTGACAATTGTATTACTTAAAATCCAAAAATTTTATTCATATTCTTTTGTTAAATATATCTAATTCCACACACAAAAATTAAATTTAAAAAAAAAAAAAAAAATTATATTATTCTATTATGCAATTATTTACTCATTTTCATTTTTTCATGCATATATAGGTATATAGATACATATATTACTCATTATTTTATTTATTTGTTATTTTTTCTTTTCTTCATATTTATTGGTTGCTATCTTGTTTTATATTTAGCCCTGAAGAAGACCTGAATATCGGGTCGAAACGTCGGCACAATATATATGTTATTTCACATATAGTGTTTTCATTTGACCGCACCCCCAACCATTTCCATCTCGTATTACAGTGAAATTTACGCAAAAACATCATTACATATAATAACCAATTTTAAATTACTGCAGAATAGAAAAGGTTTATAACATTATTTAAATTTTATATATAAAGATAGTTACACTCCTCTGCTGAACAGGAAGGAATGTCTTATTTTACTTACATAAGGGTAGAAAAACAAGTGATCAAAAATAAAATAGGCTGGAATTCTGTAAATAATTGTCCTATTATTTACAAAAAAAGTAGATACAGACATTATTTGACTGAACAGCAGTGGACTGTAAAAGTTTAAGATTTATCCATCTCCTACTTTTCGAGGTAAAAATCATGTGCATTTTTATATAATTAGAGGTGAACGGGAAAAAAAACATGTGATCAAAAATAAAATAGGCCATAGCTTTGTTAATAAATAAATGTTGTATTTCCCTGATTTCTTTATCATTTTGTACTGAAGAAAGAAAGCTATCATTTTACACAAAAATAATGGACAAAAACCGAATGAAAATATTTGTCTATTCTTTGCAACAATTATATATATTAGCATATATCCATAAACGTACGTAACATAAAACGCAGCTATGAGTGCTACTTGGCATTGGAACCGAGCTTCCCTTAATACAGTTGCTTCTTCTTTAATAACTGAGCATGCTCCATATAATTGGAAAAGGAAAGCTAAACTATAAAATTAATAAAACAAAAGATTTACGGAAAATTGATTATTTCTGTTTAAATTCGAAAAATACTAATGTTGCAGCGTGAACCCAATAAACAATATTGGAAGGAAAAAAGTAATTTTGAATTAAAAAGTTAGTATGAAGAAAATCAAGCTTGCTATACTGCCACAGCAAACTATGTTAGTGTCATCCTAAATAAGTTAAATTGTTTTAAGATAATGTTTTTGATAAAAGACTTACTCTTTAATTGCTAATAATGAATAAATTACCAGACATAAACTTACTTTTATTTTTTTTTAATCAATTAATTATCATCAAAAGAATTTTTCCGATGATATAATATTCTATTCATAATTATTAATATTTACCTACACTTTAGAAGAGCTTAAAGAAGACATGTCAATAGCGACATCTATACTATGTGATGGAAAAGGTGGTAGAACAGACTTCATGCAATCAAGAAAGGAGTAATTTTCCAATGCTGAACAGCTACAAACATCCAAATTCCGATCAATTAACAGCAGACCCATGGTTGAGTTAGCAGTCTATAAACGAAATCGGTTTGGTAACAAAAAGTTTGATTTTTTAGTATAAATAGTATTTTAATAAGAGTTTCAGGTCTAAAACTGTTTCTTGAATTTGTCAAGCAAAAATATTTTTCTTTGTAAAATTAAGTACTTTTTGAACAGTTTAAAACATGCCTTACTCTAAAAAAAAACTTATTATATTATTGTCATAGTCAATTTAATAAATTAAACACTCTTTCATCAAGGTCTTGTTTTATTGATATACAATTTAGATGTTAGTCATATGCCCTAGTACTTGAAACCAATATGAATAATACAAATTCAACACAGATAAAATATTATAGGAGAATAATAGAACTGGATTCTGTTTAAAAAGAAAATAAGTGAGTAATATAGTAACCTGAACTTACCTTAGACCTGAGTAAGCTCGTAGACTGTTTCTGCAATTGAGAACCAATCAAAGTGCTATAAGGCCCTAAACAGTATATATCTTCACGAACATTTAATTGTGATAACAAGGCATTGAGGGTTGTCATAAGGTACACGCTAACAACTTGCAATTCCAAAGGTAATGACTCCATAGTCCATTCTGTGCTCTAAAATTTGAAACACACATCTAAACCATATATAAGTAAGTAAATTACGAAGAAATCATACTATAAAGAAATAAAAGACACAAAACAACAGACTATTCAAAGTAAATGAAATAAGTATTTTCATTCAACACTTTCATTTGTGTAAACATTTTTATTTGTAATAACGAATATATAATGCAATAAATGTTCTTGTTTTGCTAAGCTGTGATGGACAAGGGTGCTACAGGACTTCTGAATATTATAAAATATATCTAAATAGTGAACCTATGGAATAACACTAAACCTTCTCTCCTTGTTAGTATCAGTTAATGACCTCTATCATAAGCCTTAAAACATATTATCTGTACTCTTATACAATAACCTATAGAACTAAAATAACAAACCTTTGATATCGTAGAAAGTTATATCAGATCGATTTATTTAGACTTTTAGAAAAGTTTAATTTAAATGAGAATGAATCTATAAATCAAAGCTTACCCCATAGTGCTGTACGGATTTGTTGCCCAGATCGTCTTCAAAACAAGGGAATAAATCAGAAAATGCTGGTACAATAAAGAAATAATCTGTGACAGATATGAAACCATAAGGAAAGTGAAATATTTCTGCTGTATAATCCTGAAATATAAATTAAATTAACCATAATTAGAACATAACATAAACGAAAAACAAAATGAATGCTAGATAAAAATGAGCAATCAAATTTTATGTAAGAAGTGTCTATATTCAGAATGGGATAATTCGTTATTCTAAAACTAAAAAAAAAAAGATTAAAAACTATAAAAAGCTTGTCATTGATGAACATACTAAATTTCTGAAATGTTATAAAGCCTTTTTTTTTAGCTTTGTGTTTTGCAGAGTTAATTGAGTTTTATTAAATATGTTTGCTAGCCATATTATAAGCTTTTTAAAAATAGAACTAAACTTAGGAACATATGTACTAGTCCCATTATAAAAGTGACAACACATATGTCAGGTTGGATATAAGTATGTTCAGTCTTCTACTTTTTTTTCCCCATCAACACCCATTACTAAGTCATGGCTTCCTTCTACCAGTTTACTCAGTTAAGTGCAGCCATCCTCCAACTCAGAACTCAAAGCAGGGCCCTTCAGTCCTCTGTACAGAAGCTTTGGGCATCCTCCTGGTCTGGTGCTAATCATCACTCAAAAGTTTTATGGGATCTCATTGGTCACCATACAAGCAACATGGCCAGCCTATCAGTCTGCTGAGCTTTCCAACTTTTGTGGCTCATTAAGCAGGGAATACACATCTTCGTTTATCCGCCTTCTCCAGCTGATTCAATGTTTATAGATTCATAAGTGTGTCTTAAGATTTTCTTCTCTAATGTTAGGAGATCCTTTTCATGAGACTTCAAAAAGGCCCATGTTTTAAAAATCGATTAATATTTTTTTCTATGCCAAGGCAAAAGAACAAACAAGCAAGGAAACCTCCTTGTGGAACACCGTTATAAGAGGTTAATCCATCGGATAAATTCCCCTGAATATACACTCAACACTGCTCATTGTATGTTTAAAATATGTTCAAATGCCATTGTTGAGTCACCTGTGGTGTATTACCAGCTACTGCATCCATAGGTCGCAGTATGTCAGAAGGCCGAAGATTTTTAAAAGGGAGTAAAAATCTTTGGTTAATATATTTATAAATATATATGTATAGAAACTAACCAACTATATTACTCTGACGTACAACGGCAAGATCGAAACTCGGCAACGATTATATATATATATAAAATTGTTGCCGAGTTTCGAACTTGCCGTTGTACATTAGATTAATATAGTTGATTAGTCTCTATATATACATTGGACCGGAAAGGCCGAATGGAAAAAGGCGCCTGCAATAGGTAAACAATATTAAGCAACGTTGAGCATGGTTAGTACTTGGATTGGTGACGACTCCATTTGGGTGACCGACGCCGATGAATGTTCAATCTTTCCCCCACCCCCCGGTATGTGAGACCCATCAGCCTACTGGAGGGGACTCACACCGGCCGGACATAGGAGTGATAAACCTTCCCCGTGTTTCTTATCGAGAATCGTCATGTGGTTTTCCAGGTTGTCAGTAACCACTCAGAGGTTTGGGACGAGAATTATGATGTGGTTTTCCAGGATGACAGTAACCGCCACAAGGTTTGGGACAAGGACAGTATGTTTAGGGGAAAGAAATATAGGTCCTCAGGACCTGCTAACTCTGAGCTGCCACAATCCTTGGACCTAGACCAGTTTGTCACTGTCCTTGAAGCCGAGAGAGCTGATGCCAACATTGGGAAGGACACTGCCAAATTGAGGATATGCAGCAACGTGAGGATTAGGCTACCCCCGTCAGGCTGTCTGTGCTCCTGCAAGCAACACAAATGTCTGTATGAAGACCACACCATGCAGCCAAAGGTCGCATTAGACCTACTGCGCCAACAGAAAAAAAAAAAAATCAATACATCTATGGGGTTTATACAACAATATCCATCAGCGGCATTAGCATGATTATGAGAACAATATAGTCTTGAAAAGTCGCCATAATGTAGTTGTTTATCTATTGACCGAACCTTATATTATAACATTTATATCAACAGTCAAAAATTCATATACGAGATATAAATATATATATGTATATAGCCCGAGGTAGTATCGTCCGATTAGCCATAAAGTGATGTTAAATAAAAAAAAACTTAAAAATAAATCCCATTTTTAAGAAGACATTTTATACAACCATAAGCTACATCAAATCTTAGGAATATATGAAAATACGAAATAATAGTAATTTCACTATTTTTTCATTTATAAGACAGATTTGCTTTAGGCATAAGTTTATACAACCTCCTTCCCTGGATGTCCCTTGATGGCATATACATCCAAACCAATACTATGCCAATTATTATTACATTTTGATATTGTCTAAGATTTTAATTAGATAATTTTTTTTTTTTTTTTTTTATTTGATGTTATTTAACGTCGCTTCGACTGCTCTGGCCATTAGCGACGACTGATCTTCTTAAATGTATGGCATTAATTTTGTTCTCTTGAGGTATCTTAGGGTTTTTTCTATACCAATGTTTGTTTTATAGGGATACGGCATTATGATGTTGAGGTCGCGGCGTTCCTTCGAGTATTTGTGACATACGAAGAGATGTTCCACTGTAAGAGGAGCATTATCACAAGTTTGGCAAGTTGGCTGGTGAAGTCCAATAAGCAGGTGGATGTGAGTCAGCTTCGTGTGTGAATAAAAAATTAGATAATTGTAGAACAACCATAATTAAAATTCCAACAGGTTCTAATTTAAAAAGCGAATGAGAATAATTGTTAAACAATTTTTTAAAAAGTTATTATAAATAAATATATATATTTATTTTTGAAAAATTAAATTTTACTATTTTTGGTCCTATTAGCGAGTCCTTAAAACTAATTAGCATAATATTAAATATTTTAGCAAGTAAGGAAAACATTGTGTAAATGAGAACTAAGAAACAATTCTTACTTATCGAAAATTAATAAACTACTACAGAATATATCATTATCTCAATACAGTAAACATGAGGTACTACTACAGCTATGTTACATCTAAGCATGGCCAATGTAGCACCAATTAGTGTGGCCTTGATCTCAACTGAAAACATCTGATTGTGGGGTTCATTTATCTCTAAATGAAGCATAGCAGTTGGGAGTCGAAAGCTGGAATCTAATGAAGTAAATCAGGAACTTTTTTAATTAAAAAGGAGGCGATGATAGATAGCTGATACTACAGAAACATATACTGTTAGTAGAAGTAACATAGCAGTAGCATTACCAAATCTGATAATAAAAAAATAAATTATGTTACTAGTCTCACTAAAAAAAAAACCTAATATAAGGAATGCATAATTAACTTTATACAAGAAATACATATAATACCTCAGATTTCATCCAATGTAAAATATCACGTTCTAGTTTGTGAAGAGCTGTTAATTCGTGACTTCCCTCTGGAACATTTCCAGTAGTTGCCAATGTTAAGGCAGTCGGACTACATGATGTTATCACAATAGAATGTTCAAAATTACTACTTGATATGATATCCCTTAGAATCATTCGAGGAGGACCAGTTAAAGGGTTTTTAATGAGAAATACAGCCTTCTTATGTTGAGCACTCCCACACTAAAATAAGAAAGTGTAGCTTAGAAGATTTAATTTTGCATTTCAAATAATTTCTGTAACAAACTGTTAGTTTGTTACACTGTTACCTCTGAGGATGAAAAATGTTTAACACCCAGGGCTCCAGCCCTGAGAAGCCTAACAAGTCCTCCATTCCAATGTAAACACTCTGCTGAACATTCATCCAAAAAAACGATAGCATTTTTCACTTTTTTGCAAACTTCTGTCCAGCAGCTATCACTAGCATATTCCACACTTAAAACCATAGCTTAATGAACATATCAAAACAAAAATGATTTTTTTGTACTTAGTTAAAATGAAAGGACTTCGGTATAAAAAGAAGATTATGTCTGAGTATAATAGCTGATTTTTTAATAATAACTAATATCTGGAAATCTACACTAACTTAAACAGGATGGCAGTAGCCAAATAACATATATTTAATATCCAAATTCGTTCCATAATCATCGATCAAATAAACTTCCAACAAAGACTTGTCATAATGCAAAGAGGTAAGTGGATATTGAAATGAGGAGGTAACAATAAATTATATCATAGCAATAATATAAATCAAGGAAGAATTCCAAACAGTTAGATGATTTTCGGTCTTGAATTCATTTAACTGAAGAACAGTAGCGGATGCAGGGGAGGGGCGCGGGGGGGCGCGCGCCCCCCCCCCCCCCTTAGAGGCGAGGACACTCATAAAGTATTACTATTTCTATATAAAATGAGCTACATTTAGCCACTTTTCAAGTCCACTAATTGAAAGTGAATTGTATTTAAACATTTACAGTAATTTATAACATCATTATGTACTAATACGTATTTTAAATTAGGGCCTTCATTACTCATGAAATGTAAAAAAAAAGTGCGCCCCCCCTCAGAAAATTTCTAGATCCGCCACTGCTGAAGAAGAAGTATGAACCCTAAATATTAATAATTTTAAAATAATATAAAAGGCTACTAGTGGGGGGGACTTAGTACGCAACTTCTGTTATTACATGAAAAAAATACAAATAAAAACGCTCATTTTGTAGATTGGCCACGTTTAGGGCATCATTTAAATCATTAAAAAGTAACTATAGGTATGTAAAATTCATCTTTCACAAGGTATTCAAATCAAAATGTGCTAATTTAAAATACATAACATGTAATATCAATACAGGAGTTTGATGAAAAAATCGGCTTTCAAGACAAAAATTTACAACATAAGTGTAATTAAAAATTGAAAATACATCACCATAAGGGGCTTTTACTTTATTTTTTTCATTTAAATATCATTGTTAATGTTTTCGATTATATTTTACTTTCATTACGCCGACTCACAGAAGAGTATTTGAAAGGTCTAGCCGGCCAAAAATCAGTAGCGGAAAATGCAGCGGAGGTGGGAAATGGGGTTTTGCTCGATTGGAATAATGGTGGATTCAAGTCAAGTTCACATATCGTTTCTCTAGTTGATCGAATTAGAGAAAAAACAGTTTAAACTTGTCTGTTAAACTACTTTTATTTTAATTCGCATCAAAAGTAACTTTGTAAGTGCTTAGTTCAGTGATACCTGTAACCAATCAAATTTTTTTTAGACCTACTCATTATGGATTGTGAGAGACCAGCTATGTATCTATGTTATAGCATAATATTATTAATTAAAATATAGAATAAGGCCCCAAAAAAATATGAAAGATGCTCTTTATTTTTTGGTGCTTGTTACTGTGAATTCCAACATTCGATAATGATTTAGTTATACTTCCCGATGAGTCTCGATAACTTTTTTAACATGATTGATTGTCCAAATTATGTAGTAAATAAATATTAAATCAGTAGCCACCAATTCTTTGCTGATCATATAATATTGCTATGATTGATATATCTTGCCGGAGAAATCACAGGCATGGATATTAATTTAATTTTCCGTCTTAAGGTAATTTTAGAGGCAATTTCAAGTGGACTTAGCCCAGATACTATGAATTTTGGTGAATCGCGATGGAAACGGCTAAATTATATGTGGAGTTGTATTAATGCCACCCTATGACTCCTACTGTTCATAAAATTTTAATGCATGGTGCGACAATAATAGAAAGTGCACTCCTTCCAATAGGACAATTTCTGAAGAAGCTGCAGAGGATCGGAACAAGCATTTCAGGCTATACCCAACAAACTTCGTTCGAAAAATTTCAAGAGAATCTTGTAACATAGATATCTTGAATAGCATTGCTTCTAAGTTCCGATCTGTTTATATCTGGTATGAGGCCAGCCAGTACTGAAGAAAAGAAGCAAGCCATTTTTGAGCGAGACGTTAGCCCTACTTTTTTCTGCTGCGCCATCCAATCAAATAGCTCGCCAGAGACTCCTGAAATCGGAGAGTGATGAAAGTTGTAAATCATCAGATGATTAATTAAGAAGTGTGTGCCCAATATTTTATTGTATATCGTAAATAAGATGAACCATTGTATCAATTTTTATTTTTTAACCCAAAATAAAATAACATAAAATCATATTTTGTCCAGAAATGAAAAAGGCATCGAAAAATAACTTAAGCAAAAATCTGTTCCCGATATACCTCATCAATATATATTGCTGGTAGGAGGATGAAATTCTCTATATAATGTTGAAATAATATTAGTGAAGTTTTAAATTATAATTGTTTTATATTGATTTGAATATAATAAAGTCAAATTAAATTTAAAACTTGCGCATATAAATTAATATCGCTAAAATCTCTTTCAAAATATCCTCATACAACCATATATTACTTATGAAATTGGCATGTCCTTACCTTTTAAATAATATAGTAATATATGTGGGCTTTTGAATTTGAAGAGTGTTAAGTTTTTATGAAAACTTAAAGAATTTTTTATTATAAAAATTTGGTTTTATGTTTGTTTCTCTTCTAGAAGATTATGGTCTTACTTTTGAAATTTAAACAAGCTAACCTTCAGTTAATTATTCATTTCTAAATGATTAAACTCCCTAAACATTCTAATTTACCAAGTTTTAACATCAACTTACAACGTGGTTTGCTATTTTCATTTCCCCTAATGTTTTTCTTATAATAACACTTGTGTCATCTGTTCACACAACCCAGACCATGTTTCCAGGATTTTTCACTATAGGCGAGCGCAAGCGACGGTGCTGCTTCTTTGAGGAACTAGAAGGAACTAGAGAAATGGGGATAGAAGCCGTGCGATTACCTGGGATTCATAGGGTTTTTTGCCGTTTTTAATTTCTTTTTCCATAATTAAAACCCGATTGAGCAAAAAATTATTGGAAAAATGTCTAATAGGTATTGCTCGGTCTCTCAGTGTTCTTCAAAAAAATCTAAAGATGTGTCATTCCATTTGTTTTCAAAAAATAAAAAGCTTCTTAAAGAGTGGATTGTAAAATTAAGAATAGATAAGCCTGTTTCGAAACATATGGCGATATTTAGTCTTCATTTTAAAGAAAGTGACTATGTTTATCCAGGTAAATATTAGTATTTGACATTTTATTATTCCAAAATGCTAGTTTTATGCAAATAACATTGGGACCATAGTGTCATAGATTTGTTTTTCTTTTTTAATTTTCCCCATTTTTGTCTTACATCCGTTGTGCTTAATTGTTCCAAGTTTTCAATGCGAAGCCCGAAAGTTTTGACAAATAAATAAATCATATGACAAAGAATCTAAGCTGTCATAACAATGATTGTATGAATAGGTAATTAATGTTATTACTAACCGAAAAACGTAGAGTAAAGTTACAATGATGTGTTTGCATTTACCAGAACTACCAGCTTTACACTTAAATGACAAGAAAATTGCTTATTATTATTAATAAATTTGATTTCCACTTTTATTTGATGGGGCAGTCCTTTAAAATTGCTAGTTTGAAGGCAGAAGGCTTGTAAAATAACTGTTTTTTTACTTCTAGATAATATTCCACATGTTATTATGTGGTTTGCATCAAGAATAGCCTGCCCTACAATTAATGGTCTCTTAAAATTACCAACTATCTCTATTACATCAACTAAGTCTATCCCCGTTCTTTCCGACATTTTGAAAATGCTACTAGCGCACCCTATAGTCGATTGCGCCCGCCTATAAATCGCTTCATTTGGTGGAATTTAAGCATTTTTCACTCTTTATGGTTATCCTCCCGACAGGTTACCCGATCGTGCTCCTAGCCCAAAGCAACCGCTAAGTTTTTTCCTCCAAATATTTTTACTTTCACTTACCTATTTTTTTTTTCTTTTTTTTTTTTTTTTCCCACCCCTTCCTCGCCGTTTAGGCTATACGGGGTTTCCCGGGCCAGGGGAGAGGGTGGGGGATTAATGCCAATTAATATTAAATTTCCCCTGGCTCCGGGTTTTGAACTTGCTATCTTCTGGCTCTCAAATCATCTGTCCCGTTGTCAGTGGCGACGCGTATTTTCTAACGCGTTTAGCCACTCGGCCATCCCGCCACCCCTTCACTTACCTATATATGAAATATATAGTAAGTGGAAGTATTGTGATCGTGAAAAATTTCGACTTTCCGGTTTTCAACGGAAATACACGTTTTAGGGTCCCCTGAGTCCAATTAACCAAGTCCCGCGAAATGGTCTCGTGTGTGTGTGTGTGTGTGTGTGTGTGTGTGAGTGTGTGTGTGTGTGTGTGTGTGTGTGTGTGTGTGTGTGTGTGTGTGTGTGTGTGTGTGTGTGTGTGTGTGTGTGTGTGTGTGTGTGTGTGTGTGTGTGTGTGTGTGTGTGTGTGTGTGTGTGTGTGTGTGTGTGTGTGTGTGTGTGTGTGTGTGTGTGTGTGTGTGTGTGTGTGTGTGTGTGTGTGTGTGTGTGTGTGTGTGTGTGTGTGTGTGAACAGACTAGATCAAAAACTATAAACCGTGCGAACCTGAAATTGGGTATTTAGTGTATGTATATGCCCGCGATGTGACAACAAAAATTTCATCAAAATTGCTCAAAGGGAGGAGGTACTTTATTTAATAACTTTTTAAGTTTTTTTCGATTTTCTCAAAAACAGCTCCAACGATTTTGATTAAACTAAGTATTTCATCTATATATATGCCCGAGATATGACTGTAAAAATTGCATCAAAATTGATCAACCAGAAGGGGGACTTTACTGAATAAATTTTGTTTCATTTTCACATGTTTTTTTTTATTTACTCAAAAACGGTTTTAACGATTTTGATAAAACGGGGTATTTGATGTATGTATATGCCAAAGATGCGATACCCAACATTACATCAAAATTGATTTACCGGAGGGGGGACTTTACTTAATAAATTTTGTATCATTTTCACGTGTTTTTTTTATTTACTCAAAAAATGCTTAAACGATTTTGATCTAACTGGGTATTTGATGTATGTATATGCCAAAGATGTGATAGTCAACATTTCATCAAAATTGGTCAATCGGAGCGCGGGCACTTTATTTCATAAATTTTTTTCCAATTTTTACCTTCTTTTCGAAGATCTCAAAAACGGCTGGAGCGATTTTTATCAAATTCGTCACGTTTAATGAAAATTAGGTGTTCTTTAATATCAGGTAAGCTTTATCATTATTAAAATGTTCTGAAGGAGCTTTTTTTTTGGGGGGGCCTTTTTTGTTTGTTTGTTTTTTTGTTTCCTATATAGTACCTTTGTTTTTGTTTATATGGAGAAATTAACTGTCTCCTGTTACGCCTAAAAATAAGAAATGACTAAATATGAGATATGATAAAATAAAGAAAACATAAAGAGGAGAAAAAAAGAAAAATATTCAGTCAACTCATAAAACTCGTTGAGCCCATGCATGCGGAGTACGCCTTTAATGAGAGACCATTGTTCATAGTTAAAGCCGTTCTGTTCATTTGAGAAGTGGCAATTAACAAAACGCAATAATTTCTAATCTAAGTAAGTTGGTAAGTGAAAGTTGTGTGTTGCGCGCACGCACCAGATTTTTTTTCTCGTTTTAAGCACTTTTAGTTTTTAGTTATGTTCAATTACCTCTAAAACTGCTTCTATTCACCAATTTTTATTTTTGCCGTGCTTATAATTATCATTTTTCTTCATTTTAAAGATTTTGTATTTTGGTTTTTCCGAAGTTTTCGCGCATTGCCACGCTTTACCAGCGCCTAATCCCTAGGCCCTATATAAGCTCCGGCAGATAAGTCCCTTCGTCTCTTTGCGTTTTTCCTTGCCAGCTTCCAGACGTCTCTTTGCGGTCACCCTCTGTCGGCTTACCGCCATCTTGGCAACGCATTAGCCCTTCCGAGACCTCTTCTCCTCCACAGCAGGAAGTCTTCCATCTTTGCAATTTTCCAGACACCGGATGAGACTGCTGTGTCCAACGCTGAGGCCATATTTTCCTGTCTACTCTTCGCTGTCTGCTAGCCTGCAGGCGAACTCACTTCGCAGTCAGGATCAGCGCATTTCAAGAGTGATCAACTTTGTACTGGTATCTCTCGTCGTAAATATATCAAACAACAATGTATTATAATACTAAATTAGTATGTATTTCTTTTGTTAGCTGGCCAGCTATTTTCAATATTGTAACTTAGAAGTTAGATTATATTTCTTTGCAGATTTAAGAATAATTCTTGTAATTAGATATATCTAATGTGTATATCACAACAAGTTTTATGTTCAGAATATTTATTATTTTTATAACTTTCATGCCAAATTGTGAGCTGAGCTGGGGAACCCTGCAGAACTGGCAGATAGCTGTAAAGCAAAACCTGTTATCCAGTCTAACATCAGCAGTGTGCACCTCCCAGCGCAGGACACAGCATCTCCAGCTGGCTTCCGTTAAACCTCTCACTAGTCCTCAGGGGTGCAGTAGCAAACGTCCGGCTTTCTGTCAGGTGAGTGCCAGTTTCATTAACCCTAGGTGAAGTCACACCTCCCCAAGGCTCAGTCTTACACTTGGTTTCATTACAGTTCGCAACAGTGTTGGGTCCTCCCCCAGTTCTGGTCGATTCACCACTGACTTAATTGCAGACATCTGTGGCCACTGCGGGACAGCGGCAGGGAAGAGGCACCCATTTATAGTTTAATTTTAATTTTCTTTATTGTAATAAATTGCAGGATTTTTATTTTATTTTTGGTTCTTCTTCTTACCCCAAAACCCAACAAGGAGTTTTATTTGAATATATATGTAAAATTAATTGATAAAAAAAAAACTGACAAGTTTATTAATATTATAACTATATATGTGAGTATAAATATTATACTCACAAGTTATTTATAAATTAAATACGTGTTAAAAATGTATTTTGCTCAAAAATGCAATTTTGTATTGCTAAATCCAAGTTGAATGTTACCACTGGAGCCATTTTAGTAGTCATGTTGACGATCGGAAACATGATGTGCCATTCGTAATGTGGAGATATTCAACTTTTGTAGATTTATTTAAAAGTATTTTCAAAACTTTAATGTGTTTCACGACAGATCTTGCATCATGGCGAAGAATTTCAAAGGTTGTAAAGAAAGAAAAAACATCTTTTTCACAATATGCTACACTTGTATGCAAACACAACTGATACCTCGAGGAATCGAAATCATCAGATTGGGAATATCGTTTTCAACTGAAGAAATGTAGAATTTCATTTTTTTTTTTTTAAATATGAAAGAGTTACAATCGTCTTGTCCTCCTTAATTCATGCTGAATCATGCTCGTTTAAGACTGAAAAACAACATAAATTCTTTAAAAGTGAAATTAGTTATAAATGTTTTCATAATCCACCTAAATTTTATTGGAGAGAATAGTAAGAAATCCAACCTGACCCAGGGAACCTCGAACCGCCACAACTACATTCGCGGGCGCAATCGACTATAGGGTGCGCTAGTAGTTTTGCAAAATGTCGGAAGGAACGGGGATAGGCATAGTTGATGTGATAGAGATAATTGGTAAATTTAAAAGACCATTAATTGAAGGGCAGGCTATCCTTGATGTAAACCTCCTAATTATATGTGGAATAATATCTAGAAGTAAAAAAAAAACAGTTACTTTACAAGCCTTGTGCCTTCAAACAAGCGATCTTAAAGGACTGCCCCATCAAATAAAAGTGGAAATCAAATTGATTAATAATAATAAGCAATTTTCTTGTAATTGTATACTTGAATACATGTAAAGGTGGTAGGTTAATGCAAACACATCATTGTAACTTTACTCTACGTTATTCGGTTAGTAATAACATTAATTACCTATTCATACAATCATTGTTATGACAGCTGTCATTTTCACGACAGCTTAGTTTCTTTATAATACTAGCTTTGGGGCCCGGCTTCGCTCAGGGAGTTGTGGAATAGGTAGATGAAACAATAACTTTAAAATGTAATAGTACAGAAAAATAGACCAAAATTAATCATGATTAAAACAAAATTTGTACCATCCTGAAACTTCAGCTTAGTATTAGTGGTAAGTTTCGAAACCTCAGAGTCCGCCCATATATGGTTTGGGTATAAGAGACCCCATTAATGCGGTTCTCTCAATGCGTTTTCTTCTCTTTTCTAGATTAAGAAAAATGTTTTTGGCAGCAAATATGTCCTACTTATACCATTATACGTTATACCATTTTTTATGGTTTCTATGTTTTGATTCCATTGAGACCATTCTCATGACGATACCGTATCCTTATCAAGTTGAGTAACTTCTCCTTTTTCGAATTCGGTTGAAAATTTACGAACAGAACAGAACTATTAAACAGAAATATTACCTGAACACTTTATTTTCGGTATATATTCTATTAGGTTATATCTTTTATCATATTATCTATAGGTTAGCTATTTTATTCAGTGTTAGTTTTTATTCGCTCACTACACTAATAAGCAATTTTTCTTTTGTTGTAAATTTACTGTTATATTGTATATTGATTAAAGACAATGTTTCGACCAATTCTTTCCTCTTCTGTAAAACTTAATTGGCTTTGGAATCCAGTTGGTTTTGTTTATTTTTAATTTCACTTCATCGCAGTGATGTAATGACCTTATTGAAAAATAAAAAGGAAAAAATAATTATTTATACATAATCTCGTGTAATTTAAAGAAAACAGCTGAAGCTAAAACCATAAAAAACCGAACTAATGAACGATAACCTTATGAATTGAGCTTAGCTAGCGCTCCTGGCTTCCAAATGTCGAACTAAATTTTTTCATTCATTAACTCGCATGGGCTTATTAGAGGGGCTAATTACATGTAGCGAGAGGCTTAAAATTACAGCCCTTGTCCCTTCAATATTACACACTTAAAATGAAAACTGAAACCTTCTTCATCGTTAGGGGCAATAGGGCAATATGACTACATAACATTCTTGAGAGTACGTGTAGTCGTTTTTGAGCCTTTTCGGCACGCACATTGTACACTTTGCTTTATAATATATATTGATTATTTATTTATCTGTCAAAACTTTCAGGCATCGCATTGAAAACTTGGAACAATTAAGCAAGGGCGTACCCAGGATCAAATCTAGGGGGGGGGCAAGCTTAAAAACTAGGGGGGGGGGCAAGCTATGGTCGTTCAGGTTGTAACACCATACAGCGGAAAAAGTGAATGAAACCAAAATTATGTATAATTATAGCAGTGCTTTATTAACTAAGTTATTACAATTATTTGCTTGAAAAAAATGTATTCTATTATTGCTTCCAGTCTTAAAAGCCTAAAAAATTGTTGCTTCCAGCCTTCCAGGGGGGGGGGCAGCTGCCCACCCTGCCCCCCGCTGAGTACGCCCATGCAATTAAGCACAACGGATGTAAGACAAAAATGGGGAAAATTAAAAACGAAAAACAAATTTAAGACACTATGGTCCCAATGTTATTTGCATAAAACTAGCATTTTGGAATAATAAAATGTCAAATACTAATATTTACCTGGATAAATATAGTCACTTTATTTAAAATGAAGACTACATATCGTCATATTTTTCGAAACATGCTTATCTATTCTTAATTTTACAATCCACTCTTTCTCAAGAATCTTTTTATTTTTTGGAAATAAATGGAATGACACGTCTTTTGATTTTATGATTGAACGCTGATGGACCGAGCAATACCTATTAGACATTTTTCAAATAATCTTTTGCTCAATCGGGTTTTAATTATGGAAAAATAAATTAAAAACGCCAAACAAACCTATGAATCCCAGGTACTGGCCCGGCTTCTATCCCCGTTTCTTTAGCTCTAGTCAAGAAGCCGCACCGTCGCTTGCGCCCGCGAATAGTAATAGCGAAGAAAAAAAAAGACAGTTTAAATAACACAACTTTGTTGATATACAGGGTGGAGCAGAGGAAATGGATGTTTTTCACTATGAATGACTGGGACACGGTTAGATAAAAAAAATAAAAACAAGCATTGAGCGATAGATTTTTTAATGCAGTTTTGAAATATACATTAATTAGGTTTAAAAAATAAAGTCTTGAAGATGACGTCCTTCTTGCTGGATACAAACATGGATCTTCTCCTGAAAGTTACGCATGACTCTCACCAACATTTCATTCAGCACGGCTTCAATTTCCTGACGAATGGAATTCTTCATGTCGTCGATTGTGCGACTTGATTTTAAATATCCCCACAAAAAGTGGATATAGACGGAATTTCAAGAAGGACGTCATCTCCAAGACATTATTTTTCGAACCTAATTAATGTATATTTCAAACCTGCATTAAAAAATGATTTTTTAAAAATCTATCGCTCAATGCTTGTTTTTATTATTTTTATCAAACCGGCTCCCAGTCATTCAATAGTGAAAAACGTCGGTTTCCTCAGCTCCACCCTGTATATCAACAAAGTTGTGTTATTTAAGCTGTCTATGTTTTTCTTCACTATTACCTTATTTATTAGTTGTGGCGGTTCCAGGTTCCCTGGGTCAGGTTGGATTTCTTATAATTCTCTCCAATAAAATTTAGGTGGATTATGAAAACATTTTTAACTAATTTCACTTTCAAAGAATTTATGTTATTTTTCAGTCTTAAAAGAGACTATCTTCCTGAAAGAGAAAACACTCGCAACACTTTCATATTTAAAAAAAAAGAAATTAAATTGTACATTTCTTCAGTTGAAAATGATATTCTCAATCTGATTATTTCGATTCCTGGAGGTATCAGTTGTGTTCCTATAATGTAGGAAACATGTAAAAAAAAAAACAGCTTTAACTTGGTTAAAAATGTAGATCTCACATTTACATCACACCTTTCTACAGGAAAGTAAAAATGAAAAAAAATAATAAATAAATTTTAAAAAATAAAAAACTGTAATTTGGATAATAATGATCTGATTTCCATGATTCTTTTTTTCTTCGAATGAAATTAAAAGACCACCCAATCTTAATGTACATTAGTAACAAAAATATATAAAAAAATATGTTTTTTTTGTTTTGCAGTAAAAACAATCCAAGGCTGATGAGAAATACTGTGTCCAATGAGGAACTTAATTCTGACTGTTACAAACAAAAGTTTGCCAAATCAGCCCTACCCTTCTTACCTGTTCCAAATTTTGTTTATTAGATTATGGAACATTGACAAGAAAATAAGATGTCATACTCCAGCACTCTATCAAGTATAATGATCAATTATTTTATTATTTGTAAAAGAGATCATCTTTAATAAAAAAAGTTATTATTTATATATAAATGATTTTAAATCCAAACCATAGAATACATAGTAGTACAATTGTAGATGTATACTTAAGACACTTAAGACACACTACTCATTCTACTGTTCTTTCACACTTTTTTTTTTTTTTACTTCCTTTCTAGGGTGGAATTCTATAACATAATCTTCTCTTAATATGGTTATATTTATTTTAATTTACATAATATCTCAAGTAGAGAGTGATAAGAATATATGAAATGAGATTAAGAAATGAGGTTATGTGGTCTTATTCAAAGAATGGGAACTTCAACGAAAACATTTATTCTTATATAAATACACTCTTGGAATAAAAATATAATTTAATCAACCAAGTCAAGAACTTAAATATTTATTTTATTTCATAACATTTCTTTTTTTATCTGCCAATAAACACACCATCAGTATAATTAATGAAATCTCTTAATAAAAAAACATTTTTGTAATGTAATCAGTGCAGGTGCATTATTTCAATCATTATCAATGTTTATTGATCATTCTACAATTGATTTTGGATTTTAATAATTAATATAAAATTATATTTATTACAATATTATACAATATTCACTGTGTTACACAATAATCAGAATTAAAATATTTAATTATAAAATAAATATATGAAAATACTGATATCTTTGGAATGATTTGCCCTACAAAATGAATAAAGTTTGTGCAGATAAATTCGACATTTCTTAGTGTAATAAATAATAGTGTAAAAGTTGTTGATAGACCAAAATATTATTTCCACAAAACTGTGAAATCAACATTTACTTTTGTCAGTTAATATTGACAAAAATATCTACAAAATCATTATTTTTTTGTACCATTCAAAGTAGGATTTTTAACAACCTTTGGAGTATAATACATGGTGTCTAAAAAGGAGCAGGTGAAATCATCGACAATTGACCTATCAGGAATGCCTTGGGACATACCATACATTGCCATCTGTAAAAAACAAAAACACTTTTGAGGATATTTGAACACCTAGAATGTAAATTAAAAAAATTAACACATTAAAAAAACATAACACTAACATACAGATCTTGCTAGTTTTCATAATTTTTATTCCGTATTTTCATTATTTTATAACTAAATTTATAATAAAAATAAATGCAATCTCTAAATCAAAACAGAACACCATAAATGATAAACTTTATTTAACATACTATGAGAATCACTAAGATGATTTCATAAATATAAACATAAAAAAACATTTTATAAAAAAAATTAAACCGACTTCGAAACCTAGGAACTAGTAAAAATAAATTCACTGAAAAGTATGAAATAATTACCTTCTGATTTTTATGAATACACAGCAAAATTGAAAATGGTATAAAAAGTGGAAAAATGCAATAAGACGAATAATTTTATTTTGATTTTTACAAATAAAGACTAATTGTTAATAAAAATTATTAATTTAAAATATTAAATACTATGTTCAATACAACACAATCTTTTCGGAGGCGGCGCAAAATAGAAATGACATGTTACTACATGACGTCATGAGAAGATTTTCATAATGCCTAGTGTTAAAAATTTTAAATTTTGCGCCGCCTCCGAAAAGATTGTGTTGTATTGAACATAGTATTTAATATTTTAAATTAATAATTTTTATTAACAATTAGTCTTTATTTGTAAAAATCAAAATAAAATTATTCATCTTATTGCATTTTTCAACTTTTTATACCAATTTCAATTTTGCTGTGTATTCATAGAAATCAGAAAGTAATTATTTCATACTTTTCAGTGAATTTATTTTTACTAGTTCCTAGGTTTCGAAGTCGGTTTAATTTTTTTTATAAAATGTTTTTTATTTCATACTTTTTAGTTGGAGAAGATAACAAATGTAGAAAACCGTACGTTGGTTTAAAAAAAATTTCGAAATCTTTTTACGTTCTACCATGTTCATCTTTCCCGGGCCTTTTTATTATTTATATTAGTACAATAGGATGTTACAAATGGTCACAGATAGAATTATAGTATGCTGTGTATTAGCAACCCAATGTAGTTGGGCAGCATCTCTTTTATGATTAATAAAGTTTTTCTTTATATAAACAGTCACGTTTTCAATTTTATGAATACACACAGAAAAGTGGGAGAGCGGTGGCATTACACAACTGTCAACATACTACGTTTTATGATTAAAAATGGATTTTATTATTTTAAAGATCAATGTTCCATTAGGAAGGGAACACAAAAAATGTTTTTCCACAACTTTGCTAAATATTGTCGTCAGTACTAGTCATTTACATACATCATCAGTGTTCCGAGATGTGTTGAGTTAAAAATATACATAAGTACATTCCAAAATGAAGTCACTGAACAGTCGAGATTTTGGCCGGTTTTGGACAAGATATCGTTAATGGAGAATCGATGAGGATGGTAATATGACCTATAATACTCGTAAATTGGAAAGTAATTTTGGAATTATGATCGCTTGAATATCCTTCTGAAAACTATGGCGATATTATGCACTACTCCGGTAGGGACCGTTAATATTGCTCTATTTAAATTGATCGCTGTAAAAGTAGTGATTAAACATCATTGGATAGAAGTCCCAGCAAAAAAGGGGCAGCCATAAAATTGATCAATATCAAAAATACTGCCCCGCTAGGATAGAAGCAACAGGGTTCGGGACTCATTTTATGGTTAATTTATTATTACCAAGGATATTATTATTCTCGATACTACACTACTAATTTAATTCAAAAGGTTGAGTCAATTATGTTCGTAATTCCTTTCGATGAATTTTTGTCTAAATTTATTACCGAAGTACTATGAATTATATCCTTTGTAATAAAATATTATTCAGAAAATAAATTGCTAAGCACTGTTGTTTCAATTCTAGTGGCGTAGCATTTATGATATCAATCATTTTCATGGCTGCCAAATTTTTGCTGAAAGGACTTTCATACAAGGAGGTTGTTTTCTGGGAGATATCAAGTTTTATTTTGCACTTTTTATTGATGGATGGACATCCGCAAAAGCGTCAATAGTTGCAGAAACAAAATTAAAAACCGATAATCGTAATCCGGATAGCATAACAGAAGTGTCACCCATGAAAAATCGGCACAAGATCTCCGACAAGATATTCAACAGTGACCGAGTTTATCCGGAAGAAGACAGAGGTATATTGTTAAGTCAACTGAAAATGAGCTTTTCCAGGAATTATTGTATTCCTTTTTAATGTGCATAACGAGTGGCTACAATTTTAAATTTAAACGAACCTTTGGGAACTTGAAGAAGTCTTAAATTCTGCATTGAAACGGTTATCAATACTCAGTCTTTCTTGGAATTCCACGAATTTTGTGGTCTTATGATTATGGTGTCCAACCATCGATTAGATCTAAATTAAGAAAGTTTACTGTTATCGGTGAATATATATATCTATCTAATATTTATGCTAATATCGCTACAGAAAACAATAGCGATATTATATATCTTTATTTAAATCTATTGTTGAAAAATTAGTTAAGGTTATGTATAGGTTTGTTCCAACAAGCACTTAAAACACATCGATAACCAAAAGACTGCTCATGTTCTTTCCCTACTCTTTTGATTCTGAATTTGATTGGTTGGTTTTCCCATTTGATTCATCCAGCAGTAAAACAATATTGAGATTTGTTGGTTATAAATTAGTTTTAATAGCTTGTTGGCGCATACCTTATGTTACAAATGCCATATGTTTTTCCAATAAGTAAACATTTTGAGTGATAATTAAATAATTATTTTCTTGTTTTTTCCCGATAACTTCTTAAATAAATTAAGAACCCAAAAAAGGTTTCAATGGGACCACCTTGGGAAAATACTCTACAACATGCAAAAGGTTTCGTTCCAATTGGTCCATCCATCTCTGAGTAATCGGTGAACATACATAGAAAAAAAAAAAGCACAAAAAAAAAAGTCACATACGTATCGAATAGAGTAACCTCCTCTTTCGTTCGAAGTCGGTTAAAAAAGTAGATAATAGTCACAATCAGATGTTTTACATTACCTTTCCTTGGACATCCATTCTAGGATCTTTTAGAATTTCACTAACAGCTTCTTTGACATCATCAACAAAGCGTTTAGCTACTCCATCTTGAGTATGCACATGAGTAATGCAAATATGTAAACTGAAAATGAATTTCAGTTTAATTTCTAAATTTTAACTAGATAAATAATAAAAAAGGTATGTAAATACAAAAAGGTAACAAATATAAATAGATCATTAGATTTACACAAGAATTGCACGATTGAAATATAAACTTGTTAATAACATTTTTATAAGATCATCTTTAGAACATAATTTTTCCATTGATTTAAATGTATTTTGATCGAGGCAAGATTATTGTTTTATTTTTTTATCCCTTTAGTATTTTTTATGTAATAGTTTAATCACATGAATTTAAATATTTACACTCTTACACATTTAACTAATTACACGAGTTGAAAATTATGTGGTAACTAGAATGTTCTGAATGTTTGCAAATATAAGTTCCAGTTAGTGATGTAAAACTATCGAGTCTCCACTATCAATAGTTTCGGACATAAAGCCATCGATAGTATTTGGTGATGAAGGGGGAGGGCAGGGGGGTAGAATGGTTGGATTTTTCATTGGTACGATAGGAGCAGTAATGCATGTTTTTATTTGTAATGCATCTTTTCTTTTCTTTTTTATTTAGGGGACTAGATAAACGTTTTTGTAAATAGAGGATGGGTTAAATTACAGATTGAGGTAATTTTTCTAAATTTCAAGGAATCAGGATTTAGGGGAAAGTGATATCAACAATCTTCAAGTAACCATGCGCCAAGGATTCCCTGTTGTCGACAAAATTGATTTGTACGATCAAGACCTGACAACATTCAGAACGCGATCCTTGAATGTGTCAAAGGACATTGTTTTGAACGTGGCAGAATGATCTCTCTGAAGAAAAAAATGAGGTTTTTGCGACATTTGCCTGGGCATAGATTACCTTTAAAAATGCTTCCTTCAAAAGTAATGTTCTCAGCTAGTTGAGTTAGAGGAGTTGAAAATATTTTGCAACAAGAATTGTGATTTGGTTTCTATATCATTAACTGAGTCCTTTTCAACTCAAGTAACTGGCAGGCAATCAGTTATTTTGTTTGAATAGAATTATAATAATTGATACCTTAGCTTACCACTGAGTTTTCTTTCATAATTTTTAATCATGTAATTAAGAGTCCCACTTTTCCTCTTTAAAAAAGTTTTCGATAGTTTTACATCACTAGTTCCAGTAAAACGGGATGGAGGGGATGGGGAATGGATGATCTTGAGGAGTGCAACTTCACAGAATGTAAGCGCCAGCTCAATCCATTTTAAAGATTGACATTAAAAGAAAAAAATTCAGATTTTATTTGTAGTTTTTGACAGTTTATATTTAGTTTAAACTATACTTTAAGGGCTTAGATAAAAAGATGAAATAAGCTTCTGATAAAAATACAGAAACAAGTAACACAAGAATTCACTCTATTTAATAATTGAATCTACTTTCCAAATTCATAAAATAAATAGTGAGAAAAGAACTGAACGTACCCAGGAGGAAACTGTAAGGGATTTACACTCCATCCTTTTTCATTTAGTTTCTCAATAAGACGGAATACATGGAAATCATTGGATCCTATCGCTATGACAGATGTAACAGGTTTTCCAAAGATATATATACCATTTACTTTTCGTAACCTGAAAATAATAAACTTTATAAGTATTTTTCGATATGTAAAAATATTTGTGTAAATAAAATTGTGTTGTGATTTAATTTGAGATATATTTTTTGTTTCTAAATAACTTCTTAAAGACTTTATAACTCCTCCTTATAAAAAAATGTATGATTGTTCTCATATAACTTCAAAATGATTGCAAAAAAGTGCATAATTCAACATCAAAACCAGTCAGATCAAATGGAACCAGAGAAAATCAAAATAGTTATGATGGTTAGATTGGTTTTGTAAAAATTAATCACACAAACCCAGATCACAGTGGCTTAAGAGATAAAGGAGAAAACAATTTTTTTTTTTTTTAATACTTACTCTTCTTCAATATATTGTGCAGCTTCAATTACTCTTTTAGTAGCTTTTATATATTCATTTTTTCCTAAGTGCATTAATGTTGACCAACACGTTGCGATAACACCTGAAATTCATTTAATGCAATAAAAACATCATAAACTAAAATAATAAATTCTCTAGAGATAATTCTATATGATTTATTGACAAAATTAAAAAAAAAAAAATTAGATGATATTCTAAGCACCAGATATATGTAAAAAAAGAAATCAAACCAAGATGTATTAAACGGTTAAATGCTGTACATTTCCCACCGAGCTGGGTTTTTAAATTAAACTATTAAGTAAGTTGGACCAGACTATTGGTCCATTGGAATAGAACCATAGGAATATTGGAAATAGAACTTTGATTTTACACAAATTAAATAAAAAGTCCAAAGAATAAGTCTAATATTAACAAATTTACTTTCAAATGTTTCTCAAAGGGCACTGAAGCATCTTTCACAGGTGAACATAGTAACTTTGAGGGATTTAAAAGAACTGTACACTCGCACCTTAATAAAAATTTATTTTGTAATTTGCAATTATGAAATAATAAGTCCGCTAAAAGAAAATTTCAAGCCTAATGATGTGTGATTGCATGATGTGCTGTGTTGTTTGTTTGAGTTAAATCAGTGGGCGCGCGGTGTTTGGACCGCATCTTTGTTTCTACATATTTTATTAGAAAATAAGCAATAACTTACTTTTTTTTTGTCGTTTACTCGTTGCTTTAGGTTTATACCATTTCCTCTGAATGAAGATTATAAGTTGAATAAAGAAAAGGATGGCAAAAAATAAAATAAAATAAAATAGCTTTGCCGATAAAAAAACTTACAATTGGTAGTACAATGAATAGAGATAATATAATAATAAATTGCTTATGATAATAAATGTTGCTCATATGAACATAGGCATAATGGTTGGTGATGGTTGACGGTAGATGTAATGAAGAGGAAGTGGTTGGGGGTGCGGTCAAAATAAAAAGCCATTATTTTTGCCAACGTTTAGTTCATAAGTGCTCGTATTGTAATTATAAACATTGGCATAGAGGTAGAAGTCAATGTTTCACAAATACTAATTCAGTAAAACAAGACTAAAAATAATTGAATGTGTAGAAATATTTCAAACAATATTAGACAAAGTAAAAACCAAAATACTTGCATTTTAATTTGTAAAGAATGCTCAGAAAACGATAAAATGATTCAGCAGAGATTGTCTGAATCTGTAACACAAAAGGGCATGCCGCGGTGTTTGGGCCGCACTTACAGACCTACTGCAAATAACGCAATATAACTATTGAGGAAAACCGGAAGATGGCGGGCCCGACCGTCTACTGCTGTCAGAACATGTCGGTCTACAAATACCTGGAACCATCACCTCACTGATTCAATTAGTATTCCTAATATTTTGTCAAATATTCAGAGTGCGGTCCAAATGGGGGAGCGCGCCCGCCGGAGGGTTAAGTAAATTCCTCCATATCACTAATCATAAACTTTTGGAATCATTCAATCCATTGCTTCTATATTGACAAAAGCTTTCAATTGGCAAAAAAATAGCTTTTAATTTGAGCAATTAGAGCTTGAGAGACTGACTAAAATCAAAAGTTTAAGAAGCGATGTGGCTGAACAAACAAAAATAAAACTTGTAAATTAATCAATATGTGCTTTTAATTCATAAAAGTTTGGGCTAGTGCATTATTTGTTATGATGCATCATAAAATATAGTTTATGATTATTTGTTATAAAATATTATAAACATCCATGTTCTAAGAAACATGATATTGACAAACTGTCAGTATTTTATATAAATTGAATCTAAGAAACAGAACCTAGGAATAATTACTATTGAATTCCGAAAAATAAGAAAAACAAAATATTAAAAAATAGATTAAAACATCAATTACACTTTATTTTAAATAGAATAAACCATACCACCAGCTCGCGAGCCAGCAACAGTAGCAGACCCATAAATACCACCAGGCCAATCAGTTGTGATACAATATTGTTCGTGTCTGTATTTTGGATGAGAATATAGTATAACTGATGACCCTTTGGGGCAATAAGCATACTGAAAAAATAATTACAAATTAGAAATCATGTTACTATAAACTTAATGGATTCTAACATGTGTTAAGTTACCTTATGAGTATCAGCTGATATACTTGTCACTCCAGGTACTCGGAAATCAAAAGGGGGGAGTTCAAATCCAGCATCAGGCATAAAAACTAACAGGAAACCGCCCAAGCAGCAATCAACATGTACAGGAATATCATATTTCACACCAAGGGAAGCTATACTTTTTATATCATCCATGGACCCATAAGGATAGTTCGGTACAGATCCTACCAACTGTTATAAACATTAAGATTATAAAACATTCTAATAAGATTTTATTTATCACTTGATCAAAACAAATAAATAAAACCAACAGATAAATATAATTAAAAAATAAATGTGTAAGCAATCAATGTGATAGGCATATTAGGAATAAGATAGGAAAGAGTACAGCAGTTACTCATTCCCAGCTTGAAACTGATCAATTACATCTGATATCCTAATAAATATATATTTATTATAAATAAATTTTGTTAAAATTATATGGTGTTTTATTAATAATTTTATTGCTGTAATTAGGCATCTCATAAAATTAAATACAAATGACTTGCATTTTTAACTAATCTCAGCTTATAATTAGTTTAATTTCTCAAACTAAAGCTCATACCATAATAGTGTTCCGGTTAATAGCTTTTTCCATCTCACTTATGGAAGCAGAGGTTGTAATGGGATCTGTTGACACATAGCAGATTGATATGCCTAAATATTTTGCTGCTTTTTCAAATGCTGGGTGAGCAGTACGAGGTATAACCATTCGTGGCTTTTTAATACCCTTTACATTCCTTCCATAATCTCTGAATGCTTTACATGCCATAAGGATTGATTCAGTTCCACCAGCTGTCATCTGTGACAGGAAATGTCTTAATCAATAAATATTTTAATAGGTTAATAACACAGCAGTAATGTCTACACTCACAGTTCCACAAGACTCAGGCCCACCATGAAATAAATTGGCTGATATTCTGACAACTTCAGCTTCCATTTTACATATACCAGGGAACACTTCTGGATGCAGTGGATTGGAATAGGCAGTGAGAGCATACACTTTACTTAAAAGATTGCGCAAATTTTCTGGATCGTAATATACTGCGCCAGAAACAAACCCCTCTTTCCAGTGGTATTCACCTACACATTTAAGAACATACATGATAAGATAAATTTATTTCAGTTTATTTATTTATTCCTTGATTCACATTTAGCACTGAAATAATATTGTTAATATATTAAAATAATTACTCAATTATAATATAGCTCTCTTACTTATTAAATAGATTGGTATATTGGTATATTTCATGATAATAGCTTATTTCTAAATTTAAAAATAATTATTCAAGACATAAATAAAACCAATTGAACAGTTGGAATAGATAGGTTTAAATAATGACAATGAGACATTAGTGATTACATAGCAGATGGGAACCAAATAAGGTCTATAGCAGGAGGTCAATCTTAATGAAATAATAAAATGAATCTTGATTATTTAGCAATTAAAGTAAACTTATTTAAAAATAAAGGAGAACCTACCAAACCAAAAAATATACAAATAATCCCGAAAATACAGGGTGCAAAAACCAAAAAGTTCAAGAGGCTTCGGCATTACAAAACAATAAAAGGGCTAAATTTTATAGGCGAAAAATATATAAAATTTATCTAAGAGAATTCTGTAAAACATGTTTTATTTTAGGAGTAATATAAGAAGTGCTAGAAATGCTATTATACTACAGGATACTCTTATAATATTATATGCTTGTAAAAAAATTTAAAATCCCATAGATAAAAAAATTAAGACAAAAGAAATTATTGCCCAATACCATTCAACCTTGGATTTGAGTTTGTTTTCCATTTATTTTATTACACCCCACCCCGTGATGAGTCAAGTTGTTTTAAAACAATAAATTTCATTAATCTGAATACATTTTTTAACTAGGTAATAATTAAAAGATAAACAGTTGAATATCATTCATGTCATTGTTCAAAATCCAGTTTTTCGAGAGTTTTATTTTATTTTTCCTCAATGGCCATGATCCCAAGACGGAAATGATTCTTAGGGCTTTTTAATTGCTGATACAAGTCCATTTTCAATCCAGCACTGCTCAAGCAGAACATTACCTATTTTGTTATTTAAGATTGTTTAATTTGAAGTAATCAACAATGTAATTCATCTGAAGTCAAAATATTTATTATTAAAATCATAAGATTTTACATTAATTTTGTTTTTCAATGTTGTTGCATAATAGGGCTGCATTAAACAGGTGGGAAGAAGTTAAAACAGGTTTCTGTAAACTCCACCTTTCCACCTTTGTCACAAAATTAATTTTAATCTTTATACTATCTTGGTAAAAATATAACTATTAAATTTCCATAGTGGTAGCAATTTAACTATATTGTGGCTTGCCTACAAAATTTATTTTTTTTTAATGAAGAATTGAAATAATGTAGAAGAAAGTCATATTTTCATGGTCATCAACTGTGACTATAGTGTTTTTAATTTGATGCCAGAACTGACAAAACATCAAAAATAAATTATTTGCAATATTTAAAAAATTCAAGATTCTAAGTATACTCTGGTTACTTAACTAAATATCCATTTTTTTAACTGAAGTTTTTTTTTGTTTTGTTTTTTACTGATATATTATTCTCATAAAATACATTGCTTTAAAATAAAATAAATCCTGTAGTGCTTTAAGTTTCAAAATAATTCATAAACATAGGTACAAACAAATTACCAATACTGAGGTAATCATCAATTAGCTTCATTAATTCTTCTTCTTTCATTCCATCTGAAGGAAGTTGGGTAAAAAAAGGAAGTGATTTGTATCTTTCCTCAGCATCCTTCTCAAATTTATCAGTTATTTTCCCCAACTCTTCATCAATTTGTTTGGAAATATATGGTATTTTTCGGCTTAATCTAAACACCATTTTTTTAGTTCTTGACATCAAACCTGAAGAATGATAATGTTTAACCAAACAAAATTTGATAGCCACATACTAATATCACTAATGCTAGAGTATAATAAATATAATTCAATAGAACAAACTTTCATCTTGGTTAAGAAAATCCCAAAGCCAGACACAAGTTAAGACAGATGTCATTGTTATAGAAACAATTTGCCATGGTTCTTTGTTCTGAAATGTAGTATTTATAAATTGTTTAAGGATGTTAGGTCCATAATATAAAGCAGACATTTCGATTTATATAAATACAGCGTAATAACTTCCAATAAATTCGCACGAAATATAATGTAAAAAATTATTTAAAAAAAAACCCTCAGGTACTGATAACAACTAACGGATTCCTGAGATTGTCATCTTATCAATCCAAAACAACAACTGCGATATCTTAAGTAAATAGGTATATCGATATCAAATTAAAACGATATATTCCTAGAACCTTTGAAAATATATCGATTAGAATTGGGTTGATGGACCCACTGAGCTAAGAAAAAGTTTAAATGATGTTTCTCCCATCGATAACTATTAAAGGTGATAAACGATTTTCTTAATTCGGATACGTACGATTTTAGGTATTTGCCTGCGTTAACATCGAATAATTTATTGAAAGGGTCATTCCATATCAACTTAACCAGGGCAAGGTCTTAGATTTTTGTGAAACTTGGTAAATTCATTTCTTTTATATGGGTAAACAACCATGCCAAGTTTTATTGACTTATCTATATTGGTTTTCTTTTTACAACCCTTTAACGTTCTTACTAAAATGCCAGCCGGGGCTCATCCGAGGCCACAGACGGAACGTTTATTTTCTCAGAAAAAAAATCATATCTTTAATATTTATCAATAGAACTCAATGAAAATTTGTAGTTTAACTAAATAAAAAATGCTGATTTTGGAAAAAAATATTTTAACACTCTAAGCCTTACTATAAAATTACCATAAATTATTATTTTACAAATATTTTGTTTCCGGAAAGTGATTACAAGGGTTTACGTTACAGCTAATATCTACCTGAGGGTTAAAGATAATCAAACAAAACTTTTTTTAAAAATTATCTCCATGATGTTTTCCATCATATCCAACAATAAAATTAATGGCTTTTTTATTCCTTCACATTTAAAAACTAATATTTTTCTGAAAAACTTGATATTGTCAAAAAATACAACAACGATATGCATATTTAATTCCTTGGACATAAAATAGTGTTTAGTTAAATAGTGTGAACTGCTGAAAAACTATGAATTATTTCTTGTAACTTAAGATAACTTGTAACAGATAAAATATTAGAGTTGTCACTTACATAATTTATTTTAAAACATTTGATTTGTTTTGTTACAACTAACAGGGTAACCTTTTTTTGCAAAACCATTTTATAAGCCTATATGAAGCTTATATATAATATAAAATATAAATGAAGTGTTCTTTATTGGACATACCTGATTTGTTTACATTTACTTTTTTTTAACTATAGACTTAAAGTTCTTTCAATTCTTCAGTTTCTTTCTCTATTTTTTCTTCTTGATGATTTATCAATCTCGGCCATTTTCTTTTCAATTGACAACATACATTCAGTGGCAAAGTGGTATGTTCTACCACTTGTCCCCATGTTGTCATGGGAGGCTCAACGACAGTTAAAACATGAGGTAGAGGCACTGAGCAAGAGTCCTCCGTTCTTGGCCACGAAAAGGAAGAAGGTCCATTTGGGTGAAAAAACTTCACTGTTACGTCTCCCTCTTCTATGTCAGTTGAAGTTATGACTCCAAAGTACCATAATTGGTCATATTAGCATGCCACGTCCGGGAAATAAGTCAGTCGCGGGATCAACATCTTCACTGATACGCCTTGCTTCCACAGTACCAAATAAATCAAGAGGCTTAAAATTGTGAAAAGATCTTGTGCCAGGAAGAGTATGTAAATCTTGAAAACGGGTTTCAAGTTTTTGCCTCGTTAAATCTTTTGTTTCTTTTAAAACCAAAGAGAAAATTACTTTGTAGATCTGTGATTTACAAAATGTAAAAAGCTCTTCTGTTTTGGTTATTTGGTTTTGCAGTGGCTTCTGTAAACTTTCTTTTTGAACTAACCGCTTAACAGTACTTACCTCCGATTCCATCACACTCTGACTTTCCGTGACTCGTTGCGAAAAAAGACCTCTCAGCTTTAATTTTATAATCTTGTTCATGATGGCAAAGATTTATAAAGTTGAATTTGTTCTTGTACCGAGCAGCACATCCATCTGTATAGTAATGTACTTTTTGAATGTTAGGAAAGTTATCTCTAAGAAACTTAATAAAAATGGATTGCGTTTCATCGCAACATCATGCTTTAGATCATTGCAAGGGCGTACCTAGGATCAAAACTGGGGGGGGGGGCAAGCTATGGTCGATCAGTTTGTAACATCTTACTGCGGAAAAGGTGAATGAAACCAAAATTATGTATAATTATAGCAGTGCTTTATCAAATAAGTTATTACAATTATTTGCTTGAAAAAAATTATTCTTGTGGTAACCCCGACTATTATGAGACGGGAAAATAAGGATTTAGCTAACAATAGAAAACAATGTGCACTCACTGAGACAAATATATCTTTATTGAAAAATGTAAGAAGGTTATACAGGGAGATCTGTGTAGCCAAAGAGATATAAAAAGAAAAATTAACCTAAGTAAAGTTTTTAACATAAAATGCTGAAGTCACAACATCTCCTTCCCCCATTAGAAAAAGAAAAGAAAATGTTTCTTCATTTAAGAAAGAAAAAAAAAAACAATACTACTAAATAAAAGAAAAACCCATAATACTAAATAAAAGAAAGAAAACAAAATATATATTATATATTCAACCAACAAAATATATTTCTTCATTCTGGTGAATACCTCACCGGTTTCCTAACAGTCCTTTTGGGACGTGGTGTTGCTTGTTCCTGCATCGGTCTTGGGTTCTCTATTGGCTGGCACTCCTCTTGTTCCCTGTTCAATTCCTCCTCCAGAGCAAGATCCTCCCGCTCACTCTGAAACTCTTCAAGGGAGTTGCTTTCTAGGTCTTGGTTAGCTGGCGTGCCTGGCTCGCGTCTCGGAGAGCCTATGGTGTCATCCGGGATGGGTGACTGCCCCCTGGCAACATTCCCACTAGGTGAATCTTTTTCTTTTGGATATGGCCACAACTGGTTCAGGTGTCTCTTCCACAACAAGTTCTCTTCTGTTTTAATGAGGTAGGTTTGTGGTCCCAAGGTGTCTTGTATGCATCCTTTGGTCCATCTTGGCTTGTTTGGGCGGAAATCCCTCGCCAAAACCTGTTCTCCGACATCGAATAATTTCCGACGCTGGCCTCCATATCTAATCATCTTTTCCTGTTGGGTTTCCACCTTTTCTTCTGTCGAAGGCAACAAAAGATCAAAAATTGTTCTTGGTCTCTTTTTGAGAAGTAGGTTTGCTGGAGATTCCCCCGTTGTCATATGCTCTGTGTTCCTATACTGTAACAAGTAATCATTTAATGATTGGCATAAATTTTTCTCTTCAGCCAAAGACTTCAAAATACATCTTTTTAAAATTTTTACAGCTGATTCTGCACTACCATTTGATTGGGGATGGAATGGGGCTCCAACCAAATGCTGAATCCCATATTGATATAAGAACGCTGAAAATTCGGAACCTACAAAGCATTTGGCTCCATCCGATGTTAGAGCTCGAGGTAACCCAAAACGTGCAAATAGTTCTGAGAGCTTAGACATAGCTGTCTCAGCCGTCATTGCTGATACTAAAAAACCTTCAATCCATTTTGTGGTTGAATCCATCACCACAAAGCAAGAAACTTTCTTATTAATAGGTCCCAAAAAATCAATGTGGATCCGGGTCCAGGGGTTTTTTGGCCATGGATATGGTTGTAAAACTGCTTTCGGCGGGGACTGTCGAAATTGGCAGCAGGTTTCACAGGCATTGGCACACTGCTCAATATCTCTATCTAATGCTGGCCACCAAAAGTAATTTCTAGCAAAACTTTTCATCTTGACAGCCCCCAGATGATTAGCATGGAGCAGCTGTAAAATTTTTCCGGAATGATCACCCGGTAGCCCCACATGATACATCCGTGATCCACAGTCAGCTGTTCTAATCGTTCTTTGTAAGGCTTGAATTTTTCATGATTGTCGGGAATTGATCCCCCATGGATCAAACTCCTCATAACCTGCGACAGCACTGGATCAATTCTGGTTTCTTGCCGTATCGTGTGCCAACTTATTCGAAAAGGCAAATTTTCATGGATGAAATTTAGATATGACATTTTGTCATCAGGATCAATTAAACTACCTTTACCTTCAATCCTTGACAGGTAATCAGCTCTATTTTCTTTAGATTTAATATATTTTATTTTATACTTATAATTAGAAATTAAATATGCCCATCTTTCTAGGCGATTAGCAGCATAAATGGGAATGCCTTTCCGTTCTCCAAAGATGAAAAGTAGGGGTCGGTGATCAGTCACCAGGGTAAACTCTTTGAGAAATAAATAATCTTTAAAATGTGTGATCCCAAATATAATAGCCCAAGCTTCTCTTTCTATGGTGGCATATTTTTGTTGGGCCTCAGTCAACATTTTACTAGCATATGCTATCGGGCGTTCATAATTTTTATTATCAATATGAGAAAGAACTGCTCCTACTGCTCTGGCTGAAGCATCCACGGTGAGTTGTAAAGGTAAACTGGGATCAAAATGTGCTAAGACCGGTTCCGAAGTTATGATTTTTTTAATTTCTTCAAAGGCTATCTGACAGTCTTTTGTCCAGATAAATTTTGCACCTTTTTTACCTAACTGGTATAAAGGGTATAAAATTTCAGAAGCATTCGGAATGAACTTTAAATGAAATGTCACCAAACCAAGAAAAGATTTTAGGGTTGAAGCATCACTAGGTGGGGGAGCATCTATAATTGTTTTTATATGCTTATCTGTGGCATGTAATCCCTTCTCATCAAATTTATGCCCCAAATATTCTATTGAATTGCACCCAAAAGAGCATTTACTTAGTTTGACCCTCAGGTTAGCTGAATTAAGAATTTTTAGAACCTTGTCAAGCCTCTGGTTGTGCTCCTCTCTGGTCTTACCGCTGATGTAAATATCATCCAACAAGGACCCCACTCCCTGTAGTCCTCGGAGTAGATTGTCCACAACTTTTTGAAACTCTCCAGGTGCACTAGTGATTCCAAAGCACAATCGTGTGTACCTAAGCAAACCAATATGAGTATTAATCGTAGTCAAAGGTTTTGAGTTTTCTTCTAAAAGTAGTTGCTGATAAGCATCTTTCAAATCAATCTTTGAAAAGAATCTTGCTCCTCCAAAACTTGAGCATATATGATCGAGCCTTGGCAGAGGATACTGGTTGTTTAACAGAACTGGATTTATGGTCAGGCGATAATCTCCGCAGATGCGAGTACTTCCATCACTTTTAAGGACAGGAACTATCGGAGTAGCCCATTCGCTACACTCCACTTTTTCTAAAATACCTAACTCCAGAAGTCGGAACAATTCATCTTCCACTTTGCTCTTCAATAATATCGGTAAAGATCTGGCTTTAAGAAATTTGGGCTGAGTCCCTTCTTTAAGGTGCAAGGTAATTTTATAGTTGGAAAATGTACCTAATGAGGGCTGAAATACCTTAGGGTACGAGTTAATAATGTTAGACATATCACTGGATATGTTCTTAATGTAGGGGTCCACAAATAATATTTGATCAGAATAGGCAGCCTTCAAAATTTTTAAGCCTTGCCTGCCTATCAGTGGAGGGCCCCCATTTGGAATAACATGGAATTCCAATTCATGAAATTTGGAATCCTTTCCAACCAATAAATTAATTTTTCCAATTGGGTATATTTTGTGTCCCACATAATCACATAGTTTGACATCATTTTCACGAAGGGGGGCCTTCTTAAAGTTTGTTAAATAAAATTCTTCCGCTATAATATTGTAAAATGACCCAGTATCTATTTCAAACGTATATGTTTGCCCAAATATATCTAGGTCCATAGTAAAATCATTTTGATGGCAAGTAGGGAAATTAAAAAATGTGTCACATAGGGTGACCTCCTCTTCCATGGTTTCTTCTATTAAAAATTTGGTTTTACACACTGGGGCCAAATGCCCCTTTTTATGACATTTATGACAAGAATAAGCTTTGTACTTACAGCTTTTTGTGTGGTGGTTTTTCCGACCGCATACCTCACACGACTTTTGTTGCTCAGTCTTCTGGTATGATGGTTTCTGAGAATGCCCAATTCTTTTCGACATGTAAAATACTTCAGAAGGTTCTACCTTTATTTGTGATGAAGAATTGGATTTAAGAGAAGCTTCCCTTGCAGCTGCTAGGGTAAGTGCTTTTGAAAAGGTGAAGTTCACCTCTGTTGGGTCCTCTTCCATCAACCTTTCTCTTATCTTGGTTTGAACCAACCCCAGAATAAAAATATCCCTCATAATCACTTCTAGTTCCGTGCCAAACTGGCAATCCGAAGCAACCTTCCTGATTCTTGCTGAAAATTGAACTACTGTTTCATCAGAATTTTGTTGTAGAGAAAAGAAATCTCTTCTGGCAGCGTAGCATGATTTCAAAGGTTTAAAGTGTTGTGTGAGCAGGTCTGTTAAGTCCTTATACTTTTTACTAGCTACATTGTTCGGTATGCATAAACTATGGAGGAGAGCGAGAACTTCATCATTAAGTGCTGCCAGAAGATAAGCTTTCTTTACCTCTTCACTAGTCACTTCACAATACAGAAATGTATTTTGAAGCCGGTCCAAAAAGTGACTCCAAACACTTTCCCCTGGAACGAAAATAGTTGGGGGCGGCAAACTGCTTGATGGGCCAGTCATCCTCGTCGCCAAAAATGTTTGTGTGGTAACCCCGACTATTATGAGACGGGAAAATAAGGGTTTAGCTAACAAGAGAAAACAATGTGCACTCACTGAGACAAATATATCTTTATTGAAAAATGTAAGAAGGTTATACAGGGAGATCTGTGTAGCCAAAGAGATATAAAAAGAAAAATTAACCTAAGTAAAGTTTTTAACATAAAATGCTGAAGTCACAACAATTCTATTACTGCTTCCCGCCTTAAAAGCTTAAAAAATGATTGCATCCAGCCTTCCAGGGGGGGGGGGGGCAGCTGCCCCGTGCTGGGTACGCCCATGCATCATCGGAGATCACACATAAGGATGTAGTCAGTTTTTTCCCTTTCTCATCTTGTAGATGAATCATTACAGGATGGATAGTGCATGCATATATCCATTGATATAGGTCCAGTGGTAACCCTGTGCTTCAACATGTATGGTAAAAGAATAGTTTTCACTGAAATCCATTAAAACTATTGCAGTATCAACTGTAAAATTTTCTTTCATGTTTTTAAGAAATGTGGACTGTGTGCTTCCGCAATATAAGAATGTGGAATTAATTTTTCAACTTTTTCTGTTAGATTGTTAATAAAATCATCAACTGTAGAAGAGAACTTTACCATTTTTGTTCTGTCTGACAAAATCAAGTTTTTCAGAAAAATATTAGTTTTTAAATGTGAAGGAATAAAAAACCCATTAATTTTATTGTTGGATATGATGGAGAACATCTTGGAGATAATTTTTAAAAAAAGTTTTGTTTGATTATCTTTAACCCTCAGATAGATATTAGCTGTAACGTAAACCCTTGTAATTACTTTCCAGAAATAAAATATTTGTAAAATAATAATTTATGGTAATTTTATGGTAAGGCTTAGAGTGTTAATATATTTTTCCAAAATCAGCATATGTTTTATTTAGTTAAACTACAAATTTTCATTGAGTTCTATTGATAAATATTAAAGATATGATTTTTTTTCTAAGAAAATAAACGTTCTGTCTGTGGGCTCGGGCGAGCCCTGGCCGGCATTTTAGTAAAAACTTTAAAGGGTTGTAAAAAGAAAACCGACAGAGATAAGTCAATAAAACTTGACATGGTTGTTTTTCGATAGAAAAGGAACAAATTTACCAAGTTTCACGAAAATCTGAGACCTTGGGTGTTAAAATGATTTTTCTGTGATTGATTTGATATGGAATGACCCGAAAGTTATTTTTAACTGCAGGTTATATGAATTTTATAATTAATTACCGAGTAAAATTCGGACAGTCAAGTCAAGATTTCTTTGGAGCTTTAAGAGGTATAAAAATCATATATTCGGAACATCCAGCCGTTATAAAAATGATTGTAAAATGAACTCATCTTAGTTAATTAAAATTATTTATAATTTTCATATCGTTGCAATACACCTACTTTTTACATGTTTTGATCGTCAAGAAAAATAGATATAACTGCTAATTCTTCAATCGAAAAGTTGAAAAATATTTGTAGGCCGCAAATAGATATTAAGTAGTTATAAAAGTGTATTAATACTCTTATGATCTGGAATTAAAATCCATATGGACCGTTTATGAGCTGAGATAGCCCAGTGTAGTGGTGTGTTGTTTAGTAGCAATCTGTTTATTTGAAACAGTTAATTTAATTAAACAAAAACAGTTAATTGTTTTGGAAAAAAATAAACAGATACTACATCGTAACATCTTAAAAATAAACAATAAATTAAAATATATAATAATATAATTTACATTAAATGAATTTTGATTATAAAAATTATGTTTTAATTGAATAAACAATCTGGAGAAAACATAATTTAATAAATAAAACATTTAAGAGCCACATTACTCAGAGTAGCAGATTTGCGAATGAATTAAATAGATACAGTACAGGCACAAGCTGTTTAATAAACAGTTTCACTGAAACAGTTTCGAGAAGCAGGCAGATTTAGCAGGTTAACAGGCTGTTTCGAGAATTAACAGGTTTGTATATATATATACATATATCGACCATTAATTTGCATTTAATCAATATATATTATAAAGCAAAGTGTACAATGTGCGTGCCGAAAAGGCTCAAAAACGACTCAACGCACGTTTAAGAGAGTTATGTCAGCGTGTTGCTATAAAACCCATAACGGAGAAGAAGGTTTCTGTTTTTCTCTTAAGGGTGTAAAATTGAAGAGAAAAGGACTGGAATTTTAAGACTCTCGCACCATTTAATTAGCCTCTCTGAGATTGAGATACGAGGTTATGAATGAAAAATTTAGTTCGAGCTCCAGGCTACCAGGAAGCGCTAGGGTGCGTTTCACTCAATGTTTATTGTTCATTAATTCTGTTCAGTTTGTAAAGGTTAAATAATATTTCAGCTGTTCTTTTTAAATTACTTTTAAAATTGTTTCACCATTTCTTTCTAAATAAAATAATGATTTTACATATCTGCAATCAATTAGAAAACCGACTGGATACCATACAAACTTAATTTTCTCATAAGAAGTTTAATTAATTTACACATTATATTTAATCAATATATAACATCTACTTAAGTAAATTTAATGCAATATGACTGAACATTTTTTAGTAGTACAGTGAGCGAAATAAACAGCCATAAAGCAAAAAAGAAGAGCTGAATTGACTGATTATAAATCGAAAATAACAAGTTTGAAGTGTTCTTATTGTATGTAATTATGAAAAATGGTTTTATTACTATGTATGATGAGCATTCCAGTTGATAAAATGACTAACTCCAATTACAGCATTTTTTCAATAAGATTTTATCACCCCTCATAGTTCAGGATACAACGAAATATAGGAAATATAGAAATATAGGATTCAGAATCACAGAAACCATCAAAAACGATGCATGACTCGACAAAGTTGCAGTAAAATTAATTGTTAATTCGCCATTTTCAACCCCCTTTAAAGTATATAGGGTTCCTTATTTGGGCGGACTCTGCAGATCTCGAATTTTAATATTGATAATATGTTAAAAGTTTCAAGAAACTGCTAATTTTGTTCTATATTTCCTTTAATTGTAAAGTCGTTCTATTATTGAAACTACCACACAACTACCGGAGCGAAGCCGGGCACCCTAGCTAGTAGATTATAACTCAAAGCAGAAAGAATAGGTTATTCCATACCAAATAACCTGTTTCCGGTTTGTGAATGGTCGGTTATGACATTACTAGCTAGAATATATCATAATGTTTGGCATATTTTAATTGAGTTGTGCATTCAAAGGTTATAGGTAAGGTACAAAAAGACATCCACATAACTGCATAAATATAATTATATACATTTCGGAAATGACCATAAAGACCCAACAAATATTAAATGAAATGGTTGAGGGTGCAGTCAAAATAAGTAGCACAAATATGTGAGAACTACATACTCGTATCTTGTTTTTATTTTTTATAATTTTAGAAGTGTTTTATATTATGTGTTTACATATTAGGCTACAATAAAATATGTAATTCTCACACATACCTATGTGCTATTTATTTTGACCGCACCCCCAACCATTTCCTCTTCGTTACATCCATGGTCAACTATCTTCCACCATCATTAAATGAAATAATTGACCATCATAATGAAATAATTGTTGTTGCGGTATTCAAGGGTATTCTTAAGGGTAAAGCGGGATTCGCTTTGTGTGATTCACCCCTGAACATTGTAGAGGAGAATTTATTACATCGAACTGCGGATTTATCCTAAATCCCAAATTTTATCCCCCCACAAGAAGATAAAATTTGGAAAGGGGTGGATGGCCGAGTTGGCTAACGCCTTGAATTGAGTTTTTCCGACGACAACCTCAAGTTGATGAGTTCTAGTCAGGAGTGCCAGAGGATGAGGGTGAGGTTTTGTTTGGTGAGTTTGACATTATTTCCTACACCCCCTACTATGGCCCGAGACCCCCCCCCTACAAAGATAGCTGAGCAAGAAGATATAATTTAATTACTTATTTTAAAAAACATGTGTTCTGATTTTCATTACCTTGTTAATGTGTTCTATCAAATTCACTATGTATGTAATGTTTTTGTTTATTAAAACCTTTAAGTCAGGTCTATGAAATTCTTTATTTTTCATTCATAACAATTTAATAAACAAAAACAACTTTTAAAAATACTCATAAAGTTACTAGTGTTTGTTAGGTTTATTTCTTATTTCTAACCTCCGGAATTAAGATGGATAAATATTTGCGACCAGAGCGTTTCGAAATAGAACCAAATACAGTAACGGCCGATAAAAGTTGGATGCATTGGAAAAAAACTTTCTACAATTTCGTAAAGAAGGTAGAAAAGGTTGATGAAGAAGGTAAGCTACAACTTTTAACTAATTATATTGCACCTAACATTTATGAATATATTAGTGAAATTGACAATTTTGATGCTGCCATCACGACTCTTGAAGCACTTTATGTCAAACCTCGGAACGAGATATACGCAAGGCACTGTTTAGCAACCAGAAGCCAACAACCTGAAGAATCAATAGACCAATATCTGCAAAATTTAAAACGATTAAGTAAAGACTGCAATTTCCAAGCCGTTTCAGCTGATGAACATAAGAACTTATATATAAGAGATGCTTTCATTACAGGTTTAACTAATTCTCGTATTAGGCAAAGGTTATTAGAGAATACTAAGCTAAATTTAGATGAGGCTTATGACCAAGCAAGAGCCCTGGAATTGGCCGAAAAACAGTCAGTATCTTATTCCATTCACAGTTCTCCAAGTGCTGCTACCGAAACTGAAACCGTCGCTATCTCATCAAGGCTATGTTACTTTTGTGGATCCAACTGGCACCCCAGATCATCCTGCCCAGCCAAGGATGCGGTATGTATGAAATGCGGAATAACCGGTCATTGGAAACGTGCTTGTCAATCGCGGAAACATAATCAGAACAATACAAACGCGCGCAAACACCGTGAACCAAAAACATCAGCGGCTTCCAACTTGCTTGCTAACACGACGGCGGCTTCTCCAAACAGTCTAATTCATTCAACGGTTAGTATAACTTTAAACGGGATAAGGTTAAATGCGCTAATCGATACTGGGAGTTCTCTGAGTTTCTTAAACTCTGCCCTCGTGAGAGAATGTAATTTAATGGTTTTGCCGTATAAAGGACGAATATCAATGGCAAATTCATCTCTCTATTCGGAAATAACTGGACAATGTAAGGCAGACGTTAAACTAGGCGAACACTCTTACAACGATGTATCGTTATTGATAATGAAAAATCTTTGTTGCGATGCGATAATTGGGCATGATATTCTCAAAAAACATTCCGTAGTAGAAATAGGTTTTAATGGTTCCCTACCTGCTTTAAAAATCTGTAGCGTAGCACTAGCGCGGGTTGAACCAGTATCTATTTTTGCGAATCTAATGAGAAATTGCACACCCATTGCAATTAAATCCAGAAAATTATCGAATGAAGATAATAAATTTATTAATGAAGAAATAAAAAAACTGCTAGAAGAAGGTGTGATAGAACCTAGCTACTCACCTTGGCGCGCGCAAGCATTCGTTGTAAGAGATGGAATACGAAAACCTCGCATGGTTGTTGATTACTCCAGAACGATAAACAAGTTTACACAACTTGACGCCTACCCTCTTCCGAAAATTGAAGAAATCATATCAAAGGTTTCAGAAAACCAAGTTTTCAGCACCTTAGATCTCAAGAGCGCTTACTACCAGATACCCATACTAGAATCGGAGAAGCAATACACTGCATTCGAAGCCAGCGGAAAATTGTATCAATTTCTTCGGGTTCCTTTTGGGGTTACAAACGGAGTCGCTTGCTTTCAAAGGGTTATCGACCGCATTGTACAAGACGAAAATCTCGAAGGTACATACCCTTATTTGGACGACGTGACAGTGTGTGGAAAAAATCAAGAAGACCACGACAAAAACTTAAATAATTTTCTTAATGCTGCGAGAAAGTATAACCTAACTTTGAACGAAGAAAAATGTCAATTTTCGGTTAGAACAATTCATTTACTGGGTTACGTTATCTCTAACAAAACTATAACACCTGATCCTGAACGCATGAAACCACTGTTAGACCTTCCCGTACCTAAAAACGCTGCCTCACTACAGAGAGCTCTAGGCATGTTCTCGTATTATAGTAAATGGATTCCTAAGTTTTCAGAAAAGATACGCCCTTTACTGAAAACAGTATTTCCTATACCTGAAGAGACAATTTCAGTCTTCAATGCCCTGAAGAACGAGATAGCCAACGCAGCGACAGCTGCTATAGCTGATGACGCCCCATTTCTAGTAGAAACTGATGCATCCCATTTCGCTATAGCTGCTACGTTGAGTCAACTTGGGAGACCAGTCGCTTTTTTTTCTAGAACGCTAAATAAATCAGAGTTGCAGCACTCTTCCATCGAAAAAGAGGCATATGCCATTGTGGAAGCATTGCGATACTGGAGGCATTATCTCATAGGTAGACCTTTTAAAATTTTAACAGATCAGCGTTCTGTATCTTTTATGTTCCATCAACAGCACAACAACAAAATAAAAAACGAGAAAATCTTAAGATGGCGACTAGAACTATCCTGCTTTAAATTCGATGTAATATATCGTCCAGGTAACGAGAATAATGCTGCTGATACCCTTTCAAGAATAAGTGCCACAACAAACTCAATTACCGATCTTCGAACGCTCCATAACTCACTCTGTCATCCTGGGATAACGAGAATGTTACATTGGATCCGCGCGAAGAACCTTCCTTATTCCTTAGAAGACATTAAAAAAATGACAAGCTCTTGTACAGTGTGTGCAGAGTTGAAACCCAGATATTTTTCACATTCTGGAAACTTAATAAAAGCTATAGCGCCCTTCGAACGCATTAATCTTGACTTCAAAGGCCCTCTCCCCTCTTCGTCAAGAAACAAATACCTACTCACCGTTGTGGATGAGTTCTCAAGATTTCCTTTTGCCTTCCCTTGCACAGATACATCTGCTAGTACGGTAATCAAGCATTTGAACCAACTTTTTGCTCTCTTTGGTACACCTGCATACGTCCATTCTGATCGAGGGAGCTCCTTCATGTCGGCGGAACTCAAATCGTTCTTAACTTCCCACGGAATTGCTACCAGCCGAACTACTCCTTATAATCCACAAGGGAATGGACAGGTAGAAAAATATAATGACATTATTTGGAAGAGCATTATGCTTGCCCTTAAGTCATTGGATAAGAGAACAGAGCAGTGGGAAGATGTGCTTGACATGGCACTTCACTCTATACGATCACTACTCTGCACTTCTACGAATGCCACACCGCATGAGCGTATGTTCAATCACCCTCGCCGATCATTCAATGGTTGTTCTATGCCTACTTGGTTAACTAAACCTGGCCCTGTTTTGATGAAAAAACATATCAGAGCAACGAAATATGACCCTCTTGTGGAAGAGGTTGAGCTACTGGAGTCTAATCCAGAATATGCTCACATTAGACTTCCTGACGGTAGAGAATCGACAGTTTCAACCCGACACTTGGCACCTACTGGAGATTCAATAATACGGACAAGTAAGAATCCCACTGAAGAAAATAAGACCTTGGATAACAACGAAGCTCCTTCACTAACCTATCCGATAAGAGATGACAAAGCTGAAGAAGATTTAAACAATGATGAAGGTGGATCCCCTACAGTACTACCGGCGGAAAATCGTCCTATCCGTGAAAGAAAACCACCTGCTCGCTTCAAAGACTTCATAACTTTTTAGGGAGGGGTGAATGAGCAAGAAGATATAATTTAATTACTTATTTTAAAAAACATGTGTTCTGATTTTCATTACCTTGTTAATGTGTTCTATCAAATTCACTATGTATGTAATGTTTTTGTTTATTAAAACCTTTAAGTCAGGTCTATGAAATTCTTTATTTTTCATTCATAACAATAGCCATATAGGTGAGAAAGACTAAAAAAATAAAAAGTAACGATTCATTCTGAGCGATATGTGTTAAGCGATTTCATTGCCCAAATCGAAGTTTTTTAATATTTAAGAGTTTAAAAATACCAATCTACGATTTTATAACCAAATCTTAGAGCTGCTCCTAAATGAGATATCTTTAGTCACAATTCCGCAGTTGCAGGTAGGGTTTACTTCTCTTGATGATTTCCTCTTTCTTCTTAGATTTACGAATTTAGTTCATTGGATTGAATAAGCACTTTCTCGGCATGGATAACAAATACGGGAAGGTTATTAGAGCCTGGAGCATATGCTGGAGTGTATATGAAATTTCAATGCTGTTTGTTGTTAATTAATTTTCTATAGGATTAAAGATGGTAAGCACTGTATGTGAAACAATAAATTTTCCTGCTGAAGAAGAAAAGATAATTAAATTTTGGGAAGAAATCGATGCTTTCCAGCAGTGTAATAAATTATCAAGAGGCAAACCAAGATATACTTTTTATGATGGCCCTCCTTTTGCTACAGGGCTACCACATTATGGCCATATTCTTGCAGGGACAATAAAGGATATAGTGACAAGGTATGCATTCCAGAATGGTTATCATGTTGAAAGGAGATTTGGTTGGGATTGTCATGGGTTACCAGTTGAATTTGAAATTGATAAAAAGTTGGGCATTAAGGGTAAAGAAGATGTTGAAAAATTAGGTATTGCGAAATATAATGAAGAGTGCCGTAAAATTGTTATGAGATATTCTAAGGAATGGGAAGAAATAGTTACAAGAATTGGAAGGTGGATAGACTTTAAAAATGACTACAAAACTCTCTATCCTACTTTTATGGAGAGTGTTTGGTGGGTGTTTTCTGAGCTCTGGAAAAAAGGTTTGGTTTATAAGGGTGTTAAGATAATGCCTTATTCAACTGCATGCACTACTCCACTTTCTAATTTTGAATGTGGTCAGAATTATAAAGAAGTTGTAGATCCTGCTATAGTGCCAAAGTTTCAAATGAAAGGCTACCCTGAAACTTATTTGCTTGCATGGACTACTACACCTTGGACATTGCCTAGTAACCTAGCTCTGTGTGTCAACAATGAAATGCTGTATATAAAATTACAAGAAGTATCTACGAAAGCATGTTATATAATGTCAGAAGCTAGAGCAGGTGACTATTTTAAAAAGGTTGATGACAACACTTATTCTTACAAAGGGGAACAGTTTAAATTAATAGACAAGTTTTTAGGCTCAAAATTAGAAGGCGAAAAATATCACCCTTTGTTTCCATATTTTAAACATCTAGAAGAAACTTGTTTCAAAGTTCTTGTTGATCCATATGTAACAGCAGATTCTGGTACAGGAATTGTGCACCAAGCACCTTATTTTGGAGAAGATGATTTTAGAGTATGCTTAAAGTTTGGTTTGATAACAAGGGATCAAGAACCAGTGTGCCCTGTTGACGCTGATGGTAGATTTACTTCTGAAGTCAAACATTTTGCTGGAAAACATGTTAAAGATGCTGACAAAGACATCATAAATCATCTGAAAAATGAAAACAAAATATTTTCTGTTGCCACTGTTTCTCATAGTTATCCATTTTGTTGGAGATCAGATACACCTTTGATATATAAAGCTGTCTCTTCCTGGTTTATTAGAGTAGAACAAATGAGCCAAGAACTATTGCAGGCTAATAGCTATACCTATTGGGTTCCTGAATTTGTAAAAGAAAAAAGATTTGCAAATTGGTTAAAAGAAGCACGTGATTGGGCTGTAAGTCGAAATAGATATTGGGGGACACCAATACCCCTTTGGGTTTCAGAAGACATGAAGGAAGTGGTATGTATATCTAGTATTAATGAATTAGAACAATTGACAAATAGTAAAATTACAGATCTACATAGGGAAAGTATTGATCATTTAACCATTCCTTCAAAAAGAGAAGGATTCCCTCCACTCAGAAGAATTCCAGAGGTTTTTGATTGTTGGTTTGAGTCTGGAAGTATGCCATATGCTCAAATACATTATCCTTTTGAAAATTCAAAAGACTTTAATCAACGCTTTCCAGCTGATTTTATTGCTGAAGGTATTGATCAAACTCGTGGTTGGTTCTATACTCTACTTGTAGTTTCTACAGCATTGTTTAACAAACCACCATTTAAAAATTTAATAGTCAATGGGCTTGTCCTTGCTTCAGATGGCCAAAAGATGTCAAAAAGTAAAAAGAATTTTCCTGATCCTATGAATGTTGTTAACAAATTTGGTGCTGATGCTCTCAGACTGTATTTAATCAACTCGCCAGTAGTTAGAGGAGATAAACTTCGCTTTAGAGAGGAAGGGGTAAAAGACATATTGAAAGATGTTCTTCTTCCGTGGTACAATGCTTACCGCTTTTTAATTCAAAATGTACAACTTGCTAAATTAGAAAAAAATATAACAGTTTGTTTTGATGATGAAAAAATTATACCCAGTAATCTAATGGACCGTTGGATTTTATCTTTTACCCAATCATTATGTAACTTTGTAAAAAAAGAAATGGCTGCTTATAGGCTTTATACAGTTGTACCTCAGTTAGTCAAATTTATTGAAAACTTGACCAATTGGTATGTTCGAATGAATCGTCGCAGGTTAAAGGGAGAAACTACAGTTGATGACTGTAAAAATGCATTATGTACACTTGGCAGTGTTTTATTTGTTATGATACGTTTAATGGCCCCTTATACTCCATTTCTTACCGAGTTCATTTACCAAAATTTAAAACTTTTAACAGATAAAAATGAAAAGAGTATACACTTTATCCCTGTCCCTCAAGCTAGAGAAAACCTGATTGATGAAAAAATTGAAAAAGCTGTTGCTTTAATGCAAGACGTAATTGATTTGGGAAGAGTAATACGTGATAGGAAAACTATACCGATCAAATATCCATTAAAAGAAGCAGTGATCATAGTTAACAGTGAAGAAGAAATTAAAGAAATCAGTGTTTTGGAAAATTATATAATGGAAGAATTAAATGTTAGAAAAATAACTTTATCATCTGATAGAAGTTCCTATGGTGTTTCGTTGAAAGCAGACGCTGATTTTAAGACTCTTGGGCCTCGCTTGAAGGATAAATTTAAAAATATTATGCAAAATATTAAAGCTTTGACTGAAAGTGAGATCCAAAATTTTTCTAAAACAGGCAGTATAATGATTGATGGAGAAGAATTGACAACTGGAGACTTAAGAATAATGTTGAAGTTTGCTGGAGAAAGGGCTTCAGAACTGTCCGAAAAATATGAGCCCAATGGTAATAATAATGTAGTTGTTTTATTAGATGTAACACCCGATGAAGAAATGCAAGCCGAGGGTCTAGCACGAGAAATTATAAATAGGATTCAAAAATTACGTAAAAAAGCTGGTTTAGTTCCTACTGATGAAATATCAGTTTTTTCCAAAATTATTCCTGATAATTGCGATGTCGGCATTGTTGCAGGAAAATATCAGGATTACATTCAAAATGCTATCAAAGCACCATTTCATTTACAAATTCCTTCCAACTTGACTCCACTAATAGAAGAAAAACAACATTTAAAAGGTGCCAGTAAGGAGGCAACAATCACAATATCTATTGTTAAGTCAAATACTACTGAATGTTCGAAAAATATAAGTAAGATTCCTCATTGTAGGTTTGTTGTCGTGCATCTTTTAGGTTCAGAACCCGGTTGTGGTGTGAGTGGCAACATAGGTACTGTCTTGTTAGAGAATCCCGAAGGTCATAATATCTTAACATTGAAAGATTTAAACGAAGAGGTAAAAAAGTTATTTGGTATTTATGGTAAGGAGTTAGAACTTTATGATAGCAGCAGTGAGATTTTGACTGAAGAAAAATTGAAAGTTATAACTAAAACTCAGATATTTGCGAATCCTAAAGGTATTAAATTTGAACTTAAAAATACTGGTAGCTTATCTATTTCAAAATTTGTTGATCTTAAATTAAAAGATAAAAGAGGTGCTCTTATACTAGAAAATCCATTAGGAACTATACTTCCCTTATCAGAAGAAGACAAAATTTTAAGGGCATCAAAAATATTTTCAGTGAATGGGCATAAGAATGTACCTCTAAAAGATATCGAATTTGAGTATTAAAGGGTTGCTTTTATAGGAAATGATATTGTTAAAACTTTTTTTTATCAAAGAATGAAAAGATTTTAATTTATTCATTAAAAAAAAATGTATTTATCATTAATGATGGAAACTTTAATATATGTTAAGTATGTAAAAAATTTGTAAATTTATTTATGTTATATAAATTATAACTTTTTTGAATTATTTAGCATTTTTTATCTTACCTTTAATCATTAACAGCTTCAATCATTACAGGTTAAATAAGCATGCATTTTCTATTTTGAAGCAATTTTTTATTCTAGAATCATTCGAAACTTATCTATCTAAATCACTCAATATTATAAAACAGTTTATGAATCATACAGTAGATCTCTGATACAGCATATTACATTGGTTTAAAAGGATAAAAATAAAAAGTAAAATGAAATAATACGCTTGTGATGCAATCGTTTATTTTCAATTATGAAACAAATATACAAACAAAACTTCAGTAGATATTTATATTAGCTGAGTAAAAATATTAATGTACATTTTGTTTACATCTAAAAGGTATAAAATAAAAATGAACTGACAACTAAATGCAAAGTGACGGAATGTTTTCTTATTTCAACTGTCACTAACATCAGCCCATTCCAATTCCTCCCCCCACCCTTCAGGTTCGGTTTCTGAGATATTAATAGCAAATTTGCTTTTCTCTTCATATGAACTAGAACTTTCATGGTTTTTAGGAGTTATTTCTAAAATACTAGTTTTAGATATCACAGGTTCCATATCTCTGAAGAAATCTACATCCTCGATAGAAGACTTTCTAACGATTTGAGCCTTCACTTCGTAAACATCCAAGTTATCAGGAGGAGGGGCCACTGCTTTCGGGACATTTGGTTCAGGGTTGATTTTGAGAAGTGGTTTATCTTCTTCAATAATATTATTCTCTAGTTCTTCTATATTTTCATTAGGGGGAACCTGGTTTAAAAACAACAAATTATTGAAAAAGATTTATAAGATTGATTCAATTCAGCAGGGAATGTACATTTTTACTAAACTACATAGTTAACCCATTACTTAAATAAATAATTTAATTTTTCTTAAATGAAAGTTAACTAATTAATTTGTTTTTAATTGCAAACCTATTTAGGGGTAATGGTGAAGTTACCTTGCTGACGGTCAGGCTTGAAAAATTGTCCCCAGTAAACTATCAATATTTTTTCCTGATAACCAACCAACCTAATATAAGCATAACTCAGAGAGTTTGTACACTCTTTTAATATATTTCCTTAATAAGAAGTAGCATCACAGTTTCGTTAATATTTTCAATTAAATGCTTTAAAAATTATTGATGGTGGTTTTGTGCTGTTATAATGTTAGCAACTGCTGTGTCAAAAGCAGTGTCTGAGGAAGCCAAATGTCATAATAAATCTTGACTCACATACCAAGGCCAGGAAAACATGGAAATGAGGGGTACCCAAACGGCCCACTTCAGCATACCAAGAAAATGAGTCCATGCTTTTTAATAGTTTAGAGCGTGACCAGATATAAATCAGCGCATCTGCAATAGCTGCTTGAGCTTGAAATTTAGAGAGCAGGAATCATAACTGATAAAGAGCTGCTGAGAAGGCACAAATTATAAACAAATGAAAGTTGAAATTAGACTAAAGAAATGGAGGAGGATTCTACGCATCGTATTGATGAAGGAAGGATTCACATGAGAGGCTATTAACAGATCAGGGGTGACATCAATTCTGCAAGCCAAGGAAGGTGTGGAGGAGAGGCCAAGTGGTGGAATCACAGTTCCATCTTCAATAAACAGAGAGAGATGGGCTCACTTCATCAAGGCTCTATGTGCCATGGAGGGATAATAGGAATTAAATACTAAGGTTGTATAAGTGGAACCGTTTCGGGTTGATTTTTTTTTATTTTTCAAAAAAAGAATGATATGCATATATTTAAAAGAAAAAGTGTCTTTAGGAAATTGATACTTCATAATAGCATAAAATGTCTTGGAAGTAAAGAGCGGTAAGAAAAGCATTCAGCTTCATGCATTAAAATGTGATTCACTTACGTTTGAACCCTCTCTCATCTTTTGCTTTATCTGTAATTTTTACATTCACTGATCATTGATCACTTGATGATAGCATGAATTTAAAGAATTCCATAAGAGCTATTCCTTATAAAAATATTTTGCAACTATTACCTGAGGAGTTAGTGAATCCCAAGCATCCCACTGCTCCACTTCATCATCTGATGCAGTAAACTCAGACTGAGCCTCGCCTCCGTCAGGAGAGGGTCTTTCAGTAAGGAAAATTTCCTTTTCTTCTAAAATATAAACATTAATAGATAGCCTATACACCCTTACAAGTGAAAAAAGGATTTTTATTACCTTATCACTAAAAATAAAACTTTTAAATTTATATTATATTTCTCAAAATTGGCATTTAAAAATAGGAGAGTTCCAAAAATGTTAATGATGCTTAGAAAATTGTCAGACGCACTGGCACAACTATGATTACGGAGGCCTGTGGCTAGGAAAATTTTGATTTATTTTAAGAGAATAACATTCAGATAAGTAGCGATATCTTAATTTAATAAGGCTCTCTTAAAATAGACAATAATTAGGTAACAAAGATATATCATTCATGTTTGGGCAAAAGGGCTTAAGTCATAAAACAATTTTTTTTCTCGTGTACTTAAAATTCATAACTGACCATAATTTATTCGTTATTCATAATTTATTACAGTCTCTTTATTTATTACAGTTGAAAGAATATAGTTTCATTTATTATTCTTGAATAAAGAAATACATTCTGAAAGAATTTATAATGATTTTTAATAGCTTGGAAAATCGTTGTTTAAGCTTCACATTTGATGACTTAAGCTCTTTTGCCCAAACACCAGCGATATAAAACAAATATAATAATCAATAACTTTATAGCATCTATTAAAATTGCAAAGCATAACAAAAACAAACCTGAATAAGTTTCAGTATTTTTTGGCAGTGTAGTTTTTGAAGATTTTTTAATTATCCCCTTCACCTGGCGAACCATCTGGAAAAAAAAGACATCAAGCCTAGAATGTACATAAATTACTGTAAAAAAAAAAAAAAAAAAAAAAAATACTAGAATATTGGATAAATAAATAAAAAAAAGTGTCCTCACAAGGACAGCATGTCCCGATGCTGAACAATTTTTAAAAGCATGATTCAGTTATAATTAAAATTTTTTTACATAAAACAGCTTCTTTATTATTAAGGAAATTGATGAACTCACTATTTAGGCATTTAAATATTACCTCAAATAAGACAATTTTAAGTGATTTAAAGTAACTTAAAAGCTACAGATATATTCTTAAATATTTTTTATAATAACAATTTTCCAATTTTAACATAGTAAATGAATAATTCTAAAAGTTGGATAAAAAAGAACTTTAGAAATTGCCAAATAAAAAAACATGGATGCCCCTTACATTATAACAAATAAAATAATTATTTTACATATATGTTTTAATGATAGAATTCACCTCATCCATCTAAAAACTGATTAATCATTTTTAAATACTTAATAATGACAAAAAAATATGAATAAAATGTGTTGCAAATTACTTTTGGGCGTCCATCAGCGAAATGTCTAGCTCTTTTTCCTCCGATAACTTTTGCAGCACCTAATATAGGCACTAAGTCCGCTAAGGCCCTTAAAGTTGCAGCTACAAGTTCATTGCTGGTATCTTTAACACCTACTAACAGCTAATGTGAAAAAACAAAACAATTAAAAATGGTCATTGGGATGATGAAAAGTTGAAGGAGTCAAAAGCAAAATAGAACTTTCAGCACAATTATTATCCACAATTTTTGTGTTAATTGGGATAGAATAATGAAGGAAAAATGTTAAAAAAAAAAAATGACTAAAACTGAAACAACTGAAATATTTAGCAAAAAATAGGTAGATAGCATTAGACTGGAAGAGTTTGTCTCAGTACTCGCTTTCAGCACTCTATTACGATTTTCAAAATTATAAAAACATTTCGAAACAAAATAGATCTTAAAATACTATCATAATAAAAAAGTAGGATATGATTAAAATGATCAATTACTATTAGACAAACTACATGTTTACTGCTGACTCAGAATATAATCGATAAAAATTATAAAATTAAATAAGTAACTTACTTCTGGCAATATATTAGAATGTAGTTCCGCTGTATTAAACATTGAACAATATGCACTAAAATACATTAAAAGTGTAAGCCTCACTTGCATATCACGAACATAAAACATCGACAACAATTTCGGAGCAATATATTTTTGGAATGTTTTCTCAGAAAACAAGCAGTCTTTCTTATCACCTAACAGAAAGAAAAAGAGGATATGAACTAAAGACATTGTCTGATCTATAACTTTTAAACATACTATAATTTTATTTATTTTTAATAGGGATTAAAAACAATTTATTCATATTAATGGAATACAACTAAATTGAATAATAAAATATACTTAAAACAATAGATGATCAAATCTAAAAAAAGAAATGCCGAAAAATATTAAATTACTATGTTAAAATAAAAGAAGATATGAAAAGGATATAAAGCATTAACCAAATTTGACTACTAATTTTTTTGAAAATCATTTATCAAATCAAAAATTTCTGCCGGATCAGAGCAAATGTTGTGTTTTTAATTGGTCAAGAGGAGCAAACTGAAATTATCCACAATTTACCAAGATATCACTTTATAAAGAATATACTTTGTGATTAATAGAACTTTATTTTTATTACCACTTTTTTTTTTCTCTCTTGCATTGTATGTAAATTGCCATTTTAGCCACAAAACGTCTAATAGTTACTAATAAGTGACCTTAGCATCCCGTTCAACATGAGAGGATTGTAAATGCTGTGCATTCATTGATTTTTATCAATACAATAAGCACAATGCTGATTTGGTCACTCAGTTCTAGAAAATCTTACCAATCCTTCTTTCTAAACTACACTAAATTTCCCATTTTCTTGGTGGATCTGGCAATCTTCCTTGCATGTTATTTCTGTTTCAAATCTTTCATTATTGATAATTTGATTAATTATTTAGCCTGCGAGGAAGATTTTTCCTCAAAAGAAAGAGACCAGTTCTCTAATTTCTTTTTGGAAATTAGAATTATATAACTATATACAGACAATAGTTAACTCTAGCTGAGGATGGCCTAAATATTGATTGTTTCAATAAAAATAACAAGTTTACTTTTTATTTTTATTGTCCCTGTTCAATCTCAAAGAATTATTATCTAGAATTACCATTCAATAACCACCATTCAACCATGTATGATGCCAAAGATCGAAGAATGATTATTTTCAAAATTGTATATAGTATAATAAAGGAATAATAATGATAATTAGAAGCAATTATTAAAAAATTATTTTAATGCTTTCTTACCTATTCTAGGAACTAGGACGTGAGGTAATAAACATTGCTGAGCAGTACTATCAAGAAGGACTATTCTAGATAATAACAAAGAACCCAATTGATTGGCAACAATCTCTTCATTAAACCCAATTAATTTGGGGCATAACTCCCTGGAAAAATGAAATGGAGAATATAAACAAAGATTTATTTTTCATGCCATGAATGTTATTGAGATCAGGTCTTATTTCTACCGATATTTCAAAAACTATTACTCCATATTAAGCGCAGGAGTAGGATGAGAGGAGGTGGGAAGATTGCATAAAGGCAGATCTGTCTAAGTCAGGTTCGGACGGCAGTCAGTGGATGGAGATGTGTAGAGAGCAAATAGTCGTGTCGGCATCGAACCTTTGGGTTCGTTAAGCCTTTATTATTATTATATTTACTCCATTTTCATGCAATCATAAATTCTTATAAATAAACTCATAAATAATGATTTATTTTGAACATAGAGTTAACTCTTGATGTCGAAATTTGATGAGCTGAATCCTTAAATATGTCGAACAGAATCTGTGGTCCGAGTCAATAAATGTAAATTTCACCTTAATAAGTCAATTTAAGGCCGAAAGTATGGAAATAAGTCGAACTGAAAATAAGGGTGTAGTTCATGTTTATATGTACTATGTACTATGTTTATATGTACTCAATATCTATCAATCTATTTAATAAACTGTTTCTTGTTCATTGGCTTTATATGAGTCAATATACATTTATTTTTAAAAAATATGCATTGATCATTTTATCTCCAATATTGTGTTCATTTTTCTTATTTTAGTGTAGACATGTCAGATGATAACCTTGATAAGTCGATGTTCTGTTAGTCAAACAATTTTTCACAGCTCCTTGAAGATTAACTTATCGAGAGTTCGCTGCATATTGATAACAATTTTCACAGTTTTTAGAAAAAATATGAGAGGTGAGAGATAGTCAACTGTTCTTCAATTACGATAGGTTAAATGATGGTCAGGATTTTCAGTTTACAATGATTTTATTGTGGTAAGCCAACGTTTCGATCCAACTTGTGGATCTTCATCAGGGCTAAAAGAAAACAAATATATGAGTATCTATGCTAGAGGGTGACAATAGATGGATACATTACAGAACTGATAATAATATAAAAGATGGTGTATACATGAATATTAATATAAGTGGCTGGTTAACAAGATAAAATAGAATCTGATATTTACCTACTGGATACTAAGACTAAAGGTAAAAATAAGGTGAGAGGTAGTGGTAGGGGGTTAGTTTGCCGACTTCAAAGGTTTATGATGGGGAAATCCAACGCTTTGAAGTGAAGGCACATGACAACTGAGTGAACAAAACTAATTTAAAAACTAACAAAATAGATGGTACTGTATACAAATAGTTGTGTCTGGACTCAATAATAACATGAAAATGAGATAATACATAATGTAAGAATGCATGAAATATTGGAAAATATACAGAAAGAAGTATACAATACAAAAAATAATAATAGGAGAAGAGGTACAGAGATAATTGCAGGTACCTATGAAATCAAAAACTAGGATTTGAGGATGCGGAAGATGTTAGAATAAGTGGATGAAATTATCTCTTTATCTGTTTTGAGATTTACCGGGTTATTTTTCTCCAGATGGATGAAATGGATTCTGAGAGGAGTCGTTTATCGTGGTTAGGTACAGTAGCTAATATGGAGTGGTTCTCACAGTCGAAGGAATGGTTGTGGGCAATGGCATGTTCTGCTAATTTAGTTATAATATGTTGTATAATAATTTAATATGTTGATAAATACGTTTTTTAAAATAATTTTTGGTTTCACCGATATAGCAAATGTTGCAATTAGGCGTGGAGCACTGGATACGATAAACTACATTACACTTGTCTAGGAGAGGTACTGGGTCTTTGAGTTTGGTATAAAGATTTTTTAATTTATTGTTATTTTTTAATACTAGGCGCATGTGTGGGAAACTCGATGAGAAGGATTTTTTAATCTTATTCTAAGGATTTTTAATCTTATTCTGGCCGACTCCTAAACTTGTAGAAATAAAAATCTATTTTTTTTCTTTGAACTTGATATTACACAACCCTATATTGTACATGAACAAAAACTAATAGCAATCATAACATGAAGGGTTAATAACATAGAATAGTAATAATATAAAACATTGGATACCAATCAAATAAATAAATAGTAATACCTAAAGAAAATCTGTTTTTCACTTTCTGATTTCAATGGCAGTTCAGTTAGAAAACTATGGATTGATATAAAGTCATGATTGAAAAAACTATGATTCAGGAATGAATCTAAAGAAAGATGCCCATAAGAATCTGGTGAATTCATGTATTCTTTGCAAATATTGATGAAGTCTTGCATACCAGGTACGTCATCTAGAATCATATAAGACAGATAGTTGTAATTATTTTAAGCAAATTGATATTTAGATAAATGAATAAATAAATATAATTAGAATACTTAGATGACTAATCGAAACTAACATGAATGCTGAATACTCCATTCACCGCAACTTGCAAAGAATCCTGGGGATCTGGTGACCGGTAAGGATATCTCAAAAAGAGCTTATAAATTATAAAAAAGTAATGGCAATGAGTAGAACGAAATTGAAGGAAAACAGGTATTTCTATTCAAAAAGAAGCTCTATGTGTAATAGCATATTAAAAAATAAATAAACAAAATATGGATTTTTAAAAAACAATGAAAAGTGAAATATAAAGAAGCCTGAGGCCAGTTTTGGACAACGGTTCCAGCTACTAATAAAATGAAGAAGCTGTTCAGAGATAGCCATCCTCTACCAGAAATATATGGAAGCCGGTGAGAGCAGACTATACCACCAGGCTAATGGCACAGGCATCTCTTAGAAGATAAACCTCCACCAACATGTCAAAGACGCAATTCAAATCTAACAGTTAAACATATAATAGAAAATTGTCCAGGACTGGAAGCAGCGAGGAATACACACCTCCTCGAGGGATATGCTGAAGCTCTCAGACCTGAATATCCAAAAAACCTATTTCAATTTCTTAAAGAAATCAATCTTTACAAATATCTATAAAATTAACAGTATTTAATATAGTCCCTATGTATTTGTAATTTAAATAGAATTTGTTGCCTCTAGCCCTTAAAATGTAAATAAATAAATAAAAAACATTAAGATTGAATTGTAAAATTATAAAAATTAAATGAAAAATATAATAGAAATATGTAAGATGAAATATAATTATATGAAAAGAATCACTGAGGGAATAGATGTATAGTGTTAAGGGTTTTAAACTAGATGGATGATGAAGAAATAAAGTGAAATATACAATATTGTTTCATATCAATTTGAAGGAAAAATTGTAAAAAAAATAAAGATGATTCTGAAAGTTGAATGTTAGGGTATGAGAATATACATTTAATAGATATGAGAAAATTTTTGAGTAATAATAACAGAAAGTTTAAATTATGACATTTAAGAGTTCGAAGAAGCGTTTCAGTTGACAAAATGATTAACTCCAAATCCAACATTTTTCAGAAAAACAATTTATATAATATTTCTCCTTTTAAAATTTATACTTTTCTATTTTGTTTGTATGTTTGGGTTAACTGTTATAGTTTATTATTTCAGCCATACATTTAAAAAAAGTATGAATTATCCTTGAGAAATATTAAAAGTACAATTATAAACAATTACTTAACTAATAAAACCAAAAAAGATAAAATAAATAAAAACATAACCCCTCTTAATACAAAAATTAATAAGGATCTCAAAGAATTTAAAAGATTTATGAATGAACATAAGGATATAATCATTATACGGTCAGACAAAACAAAAAAGCTAGCCATATTATACAAACATGAATATAATAAAAAAATGGAAGATATATTGAATGATAAAACAACATATAGAAGTATGAGAAACGAACCTTTAAGTGACTTGGTGGATAAAATAAATAAATATGTAGCGAAACTATTTAAAAATGGCTATATTGATAAACATACAAAAAACAAGTTACAAGTGACCGATTTTACCATCCCAAGGATTCATGGATTAATTAAATTACATAAAGAAAATCATGATTTAAGACCAATTATAAATAACATTGATGGACCAACTGAGGCCTTGTCCAGATTCTTAAATCCCGCATTAAACGAACTTAATAACAATAATAATTTTGACATCAAAAACTCTTATGAATTAAAACAAATAATAAAAAACATAGAAATAGAAAATGATAAAACGGAAATAGTAAGTTTAGATGTGAAATCGCTATTCACCAATATACCAATAGATGAATGTATAAAAATCATAGAAGACAATTGGGAACAAGTAAAAAATCATACTAAAATTAAAGATAAAAAATTATTTACGGAAGGTATAACATTGTGTACTAAATATAATTTTTTTAAATATAATAATAATTTTTACAAACAGTTGTATGGACTACCAATGGGAGGTATACTCTCAGTTAATTTAAGCGGAATATACATCAATAAATTAATGGAAGAAAAAATGAAAATATTAAAAACTCAACCGGTATTAATTAAAAAATATATAGATGACCTAATAGTAATTACAGATAGAGAGAATTATGAAGAAATAATGAACCATTTAAATAACCATAATAAAAGAATAAAATTTACTATTGAAATACCAAAAAACAATAGACTAAGATTTTTAGATATGGAATTAATATTGAAAAATAAAAAAATAACCACAAAATGGACAAAAAAGGAAATAACAAGCAACCAACTATTAAACTTTATTAGCAACCATCCAAAATATCAAAAAATAAATGTTGCAAAAAACTTAATAAACAGAGCTATTAGTATAACAGACGAAGAACACATAAATGAAATTAAAACAAAAATTTTTGAAATTTTGAAAGAAAATTTTTATCCTAAAAAAATTATAAATGACTTGTGGTACAAAAGAATAAAAACTCATCCAAAATACCAAAATCATAAAAGTGAGGATAATCTAAATGAGAAAATCACCAAAAAATATATGACAGATAAAAGAATAAAAGAAAAAGGAATAAATAATAAAGAGATTATAAAGAAAAAACAAAAAACAATAACAGAATTTTTTAATAATAATAATAAAACATCCGAAAAATCAAATAATCAAGAAAAAAGAGAAATAAGGAGAAATGATCTAAATAAAAATAAAAAGTTCTTCAAAATGCAGTACATAAAAGGTCTGACAGAAGAAATAAAAAGAACTTTCAAAAACTATGATCATTATGATATAAGAATGGGAATGTATAATAATAACAAAATGAATCAATATTTAACAAATATGAAAGATAAAATAAAAGAAACAGATATAAAAAATGTCATATACAGAATTGAATGTAATGATTGCAATAAAATATACATTGGTGAGACTTCAAAAAAATTAAAAACAAGAGTATTACAACACAAAAATGATTGTAAAAATAGCAAAAATATAAACAAGACAGCATTGGCCCTACACAGTATAAAAAATAATCACACTTTTAATTTTGATAAAGCAAAAATAATAGAAAAAGAAAAAATAGCTAAAAATAGAAAAATATTAGAAGCAATACAGATAACAAAAAATATAGATAAAACAATAAATTTTAAAACAGACACCAAGAATCTGGGTACAAATTATATAGACATTATAAGTAAATTAAATTTGAACTGTTAAAAATATTAGATATGAGGAGAAGAAGATTAGAATCAAATCAAAGGTAAATAAATTGATCCCCATAGAGAAAAAATAATCAGTCTGTGACAAGGAGATGACCATTAAACAATGTTTAATTTTAAATTATTAAAAAATGATGAATATATGTAAATATATGTGTGATGTATAATATAATTACATATAAGATGGAATTGACAGCATGTAATTAAGCATGAAAAGAAATTTTAAGGTAATTTATAATTAATTTATAAAAACTATTAAAAAATAGAATTTTAATGATATGATATATTATTGTGAAAAAAAATTATTTAAATTACTGTGAATTATATATATAAATGTTTCTAGTTGTTTTTCCTGAAGATGGGGCGGGTGCCCCGAAACGTTGAAAATGAAAAATAAATAGAAAAATTATAAAAAATAGTGGAAGTTGTCATTTCATTAACCATGGATTAAAAATATACATTTAATAGATATGAGAAAATTTTTGAGTAATAATAACAGAAAGTTTAAATTATGACATTTAAGAGTTCGAAGAAGCGTTTCAGTTGACAAAATGATTAACTCCAAATCCAACATTTTTCAGAAAAACAATTTATATAATATTTCTCCTTTTAAAATTTATACTTTTCTATTTTGTTTGTATGTTTGGGTTAACTGTTATAGTTTATTATTTCAGCCATACATTTAAAAAAAGTATGAATTATCCTTGAGAAATATTAAAAGTGTTTTTCTTCTATATGAAGAATAATTCATAATTTTTTAAATGTATGGCTGAAATAATAAACTATAACAGTTTACCCAAACATACAAACAAAATAAAAAAGTATAAATTTTAAAAGGAGAAATCTTATTAAAAGTGTTTTCCAGAAAAATTTTGAAATTGGAGTTAGTCATTCTGTTAATTGAATATCTCATACATTAATATGGTGAGCGGTTCATACACGTTATTTTAACAATATGATAATATTTAAGGGATATGGAAGTGTTGGGGAAAGATTAGAACTCTGAAAATGTTAAGAACTGACCTCGATAGCGGTGCTAATCAAGTTTCCAATATTTTGAAACAAAATTTTGAAGCTGAAGCCAAATGTTAAAACAGATGATAAATAATAATGATGCAGGTATTTATCAAGTTTAACAATACTGTTTAAACGTAGACGGTTATAAAGTTGTCTGGTTTCTCATTTAGCCCTGATGAGGACCAGAAATTTGTAATAACTACATATATGAGCTATTTATTTTGATCGCACACTTCATTCGAACAACTATCGACCATCATAATAAATATAAAATGTTAAATATCAAGAGCATAAAAAAATCTCTATGCGTTCCAGAGAAGCTTAACTTTACACATTTATATAACTGATAACCTTGAAGAAAATGTAATGCCATTCAGTCCTAATATCAACAATTATTTAATTTTACTGCATGACAGCACACCTTCACATGTTGCAAATGTTACTGATACATTAATGAGGTTAAAAATATAAGTTAGCAACCTATAGCGGCCAGTCCATTTACCAGGGCTCAAAATCAAACAGCAAACAGGATAAAGGCTAAGTAGCTGGTTGTTAATATTTTTTTTATTACTTATTAAAGAGTTTAATTAAAAGTATATAAATTAGAAAATTTCACAACCTTCAACTTGCTTGCCAAATATTTCGGTAATGAGGACACAAAATGCATAGATATCAATAATAGAAGGCGGTTGGGGTACTCTATTTTCTTCACCGGGCAATATTGCTCGTTCATATCTCCCTTCTCTTGAATCCGAAAGAAATCTTGCGCTTAGGTCACTGAAACTAGAGTTACAAAATCTAAGTCAATAAAAAATTGTATATTTATTTTAAAAAATAAAGAAATTAAATAATAACTAGCAATTAATGATGTTGAAATAATATTATTTAAGATGAAAGAGTAAATTAAAACATCCTTTATCCAGATCAGGTTTTTAGACATTTTTATCTTATTAAATATTCACATTCATAACAATTTTTAACACTAAGACACAGAATACAATTAAAAATTCACTGATTTTTTTCTCCTTCCTTCATGCCCTAGAATACTTTTTGTTTTTAAAAACTAAAGGTAGTGGACCACTTTCATGAAATAAAAAAAATTCATAAAGTATTTTTTTAAATAATTTATGTAATTTTGATACAGACATGTTAATTTAATTTTTTTTTTAATTGTAATTCAAGTTCACTGATTTGAGGATTTTTTTACATTGTTATTACCTATATTTCATGTTTATTGCATTGCCTTTGATCCAATATAGTCCGGATCAAAGGGGTTGTACTGTAATGTTATTTTTAAAGGAAAATTCATGAACAGAACTTATTAAAAGGTACTTATAAATTGTATAACTGTATGACTGTGAATTAATGCAAGAGTCACAAATGTCACCTTTCGAACAAAATGAGTTTAAACTGTTCAAACAAACAACAAAAACAACTCGGAGTTTAAACAGTTCAAAGGTAAAGGTACCTTTACATTATTAATTAAAAGAAGTTATTTTAGTTTTCATTTAATTTTAAATTGAGAGGGGGTAACAAAAAAATAAAAGGAATAAACCCTCATCATTTTGGGAAAAAAATATGATTCATTCCTTTGATACAGATCAAAGAGTTATAACTTAAAAATTAATCTAAAATTTTCATCAAATGATTTATTTTATTTTTTAACGCAAGAGTAACTATCAAACATTTAAGTACAATATAAGGTCTGAATTTTTTCCAAAATAATACTTACCGACACAAATATTCTGTTCCGCCAAGTTTCCAATGTCCTTCAGGAGTGATAAAGATTGAAGCTTGACAAAGATTGTTGTGAGAGGATAAAGCCTAAAATACAGTGCATATCATAATAACTAACTAAAAAATAAATGCAATTCAACAAGATCAATACTTGATAATTAGTAAGATCATCGGTCAACTTTGACACCAAAACATAAGATATAAAAAAAAAAAACTTTAAAAATAAGAACAAATTTTCAAAAACATCAACTCCTGATTTATAAATATTTCTAAAAATTGGAATAAAATATTATCAATTAAAAATTCGATAGGTAAAAGCTTTGCCTTCCCAAGGGTCCTGTATTAAAATATTTAGAAATAAAATAGATTAAATTGCTAAGTGGAAGTTGACAACTCATAGCCATGAATGACATCTTCAAAGCAGAGAAGATATGAGATATTTCTACCAAATGGCTAGCTGCTTTTGCTGAATTACATAGTTTTGAAAATAGCATCAATTTCCGGACGTGGCCTACTTCGGGAGGTTATGTGACAATAATAATGATGAACACTCATCACCTTCTTTTCAGTTAAAAAGGGTCGTGATTAGTTTAATTAGATCCTAGCTTTAGACTCCTCCTTGTTCTTCTCCAACTATTTAATTTACCTTCAGAGATAAATATACCCCCAAACAGGTCCTTTACAGCCGAGATCAGGGTCACACTAAATAGTGGCATATTAACCACAACAAGAAGTAACATAGGGGAACTATTATCCTAATCTTCTGTGTTATTAGGCATTAACAAGAGAAAAAACTTCTGATAGATAAGAAAAATTGAATAAAGTTTCAAATTAACAGTTAATTAATAACACAAAATTAAATATTAAACATTACATTTCTATAAACTATATGAATTCTCATTTAAATAAACTCTAGTTTAATGGCAATATAAAATCATAGACTCTAGTTAACAGGTAATCAGCCAGATGAAATTTGTTTCATTACATCAAATACTTAACTTCATTTTACTATGCAAATAGATAAAACTTTAATTTCTAAAATAACTTTAAACTTAAAAAATCTTTAGAAATAAAATGAAAATGAATAGTACAATGCACCTGTTGAAAGTGGCATTAAAAAAACAAAACAACAAATAGTAGAAATTGAATAAAAAAAATAAATTTCAATAAATATCAGAAAAAATATTACGATTTACCTTTTCATGCAAAAACTGTATTGCTGTTAATATACTGTGAATGCCAATACATATTTGTAAAGGGGTTTGTTGGGGTAATGCCTGTTGTAATGTATGAACTTCTTCTGTAGCCAAATGAAATTGATCATTAACTCGCCAAGAGCCAATATATTTTAAAATGTTTGGGTGCCTATGAATCATAAGGTTCTACAAATGAGAAATATCAGTATTAATAATAATTAGGAGTTATAAAATGTTTGATGGTAAATTAAAAAAAAAAATAGTTGCCTTTGCAAACTTTTCCAATGCACTTTGCTTATTTTTGTGGCATAAAATTCCCTGAAATACAGTAACCCTTTTGACTAGGTCAGAACCATAAGTTGCAGAGTGAATTGTCCAAAAGTTATCACTGGTAAAAGCTTTCTCTTCAATTATTAAGCCAGAGGGCTGGCTTTTTTCATTCCCCATTCTGATGAAAAATAAATATGTTCTTTGTCACAGAAAATATTTGACAGGATTCATATTGTGATCAGAACATCACTAAAAGAAGAGTTTTCCTGGGTTTCATACTCTCAAAGAGTCGATTAATGTTATTTTTCAAAGTATTTACGTAAGTAGACAAGCGACATTTTTAAGTGAACGCAAAAATTTCAGCTACATTTCACAAATGATCTTTTATCACAGAAGGTTAATAGTCAAGTATAAGGTAACAAAACATTTACCTCCTTATCAGCAAAATGAATGGTTGAACAGAGAGGTAATAAATGGCAAAATGCAATGGGGACTTCTGCTGGGAGAACATCTTTTGACTTGATTTAAATATTATGCAATACCAACATTAGCTGGCCTCAACCTTTTTTATCCCAGCACTCTTGCTGGTCTAAAAAATTCTCGGCACTTTTGGCAGACTGAAAATGATCCCGGCACCATTGCAGGACTTAAAAATATTTGTGGTATCCTTGTAGTACCTATTACTCATAGCTATTGTCATGTACTTCTAGCGACAAAATAATTGCATGTTTACTGTTCTAGAAAAAATTAAGTTTTTCAATTGTAGGTAATCAGTCCAATCAAAATACAAAAACTATAACGACATTTATACGATGTAGTTATTGACAATTTTATTATATGTAATTCTCCATTAACTGTAAAACAAGTCACATTAAGTTACATTTTTTACCAATCTATTGCCTCTTTCTTTCCTGCCTCCTCATATTTATTACAAATATTTTACTTATCTAAAGTTTAAATAATAATATCCGCGCTAAAACTATAACTTTCCTCTATCTAGATGTCCTTATCCCTAAAATAAAATGCCTAAACTGGACTTTAAACCATAATATCGAAACATAATACATTCCTTCAGCTTCAATTCTTACCTCCAACCTATACACTACTCTTCATATTCAAATTTCAATGAAATCCAATACCTTCAGCTGCGCACCTGCACTTTGGATCTAAAAGTGAATAAAAAAAAAAGCAGGAAAAAAATGTGTATTTTCCTACTCTGACTATATTTGTGTTCCATTCGTCGTAACCGACAGTGGCATTTTATTCTTTTAATTTTATGATTTTCTCAAAAATCCAAAACGGCTTTAAAGATATCGATTAACCTCGTCGTGCCGATTAAGACTTCTTATAAAGTACATTTAATTTTATTTTTTTTCGGAATAAAAGGCAGTCCATCATAATTTATGCACGTAATTGATTTATTTTTTTTTTATTTATTTTTTTATTTACCACCACCAACCTCTTCTATTCCATGGCAAGTCGCTGAGTCTGTTCAGTTAGGCAGCCACCGAACAGAATCGAGCGGGCTTGGGCGGGATTCGAACCCGCACCGCCAGCGTGGGAGTCGGAGACGCTATCCCCTCGGCTACGCCGCGGCCCTTAAATGGAGACTTTAAAATTAAACTTGTAATTGTTTAATAAATCACATGTTTTAAATGTTTTTCTGTCATAATTTAAAAAAAAAAAAAGTATTTTTTTTAATATTTTCCTTCTAACAGTAACTCTGCTAGAAGGGAGTTTATTTTGTATACTGTACATACCATACATTTCTGTATACAATGTACATGTTAGTTGTGTCGCCGGTGGTACTCCAGGGGCCCGCCTCCAACGATACTGGTGCATAGACCTCTGCAGCATCAACAACGACACATGTTACATAAGACGTACTTATATTATAGTTTTATACAAATAATAAGATTTTTTAAAAAATAATAAACAAACTTCAATAAAACAAAACAAAGCCTAAAGAAACATGACAATAAGAATCAAATGATTAAGTGAAGAAAAAAAAAAAGATTAGAAAAATAGTAGCGTTCAGCAACTACACAATAAATACCTTTTACGTTCATATTGACGAACTTACGTACATACAATCATACTTACATATACTGAAACATATAAACACATATAAACAACATATAAACACATATGTACATATTAAAACATAAAAACATAGATAAGCACTTAAATTCATAACTACATTTAAACATATAACATAAACAGAACATTTAAACAGAACATATAATCAGATACCAAACTTACAGTAACCACAAACTGGAAATAATAAATGAATGAAACTTGAAGACATAAAATAGAGAAATTATTATAAGCGTTCAGCAGCAAAATAGAACAATTATTTTTTTTTTTTTTTTTTTTTTTTTTTTTTTTTTTTTTTTTTTTTTTTTTTTTTTTTAAGCCAGAAAGAAGTTATCAATCAAAAATAGTTTTCATTAACTTCTTTAATTTTAATTAGTGCGTTCTTAAAAAATAGTTTCACGTCTACAAATATTTTTTCAAATAATAAGTGATTTTCTACAGGCCATCGTCCCAGTTTCTGTATAGTTTTTGTTATTAGCGAATTTCTGTAGTCAGTAAGTAGTCTACATTCATGTATTAGGTGGTGAATGGTTAGTTCATGTGTGAAGTCGCAGGGACACAATGGCGAGTCCCTGATTTTAAACCTTGAAGGTAACTGTTCACAGCTGCGTGTCCTGTGACTCCTTGTGTTGTATAGAAATCTGTCCATGTGTCAGTTTTATTGAGATAAGTCTGTAAGTGTGGGATGAATGAGTACAAATGTCGTGCTTTGTGTGTAGAGTTCCATCGTGCTTGCCATCGTTGTACTGCTTGTTGGTGTAGCATGTGTATTAAGTGTTGTTTCGATATCTGTGTGTATGATACAGGCAGGGAAGTATCTTTGGAAGCAACTTTTGCAGCCTTGTCTGCCAAATCATTCTCAGGTATATCTGAGTGCCCTTTTATCCAAGTAAATGAAATCCAATTATTTCCATCAGTTTGTAGTTTTCTTAATAGCTTGTGGATTTTCTCGATAATCGGTGTGTGACAGTGCGTGTTAGCGATCATGTGTAACGAACATTGGCTGTCGGTCAGCACATTAATAGTTTTGTTAGTGTTTTTTAAGTTGTTAATGTATTCGAGGGCTTTGAGGATGGCGAACTGTTCGGCTTGGTTATTAGTGCAATCCGGACCTAGTCTAAACTTTATAATTTTCATCAAAATCCCATTTTCAAATATTAGGCTAGCACACCCTACATGTTCGCCATCCTTGCTACCATCAGTGTATATTTGAAAGTCTGTCGTGTTTTTGGAATTCAGGATAATTCTTGGGTAATCTGCAGGATGTGGCCAGTCTTTGTAGTCAGTAATGTGTTCCACGTCATCCGATTTGAAGGTCTCAGTATCAGTCTTTGTGAATAATAAATGGAATTTGCTTACATAAAAGTCAGCTAATATACTTATGGGAACAATTTTGGCTAAGACGAAGGCGGCTTCATCGGAGAGGGTTCGAAAGCCTTTAGCGATTTTAAGTGCCATCAGCCTTTAGACCCTTTCCAACTTTCTAATGTTGTACATTTTCTTTAACGCAGGGTACCAAATTTCTATACCATAGGCGAGAATAGGTAAAATTGCGCCCCTATACAGAATATCCAGAGCCTCCGTTCTTAACCCCCAGGTCGCTTTGCCGCTATGGAAAGGGAATTAATTAGTTTTATGAGTTTGTTTTGTAGTATGTCTACGTGGGTGTTCCATGAAAGTTTTCTGTCAATGGTTATACCGAGGTATTTTATAGAAGATACATTGCGAAGTTCAGAATGTTGTATCTGTACTTGAAGTTGTGGGATTTGCCTTTTCCTAGTTATCACCATATAATTTGATTTGTGTGTGTTGAATGTCAGTTTGTGTGAGTGTGCCCAATTGTTTATTTTTTGTGATACGATTTCGATTAATGTTTGTAAGTGTTGGAAATATTCAGAAGTTATATTAACAAGTATGTCATCTGCGAAAGCCAAAAGAGTTACATTAGGTGGTAATCTTTCTTTGAGTAGTGAGTCAACTATTATGTTCCATAGGAGCGGAGAACAGCATGAGCCCTGGGGTGTTCCAATTGATTGATTCCGTATCATTGTATAGTTTTTTGAAGCTAGACAAACAGATCTATCGCTCAGATAATCTTTCAGAATCCTGTAAATGTTTTTAGGACATTGAAATCGTTTAAGGGCACTCCATATTGACGGCCACCATGCACTGTCAAATGCTCCACTGATATCTAATGATATTAGTACACTGTGCTGGTTATTATTTAATGCATTTCGAACTATATGATTGACTTTGTATAGTGCATGGGTAGTGCTTTTTTGCGGAGTGAACCCGAATTGGTTCTCACTAAGAAGTTTTTTACTGTGGAGATAATAGGACAACCTACTGTGAATTATTTTTTCCATAACTTTGCCTCCAGTTGGGATAAGACAGATAGGCCTGAGTGAGTTTATATCCTGCATTTTTTTTCCTGGTTTATTAATGAGAACTAGTTTAGATTGTTTCCAAATATTAGGAAATAACCCTTGCCTAAAACAGGTTTCGTATATTTTGTATATGGTTCGTGGAAAAGTATCGTATAACTTTTTATATATCAAAGAGGTAATGCCGTCAATGCCTGGAGCTTTGCTATCATTGAGGTCATTGATTACATCTGATAATTCTAACTCATTCAGAGGGATGTCGTCGTCAGTATCGGATAAAATCTCCACAGACTGTCGCATGATGGCATGTTCTGCTGAATCTGTGGATAGGTCATCTTGTCTAATTAAAGAATTTAGAATATAGGAATAAGTTTCTTTCAAGGATTTAGTGTATGTCCCGTCTGATTTCTTTAAAGTGTTTAAATTAAGTTGCTGAGGCATTTTCCCGGCAGCATATTTATAAGGCCATTTCCATGGATTCCTGGTAGGAATAGTTTCACAGTATTCCTTCCACGATTCCATTTTACTCGCCCGTATAGATTTAGAATATTGACGTTTGAGTGTTAAGTACTCAAAACGCTTACTGGCTCTTGTAATATCATCCGATTTGGTTTTCTGGTAAATTCTACGGGCTCTGTTGGTAGATTTCCGCAGAATTTCCAGCTTATCATTCCACCATGGATTTAATCTATGGGTCGAAGTTATTTTCAAAGTGTTACTATTAATAATTTTGAATGATTTGTTGCATGTTTTAGTCAAAAGCCGAAAAAACTTGTTTATGAACAATTTAGAGGATATATCAGACAATTTTAAATTTAATTGATCGTCTAAATTTTCGGTTTCGCGAATGTTAAATCCTAAAGAGAATGTAAATTTTAAGTTATCAACAAATTTTTCCCAATCTGCTCGTTCAGTTTTATATAGTTTCCCATAATTTCGGATAATAGAGAATGAGTGTAAATCAAATGAAAATTGAATCGTGGAATGATCGGAGAAATTTTCATCTTCTATTATACGCCAGCAATTTATTTTATTAATAGCAAGCCTGTTTGTAAAGGTTAAGTCAATATTGCTTTGGCCTCGAGAAGTGAAAAATGTTGGTATACCAGAATCTATATTACAAATATTTATATCATTATTTGTGATGAAATTTTCAAGAGACCTACCACGATTATTTGTCATGCAATCATACCACAATCTGGATCGACAGTTAGTATCCGCACCTATGACGATACATCGATCTGGAAATGCATCGATAATGCGTTTTAGGTTATCAGTGTCCTCGATAACCTCACGATTGATATCAAAGTAGGCTGAAACAAAAATATACGGAACCTTTCCAATCATAACCTGTACTACTGTAACATCTGGATTAGAAAAATCACTGAGCAAAATAGCATCTATTTGTTTACTATTTACAATGATAAGAGATCGACAATTGGATAGGTTAACAGAAAATTCTCGATATGCTAAATATGTGCGAATCTTACTTCCTAAATAAGGTTCCTGTATTAAAACAATATGTATATTCTGTTTGTGTATATATTCTTGTAATAGTATTTTTGATTTGTATGAATGTTGTGTGTTTTGTTGTAGAATGTTTAATTGTCGTGTAGCTGACTTTACTGCCATTGTGGTAATTGTAATGTGGTTGTGCTGTCATAGTTTGTGTTGCGGATTAGACGGTGGATAGCATTTGTATATGAAGGACACAACTTACTTGTTGCTGAATGCTTGACATCAACGGCGAATTGTGCCTTACAATGCTTATTATAATTAATGCAATTTACACATTTAGTTTCTTCGGTCCTGGGGCAGTCCTTCGTGTAGTGTTCCCCGCAGTAGATGGCGCACGTAAGCTGGCTCTTGCAGTGCTTCTCCGCGTGGTGGAACTTGGAGCACTTTCTGCACTGCCGTACTGATAGGTAGTCCTCTGCTGCACAAATTGTGAAAAATAGCTTTAGTTTCACGCTCAGTAGAGGAGCTCTCATTTTGGGTCTACTTCTAGCAGCGCATGTCTTGGGCTCCCTGGTGTTTTCCCTCCAAAGATGGTTAGGAGGCGTAGGCTGTCTTCAGTTAGCCCAAGCTCATCGTTTTGGCTAATAAGTGTTCTTAAGAGGTTATCTTTGTCGGCCTCTTCTGGTAGCCTTTTAATGATAATTTTGGGGTTTCGCTTTTTAGGTTGGCTTGTTTTTAAAGAGCTATCTTCCTTCAGTTTCTCTTCGATTTTTTTTATGTCCCGCCGATCGGTTGTTTCTACTAATATTTTACCTTCTTTGAGGTTTTTGATTTTTTTTATACCTAACCTCAATTCTGTGGGGTTAATTTTTGCTTTAAAGTCTTTTTTTGTATCTTCAGAAGATACGTTGTTGTTTTTTGAAGTAATAATGAGAAGTTCTGTTTTAGGAGTAATAGAAACTGGTAGCCCACTTACTTTTTTATTCTTGAGTGCTCCAGCAAAATCCAGAGACGCAGACGGTTGAGGAAAAATAGATGCATCTTGTTCCATTTCATGTTGGAGGTCTTCTAGAAGATAGAACTTCTTTAACGAAACACTGGCGATCTTTTTTCGACTTAGAATCTTCTATTTGTTTGATTTTTTCGATAGCTTTTTTTAAGCGTTGCACTCTTGTCGCCATCATATGATCATATCATATGATCATAAAAAAAAAAAAAAAAAAAAAAAAAAGTATGTTATGCTTAAATATTTAAAACATATTTTAAGAGGAAAAAACATTATAACTTAGTCTGTTTTTATTTTATGCCAAAAAAAGATTTTTATAATGAAATACTAACGGGCTCTTGCTGAACAGTTATCACTGTTGTTTCCTGAGAACCCTTAAGAGAAATAATTCGAAAAATAGGTTTCAGCTTACTATGAGCTGTAAATACATATTCAAATATTGATGAAATAAGAAGCAGCTCACCTAGCCAGTCGGGAGCCAAATGAATCTATTTTGTATTCATTTTAAAAATTAATAATAATTAATAGGATAATACTGAAGTCAAGTTTTGTATAATGATACTGCTCATCAAGGTATAAATAATGGAACTAAAAATATTTGAGAATTGTGAAAAAATGTTTCCTGTGATGTTGCCCCTAAATTGCGCTTACACATTTTTAAAAACACGTCGATTTCTACTCTAAATAGTTGGAAAGTGAAAATCGTTTGTAGTGGGAGTTCCCCCGGATCTGTGAATTTGTTCTCGGGTGAATTTGATCAAGCTATAAAAAGTAATATTATTTTAAATAAAATAATATAGTGATTAGAACTAACGTAATGAGTCAGATATTCTTTCTAAATATCTCTTTTTGTCGTTAACAGTTATTAATAGGTATTTGGATCGCATGAGGAATACGAATATGGAGAATCCACTAATACCTTTAAATCAGAAATATAGTAAATATCAAGGAGAATAAATGGAATATCTCGTTTTTTCCCTATGTTTTATAAATTTATTAAGTTGTTGTAGTGGTTCCTACCTCTCTGGGAATCTCTTTTCCTCAAAGCCATTACGATCCGCAACGTGTTCCTGTTGGGGCCGTGTTAGGTTGCTTCGGTGTTAAGGGGAATTATTTCTTTTACCCATCTGGCTGTTGGCTATCTATAATGGTAAGTAGTTTATAAATTCGTTCTTCATCACCATAAGTCTTGTTAAGTACAAAATAAGTGTATAAATAACATAAGATGTGGTAGATAATTTGAGATACAACTTCCAGTTTGTTACTGATTCGTGTGGACTTATTTATTTTCAGGGTTTCGTTAAAGTTGTGAAAAACAAACAATACTATAAACGGTTTCAAGTGAAATTCAAGAGGCGTAGAGAAGGAAAAACTGACTATTATGCCAGGAAAAGGCTGATTGTTCAAGACAAAAACAAGTACAACACTCCTAAGTATCGTTTAATTGTTCGCTTCTCCAACAAAGATATCACTTGTCAGGTATGAGTTTTGTAATTATAGTTTTAAGATGCAATTTCATTAAGTTCTAATGAGTATTTTGTTTAGGTTGCCTATTCTCGCATTGAAGGTGACAAGATTTTATGTGCTGCATACAGCCATGAACTTCCACATTTTGGAATTAAAGTAGGATTAACTAACTATGCTGCTGCTTACTGCACTGGTCTTCTTCTGGCTAGAAGGGTATGATGAATAAAATACTAAATCCTAATTAAGCCATTGCTGCTTGTTAAACAAGTTTTAAGATTATGGAATTTAATATTTCGAAATTCATGTCTATTTTGTTTGTTTTTATCTGCTCGGTTTTCTCCTGCAGTTTACTTGTAGTTTTAATTTAATCAATTCTGTAATTTTGTAGGTTATTATTGTTGCCTATTGACCTAGTTTCTTTAATTTGATTTTTGAAATTTCCATTTTGATACACATGTAAAATTAAGTTGTAAAATCAAATTTTTGTTCATTTTTTTCTGTTGAATGCTGGGTGAGTATAGCCTTGATGTACTGATTATCAGTGTATATTGACTAAAACCAGCCTCAATGTCATCAAGATTCAGCATTAGAATCTGTTCAGCTCTTTATTAATAGAACTGCTATAATACTTAAATTCTACTGGTTAAACTCAACCAATAGTTAAGCTGGCTAGATATTTTGTTGTTTCTTAAAATATGTGCTAATGTTTGTTAGCTAGTGTGAAGCTTCTGCTTGTATCATTTGTTGTTGAAGTGTATTCACTCCTTCGTCATCTTCTTTCCCATAGTCTTCTGTCAATTCACATTACTATTTTTTCTGTCATGGTGTTGTGGCCTCTGTCATCTTTTGAACACTCGCTGTAGTCTTTAATATACATATTGATGCCCCCATTAATTATTCCCAACATTCAAAGAAACAGAAATAAATTTTCAGAATTTTACCCAATCTTTTCAAAGAGCTGCTTGTGGTGAACTTAATAAATATTAAATAGTTATATCCTATATAACCAATAAATCATGCATGGTCCCATTACTTTTTTTTTATTATTATTTGCTGAGCACTTCTTGTCTGTAGGATCTTCCTATGTTTTTCAGAATTTCTTGGTCCATCAGCTTCAGCCTGCATTAGGGCTAAGTTTGGTGGGAGAAATTCTAATCTAATTCTTTTACTAATGAGTTTTTGGTCTCCTGAATGAGACGGAGTTTTGTCAAATTATTAAACCATTCTTCTGTTTAATTTCTTTCTCTAAGGAATTTAAGAATTTCAGGACTAATACTCTTCAATGTAAAATCAATATCCATCGACTATTTTTTGTGATCCGTAAATCATTGGGATCATTTTTTGGTTAATATTTCATAGTGCTTGGATTTCTGTACATAACATGAGGTATCTTTAGGCTCCTTGATTCATTGTTATAAGCAATGTAGTCGGTATATATCATTGCTCTTCTCCTAGGCTTGGCAGAACCTTCAACTTTTGATGCCAATGTTGTTCTCAGAAGCATCCAACAAAGATTTTTGGTTTTGCTGCAATTTAAACTTGATCAGGTGCCAATTTTTCAGATTAAACAGAATTTTATAAATTGTAGAAAGAATTCTGGTCCCCCACTCCCTAAATCTTAAAGGAGTCAATCCACTTCAACCCTTGCTTCTCTTTTGCATCTTTACTCCCTTCTAACTACGTTTCTAGATAAACTACAATTATATTTGGGCAAAATAAAATACGATCTAAATGTTATATGTTTACCTATGTGAAATTTTCAAGTTAAAATTAAGAAAGTGAAGATTACCTATTGTTTTTGTAGTTACTTCAAAAATTGAAGTTGGATGCATTATACGAAGGTACTACAGAGGTTACTGGTGATGAGTACAACGTAGAGAATTTGGATGAAGGTCCAGGAGCCTTCCGTTGTTACTTAGATGTTGGTTTAATGAAGACCAGTGCTGGAGCCCGTGTTTTTGGAGCATTGAAGGGTGCTGTCGATGGAGGTCTTAACATCCCTCACAGGTTAGTTGATTTTCTTTTCTTCTTTTTTCCCTTCTTTCTTCTTTATAAGTTTCTGTCTTGTATATTATTACTAATATATAATTTTTCTGAATAATTAAAAGAAACAAAATTTATAGAACCATAATAGAACTAACATATTTTATTTTTACTTACCTAAATATGGAATTTATTGAAAGGGGATTTTTGGGATTACACATTGTGGGGACCCCTGAGTCCAAATAACCAAATCCTGCAAAATGGTCTATATATGTAAAGTCGAACCGTCTGTGTGTACAGACTAGCACTAAAACTACAATTAGGTGGTTAAGATAGGTATATGCCATTGATGTGATTGCAAAACTTTTGTCCAGATTAAGTGAACGGATGGGTGACTATTCCATATATTTTATCACATTTTCTCAATTTTATGATTTTTTCTAAAAATGATTCTGATTAAACTCATCATGCTTTATAAGAATCGAGTATTCTTTATTATCAAGTAGGTGTTTCATAATAGATATTATGCTCAAACAGTGAAGAAAATATATAGTAATGGAGTAATTACACTCATTCTGCCTAGTAATAAGAAATGACTAAATACATAATAGGGAAGAATTTGTTAAACATTTACTGGAGAAAAATGTTTCAATGAAAATTTAAATTTCCAGTAATTAAAGTATATACCAGGTCTGCAAGTTTAAAATGTCGTTTATTTCTTAAAATATATACACAGTAATTTAAAAAAAAAGTATAATATATTTTATTCAAAGTACTGGCCCTCGCTTTCTACACATTTTGTCCATCTCTCGGGCAATTTATGGATACCATTCCAAAAGAATGCTTCATCTTTATTTGAAATCCATTCATCGAGCCATTTTCTTACATCCTCCAAATTGTTAAAGTGTTGCTCAGCCAATGAGTGTCCCATCGATGAGAAGAGATGATAATCAGAAGGCGCCAGGTCAGGTGAATACGGCGGGTGGGGTAGGAGTTCCCAACCAAGCGAAGAAATCGTTTCCTTAGTCAATCTGGCTGAATGTGCAGGAGCGTTATCATGCTGAAGAATGACTTTGGCGTGCCTGTAAGCCCATTCTGGGCGTTTTTCGATCAATGCGTGACTCAAATTGATCATTTGTTGTCGGTAGCGGTCGGTATTGACTGTTTCGCCGGGTTTGAGAAGCTCGTAGTAGACTACTCCCTTCTGATCCCACCACACACACAGCATTGTCTTCTTCCCAAAACAATCCGGTCTTGCACTCGATGTGGATGGTTGTCCTGGCGTTACCCATGACTTTATTCGTTTGGGATTCTGAAAATAAATCCATTTTTCATCGCCAGTTACAACTCGATGCAAAAAATCCTTTCTTTCGTGGCGTAAAAGCAGCATTTCGCACACAGTTTTTCGTTTTTCCATCTGTCGTTCGTCCAATTCATGTGGAACCCATTTTCCAACCTTTTGAATTTTTCCCATAGCTCTCAGGCGATCGGAAATGGCTTGCCTAGTGACATTCAACTGTTCTGCCATCATTTGTTGGGTTTGGGTATTGCCTTCGTCTAATAAAGATTGCAATTCGACGTCCTCAAACTTTTTTGGTCGATTTTCTCGTTTTTTATCAGTAACATCAAAATCACCACGTTTGGAACTTTGAAACCAACGTTCACATGTCTTGACGGTTGGAGCAAGATCGCCATAAGTCTCAACAAGAATTCGATGACATTCAGGTGCCTTTTTCTTTTGATTGAATAAGAAAATCATGACATGCCGCAAATGCTCTTTATTTGGCTTAAAATTAGACATTTTTAACACCAAAGAAAGGTATGATACGTCCACGTAAACGACTTAAAAACAACTGACTTTTGTAAACAAATGACTAACAAACAAAATAGCGTTTAGAGATAAGCAAATCCTTCAATAGGCTAAGAGCGCATTCTATTGGAATTAAAACGACATTTTAAACTTGCAGACCTGGTATGTAAATATACTTCAATGAATAATAGAGACAACTTAGTTCTTGGAACACTACTTAATGAGGAAGTATAAACTACTACTAATACTACTACTAATAACAGTAGTATAAAATAAGTCTCCTGATGGCACCCTAGTTAAAAAAAATAATGCCTATTTTGTTAAAGAGAGGATGGCGGTATTAAAAGTTGTGAGATTTGTGCACTGCACCAGATTTTTTAGTCATATTTTCCTCAAAATATTGACTTGCCATGTATATAAAGTTGCTTTGGGGGGGGGGGGGGAGGCGATGAATTTAAAATCTTGTTGGTGAAGTTTTACTTCTACTTTGTGATCTATAAATCTCAATATCTGTTGTGCGGTTGAATAATAGTAATAATAATAATTATCATAATTTTTATTTATTAGCTAAATTTATTTTAATTATTAGGTTCACTTAATTTAATTTGAATATAATATGAAAATTTAATTCTTTTTTTTATTTATTTATTTATTTTTTTTTTTTTTGGCACCAAGATTTGTTATCAAATCCTATTTCGAAATGAAAATTTAATGATATTTGCAATAAGGCTCACTCATATCACACATAACTATTTGGAATCAAGATATTTTATGGACCTTACGTTGTGCATTTCAGTTTTGTTAACCCCAAATGATTTGTTACAGCATGAAAAGATTCCCTGGTTATGATTCTGAAAGTAAAGAGTTCAATGCTGAAGTCCACCGAAAACATATTTTCGGAATTCACGTAGCTGACTACATGAGACAGTTGGCCGAATCTGATGAAGATGCTTACAAGAAGCAGTTCAGCATTTACATCAAAAATGGCATTGTTCCTGATGCTGTAAGTTATCTTTTATATTTATCTATATTTTTAATGTCTCTAAAAATTGATGGGTCTCTCTACAAATACAGATTTGATTTTTTTTTTTAAATTAATTTCTTTGGGCTCGTGTGTGTCATGAGCCATCTGTTACCAGGACTGATGCCAAATTACCCTCTTCTCTAGTTAATATTAATTTTGTGACACTACCAGCAAATTAATCTTAATATCTATATTCTTGTTATTGCTGAGTAGAATGCCGAAAAGTGCTATTCGGTAGTCCAGAGTACCAAAAGCATAGTACTATTCACCAGAGTTACGATCCTTGTTATATGTTTCTTAATTAATAATAGTAATTAAAGATTTAAAGAAAATATTAGAACGTGTGTTATGGATTAAATATGAAGTATATGCTTTGAAAATAGTACTAATTTTTTTAAAAATAATAGTTAAGAAAACAATTTAATTGTATTGTACACATCGGTAATATAGTAAAGAGCGGATTATTGTTTTTATCATTAAACATTAATTATGTAATTATATTTTTTATTTTTTTTATACCTCAATTTGGTTGACTTTTATTTGTATTAGTATATATACATTTTTTATTATCTATTAATTTTCTTTTTAGATTGAAGACATTTATAAGAAGGCCCATGCAGCCATCAGAGAAAATCCTGCTCCAAGGCCACGTGTAAGGAGTAAGGAACCCACCAAGAAGAGATGGAACCGCGCTAAACTTACCCTTGCGGAAAGGAAGAATAATATTGCTCAGAAGAAAGCAGCATTCTTAAAAAAAATAAAGGCCGGTGACGTTGATGCCTAAGTTTTTTTTGTTGCTTTTACTTTTGATAATATAACACTTCTTCAAACAGTTTTTATTTTGTTTTATCCCAAAAAGAATCCATTCCATTTATACCTTTGCGATCAATACAATTTTAATCTGAGATTTAAACCATTTGTTTTTTTATGTATAAATAGCTAATGTGTACATCATATTCTGATATGTGTGATCATATATTAATGCATTTTTTGAAATCTTCGTTTGCTTTTATTGTAAATTGAAAGATTTTAATTTAATATAGTAACTTAAATGTCTAATATGCTACTATTCTTATGTCAATCCTTAGTGTTCATGGATATATATTTTAACTGGAAAATTTAAAAAAAAAATTACTTCATTGGAATGTCATTAGATCCATTAAAAGTTGTGTTTTGAACCACAAATTTTATTTCCATCTAACAAACTATGACATCAATGCAGATTTTAAAACTTCCTGGATCATGGTTTAAAAATGTACTTCATTGATAATCCAGGAGCTCTGACCAAATGCTGCTCTATGTGGTAGTCAACTTTTCGATAATGTAGGGATACCCAATATTATGCTCAACACCTCTTATACTTCACTTAAGCATTCTTATTGTCAATTATTCACAGTAAATTAAGGTATTGTTTTATAGACAAAGACTGGTGGATCTTCCTGAAAACCCAATAACTCATCTTGATTTTCAGGTAATCATAAAGCTTTCCATATGTTACTTCTGGGTGTGGCCTATTTTTGGAGGTTATGTTACCATGTTTTAAAGGCTCTCATCACATGCTTTTCAGTTAAAAATGACCTTGATTAAGCTGTATTAGTTTCCAGCTTTCGACTTCTCCTCGCTCTTCAGAGAGAACTTAACATGTTGAGTGCGGCGGCGTATTTTAGGGTTATCCTGTCCAGTTATCGGACCCCAGGGACCGATGCCTGCCGCAATTAACCTAATGGTGCCATGTTGGCTATACCCAGAAGTAACATGGAAACCATCACATAATGTAATGTTGGTAAATGATAAGAAAGGTTCCCAAAGTCTTTAATAAATATGAAAATTATCATAATTTTTTTTTAATTGATTTAATGACAATTAGTTATGATTGTTTCTCTGAGACTATTCAAATAATCACGCTTGAGAAGGGGCCTAGGGCTGAACCAGTTGATCCCTCTCTTTTAATGCATGATCCAACCCCTGAACCTGCTGCCACTTAGCTATGGTATGATTCAATATGGATGCAGCATTCATGTCTCTTAAAAATAAATAATGAAATGGATAAATAGTATTAATTCACTGTAATATCAAGTTAGTTTGTTCTCAAGTATGGAAATTCATTTTAATAAACAATACAGAAGTTGATATTTCTAGGAAATATGAATTTTTTTATTTTATATATATTTGTAGTAGCTACCTCAACTTCATCTAGAATAGAATATTCCAAATTTCTGTATAACTTCAAATTATCTCTTCTTTATTACTTTCCAATTTTGTTTAATTGTATACTGAATATTATGGAAAATAAGTAACTCGTTCAAATAATCATTTTAATGAATATTTTCGAAATGTTAATTTATTAGTAAAAAATTAGTGTTAGTGATTATTTAATGTTTTTTCCTACAGCATCTCAAATAATATGATATGTAAAATTATTGATTCAACCCACCATATTTTAAGTTTTCTTAATTTTATTAAAAACAAGAACAACTGAACTTTCAATTTTGTGCAGAACAAATATTAATAATACTCTGGGATAGTAATATCTGTATGGAACCTTACAACCTGATAAACTCCAGCCATCACTGTTTAAGAGAAGTAGGGATGCATGTAATGGGCATCACCTGGAGGGGCAGCTCCCCCCCCCCCCCCACCTAGAAAATAGACATAAGCTACTCATTAAATAAATTCATATTCATTTACTATATCTATTAAGTATTATGTAAAAACATATTTTAATTTTCAAATTTACTAATTTTATTTGAACAATTAATTGAGCCTTACATAGAGTACAGCCCTGGTCATAAGAATTTTGCCAGTCTGCCCCCCTAGATGAAATCCTGTGGACGCCCTTGATGCCTATCCTCCTGCATTAGAAGATTTTGTAGCTCTCCCATTAAAAAAAAAAAAAAAAAGACGCTGGTAATAGTAGGATTACATGTTTTTAGATTAAAATAATTACTGTTGCTGTGGTCAGTTCCATATTTTTCTCTCAATTTTTATAAGCTTATAAATGTTGATTGGAGAAGTCTCAGATGCTGGTTTAAGAAACTTTTAGCATTGTGGATATTAAGTATGATTTTCACATTATATTTCTTATTGCAAAATAATTATAGTTTTAAGAAATTATATAGTTTATTATAGATCATAAAATAAAGGCAAAGTTTAGTTTCATGATATCCCCTGTAGTAATGAGTTATGAATTAATTTTGTTTAATTGTATTTAAGATTTTTAAATTTTACTTTTTAGTATTAGTTATGATCTATAAATATTTCCATAAATATATATAAATATTAAATTGTGGTTAAACATAATAAACTGGTATTTTATTATCATGATTACTTGTTGATTAAAGAAAAAATTGTTAATGTAATTAGAGTATTTTTTTTTTTAAATCATTAAAGGATGTTTTGAGGAATTAATATTTTAAGGAACAACCCTTGGATATTTTTTAATGAGTTTAATGATAATATATTCATTTTTTTTAAATATTTTGAAAAAAATTATCTCTCTCTTTTGGTAATAATTATTTATAAACTGACATGTTTGGTGTGATTAAAGCTTTTAAATAATTTATATGTTTGAAAACCATCTTATGACATCAAAATTGACGTAAATGGGAAATTTTTAATGAGGCTCCAGTTATTCATCAGCAGTTGTTGCCTGAGATGGATTACAGAGCTCGCTGAAGTTTGTGTTTCGGGAGCATTGATCGTAGGACATTACACTTCGATCAGCTAGATGGCGCAGCAACGTTTCCCTCGCCATTTTGTATTGCCACCCTCCAGCTTGTGTCAGGAAACAGTGCTAGCCTAGGGAGGACGTAAGATAATAGAAATGGCAGGGAATCCGGGGTTGGAGCAGCTCATCCCCGTAGTAAATAAACTCCAAGATGCATTCACGCAACTTGGAGTTCATATGCAACTTGATTTACCTCAAATTGCCGTCGTTGGTGGACAAAGTGCTGGAAAAAGTTCTGTATTGGAAAACTTTGTTGGAAGGTGAGTTGGTTATCTATCTATTCCCGTGTCATTATTTTGATGTAGTGTTATTACTCGTGATTTTTAGCGATTGAATTTCTTGTGTATCCTAGCCTATTATTACCTTGTCTATTATAGTTGACCTAAAAGATTCAGGTCAATAATTCTCGTTAGGTGCAACTCATGACAAGTACGTGTGTTATTCATATTTTTTTTATTATTGGCGATTATATTCTTTAATATTTATCTCCCGTATTTTTAGGGTTGTCTATAGCTCTTGCCCGTTTCACTGTTATCTAATCTCAATTTCCAAGTATTTTTGATATATATTACTTTTTGAATTGTTATTATTTTTCATTTGTATTGATTTAATTATAATAGGTTTTTGAATTTTGCCTAATGTAATCTTTTCAGTTAATAACTGCATAATTAAATTTATATAAATTTAAATGTTACTGATAATAGATATTTCACTTATTTTTTTTTAGTTCTTGAAGCCAATATTCTTATTAAACTACAATATTCTTATTAAAGCCAATATTCGTGTATGTTTTTCATGTTCGAAGAATTGTCATAGTTTTTTCGTACCATTATATTTTGTTGCTTTGGAATTATTAGTTTTGAAGTTTGTATTAACAGTCACATGTATATTAATCTCTTAGATTTTGATTAACTGATAACATAATAAGATACTGTGTATGTTACATATAATAAACATTGTTTCCGTCCTAAGTTGCATTCTAACATATTTTATTTCATAGTGGTAATATTGAAGTTACTTGTATCGGGTAAGCAGATAGTCATTCTTAAATAAAGTTTTTAACAAATTTAAATGATTTTGTCAGGGATTTTTTACCACGAGGTTCTGGAATAGTTACACGTAGACCACTGATCCTTCAGCTTATCAACAGTGTAACTGGTAATAACTTTTTATCACTATTCAACTAAAATTACTAGCAACATATGAAAAATCTAATGTAACCTATCTTCAACAGAACATGGCGAGTTTCTTCATTGTAAGGGGAAAAAGTTCACAGACTTTGAAGAAATACGCAGAGAAATTGAGGCTGAGACAGACAGGGTTACTGGTTCAAATAAAGGCATATCAAATATTCCTATTAATCTGAGGGTTTATTCTCCCAATGGTATTGTTCTTTTTTTTTTACTATATGTTATGTGTTATTTCAAAAGTTCTTAACCACTATTGTATTCTGTTGTAATTATTCACTAATAATACTAAACTTGTTTTAGTATTAACAAAACTCGGGATTTGAATCATGGAATTGAATTGTATAATACTTTAGTGTTATTAAAGGTTTTAATGTCATAAATAACTTGCAGTTTGAATTTTTAGGTTGGTGTAAACTGTGTTGAATTTATTTTATGGTTTTTTTTTAATATTATTTTTTAAGCAGTTAGGTTCTTCAATCACTTATGTGTTGATGAATGATGTTGTTTTTATAACTTTTGGAATCCTGAATTTTCTTTTACGTTCTTTATGAATTGATTGATTTATCGTCTTAAGTGTGTTAATGGAAATACTATCTGTGGTTTTAGTATTTCATGCTCAATTTTTATTTTTAATAGCTTCAAATGCTGTTACACCTAACATGCTTATTCTATTCTGTGTTGTGACTCATCTGACCTCTGAGCCATTTACCTCATTAGACAAGTCGCATTCCACCATTCTTGTTCACATTTTTTAATCAAATTTACCTTCTAAAGTTAATTAGTCCGTTAATGTCACATATTTGATTTTAAATGTTTTCTTTTTACTTTTCCAATCTGATAGACAAAAATATATTACGATTAATCTTATTTTTGATTTTTTTAGAATGTCATTTGGTGATACGCTAGTCTAATTTTTATAAATTTAAATAATAAAATCAGTTTTAATTGTATGGAGTACTGTTGAAATATTTTTTATAAAATATATAGAATATGTTTTTCATTATTATAGTTAACTATATTCTGCTGAATTTACTTTTGTAAATCACTGTGGCAGGGGATACTTTGTTTAATATCGATATTTTGAATGATTACTTTAAATAGCTTTTTTAATGAACTCATCACTTGGATAAAAAAGAAACATTCAAAGATTTCTATTCTATATAGATTGGAGGGAAACAATTTTCTGACCAGAAATAATTTTGAGAATTGGATGGTAAAGTGTGAAGTTGACTTAGTAATAAGTTGGCATGTGGATAAGTTTGGAAAAAATATATTTTAGAATTAGATTATTGTTCTAGAATAATTTCAACCAATTCCTCATCAACTTATCATTGATTTTTGTCACATGTCTCAAGAGTTCGCTCATTGTTTGAAATATCTTGTTTATTCAAACCATTTCAGCTGCTCTCAATACTCACAAGCCACATCATTCCTGTTGTTTGTTGATTTATTTAAATAATAAAGAGGTAATGTTTTTAAATTATAATTTGTGAGATTATATTTATGTTTTTGTTTTCTTTTCAGTAATATTTCAGTAATATTTACACTTTCAGCAATTACTTGAAAAATTCTTTAATATGTATTTTATCAGGTTTTTGATAGGGTGTGAATTTGAAAATGGATTGGTTTGAATAGACTGTCTTTTAATTTTTTACTATTCGGTTTTTCACAGTCTTAAACATCACTCTTATTGATTTACCTGGCTTAACGAAGGTCCCTGTCGGGGATCAGCCTGTGGATATTGAAAGTCAGATTAAGGATATGATTTTCCAGTTCATCACTAAAGAGACCTGTCTGATATTAGCTGTAACACCAGCTAATACAGATCTGGCAACCTCAGATGCTCTCCAACTTGCAAAGCAGGTTGACCCAGACGGTAAAAATAATTATCGTGAACACTTTCACCGCACTGGATATAGTCGATAGGAATGCTTCTTTTAATTTTTTTTCAACCATTTTTTTTAGTTATAAATTAGTATTAGACTGGGCTTTGCTTCTTCATACCCTCCCTATTTTTTACCTGTTATTTGTTTTATTCTATTCAGTTGAACAGATAGATGACTTATAGATTTTATTTTGGAATCCAAATGTTTTCAATATTGTCAAACTTATCTATTTTCTCAAGATATAAGGCAAGTTGATGGCTTATAATTATAATCTTGTATTTAGATACAAATTAAACATTGATTTAAAAAAAATAGAAGTAAGTCATTGAAATATTTGGGTACTTTTCTAGTTTCTACAAAAATAAAAACTTACATTTAATAACCAACCCTGTTATTTTGCCTGATCACTTTTATCTGCTGAGTTCTTTTGGGGACTTAATTGCCTTTATTAAATTTCAACTTCAACTTTCTACTGGCACAAAAGGGGATGACAAACCGACTACGGATTTTTTTTTTCAGTTGAAATTAGGTCCATTGTATGACCAGCGAGTTTCAGGTCTAATGCCAAGAATTAGACTAGTAACAATGATATGATTTATAAATACCTGTTTTTTTTTTTTTTGAGGAAGTAAATTACTCCCTCCTATTACCTAAATGTATATGTAAAAAACAAAAAAAATAATTTTCAGTGTTTTTAATATTGTTTTATTATTATTCATTTTCTATTAACTGTGGGGGTCATCTGTTTTTACTTTTATCTAATGACAGTTTGACACTGTTGGAAATATTAATTCAAATAAAATCTGTCAGTTTTGTTTATAATTAATATGTGTTACAGTTACTGATTTGCATACCTGCATTAAATCTGTTATCATTATTATTTTTTTCTTCAAGTTATGCAAATAAGAGATTATTTACAAATATTGATTAAAAAGTAGCATAAATATTTATGAGGAAGCAACTATGCCAGTATTTGCTTAGTATTATTCGTTGCATGGTAGATTGCTAGAGTGGATGATGTTCCAGTCTTGAACCTGACTCTCATAGACTTGCCTGGAATGACTAAAGTCCCGGTAGGGGATCAGCCGCCAGATATCGAACATCAAATACATAGTATGATCATGCAGTATATTAAAAGAGAATCCGCCCTTATTCTTGCCATCACCCCAGCCAATACAGATTTGGCTAACAGTGATGCACTGAAAATAGCAAAAGAAGTAGATCCTCAAGGTTGGTATTAAGAACTTTTTTATTTTTCCTTTTCCTTCTTAAGGAAAGTCTATATTATAATTGCTGATTGAAAAATGCAATAATATTGTTCAGTTTATAGATAGAATTTATCCAATGCAACTAATATTGGGAAGATATACAGAGAATACTTAATTGGTTTAACAATCTTGTGTATCTTGATAGAAAGAGAAAAATCACACAATTTACTCCTTGAATCATCCAAAAAATTAAGTTTACCCTTGCTGGGAAATTGGGCAGATTTTTAACTTAATCCTTTGGTACACAGGTCACCATTATCTCTTACAATTTATTTTGTCTTTTTTGAAATTTTCTTTTAATCATCTTTGAGTAATGCTTCTCTCTATCTGTGAATAGACTCGGATATTCCAGGACCACTTATACTTCCCACAAGGGTCCTTTCGTTTGTAAGGATTGGGGAAAAGGAAAAACAATGGTACATATCAGTTTATTGTTATAATTCACTAATTAGCCTTTAATAAAGTCAAAGAACTTCCTACTTTGATGAATTTTCTCTAGTTGAAATCAGGACACTGCACACTAGTTATGATATTTTTGATACCTAGTAAATCTTGCATCATTGCGAGATCAAAATTGACAAAAATTATTTATATCATAGTTTCAGTTCGTACTTTGTAACTCATTGTCTTTTTGTTTTCTTTTTTAATATTTTTCATTTATTTATATACCGACCACTTGGGTAATTTTCGCCCTGTAATACAATATTTACAATATAGCTATAATAATAAAATGCAGTAATTAAAACTAAATTTTAATATTCTAATTTATTCATTTTTTAATCACTTTTAGGCTTTCTTTTCTGCTGCTACTGGGTCTAAATTTTGAAGTGCTGGTTTTAATGAATCAACAATTCAAACCTCTCTTTTTAGAGATTCCGAGAGAGAATCAGAGGTTATCTCTTTATTGGTGGGCATGTGCTCTTACTTGTTCTATATAAATTAGGTACAATAGTAGAAAAGTGAGCTTTATCTCTCATTATTAGGTTTTGAATAATCATAAGAATACATCTCCCTAAACTTTCTAGATACTCCTTCGAAAGGTAATTGATTATCTAAAGACTTGGATTATGATAATGAGGTTAATATTAGCATTTTCTGTACTAGATTTGGCCTTTGAAGGTATGAAAAATCATGTGAGGTTTAGGCTGAAACTATTTAAAAAAAAAAAAAATCGGCTATTACAGTTCATCACTATAATTAGTAGTAGTACTAGTATTTTTAAATTTTTTCTTTTTTTTTTTTTTTTTGCAAACTGCCACTAGTGCCTTGATAAAAATATATTTTACTTGGAATTCGATGAGCTGTCCCCTGATTGATTGCACTTGAGGTGGTTTATTCAGTAAGAGATAAGGCATAATTACTGAGCAAGCCATTGATATAGATACTAATTTGCCACTTTTGAAAAGGAAAAAAAATATGTATTTGGCTCTTTTCTACAATAATCGTTATATTCATTAATAGGGATCATAATGTTTAGTATGAGCTATCATTTATTTTATTTTTCCTCCGATTTTTCAGTTTCCTTTGTTGATATTAATATTATATAATTAATATTTAACATAACATGATATAGACTTAAATAGATTTGTTTATGTCATATAAAAAATTTTGTTAAAAGCTTAAATAAATGGCTACTTTTCTAATACAAAATTAGAAGATTTTCGTTTGATGTAGTGGAAAACGAGGTTTTATGAATAACAAGATTTCCTGATTTTTGTAGTTAAGTGAAGTTAGGAACAGAACAATTTAATTATAAATTTTTATCTGTATAGGTATAGCAACAGAATAATATGCCTTGAATTTATTTATTTCACTATACTAGTGTGTTACAAAGAATTTTATCTCTACATGCGACTGATATGGTATCCTCATACTAGGCTGATGTCTATTATCTAAATGCTCTGAACTCTCAGTTCTTGATAAAAAATACATGAAGAGTTATACATATAATATCAAGCATCATTAAACCTATTTAGATCTCACCCCAAAATAAGCACCAGGCCTTCTACTTTAAACTCCGTTGAAAACCTCTTAGTTCATCTCCCAAATTTTATTAGAGATTAAGTTAGGATTAGATTTCCTTTAATGAGGTATGAAGTCAAAGGTGTTAGACTTTTTGTAAAAAAACCATTTATATGGACTATGGATTATGGTTTCTGTTAGGGCGATTTTCATTTCATTTTAATCAGTTAATTTTCTTCTCTTTTTAACACAGAAGGAAACAAAATTCAAAGTACTAAACATTTAACTTTTACAAAATCTTAAGATGTATTAATATGCCATAGATATTAAGTTTTAAATTAATTTATTTTTACTGTATCTTCCCAATGTGTTGCTCTTCTAAAATTTTTCTGTTTACCAAAGAATTGCCATTATAGCATTTTATGGACGATTACTGTGATATTATTGTATTAAAATGTTAAGAGGTAAGTATTTAACATATTTTAGATTTTATTTAGATATTTAGTTTTAAAAATAATTATATGCATGTTTAATACAAGTAATTTTTTTCTTTTTGTAAATGCTTAAAACCTCATACAAAAGTAAAAATTTATTTAAAAAGATATTGCCTCACTAAGATTTATATTTATCGATTTTTTTTTTTTTTCCTGTACCCTTTTTTGGCCATGTGTGGCATGTAGGTGAGGGTGGGATTACTTTAGAGGTGTAACCAACCTAATGTAACATATTGGTAAGATGGAGATTTATTATGTGTGTCCACCACAAAATAATGGAACTTGGCCAGGGCGGATTTGTTTTGTTCTAACTCACTTGGCTATCCTTGCCTGAAATTTTCGGAGTTTTCAAACGGTACGTCACAAATTGGGAATATTTGCCCTGAAAATTTATTCCCCTTCCCCTGAGGATAATCCACTTCTTTACTTCAAAATGTCTGCTTATCAAATTAAACTAAATGCTTCTTGAAACATAACATAACCTACTACGTTCCGTTTTCTTGTCAAAAGACAATAAGCCTATAAGCTGACCTTTGCTCGATTAAATGTGAACTTGAAGGCAAATAATTAGAGACAATGTTCATTGCTAAAAAGTCTGTATTTGCTCTCACCCTATCGAATGATAATGTATAGACTAATAAAAGGAGAAGTGTTAACGAAAGAATTTTAATTTAAAAAAAAATATATATATATATATCTGATTTATGCAACATTTTTATTTGATTTTTTTAAAAACCTGTTTGTTTGTTTTAACGTCACTTTATGCCACTAAGGCTAATCGGACGAAAACCTATAAACTAATAATCGAAGACTAATCCAGAACTATGGTTAAAGGTTAAAAGTTAGATTATTCATTAATTAAATATATAAGAAAATAATAGTTTGTAAATATTTAAAAAAATTAGCTATTAGAATGGATTGCATGATAGCCTTTTATCATCTTATTTTTTCGTAGTTCAGCTTTTTTATTCTTTACATGCACAATAATTAGAATTATTACAATTGTGATACATTTAAAACTATATGTTATATAATTATAAGCTTAAGAACTATTATTTATGAAATTGAATTTGTTCACCCTTTCCTTGATCATTCATACATAAAATGGTTTTTAGTTAATTGTTTAATTTTTTACTAATGTTCATATTTGTTATTGAAGAAGTACATAATTTTGATTCAACAGCCTTGGTTGAATCAAACCTTGGATGAACTTTATAAAGTTTTACTCACGTGTTTATCATTTGTTACTACATAGTTGTATTACATTAAATTTCAATTTTTTAGAGGGTGACATCAATAGTATATCAGCTATTTAATAAAATAATTCTCAAATTATAACTATTTCTTAACTTTATTTTTTAGGTGTTACCAGTGGACCAAAAATAAATGTACATTATTTGATCTGGTTACAGGTGTTCGAACCATCGGTGTGATTACTAAACTAGATTTAATGGACGAGGGTACCGATGCTCGTGATATTCTAGAAAATAAACTACTCCCCCTTCGAAGGGGTTACATAGGTGTAGTCAATAGAAGTCAGAAAGATATCGATGGGAGGAAGGATATCAAAGCAGCTTTGGCAGCTGAAAGAAAATTTTTTCTAAGGTAAAAATAGTCATTAAAAAAAAAAAAAAAAAAAATAGAAATATTTAAGATTATTTAGTCAATTTTAAATAGTAATTCTTCTCTCATATCTCGGAAAGTGTATCCATGTTTGGAAAATTATTATTGATTGTTTTGTTATTTTGTATTGTTGTATTTTGTTATTTTGTATTGTTATTATCTCGTGTTCCGATGTTTGTCGGAGGTAAAATCAAAAATTACTCAACCAATTTTGATGAAATATTGCTCATTGTGTATAGTTTTGTCCAACTTAAAAGATAGGGTAGTTTTTAACTTGATTATTGGCCTCGATTTTTCTTTTATTGCAAATTAAATGCTTATTATACTACAATTGAGTATGATTATTTGTAAGTTCTATAAATTTCCAACAGATGGCGGTGTAAGTTGATTTATTGATACAACACTTCATTTTCTTTTGATATTTAGGGAGGGTAAGCATAAATCTATTTTTTTCAGCTTGGACTAGGAAAATCCGTGACAAATTATGTGTAGCCCATTCACGTGTTGGGAAAACATCGAATCTATTTGTTTTAGCAAAAGAGAGATTAACCAAATTATAACCTTATACGATATCTCCTATCACCATGTATTATATTCTGAATTAAATTAATATGTATTATGGCAAAAGATTTATTTTGTACATTTTTACTAACTGTCTATTGTGATTGTATTAAACCCTGTTTCAATCATATTTTTTATTAGTTCCTTTTACATTTGTCATTCATTAATACACTATGGTCAAATATAAGGTGTAAAAAATCTGGTGCGTGCGCGCAACACACAACTTTCACTTACCAACTTACTTAGATAAGAAATTGACGTGTTTTGTTAAATATCATTTCCCAAAGTCACACATTTTTCTACCTTCAAATCTTATTTTTATTAATCGTTAAAGCCGTTTTTGAGTAAATAAAAAACCCAGTGAAAATGATACAAAATTTATTAAGTAAAGTCCCCCCTTCGGTTGATCAATTTTGATGAAATGTTGGCTATCACATATTTGGCATATACATACATCAAATACCCAGTTTGGTCACAATCGTGAAAGCCGTTTTTGAGTAAATAAAAAAAAGCACGTAAAAATGATACAAAATTTATTAAGTAAAGTGCCCCCTGCGGTTAATCAATTTTGATGAAATTTTTACAGACATATCTCGGGCATATAAATAGATCAAATACTAAGTTTAATCAAAATCGTTAGAGCCGTTTTTGAGAAAATCAAAAAAACACGTGAAAATGTTACAAAATTTAATAAGTAAACTCCCCCCTCCGGATAATCAATTTTGATGAAATTTTTACAGTAATATCTCGGGCATATAAGTACATCAAATACCCAGTTTGATCAAAATCGTTAAAGCCGATTTAGAGTAAATAAAAAAAACATGTGAAAATGTTACAAAATTTATTAAGTAAAGTCCCCCCTCCGGTTAATCGATTTTGATGAAATTTTTACAGTCATATCTCGGGCATATAAATAGATGAAATACTCAGTTTAATCAAAATCGTTAGAGCCGTTTTTGAGAAAATCGAAAAAAACCTAAAAAGTTATTAAGTAAAGTACCCCCTCCCTTTAAGTAATTTTGATGAAATTTATGCTGTCACATCGCGGGCATATACCTACACTAAATACCCAATTTCAGGATCGCACGGTTTATAGTTTTTGAGCTAGTCTGTTCACATACACACACACACACACACACACACACACACACACACACACACACACACACACACACACACACACACACACACACACACACACACACACACACACAGACCATTTCGCGGGACTTGGTCATTTCGACTCAGGGGACCCCAAAACGTGTATTTCCGTTGAAAACCGGATGTCGAAATTTTTCACGATCGCAATACTTCCACTTACTATATATTTCATATATAGGTAAGTGAAAGTAAAAATAAAAACTTTAACCTATCTAAATTCTTTACCAAACAATTTTATGGCGTAAAGTTCTATTTTAAATCCCGTTGGTTTTTATGTTAGCTGAAACATTTTTATCTTTATCAGTGAACTTTGTTTTGACTAAAAAAAATTATAGGATATAACTTATTCAATGCATTATAGCTACTGAGCTACAGCAATGAGGGGCAGGGTCTGCTCATATATATATATATATATATATATATATATATATATATATATATATATATATATATTTTTTTTTTTTTCCAAATATTTTACCGTAATGTATCTTATTTACAGTCATCAGGCCTACCGTCATATGGCAGATAGACTTGGAACGCCTTACCTTCAAAGGGTTTTGAATCAGCAACTTACCAACCATATCAGGGACACACTTCCAGGATTGCGTGATAAACTGCAAGTGAGATAAACTGCTTCATGACCTTTCTTGGATGATTTTTTTTTTTTTATAAATTGTTTATTTTATAAATTTTGTTTGTTTATTTTTTCCAGAAACAAATGCTTGCCTTAGAAAAAGATGTCGAACAGTACAAATACTTCAGACCTGATGATCCTTCAATCAAAACAAAAGCTATGTTACAGTGAGTTTCATTTCATCAATTTTGTCCATTTGAATTTTTTAAAATATTATATTTTGAGTTTGGTGAAAAATTCAAAAATATTTCCAGGATGATACAACAGTTACAGTCGGATTTTGAAAGAACCATCGAAGGAAGTGGTTCAGCCCAAATAAACACTATGGAGTTGTCAGGTGGTGCTAAGATTAACAGGCTATTTCATGAGAGGTTTCCTTTTGAACTAGTCAAAATGGAATTTGATGAAAAGGAATTGAGGAGGGAAATTGCTTTTGCTATTAGAAATATTCATGGTAAACAAATGCATATATTTTATTATATAGTCTCTTTAGAAGAAACAAATATTAAACTATGCAAAGTTTGAAATTAATCAGTTTTTACAACAAAAAAAAAAACAATTCAATATTATTATATACTTAAATTAATGGCAATCATAAAGGCAATTTAAAACACATACAAAGAGTAATGGTTTCTAATATGCATTTGAAAATAAATATGGATTCAAAAATTGTCTTGTACTACAAGTTTTTTAAAAACAGCTCAGTTCACCCTCATTTTTCCAGGCTAACTATCACTAAGGGCAATCCAGATAATTGAAAATCCACATAATCCAGAAATTTCGGTAATAATAACAAAACAAATTCTCAAATAAGTGTATTTGAATTTATTGAACCCATAAAATTGTTTAAAAAAAATGACGCACAATCATTTCATTACTAGTCCAGTGAGCTACTTGTTAATCTTTGGGTGAATTTTGTTGCCTCATGTAATTAGGTGGATACTTGGTCAGTAAAAAATAAACCAATAAAACCTTGTAGTTAAATGCTGTTCTGACCATACCCTCATTTTTTATAAACATTCGAAAAGTGGTCCTTTCTTAATTTAAACCCAGCAACCATTATTACAGTCTGTTGAGGTTTATTTAAATTGATTATTTAAAAACCATAGATATGAGTAAATTTTTAATGCCCCCTACAACTCATAGTGGAAATTGATTAAAATAGTAAATTGTTGGTACTTTATTATTATTTATCTGCTAAAGGTATTATGTTTTATTCTTGAATGGCTTGAGAAATTCCCTTTGTTCTGTTTTTTAAATAAATAAATTCAACATATTTAAATTTTAACTGTTTATACCCCATCATAATGCAATGTTTTAGACCAATTAGACTATTATCAGGCCGTAATTACTTATTAATATATTTTTGCCATACTTATATTAAATACATAACCAACTGACATTTCTCCATTCCTCGCCTATCTACCTAGCAATTATTGATTTATTCGTTCATTCTATGAAGTTGATATTGTTTTAATCAATATTATTGATGGAAAATTAGCAATTGACTACCAAAATATTTGAGATCATCACATTATGATTAGAAAATAAAATGTTTGAAGTTAAATGAGTATTATTTAATAATGCTTATGGGTTGGAATGTAATAATCATTTAAAATTATACCTGCTCGCTAAAGAAATCGAAAGAAAAATTGAAAAATAATTTTTAACAACAAAAATACAATTTTCAAAAATAATTATGAAATTATAAGATTATATGCTTTCTGTCTTTCATTAACGATTAATAGATTTCTATTAATTTTATTATTACTTTTTCAGGTATTAGAGTTGGTTTATTTACACCTGATATGGCATTTGAAGCTATTGTCAAAAAACAGATCGAGAGACTTAAGGAACCATGTTTAAAGTGTGTAGACTTGGTCGTTGCTGAGCTCTGTAACGTTGTTCGCATTTGTACTGACAAGGTGAATAAAAATTTTTAGAATTATTAAAATTAATAAATATAAATATGATTTCCTTGAGGATTATATTCTTGTATCCTCCTGGATCTTTCAAAAATTAAAGAGAAATGATGAACATAATTGTTCTCGAATGGTGTCACCTCTCTTCTAAAATCTACTAGCCCATCGTAACATCTTGTTACACTGGGATCTTTTGGCAGAGATTGTGTGGTAATTGATTAAACTAAAATTTAATCAAACTAAAGCATCGTTTATTTCAGTACAATATACATTCTTCCAGGTCCTAAACCCCAAAGGCAGGGTCTCATACCATAAATACTTATATGTCGGAATACATCGACTCTAACTCTGCTCTAAGGGATAGCTCCAGCCTCAGCCTGCCTCCGGGCCCAGACACTAACTCCCACTCGGCTAGTGGTAACCTCCTTCCAGGCAGTCCCCGGGCTCCGACTCCCTATGCCTCGCTCTGATTGTGCCTGTCTGTGCCTGATTGTCTGTCCCTCTACTCTCCTCGGCCTGCCTGTTCTAGGAGTTTCCCCTCTCTCTCAGGGTCTCTTAGGTTCAATGACCCGCTTAGCTTTTCAGGAATAGTTGTCCTCGTGACAGTTTCATCCATGATAGATGTAGTGTACTATATTTTGCTATGATTGAGATAATGATGATGATGAGAAGTCTCTTCAGTGGGCCAGGGATAAAATCTGGCTGTTGAGATTTGATGCTGACTTTTTCTTTTTCTTTATGATAATTTAATGTATAAATAAAATTGAATATATATATATATATATATATATATATATATATATATATATATATATATATTGCAACATAGGCCAACTAAGGACCACAGCTATATCCCTTCTTGGCTTTCTTTTCACGCATATTTCATTGTCTCCTTCATCTCATCTTTGCTTCTCTTTCCACCTACTTACTATCTTCTAAACTTCTCTCTTTGTCAGTAGTCCGTTTCCCTGGTCTCTCTATTTCTTTTATATTTGTACGCTTTGATGTTCTTATTTTCTTTAACTTTATTAAAGATTCTTAATATTTGTCAACCTCTTCATGTATTAATTCTGTACTCCCAGAATTTTTAAGTCTACACTATTACATTTGGTTTGTATTGTAAACTGTAGTAGTAAATTAAATAACTTTAACTTCCCCAGCGCTGGACAGAACACATAAAAATACTATATAGAGGAACATCATGTGAAAATTTTAAGTGATATAAAAATTTAAAATTATTTACAGATTGCATGCTGGAATTTATTGTGTTATAATTTTACTTTTCTATAAATGTTGGTTTTACTGAAAACCTGTTGGGCCAACATATTGATGCTGTATCTACATGCTTATTATGGAATATATTATTGTTTATTTTTTTTTTTTTTTTATATTTTACTATAAGACAAATTCACTTTTTCATTATGATTTATAAATTTAATAGTTTATTACAATTTTTTTCTTTTTTTTCAAGATGGCCAGGTATCCTCGTCTTCGAGAAGAGACAGAAAGAATCATTACCACCTATGTGAGAGACAGGGAACAGCTGTGCAAAAAACAGTTGACAATGTTAGTCGATTGTGAACTGGCTTACATGAACACAAATCATGAAGACTTTATTGGTTTTGCCAAGTGAGCACCATCCTTTACTTGCTATGCTTTTATTGATAATATAGTATTTTTTAATATTGTTTTAGTAATTAGGTTATTAAATAATGGTCTACTTTTAATTATTTCCAAGGTTTTATTTTTCTTAGCGCTCAGAATCAGTCAGAGAACTCGAATAAAGCTGGTCGTAAACTTGGTAACCAAGTTATAAGAAAAGGTTGGATGTGCATTCACAACTTGGGAATAATGAAGGGTGGAAGTCGTGATTATTGGTTTGTTCTCGCATCTGAAAGCATTTCTTGGTTCAAGGATGAGGAGGTTATTTCTGCATATTTATTGCCTACATCATTTTTTTCGATATCTATGTAATTTGATTTTAATATGTGTATTCTACATAGGAAAGAGAAAAAAAATATATGTTACCTCTTGATGGCCTGAAGCTGAGAGATATTGAACAAGGATTTATGTCTAGACGTCATATGTTCGCTTTATTTAATCCTGATGGCCGAAACGTTTATAAGGTATATTTTTTAAATACATGTAGATTTTATAAATTCCTAAAAAAGATTAAAAAATAATCAAAGGATTTATGTATGATTCTCAAACGGCAGGCTTTCAGCTATTAAAAAATGTCTAGTTATTAACCAAGTTCTAAATTAAAAAAAAAATGTGATGGTTTGGACATCATTGATTTGTTCAGAAAACCGTTTTTATTGAAAACAAGTTTCTTGAATCATTTTATTTTTAGTTCCTTTAAATATTGTTCCACAGTGATTGCAAAGTTTAGCTGTGGTGATTACAAATATTCTGACATGGTGATTATAACTTACACACACACACACACACACACACAAAATTTTTTTTTTTTTAAATGGTAAAAAAAGAAACAACAATGATTGCAAGCATAAAGATACGCTCAGAGTAGGTTAATTGAGTGTAGAATTTTCCTTGAAGAAGCTTCTGAATTTTGATAAGGCAGGGTTACCACCATCCACTGCATAAGAAACGCTCCCAATATCCTGCTTTTCGCAAACAGAATATACCTTTTTATTTTTTGACATGGTAATTACAATTTTTTGGGGACCGACATTCAGATTTCCTCCGCAATTGATGATAATTTAAAATTGAGGTTGTCTTTAGATTTTACATTCTGATTGTTCACTTCTGAATAAAAAACTCTTAAAACCATGAAATAATAGGTGTTGTTATTTAAAGGGTACTTTTGAAATGCCAAAAACATGATTTAATACAGCCACGGTAATTGAATATTCATCTTAAGTTGCAAAAATTTATTGAATTTATAGACCATTCAACCTTTAGATTTTGAAGATATGGTCTCCCTTTTACCATTGTGACAGACACATGAATAATGTGACAAATAGCTGTTCTGCAACCTCATTGTGACTCAATAATTGCCCATAGTTTGATTTATTATTTATTTATTTATTTATTTACTATCCATAAATTGACATTTTAATAATTTTAACATTTATTTATTTATTTATTTATTTACTATCCATAAATTAACATTTTAACAATGACAATTTAAATATTTCTTTCGATAAATTTTAATATTTGCAATTACGCTTTTTTTCTATTCTTGCCAACCAGCAATATGCCATGGTTTCTAGCTTATCTTAAACCTCTCTGATAATATCCAAGCTTCTAAGATCCGTGATCTGTCTGTTCTAATATCAGTTAGGACCTTGGAAAGCTATTGAATAATATATATTTATGAAACAACATTGGAATGCTTCTAGGTTGACCCATTCTGATCAGTGAAAATGTAGATATAAAACTTATGGCTCTTGCATATATATATTGTGTATAAGTTTGCAATAAGCTATGTAAACTAAGTTCTTTTTTTTTTTTTTTCTTATATTATTTATTCTTTTTGCGAATTTTAGCCACACTTTTCGGTATGTTGCACACTTTGATCAAAGTAATGCTTTCTTTTCCATAAAAAGTTTTAAAAAATGACTTTTAAATAAGTCAACAATAATTATTTAAATACCTTAAAGTTTTTCTTATCAACAAGAACCTCTCTTGATCTTGAATTTATTGAGAATTGTAAAGTATAATGGTGACTTGGGTGATTGGAATATACTGATAATTTAAACTAGGCATTTGATACCATATGAAGTGTGAAATAATGGAAAAAAGAAGTGAAGCCTCATCTTTTTGATTTGACTTCATTTTTAAAGATATATAAACGTGAATGAATGATTAAAAAATTGGTAATTAATATATAATATTTATTTTTATAGGACTTCAAGCAGCTCGAATTAAGCTGTGAAACTCAGGACGACGTTGATTCTTGGAAAGCCTCATTTCTCAGAGCTGGAGTATATCCCGAAAAATCTACTGATGCAGCTAATGGAGATGAGGTGTGTTTATATGTTCATCATTATTTCAGTTTAATTCATTCTGTTGATTTTTCAAATTCATTCATTTTTATACAGTCAATAATTCAAACTAGCCTATTACTAATCCTTTGCACAGGAATAATAGCGGTGGGCTTAGTTTCTAGAAAACCCAAGATTTCTTAACTTTAGTACATACTACTGTTTTCAGATAATTTTGGTTTTAAATTATATATTTATAATCACACTATGCTATGTTTTAATAAGTTTTTAGCAAAATTTTTTTAAATTAATACTCAAAACTCTGATTTCCTATCCCCATGGCAATTAAATCTTGTTTTTCCGATAGATTCTGTTAGCCTTCTATGTTTATATGTTAACCTGTTAACCACTAAAGTAGATCTTAAAAAAAAAATCTTATGTAAATGCTCTACATACTATAAAATTATTAATCATTCATCAGGAACATTTGATTGGGAGGATACTTTTCTTTTTCTGTTCATTTTCAACTGTTTTTCAATTTATGTTTTAACCAAAATTATGATTATTATTTGAATGCTATTTATAGGATTAGATATTTTTCTATGGTATTCTGTTATCCGTCTATTTGCACAACCTTCAATTGGTAGTCCCAGCAGTGATGTTCAATAGAAGTTTTATTGTTTATTAAATCTTAAAATTAGGTAATCTTCATTTCTCATGTGATCATCTGATGATCTTGGCAGTAGGTTTAAGAACATTGTTACAGCTGAATTTCATTTGATGTTGGGCTCATTTATATGTTGTTGTTTTTTTTTTTCAAAAATCAATTAAATGAAAATTCAATTTTAGCATTTCTTTCATTTTGTCTTAAGATTATGATCAACATTTAAAATCTACCATAATCTATTAGTCAACCTTAGGTAAGTTTTGAACTGAAAATGCCCTTGGTATAAATGTATACCATGGTGATTTATGTCTGAACAGTTGGATTTACTTGGGAACCAGGAGTAATATTAAAACTCCAACAACTATGTTCATCAATTGTTATTTTATTATTAAAGCCTGAAAGACTATTGTTTAAAAAAAGTCTAAATTAAAATATGATTTTTTGAATTAGGTTAAATTGGCTGAACCAAGATCAGATGATTAGTTTATTTTTTATTTTTGTAGCAGCCAAGTAAGCCTGACTGATAATAATTTATGGGCCAAAGATTTATCAATGCTAAAACACATTAATTACACTGTGTTATGTTTGAACTGAGGATAAATTAATCAAATCACTCATTTTCCCTTCTTTGACTTCCTCGTCCCCTCCAGCATTGATTAGAACAACCTAGGATCTCTCTTTTCTCAGTCTCTCGCATGAGTTGATCCTCCTCCTAACAAATAATTTAACGATCTAGCATTCTTAAATGTTATTTAATGACTTTTATAATTTAATGATATGACGAGTTAATGAGTTTCTACCATATTAACAACTTAATTACCGTGGGCTGTGATTTGGACATGGGTCGGGGGGGGGGGGGATAAAATTGTCACAATATAGAGCAGTGCTTGCCTACCTGTGGTCTACTACTTCAGCCTCAGGAGTGGTCTATTAGAGATCCTCAGTACAGATATACAGGAAGTTTAAAAAAAATGGAGATTTTATCAACAAAGTTCATTTAGACATTTTGAATATCAATGCCGAAGATTGGCAAGAATAATACATTATGTAAGTATATTAATCTTGTATGTTTTTTGAGTGGACTTATTGTTAGAATGTGGACGGTCTGATTCTAGACTTCTAAGTAAAACTAAGTTAGAAAAAACTCATATGTTGCTGAAAGCTGTTTCAAGGTAGAAAAATTATGAACCATTTGAGGCTATAAATCAGGATTATGCATATTTTAAATAATGTTACCATTTCTATATAATTTATTTTCTGCTATATAGTGTAATAGTAAGTATTAGGAATTTTATAGTTATTTAAGCACTAACAGCGTAGACACTGGCAGTTTGCAGTTTTCTAAACTATGTCTCATGGGTCACCTTTTGAGAATCATTATCAGCATCTATAATATCATATTTACTTATTTATTTTTTCTATAATACTTCATAAATAATCCACACAAGTCATACCTAAAAGCATTATAGTTTCAAACCGTCACAAATAACTACTGTTTTTCTTAAATTCTAAATGAATAAATGTAATGTTTTATTAAAAAAACTATGAATTTTGTTGCCATATCGTTGAAAAAAAAAAAAAAATATATAGACATTCTGTTATGGCAGTAATAAAGTTTAATGAAGATTATTTAATGACTTACTATTCTATTGGTGCGTGTTGTTTATAGGTCAGGGTAAGTGAGAGCTGAGGAGTTTTTCCCGATCAAGTCATCTAGTTTGGTGCCTTTTCTTAATTTATTTGCTCTATGTTAAAGTTTGCTTATTTTTTTTTCTCAAATGCTTTTGAAATCATAAATTCCTTTTTTTATAAAGGCTTTATATGATTCCTTTAATGCTTTTTGATTTAATTTTTATTATTAACACCATATTTTTAGTTAGTACACCAGTGATATTATTGCTTTAGGGTATCTCCTCAATTTGGTGATTATTTAATATATTTTTGCTTATTGATTTAATCCTTTCAAATTTTGACATTTTTCATTATGGTCTGGTTTGTTTTTTTGATTAAATTAGTGTAGTACTTACTTATTTTTCGTTTCATATAACAAAGTTATTGTGACATTTTTTTGTATATAGCTGTGAGATTTACTACAAGCTTTTCTTGATATCAAATAAGTTGTGATAGGCTTATTATTATTTTTTTAATCTGTTGGTGATGTTTTTTTGCTTTGGAGTTTCTTGTTAACAGGTTTTCTGTTGGTTTTATCCTTTTGTTTCATTTACTAATACTCTAACTATGAAAAAATTAGGTTGGTTGAGCCTATTCTGGCGTGTAAAAAAGTTTTCTTAGTATGACTATAATGATTATTATTTCTTAGTCTAACTGTAGTTATTTTTCTTATTTATAATTAATAGGTTTAAATTCAATGTGTTTTCTTTTCTATTTAAATAAGATAGTAATGTTTGTTTTAAGATTTAAAAAGAAAACAAAAAAAAAAACTTAAAATTTCCAAATTTCATTGGTCTTTAATGCAAATTTGTTTTTATGTTTTTATCTAACAGGACGGTTATGAGGTTGGTTGACAATTTGTGAAAATTTTATTGTAATCACTTTGATCTCAGTAGATTATTTTTCTTTTTAAATATGATAGATAAATTTAATTAAAAGCACTGTAATTATGATGGCATTTAACTATAAGAACATTGAATTATGAAATTTTTACTGCATGAATATTACAAAATGTCATGTCAAACATTTGTTTTAAGCTTGTTCGAAAAATCGTTAAGAAGCTATCATTCTGTTAGCATGTAGCATGTTATTGTTACCCATATTGTGGGAGATGCCTCGTTTTGTCGGAGTAATTTATTCGTTAATTAAAATTACAATTTATTTTTAGTAATGATATTTATTTTCTATTAAATTTATCATATCTCATCCTTATGTCTTACTGATGTGTTTTGTTCCTTTGAAAGGGTGCAAGTGAGGGGACCGCTTCGATGGATCCTATGCTCGAGAGGCAGGTGGAGACCATCAGAAATCTGGTTGATTCTTACATGAAGATCGTAACGAAAACAACTCGTGACTTAGTACCAAAGACAATAATGTTTTTAATTATCAATCAGGCAAAAGAGTTCATCAATGGAGAACTACTTGCACATCTTTATGCATCTGGTGATCAGGTTAGTAACATTTAAAATATTTCTTTTTAAAATATTTTAATTCTCTGAATAGTTGACATAAATTCATCAATAAATTTCGTTGAATATATACGTAGTAAGTTTTTGGCCCGGGATAGAAGGAGAGGACCTATATATGAAATATATAGTAAGTGGAAGTATTGCGATCGTGAAAAATTTCGACTTCCGGTTTTCAACGGAAATACACGTTTTGGGGTCCCCTGAGTCCAAATAACCAAGTCCCGCGAAATGGTCTCTGTGTGTGTGTGTGTGTGTGTGTGTGTGTGTGTGTGTGTGTGTGTGTGTGTGTGTGTGTGCGCGCGCATGCGTGCGTGCGTGCGTGCGTGCGTGTGTGTGTGTGTGTGTGTGTGTGTGTGTGTGTGTGTGTGTGTGTGTGTGTGTGTGTGTGTGTGTGTGTGTGTGTGTGTGTGTGTGTGTGTGTGTGAACAGACTAGCTCAAAAACTACAAACCGTGCGAACCTGAAATTGGGTATTTAGTGTATGTATATGCCCGCGATGTGACAGCAAAAATTTCATCAAATTTTCTCAAAGGGAGGGGGTACTTTATTTTCGATTTTCTCAAAAACGGCTCTAACGATTTTGATGAAACTTAGTATTTGATGTATTAACATGCTCGAGATACGACTGTAAAAATTTCATTAAAATTGATCAACCGCAGGGGGGACTTTTTGATCAAATTCGCCATGTTCAATGAAATTAAGGTGTTCTTTAATATCAGGTAAGCAATATAGTTATTAAAATGTTCTGAGGGGGATTAAATGGGGTAGGGGCCTTTTTTGTTTTCTTGTATTGTACCCTTGTTTTGGTTTACATGGAAAAATTAATTGTCTCTCATTACGCCTAAAAGTAAGAAATGGCTAAATATGAAATATGAAAAAAATCAAGTAAACATGTAGAGGAGAAAAAAATATTCCGTAACTCATAAAATACATTGAACACACGCATGCGGCGGAGTACGCCTTTAATGACAGACCATTGTTCATAATTAAAGCCCTTCTCTTCATTTAATGGAAATTGTTTGTTTCATGGTAAATGAAGTTTTTAACAACTACATAGAAAATTATAAAATCAGACGACTTGGAGTATTATGCTTGCATTGCCGAATTACCACAAGTAAAAACTTTAATTTAATATTAAAAAAAATTAGTGTTTTTTATAGAGTAAATAAAACCAAAAATAAGAAATGAATGTGGAAAAATGTGTCTTTGAGAAGTGGCAATTAACAAAACACATCAATTTCTAATCTAAGTAAGTAGTAAGTGAAAGTTGTGTGTTGCGCGCACGCACCAGATTTTTTTTTCCTGAAAGTACAACTCACTTAATACAACGCTTATACATTTCTATACTATTTGTTTCCTTCCTCCACTGCTTGGAGCTCTTTCGATGTTGAATCGCCTCTCCAAAAGGGTCAAATCTGGGCTGTCCTTGCAAACCAATGTTGTGTGGACAGGGGCCAGGGGCATTGTCGTGAAAAAGCTGAACACCTCTGCTTAACTTCTCCTGCCTCTTCTTTTTAAGCTCTTCTTTTTAAACTCTTTAACCTTTTCATGGCTCTGGACAATATATCTCACAAAAAAAAAAGTCGGTCCCCATAAGCGGACGACGAAATAACTTGTAGCAGGCTGCCGGTCCCTAGTAGCTAAAGACGATATATTCGTTATAGATACTTTAGATTTTTAGAGATATTTTAACTTTAAATTGACGAACGTCAAGAGATGCCCAAAATTGTCCATCTCCCGTAAATACTCGCAAAACTTGTGAGATCGTGGGAGAGATGTCAGTGAAGAGGAAGGATTTGGCACCGTTTGGAAGCAAGCTCCGTGGTGCAATGGTTAGCATACCGCGCATGTGACGCGGTAGGCCCGCCCGGGTTCGATTCCCGGCGGAGCCAAATCTTTTCTCTTCAAAAATAAATTATTTAAAATAATTTAAAAACAAGGTGGTTACCCACAATAATGATTAAATTAATATAATATATAATAAACGTATTATAGAATCATAAAAAATAAATAAAACATTAAGAAATAGTCGGAGAAGGTTATGAGAAGTTAAAGAAGTTGAGGCAGTAGCGGCGGAGAGTGGCCTGCACGCCTTAGCTTGGGAAGTGTAAAAGCTGGCAGACCCGCTTAGCTTCTCAGTGCAACTTTTATTCCCTTAGCTGTTAAAGGGTTAATGGTGTCTCGTGACCAGTGAAGTAGGACTGCACAATACCATTCATTATAGTATTTTTTTTAAATCAATCACTAGCATTTTCCCAAAAAATTGTGGCCATTAACTTTTTTTGTTGACTGCGTGACTTTTGCCTTCATAGGAGGGCTTCTCCTGGTCTTCTCCATTTTATGGACTCCCTTTTGGTGAGTGGGTCATAATATAGAACCACATTTAGTTACAATGGAGTCCTATATAACTATAAATGCTTGTACAGCCTTTAAACGTCATTTCATGTATTAACGAATTTCAAATAAAAATATATTTAACTTAAGGAAGAATTTTTAAACCAAATTTAATACCAGAAGGAGAGCAGTAAACCATTTTGATTCATATTTTTGGAATAATGTTATGCGATGCATGTGTCATAGTTTTAATGCTAAATTCCATCATCATCCTGCAAGTTAGGAGTCCATATTTATGCCCTTTTTTTAAAAAAAAACATTATTCATTAAATGGTTTAACATTTTTTAACTAAAACAAAATGTTTATCGTTTCCCATCTTGAAAGTAAACTATGAAGTGATTTTAAAGCAGCAAGTTCAATTAAACCCAAATTTTCCTAATATTAAATCTGTATATCTGGTATATATATCATACTTTTATTATTTGTAAGGATGAGGTAAAAAACATTTTTAGGAAAATGTATATATAAGCTTAAGATTCACTGATTTTATATTAAATATTATGTTAATCAAGCTTTTTGAATCGATCTGGTTCTATCTTTAGCATAAAGACATTTTTATTTTAGATTGGTTTGTTTTGTATTAATTAAGAATATATCATAACTTCACAATTGTTTATAGAGCTCTATGATGGAAGAAAGCCAAGAAGAAGCCATGAAGAGAGAAGAAATGCTTAGAATGTATCAAGCTTGTAAAGAAGCTTTGAGAATAATCGGTGATGTTTCGATGGCCACAGTGTCTACTCCTGTTCCACCTCCTGTCAAAAATGATTGGCTGGCTTCAGGAATGGATAATCCTAGGTAAATGATTTTGGCTTTCGGTATTTTTAGAAGACAGCCTTCATTTTATTTTGATGGCATGCAATTTTCAAGCATATCATTATCAGTAATTGTTTGTAAAACTAATTAATTTTAAATAAATAACTAATATTTCAGGCTCTCTCCACCTTCGCCAGGTGGCCCTCGACGAGGTGTTCCCTCGCAAGGAAGCGGAGGAGGAGGATCAAGAGCGCCACCCCCACTTCCAGCATCCAATAGGCCTGCTCCGGCCATTCCCTCTCGTCCTGGTCCAGGAGCGCCTTCTGGAAGACCTGCTCAGGGTGCTTTACCACCTCCTCTTATTCCATCGTGAGTATTTTTGACTTCCGATGTTTAAACGATTTCAGGAAGAGCTGGATGTTATTGATACTATAGCTTACCTACAATTAGTTAGCACTCACAAGGATTCCCACAAGGATTTCAAAGATATGTAGCAGTAAATAAATTCATGTATATTTGTCTTATATTACTCAGTGCCACGTGAGTTTATCCTAGAGCTGCTAACTAATGTTAAGCTATAGTGAAATTATTTATTAAATTTTTATATTCCATTACAAGGTAATAAATTTTAAACTAATTATAACTGGTTACAACTTCAATAAGTAATTGTTTTTATATTTTTTGAACGAACTTTTTAAGTATGGTATATCTCCCCTCTTCGTTTGATAGCTTTTTTTTCTGATATTTCAGTTAGTAATTATATTTCTTTTATGCAAAGTGTCTCATAGAGCTTAAATGAAACAAAGAGAAAATTCATGTTTTTACCATTCAAAAAATCTTTATTTTTTGAAGAATTTTTTTTATGAAGATTCGTTGTCTAAAATACTTAATCTAAAAGATTATATTGGTGCATAATAAACCTTTGAAGAAAGATAAATTCTTTATTCTTTAAATCTAAAAGACCTTATGGAAAAACAAAAATCCAATTGAAAAAATGCTCTTTAGTGAAACCAGAGGGAGATAGGCTATATTTTTTAAGAACATGTTGGTCACTATGTGGGTATACAATCAGCTCATCAAGTTTTCTGGTTCTTATAAGGTAATCCCTTTATAGGGAACAATTTATTTTATCACATTAATGTCATAAATTATTGATGGTAAACTCAGTCAGAAAAGATAACGTGACTAAGCCTAATGTTGAAATAATTTAAATTAAAAAAAAAGAAGAAAAAAACTGGAAAAAGCTGAAGAATTATGTCTGAGAACATGCAAACGATGTTATATAATTAAAGTTGCCGATAATTTCACTTTATGATATATTAACTATTATAGGCATTCAAGCATCAGCTATCTATTGGTTTTACAGTATGAATTTGCTGAGGTTTCAGAGATACATAGGAAAAATAATGTAGCTCTTGAAAAAATAGAAATTTAGTGGACACTTAATTTATCAACCAGATCTACATTTGAATTTTTTCCAACAGTTAGAAAATTAAAAATGAGCATTAAAAACAACTGTTGTAGTTCAAAGCAGAGTTGGGCGTATTCGTATTCGCGAATAAGAATACGAATATCACCCGAAGCACCCCCAACCTGCGAATACGAATACGAATATTCATATTCATTCGCATATACGAATATATTTGTATTCGCAAATATAAATTCGAATATTCGCAGGGAAAAACAGCGAATATTTGATTATTCGCAGGAAAATCTGCGAATATTCGATTATTCGCAGGGAAAATCTGCTAATAATAATCTGAAATATACAAATACGTTCGTGTTTACTTGATAAAAATACAGATACACTCATATTCGCTACAAAAATATACGAATACACTTATTTTCGCAGAAATAAATATTAAAACAGCTATATTCTCAACTAATAACACTAGTTAAGGTATTCCATAACTAAACATTATATTTTTTCTATTAAATTTTACGTTAATATTAAAAGTAGTCATTTAATTGTTATTTATTTATTACTTTCACTTACCTACATACGAAATATATAGAAAGGGAAATTATTGCCATTGTGAAAAATTTCCGGTTTTCAACGGAACCGGAAGTTTTTGGGTCTCCTGAGTCCAAATAACCAAGTCCCGCAAAATGGTCTGTTTGTCTGTGTGTGTGTGTTTTAACTATTTGTCGTACAAAACTAAAATTAGATATTTGAGGTATATACTCATAGGTGCCCGCGATGTGACGACCAAGATTCTTCTAAATCGAGTAAGCATAGTGAGCGCTTTATCCGAATACGTACTATTTTTCTATTTACGATTTCTCAAAAACGGTTCGAATGATTTCGATTAAACTTTTTAAGTTTAATTTTAATAAAGCATTCATTAATATTAACGAAATCTATTAGGTCTGATAAGGCTTTTATTATTGGCTAAGGAAAAAATCTTCCTTTAAAGTAATTTTTTTTTTTATTTCTAATTTCGAGTAAATAATTATCCCTTGTCATCCCTATTTACAAAAAATGGCTTAATATAAAATACGAAAGAATTGAAAAATTAAATATAAGAGTAATAAAAATAAAAATTTCAATTTCCGATAATGTTAGTAGTAATTTGTATGTATAATATATATATCGTTCGAAAGTTTGGAATTTAAGAAATAATAATATCAAGTTTATTATTTGGTGGAAAGCCGCACGAAGAGCGTGTTCTTCAAAATTTTATCGGTCGGAAAATACATATGGTGATTCTTATTGAATCAAAGTTATGTTCCAACAAGTATTTGAAACGATGGCAATATTCGCATGCGCAGTACATCTTTGCTAACTCCTCATTATTAACAAGGCAAGGCGTAGCGAGCCTGCGAAAAGAGTCAACGTGTTTTAAGATTTTGTTGTCATATCAGTGATCTATTTACTTTAATAAAGCATTATTACTTGTTGCTGCCTTAGAAGTATAAAATATCATTGTTTATTGAAAAATACTAACCTACTAAAAATTGAAAATTTAGTTCCAATTTAATATCAGCCGTTGTGATTATTAGATACAGGAATAGATGCTTGTAACTTTATAATTCATGTTTTATTTCACAACAGCAAGCTTTATATTAATCGTATAAAACCGTATGATTGATTCAACAATAGCATTAACATTTTGTAATTGAAAATATAATAATCGATATGTCACATCTCCTCCCCTTCCTCTTGAGCTTCGAATATCTCCCTGAGTTCGTCTGGATGCTTTCTCTGCGTCTTCCCATTAACAATCACCTAGTAAAATGTGTTTCCTTCTTTCTTCTTTATTAGACCTTTTAATTAACCTTTACAAGATGGGTTTAACACCCAGCTGCGTCTCCCCCTTCAAGCTGCTTTCATTCCTTTCCTTTGTCAAACAAGATCTTGTGCTTCGTGTTTTTTTTTTTTTTTTTTTAAAGTGCCAAGGCCTGGTATGACAACTGACTTGTAATTTCTTTGTAAGTCTCTTAGTATTTTCCCTATCAAGCATTCTTCCCCTTTGACCGTGCACAACTTAGCCCCAGGAGGTAAAGGGAGGTTGAACTGCAAGACCCAATCAAGCCCAAATAATGGAAAATCATTGTTTTTAACCACTGTCACTGGCAATACCTTAGTTTGTCCAAAAGCTGTGACTTTAACACTTGTTTCGCCAAGTGTATCAATGTTAACCCCTGTATAAGCGACCAAGTTATGAGCAGGCTTCATTGGTGGTGAGCCTATTTTAAGCCATATCCTTTCAGTTATCACGGATAAGGACGCGCCTGGATCGTATAACATGTCTAGTTTGATCCTGTTAATTTTTAGTTCGATCATTGCCCTCGATGGTCCAGAAATGTTGTAGATCGATCCACTCTTATAGCTGCAGCTGCGAGAGGATGTACAGTCACTTGTTTCACCTATTTGGTTTGCACGGCGCCGTTGTTTTTCTCCCGTTATTTTTGCTTTGTTGTATTTTAGACATACGCTCGCAAAATGGTTATTTCCCTTGCAAAGGATACATTTTTTCCCCAAAGCAGGACAATGTTCGTGTCGTTCGTCAAGTCTCGAGCCACAGCGAAAACAATGCCGGCCCCGAACTAATGTTTTCCTCTTTTCCATTGAACGATTGTAAGAGCCCTTTGTCGGGTTCTTAGAAAAATAATTTTTCTCAATTTCAAAAATATTATGTTTTTCTGCTTGATAATTGGTTAGGTGCGTTTGTGTTTCATCCGCCCGTTCAAGAGTGGAAACCAGTGTAATAATGTTTTCCAAACTACTATCAACGCCCGGAAACTGGCGAAGTAACTCCCTTTGCCAGTTAGGGTTATTAATTCCGACTATAACCTGATCGCGGATTCGCTCATTGACAGAGTTTCCAAATTGACACCCAGACGCTAATCTCTTTAATGTATTGACGTATTGAGTGACTGTCTCGCCCTCTTCACGAAATCTACGTGTAAACGCAACTCTTTCGCCAATCGGACATGATGTCTTCCCAAAATACTTGCCTAAAACAGATACAACATCAATATACGTATAAGAACTCACCGGCTCAGGCCTGAAGTGGTCTACTACTACTCTAAATGCCTGTGGTCCCACTTTAGAGAGAAGAATGTCTCGCCTCTCATTGTCGTCAAGTACGCGGTGAATGCGAAGTTCGACTTCAAGTGGTTGCCTGTAGTACTGCCAGTCCTCTTCTTCAGGAAGGAAAGGCCCAAACTGTAAATATGTAGAAGACCCACGGTTCCGGCCAGCTATTGATAACCTTTCCGAGTTGTCTTCAGTGTCTGAATGTTGATTCTCGCGCAAGGAATCTTCATTACCGTACGGACATGTTGCATTACTGACCTTCTTCTTCTGTCTTCTGTTGCCCATTTGTCCAGCAGCGCCAATATTAGATACAGGAATAGATGCTTGTAACTTTATAATTCATGTTTTATTTCACAACAGCAAGCTTTATATTAATCGTATAAAACCGTATGATTGATTCAACAATAGCATTAACATTTTGTAATTGAAAATATAATAATCGATATGTCACATGATTAACCCTTTCTATCGATTCTTATTTACGATAGTTCCTCAACAAAGATGATCGTATAGTCTAAAACTTGATTATTTTTTCTATAATCTAATATATTTATAAATATATTTATTTATAAAAAAGAATTCAAATGAAGTTCTAAGTAGATGAGACCAACTTCAATCTTGGTAGAAAACTTATTGTTAAATTCCAAAATTTCGACTGATATATCATACATACACATTACTACTAATATTATCGGAAATTGAAATTTTTATTTTGGTAAATCATATATTTTATTTTTCTTATGTTTAATTCTTAAATTCTTTCGTATTTAATATTAAGCCATTTTTTGTAAATAGGGATGACAAGGGACAATTATTTGCTCGAAATCAGAAATAAAAAAAAAATTACTTTAAAGGAAGATTTTTTCCTTAGCCAATAATAAAAGCCCTATCAGACCTAATAGATTTCTTACTATTAATGAATGCTTCATTAAAATTAAACTTAAAAGTTTAATCGAAATCGTTAGGACCGTTTTTGAGAAATCGTATGTAGAAAAATAGTATTCCGAAAAAGTGCTCACTATGCTTACTCGATTTAGAAGAAATCTTGGTTGTCAAATCGCGGGCACCTATATACCTCAAATACCTAATTTAAGTTTCGTACGACAAATAGTTAAAACACACACAAAAACACCAACACAGACCATTTCGCGGGACTCAAAGGACCCCAAAACGTCCGGTTCCGTTGAAAACCGGAAATTTTTCACAATGGCAATAATTTCCCTTTCTATATATTTCGTATGCAGGTAAGTGAAAGTAATAAATAAATAACAATTAAATGACTACTTTTAATATTAACGTAAAATTTAATACAAATAATATAATGTTTAGTCATGGAATACCTTAATTAGTGTTATTAGTTGAGTTTTAATATTTATTCCTGCGAAAATAAGTGTATTCGTATATTTTTGTAGCGAATATGAGTGTATCTGTATTTTTATCAAGTAAATACGAACGTATTTGTATATTTCAGCTGCGCGTATATGATTATTCGCAGATTTTCGAATATTCGCTGATTTCCCCTGGGAATATTCGTATTCGTATTCGCAGATTGGGGGTGGTTCGGGTGATATTGTTATTCTTATTCGCGAATGCGAATATGCCCAACTCTGGTTCAAAGTGATGGGAGGTTTGATAAATAATGAATATGACTCCTACTTATTATAATATAACCATTTGTTATTATAAAATGGGAAAACTAATAAATCATCTTCTGCCAAGTGACAATTAAACAAATTATAGTTTGCATAAAATTGACTGTTTATTTGCTAATTGTGATGATTTTTTGTATATTTGTCATTATTATTTTATTTTGCATGAATTTTGTTTGTTTGCTATTTTATTTATTTAATTATTTTTTGTGGTTGTAACTGACTAACAATAATTGGATAGAATTACGTTTTTATAGTTATTCTTTATTAATCCTAATTCATCAGTGTTGGTAGACTTAAAATAATTCACTTTATTTTTTATTTATTTTTTCGTATCCTCATTACATATCTCTGTTTTACAAAGTAAAAATAGCTTTTTAATTCAATGATTATGGTGGAGGAAAAACAAACTTTATTTTGAGAACCGTAGCAGTCTATTAGTTATATTATATTTTCTATCAGTTATGTTGTTTATTATTTTTTCAATTTTTAAAGAAACAAAAAAAAACAGCTTCACTTATTTGATTAAATATCTTTTCCCTCTATAGATATTTAAAATGGGCAGTTGAATTAAATATATTTAGTACATACCAAATAGCACTGAATTATCGAAAGTCTACTTTGTATCATGGTATTGGTCTTTTATCAAGTTAACACAATCTTTACCTCTGTCATGCTCTCCTTTCCTCTGTGTCTGAAGATTTTTTAACCTTTTATCCTGTTTTTTTTTTTTTTTTTTTTTTTTTTAAGATGAAACCTGTTTTTACAAGCTTTTGATAATGTGGTATCTGTCTAAGTATGTTACCGTTCATGCATATGGGTCATTCTCTCGAAAAAAGACTGTACTTTGAGTTTAAAGATTTTTAAAAGTACTGCAATCAAGCATTTGAAATATATTCACGCATTCTTTGATGTCTCCCTCATGATTGAAATTATATCCGAAATTGTCCCTGGCCGACCTATGACTTGCATAAACAATCTACTCTTCATTAGGATGTTTCCTTCTGTTTTTATATCTCTATCTCTTTCTTTCTTTATGGTCCATTTTTATTCTGAAGTATTAGGTTGATATGAAAATCAATTAATGATCTAAACTCTTTAAAATAATAAAAGGTAGTTTTAATTATAATTTTTGCCTCATTTACATAAACCTTTAATATCTTTTGTTTTTCTGTTATAAAAAAATACCCTGAAAAAATGTCCAAAAAAAGATTCATTCAGTGAAGATTATGAGAAAGGTACCAAATGACAGCACAATGTGGTTAGAACTTCAAAATCATGTCATGAAACTGTAATTCTCATAACATTTTTCAAGCATTGTGTACGCTATGTGGTTTTATTATTATTATTATCGGACATTCTATTGAATAATTACAATAAATATGCCTTGAAAGATGATGCAGAAGACTGATGGAAAGAAAAACTAAGAAGCTGTCTTGGAACCACTGTCATAGAATATGTCAGCCGGTCTCAGTCTTTAATGGACCAGTTGTTCAAATATTAATAAGATTTGATGCGCAGTATGTTTGTTTACAACTTTTTCTGGTTGTTTTCAACAAATCATTAAATGCTTTAATTCAAAGTCAATATCAATACAAGCAATGTCCGTTGGCTGAGGACAAAGTTCTGCAATTATAGTTCTCCACATTACACCCTATACACCCTTGTACCCAGAACATAGTTCATCTTCTACTTCTAGGGTGGTGGTGTCCAAACCAATGTTGTGAAATCCTTTCATTTGTCACTCTTACTCCCTTCACTTCATATATTTTTCGAACAGCAGCCGCTCCAGTTAATCGGTTTCCAATATTGTCATCTAAGTACATAAATTTCAGATTTTCTGAATTTATATTAAGAGAATAGCTAACATATTATTTTAAAAGAGAAACGAGAGATGAGTAGACAATTGTTGTTTGAAAGATTCTCTTTCTGATAAACATGGATAGTTAAGAATCAAAAACTGAGACGGAACAGTGAAAATATGGTTGCCTCTACATTTGTTATTTCTGCGAAGTCATAATTTAAACATAAATGTTTTATAAAATTCAGTTTGAAATCAGCTATGCAAGGTAATTAGTTCTATTTGAAGATACCACATTTTTAATAAAGAAAAAATTAATCATTTAATGTTTGTCCATGTTGCAATAGTTTTGTTTAGCATGTGCTTGACTAACTTTTGATTGTGTGTCATTGTGGGGTTTTGTTTTCTTTCAGACGACGCTAGACTGCTGTGTCACAGTTGTCAGCACTTCTTCCAGCTCTCATGTTGTTAATTGCTTCTTAAATAATTTAAATGTGAATTTAAAAGAGTTTTTACTCCGTGAATGTTATACTATTGGAAGCAATATTATTGGCAATATAATTTTTGCATTTATTATATGTGCATTAAAAAAGAAAAAAAAGAAGAAATTAAATTAAAAAATTAAGAAAAACCAGGTGTAAATCTGCGGAACAATATAAACAGGAAATATTTTGCTTGTAAATATTAATCTATGTTAGGATTGTTATTGAAATGTTTTAGTTCTTATAAACACAACCTGAAAGAAATGTATCTGGTAAAAGTTGTCTGAAAACACTTAGGGGCTAATAAAATGTGGTTTGGTAGGCGCGGTAGTGGGCAGCAAATACAGATCCCTCAAAGAGTTCAGCAGGAAGTTGGAAAAATGGTTACTCAAGCTGCAGTGAATGAACTTGCCAACGCTTTTTCTTCACGCTTCAAGTAGGTCAGCTTTAAAACATTTTGCGCCTAATAATTGTTTGTCAACATATTTTTGTTTAATTGTTGAATATCTTGTTTGTATATAGTAATGGTTTTTCATTGTAAAAGCCTTGTTAGTGCAAGTCTAGACTTGGAAAACATGTATCGTTATGAATATAATTGTATAATTATATCATTTATAAGATTTTTGTAATCAAAATGATATAAAGAATATTTTGTTGTTATATTGTTTTTTATGATTTTTGCATTTTTTTTAAATTTTGCCACAGTATATGTTTCTCTAGTTTTTTTATAAGATTTTTTCAGATATCTATATTAATATTTTTGTTTCTAACATTTATTTGATCTGTCTTCCTCTTATATTTTATTGAAACATGATATTAATGGTTTTTCCCAATTATTTCTGGTTTTATCTTTGTTACTATTCGCATCATTCCATAGATCTGATATTGTACATTACATTATCTAGAGTTTACCAATTGTTAAATATTGTTAAGTAGATAGTATAAGTATTCTTGTTGTAATGTTCGTGGGTGTGTGTGCATATATAAAGATATGTATATATACTCATGCATCACTTATAAAATCCTTGGTAAGTGTTGTTTTTGAAATGCATATATGTAAGTACATGACAAAGCATATGTATATGTGAAGTACAAATAACTTATTGTACAATGCACCTTATAATATGAATCTACTTACTAGAGAATGGTGTTGTGTAGCAATCAATCTTTCAAAGTTATCATTATAAAAGTTTTGTTTCTCAGTTGGTTAATACTAAGTTCTTTTAATATTTTTGCTCAATAATATAGCTTAATTTGGCTAGGTGATTGTGCGTAGCCAGTCCTGTGGTTATTAGTAATCTTATATACCAGGCCTATACTGTATAATTTGTTATGCGATTTCGTTAACAGTCATTCATTTTTGCTCCCTTATCATTTTGAAGATTATTTTCTTTCCTATCCAACAATTTTTTCTTCTCCAAAATATATTACGGCTAAATGTTAAATTATATTTGTTTAGCTTTGTTTAAGTTTCAATGAAATGTAATGAAAGTCACAGCAGTGTTTAGTTCAGTTATGCACATAGGATTCAATGTGATGTAGAATAATATCAATGTATATTCAAACTGATTTTGTAGTTAGTTAATTGTTAACCATATTGAATTGAAGATGAATAGGATTATGCAATATTTACTAGTGTTTTCAAATTATTGCAGTATAGGTCACCTACCAGGTTGTGCATTACGATATGCATTTATAATACGAAAAGCTGAAATGATTTTGTGTTATCATGTTGAAGTTGTTACATGAAAAAATTATTCATTATTATTTAATGAAAAAGATTTTTTTTTCACAATAGATGAAAAAATATACATACTTCTATGAGTGAATCAATAATTTGGTAATACCTATTTGGAAATATTAGGTTAACTTGTATTTTCTAAAAATAGATAATTGTGTTCATCTTAAGATAAATTGCAGTATTATTCTATAGATCTTAGCAAATAGTGCCTATGTATATCATATGAACTCTTTACGTATAAATTTAAATATTATCGAAGATAGGATTTTGTTTTAACTTATAAATAGTCAAAACTATATATTTTTAAACAAACTCCTGTTCTGTGTTATACTTTGCTCTAGTGCCTTAGTTTATTTGATTTTAGCAAAGAAAAAATAAATAAAAATTATGTAATACGTTAGAAAGAAAAAAGATTATGAATCTCAGGTTATGATATGTTTTTCTATTTTATGTTATATTATCTCATTTATCTAAATTTATCATTTATAATTAGTGTTCCTAAAACCAGTGAGATTTATGATTATTCGCTCCTTTTATATTTGTGTATATCAATATACATACATTTTTTTAAAAAATGTGTATAGGGAAAGAAAAGTATGTATATTTATAATTTATTATTTGTGTTAATTATTTATTTATTTCTTGTAATGGATTACATATGCTATCATATTAAACATAAAATGTTAGTCAAGCTATTATATTAATATAGGAAATGTATTGCCTATTTGTATGTAAATATATACCTTGTTGGTGTATTCATTCCCCTCCTTCTGTTGTATTTTTGTCAATTTATTTATTTTTGTACAATTGTTAATCTTCATATTACATGTTTCTCCTTTTACTGAGCTTCATTTAATATATTATTGGTGCTGGTATAACCGGATTTCTTTCAGATTAACATTTCTTAAGGTTTATAAAGCTTTGCATGCGTGGATTTTTTTTTTCTTTTCGTCTCTAACAAAAGTGTTAATTGTTTGATGCTTTTAATTATTTACTAATCTCTAATTATTAAATTAAATTTCTGGACATGTATAATTAGAGATTTAGTATTGCTAAAGATAATCGAAATTGATTAGAATTAGTGAATTTTTATCGTTGAAATGCTAATAAGATTCAGTTATGAAAATTGCATTAAATGGTTATGTATTAAAAGGTGCATATATAGTAAATATACAAATTTATTCTGTATATCATATAGTTAGAATGTTATACTGAACTTTTGGATTAGAAAAAACTGGAGAAATTGATAGGGAATAGCATGACAATATGGTAAAGATAACTGGACTTACGTGATCATGATCAGTATAGGCTTTTAACATTTCAGCATGTAAAGAGCATTATTCTCAACAGTGATTGCATATCGGTTTTAAAATAAATTTTTGATAAAGCAGCTGCTTCTGGGTTTCGACAATTTTATAATTATTTTTAAATTAAAAAGAAAATAAGGAAGTGCATGGCTTAACATTTCTTTGAGATATACCAATGACCACTGCTATTTTGTACTTTTTTTTTTATTCTGAGACATTGCTAATGTTAGGTTGTGAAGATCAATCCTTTATCGATACTTTAGTTGGCAATCATCAGCTTTACTTTGGAGATTAGGCTGTTGAAGGGATCCAGGCTGGGGGAAGCCAAATTTTTCTAGTTTAAACTGTGGAATATCCAGAAATTTTCTATGGAGGTGTACACTTTTTTTTTTATCACCTGATTCCACCCTTTAGAAGCTTGAAACCTCGATTATTAATGAGTGAAGCTTTTATTCTGTGGAAGTATTTTGGTTATTAGGCATCTAACCCTAAAAATAAGACTAGTGTATAAACATGGTAACTGACAATGCTGCGTAAATGGCATACTACTCAGAAAGGATTTAAGTTAAAGTATGTGCAACTTAACTAAACAAATATCTAGGAAATGCGTACATACAATCCATTTTGCACTTGAGGACATAAGCCATTGATAAACAGGGTGGTGGGATGGCCAAGTGGGCTAACGCTTTACCCATGACAATGTATGATTAGGAGCCCAAAGGTAGCAAGTTCAAAACCCGGAGCCAGGGGATATTTAATAATACTTAGCATTAATCCTCCACCCTCTCCCCTGGCCCAGGAAACCCTGTTTAACCTAAAAGGTGAGGAAAAATGAAAAAAAAGCTATTAATAAACAAAAGCACTTCTAAAATATTAATAGTTTTCTGTGATGCTGAGGTATGAAATATTTTTACTTTCGCTTACCTTTACATTTCATACTAGCTGTATATACCAGTTTCACCCGGAAAATTTCATTTTTTAAATCTGTAAAGGGAGACTTATTGACGCAAACGGTCGATTTCGTAAAAAACCAATGGAAAGCTTTATTTTTTATAACAATAAAGAATATACCCAGAGATTAGCTGAAGTTATGCAATTTTAATATGGACAGATGTTTGCACCTTGTATCAAAGAACCACTGAGCGAAATTTGTAGAATTTAGGACAAACGGTATGGATTTCTATAAAGAACAACTAAACAAACCGAATTTCATCTTTATTTATATAGATAAAGTAAGGGAAAGCATTGCAATCATGAAAAATTTTGACTTCTGGTTTTCAACTCAAATACAGGTTTTGGGGTTCCTTTAGTCCAAATAACCAAGTCCCCCGAAGTGGTCTGTGGGTGAACAGACTAGCTTAAAAACTATAAACCATACAAGCCTGAAATTGGGTATTTAGTGTATGTATATGCCCACGATGTGACAGCAAAACTTTCGTCGAAATTGGTTATTTAATTAATCAACTTTATTTAAATAATTTGTCTCATTTTTACGTTGTTTTTTTTTCTATTTTCTCAAAAACGGCTGTAACGATTTCGATCAAACTCATCATGTTTAATGAGAATTAAGTATTGATGTGACAGCATAAAATACATCAAAATTAATTAAACGAAAAGGGCACTTTATTTCTTTTTATCAGTCATTGCTCATATTCTGGTAATTTTCACATGATCATTCTTAATAAATGTTACTGGTCTGCTAAGGTTTATATCTGTTATCAACTCCAAACTGGTTGTTTTTATGGAAATTTTGCATTGTGATGAGTGAATTATTTAGTAATATAACACTTCAAAAAGTTTTGTCATCAATCACTCATCCAGGTTTTTATTCCACTACGAATTCATGTTTGTCACTCAAAATTTTTTATTGGCAGTATCATTATGAACGAACTATATGAGGTTGAGAACCTAGGTTATGTAGGCACTTCTTGGATATAGTTGGATCTAAACAGTATTGTATAAATTAAGTTGTCATTACAATCCTCTAAGGGTTTCTCACTCCAGAATCTGTCATTTATATCTCTATAATTCTTTTTTTTTTTTAAATATAATTTTTCTAATTTAAAGAATAAGGATTGTTGATAATAAAACCCTTATGTTAATCCTTATCTTGTGATGATATGATTTACAGTTGGCATCATAATTCTAATTTATTTGCATTTTTTAAATTAGGATTTGTCATTCTTGTATAATCATAGCATTGCCTAAGTTATTTTGATTTACTTATGTAATTTTATAGTGGTGGATTAAGGTTTTTAGATGGGGCGATTAGTGGTTTCTACATGGAATCTTCTGGTTTGTTAAGCTTTTATTACTAAATAAATTAGGCCAAATTTAAACAATCGAAACTTTCGTAATGCCCAACCTTTGTAGAGAAATTGACATCCATCCATCATGCAGATGAATAGATTTCTTTTGTTGTAAAAATAAAAGGAAAAAGCTTGTTTTTTATATTAAACTTGATTTCTTACGATTTTAAAATACTACTGTTTCTTGATGTAGATCCATTGTGAATTGCTTATAGGTAAGCTGGACTAACAAAATAGAATATAAAGTAATATATATATATATATATATATATATATATATAATATATTTTTTTTTTTTTTAAATTTTAGTTTTAATTTTCTGCGAGTAAAATCCTATACAATTTTTTTGCTAGTGTGTCTTGATTCATTTTTGCAATTGCTAATATATGTACATAGATATTATTAGAGAAAGTACATAGACAGATGTAAATCTATTTTTGAGAATCTAAAATTTTTTATTTTAAAATCTATCTGTTAAAGAGTCCTGTTATTATAATAATATTTGGGGTATTCATCCAAAAGAACTAGTCAGATTTCAACTACATATTAATATTATCTTTTAATCAAAGGAATTTTCGCAAATATATAATAATAATGAGTTGATTTTATTTTATAGTTTACCATTATTTTTAATTAAGCTAATGATTTTTCCTTGTTTTATTTTTCATATAAAATATTTTTTATAAATTTTTATTATTTTTTTTTTTTTGTGTAGACGCCCAGTTAATTTGGCAAAACCTAAACTTCCTGAAAGGCCTCAGAGTCAGTATCTTGGAAAGCTTCAATAGTTTTGAATTTATGATCGACAGAATATTTTATATTGAAACAAACATTTTACAAAAAAAATTTATTGAAGAGAAGTGTTTTTAAACAATGGATTTCAGTGGTACTTATTTTTTATTATATTAGCATAGTTTTGAAGTTGAAAAATATCTTTTTCATTTGTAAGCTAGCTAGCTTACTCTAAATGTAAATGATTCGAACTATTTGATGAAATCCTTGACATTTTTAATTGTCAAATAACTAAGTTTCCTGATATTGTTAGTGTATAGATTTTTTTTATAGCTACGATTTATTTATTCTTAGTGTCAAAGGTTGACATATTTGTTTTATGTATACCAAAGTATTCCATGATGCCTGAAAATCTTAGGAATTGAACGATTTGAAAATGTATGCATGATAATAACAGGTAGAATTAAAAGAATAAAACCAATGATTTTGTTATATCCATGTACATATTTAACATCACTTCATGTAAATATTAAAATACATTAATGAATCCTATGTATGATGTTTACATATATTTCATTTAAATCTAGTTACCAATAAATTGTAAATATTACAAATACATTCCTAATAATTTGTCGACTTCCTGAAATATATGAATTGATTGCAGGAATAAATAATTCTATATGCCTTGAAAATTGATAAGGAAAATTAATAATTGTATAAATGATTTTTAGTACTTTGTTCATACTTAAGCCTATTAATGGATGTAAAGTACATTAGTATCTACTACCAATGTGATATGTAAAAGTATTGTTAATAGTTATGTAATTTATACCTAGCTTTTTACTGATATATATTATGTTTTTATACACATGCGATTGTATAATTATGGAATAAATAATTTACATTATGTATGTGTATATATATATATATATATATATGTATATATATATATATTTGTAATAAATAAATACCATACATTATTCTACCTTTTTTTTCCCCATCTAAATTACTAGATTATTCGAATGGTATCCTAAGAATTATTGCTAACTTTTTTTTTTTTAAGATTTGAGAATAATGTTAGTAAATTGATTTTCTGCCCTAATAATATATTTGAAAGATCAAAATAAATGTGTCAAAATTGTTGAAGTACATTGCAAGATATAGAAGGCGGTGCGATTAGTATGGAGGCTTTTGATTGGTCCACAATGAACCAATGGTTGTATTCGAGGTTTCAGAATTTTGACACTACGATAAAATGGTTGTCTACGCGTGTAGTCTAAGGTTGGCAGTCGTCTCGGAATGTTGAGTGATAGATATTTCGAGTATTATAATCTATTACAATTTCTAAGTTATTGATAATAGCGATGTATTGGTTTTTTAGTCCCGAATCTCCTGTTTCTTCATAATTCATGTTATACATCATAGCATTCAAAGAATTTGATTCCACCCTTAATTGTGTTATTTTACATCATTTGGAATGCAATGTTCTTTAGAATATCATCCCCCAAAGAACTCTTATGGTTATCCAAAGTCGTAACAAATCATCAGCATTTTTGAGAAAAGTAAACACAAATAAGTATTTAACGGTGCTTCAATGAAGTTTCTTCCATCTCCTAAGCTTGTCTGATAGTAGATTTTAAAGATAATTTTTTAGTTCTTGTTGTGATAATAAGTAAATATGTGCTGCTTTTTAAAGGGAAACATTGAATTTAAAGGGAAGTGTATTTTGTGGTGAAGGATTAGTGAAATGGCATTTATGATGAAGAAAAAGAAATACAAATTTACAGTTCTTTTGTGTTTAGAAGAAATTACTGCTGTACCTTTTTTAAATGGTGTACTTTTTGCTAAAGTGAGACTCTTGGATGGCGGTAATTTCATGGAAACATCTAGCAGGTAATTTTAATTTTATGTTATTTATTGACTTCATGAAACACTAGTAATTTAGTGTTTCCAGTACTAATAAATAAAGGAATTTGCAAATTCCTAAAATCCTTCTTGATAGATGTAATTCTAAGTTTTAGATTATGATTAATGTTCAGAAAGTTTTAGTAAACAATTTCCATTTTTCTTAAATTTGATATAAGATTCTAATTTAAAGTGAGTTCTATTTATTTATTTACCATTCTGAGTTGTATAACAGACTGAATACTAACATCTGCTTGTCATATTCATTGTTGACCTGTTATTGGCGTAACTACATTACTTTATATATATATATATATCGATTGTATTTACTGTCTGGCTTTGCTGTTACGTGTTATGTCTGTCAAGAGCTTAAAAGTATTCCTTTCTGATCAATTAGATTATATCGTGGCATAATTTGTATGGGAACAATTTTAAAGATAATTTTTAGCTGGAGATGTTTCAATGTTTCTCGGAATAGGAGTATATTTTTTAAGTTTTGACATAAAAGCTGATAGGAGTTTAACTATTTAAGTTGTAGCTCTCCAAAATTTATTATTAATATTGCACTTTAAAATTTATGGAGGCTGTCACTCTATGAATTTATAAGAATTTAGTGGCTATATTGTTTAGGCCAGGGATAGCTTATGATCTTTCATGATAGATATTTGTTTTTGTTATGACAAAAAAAATTATACTTTTGGCTTTAATCAGACCTCAGCTTCAAGCTCTAAATTCGTTTGAAATGTTCCTGCATTTATCTGTTTAGAAATTCCTTTAATATTAGAAGAGCTCTTTTAAAAAAGGTGTGGGTTTTAGTGATGTAAACGAAAAATATGTGGAAGTAAATATTTTTGATTAACAACATTTTTAACGCTGGATTCTTGTGTCTGTGCTAGGAAAGGGATATTCTTCTAAATTAAGCATTTTTACTGAAGTATTTTAAACTGACCCATACCTTCACAGCCTCATGATTTGTTGACAACTTTTTTGGAATCAAATTATTATTTATTTCCATATTCGATCACTTTCATATTATTGTTGTTGTAATCATAATTATTAAAATTATTTAACGATGTTATTATATCATATCTACTTAGGGAAAGATGTTGTTAAGGAATCTCTCAATAAGGGATTTAATGAGAACATGAATTTTGAGGAATTTAGTTTTGAGTAGTTGTAGGTTTTTAGTTATTTTTATACCTAACTATTTCTCATGGGAGTTTTTTTTTATCTTATGCTTCGTCTTTTTTTAATACTTTTGTAGTGCGGGTAAATAAAAATAATTTATGAAAATAAGCTTATTTGCAAAAAAAGTCTTAGTGACATAAACAAGGGGCTATTATCTAGAATCAAAACTATCTATAGTGGCTTGGGCAAGACATGGTCCTTCAGGTTGTAACATTTTTAGATGGACCAAGGGAATGAAACTAAAACTTTAAGAAGAGCACTGCTATAATTATACATAATTTTATATATAATTATAGCAGTGCTTTATTAGTTCTTAGAATTACTTTTTGAACAATTTTTTTTTTTTTAACAAACGTATATTCAAAACATATAGACCTTTCTTAGGTAAAATTGTTAGATATTATTATATTATATTTTTTTCCCCAAAAACTATTTAATGTGCTTACAAAAAATACTTCATCTATTTTGATCTTACTTAAGTGTCCTATTGGAAAAAATAGCCTCATGCCCCCCCCCCCCCCCAGAAGAAGCCTGAAAAACGAATATGAAGGAAAGAAAACTTTATTTACCCTAACTTAAAAAGTTATTGAATTTTTATATAATTTTGAAAGATTCCTCAATTTAAGAAAGAAGCAAAAGAAATCAGATGTAGCTAATGTCTATTGTATACTCGTTTTGTTTATATTGATTATCGTTATTTAATGTCATTGAATAAAAAAGAAAATCATTATAATGAACAGAAATAATATAATAGTATTTCATCTCTTTAAAATATATTTTTTTTTTTTTTTATTATTTTATAAATGCTGTTCGGTTTATGATGAAATAATACGCTAATTTTTGCATTGACAACTAATACTTCACTTATTAAAGCTATTTTGGAGGTATTGAAAAAAATCCTTTGGGCTTCTAATTTTATATTTAAAATTTAAAAGGTTTGTCATTACAAATTGCTAAGGGCTTAGACGTAGGTCATATCCATTAGGCGTAGGTTCAATCCATATGGACTCGTAATCTGGAATTCCTGTAGGATTCCCTTCAGTTGGATTCCTACGATCGTTAAGCGGAGACGCGGGAAATCAAGGCCGCAAACCAACGGGGTGGCAACTCCGCTTCCAAAAGGAAACGGAATGGTAGAATCTCACTGCCATCTCTTAAACATCGATGTCAATATCTCAACCCATTCGTTTACCATCAGGAGCGGCCCAAGGAAAGGGGGGGGGGATCGTTCGGTGGAAAAAACGACTAGAAAAAACATTATGCAAAGAATACAACAAATTTATTTACAAAAATTGTAATTGTGCTTCGTAGTTTACACACTCAGAATACCACTAGCTAGGTAAGCTGTAGTAGGTAAGCTGGCTGCACAAGGTTACAGCTGTTGGTGGGCAAGTTGCAGAGGATATACTGGAATGCACAAGTATCCAAAAATAATTGTAACTTTATGTAAGTCATAGACATTGCAACCGCTTTAATAGAAAATTAGATATTTGAATTTATTCTACTGTTATTCTTTTCTTTTTTTCTCGAAATTTCGTAAGAGATTGATTTTGCTATTACATATCTCCTCTCCCTGGGACTCCCTCCCAGAAGCGCGGTTCAAGATCAAGTCAATCGAGGTTGTGAAGCAGTTGGGTTTTTAGGAAATACTTGTTGGGTTTCATGCTTGCTAGAAGTCTATAAGCGGAATGAATAGACTGCCTTTAATCTCTGTTGCACCAAGTCATATACCGTTTTGATTCGATGTTTGAGGATTCCGCTAAAAGGGTCACTCTGGTGAATGAACAGTTTTTACTATTATTAAGTTTTCACCCAAATGTATTAAAGGCTTTTATGCTCAAGATAGAAAGGAAATAAAAACGTTTTTACTTTGGATCTATTAGAACCTCTCATATTCCCAACTATTTGCGATCAGTCATGAAATTCATTTTCATTTCATTCCAGATAATGATGATGAAAATGATGAAGTCCAAAGTTCTATTCGTATGCAAATGAGTTTAGGCGGCTCCTTCCGATTGAATTCATCCTGTTGAACCACAGAAGTTACTTCTATACTCAGTGGGTGAGACCAGTGACTTAATGGCCAGTTAAAAAAAAAAAAAAAAATTTAATTTTTCTTTTTAGCCAATTACAAAGCTTCCTTTGTAAAACGTGTAAATTAATACAAATCGAATCAACGGAAAATCCTTAGAAAAACTTTATAAAACCAAAAGATTTTAAACTGAAAGCTATCAAACTATATATATGATCTATTAGCAATTTTTTTTTATGTTGAAAAAATGCATAAAATTCTTTAGCGCCTGCAGCCCTTCTTCTCACACCCTCGCACGATATTCCACCATGAAGAATGAATTCTTGTCACACCAGGACGGTGAATCAATCGTTCATGAACCGTTACAGACATGGGGTAGCTTACCACTTAAACAGTTATCAACTTCCTCGGAACTTTCCTGGTTGGAGCATTTGAACAAAATGTCAAATCTGATATATCTAATATATTATTAAAAAAAAAAATTCACACACAATACTTATGAGATGATTAAATTAAATGTTTAAATACTATACATTTTCCAATTAAGGACATAAACTACTCGTTTAGCAACTAATAAAATCGCTTTATATTTAATAATAGTTTTACTATTACGCCCATCACCACTTCCATCTTCTTTCGCTTCAATATCTAATCGCTATTTTTTCCTTCCGAAGTGTTTATATATTTTGTTTTTGTGAGGTTTTATAAATATGTATATTTTCGTATGTGTATATGTATCCATCATATGCATATCGGTAGTATGCGAAATATATTTTTTAAATTTAAATGCACTAATTATAAAACTCTTTAGTAAATTTGACATTAGTTGTTCAGTTGTCCTACATATGACTTCCTCGTTTTCCGTTCGGAATGCGATAATGCCTCAGATGACGGGTGAATGGCCAAGAGAAACAACTAAAAATACAGGAAAAATTCTAGAGCTGTTTATGCTAAATGCTGTGCCAGGTCATTTTTACTGCAGCTAGTCTGCAAACGCGTCTTGTTATATGATGGATGTGTTTCCGCTGAAGGGGCTAGAGTCGGTTAAAATCTACATTTATCCTGAGATTTTGCTAGACAAAAAACAAGTTTTTTAATAGTTTCTTTTCCTAAGTTTCCTTAGAAAAAGAAAATAATGTCTCCTTCCTTTTATTTTTTTTTTTTTAATTTTCCTCGAGAAAATAAAATAATGTCTTCTTTATTTAAATTTGACCTTTAAACAAGACTTAAACCTTCCTTTCACGGCCACCATTATTGAAGCAATATCGATATTGACTAGTAATATTGAATGTGTAAGGAGGAATATTGAAGCTATACATTATACTAAAATACAAGCGTTGTATTATTACAACCGTTTTTCTTAAGACATATCTCGTCATTAATATTACTGCAATAATATTGACCGTGTAAGAGGCTTTAAACGGCAAACAACTCTTTTTTACCTGCTACATAGTTATTATTAGGCAAATGCTCAAAGCTTTGTCTAGTAAGTACTTTCAATAATTTACAAAAGGCTCATTTACATTCACCGTAATACATTTGAAGTATAAGTTAAGAGACATATTTTTACTTGTAAGCAAATAGAAAGATTAAAAAAAAAAATATATTTATCAACTGAAGTATCATCCTTTAAAAAAAAAATCTGGTGCGTGCGGGCAACACACAACTTTCACTTACCAACTTACTTAGATAAGAAATTGACGTGTTCTGTTAAATATAATTTCCCAAAGTCACACATTTTTCTACATCCATATCTTATTTTTGTTAATCGTTAAAGCCGTTTTTGAGTAAATAAAAAAAAACACGTGAAAATAATACAAAATTTATTAAGTAAAGTCCCCCCTCCGGTTAGTCAATTTTAATGAAATTTTAACAGTCATATCTCGGGCATATACATACATCAAATACCAAGTTTGATCAAAATCGTTAAAGCCGATTTAGAGTAAATAAAAAAAACACGTGAAAATGTTACAAAATTTATTAAGTAAAGTCCCCCCTCCGGTTAATTAATTTTGATGAAATTTTTACAGTCATATCTCGGGCATATAAATAGATGAAATACTCAGTTTAATCAAAATCGTTCGAGCCGTTTTTCAGAAAATCGAAAAAAACCTAAAAAGTTATTAAGTAAAGTACCCCCTCTCTTTAAGTAATTTTGATGAAATTTATGCTGTCACATCGCGGGTATATACCTACACTAAATACCCAATTTCAGGATCGCACGGTTTATAGTTTTTGAGCTAGCCTGTTCACACACACACACACACACAGACACACACACACACACAGACCATTTCGCGGGACTTGGTCATTTCGACTCAGGGGACCCCAAAACGTGTATTTCCGTTGAAAACCGGAAGTCGAATTTTTTCACGATCGCAATACTTCCACTTACTATATATTTCATATATAGGTAAGTGAAAGTAACAAAACCTATTTAACGATTATTGATTTGGAAAAGATTTATTTTGTGGAAGGATTTAAGTTTTAGAGAATATAATTCTAACATTAAAATTATTGTGAAGACTGGGCTACTGGATAAGGTAGAGTTAACAGGGGATGAGCAACGAAAACCTAATCTAAACTATGAGTTTTTAAGACGTTGTAATTCACAATCAAATGTTCAAAATCAATCCATTTCCCATTTGAGGACATAAATTATTACTATTTTAAAGCACCTAATACAGTAAACCCTCATTATTACGAACTCGGATATAACGAACACCTCGATATAGCGAACCAAAATGCTATCCCCCTAAAATTACCATTATATTTCTGCTGAATCCCTCGTTATAGCAAAATCCCTCGGTTAGTGCGAACTACGAACTAAATTTGATGCCTGAGAATTATTATATTCTGTTATAACGAACTCAGTGGATTACTGTGCTCAAGGTCCCGAGTTCGAATCTGACATGGCTTATGATATCTTTATTATTCGCCATAGTCCGTCTCGTGGGCCGAGAGACCCTCCTGGGGCAAACCCAGCCTCTATAAAGTGGGTACCCTTAATTGAAAAATTAAGGGGAAAAAACCTGGCGGTTGAGAGTGATCACGGTCAAGTCACCTCCTTGCACGACCGCTGACCAAGAAACAGTGCTCTTCCTTACATAGTACTAAACCCAAGACCCTTCATGGGTTGTAGTGGTACAGGTTATAACGAACTGTAAGAATTGTTATCATTTTTTTTTTACTGTATTATGTAGAATGAGCGCGGGAAGACGAAGTAGCACCAGTTTCTAGAATTGAGGTGTTTTTTTACTCTTAACTAATCCGATTTCCTTTTGCTCTCTCTCTCTGATTCCATTGACTTTTTTCTCAAAACTAGCTCAGTTCTGTTTGGAGTTCTGTATTATTCGAATAAGTGTTCTGTAGTCGTTTATACTGTATTTTTTTTTAATACACAATGAGTTCGTTGGTAGACGTGTGTCACAAACGTAAATCCTTATCAATCGAGGAAAAATTAAAAAGCTCCTGGATATTGAATCGGGAATTTTAAGTAAGAAAACCATACACAGAAAAATGTGGAATTCGCAAATCAACATTGTCAACCATTATAAAAAACAAAGATAAAATAGATTCAACCACAGCCCATTAACTTCAGCATTAAATAAACGACTGCGCTCTGCGGCTCATGAATATTTGGAAAAAAAATGATAAATTGCTTTAAACAAATGAGATCTCAAATACCAATCTCAGGCCCTCTTATTAACCATTCTGTATTATTCGAATAATAAGTTAAGGCTAAAGAACTCTCAAGTGAACTTGGTAGGTAAATTAATGAATCTCATTGTTTATTTAATATGTAGTTTGACTAAAAATAAATTACATAAATGCGTTTTAATTTAACTAGTTCTAATGAATGAATTTCATTCTAAATATGATATCAAATTAGTGTGGGCATTGGCTAAAAAAAAGATAAAAAAAAGAATCCTCGGTTATAACGAACCTCGACATAGCTAACTCTGAATATCAAACCCCCTACCAGTTCGCTATATCGAGGGTTTACTGTATTGGACATTGTGATATTTCATTTTTGCACCACCTGTCAGGGGAAAGGATTACCTGGTGATTTATTATAAAATTTATTCGGGCTTACGAAGTTACGTTTTGTACGTACCGAAATACTTCGAAATATCCATCCTGTCGCAAATGAAAGCATCCTTGACGTTCCATATATCGCCGATTTGTTCCAGTCCAGATTCTGATCCTTTCCTTACAAACTCCAGACCCATCCGAACCCATTTATTTCCAACCTTGCTTCCTCTTCTATTCCTGATAATCTTCTGAGGCGTCTGTAAAAAAGATAGCTTCCCGACCTTCTAATTTAGAACTATTATTGGAGTGACCTACCAAGGGTTGGTTTCTCAACGGGTAGGTTTGCTTTGTGCATTTCTTCTGGAGTTATTATCAGTTTTTATGTGCTAACAAGGAAATGGCATATCTTTATATTTTTTACTTTATTCGAAAAAAAGCCATAAAAGTCTTCTGATGATATGTGCATTTAGTCGTGCCGACTTGGAAATAAGTTGGTTGCAATGGATTAGGGTCAGATCTGAAAAAAAGAGGGTCACAGGAAGGCTCTCAGCCATGGCAGCAGTTTTTTTCCCTCTCTTTCTTTGGCGGTCAGTTTTGACCCTTGTGTGGCCTACTCAAACTTTAAAATCTGTTAGTTAACTTTTCTTGATTAATGCAAACTATTTTATAGCTGTATTACTTAATAAGTAATCATTGCAGTATCTTATTTTTTTTTTTTTATGTTAGCAAATTTCTATAAAGCCTTGTATTTATTTTGATTTTTTTTAAGATCGCAAATCATCATTAATATATTAGTTTTGTGTAAAAAAATCGAAACGTCCGTTTCCTCAGGTCCTAATTTTATGTATTATTTGATCCACACATTTTTTAAAAATTATTATAAAGGATTTTTTCATCTCTGAAGGTCTCATTCTGATAAATTCTTCTTCATGCCTCCTCCCCCTTTACACCTTTACTGTCCTTCATCTCTTTAGTCAGTCCATGTCCAGCCGTATTTCTATTTTATTTATTCACTGTACCCGAGGTCTTCCACTTATCATTCTTCCATTTTTCTACTTTCCATATTATTTTTTCCATCACTTTCAATATGTTTCCTTTAACACACATTCTTTCTCTGATCTAGTTGATTTTTACTTATTCTATCTTTCATATCCTGGCCGATCTTATTCAAATATCCTTCCTTACTGTCAAGAGCTAACAAAACTCTGGCAATAACGTTCATAGAAAGATTATGCAATATTTTCGAACTAAGGCAACATCAGCAGTATGGTTCTACAGATAAATCCGACATATTAAATCAACTCCTATTGACGAAAGAGAACTTGAAGCAGCCCTTGCCGGCCGTAAAGGGACAGCACCCGGCCTAGACGAAATCAATTACGAAATGATAAGTCAAGCTCCTAGGTCTATCAAGCTCAAGCTACTGCAGGCCTTCAACCGCGCTTGGCAAAATTCGAAAGTTCCTCCAGCCTGGAGAAATATTTTGATTTTTCCTATTCCAAAACCTGGTAAAGATCCTTTGTCAGTTGATTCATATAGACCAATAGCCCTAATCTCATGCTTAGCAAAAGTTTTCAACAATATTGTTAAATCAAGGCTTGAGTGGTTCTTGGAAAAAAATAAAGTCCTCAGCAATGATTGCTACGGTTTTAGGAAAAACAGATCCACCATAGATTGTTTGTTATGGCTTGTCAATGAGGTGGGTGCCGCTTTTAAAGGGAAAAAAATTCTATTGGCTGTTACACTAGATATTGAAAAAGCATATGACAATGTTAAAATAGCCACTCTTAAATCTATCCTAGTAGATATTGCAATGCCTCAGCTTATCACAAACTGGATAATCAATTATTTATCGTATCAAACCTACATTATCCGTACAAATGAGGGACCGGTATCTTATGATTCGTATAATGGCCTACCATAAGGAGATAGCCTTAGTCCAACATTATTTAACATATACACATCAAGTACTATCAAAAACCCTCCTCCGAACTGCAGAATGATACAGTACGCAGATGATATCATACTTTACTGTATAGTTAAATCCGCCAACGAGGGAAAGACTATCTTGAAAAACGCTTTAAGTACTGTAATAAATTCCTTCAGTGCCATCAATCTAAAAATTAATCCCGGAAAATCATGCCTTATCCCCTTCGCCCGAAAAAGAAAAATTAATATGGATGATTTCAAAATCTGTTTAAATAACTACACAATCGAACCCGTAAACAAAATCAATTTTTTGGGAGTAACATTGGACTGCAAATTAAACTTTAGAAAACGCATCACAAACACATACAATAAAACCCTAAAAAATATAAACATTTTAAAATCTCTGGCCGGAGTTTCGTGGGGTACACATCCTTTAAATATGATGACACTATATAAATCTATTATACGGTAAATTATCGATTACGCATGCATAATCTATCAAGAAACTAAGTCTCCATTAATTCAAAAATTGAATAAAATCCAAAATTTAGCCTTGCGGATATGTCTCGGAGCTTTTAAAACTACTCCAATAAACGCCCTGTTAGCTGAAGCCGGAGAAACTCCTCTACTTTGCGTAGGAAGTGGCTGACAAAAAAATTCCTAATAAAAGCTGCCTCTGACAGGTCCAACCCCATAGGAAATACTATTCGAGAGGGAAAATTATTTTTGCCAAATTTAAAAAACTGCTGGCTCGAGTTACAACATATAGTTAACACAATCTATGTCTCCCGTGGTCCTCTAGATCTCTGCACTCATCTTCCGAAATCCTTAATTCGGTATCATAGCACATACAAATTGCCTAACATACATAATAAAATATTATTATTATAATATTAAAATTTACACTGATGCCTCTAAGACCACCAATACATGTTCAATAACCATTTACGACCCGCAAAAAAATATTAACTTGTCATATTCTATCCCTAGTAAATTCAGCATTTTCCATGCAGAGCTTCTAGCAGTTTTTAAGGCTGCTGAACATTCTAATATCCACTACAAAAACAGTAACATTGTGATTCTAACAGATTCAGCTTCTGTTTGCCAATGCTTAAAGAATGCACATATGTCCCCTATTACTAATTACATATTATTTAAAATTCTAGATTTGATGGCCTCATCAAACAACACATTTTCATACCAGTGGGTACCAGGACATGTGGGTCTACACGGAAACAAGACCGCAGATTAAACTGCTCGAGACACTAGCAAAGCATTGGCGTTTAACGCTAAAGTTCCCAAAATAGATTCTTTTCGCGCATTGAGGGCAACGATTTTAAATGAATGGCAAAACTTGTACGATTGGGAGTCCAAAGTAAGGGGAAGGATCATTATTTAATCCAACCTAAACTTACCCTAAAGCCATGGTTCGCCAATATCGGTAAAAATCTAGAGAGAAGCGAAGTAACCAACTTAATTAGATTAAGAATCAATCATGGACACACAAACAAATTTTTAAATCTGATAAAAATAAGGGAGTCACCGAATTGCGAATTTTGCCACGAAGTCGAGGATCCTTTACACTTGGTAATGTCCTGCAGGCGGTTCAGTGTTCAGAGGAGGAAATATATCGAGGGGTCAGCTCTCAGTATCCCTAACATTATAAAAGAGCTGAATATCAAGGATTACCACCAGCTAATAAAATTTATCAAAAAAACAAAGATACGACTTTGATAATATGTAGATTATCTCTAACCTAAGCAAAATCAAAAAATATCTGGCTAGATAGGATTTAGACAAAATCTTGAAGCCAAAAAAAAAAAAAAAAAAAAAAAAAAAAAAAAGTCTTTTATCCTTTGTTCTGTATGAGAATCCGCTTCTCGGAGCCTTCAAACGAAAAAGCATTATTCTCACAACTTGTCAAGTGCATATTATTTTTTTAGTTTTCCCAAGGATATTGCAGTGCCAAGATATTCAGCATGCAAATATCTTTTCTGCCTCTGCTTTTATTCGCTTAAGTATTTGTAGATCCATTAATTTCTCATATATATTTTTTTTTCGTTAGATATATAGGAACAAATAAAATTTCCTTAAGTTCCACTTATTAATTGAAAGCATGATAGCGACGATATTTTCCGTTCTTTCCTCATCTTTATTCACGCCTGTCGGAAGAAAATATTGACACTCAATGGGATAGAAGGTAAAAAGGCATGCCTGACACGGGGAAGTGGATGGCCCAGTAGCATCTCTTCCGGGATTAGTGCAACAACCAACCAGGTGGCATCTAAGGGAGATCAGTCATCCATGTCTTTTTCCGGCTCTTGCAGAATGTCGACGATTGTCGTTTCAAGTAGATGTATGTTTGGATGTAAACACCTTTGTGTAAAGGTGTACCTTTGCTAGCCCTCCCTCCAATTATTTCCTATTTTTTATTCTATCTAATATTTTCCTTACTTTTACAAAAACTATAATACTATCAAGTTAGTCAATATAAGACGAATAATTTGTGTTTAAATATCCGTACATATTAATTACTTTGCTCATGTAACAGCTTACTTTATGCGAATTATTATGTTAACGCCTAGTCAGTTCCCCTGAATGAAGAAATCAGTTCCTCTAATTAGAAAATATCATACTCTTTCAGATATATTTTTCGCATATTTACTTTAAAGCATATTTATCCTTTATTCAATACTCGAAAACGAAGGTTAACTGAAAGAAAAATTATTTAAAGATAAATTATTGGAAACCACGGATTTCGTCGATATTAAGTTAGATAATCTATATAAATAAAGAGGAAATTCTGTTTGCTTGTTCTTTACAGAAATCCATATCGTTTGTCCTAAATACTCCAAATTTCGCTCAGTGGTTCTTTCGTACCAGGTGCGAACACCTGTCCATATTAAAATTGCATTACTTTAGCCAATCTCTGGGTATATTCTTTATTGCTATAAAAATCGTTGTGAACTCGCTCTACTTAGGTTTTTTTTACGAGATCGACCGTTTGAGTCGAAAAAGTCTCATTTTATAGATTTTGAAGATAAAAAAATGAAATTCCCCGGGTGAAACCGGGATATAATAGATAGTATGAAATACAGGTAAACTTTTAAATTTTGCTATTACAAAATATAAAACATCATTATATGCCAATGATCATATGTTGTGTAGGTGGAATAAACAAAAAAATATGTCTATTGTCTGAAAATTTAAATTAACAGTAAACATAGAAAGTAGATAGATCATTTGGTATTAATATGTTAAGTTACTGTTTTAAATCATTATTTTAAACTGAAACTGTTATTCAAAAGACGCCATGATACTCATCATTATCATAGAAAACCGTTGTGATTTCTTGCGTGGGGATGTGAGGGGTTATTTAATTGTAAACTGAATATGAGAAATCTTCGATATAAAAAAATAATAAGAAACTACCTACCTTATAAAAACTTTTTATTTATTTGAGGCCAAAAGATTTTATTTAAGTTTTACTAGTTCCTTAATTATAGCCTCACTCATTTTTATTATCTTCTGACGTTTCGGCAATCAAGCCATTTTCAAGGTAAAACTTCCTGTGACCATAATCTTTTTACAATTAAATATTCTAAATGCCCTTGTCGTACACAAAATTTATAATAATCAAAACACTCATATCTTATTAAAACAATGCAAGTCACTTAGACTTGCAATTTATATTTTTCACATTTTGACTATCATAAATTTTATTTTTGTTTGACCTGGGCATATAATTTCAGCCTATTTTATTGTAAATTTTTACTGACGCAAGAAGTGTTATCTTGATAATGGCTTAAATGAAGAAATGTCAGACAATAATATAAATGAGTGATGTAATACTTAAAGATCTTTAATCAAATACCAACCCTTGAAATATTTATTTTATTTTTTTTATTTTAAATGTTTTATTTCATTTAATATTTAATAAATATGTATTTAAATCATAATAAAAGAGAAATGTGTTATTTAGGCTGAGAAATAGTTATTAAGGATATGTGGTCATAAAATGTATTGGATTCAAAAATGCGGAATAAACTTTTTCACATTTTTGAAAGAAATTAAATTGAATCCAATTAACTATCCAAAACTAATTAAATGTTTAACTTCAAACAACACCATTATTGTTTATCTATTCTGTGGATGTGCGTGTTTTATCATACAACATGATTTTACAAGTTTACTTTTTATTGCACGTGTTTTCCCTTACATATTTTCGGACGTGTCATTGGTAGGTATAGAGCGATGGCCCAATTTTTTTTTTTTTTTTAACCTTTCGTGGTATGTTTCGTTGGCATTAAAACATGTTATTAATCGCCAAAAGAGAAGAAAAGAAATTTGAATTTGAATGAATTTTCATCCATTACCACCCATTGTTCTGGCTTTGCATAACACGCTTATTTAATGCACAATGAGTCAATCCTTCAGACAAAAATAGATCTTTTGTTACAGAAATGTTCACATAGTTTGAATGCTGTTGTTTTGTTCCCTTCTCCGCGGATTTGCATGACTTAAAGATACAATTTAGTTTGTTGAACTTGCTGGGTTTTCTATTTTAACAGTCTTATTATATTTATAATTTATTTTTCCTCAATTTTAAGTATTTATTATATATCTGTACGATCCAAGTTTGTATACAGTATCGTTTTTAAAATTAGATTGTTTAGTTTTTTATGGTTATAAAATTCAAAAAATGTAATTTATATATTATTGATTTGTTGTAATCTAATTCATTACAACTCTTCATATTATTTAGTTTTATTAAGAGCATTAATTTGACGTTAGAAACTGTTTTATTTGGACTACAAGGTTCTTTGGTCTAGATCAGGTAAACGATGATGCTATTTAAATCTCCAATAAAGAGGTCGTTTCTTTAAGAAAGGAAGTGTTAATATTCATATGGAAGTTGTTAATTGGTTATAATATGGGTTTTTATTGTATATTATATAACAATTCATCACTTATCTCTTTTATTAATTATTTTAATTTTTCTTCAGTTTATTAAAAATATTATTGTAATAAAGTCTTAAATAACAAGTATAATCAAAGCAAACATTGATCTGACAATTTTAAATTATGGAATTTTAGTATCACAAGTAAGTCATTGTCAATAAGCATTTCAACTTGATCTTTTTTAAATTTTATTAAGCTGCTTTTATTTTACGATCATAAAACTACTAATAAATACGTAATTTTTTTGTTACTAAAACATTTTAATACTCAATGAAATTTTGGCTATTTGAATATTTTGTTCATTTAAGAAAATGTAAAAGAGTTTGTGTATAAGGCTAGATTTTTATTATTAGTTGAATGCTAACTTTCAATGATTTTTAAAATATATTTTAACTGTTACGAACAGTTGTTTCATTCAATTACAGCTTAAGTTAAACTAATTTATTTAACTTACACTACTTTCTTATAAAATTCCAATAACTTACTTTTCGCCATCTCTTACTCTAAGTTTAAAAATTTATCATTTTTCTTCATTAAACGATAACAATACATGGTTTCGGCCGTACACAAAAGCGGAGTGATGGTGTTTTAAAATTACTCCAAAATCGTTCAAAATTCTTTCCGTCCTTATACCTCAGAGTACAGAATAAATCGTTATATATAAATATTATTTTGTACTCTGGGAGTAACCTCGTCATAATCTATTTAAAATTATTTTGCTTTTTAACATTTATACAGTATATTCATAGGAAAAATTTAGGACTCCCAGTGTAGCATCGTCCGATTAGCCTTAGTGGCATAAAGTGAGGTTAAACAAACAACATTTATACAGTTATAACCTTATGTGCCTTTATGTTTAAATTTAAACGTACTTTGTTGTTATTATATTTATGTTTTAAATGAGTCGTAGCCAACCATTTTAATAACATATACTCTATCAAGCCTTAATATGTATAAAAAAAATTAAACTTTGATTTAATTTTTTATAATTCAAGCGAAAAAAAATTAAAAATTAATAAAGAAACTAGGAGTAATTATCCTGGAAATCGTTTTCTTATATTAAGACGAATATTAAAATGTCCACCTTTGTGTTAAAGTTTGTATTGAGTTATCTTTGTGAGTGATGTCCGCACTACACAGGCTACACTACAGAGGCTTTTCTCCTTTTGTATTCAACGATATCAGATCCGTACCCTCTTTACGCATTAATTATTAGACTTTAAATTTTACGTTAAATAATGGTAAGCAGTGTTAAGAATATCCAAATAATTCGATATTAGCGCTCGAAGTGCTAGTAAACTGGTAAACCATAAAAGCGATGAATATTGAAATTAGTAAATAAAATATCTAACCATATTTGTATCAGTCGTTTGAGAATCCAATATGTCCAAAAAATTCTCTCATTCATTATTATTTTTTGGATTATCATTCATTATTATATGGCCCAGCTATATAATTCTAAATGCTATATGGTATATGTAGGAGAAAATAATTTAAGTTCAGGCAATCTCCTAGTTAAAAAAGTAAGAAAAAGACAATTTTCTTTTCTCGTTTCTGTAAATTTATATCTCATTTGGTTAAGGTCCCTCGAACGATTAATTCAAATTATTTCGAAGTTTTTTTTTTTCTCATTTAGTATTTCTCTGTTTCTCTAATTCTGGGCCTGGCCTAAGTCGGAAGGTCACGAGACCGTAATATAAGCGAACTCCCATCGCTTCCTTTCAAGTTAAAAGGAGTCTTGATTACGCTCGCTACCCTCAGATGAACACAAGACAAGAGAGAAGAATGAGTCTTTCTTCTCAGTTGAGATGGGAGCCTCACTAAACTGGGCCGTATTGGTCACACCTATAAGTAACATAGCGATAGTAACAACCTATTTTCTTATTTTAGGAAATTATTTAAAATATAAAAAAAAAAAAAACTGTTTTAATTAAGTCACAGAATACTATTTTTCCCGGTCAACGTAAAGAATTCTGCATGTAAAGGATGAATTATTTTCCTGTCTTTTCATATTTCTGCCAGTAAAATCGCATTTGTTTTCTTTATCTTTAAGAGCTTGAGCTACCTACGACGGTTGCTTGCATGCATTCATAACCCATTTAATGGTTCGCTTATCCTTCAATCTCTTTAATCTCACTCACCCATTCCACCCCGCATTTCCGTCAGGAAACTCAGCTTATAATTTTCTTCGTTATAATTATATATTTTTAACAGTTATTATTTATTGTTTTTATAGCTTATTTTGTGTAATTTGTTTCTTGTTACAACTAGGTTTTTCAAGGTGGTTAAAAAAATACTAAAGTATAAGATTAAATAATATTTTTATCAGGATAAAATTTCTGTATTTAATAATTTTTCTATATTAATTGTTTATCTTTTCGACTCAAATTCATCATCAAGACTGAACTTAAAACATAAATACATGTAACTTAAGAGGTACATGCATATCTAGTATCAATATCTATGATTATCAAGTTTATTTAATAGAATATAATTTGTTAGTTGAACAATCTGCGTACTTAAGGGCATTACTACTATGTTGGATTAAGATTCAGTTTATTATAACTTTTTTATAATTATGTATAACTGTTACCAATAGTACAATGGAAGTTACCAATAGTACACTATGAAAACAGCGAAGTTTTGCACAATTAGTGTTTCTACGTCATAGTTTCATTTAAACTTCCATAAATACAATCTAAAATAAATTTCTGATCACACGAATATTAAATCAAGGTTTTTTTTTTTTTTTTTTTTTTTTTTGCATAGTATAATTCCATACAGCAAGTTAAATCAAGGGGTTAAAGGCCTGAATTTCATACTTCGTTCCAAAAATTTAACGGTGCCAACAGGTCTTAAAATAAAATTAAAACTACCCAACTAAGATTAATATGTAATCATTTCTACATTAGTGAAGATTTTTAATTTATAATTTATTTATTTAATTTTAATTTATTTATAATTTTTTTTCTTCAACTTTTCTACCAAGTTGAATTGTTCTTTAAATAAGTTTTCGAACTGAAAGATTTCACAATTTTTATCTCGCACAGTTAGTTCCACATCATTTATTCTTCTCTTTGTCCATTTGAAAATTACTTGGACCTTTTTATTTTATTTTTTTATCCAGTTAAGAATTTTCCGTGAAATTTTATCAAGGGGAGGGTTGATTTCACAGAATCACCAAGAGGTGGAAATGGGCTTCGTGGAATTAAGTGGGCGAATATTCTTGGAAGGTACTGCTCCATTGTTTAATTTATGATGGATTGAATAACCGGAGAAAAGTCTGTTCAGATGGTATTTATTTAAAATAATTATTAAAGGAACAAAGATTTTTAGGACGGTTCCATACTTAAAACTAATATTATTTTTTAGGTTACCAGGAGTATTTGGAGCATTACAAAAAGAAACGAACTAAAGATGACACAAAGAATACAATAATTCCTCTTCTTAGTCGGGTAATATATAGGGGGCAAAAAAAAAAAAACAAAAAAAAAAAACACCATTTTTTAAAATATAAGCTTACAAATTCGCGAATCCTTAAAAACAAAATTAGAGGTGAACTTTGATAAAATTGATTAATGCTTAATAATTTATTCGCCAGTCTTTTAGCTTAACTCCCAACTTTAGGCCAAATATAACGTATCCATTTATGAATTGGGTGGAATTAAATAAAACTGGTTCCACACCTTACGTTACTCCTCTGATTTGCTTTGTAATATAAGCATGTTCAGGAAAATAGGTTTGACAATGTTTAAGCGAAAAAAGTGGATGGAATTGATACGAGAAACCTGCACAATTTATAAAAACAATTTCGAAATTCGTAACTATTTTTCGTTTATAGGTCAAACTAGACTTGACTGTTATATGAATCGGAACTAAATTTCTTCTTTACTAGTTTTAATACATAAAAAGCTAGTCGAAAGACTCAATTCTGATGACATGAATATCGATGGATTACTTTACAGAAGTACAGACATGGAAACTAACTTCAGGAAAAATTGGACTGACAGACATTTTTCTGCAATGTTTACCAACTACTCATGAGAATTAAGTAAGTGTACTCAACTCTTATGAGACTATTAAGGTAATATTGGGGGTGCAAAAGAATTATCTAAACAGATCACTTCTGAGCAGGATATATAAAAATAGAAAACACATGCCTGTAGTGAATACCATACTATCTAGGCGGAATTAACATGTCACTTAAATCCTTTGCGCGATTGTAAAGAATAAAATTCTCTGAAAGGCTTGGTTTGCTCAACTCATTTTCGCCCAACACTCTGCGAAGTAAGCCATTGATATAATCGTGATTTTTAACTCCTTCATCCCATGAAAAGAATTTTTTTTTTCGAGATTACATTCCTAAACCTCAATAATTAATTTATCTAAAATTAAAAAAAAATGTTTTATTAGTTGTTGAATTCAGTAATTCTTGTTTTCCTATTCAATAGTTTTTCATGGTCTTCTAAAGCTGTATAGACTTAGAGGAATAGTTTTCCTGTAGCATTTCATGTTACCACATCACTCGTGACTTTCTCTCTGTTTGGGCATCCGAAGGATCACGCAAGGTTAAACGATTAATTAGGGTTAGAATGTTGGTGTTCCGTGAAGCTTCAATCGAAATTTCGCTTTCTCAATTACTCGAATGTAAAATCATTAAGTATTTTTTTGCTCATTCTGTTATGAGCCTTCTTCACATATGTCTATTCGTAATAGATAATTCGTATTCGAATATATATTTCTAATTATGATAATTTTTTTACTGCTGTATATTAGTTTTTGAAATATTATATTTATTGGACTTAAAAACTGAGATTGTAATAAAAAAACAACTGCATAGTAAGTGAACGTGGACAGAAAGCAAGAAATATTGTTATGAACAAAGGATTACCAAGGGGCTACACTAGCACCTAAATTATTCGATAAAAAATCTTAAAAAATATTAGTTGTCAGAAAAACATTTATGGTTAATTTAAACGTGAATGGAAAATTTTCTGTAGCATTTTATGCCCAGAAGAAATAGTTCTTTAAATAAAAAACTGCTTGTGGGCTCAATATAATTTAAAATTATTTAACTCTATAATTGTATAAAGGCTTTGATAATAAATTTCAAACAATAAATGTTTTTTTTTCTTTAATGTACCTGAAAACACAATTTTTAAAAGTGTAAATTAGTTAGATATCTTACTTATATAACATTATTAGAATTTTAGAAAACATGTTAATCACATTTGTAATTATCTAGAAAAATGATTTTCATTTCCCTCCAAAAAAAATTTTAGTCGGTACGCCATAATTTCCCTAATACTTCATAAAATTTCATGAATGAGGTATCATTTTAAAGCTTTCCTTAACCGTTACACCGGAAAAATATACAAATTCTTCGAATTACGAATTATAAGCGCAAAAACCGTGGTTGAGAAAATCAAAATGGTCGTAGAGGTTTCTAAATGGTGTCAATCTTTTCAGGTTTTCAAGAACATGCGCTTTTTCGATTAACCCATTCCTTTGCGAGTTATAAGCGAAAATCATAGCGAAAACGGTCGTGGGGCTTTTTCGAAGGTGTCATTTTTTACAGTTTGTCGAGGCGAACATTATGGATATATACACTTTTCTGTTGTAGCCGTGGTTTGCGAGTTGCAAGAGCCAAAACATGCGATTTCAGTCAATAGAATCAGCGCACTCGCTTTCCGCGTAACCGATATTTGTATTTAAGTATGTGTCGTTTTCCAGAGTGCGCTCTTGCAGTGTCGTCTGTGTCTGTGTGTTAAAACAAACCCACCAACAAATAATCACAGATGACCATTTCGTAACTTCCAACAAAGTGTTCAAAAGGGTCCTGTAAACACGTCAATGCTATGTAAATACCTTAAATTTATGTTTCAAAACATATATAATCTAGAATTTAAACACATTAATTTTTTACTTCATCCCTGACCTATGTCTATGACGCACAAAATACGCACTATAAGCTACTAAATACACGGTGTGTACTTTACCTCGAATGCTTCGCACGGGTATGTAAATATTGTAACCTCGTGAAATAAATAAATAAAAAATATATAGAATTAATTAACAATAAAAGAAAGGAATGGGTTCGTTGACCCCCCCCCTTGGTAAAACTGAGAAGTCAGATACACTTACTCATTTAATTTATTTATTACTATTAATTAATTAATACAACTTAAATTAATTATCACTAATTTAATTAACTATAGAATATCCATCTCGAGGCCACATTCTTTTCAGGCGCATTATAGAATTATCAGGACTATATGATCAAGTAACGATGCACATTTGTAATATTATACACCAGGCAAAATCGGCATCATTTACTACCTGAAGGATTTTGTTTTGAAGAATTAAATCCGGTATGAATTCAGTGGTTAATGAAACCCTTTGCCTTGAATTTCGTGTTAGGGCTTTATTAGACTTCTGTTTAGATACATTAAAAACAAAGAAATTATATATATTTTTTTTAACATAAAAGATTGTAGATTGAAATATTTAAAATTATTAAAAACCAATAAATGTGGTTACACACAAAGAAATGTTAATTTATCGTATACAGAATGTGATAGCTTTGACTTATTTCAATTGTCCTTCCTTGTTAGCTTTTTTTTTTTTATTGAAAGTAACTTGTGCCATTTTTAATTCCGAGCACAGACTTAAACTTTTAAAAAGGATTTTGTGAAAATCAATGTAATATTTTAAGTTCATGATGGTGTGGCATTATATACGACTATAGTAGATTTTTTTGTGTGTGTTTCAATGACCTGCTTATGATGTATTTCGGGATTTGTCATTGAAAACTTTTTAGATCAATTATACTAGTAAATGGGTCATAATTATTCGGCATTGGCCGAAAGTCGCTTTTTTAGTGCCAGATATAAGTGGTATAATTGTGGGAGAGCGTTGAAAAAAACAAGTTTGTAACCCTTCCACAAAATGTATTGCAAACGATTAAACATTATTATAAATAATTATCTCCTAAGATTACTATTTTTTTGTTCTTTCCTCTAATTGTTTATCTCTATAGTTTTATCTCTCTTTATACATATCCATTTTTTTTTAAAATAAAAAACGTGAATTTATTATTTTTTAGCGTAAAAATACCTTGACTTGTGGATGTTCCTAGAAGCGTTGTCAACTCTATTTTAAATGAAACTGAACTATTTTTGTTAATCTTATTTTTATTAGACATAAAAATAATTATTATTATTTCTGACCATTTTTTGAAAAAATTAGAAACGCTTGTTTGACTCGGATTCTCATAATTTATGTCTGTATTTTTATAATTCCCAGTATTGGCGAATTCGACCTTGGCATTGAAATGATAACGGTCCTTTCTCTCTTGTCAACCCAAGGCAATGAATTTTGTGATATCGTCATTTTATTGCTAATTACACAGGTTTTTCCTGGTTGATACTGTAAAAAAATTATAAACTAAAATTAACAAGCGATTCTACATCAGGTTTTCTACCTTAAAATTCCTTTAAAGATTTGTTCTATATATTTTCCTTAAGTCAGTGTTTTCTTATTATTAGTATCTTATAAAAAAAAGTCGATAATAGTCTGTATCAACAATCCTATGTTGTTATGTAGAAGAACTCTATTTTAAGAATTTTATTAGTTGGAATGGCTGCATGTACAACTATTTTAGCAAGTTACATGTCAACTATAGTTAGCAATTACATATCAACCCTAAATGTTAATTGTTACTTATGTGTTAATTATTATTGCGAAAGACCATATTTTTATTAGTTTAATTTATAATAGGTTTTAGTTTTAGCTCGAAAGTTTGAAGAATTGTTTAACAGTTAGTTTGAGATATAAACCATGTTTATCTTAATATTAAAAAAAAAAAAAACTGGTATAAACGTATGTAAAGCAATTTTACAAATTTTATGGAGGGCTTCTGGTTTAAAGATTTTTTTAATATTTTCATGCAATATTGTTTTAGTTTATAATTTATCGAAAAATCGATTTTAACAATAAAGGTATTGGAAAGTCTTCATCCAATTTGATTTTATTTTATCGGTTTATTTATTTGTATTTTATGTTTTTTTTTAATGGCCATGATTTTCTGAGGTTGTATAGCTGAAGTAATTTTCCTGGTCGTTGACATCTTTAATAAATTCTAACTAGGAAGATCATGAATTTACGAATCCCTAATTAATATTCTCAAGGTTTTATTAATGTGAGGAATATTCAGCAATACTTCTCATTTTTTTTTTCGGATTTTAAAGAAAATAATCAAAGTTTATTTGCAATAATTAATTATTAGTTATCAAACCCTTTTAGGAAATATCTAAAAATTCCTTGAATGGAAGCAGATTTTTTTTTTTTTTTATTGACGTAAACAAAATTCTCTTGATTTATTCTAGAACTGTTTGTTTGGTCACCTGTTAAATATAGGGAAAGTACTTAAATTTTAAAGCAATTATATTATTTTTGTAACTAATTTCCAAATACCCTTAATGATTACTGAATCAATCGTTTGAAAAACTTTTTCGCTAAAAATAGCTAGCTATAAATAAATAAATTAATGGAAAAGCACTTAGCCCTTCAAATATTATCTCCGACACATAACCCTAATTAGAACTTGGAATCAGAAATACAATCCTCTTGAATTAAAATGTCTGTTTACTTTTCTTATAAATAAATAAATTAATGGAAAAGCACTTAGCCCTTCAAATATTATCTCCGACACATAACCCTAATTAGAACTTGGAATCAGAAATACAATCCTCTTGAATTAAAATGTCTGTTTACTTTTCTTAATACTCATAGCGTAAAATTATTTCTTTTTTTGTGAAGGTCGAATTTCTCAATGGTATAATCCGGTCGGTCCATTATACTCCAGGTACACCTGACCACAAGCCTATAGGCTTATAGTCCGGATCGCAGAAAAGTCTCGTCCGTGTGCACCGGTCCGTAGGGCCTCTCTCGCTCTTGCTCTACCCCATTCACACTATCGCACCGCTCCCGCTCCACTCCCGGTCCGCTCTCCTAATGTCTTATCATATTCACATTATATAATCTTACACCGTCACTTTTGAACGGTTGAAGCTATTGAAGCCATTAATAATCGAAGTCGTCTGTATTTGGATTTTAAGTAATGAATAACTTTCTGTTATTATAGCATTTATTAATTCATCAATTTTACGGCCATAAAGAAGTTCATCTTTTCGTTTGTAGAAATAGCTGTTAAGTGTACTTTTCTTGATGAAGAAGATAATATGATCAAAACATATAATAAGAAGAATATATTGCAACACTATGATAATTATTAATAATAATTATAAATTAATTTAATTAATGGTGAAGAAATAATTTTTTTTTTTTTTTTTTGGGACTTTAAGGCTTCTACTGAAGCCCTATACTGCTCATACTAACACCCATGGCACTGGGTGATACTTCTCCTACGAAAGAAAAGCACCACCCAGGGGGGGACTCGAACCCGCAGCTCCGGCATGGAAGTACGGCGCTTTACCGCACAGCCACACCGGGCCCCATTGAAGAAATAATTTAAATTTGTTCGGAAATGAATTCGAATAAGCTTGAAATCGGTAAATGCTGCAATTTACCGATTGTTATCTCTTCTTTTCCTGATTTATATTTAAATTTTTTTTTGTTAATGATCTGACATTTTTCATACTATACTGCATTTTTATTCGTTTCAAATTCAACGTTATTTTATAGCAATGATTATGTAGTCAATAAATAAATCGGTCACCATTTTTTACGAGTGTATTAATTCATTGCAAAATATACCTCAAACATAAAATGAATTTTTCTCGTGGAAAACCGCTTCACAACAAGATTTCGTGTTTTATTTTCTTTTTGGTGATTTTTTTTTTAACATTTCAAGCGTATTCGAATACATTCGGAAAAAAATTTAAATTATTTCTTCACCATTAATTTATAATTATTATTAATAATTATCATAATGTTCCAATATATTCTTCTTATTATATGTTTTGATAATGTTATCTTCTTCATCAAGAAAAGTACACATAACAGCTATTTCTACAAACGAAAAGTTGAACTTTTTTTTGCCATAAAATTGATGAATAAATAAATACTTTAATAACTGAAAGTTAATTATTAATTAAAATCCAAATACAGACGGCTTCGATTATTAATGGTTTCAATAGCTTCAAAAGTGACGGTGTAAGATTATGTAATGTGAATATGAAAAAACATTAGGAGAGCGGACCGGGAGTGGAGCGGGAGCGGAGCTAATGGTGTAGAGCGAGAGCAGAGCGAGACCGCAATTGTAGCAATATTGTGATTACCTTCTTTCTATTCCTCTTTAGAATATTTTGCCAGTGAGACCGGACCGGGAGCGGAGCGATAGTGTGAATGGGTTAGAGCGAGAGCGGACCGGGAGTGGAGCGGTAGCGATAGTGGAATACTCTCTTTCTATTTTTCTTTAGAATAATCCTTTAAGTAATTTGTAAATACGTTATATTTTTACTGCTTTAGTACGATGGCTAGATATTTATTATTTTGTATATGTGCATATTTGTTATCCTTAAGGGATTTAGGGCCAAAATAAAGTTCTGTTTCTTTCTATCTAGCATTCATTATTCTTTCGACTGAAAGGGATAATGTATAAGCACGCCATTTATTGATTACTACTAGTCCTTTCATCTTGAGACATTTGATTTGATGGATTGATTTACAATACATTTATCTTGTACAATCAGTTCGTCGGATAATTGCACTCAACTGTGTCGTTCTTCTTCAATTGATACTACATTTATTCTAATTGAATGGAAAAGATCAAAGTTAGTCGTTTCGGGGAATCCAAGGAATTAAAGTATGTTTAAGCGGTTAGTTCTGGTCGCATGTTCGAACCTCGTCGACTAATATAAAAATATAAATGAGAAATGGTGGTAAAAAATCTGGTGCGTGCGCGCAACACACAACTTTCACTTACCAACTTACTTAGATTAGAAATTGACGTGTTTTGCTAGTTATCATTTCCCAAAGTCACACATTTTTCTACATTCATATCTTATTTTTGTTAATCGTTAAAGCCGTTTTTAAGTAAATAAAAAAACCCGTGAAAATGATACAAAATTTATTAAGTAAAGTCCCCCCTCCCGTAGATCAATTTTGATGAAATTTTTACAGTCATATCTCGGGCATATAAATACATCAAATACCAAGTTTGATGAAAATCGTTTAAACCGTTTTTGAGTAAATAAAAAAAACATGTGAAAATGGTACAAAATTTATTAAGTAAAGTCCCCCCTCCCGTAGATCAATTTTGATGAAATTTTTACAGTCATATCTCGGGCATATAAATACATCAAATACCAAGTTTGATCAAAATCGTTTAAACCGTTTTTGAGTAAATAAAAAAAACATGTGAAAATGGTACAAAATTTATTAAGTAAAGTCCCCCCCTCCCGTAGATCAATTTTGATGAAATTTTTACAGTCACATCTCGGGCATATAAATACATCAAATACCAAGTTTGATCAAAATCGTTGAAACCGTTTTTGAGTAAATAAAAAAAACACGTGAAAATGATACAAAATTTATTAAGTAAAGTCCCCCCTCCAGTTAATCAATTTTGATGAAATTTTTACAGTCATATTTCGGGCATATAAATCGATCAAATACTCAGTTTAATCAAAATCGTTAGAGCCGTTTTTGAGAAAATCGAAAAAAACGTAAAAAGTTATTAAATAAAGTACCCCCTCCCTTTGGACAATTTTGATGAAATTTTTGCTATCACATCGCGGGCATATACCTACACTAAATACCCAATTTCAGGTTCCCACGGTTTATAGTTTTTGAGCTAGTCTGTTCACACACACACACACACACAGACCATTTCGCGGGACTTGGTTATTTCGACTCAGGGGGTCCCAAAACGTGTATTTCCGTTGAAAACCGGAAGTCGAAAATTTTCACGATCGCAATATTTCCACTTACTATATATTTCATATATAGGTAAGTGAAAGTAAAAAAAGAAAAGAAATTAAGAAAAAAACTTGTTGAGAAGCTTGCATGTGTCCCCTTGTGTTTTATTTATTTATTGTTTTTCTCAACCCCGCAGGCCGTGATTAGTTCTTAAATATGTGTACAGCTTTAGTTATATATATTATTTTTAATTATATTTCATAAATTCAGCAACTTTGCTTGTTCTGTTCCATTCTTACATAGAATTATTTATTATTTTCTTTAGGTATAACATGTTAACGGCGTTTTGAGGCCCATCTTAGGGTTATCAACAATCTCAACAAAACAACAAAAACACTATGAGTCTACTTTATTTAGACTTTTTTCTAATTTTTGCGAGTTTTTTATATTTACTCAAAAACGACTTTAACCAATTTTTGATCAAACTTAGTATTTGATGTACGTATATGCCCGCCATGAGGCAGTCGAAATTTCATCGAAATTGGTCGAACGGAGGGGGCACATTATTTAGTAAATTTTTTCTCATTTTAAGGTGTTTTTTTTCCTCAAAAATGGCTGTAACTATTTCGATCAAACTGGGTTTTTGATGTATGTATATGCCCGCGATGTGGCAGCCAATATTTTATTAACCGTATTATGAAAATAAAATCTTTTATTTGTTAATAAAAAAAAAATTGACTTTAGAGAGTAAATACGTGATGCTCAAGATTTTTTGATTTGGAATATTGCTTGAAAAATTAAGAAAAAATATTTCTTATATTATAGAAAAAAATATTTTCTCGCATCTTTATTTGTTTTGTATACCATATATTTTAAGAAAATTTACAAATTTTGAAAAATGTTATTTTTTTTTAAACTCTACCTACCACCTTTTTTTCCGTTTGTTCTTTTACCGCCTTTCCGTGAAGCCTCCAGAAATTAGATAAACACTAAATATCATTTTTAATTTTCAATAATTTAAGTCTTTTCAGTAAAAAAATTACATGTTGATTCAACGAGTTATGAATTGAAAAGAGAGAGAAAATAGACCATGCCCTTATGAGAACTTTTTTTTGTCTGTACTTAGCCGGAAGATACTTTATGTATATGTGTGTGTGTGTGTATGTATATATATATATATATATATATATATATATAAAACATATATGTATACACAAATAATATTAAAATCGGACATGTAAATCACCAATTTTCAACATTTTTAGCTTTTTTTTGTTATGTCTTAAGAACCTTTTTTTTTTTTTTTTCAAATTTTTCTTAGAATAATCATAAAAATCATATATAAGAAAATTAATCATTCCTTAACTTACATTCTTTCATTGCGATTTTCTTCAATTTTTATGACTGTATATGTTCAGATAAATGAAATTCAAATATCTAAGACCATCCATTTCGCTATAGCTACTTTTAATAAATATATCTTTTATCTCAAACGTTTAAGTTATCGCCCAAAATATTAATTTTGCGTTATTAGTTTCGAGATTAGAATGGTGTTATAATAAAAACATATTTTTGAAGAGTCTTATCGTGTTGCATGTGTTCCATGTGTGCGGCATTTTTTTCTTATAATCTCTCCCACTCACAGTAAGTGGGGGAGGGGGGGTCGTGAAGTTCTTTAGAAGCAATTTCTATTGTTCATTATAGGCTTGGAGATTTGTCCATTTTAAGATTTATTTTAATTTTATATTTTCCGGATTAAAATTACGAATTAATATTATAAATAATTTCTAACTATTTATTTATATATTTAAATAATTCGAGATGAAAATGTACATTTTTTTTTAACGTATATTATTTAATTTGATACAAAATGCATGCTTAATTTTATTATAAATTTATCTCTTGTCATTGTGCTACCTTTGACAATTTGTTTTAATTGTAGTGTTACAGACAAAATAATTATAATGGGAATATTGTAAAAATTCAGGAAAATTTGTCCTTTTTTTGAGAAACCGCACAGAATACATTTATTTCTGACGACTCTCCTAAGTTTTTTTTTTGTTCTAAAAAAATCATTTGAAAGCGTAAATAAGTTACTTAATGCCTTGTCTAAGATAAATAAATTATTAAAAACTATTTTTCTAATTGAATAAAGATAATACCGTTCTCTTGATATAAAGGCTTATTTTATTAGGTATTATTATAAATGTTTATTATCTTTTAATTTTGTTCGATTTCCTATTTTAAATATAAATTATCTTTATATTTTATTCATATGAGATTCTTCTGATTATGCTTTTTATGTTTATGATTGACTTCAAGAAGCCCAAAAGAAGAATTTTCATTGTTTGTTTTTTATAGGAGCTTTTGTTGTACATTTTTATTTAAATTATATTTTAAAGTGTAGCATTTGAATTTCGAATACATATCAAGGGATGAATTCAGTCTGTTATCCTATTTTTTTTTCTAGAATTAGACAGCGGAATGGAAGCATTCGTCAGAAAATACATTAATGTTGATATTTAGTATTTTCCGCACGTATTTGCCATTTCTTGGCATTACGTGTGGCGTAGGTGTTCTGGAGTGTATGATGGATTATGGTAATTCTTCTCGATCCAGTCACGTATTTTTAAGCTTGGCCACATCCTTATTCCAGTGTCACCTCGGTAGTTTTTAATCTGAATGTAAAATATTCTCTACCGAAATTCATACTAATATTTTTCAGTTTTTATGTTATGAACTATTCTGTTTTTAATCAAAATAATGCATATTTTAAGGCCGACAAGTATTACTTCAGTCCCGACTGCATCGTCTTATTCAGACATTGCCAATCGATCGTGCATAAATTTTGTCCTTGCCATGACATTAACGAGAGGATGTACTATACCAGGGTTTATAATTCACTTTTATCTCCAAGCGGAACCAGCTATGTATAATGGAATTATGGGGCAGCATTTGCTAGATTTAGAATTAATCTTGGAATTATGGATTCATAGGAACAATGGCGTAGTCAATTTGGAAACCAATTCTCTCTGTAATTGTTGTAAATATATTTGGTCTTCTTCTCTTTATATAATCAGATTAATATTTTAACGTTTATCCTTCTTTAAATGTTAAATTAATTTATTATAATTAAAGAAATTTGTTTAGTGTGTAATCTTGATTAAATGAATGTAATAATGTGTAGCTGATTTATTTTTTTTCACTTTTGATCCCAGTGGTGCGTTTTCGTAAAATAGGGTTCTCGAATGGCAATCATTTTTAAATTGATCAGACAGTTACTTTTGTCATATATAAACAGAAAGAAACACCGAAATATTATGTTCTTTCTACTCTGTAACAGAATGGGTTAAGATTATTTTAGTAACTATTCACCTTGAATAGTGAATATAGTTATAGACTCAGTTCATATAAGGAATTATAGTATTTTTTCAATTACACGTTTCGTGTAAATTTCTTCATAATTATCTCTGAGGTCTGTTGGTATCATATAAATCTGACTCACTTAGGGTGCCTTTACATTGTGCGAACTTCACCTCCGAACAGCATGCCCCGAACACAGTTCCGCTGATCTAAATTAAACACGAACTCGGAAAGGTACTTTATCAGTTCGCCTGATTGTTCGGGAGTAACGTTAGTGTCACTTTTGAGCTGCATAAGTTAGATTCTACAGCTTTTTAGCATTTTTCTGACGTTGTTTTATCCATACTTAGAGCAACAGCCGGTAGTTCCAAGTCAGCCGTCTTTGTAATGAAACTTGTATTAAGGTGCATAGGTGCGGTCAGACACTATTGTTCATTGAACTTCACGTTTCAGTGTAAACAGTACGCCGGCAAGGTTTGGGGGATTAACTATTCGAGGATGAAGTTCGCACAGTTTAAGGACACCTTTATACATATGCCATCACCTTTATACATGTCCGGTTAACTAAGAATGTTACTTTAATTTGGTATTATTTTTTTTTTTTTGCTAGGATATATATTATTGAAGCTATGGTCTAATTTTGTTTTTCCGTCTAATTAATCATTCTAAAAATATGTACATTATATACACGCAGCATATCATCTCATCAAGTCCAATGTGTTACGTAATTCTGTTTTTAAAACTTGACATTGGAACTAGGTCGTTAGCACATACACTCGCAACATTTTACTGGCACCGCCCAATGGTTTATTTTGAATCTGTTACAAGTCTCTTATAATCCTTAGCGAACCCATTTATGTCAAATCATTGAAGTCATAACATAAATTAGTATGTATATGTATTTTTTTTAAAATATGTGTATTTTTATTTTAGATTTCCCTCATTTTAAACTATTATCTAACTCACTGTATTTTTTTTTTATGTTTCAGGTAAGCGCTGAGAAAAAAGAAAAAAAAAGTCAGATAAAGTTGGTAACAATTTCTCTCTAGACATTACTTATTGATTACTTTCATATGATCATTCATTTATTACAATAATACAGGATTATATAATACGATGGTGACAAGGGAAAATATTTGTCCTTTAAATTACTGAAGTATTTAAGATGAAAATGTCAGGAAAAACTCGACTGACGATCGCCGCCCAAAACTAGTTCGTACTTGAAACCTACAACCTCTTGCTTCGAATTTCATTACATTCTGCCATACTGTTCAACTTCAAAAATGTCTATTTTGGGAATTTAAATTTAAAGTATTTGGCTTTGATATCTGCCAACAGTGTTAAAATAGTAATGTTGTTTACGATTGTATAGTATTGATACTAAATATTTTTTTTAGTGATTCCTATGCATCATTTCAAGGAATATATATAAACCAAAGTTATATTTAGGTTAATATAACCTAGGTTATATTTCATTTTCTGCATTGGCAAATATCAATATTAGTTCTTATTATAGAATTTCAGTTATTTTTCTAATTGACCGAATCTCAACAAAAATGACATTACACGAAATTCATCGCCAAACTTGTCAATTAGGACTTATTTGGAAAAATAATTTTACTTGGAATATATAAAAAAATTGGAGGAAAGGTGTTATGAACTAAACTATTCAATATTATTATTATTATTTTTTTTTTTTGTTAAAATAATTAACTTTTTCCATAAATGTTAAAAATATCTAGGTGTCGTTCCATGTACCAACTAGCTTTAATATCTAAGTTATATTTTACATAGCTATATGGTCAGTATAAATTCATAGTGAAGGAGCGGCAACCCAATTTATAAATATAAGCGTTTATTAATTCGATGACCGTAGCCTGTTACTTTTTTTAAATCAAGCTTCTTTATTTTTGAATAATATAGGAGGCAAGCAGAATATGTTTTGGTTCAAAAGTTACAGAAATAGAGGGTAGACGTAAGGTTGGTATGGGGGAAGCTATTTCATTTTTTTACAATAAAAAGTTCACTTACTCTTCAATAAATTAAAAGTTTACAGAAAACATAACCTGGAATCTGGTAAAAATATTTGTATATATTATTAATAATAAAAACCTCGAACGACTAATTAACTTATTAAAAAATGTTTTTTCTATTATGTTTTGAGAAAAGTTTTTGTTTTAATGGTTAAAGGGGCATTGGATATAAGATCTGATATTCGATCTCCTAAAAAGAACACAAAGAATGCCTAAAAGACCACACTTGCCATGTTAAACTGTTAAATTCCACGACAAATAGTTTACAAATTACGGTGAGTTAATCCTAATAATGTGGACTGTAAACCTGTATCGCGCTCATTATCTGCAGACGTTTCACCAGTACTCCAACACGCCTTCTTATAAACTTATACTTTAAGGAGTTTTTTTCTACTATTACTTTTTTATGAGTATTTTTAAATATTAAGTGTGCCCATATAACCCTCAGGTACACATATACCACCGTTGCTTTTGAACATAACCCGTTTTTCTTCAAAACCCAAACTTGTAACTTCCATTAAGTATCATGGTATATTTAACCCTTTGCACTCGAGGGCTCCGCTACAGAGACAATGCAAATAATTTTCTGTTTTTAAAATATAAGGCCATAAACAAATCGTAAAAACTATTTATAGGATATTTCTTTTTTGGTGATAAATGACCGTCGCGGCTCGCGGTGTTTTTCATTATTTTTGTAGTACGTTAATCTTTTAACATCGGCTATATTTTGTGGTTCTAATTCATCTTTTATTTCCTCAATTGTTCAATAATTTAGTTCGGGGCATCAAATAATCCCTTTAATTTGTTTTTGTTCCCTATGTCCTTCTACTTTAACCGGAAAGTTATTAAGTAGATTTTCACTTTTTAGGGAGCTTTTCTGATTGGATATCTGAGAAAACTTCAACTAAAAGGGTCCCATCTCGTAATTTTTTAACTGTTTTTACTTCTCCAATTAGATTTTTTATGCTTTTATATATAAGTAACGGCGAAACCTTTGTGAAATCTAAGAGATTTCTATCGTTAACAGCTCCGGTTCTCTTAATTATCAAAAATTTTACACAATTTTTAGATCTATTTTCTGTATTCCCAAAAAACGTCCCTTTAAATTTAGATTTAAAAAATATATATAAAATTTGAAAAAAAACATTTTTGTAACTATGTGTTCTTGAAGCTTCACAAATACATATAACCTAAATTTCATTACAATTCCTTACTTGGTCCTAAGGTTTTAATGTATAATATTACGTTTTCAGGGTGTATGTTTTCGCGAATAAGTTGCGTCGAGTTGCCGGTAGGTAACGTCCGAAACGGTGCCGAGTGCAAAGGGTTAAATATATGGTTAAAAAATTAATTGTGAAAATTCCTAAATCTATATTTAGGAATCCATCGGGTTGATAAATGAAGCCTTCCTTGATTTTTAAAATTGATAAGGTATTTAAAAAACAAGAATTTATTTAAGATACCTCTTCGGTCAATATCCCTTGGTTGGCTGGCTTGGAGAGGAAGCTGGGCGTGGCAAAGCTGTCCGTCATGGCGCATTTCCTCCAACCGCAAAATTTAGGCGATAAACCACCCCTGAGGCCCTAAAAGCTGATGGCTATTGCCGAAATAAACAAGAGATAGGACATGGCCACGTCCACTCACTCAATCGGAAAATAGTAGCGAAAGATAAACACTGGCCGGGCAGGAGGCTGTTTAAACGGGTTCGGTCCTTGTTTAAACTCCTTTTTTTTTTTTTTTAACTCCTACCAACAGTTACCAGGACATATATATTTACAATTAGTACAGATATATTTGATCTATTATTAAATGTAACAATGATTTTTTTTTGTTAAATAATAAAACAAAAAATGCATTTACTGCTGGCTTTGTGTTTTCTAATCCAGAGATTTTTATTAAAAAGAAAAAAAATTGTGATTCATTTAGACTCTGTTAATCCCGTCCATTTAGCTCACTCACTCCTTTTGACATTTTAATGTCTCATCAATTGATTATATTTATTTGACGTCAGTTTATTCTGCTATGGCTAATCGGACAATGCTACAGTGGGAGTCCTAAATTTTGCCTTTTCACATATACATTAAGGTATATGTAAGGGATCTTCAACGAGTACCTTACAATAAACTGGCTAGGAGCCTCTCTTTTACGTCCCTTCCAAAGGGCGACATTTCAAAGGATTTTTTATTTCCTTTAAAAAATCTTAGGACAGTCTAACGAGCTAAGAAGTCGCGACATTCTGCATAGTAGTTGGCTATGCTAACCTTGCCATTTTCAACTCAATCCTAGCAACATCTATAAATCTTTTTTAAAAAGGGGTGGTTTAAAATTTTTATTTTGTTCTTAAAACAGAGAAAACAAGTCTGTGATAATCTAAAACTGTATTATGCTTATTAACAAGTTTTCATAGTTCGATGCCTATCCTGAAAACATTTTATTTTAATTTTAAAAATATAAAACTACAGTATTAAGTCCAAACAAAAAATATTTAAAAAAACATTTTTTTGCACTTCACTTTGCAGACTTGTAACACTTTGTAAACAAGACCTTGATAAATACATTAAAGCGTCAGAAAACTAGAAGGTACTGATTTTACAAAATTCGAACCTTTTCAATCGTTTTTTTCTCAAATATAAGATTTTGCATTCAAAACACTTCAGGCTGAAAACCAGAAACATAATTTCACTAACCAAGATATTGACTGACTGAAGAATTAGTCGTCAATATGTACTGCCACATGCTAAATTAAATAAATGTCAAAAAAAATAAATGATGACCATAATTGCATCCAGGATTTTTTTCTTTTTTGTTAATTTTGAGGAATAACATTTAGAGTTCCGGAATTAAATCGGTCGATTGAGAAACCCAACATGTCCCAAAATTCAAATTATTGGAAAAGTGAAAAAACTTTTCTAATATTGCATTAAGAGATTTCCATAACTTAAATTATTTTTCCGACACATATTCCTACTGTAAAAACATTTTTCGTAATTTGATAAATCTATGTTCTTTCGATAGATGTGAAAAATAAATGTTTTTTGGACATTAGGATTTCTCCTGATTAAGGAAGACAAACGATTGTTACAAACCATATATTTTGGAAATTACTCTACAAAATACAAACTTACATATATAACTGAAAGTATAAATATATAAGGTTGAAATGAGCATGATCCAAATTAATTCATTCAAGCCTTCTATAGTTAGTTTCTTAGACAGTAACAGGCCAAGATTCAAATTAATTCATTCAAGCCTTCTATAGTTAGTTTCTTAAACAGTGACAGGCCAAGTAATTTTTTACCCCAGAACGTACTTACTACTTTGGTTACAGTCAGATATTTTTCAATGTCCTGGATTTGTCGAGTTTGTCCTTCAACAATTATCTGAATGGTCTATAAATGCCGATAGATCAGCTGGGCTTATCGGGTATCTCTTGAATTAGATGTCTCGGCATGCACGAGTTCGAAAATTAAATATAACAAAAATCGTTTTTTTTTTTTTTTTAGGAAATGTCGGGTTCCTCAAACGACTGGTTTAATTATAACAACATTTAAGTAATTTTTTTAAAAATGGTTATTAATTTCCAATCTTTACAGCAGTTATGAGATACTAACAAATGAAAAAAAAAACCAATTATTTATTTAACTTTCTAGGCTAACAATAAGATTTGAGTGATGTGAAGATGTGCTAGGGAAAGAGTTTTATGTATCCTTGCATAAATATTAGTTGTCACCCAACCCGTATTTGTAATCATAGATAACATCTGTTTAGATCTGAAAGATTTATATTTATAATAAAATAACAAATTCTGAAATGTATTGTATCCAATTAAATGCAGAAATTAATTGAATTTACTTATCTTATCTCGAAGCGTCAGCTGATCTTGCGAAATAGGGTTCTCATCGCGATGGAATAAGTATATAGGCAGCGATTAGTTGTATAAGTATCGAACTTAGGGGTTCGTTAAACTCTTTATTATTACAATTTTTATTTTTATTATGATTATTATTATTATTATCCTAATGGAAAACTATCATAGTTTGTCATTTTTCTTCATAACATGATTAAAGACCAAACTGAATATAAAATCCAGACAAGGGCCTAGAGACCATACTGTGAGGATAGAATGGTATATTATTTATTTTTATTACTTAAACCGAAATAACAATAATAATAAACACGATATTTATGGGTCGTCAATCTTGAATTTTACGGCATTGAAGGGGCCTTTAATTTTATCTCGCCAACTCATCAGTCCCCAGTAGATTATACTAATAACAGTTTGCGTAATGGATATAGCTGGGTTTTATGAGGCGTTATCAAATCCAACGATGTAACTATAATTAATGCTATACTGCGTAATAATGATGAAGAATTCCATACAAGGAAACCTGGATCGGATCAGAGCGAAATTATCCAATTATATAAGTTAAACATATTTTTTATTTTTTTACCAAGAATAATTTAATGATGTTGCTACACCCGTACACAGACTTGTGATGAGAAGTTAAACTTGGTGATCGAATGTGTCTCAAGATATTTTTCAATTCTTGTGAAGTTTTCATTTCATCTCGTCAGCTATTGAACTCTATAGTCTTGCCTATAAAAATCAGGCGGTGTGTTAACAAGTTAATACTCTGTCTTTAATACATCAACAATACCAAAACGACTGAACCGACCTCGATAGAATTTTGCGTATATGTTTCTGACGAGACGAAAAATGATTAAATTTGACTTTTTAGTATATTTTACTAGTTTAGCTTGGATTTTTATATCGCCACTCTTCAGTTTTGACCTATATTTTTTACTTTCACTTACCTATATATGAAATATATAGTAAGTGGAAGTATTGCGATCGTGAAAATTTTCGACTTCCGGTTTTCAACGGAAATACACGTTTTGGGGTCCCCTGAGTCAAAATAACCAAGTCCCGCGAAATGGTCTGTGTGTGTGTGTGTCTGTGTGTGTGTGTGTGTGTGTGTGTGAACAGACTAGCTCAAAAACTATAAACCGTGCGAACCTGAAATTGGGTATTTAGAGTATGTATATGCCCGCGATGTGACAGCAAAAATTTCATCAAATTTGCTCAAAGGGAGGGGGTACTTTATTTAATAACTTTTTAGGTTTTTTTCGATTTTCTCAAAAACGGCTCTAACGATTTTGTTTAAACTGAGTATTTGATCTATTTATATGCCCGAGATATGACTGTAAAAATTTCATCAAAATTGATCAACCGTACGGGGAAGTTTACTTATTAAATTTTGTATCATTTTCACTTGTTTTTTTTATTTACTCAAAAACGGTTTTAACGATTTTGATCAAACTTGGTATTTGATATATGTATATGCCAAAGATGTGATAGCCAACATTTCATCAAAATTGGTCAAACGGAGGGGGCACTTTATTTCATAATTTTTTTCCAATTTTTACCTTTTTGATCGATTATCTCAAAAACGGCTTTTATGATTTTTATCAAATTCGTTACGTTTAATGAAAATTAGTTGTTATTTAATATCAGGTAAGTTTTATCATTATTAAAATGTTCTGAGGGGGCTTAAATGGGGAAGGGGCCTTTTTACTTTCACTTACCTATATATGAAATATATAGTAAGTGGAAGTATTGCGATCGTGAAAATTTTCGACTTCCGGTTTTCAACGGAAATACACGTTTTGGGGTCCCCTGAGTCAAAATAACCAAGTCCCGCGAAATGGTCTGTGTGTGTGTGTGTCTGTGTGTGTGTCTGTGTGTGTGTGTGTGTGTGTGTGTGTGTGTGTGTGAACAGACTAGCTCAAAAACTATAAACCGTGCGAACCTGAAATTGGGTATTTAGAGTATGTATATGCCCGCGATGTGACAGCAAAAATTTCATCAAATTTGCTCAAAGGGAGGGGGTACTTTATTTAATAACTTTTTAGGTTTTTTTCGATTTTCTCAAAAACGGCTCTAACGATTTTGTTTAAACTGAGTATTTGATCTATTTATATGCCCGAGATATGACTGTAAAAATTTCATCAAAATTGATCAACCGTACGGGGAAGTTTACTTATTAAATTTTGTATCATTTTCACTTGTTTTTTTTATTTACTCAAAAACGGTTTTAACGATTTTGATCAAACTTGGTATTTGATATATGTATATGCCAAAGATGTGATAGCCAACATTTCATCAAAATTGGTCAAACGGAGGGAGCACTTTATTTCATAATTTTTTTCCAATTTTTACTTTCACTTACCTATATATGAAATATATAGTAAGTGGAAGTATTGCGATCGTGAAAAATTTCGACTTCCGGTTTTCAACGGAAATACACGTTTTGGGACCCCCTGAGTCGAAATAACCAAGTCCCGCGAAATGGTCTGTGTGTGTGTGTGTGTCTGTGTGTGTGTGTGTGTGTGTGTGTGTGTGTGTGTGTGTGTGTGTGTGAACAGACTAGCTCAAAAACTATAAACCGTGGGAACCTGAAATTGGATATTTAGTGTATGTATATGCCCGCGATGTGACAGCAAAAATTTCATCAAAATTGCTCAAAGGGAGGGGGTAGTTTATTTAATAACTTTTTAGGTTTTTTTCAATTTTCTCAAAAACGGCTCTAACGATTTTGATTAAACTGAATATTTGATCTATTTATATGCCCGAGATATGACTATAAAAATTTCATCAAAATTGATTAACCGGAGGGGGGACTTTACTTAATAAATTTTGTATCATTTTCACGTGTTTTTTTTTATTTACTCAAAAACGGCATTAACGATTTTGATCAAACTAGATATATGATGTATTTATATGCCCGAGATATGACTGTAAAAATTTCATCAAAATTGATCAACCGGAGGGGGGACTTTACTTAATAAATTTTGTATCAGTTTCACGTGTTTTTTTTTATTTACTCAAAAACGGCTTTAAAGATTTTGATCAAACTAGATATATGATGTATTTATATGCCCGAGATATGACTGTAAAAATTTCATCAAAATTGATCAACCGGAGGGGGTACTTTACTTAATAAATTTTGTATCAGTTTCACGTGTTTTTTTTTATTAACTCAAAAACGGCTTTAACGATTTTGATCAAACTAGATATATGATGTATTTATATGCCCGAGATATGACTGTAAAAATTTCATCAAAATTGATCAACCGGAGGGGGGACTTTACTTAATAAATTTTGTATCAGTTTCACGTGTTTTTTTTTATTTACTCAAAAACGGCTTTAACGATTTTGATCAAACTAGATATATGATGTATTTATATGCCCGAGATATGACTGTAAAAATTTCATCAAAATTGATCACCCGGAGGGGGGACTTTACTTAATAAATTTTGTATCAGTTTCACGTGTTTTTTTTTATTTACTCAAAAACGGCTTTAACGATTTTGATCAAACTGGGTATATGATGTATGTATATGCCCGAGATATGACTGTAAAAATTTCATCAAAATTGGTCAAATGCAGGGCTCTTTATTTCATAACTTTTTTTTCCAATTTTCACATTTTTTTGGAATATTTTAAAAACGGTTTTAATGTTTTTGATTAAATTAATCATTTTTAATCAAAATCAAGTCATCTTTTTTATGTTGTTTATAAAAATGGCAATTAAAAAAACATGCCGATTTCTAATGTAAGTAAGTTGGTAAGTGAAAGTTGTGTGTTGCGCGCACGCACCAGATTTTTACCTTTTTGATCGATTATCTCAAAAACGGCTTTTATGATTTTTATCAAATTCGTTACGTTTAATGAAAATTAGTTGTTATTTAATATCAGGTAAGTTTTATCATTATTAAAATGTTCTGAGGGGGCTTAAATGGGGAAGGGGCCTTTTTACTTTCACTTACCTATATATGAAATATATAGTAAGTGGAAGTATTGCGATCGTGAAAATTTTCGACTTCCGGTTTTCAACGGAAATACACGTTTTGGGGTCCCCTGAGTCAAAATAACCAAGTCCCGCGAAATGGTCTGTGTGTGTGTGTGTCTGTGTGTGTGTGTGTGTGTGAACAGACTAGCTCAAAAACTATAAACCGTGCGAACCTGAAATTGGGTATTTAGAGTATGTATATGCCCGCGATGTGACAGCAAAAATTTCATCAAATTTGCTCAAAGGGAGGGGGTACTTTATTTAATAACTTTTTAGGTTTTTTTCGATTTTCTCAAAAACGGCTCTAACGATTTTGTTTAAACTGAGTATTTGATCTATTTATATGCCCGAGATATGACTGTAAAAATTTCATCAAAATTGATCAACCGTACGGGGAAGTTTACTTATTAAATTTTGTATCATTTTCACTTGTTTTTTTTATTTACTCAAAAACGGTTTTAACGATTTTGATCAAACTTGGTATTTGATATATGTATATGCCAAAGATGTGATAGCCAACATTTCATCAAAATTGGTCAAACGGAGGGGGCACTTTATTTCATAATTTTTTTCCAATTTTTACCTTTTTGATCGATTATCTCAAAAACGGCTTTTATGATTTTTATCAAATTCGTTACGTTTAATGAAAATTAGTTGTTATTTAATATCAGGTAAGTTTTATCATTATTAAAATGTTCTGAGGGGGCTTAAATGGGAAGGGGCCTTTTTACTTTCACTTACCTATATATGAAATATATAGTAAGTGGAAGTATTGCGATCGTGAAAATTTTCGACTTCCGGTTTTCAACGGAAATACACGTTTTGGGGTCCCCTGAGTCAAAATAACCAACCAAGTCCCGCGAAATGGTCTGTGTGTGTGTGTGTCTGTGTGTGTGTGTGTGTGTGTGTGTGTGAACAGACTAGCTCAAAAACTATAAACCGTGCGAACCTGAAATTGGGTATTTAGAGTATGTATATGCCCGCGATGTGACAGCAAAAATTTCATCAAATTTGCTCAAAGGGAGGGGGTACTTTATTTAATAACTTTTTAGGTTTTTTTCGATTTTCTCAAAAACAGCTCTAACGATTTTGTTTAAACTGAGTATTTGATCTATTTATATGCCCGAGATATGACTGTAAAAATTTCATCAAAATTGATCAACCGTACGGGGAAGTTTACTTATTAAATTTTGTATCATTTTCACTTGTTTTTTTTATTTACTCAAAAACGGTTTTAACGATTTTGATCAAACTTGGTATTTGATATATGTATATGCCAAAGATGTGATAGCCAACATTTCATCAAAATTGGTCAAACGGAGGGGGCACTTTATTTCATAATTTTTTTCCAATTTTTACTTTCACTTACCTATATATGAAATATATAGTAAGTGGAAGTATTGCGATCGTGAAAAATTTCGACGTCCGGTTTTCAACGGAAATACACGTTTTGGGACCCCCTGAGTCGAAATAACCAAGTCCCGCGAAATGGTCTGTGTGTGTGTGTGTGTGTCTGTGTGTGTGTGTGTGTGTGTGTGAACAGACTAGCTCAAAAACTATAAACCGTGGGAACCTGAAATTGGATATTTAGTGTATGTATATGCCCGCGATGTGACAGCAAAAATTTCATCAAAATTGCTCAAAGGGAGGGGGTAGTTTATTTAATAACTTTTTAGGTTTTTTTCAATTTTCTCAAAAACGGCTCTAACGATTTTGATTAAACTGAATATTTAATCTATTTATATGCCCGAGATATGACTATAAAAATTTCATCAAAATTGATTAACCGGAGGGGGGACTTTACTTAATAAATTTTGTATCATTTTCACGTGTTTTTTTTTATTTACTCAAAAACGGCATTAACGATTTTGATCAAACTAGATATATGATGTATTTATATGCCCGAGATATGACTGTAAAAATTTCATCAAAATTGATCAACCGGAGGGGGACTTTACTTAATAAATTTTGTATCAGTTTCACGTGTTTTTTTTTATTTACTCAAAAACGGCTTTAACGATTTTGATCAAACTAGATATATGATGTATTTATATGCCCGAGATATGACTGTAAAAATTTCATCAAAATTGATCAACCGGAGGGGGTACTTTACTTAATAAATTTTGTATCAGTTTCACGTGTTTTTTTTTATTTACTCAAAAACGGCTTTAACGATTTTGATCAAACTAGATATATGATGTATTTATATGCCCGAGATATGACTGTAAAAATTTCATCAAAATTGATCAACCGGAGGGGGGACTTTACTTAATAAATTTTGTATCAGTTTCACGTGTTTTTTTTTATTTACTCAAAAACGGCTTTAACGATTTTGATCAAACTGGGTATATGATGTATGTATATGCCCGAGATATGACTGTAAAAATTTCATCAAAATTGGTCAAATGCAGGGCTCTTTATTTCATAACTTTTTTTTCCAATTTTCACATTTTTTTGGAATATTTTAAAAACGGTTTTAATGTTTTTGATTAAATTAATCATTTTTAATCAAAATCAAGTCATCTTTTTTATGTTGTTTATAAAAATGGCAATTAAAAAAACATGCCGATTTCTAATGTAAGTAAGTTGGTAAGTGAAAGTTGTGTGTTGCGCGCACGCACCAGATTTTTACCTTTTTGATCGATTATCTCAAAAACGGCTTTTATGATTTTTATCAAATTCGTTACGTTTAATGAAAATTAGTTGTTATTTAATATCAGGTAAGTTTTATCATTATTAAAATGTTCTGAGGGGGCTTAAATGGGGAAGGGGCCTTTTTACTTTCACTTACCTATATATGAAATATATAGTAAGTGGAAGTATTGCGATCGTGAAAATTTTCGACTTCCGGTTTTCAACGGAAATACACGTTTTGGGGTCCCCTGAGTCAAAATAACCAAGTCCCGCGAAATGGTCTATGTGTGTGTGTGTCTGTGTGTGTGTCTGTGTGTGTGTGTGTGTGTGTGTGTGTGTGTGTGTGTGAACAGACTAGCTCAAAAACTATAAACCGTGCGAACCTGAAATTGGGTATTTAGAGTATGTATATGCCCGCGATGTGACAGCAAAAATTTCATCAAATTTGCTCAAAGGGAGGGGGTACTTTATTTAATAACTTTTTAGGTTTTTTTCGATTTTCTCAAAAACGGCTCTAACGATTTTGTTTAAACTGAGTATTTGATCTATTTATATGCCCGAGATATGACTGTAAAAATTTCATCAAAATTGATCAACCGTACGGGGAAGTTTACTTATTAAATTTTGTATCATTTTCACTTGTTTTTTTTATTTACTCAAAAACGGTTTTAACGATTTTGATCAAACTTGGTATTTGATATATGTATATGCCAAAGATGTGATAGCCAACATTTCATCAAAATTGGTCAAACGGAGGGGGCACTTTATTTCATAATTTTTTTCCAATTTTTACCTTTTTGATCGATTATCTCAAAAACGGCTTTTATGATTTTTATCAAATTCGTTACGTTTAATGAAAATTAGTTGTTATTTAATATCAGGTAAGTTTTATCATTATTAAAATGTTCTGAGGGGGCTTAAATGGGGAAGGGGCCTTTTTACTTTCACTTACCTATATATGAAATATATAGTAAGTGGAAGTATTGCGATCGTGAAAATTTTCGACTTCCGGTTTTCAACGGAAATACACGTTTTGGGGTCCCCTGAGTCAAAATAACCAAGTCCCGCGAAATGGTCTGTGTGTGTGTGTGTCTGTGTGTGTGTCTGTGTGTGTGTGTGTGTGTGTGTGTGAACAGACTAGATCAAAAACTATAAACCGTGCGAACCTGAAATTGGGTATTTAGAGTATGTATATGCCCGCGATGTGACAGCAAAAATTTCATCAAATTTGCTCAAAGGGAGGGGGTACTTTATTTAATAACTTTTTAGGTTTTTTTCGATTTTCTCAAAAACGGCTCTAACGATTTTGTTTAAACTGAGTATTTGATCTATTTATATGCCCGAGATATGACTGTAAAAATTTCATCAAAATTGATCAACCGTACGGGGAAGTTTACTTATTAAATTTTGTATCATTTTCACTTGTTTTTTTTATTTACTCAAAAACGGTTTTAACGATTTTGATCAAACTTGGTATTTGATATATGTATATGCCAAAGATGTGATAGCCAACATTTCATCAAAATTGGTCAAACGGAGGGGGCACTTTATTTCATAATTTTTTTCCAATTTTTACTTTCACTTACCTATATATGAAATATATAGTAAGTGGAAGTATTGCGATCGTGAAAAATTTCGACGTCCGGTTTTCAACGGAAATACACGTTTTGGGACCCCCTGAGTCGAAATAACCAAGTCCCGCGAAATGGTCTGTGTGTGTGTGTGTGTCTGTGTGTGTGTGTGTGTGTGTGTGTGAACAGACTAGCTCAAAAACTATAAACCGTGGGAACCTGAAATTGGATATTTAGTGTATGTATATGCCCGCGATGTGACAGCAAAAATTTCATCAAAATTGCTCAAAGGGAGGGGGTAGTTTATTTAAAACATTTTTAGGTTTTTTTCAATTTTCTCAAAAACGGCTCTAACGATTTTGATTAAACTGAATATTTGATCTATTTATATGCCCGAGATATGACTATAAAAATTTCATCAAAATTGATTAACCGGAGGGGGGACTTTACTTAATAAATTTTGTATCATTTTCACGTGTTTTTTTTTATTTACTCAAAAACGGCATTAACGATTTTGATCAAACTAGATATATGATGTATTTATATGCCCGAGATATGACTGTAAAAATTTCATCAAAATTGATCAACCGGAGGGGGGACTTTACTTAATAAATTTTGTATCAGTTTCACGTGTTTTTTTTTATTTACTCAAAAACGGCTTTAACGATTTTGATCAAACTAGATATATGATGTATTTATATGCCCGAGATATGACTGTAAAAATTTCATCAAAATTGATCAACCGGAGGGGGTACTTTACTTAATAAATTTTGTATCAGTTTCACGTGTTTTTTTTTATTTACTCAAAAACGGCTTTAACGATTTTGATCAAACTAGATATATGATGTATTTATATGCCCGAGATATGACTGTAAAAATTTCATCAAAATTGATCAACCGGAGGGGGGACTTTACTTAATAAATTTTGTATCAGTTTCACGTGTTTTTTTTTTATTTACTCAAAAACGGCTTTAACGATTTTGATCAAACTAGATATATGATGTATTTATATGCCCGAGATATGACTGTAAAAATTTCATCAAAATTGATCACCCGGAGGGGGGACTTTACTTAATAAATTTTGTATCAGTTTCACGTGTTTTTTTTTATTTACTCAAAAACGGCTTTAACGATTTTGATCAAACTGGGTATATGATGTATGTATATGCCCGAGATATGACTGTAAAAATTTCATCAAAATTGGTCAAATGCAGGGCTCTTTATTTCATAACTTTTTTTTCCAATTTTCACATTTTTTTGGAATATTTTAAAAACGGTTTTAATGTTTTTGATTAAATTAATCATTTTTAATCAAAATCAAGTCATCTTTTTTATGTTGTTTATAAAAATGGCAATTAAAAAAACATGCCGATTTCTAATGTAAGTAAGTTGGTAAGTGAAAGTTGTGTGTTGCGCGCACGCACCAGATTTTTACATTTTTGATCGATTATCTCAAAAACGGCTTTTATGATTTTTATCAAATTCGTTACGTTTAATGAAAATTAGTTGTTATTTAATATCAGGTAAGTTTTATCATTATTAAAATGTTCTGAGGGGGCTTAAATGGGGAAGGGGCCTTTTTACTTTCACTTACCTATATATGAAATATATAGTAAGTGGAAGTATTGCGATCGTGAAAATTTTCGACTTCCGGTTTTCAACGGAAATACACGTTTTGGGGTCCCCTGAGTCAAAATAACCAAGTCCCGCGAAATGGTCTGTGTGTGTGTGTGTCTGTGTGTGTGTGTGAACAGACTAGCTCAAAAACTATAAACCGTGCGAACCTGAAATTGGGTATTTAGAGTATGTATATGCCCGCGATGTGACAGCAAAAATTTCATCAAATTTGCTCAAAGGGAGGGGGTACTTTATTTAATAACTTTTTAGGTTTTTTTCGATTTTCTCAAAAACGGCTCTAACGATTTTGTTTAAACTGAGTATTTGATCTATTTATATGCCCGAGATATGACTGTAAAAATTTCATCAAAATTGATCAACCGTACGGGGAAGTTTACTTATTAAATTTTGTATCATTTTCACTTGTTTTTTTTATTTACTCAAAAACGGTTTTAACGATTTTGATCAAACTTGGTATTTGATATATGTATATGCTAAAGATGTGATAGCCAACATTTCATCAAAATTGGTCAAACGGAGGGGGCACTTTATTTCATAATTTTTTTCCAATTTTTACCTTTTTGATCGATTATCTCAAAAACGGCTTTTATGATTTTTATCAAATTCGTTACGTTTAATGAAAATTAGTTGTTATTTAATATCAGGTAAGTTTTATCATTATTAAAATGTTCTGAGGGGGCTTAAATGGGGAAGGGGCCTTTTTTGTTTTCCTATGAAGTACCTTTGTTTTAGTTTATATTGAGAAATTAACTGTCTCTCATTACGCCGAAAAATAAGAAATGGCTAAATATGATATATGAAGAAAATCAAGTAAACATATACAGGAGAAAAAAAGAAAAATATTCAGTCAACTCATGAAACACCTTGAGATCAAGCATGCGCCGTACGCCTTTAATGACAAACCAATGCGTTAAAATTAAAGATGTTCTGTTCATTTGAGAAGTGGCAGTTAAGTTAATTTCTAATCTAAGTAAGTTGGTAAGTGAAAGTTGTGTGTTGCGCGCACGCACCAGATTTTTTTTAAATAAATACACGCACAACTAGTCAATTTTTTATTTTGCTCTGTTACCTTAAAACTCTGATTCGTCGAGGCTATTTAGTTTCAAAATTATTGGATTTTTCTTGCCGGTGAAACCTTTAGTTGCCTGGTTGGACAAAAGTGGATTAGGTGTATGTTTCACTGCATTGGTTCATCTGGGTGTTCACATGTTTGGGCCATTTGCTACTTCATTAAAAAGAAGAAAAAATTAGTGAATACTTCTGTTTCAAATCACATTTTTTTCTTTTAAAAATAGTTTCTAACAGAAACAACGGGGAACTACTACCTTTTTCGACCTTTAAATTAGAGGATATTTGGTGCAGTGTGTAAGGAAGTAGTGTTCGTGCAAAAAGGTGATTTGACTTAGATCACGCTCTACCGCCTTGATTCCCCCCCCCCCCCTAATTTTTCAACTAATGGTACTCACTTTATAGAGGCTAGGTTTTCCCCAGGAGGGTCTCTCGGCCCCCGAGACGAATTTTGGCAGAATTAAAAATAAAAAATGCATTTTTAAGCTAATTTTCATGTTTCACCATGTCCAATTGTCTTTATATCTTTAATAACCTGCCTGATATGATTCAGTCAAATATTATTTTTTTATTTTTTTTTTTTCACTTCATTCGTATATCCGCGCCTGTCAGCATTAGATAGACAATCAGCAGATTCGATGGTCGTATACAGTTGCAGATGATGACATGTCAGGCATGGGGAAGGATATCACCCAACAGTACCTCTTCCCTGGCTTGATTCAGTTATTCATGTCCGTTAAAGAAGGAGATCTCTCATCCAACGCCTTTTTAATCTCCTCCTCACATTCACGGGCATTTCATCTGTGGCCATATCTCTTATCAGTAGGTTTATATGTCCGTGTAGGTTAGTGTGGAAACGTTTATAAAGAATTTTGATGTGCTGGTCGACTTTTGGCATGTGGAAGTCAGTATGTAAGGTTTGATTAGTCACGTACCAAGGTGCTTTTGAAATGAGTCGTAATAATTTTGACTGAAAGGTCTGAAGTTTTTGTAAATGTATTTTTTTAGCAATCCCGTAAATCTGTGAACAGTATATTTTTTGATTTTTTCCGTACCTTAGGGCGCTGTTTTATAGCAGGAGGGGATTTCAACGCGAAGCACCAATATTGGGGCTCACGTTTGTGCACTCCAAGAGGAAGGAATTTGAGGGCTGCCATCCACGAGCTTTCATTAGACACAATAAATCCTGACACACCGACTTACTGGCCTGTATCGAGGCGAAAATCACCGGACCTTTTGGACTTTTTTATTACTAAAGGACTGCGGACTATACCTCACACCATAAATACTACCTCTGATCTTTGCTCTGATCATTCCGAGGTGCATTTAATTATGCTTGAGGAGGCAATAAACAAACCAAGAAAGCCAACGCTGATAGATGGACCAATTGACTGGGATGCCTTTAGGGAGTTTTTAGAGTCTTCGCTTTCGATCCCAGTTTCAATCAAAACTGAAAATGAACTGGAAGAGGCTGTCGAACTATTTACAGAAAGTGTTCAAAAAGCGGCATGGTATTCAACAATACCCAAGGTCAACTCAGCAAGAACAAATAACTTGCCACAATATCCTCAATATATAAGAGATTTGATCAGAGCAAAGAGAAGAGCGCGTAAAATATGGCAGACTGACAGACGCCCCTCAGACAGACAGACATTCAACAGACTAAACAATCAACTCAAAAGGGAAATACAAAAATTTAACAGAACAAACTATGACGCTTATATAACTGGCCTCTCGACAGACGATGGAAGCTTGTGGAAGCATACCAAGAAGTTGCTAAAACATCGAGAGTTGTCAGCACCCCTTCGAAGAGAAGATGGCTCCTGGGCCGTGTCGGATGAGGAAAAATCTGAACTCTTCGCTAACCATCTTTCTTCTGTTTTCATCCCATTTTCTGACTTAACAAACACAGAACATGAGACCCTAGTACTCAACTCATTAGATATTCCACTTCAAATGACACTTCCACCACCTTCATTCACTCCTGCCCAGGTTGCACAACAAATCCAACATTTACCCAAAAGAAAAGCCCCTGGTTATGACTTAATAACTGCCGAGGTGCTCCAAAAAATGCCCAGAAAAGCTCTGGTATTTCTGACAACAATTTACAACTGCATACTAAGGACATCAAAATTCCCACTACAATGGAAATATTCCATGATTCAAATGATACACAAACCAAATAAAGACATCTACTATCCATCTTCGTACAGACCTATCAGCCTTCTTCCGATATGTTCAAAAATATTTGAAAAATTAATATACAAAAGAATAGTTGACATATTGACTGACAAACATATAATACCCGACCATCAATTTGGATTTCGCAAGTCACATTCAACGATCCACCAACTACACCGAGATACTGACTTCATTGCTGGAGCATTAGAACAAAAACAATATGCAACTGGTGTATTTTTGGATGTAGCTCAGGCGTTCGACAAAGTTTGGCACCAGGGTCTTCTCTTTAAACTCAAGAACATACTACCGTACACCTACTATCTCATTCTTCGATCCTTCCTTTATGACAGATTTTTCTCCGTTCGGCAGGGGTCAGAAATTTCTTCAATTCGCCCAGTCTTAGCGGGGGTACCACAAGGTTCAATACTGGCCCCCCTACTCTACATTGTATACACCCATGACATACCAGAAGGTAATGAGACATTGACCGCTACTTACGCAGACGATACAGCAATACTAACAAAACATCAAGACCCGTCACATGCTTCACTAAACTTACAAAACCACTTACAGAAATTAAACGATTGGTGCAAATTGTGGAAAATTAGACTTAATCACGACAAATCACAACATATAACTTTTACTCTTGGGAAAAATACTTGCCCACCAATTTATATCGAAAATGTCCAAATTCCCCAAATAGACACAATACAATACCTCGGACTAACCCTCGATAGAAGGATGACATGGGGCCCGCACGTTAAAATGAAAAGGGAAACTCTAAACAAACGACTAAAGCTACTTTTCCCACTTTTTTCTAAATCCTCAAAATTAAGACTGAGACAAAAACTAAATACGTACACATACTTACTTAAACCCATATGGATATACTGTTCATAGATTTACGGGATTGCTAAGAAAAAAATATTATTTAATTTAACTTTTTGAAGATGAGTGTTAAAGGAGGGGGAGGCCTCTTTTCACAACCGGGCGACAGCTACATATATCCGGACGACTCTTGGATCTGTTAAACACGAAAGCTTGCATCTTAACAGAAAATTATTTTCTCTTAAAAAGTTAAAAGAACATAAAATTTTCCGTCGACTTAGATGCTTAAAATTAAATTGGTCAAGTTTTTTCCTCAATACGGATTTTCTAAATACGGAAACTTTTACTCAATTAGCGGGAAAATTAATTACGCTCATGTTCCTACACCTGCAACTCGAAAAAGGGTATTCCAAATGAAAAATTTTACATATAAATTTAAAACTCTGGTTTATACTATTGAATTCTGTGTAAAATGAGTTCATAATTTGGAAAGTAGCTTATCCTTATAAACTATTTCAAACGTGAAAGCATTTGTTGCGCTTTTTGGCATAAAAACCGCGAAATTTTTGGACTTTTTTTTTCGTTTTCTCCAAGATTTTTGCAAAAAGTACGGATTATACAGTATTGTTTTCTACTTAAGGGTATACTATTACGAATGGAGTGACATATTATTGTTACAATCGGTTATGTTATTTAACGAAAATAGAACATCAGAGGTCCAAACATGTTGACAATATTTTAGTATTTTTGCATATAATTCGAAAACAATACACGGTATAGAAAATTTTATTCTTTATTTAAAAAGAGAAAACATAAATTTTGTCGTCGAATGAGTTATTTAAAGTTAATGTATACCTTATACAGCTAGCTAGCAATGGTTAGGTCTATTTACGGATATCAAATCCGTCTCTTCCATTTTGACTGAAGTAGAAAACACTTAGGGAAAGAAACCAATTGGGAAATCAGTCTTGAGGCGTAGTGAAAACGGGGACAGCATAAAGTACGCCAGCATGTAACGAAAGGAAAAAGGATTTCACAAACGAGATAGCTGACTTTCACTGGAGACGATACGGGTGGATCTATCAGTAAGGCCGATTCGTCCCTCCAAAGGGGATTGTGTAGGCTCTCTCTTACGTTACGGCCTAACAGTTTTTTAAAGTATTTTCCTAATAGTTTCCGGTATAAAGAAAAACACATGAACTTGAATGCGGGTTCAACCCAAAGATATAACTAAACCCAACCATATAGTCTCCTCATACTTCGTATAAATGCTACTTTTGCAGATTTAATCAGCCTTATTTATTGTCTGATTGAGCAGTCTCTTTTGGATTAGAAAACGAGTACGATTATGACGCAATACACTAGACGCTCCATCAAGTAGGGGTCGGTATCGAGGACAAAAATATCATTTGTTTGATACCAATGATAGTTTAGTCAGTATAAATTGTGATGGTTGGTATTCCTACCTATATCGCGAGTTCGGAAAAATATGAAAAGTTGCCTACAAGAGCCTGAGCCTATTTATCTGTTTACGGAAAAAAAAAAAAAAAAAATCCTGGCCTTAGTTACAATATACAAATTGATATATGAGATAGCTGTATAATAATAAATCATCGCCACTATCTTGTATCTTGTTTTACCTTTCCTTATATTAATTCCTAAGTAATTTTTTTTCTCGATGGGTGAGGGAGGGAGGTTATGCTGGAATAACACGGGTATTTTTGAATCCAGTTGATCATGAGTTAAATCAGGAGATTGGTATCTGAGTAAACTGTACCTTAAAAAATTTGTTGAGGTGTATCTGTCGTTTCAGAGCTTAGTTAATGTTCTGTATAATGTGTAGGTATTTAAAGTCAATGTGACATGATCATAAGGGCTGTTGTGTAAACGTTGAAATTTTTAGAACGAAGTTTGGATTGAACCAAAAGTTGCTTCGCTTTTCAACCACCGTGGGCGATACAATCGGCCAAATTGTCCTTTTTACTCGTTTAAGTTTTTTTTTTTTTTCATCAATCATGACATGAAAATGTTTTAGTTTATTTATTATCCGTTTAATAAGAATAATAATCATCCAAAGATTGATTGAAAAACTTAATCATTTAAAAAGGGCTATTTGCTCCAAGGTAATCGCCCATAGCGGTCAAAAAGCAAAGCAACGTTTGATCCAAAACTTCGTTCCAAAAATTTGATCTTGTAAACAAGCCATGCCTAATGATTATATCATATTGAGTTTAGATACATATAATATGGAGCATTACTCTTTGAAGCGACAAATCACCTCAGAATTATTATTATTTTTTTTTTTTTAATGTACACTTTTTTAAAAAACCGATCAACTAATTTAGACGGTTTTAGTCCCAATTTCAGGTTGTCTAGCATTACTGGCTTCTAAATTCCCCTGTTATTCCCGCATATTGCCTCCTCCCGACACGGGAAAAATTTACTCAAGAATTGATAGAAATAAGGAGATATAACACAAAATACAGGGTAGTATCGACAATTTATTATTATATTGTAACATTTATATGGGTTAAAAACTTTTTATTAAACGGAAATAATAATTTACAATGCCACACAAACAATGAGAACACTAATAATTAAGGTTACAAACATTATCTCTTTGTAACTACACAGCATCCAGTCCAGTCCATCGCTCCTTTTATTTAGTCGTAAAAAGAACATCCTGGAAGTTTAGATGGTACACGAACATCATAGTCACAAACATGTACTATGACATCACCTGGGTTCGATTCCCGGCTGTGGTCGAATCTCTTATCTTCTAATTGAACAGTTTAAAAAAAAATGTACTATGGTAGTTTGTTCCAACTGCAAGTTCAGAACTTTTTTCAATCAAATGTTTTGATATCTCATAGATTGATGATAATTTATCGGTTATGATTATTAATAAGTGAATTACATTTTCATCCCAAGATTAAAAAAATCTGGTGCGTGCGCGCAACACACAACTTTCACTTACCAACTTACTTAGATTAGAAATTGACGTGTTTTGCTAAATATGCTCCGTGTAATGCTAAATTTCCCAAAGTCACACATTTTTCTACATTCATATCTTATTTTTGTTAATCGTTAAAGCCGTTTTTGAGTAAATAAAAAACCCGTGAAAATGATACAAAATTTATTAAGTAAAGTCCCCCCTCCGGTTGATCAATTTTGATGAAATGTTGGCTATCACATATTTGGCATATACATACATCAAATACCCAGTTTGATCAAAATCTTTAAAGCCGTTTTTGAGTAAATAAAAAAAACACGTGAAAATGATACAAAATTTATTGAGTAAAGTCCCCCTTCCGGTTAATCAATTTTGATGAAATTTTAACAGTCATATCTCGGGCATATAAATACATCAAATACCCAGTTTGATCAAAATCTTTAAAGATGTTTTTGAGTAAATAAAAAAAACACGTGAAAATGATACAAAATTTATTGAGTAAAGTCCCCCCTCCGGTTAATCAATTTTGATGAAATTTTTACAGTCATATCTCGGGCATATTAATACATCAAATACTCAATTTAATCAAAATCGTTAGAGCCGTTTTTGAGAAAATCGAAAAAAACCTAAAAAGTTATTAAGTAAAGTACCCCCTCCCTTTAAGTAATTTTGATGAAATTTATGCTGTCACATCGCGGGCATATACCTACACTAAATACCCAATTTCAGGATCGCACGGTTTATAGTTTTTGAGCTAGTCTGTTCACACACACACACACAGACCATTTCGCGGGACTTGGTCATTTCGACTCAGGGGACCCCAAAACGTGTATTTCCGTTGAAAACCGGTCGAAATTTTTCACGATCGCAATACTTCCACTTACTATATATTTCATATATAGGTAAGTGAAAGTAAAAAAAAACCTAATCGTGTAAACAGCACAATTTGGTCCATTGTCGCCCCTAGCGGCCAAAAAGCGAAACATCGTTTAGTTCCAAACTCCCTTTCAAAAACTTGACCTAATACACAGACCTTTACAGTTGTTTCCCCTTATTAAAACATTTAAAAAAAATCCAAATCAGTTGAGCTGTTATTCCAAAAACTGAAATTAACAATGGCCTTTCCACTTTCGATCCATTGCCGAGTTACTCTCCCCTCGTAACTCAGGACTCGAGTGATCCGCGGAAGTAAAAAGAGTGAGATGTTGAAAATATCCGTCGACGATTCACTACGCTTTCTTTCCCTCAGTTGAGAGGAGGAAGCGACATGCTTTTACATCGCACTGTACAGGAATATTGAATAGAATTTTCACAACAAGGCAGACTAGACGATCAATCAAATGGAATTTCCCGTTTGACATGGGGGTGCACCCTCCCGACCTTGGACCCGTTATGCAAGCTAATTGCTCGCACTTAACTACCACATTGTGATCCTTGTCCCCTCTACATCTAACAGGTGCACATCACGTCACTCTTTGTATCTACAGCTCAAGTATCTTTTTTTTCTTTTTTTATCTCTTTCATGTTAGATTATTTGTTTATACTCAAAGGGTTATCAGCCGAAGTGTTTAATTGATCTGAACGCTTATCAATCGACACGACATCGCTCATAGCTGAATGAATAGTCAGTGGTCAGTAGAACTATATATCTGTGACTGCAGCGTACTAAGTCAAGTCCAAATTTTTATAACACTTTGATTGTTTGTTTATTTAACGTCCCTTTATGCTAACAATCAAAGTGTTATAAAAATTTGGACTTGACTCTTTACGCTGTACAGATATATAATTCTACTGACCACACTTTTATAACACTACTGATAACACTTTGATTAATAAATATGTTCAAAATCTGCAAATTCATGCACAAGCAAATCATTTTTTTACTTTCACTTACCTATATATGAAATATATAGTAAGTGGAAGTATTGCGATCGTGAAAATTTTCGACTTCCGGTTTTCAACGGAAATACACGTTTTGGGACCCCCTGAGTCGAAATAACCAAGTCCCGCGAAATGGTCTGTGTGTGTGTGTGAACAGACTAGCTCAAAAACTATATACCGTGCGAACCTGAAATTGGGTATTTAGAGTATGTATAAGCCCGCGATTTGACAGCAAAAATTTCTTCAAATTTGCTCAAAGGGAGGGGGTACTTTATTTAATAACTTTTTAAGTTTTTTTTTATTTTCTCAAAAACGGCTCTAACGATTTTGATTAAACTGAGTATTTGATCTATTTATATGCCTGAAATATGACTGTAAAAATTTCATCAAAATTGATCAACCGGAGGGGGGACTTTACTTAATAAATTTTGTATCATTTTCACGTGTTTTTTTTTATTTACTCAAAAACGATTTTAACGATTTTGATCAAACTTGGTATTTAATGTATTTATATGCCCGAGATACGACTGTAAAATTTCATCAAAATTGATCTACGGGAGGGGGGACTTTACTTAATAAATTTTGTATCATTTTCACGCGTTTTTTACTTTCACTTACCTATATATGAAATATATAGTAAGTGGAAGTATTGCGATCGTGAAAAAATTCGACTTCCGGTTTTCAACGGAAATACACGTTTTGGGGTCCCCTGAGTCGAAATGACCAAGTCCCGCGAAATGGTCTGTGTGTGTGTGTGTCTGTGTGTGTGTGTGTGTGTGTGTCTGTGTGTGTGTGTGTGTGTACGTATGACTGTAAGAATTTCATCAAAATTGATCAACCGCAGGGGGCACTTTACTTAATAAATTTTGTATCCTTTTCACGTATTTTTTTTATTTACTCAAAAACGGCTCTAATGATTGTGATCAAACTGAGTATTTGATGTATGTATATGCCAAAGATGTGACAGCCAACATTTCATCAAAATCGGTCAAACGGGGGGGTACTTTATTTCATAATTTTTTTTCCAATTTATACCTTTCTTTCGATTATCTCAAAAACGACTTTAATGATTTTGATCAAATTAGCCATGTTTAATGAAAATAAGGTGCTCTTTAATGTCAGGTAAGCTTTATCGTTATTAAAATGTTCTGAGGGGCTTAAATGGGGAAGGGGTCTTTTTTGTTATCCTGTAAAGTACCCTTGTTTTTGTCTATATGGAAAAATTAACTGTCTCTCATTGCGCCTAAAAATAAGATTGGCTAAATATGAAATATAAAAAAAATCAAGTAAACATATAGACGAGAAAAAAAGAAAAATATTCCGTCAACTCATAAAATACGTTGAGCAAACGCATGCGGCGGAGTACACCTTTAATGACAGACCATTGTTCATAATTAAAGCCGTTCTGTTCATTTAATGGAAATTATTTGCTTCATGATAAATGAAGTTTTCAACAACTACATAGAGAATTATAAAGTCAGACGACTTGGAGTATTATGCTTGAATTGCCGAATTACCACAAGTAAAAACTTTAATTTAATATTAAAAAAAATAGTGTTTTTTATAGAGCAAATAAAAACAAAAAAAAGAAATAAATGTGGAAAAATGTGTCTTTGAGAAGTGGCAATTAACAAAACACATCAATTTCTAATTTAAGTAAGTTGGTAAGTGAAAGTTGTGTGTTGCGTGCACGCACCAGATTTTTTTTTAATATAATTTAGCCTTAAAACATTGCGCTGAATAGAGCCACAGATATATCTAAGAATAATGAAACCCTATACTGTCAAAATCGTATTCGAAATTGATATTGTTCATTTAAATTTAAAATCAATTATTTTTTTAATCCATATTTTAATTATGGTTGCAGCGCTTTGTGGGAATCAACGTTATTTAGTACCTCAAAATTTCTAATCGAGTACCGGAACTACGCCGCTCTATCGAATAGTTTTTAAATCTATATATTTTTTTCAGTATATAATTACATACGCCTAATTAATTAAATATGCTATGAGAAAATCCTCATTTGTATTTTAAACCTGCCTCTGGAATCTGCTTTGATATCATTGATCTTTGATACGATGATATCATTTTTAATGCTCATTCTAATCTAACTGTCGAATGTGAAAATCGTTACTTTCATGAGAGCAAAGGAAAAAGCAAAAGTAATAAAAAACTTTATAGTGAACCCTAAATCTCATATTAATTCTATCTTATTTTCCTTCAAATAATATTATCTGTTCATTCGTGCCAAATGCAGTTGTAGCTATGCGGTGCAATAGAGTGCTTATTATCTGGACTAATCAATGCCAGCCAGACAGTCCGGATACTGATATATACCGGATAATAGACGCAACGATGTAAAATTGAAATTAGGTAAACACAACAAAGTGCTTGAATAATTAATTTTCATTTGATATATTGAATAAACATAGTTACACCGTAAAACAGGATATCGCTTTACTTTGATTAATGACTGGTGCTTAAAACGAAAAAACTGAGTGTTTTTGAACGCCCAAAGACAGACTGAGATATTAAATTAATTGATTAAACATAAGTCTTAGAAAAACAAAGGAGAACGATAAACAATAAATACACTAGTAGATTAGATCACTAATAGTTCGACCTTATAGATTTAAAAAGTCTAATTTATATTATAATTTTAACTACTACCACAGTGAATAGGACTTGAGCATTAAATTTTCCAGCTACATAGTTTATAAGAATATTTTTATACCTAATAATAAATGATCCAAATTTACTTTTAACAGTTAAGAAACAGGAACGTGTCGTTACGTAAAATTGTAAAACACATAAAGTGAAAAAAAAACCTTGAGTTATAAAACTCGTGATTAAGTTTTCCCAAAAATCAAAAGCAATTTTAATGATTATATAAAAATCCGAATAATCGACACTCAAATTGTCACATTCAATAGTTTGACGTGGTCGTGACCAATATCAACTGATATGGATTCAACAAGTAAAGTTGTGTAATTAAATATACGCTTCGTTTCTTATTTGTGAAACAGATTTATTTTAACATAACAAAGGAATGCTAAAATGAGGAAAAGAACATTCTTAACGTATATCTTGCATAACTCCTTTATTTAAATAGAATTCTCATACAAACCTTTTGTCTTTATATCTAATCTTTGTATAGTGCTGTTTGAAAATCCATATTTTCATTGTTCGCTTACTCTAGTGAATTTTGTTTTTTCACTATACCCAGCTCAAAACCTGTTCGGTGAATTAATTGATTGAGTTATATTATGAATTTCTAATTTGTTACCTAATCACCTATTGTTTTGTGAGGTTGCACCATTATAATCCAATGCTGGTTAATTGCCAGTATGTTACTTTCCAATCGCTCTTCCAATGCCCACAAGGTGAAAACGAAAGGGTTGTTGGCCTCTCTTGTTGGATCACGGCTGCGGTTCGGAAGCGATCAGGATGGGCCAACTATTGAACAAGGGAGGAATCCAGAGCGCCTGATTGTTATGGATACTGTCAAGTCCAGTCCTGGAGTCTATTCTGCGCTCGATTTCAATTCCACCCTTTTAGACTAATGAGATGTATTCAGATACCTAACAACCTGGCCATTGAAACTGGACAGTTCAATTAGAACTTGTTTAACATTGAACCAGTAATATGGATTTATATTTCTATACCTTTTTGGTGAGAGTTGATGTGTTCGATTTTTGTATTAAAAAATAAATAAAGGTTTTGGGGTTGGTATGTTTGTTTTCATCTTTTAAGGTGCCTTTACACCTTACGAACCTCACCTTCGAACAAGTTCTCCTTCGAACCTTGCCGTACCGACGTGAAGCGAACAGCCATTTTTACTTCACGTGAGGTTAAGCGAACCAATATGGCTGACGCACCCAAAGCTAGCTTATGATAAAGAAAAAATCTCCATTATCAATATATTTTATATTATCTGAAAAATAAAAAAATAGGAGACGATTTACAACGTTTCACAAATTACACTAGTATCACAAATGACTCCTGTCACTAAGGAAAAACCCAAATCGAAAGTGACACTAGCGCTACCCCCGAACCCAGGCGAACAGATGAAGTACCTAGAACACCCGAACAGCCGACGTGAAGGCTTCACGAGGGTTGTTCGAGGGTGGTGTTCGAAGGTAAAGTTCGTAAGGTGTAAAGGCACCTTTACATCCCACAATAGCCTGGAGAAAGATTTGGCAAACCTCTATACCAACGGGTAGAAGAGAAATGCATTGGGTATAACCTAAGGGCACCTTAAGCTATTATACCTTATTTTAGCTAAATTCAGTCTCAGAAAATATCCGAAATACGTCCTTATATCGGTTTTGTATGAGACTTTAAAACTTAACTTCAGCCTTCTGTAAACTTATAGCCTTTTGACATATCAATATTTGCCAAAACTCTTCAGATTTACCTACGTAAATAAAAGCGATTCTTTCTTAGAACATAATAATCTAGTACCGGTACTAATATTAATTAAAAAAAAAATTAAATGTTTGGTTTTAAAATTGTATCTTCAAGTCATATTTTGAAAATTATTTTCAAATTTTAATTTTATTATTATTTTTATATTATATAATTTAGTTATATTATTTGGGGGATTATAACATGTTGTGGGTACGGTGGGGAGGTCCAGTTCCCTGTGGCACAAGACCCCGAGGAATGCGGCCAGGACGGTCAACCAACTTATTAGCACACGAATAAATAAATTGAGCCTCGTCTGAGTTCGACCTTCAGTGTCCTTTAACTCACTCAGGCCACCTATATAATTCCATTTGTTTAAATTTTAAATAATAATAATAATAATTGTTATTGTAATAATTACAATCAAGATTTGTTTTAAATTAAACTAATGGTTCTAACTCCCTCATTGGATTCCCCAAGGCAGAATTATTTAGGTAATATCTCAAGGTAAACATGGTGTAATTATTAATATATTTTATATTTATATATAAAATGGGGTCATATTATCTCGCTTGATTATTCTTTTAAACATAATATAAAAAATAAGTGGAACTAAACAATTTAATCTGTGAACATCCCGGCCATGGTCGATCTTTTTTCTTCTTATAAAAATATTTAAAAATTATATTAACAATTTTAATGTCATCACGACAAGAAAAAGAATGGATTAATATTTGAATAAATTGACAATGATCAAGAGACCTTACATGATGGACAAATTTTCCATCCCCCAGTTTAATTCGTGGTTAATTAGATCGATGAAAAAGAGGTCAGTGAAGACAAGGGATTGACTTGATCGGGATATGTGCCTAGTGGTTTAAGTGGCAAGAGTGTAGGGCCGGGATAGCCGAGCGTGTAGGAGCGCGACCCGTTGTTGCACGCTCGAGCCGAACGGCTGCGGTTCGAATCCGCCCTGGGAGGGTTGACTTTTATTTCGTGGAGGCCCCTCGGAATAAATCTCGACCATCCCACCATGGTTAGAATAGGTTGGTTTACACCTGTAGAGTAACCCCCCGTATGCCACACATGGCCAGGTAGGGGTACCGAACAAAAAAAAAAAAAAAAAAAAAAAGTGGCAAGAGTGCCTTATAAAGAAGTCCAAGGCCTATATTTTCTCTCCTTATAAAAGATATTTTACAATTATAATACATAATACATATCATATATAAATAGGTCGCGGTGAGTTGGGTGATTCTTGTAGCTCTCCCCCACACAACCAGATGTGTTGACCTGGGGTGGGAATCACTTGAATGTCCTTTATAATTCTTTTAAAAAGGTTCCCATTCTGGCAATCTTGCGGCCACATTAACTTATACAAATGCTAGTAAGTCACCCAGTTTGCTCTATAACTAGCTCCATCCAATATTTAAATTTTCCAGAAACCTAAAATAGCTTAGGTGGTTAAACTCCCCTGAAATAATCATTCATGTTAGATCTTTTGGTAAAAGAAACCACAAGTTATTAAAACTGTTCAGCATATCAATGGAATTTTTTTTGATCTCCTGAAAATTTAACTATAAACATCAGCTCGCTTATTTATTTTTTTATCTAAGAGTTTGTAGTGTTATTTTTATTAATAATAACTGGTGTTATCCCTGTAAATACCCTCTTAACACAATACCTTGATTTAATTTAGTGTTATTATTTAAACAACTTAGACATCTATGAACAACTAGTGTAACACCTGTGTAAAGGTTTATGAAACGTTTCCTTTAAGTGTTCGATAAGTATTCCTCTAGCTGTAAAATACTGTTGCCTGATAAAAAATATTGTTCTTCATTGACTTGTAAACTACTTAAAATGTTTCCTATAAATATTTAAGTAGCCGTTTTTAATAAAGCTTTTGCGTGCCAGTTGTATTGTACTTAGTAATAGTACATTTTAATAGTTAATGTAATTAGTTTGAGTATTGAAATTAAACAAGCATTAGCCCCAAAAGCTGTGTCGGGCTGAAATATTTAAAATATTTACCAATAAAATAATGACTAAATATGTAATTAAATATCCATTAATAAATAATAGTAATAAATAATAAGTCTATTATATTTTATATTATATAGTATTGTAACGTGAAAGAGTTTTTGACTTGTTGTTGGAACAAACTGTTCTAGTAAGTGGTCGTGACTATACGAGAATAATCTACGCTTGTCTGGAACCTTCTAGACTGTTCTGACTTAGGCTAAATATAAGGAGGGGTAGACTGGAGTTAGTCTTGCTCTAAAGATCGTATCATATTGCTACTTTGGTGTTACTGTGTCGTTACAAGTTGATACTTTTTGTAATCTTGTTAATTATTTGAGATTTATTGTTTGTCAGACATAGTAAATTATTATTTTCGTTTAATAAAAATTATTTAAACCCATATAAATGTTGCAGTATATATGTTTATAGTTTGAGATTCTACGCTCTTTTAGGCAGTTTTGGATTTTTTCCCATTCCTAGAAAGCTCCAAGCGATTACGTTAACGTTCACAAACGAAAATAGATCAATGTCCAAATATTATTTTTTTTAGACCGACTGGACCTTGAAGCGTTTTTAACTCCTAAATAACCCTAATTTTGGATTTTTTTTGACGCCTTAAGCTTTTGGCTTTTCTAATCCAGAGCTTTAATAATTCGAGAGAATAGAAATCTGAGGTGTTGATGGCGCAATCGAAGAGGCTCATGCTGATGTCAGTTTTCTTAGCCAACCATGAAGGATCCAAACCGCTAGTTAGAGATAAGGTTTCTCGGAAATATTTATGTTATCCTCCCATCGACTTTTCCCTTTATCTATTGTTTATATTTACGCTGTGTCCCAAGGAGGAAGGCTTCAGGCTTTGTTTACGTTACATTTCTATCAATATCAGAGCACTTATTATTAACACGGAGAAATGTATATTTTCTGAGATTAGCTGTTACAACGCTTTAAATTGTGGCTTGGATTTTAAATTGTAGCTCTTTCTATTTATATGGAAGTTTTGAAAAAATAAAATAAAATAACATGAATATAAAGTAAGAGATAAAAATTTATATTTACAATATTATATATTGTAATATTTATAATATTCTTATATTCTATTTATATCTTGTAAAAAGTAAAAGTATTCACTCCTTTCATCCTACTATTGCAGAAGTTCTTCCTAGTATTACCCATTTGATTTTCTAATCATTTCATCTATTTGTGGTATGAATATTTACAATAATCTTATTATAGAATGGTTTTACTTTCCACTGACTAACTTTGTCAGCATTACTGATTAATAATGCCGGAAGTCGAACGGGAAGCGTTGATAAGAAACCTTTCTAGGTTTGAGACTTGGGGTTTCGGAGCTTAAAATAAAATATTAGTTATCTATTTAAGACCTAATCTTATTGTGCGTTATTATTATTTATACTATCATTAGCTTATTGCAAAAATTAAACTAAGCCTCATTAAAAAAAAAAAAAAAAAATCCCTATGCATGCAGGAATGCCCTAAGCATTGGGATTGGGGCCCGATTTGTATCATTTTTTATGCATAAACTTTTAGCTGTTTATTTATTTATATTATTTTACAAATATGACCATTAAACATTGGCTTATGGATTTCCATAAATTACGATGAAAATTGTTTTATAGTTTTTAAAGTGAGAATTCTTTTTTTTCCCCGTAAATAAAGGATTTTTAGGAAGCTTCTATTAGTGGCTGGTTAATTAAGAAAAAAAATGTGAAATAAAATAGAGTGTCTTAAAAATTAGAAACCTTATTTTAAACTAAAATATAGTACAATCTTCCTACTGCATAGCATTTTATTTTTTATTGAACTGAACAAAAAATAAATAGCTAATTAATAAAAAATGTTTATTTATAATTAAAAAAAAATGTTGTTACACTATATTAATATTTTTCATAATGATGTTTATTTCAAGTTTAATATTAAGAAAAACTGAACTAAAGAATTTAAAACAGTCAAGCAAATATATAGATTTTATTTTATTTCTCTAACTCAGTAATTTGATTTTTCTTAAATCGTAATTAAATTTGTTTTAAGTTAACGCATGTTAAATATATGACCCGTTGAAAATCTAGAAAACTATTTTTCTGTTGTATTTATTTTCCTTAAAAAATTAAAAAAAAAATCCTGTGATGTAATCCCTTGCTCTGGGAATTTGCGAACGTTAAATTATGCATTTTTCTTGCTTTAATAAATAAAGCCAAATTTCTAATCTCAAAAATGTACCGAACGGCTTGTCGATATATACGTGAAAGATATTATATTCCTAGAATAAAAATCAGATTGAAAATAAATAAAATGTAATCTTAAAATAAATACTCTTTTTTTAAGTCGCTCTTGAAGGGTGCTTGAGGTGATTTTAAAATAACGGATTTGATGTCAGGGGCGAGGGACGATGCATAGTAGCCAAAAAATGTTAAGACTTGAAATTGATATGGCAAGAGCCCACGTAGCCTTTGTGGCTTCTGAATTCATCCTTTTACCAACATTGTTATCAACGTTTACTCAGAGCGATGAGTATGGAAGAAAATTAACTGAAAACAAAAGGTTAAAATTTATGATGGATAAGAGTCGGAAAAAACGGGAAAATTCTTTTTTCTCCCTCATTTGGAAATATTGCGCCTTCGGAAAAGCATTTGTTCCGCTCCATATAATACAGCCTTTTGAAGCAACTCTGTAATTTTTGTATTATTCCTTGCAATAACGGCTTACTTCAAAGGATCCATTTTTTTTTTTTTTTACTTTCTTTTTCGTCTAAACTTGGAGTTATGTTTGCTATTAATTATTATTTTGAATATCTTCTTTCATAATGCCTACACTGCTCTAATATAATTTTTATTTTATTATTATTCGTTTTATTTTTCAAAAATACTATTTTTATCTCTTAACACGCTATCAGTTTAAAAAGTTCTGATCTCAAAAGTCCAATTCGTATGCGATTCCTACAAAAACATGGAAATAAAAAATCTGAAATCTTTCAAGGCAAAAACTATATTGCTGAGATTTAAAACCGTTCTGCGCTCTTTGGGATGTTATTCTCCTTAAATGTTTTGCTTGGGGATTAATCATCGATTAAATAATCCTGCCCCATCAGCATTATTGATGTATTATTAATAGTTTTCTCGAACTTTTGAAACGAATATTTTGATGCCAATGTTCTGTTATTCCGGCCTTGACTAATGATTATTTTCTACTTATCTTTCCGATCATTCAAATGTTTTTCCCCTCGCCACCCACAAAAAAAAAAAAAAAAAAAAAAAATTTCTCCCTGCTGAATCGCTCTTTTTTCCCCAACATCTAGATGGTTGACTGTCTCTAATTTGTTTCTGTTTTTTCGGAGTCACATCTCTTTCAAACCTTTCTTAGATTTTGTCTTTGAATTTCCTGGACGCAATATAGCTTCTATATTGCGAAGCTCCGTCACAAAGGATTAGATTGCTTATTGCTCCTTAATCCGATTTTTTATTATCACTTTTTTCTATGTAATATCGGGACTTCTTTACGAATTCAAATTCAATGAAAGACTGAGACGATCACCAAATGTAAATGATTAATGTAAAGAGGTATTTAAAAGAAACTTCCCAATTGCTACATCAATTCGTCTTAACTTGAATGAAATAAAAATCTTATCAAGTTTAAAGGCGCCTTTACACTTTGCGAACCTCACCCTCGATCAGGTAAACCCTTGAAGATTGCCTTACCAACGTACGACGAACAGAGATTTACACTGAAACGTGAAGTAGAGCGAACAATGATGTCTCACCGCACCTATGCACTTTAATACAATAATTTTCATTACAAAGACGGCTGACTTGGAACTAGCGGCTGTTTTGGCTTATTCTCTACCTTATTATGGAGAAAAGCAACATCAGAAAAATGCTAAAACAAGGTCTAGAAGCTTATCTTCACTAACACAAAAGCGACATTAGCGCTATACCCGAGCACACAGCCGAACGAATGAAGTATGTGTTCGAGTTTGTGTCTTATTTAGATTCTCCGAACAGTGTCCGGGACAGGCTGTTCGAGGCTGAAGTTCGTACAGTGTAAAGGCTCCTTAATATCGTTTAGGAGCGGATCCCCTTGTCTCAACATCACGGTCTGTCAATGTTTGGGAAATATAAATTGCACATTTCCAATTTTATTTATAAAATTATTTACTTACATTAGGGAAGACTTCGATCTACCAAAGTTGGAGGTTTAGTTGCTATGTAATTCCTCATGAAATGGTTGTCAGAAATCTTTATCAAAGGAGTGCACTGTAGAAGTTGATTTAGGCTTATATCGTCGGAGTGATGTGGAACTCATTTAGTCAATTTTTTCAAGGTTTTGTGTTATTTCAGTTTTCTGGTACACCTCTCAGGAAGGATGATTTTATTAATTTATCTCTATTTACTAACATACTAACAAGCATTAATTATTTACTAACAATATATTACTATAGTATATTTTAATTAATCCAATCTTAAATTGTGGCTCACCACCAATTTTAAATTATTTTTAAACAATTTATTTTTTGAAGAGAAAAGACTTGGCTCCGCCGGGAGTCGAACCCGGGTCTCCTGCGTTACATGCGAGGATGCTAACCGCTACACCACAGAGCTCGGCTCAAGGCAGAGCAAATCAGTGAAGTAGGTATCAGTGAAGAGGAAGGATTTGCTCTGCCTTGAGCCGAGCTCTGTGGTGTAGCGGTTAGCATCCTCGCATGTAACGCAGGAGACCCGGGTTCGACTCCCGGCGGAGCCAAGTCTTTTCTCTTCAAAAAATAAATTGTTTAAATATAGTATATTTTATCAGGGCGTTTTATTCGATAGCCCTTATTCAGACTGATCAAAATATTAAACAATTCTCAATGGCTAGATTACCTGAAGGACTAGTGAGGATTAAAAATTCAGAAGAGTTGCTGGGATGGGATGTTTCACCTTCCAGCATGGACACCATCCTTCGTGACGTAAGGGTCTTTCAATGAAGGTTCTTCATTACAATAATTGCCGGCTGTCCCAAGGTTAATATTGCCATATTCCCTAAGTGCATCATCCAAAGCTCGTTTCTTTTTTTCTCTAATAGCTTGTTATTTTTGTATGCTTTTTATTCACTTATGTGTGTTTTGCGACATTTGCACCTTCGTAAATGCACAACGTTTTTGGTTTTTTCTATAATGAATCCTATGTTATGAATTTGGAACCAATGGATCCCCCGTCACTTTCGGAATTTCAATTTTCAATTCCATACTGGACATTGAAGATTCCGGGCTAAACATCGCCCCTTAGGGAAGGATATTAAACCCACTCCTATGTTCCTGCTGTGGTGTTCCGGAAACTTATTTAAGACAGTAGGGGCACTGCTGAAGGAAACCGGACTCTATATCGTCATGGAGAAAGCTTTCCCTCAGTTAGTTGATAGGAATAATTACCCACAACTCGTTTCTTTTGTAAATAGTTGGACGAAGCAGTTACAATCAATCAATTTAATTTACTATAAAGGATACGAAATGATAAAAACTAAACAAGCCGTAGAGGTGGCAAGTACTATTTTTGCATTTTCCCCATTGCCTAAAAGGGAAGGAAGGTGGTAAATTCCTGTGTTTCATATATATGATTGGTGGAGGTGATTTCCGGGTCAATGCCTTTTTCATCCACACCTTCCGGGTAAGAGGGAGCAGCCAAGAAAAGAGACAAGTGGATTTGAATGATAGTGAGTTCAACAGTGAAGTGTGGTGTATTGGTCGTGAATTCATGAATTTATTGTCTGAATCTCCATGTCTTTGTCTTATACGTACCAAGGAGTGTTGAAAATTTGTATTGTTTTGTATTAACTGTGTTTTTGTATACGTGTTATGTTGAACGCATAAGATCTTCCCCGTACGTCCTAATTTGTTGTTCTCAATCAAGTATTTTGATTATAATACTAGTCTCTTGATTCGTAATTCAGATAATGGTATGTAGTCCAGAATGTTTGAAAGTTTGTTTTTTAGTCTAGTCAATTCTTGGCTTCTTAGTTTTCCATGTAGGTTCCAAGTTCCACGGCATAGTTTTTGAAAGACAGTTTACTGTTAATTTTTGCAGGTAGCCATGATATTCTCAGAGCAAAAAACTTATGTTTCGATGCATTTATTTTAATTTTTCATTTATGGAACCGCTTTTCAAGGTCGAATAAGTAGTTCTATTTGTTAGTATTCTAATCCAAATAAAATATATCTGATGCTCTCAATTCTTACGTCATACCACGGTTTAACGTCGGTATTCCCATGTGCTCATTCTACCTTCAGGAATTTGTCCAAGAACATACTATTGGTTGTTATAAAAAGGTTTAGAAAGAATTTGATAATTACAGCTTCACACGTCATGAGAGATAAATTTTGCCTTCTCGGAGGCCAAGCGATCTGTGAAACAGCTACAACCTTTAGGCAGAAATCTCGTCATCACTGTGTTTAGCCAGGTTGGCGCATTTTCAACAAATGGGTCAACTCCACGGGTGATTCACATTTCGTATATAGGGGTACACGGTTAGGGATTTTGTTGTCATGAAAAATGTGGGGTGGAATAAAAAAAAAAAAAAAATAGATAAATGTTATCTAACGATTTTAATAAGGTATGTTTAAATGTTACTAATTATTCTTCTCTGTTATTATTAGAATTATTGGCAGGCTTTGTGATCTTTGAGTTTGCGTTTTAAAAATATTTAGTTCATTCATTGTGCATAGTTTTAATTTTGAAAGCGTAGTAATCTGTTCTTCCCTTTGAGCCAATACTAGGGAAAACTTAGTGAGTGGCCTGTCTTAATTGTAGTTTTAATTATTTCTTAAAAGTCATTTCAGTTTGTTAATCCCTTAATAAAATAAGTAATTTGAAATTATGATTCTTGGTAATCAAACTTTTTTTTAATAAATCGATACTAGAAATAATTATGCAGTGTTGACACATTGTAATTTAGTTTTGGATTTTAGTATTTAGTTAGTGTTGCAATAGTTATTTTTTTGTAAATAACCGAAAGTAATTATTTTTTCAAAATATATAATGATTACGCAGCATTAGGTAAGTAGTATTTGTGGAATATTTTATTTATAATTATGATACCCTCGTCCCAAAGGACTGCTCCATACTCTTTAGTTTCGTTAGATATTGAAATATAGCAGTATTATTATTCATGAATTAAATTTTATTTTTTTTATTCATAGTCATGATTCTATAAATCTTAGTTTTATAAAATAATGTTTCCTCTTAGAATCTCTTGAAAAATAGTGAAAATTACTGGTTTTCTATGTTCGATTTAGGCTAAACCACTTAACTAATTTTAAATATTCTCAACCAGCATTTCGATGTTCACATAAAATTGCGTAATTTAAAAAAACTCATGATTTGTGATAGCAAAGGCCCTGTGGCATGGAATGTGCTTTTGATAATAATAATTAATACTATAAAAATGGTTTTGGACTTTCTAACATCCTCAATTCACATTGTACTCAAAGAATTAATGCTCGGGATCGCATATGTCCGCTTTGTGTATGCAAATTTCGAGTTTTATGCAAAACGATATTTTTTGTTTTCTATACTCTATTTCTTTTTTTTTTAAGTTCAGCATTATCGTTACATATGAAATTACCTCTTTTACAGAGAATGACAAAATAAGTTCTGTCGGATCTTGAATGCAATTGTTTGTTTATTCGTTTTGCATCAGTCTTCGACCCTTAACTAATCACTTATTTTTTTTTTTTCAATAAGAGAACGTTTCAGGTATCGTGTCTCTTTTAAACCACTCTTTTTATATGGATCATGATAAAATTTGAACGTATTTTTGTGTTTTGGGCACTCACATTGAAAACAAATATTTACGATCTTGCAATAACACGACTCACGAAGAGTAACCACATTCTGGGAATGCATCTGAGTGAAATATTGTGTCTGGGGAAAAAGCAGTTGATGAAAATTCAGTCAATGATCTCCTTTATTCTTAGAATAAAAAAATCTGGTGCGATGCCCGCAACACACAGCTTTCACTTACCAACTCACTTTGATTAGAAATTGACGAGTTTTGTTAAAAGCAATTCAAAGTCACACATTTTTTAACATTCATTTACTTCTTTTTAATTTCTTTTTAAAGTAAACTAATTTTTTTTTATTATTAAATAAACGTTTTTACTTGTGACAATTCGGCAATGCAAGCATAATACTCCAAGTCGTCTGATTTTATAATTCTCTATGTAGTTGTTGAAACTTCATATAATTACCATAAAACAAATAATTTCCAATAAATGAACAGAACATCTTTAATTATAATCAATCGTCTATTATTCTGCGCATGCGCATGAGATCAATGTGTTCTATGAGTTGACGGAATATTTTTCTTTTTTTCTCCTGCATATGTTTACTTGATATTTTAATATTTCAAATTTAGCTATTTTTTATTTTTTGGCGGAACGGGAGACAGATGATTTCTCCATATAAACAAAACAATGGTACTTTATAGGAAAACAAAAAAGGCCCATTCAGAACATTCTAATAATGATAAAGCTTACCTGATATTAAAGAATACTTGATTCTCATTAAACATGGCGGGTTCAATTAAAATCTTTAAAGCAATTTTTGAGATACTTGAAAAAAACATAAAATGGGAAACTAAGTTATGAAATAAAGTGCCCCCTCCGCTTGATCAATTTTGATGAAATTTTTCCTGTCGCATCTTTGGCATATACAAACATCAAATACCCAGTTTGATCAAAGTCGTTAAAGCCGTTTTTGAGTAAATAAAAAAAATCACGTGAAAATGAGACAAATTTTATTAAGTTAAGTGCCACACAGACCATTTCGCGGGACTTGGTTATTTGGACTCAAGGGACCCCAAATTGTGTATTCCGTAGAAAACCGGAAGTCGAATTTTTTCACGATCGCAAAACTTACCCTTACTATATATTTCACATGTAGGTTAGTGAAAATAAAAACATGGCAGATAAGGAAACAATTTAATTAAAAACCGAGAAAAAAAAAAGTTTGCCATCCTCTGCCAGTCCGTGTGCATCTTTTAGTTGGTTTGCCTCTGTGATAACATAATGTCATTATACTCCAATTTTACCTTACGCATTACATTATGAGCTAAATGCTTTTAGATGTGGCCGATTTTTGTAAAGAGTTAAATATTTAAATGTGTTTTTAATAGTTTAATCTTTTTTAATTACATTACTTAGCATAAAGGCTAAAACAACTTGAAAGTAGGCTGAAATGTTTTATTCATTTTGTAATAACATTTAAACTGCTCTTGTTTATAGCTATAACTTCTAATCCATGTAGATAGGGTGATTAAGTGTAAAAGTTATACTACAAACTTTTCAAGATAGTTAATTAATTATTGATTAGTCACTCCCTAGTTAAAATGCTTTTAATAATAAAATTGCAGTATAAACGATCTCTTGTCTCCTCTTTAACGTTATCTATAACAACACTTCACGCTATGACATTATTTACGACCGACTGAAGTTCAAGACTTTCCTTGTGACGCAATCCGACAATTAAATTATTAATCACTGATTAACCGGCAATCTATCTTATCTGCCTACTTATTAAAAAAAAAATGTTTTGAATTTTTATATTAATAATAATGATAATTTGAGAATTAATTATTAAAATAATTATAATTATATTACCTAGAAAAAATTAAACGAAGTTTTAGCAATAGATAAAATATTTATAGAATATAGTCAGGGAGTCGGTCAAAAATGTAAATCAAATAAATAAGGTTATTTACTTAGTGTGAGGTAATATATTTAAATTATTACATATTATTTTTTAAATTTAATTTATTTTTATTTTATAATGCCCCTAAGTTACTCAAAGAATTTAGTTTATTTTTTGGGTATGTTCGAGGAATATAATTTAACTAATTATAGACAAACATTTTTAAAACAATGTTACTAATAGCTATTTTGACATAATAACAATCGCCGAACTCATTAGTTATTCGCCTTCAAGTATTTTCTGAACCGTTTCGTTGAAATAGCAGTAATTTATTTTAATCTTTCTAATGATTCGTCTATTTTGATTTTTTTAAAATTTCATTCTTGATTTTTTAGCATTTAAAAGGTGTATTGGAATCATTTAATAAAATATATAAAATCAATAATAAGATGTAGTTACATTGAAAGCAATCCATTTTTTAAAAGGAAGATTAATTTTAAATATGTCATTACTAACTGTGACAGGGGTCACCTGTGATGTGTGTAGAGGTTAGCATCAGAGTTGGGCCTAATGAATTATTTTTTAATTGAATTACTTAATTAATTACTAATTAATTTCGCGATTACTTTCTACTTGTAATACATTACAACGTAATTAATTACAAAGTAATTTCACAATTACGTTTCTTCTTGTAATTCATCACAATGTAATTAATTAAATTACAATTCGAATATTTTCTTTTTATATACGTCTTCTTCATTTTATCAAATTTCCAGAGCAATCTAACAAGTATTTCCTGACATCGACAATTCCTCTGTCATTTTGGTTTTTATGCCTCCATTTCGAAATTACTCGTAATTTCCAATTACGAACTAAAATTAGATTATAAAGTAATTGGTAATTACGAATAATTAACAAATTATAATGGTAATTAACAGTTTAATTACGAATTACAATGTAATTGTAATTCATATAATTACAATTACAATGTAATTGTAGTTGGTAATGTAATTAATTGTAATTTTGCCCATCTATGGTTAGCATAGAAACCTACAATGCTAAATGTCGCGGGTTCGCGTCCCGAGGTGACCATAGGATTTTTTAATGAGTAAAAAATCCTTGTCTATGCTTTACCTCGGATAGGGCGTAAAATGGAGGTACCGAGCCTGTACGATGTCAGGTACTCGTTAAAGGCCCCTATCCTAATTACACCTGGATAGGCAACATTTAGGACTCTCACTGTAGCATCGTCCGATTAGCCTTAGTGGCATACAGAGACGTTAAAACAAACAAACTAACTGATGAATTTATTTAACAAATTACAATTTTCCAACAAAAAAAAAGTTGGTTCTTTATGAAAAATTAATGCGATATGTAAAATTTAAATATATAGGTATTCATCAAGGTCTTTAACGCTGAATATCGTTTAACTGATCATTTTTACTCAGTTAATTATGTTATACCCATCATAATATTTTATAGATATTACAATGTTTTGCCATCATATATCATACTTATTTATTATAATTTATCTTGATTTAACATAGTTTTTCATTCAGTCTCAGTCATTTATTGTATTTTTTATACATGCATAATTGATTTATTATTATTATTATTCTACTTTTTATTTTATTTTTTATATATTTATATATATAAAACTGGCCCTAATTAAGGATTAAATCTTGGGCCTGGATGATAGCCATAAAATATGCCTACATATTGCACTACTGTTTAAAATTACAGTATATTAAATGCTTGGAATTTTAGTTTAGTGTAACAGTAGTGTGGAAATAAAACAGTGATTAGACCATCGAGTTAGCTAGGCATGCATCTACCCCTCTCCTCCTAATAATGTCGGTTGAAATGTTTGATATGTTGCATCAATGTTTCTATGACATCGAGGCTAAGACCGGTCATGACGACAGAGGCGGTTGCGTGTGTTCCCTATTTTCCTCCGATGATTTGTGGCGTATGTATCTATTATTAGCTCGGAAATTTATATCTTTTCCAGAATAATCTCGATTTTTTTTTTTTTATATCATATTCTCCAACGGTCTATATTATTAACATGGCTTGAACTGTTATACCTATGCCCATAACTCCAACACCACACTCCTCCTCCAAAATATATCGATGAAAATCAGCTGATGTGATGGAATTCCACTAACGTGTGTATTTCGTGACGAAACTTGTATCTGAGGTTTCAAGGATTCTAGACGTCCTTCGCTCCCCTCCAAAGTCGTTTAGTTGTCTGAGCAACTTTCGGCGATTTTTTTTTTTTTTTTTAATTTCCCTAATTAGTCTGTTAATTTTGTTTACAATTATGTAATTTTATAGCCGCGGCCTTCTTTAAGTACTGGTTTGGAAAAAGTTGATGCCAGTTTGAATTATTCCAAAGCTTATTTCTTGGTGTCTCGCGTGCACATAACAATATTATATTAATTTTAAAAAACAAAAAAAAAACAAAGTGGATTTAATGTATGCTGATTTTTCTATTTACTTTCGGGGGGAAAAATGTATAATCGTTTATCCATCAGTACCGCATGGTTTTATTTCCTTTTTTAATAAATTTGCATTCTCCACATCCTCTCAAGTCAACCTTTTTATACTTTATTCTTTGTGAGGTTACTGGGAAATATTCTTTTTTTTTATAAAATGGTTATTTGTTATTATAATTTATGATGTTTTTATTTTATGGTTATGATTTATGAGTGGTAATTAATTAATTACTTTACTTTTGTTTGTTGATTTTATAATTATTAATTTGACTTTTTTTTTGTCATACAATGTTATAGGCAACATATATTTTAGATTCAGTGGTATTACTTCGATAGTCTTAAATATTTTAGTGGTTTTTATTACTATCTACTCGTTGTCTTATGATTTTTCTCTAATGTCGATCCCGAATCTAAGTGTTTTCTGAGGTTGCCAAAGGCTTTGCAATATTTTAGTATGTGTTACATTGTTGATTCAACATCGCATATTTACATGTAGTGGGTTCGAGACCTTTTAGTATGCGTGTTCCCTTTCTTAACTAACAAAGGGCAGTTTCCTCTCTTACGCGATTTACTTTCGAGGTGGTCCATTTAATTGGGTTCATCTTTCCAGCCCTCATTTTGAATTCTTGGTGTTAAATAAGCCACTTTTGCATGCCATATTTTGTGTATATAAAGTATTATTTTATATTTTAGAATTATTATTTGTTTGGAATGTCTCGGTTTGATTATGTAACATTTTTTTCTAATCTCATAATTTTTTGTGTAAACTCTCTTATCAGTAATTAATTGACCAATGGCCTATGCCCCTTGTTATCAATTATCAACACATCTTCAATTTTTTCTTTTTAAAATAACAATGTGTTGATCTATTGATGATAAATAACAATATAAACTATTTAATCAATATAATAAATAAATGCTATCTGGATAAATAACATTTAAAGTTTTATTTTAAAGGGTATTCATTGAATGTACCCCTAGCATTTCAAATATATATTTTGGCTTCTTCATAATGGTTTATAATTAATCCTGGCCTTACTTATGCATAAAACTATTCTGTGACCTATTTGTGCATATAAAGAATAATCTTATGGTTCAGTTAAACACGTAGACACTAAAGCATCTAATTTCTAACGAGTTACAAAATACATTAAAAAATTATCAACGCACCATGATGTATTTATTCACAAGAATTATCTCACAACGAAATGAATATTCAATAATATTGAATAATATTAAGAAAAAGTTCGATTCCGGCCGTGGTCGAATCTTTTATCTTCTAATTAAATAGTTTAAAAATTATATCTTAATTATTCAACCAACGACCATGAATAAATAAGAAAATGTCGTTCACTAGATAAATTATTATCGTCTAAGTCCATTAATTTCTTCTCTCTTCCCTGCTTTTCATCTGCAGAAGGTTCAAAATAACACATAACTTTACCAAAAATAACTCTAATATATTATCAAGTAGTTCAAAGGAATTAAAAATAAACAAAATATTTGATAAATGGCAAATAGACCGGAACTACAAAGATCACGAATATATATATTTTCATAATAATAAATAATCAATTTAACCTAATTTTCATACATTATATTATTTATTTTTAAAAGAAATTTTCGGAAAATTTATTATTTTATTATAGGCATATTGTTATCCATATCTCACATGGAGGTAGTTATCGGTAGTTCGTGAAATATACTCGTTCGAACTATCACGTTTCTTAAATTAGTCTATTGACCTGTAGTCCATGAATCGCGTTTATTAGAAATAAATTAAAATCACCTTGAGATGAATCAAATGATATCTACTTAAGTCATTTAAAATTGGATTAAATAACCAGTTGAAATTACAATTGAATTTTGTCGGAGACTTTATTTTTGAGTTTAAAAAAAAAAATTCAAATATATTTTATAGTAGGTACTTAGTAGCATAAATATATATAAAAAATGACAAAAATTAATTAAAATTGTACACTGCAAAACATAATTTCTAAAAATCTGGTGCGTGCGCGCAACACACAACTTTCACTTACCAACTTACTTAGATAAGAAATTGACGTGTTTTGTTAAATATAATTTCCCAAAGTCACACATTTTTCTACATCCATATCTTATTTTTGTTAATCGTTAAAGCCGTTTTTGAGTAAATAAAAAAACCCGTGAAAATGATACAAAATTTATTAAGTAAAGTCCCCCCTCCGGTTAATCAATTTTAATGAATTTTTTACAGTCATATCTCGGTTTGATCAAAATCGTTAAAGCCAATTTAGAGTAAATAAAAAAAACACGTGAAAATGTTACAAAATTTATTAAGTAAAGTCCCCCCTCCGGTTAATCAATTTTGATGAATTTTTTACAGTCATATCTCGGGCATATAAATAGATGAAATACTCAGTTTAATCAAAATCGTTAGAGCCGTTTTTGAGAAAATCGAAAAAAACCTAAAAAGTTATTAAGTAAAGTAGCCCCTCCCTTTAAGTAATTTTGATGAAATTTATGCTGTCACATCGCGGGAATATACCTACACTAAATACCCAATTTCAGGATCGCACGGTTTATAGTTTTTGAGCTAGTCTGTTCACACACACACACACAGACACACAGACACACACACACAGAGACCATTTCGCGGGACTTGGTCATTTCGACTCAGGGGACCCCAAAACGTGTATTTCCGTTGAAAACCGGAAGTCGAATTTTTTCACGATCGCAATACTTCCACTTTCTATATATTTCATATATAGGTAAGTGAAAGTAAAAATATATATAAGTATGTATAAGATAAAGTAAAACTAAGAATTCTTTCTTAAAAATGTTCTTTAAATTAAAAATTCCTCAAATTTTTAAGAAAAACCTATTTATTCCTAGATATGTAGTATTGAAAAAATAAAAAACGCTAAATACCCTTAAGGGTAGTGGCAAAACGCAAGAAATAAATAAATAAAATACAAGTAGGTTACGATATCCATGTTATATACAAAATTTAGAATGTTTTACATGATACAAAATTAACAAACACTTTGAGAAAACATCATCTACATTTAATATTTGCTGAAATATCAAAAATTAAGGCAAAATAAATTGACTATATTAAGATTTCAATAAAAAATTTACCACAAGAAACTATTTATCTTTCAGGGGTTTTGAAGTGCTGATACATTTATGTTTCACATTAAAAATTTTACTATCAAATTTTAAGAAAAAGAATGTAGATAATTATTCTTATTAATTAAGAAATGAATATTCTTAGGAAAATTTAGGATTAGTATTAATGTATTTGAAATAAATATTGATTAAATATATTCGTTTTAGGCTTATTCGGTCAATGATAGAAAGTCGTGACGCCGTCCATGTCTTCAAATATAATAGAAACAATTATTTGCTACAAAATTAAATTAAAAAAAAATATGGTCTCGAGATCTACTGAATTACAAACAATATTTGAGTGCTCCCAATGAGTTGTTTATCTACATTACATGCCGTACATGTCATCAAGTATACTTATATCATATTTAATTATTATTCTTATTCAGTTTGTTATTTGTATTTCACTTAAAAAAAAATAAAAAATTGTTAGAAAATTATCCCATTGTTCTTTTTATAAACTGGAAACATGATGTACATCCAGCGACAAACTTAGCATTTAAGGACAAGGCACTCCTCAATGTTCGCATCGTTTTGACATCAAGGTGTGGCGGTATGTCTTTTCTTTTGTCTTTAAGAAGAAACGTTGGTAATTGTAAAAAAAAAAAAATCTTATATTAAATTTTTCCTTATCGAATAATATCTTCCAAACAACAAAACCCGATACGAAAAGATAGAAATAAAAGAGTTTGAAGGCAGAAATACTAATTAATGATTATTTATGAATCATAAAATTTCCAAGCTAATTCATATAGTGTACATTAGTCAAGCGAAATTCTATTCAAATCTTCTATACTATTTTTCAAATTATTCTAAACTTCTATCAATAGTACGTGAGTAAGAATGGAATTACGAGTATATAAATCAGAAATTTAGTTTTATAGAAATTTTGATAAATCCTCATATACTTTAATGCGAATTATAAAAATAATAAAAAAACTAAAACAATAGGATTTTTTCAACATTAGTAAAAATGTAGTTATATAATTGATTGTTTATAATTGTTTGAACTAGATTAGCATAATATTTTATTTAGATGTATAAAGTATTCAAAATTTATTCATTTGGTTGGACAATCACTTTTTTTTTCTTCATACCCACATATTTCAGCGATTCCTCTCAAATGATCAAAAAGACCTTGATTTCCCTTTGTTTCAGCTTATCGCCAGCTAAACAAATGTTTACCTCCGACGTAAAGATCTGACGTAATTTGTTTTAATGCCACATCAGGAATTTGTTTAATTTTCTTTGAAAAGTTACTGTTCTCAAAAACCGCTTTTAACTCTCGCTTTTTGGAACATACCAACAAATTAATAAAAGGTACTGCTTTTCCTCATGCCTATGAAGCCATTTTGTTTTGTTTTATTTTATATGCCAGCATATCTGCTGATTGTTAACGTTTGTATTTAACAGGTGCGGATTAAATAATAAAAGTGAAAAAAAAAAAAAAAAAAAAACTCTTGCTTTTTATCCTATTGCTATTCTGTGTCGCTTTAAGCTTGTTTTTTATTTTATTTTTATTTTTTATTTCTGTAATCTTTGAGATGAGCTAACGAAATTGAACTGATGATCTTTGAAGTTTATATTTTAAAGAGATGTCTCTGACTTATCAACGATTGTGACCGGATTCTATCAATATTTTCGCAGATCCGTGACTATACTTGGTATCATTTATATATACAAAAATCAAGTCAAAGAACTCTCCGTAAGATGCTTCTTTATCTTCGTTCAGTCAGCAACATTAAGCCTTGTCTGAAATTAGCTTTATTCATAATCATTATTATATTTCAATACTATTCAATTGTTATTTATTACTCCAAATTTGTTTTGTTAGTTTTGAATCTTTAATTAGGGTCCATGCATTGTTTTTAATAGATCTATGTAATAGCAATAATTGATTTAATTCTGATTAATATTTAATTCATTAATTAAATCTTTACAAATTATATGAGATGTATTTCTAATTATATTTAAAATCAGGGTTGGAAGGGGGAATCCCCTAGTAAATAAAATAAAAAATGTATGCCTCATAATATATATATATATATATATATATATATATATATATATATATATATATATATAAAAATAAACATTCTTAAATTAAGCCCATAGTCATAAGTGAATCGCAACCATGTTTTAACTTATCTACTTATACTAACGATTTCAAGATCAAACTTAAAAGCCACAATCCTTTCAGATTATTAGTTTATTTAAAATAAACTTTTCATTCCTATTATCCTATAAATAAATCCTTCCAGATATTTAATTAAATTTGCTTTCAACTGATTTAAAATACGTCAAAGCACCACAGAATTCAATTGAATTTAATAGTGGACGATAACCATATAATAATCGTAGCGACCCCACGGAATAATTCTCGACTTACCCACCATAGTTACAATAGGTAGGTTTAACCACTAGAGTAACTCCCCATATGCCACTCATGCTTAAAAAAACTAAAATAAAGGTTGTGATGTTTTTCTGTGATAGGTTACGAAATTAAATATTACACTGCCTCTAAAAACATTTACGTAATATAAAAAAAGCACAGTTTTCACACTGCACTGCTATCATAGTTTTCTTTAAAAAATAAAAGATTATTCGGAATGTTTTTTTAAATCTAAGTTTGATTTTTAACATTATTTTCTCTTTTAACACTATTTTCTTTTTATACATGCTTATAAAAAGCAAGTTGCTTATAATTTTTGAGTGTTTTTATGGTAAGAATATACAAGTAGGTACGTTTTTTCTCTTGGGCAACCTTTGCGTTTCATAGCCATATATGCTTAAAAGAAGAAAAAATTCAAGGAGATCCGGAGAAAATCCGCTGTCGGATTGGTATTTATTTATATTTCTACATATCTCGACATTTGAATACATCAAAGTTTGATGGGGAGAGGTCATTTTCTTTTATCTTATTTGATTGTAAAGGATCCTAATTACTAATAAGCATAAAAAAAAAAAAAAAAAAAAAAAAAATCATTTTTATTTTATTTGTTTATGCACATTACCTATAATAATCTTAGCTTGTTCAGCCTTTCGTTGCTGTACTGATTTTTATTTTTTTGTGTGCTTTTACAGCACACATTGTCTTCTTTTAGGACTAACTGCTATCATAGTTTTCTTTAAAAAATAAAAGATTATTCGGAATGTTTTTTTAAATCTGTTTGATTTTTAACATTATTTTCTCTTTTAACACTATTTTCTTTTTATACGTGATTAATTATTTCTAAATGATTTAAATAGACTTGATACAACATCTTTAGTTTATTCATCGGACTCAAACCTTATTACTGCATTCACTCTCAACCAGAAAAGTAAAAATATTTCATAATTCCTAGCTAATCTTAATAAATTAATATTAAATCTTCTTAATTATTAATTAATATTAATGTATTATTGTATTGTTTAATCATACTTTATTATTCATTAAGAAAATAATTAAATTAGTCACTTCTTATGCCGTTCATTTCTAAATTTGTCGTTAATAACTCTAAATATGGAAAGAAATAATTGCAGTATAACTGTATACTAGTGTTATAGTTAATTTGTCTATTAATTAGTTATATTATTAAATTAAATCATTTTTATTGATTAATTGGTGTTTATGGTTAATATATTTGGGAGAGGAGAAACATTTCCTTGGTTTATTGATTAGGCAGCTAGCCGCCGCCTATTGGTCTCGTAAGCCTAGCTCTCATCATTTTGAAGCTATAAATTTTATGTTTTAGGTAATTCCGTAAATATTTTATTGTTTTAATCATCTTTAAGGATTGTCATAAAAATAAATCACAGTGTTAGTCACACTCTAGTTTTCTTCCTGCGAATACAGAAGCTAGTATCTTAATAAAAAAATATATATTACAAACACTATTTTCAACACTTAAATTGTTCTGGGTTTTTACATTATGATAAATTTTACAAATTCAAATTCCTTTATACATATTGAGTGTCAAGATGCCTTAACATTTAAAACAATCTCATTGTATTATGCGGTTTTTACCTTTCATAGCTAAACTTGACTATGAAGTGGTTAGTTCTAAAATAAACATTAGTAAAAAATTTTATATTCTTTACTGTTCTAGTTTCTATAGTGCTCAGCCTTTGAAATTAATATGTTTATTTATAAGTAGTTGTTAAAAATGTATTTGTCGTGAAATACAATTCGCTTTTCAAGCCTTTTATTTTTCATATTTTTGGAAACTAATTGTGTAGAAATAATATAGATCATATCCAGTTTTAAACTCAAGTAACGCGAGCAAAGCTTTAGATGTATATTTGTAATATCTTTAAAAATAAATATGACACGAACTTTTCTTATTAATAAAACATAGCACCATGGGCCTTGGCAAGGGGGGCAGCTGCCCCCCCCCCCATGGAAGGCTGGAAGCAATAATTTTTTAGGCTTTTAGGACTGGAATCAATAATAGAATACGTTTTTTTCAAGCAAATACTTTTAATAACTTAGTTGATAAAGCACTGCTATAATTATACATAATTTTGGTTTCATTCTCCTTTTCCGCGGTAAGATGTTACAACCTGAACGACCATAGCTTGCCCCCCCCTATTTTTTACCTTGCCCCCCCTAGTTTTGATCCTGGGTACGCCCTTGCATAGCACATAGAACGAATTAAACGAACGGTGTTGGGTTTTACCATTTCAGGAACAACTATTTTATTAAATTGATGTAAACGTTTTTACGAACAATAGAGAGAAAAAATGTCAACACTTTACGCGGTTTTTATCCCTCAGAAGTTTTCTTTCTTCCCAAGTAAGTTTTGTTGTTAAAAAACTCTGTTTTTTTTTTTTTTTATAAAGGCCTGTTTTTTAAAAGTTTAAAACAATCTGAAGTTTTTCCTTTTATTTTCCCTGGGCTTACATGTAAATTTTGTTACATATTAAACTGTATCTACCCTACACTACCCTCATATGAAATAAAGATGTTTAAAGATAAAACGAGTCTTGCTCTGTTCAAAAAGAGCGTTGACGACTGAAATCGGTATAATACTTTTTAAGGTCTAGATTTATCCTAAAATGTTTAAACATAATCTAGGAGGCTCGTGTGTGGAATCCTTTTAAGATATCTTTATGTATTAGTCGATTCAAAAGCGGTCAGAGTGCAAATGTTGATAACTCGTTGATGTGGTAATAGTGAGGGCAAATGCATTCCATATTATATCAAATGCCAACTAATTATTTACTAGCTGATAGTATTTTATCGCCTCGTGTGCTCTGCCTATCGGCTCACGTGAATTACATCACGATCCCGACTTCGGTTGATCTATATTTGGAATTAAAAGGTTTTATGTATTTTATTGCACCGTCGTAAATTGCAGGTGAAGTGGGCGTGATATCGATACTTGAAAAATAGCTATGAATAAGTATAAAAAAACAATTAAAACTCAAACTAGTAACCCCATTACAAAAATGTAACTAACAGTTACTGAAAAGTAACCATATGCTTCGATGTTCAAGGCAAGACTAAGCCCATAGTGCATCGCTTCTTATATTTAGTCCGAAATGGAACGACCCAGAAAGGTCTAGATCATTCCAAAACATACGATTACGTACTAATACATGAATGTAACGGTTCCAGAAGTAACCACCTTTTTCTGCTTCACGTCATAGTTTGAATCATTGTAATTTATGTAAATAAATTACATAGAAGAAAATATTTGTATTAATACCATCTTTAAAGGAGAATGCTATCAATTTAGTGATGCTTGTTGACATTAATCAACCTACAGTTAAACTATTTTAAGACATTGATCTCGAACTAGAATTGCACACTCAACCTTGATGATATGCAAGTGAAGAGGTATGACTTCAGAACTGCTTTACTTTAAAAGAAAGAAAAAAAAAAAAAAAACAAGAGCTGTGTAAAGGAATTACACCACCCCACTAAGATTTTCATAACTTATTGAATGTGACGTGAACTAAAAACATATGATTATTTCTGTTAGGCTTAAATAGTTCTAGAATTTTCTGGAAACGTTATATTATATGTATTAGTACATTATCACGTGTTTTGGAATGATCTGGACCTTTCTGGGTTGTTCCATTTCGTTTAAATATATAAAGCGATGGAGTAGGTGCTTAGTCTTCCATTAAACATTGAAGCATATTGTTACTTTTGAGTCACTGGTAGTTACAGTTTTGTAACGGTTTGAGTTTTAATTTTTTGTTTGCCGTTTTTGTATTATAATTTTACGTTACTTAAATTACTTTAACCCACGTTGGTTTTACAATATGTTACTTCTTGTATGATAAGGTGAATTTTGAAAAAATTTCAATTATACTCTTTATGTGATATAAATTATATACTTTGCATAACATGACAATTATATACTTTGCATAGCATCTTCATTCTCTAAGTTCTTCATACGTGTCAAAGAATATCAAGAATTTCACTATATTGTACCGTGAAACAAAAAACGTGTGATTTGAAAGAGTTTTAGACTTATTGTTGAAACAAACTGTTCTAGTATATGTTTGTGACTGTTCTTGTACATATTCGTGACTTTTCGAGAACCTTATACGCTTGTCGGGAACCATCTGGAATGTTTTAATTCAGACTAAATATAAGGAGCGATGGACTGGAGATTTAGTCTGGCTCCGAAGATCGAATCATAGTTTGTGTTATCGTGTCCTTACAAGTTGATACTTTTTCTAACCTTGTTAGTTATTTGAGTTAGTATTTTTTCGTCTGACATTGTGAAGTTTTATTTTCTTCTAATAAAAAATATTTAAACCAACCCAAATGTTACATTATAAATTATTGAGTGCTTTTAAAAATTGTTTTAGTAAGATATACCGAGAAATGATATTAAGTATTTATAATAGATATTGCTAATCAGATAAAGATAGAGATATTGCTAAAGTTACAGATTATTTTAACTTATCATTTCTCTTTTTATTATTTTTTTCGTAAAATTCTATGAGTAAGCAAGGAATGAGGTCAGGGATTACTACAGGGATTAATACCCCACGAGGGTTAAACATAACGTTTAAAAGGTAAATTGAAGTAGTTAGACTTCATGGGAATTTCGAAGGCTTCAGACAAGGTTGCATTCTGGGAGCGGAGTTGAAGTAAAATTTCTTATAATAGTTATTTTATTTAAAGGATTTGTTAAATAATTTTACCCGATACATGGCAAATAATTATCAAGTAATTTAACAATTGCAATCTATTAGCGTTACCAAGAATCTCGGAGATATGAGGGTCAACTGCATTGACCTACTTTCATTCAACAAATTGCCAAGAATAAATTAATATGATAATAGAAATGATTTATTTATTAATTATTCAATTAATATTATTATGTGGATTATTATAAAATCTGGATATTTTGTCATCCAGAATTCATATTTGTATTGGTTAGAGAAAAAAAAGATAAAAAATAAACAAAAAATTGCGTTTGATATTTATTTAAATTACATTTAAATGTTTCCATGTTCAATGAGGCTCTATTATAACGTTATTTTAAATGAGGCTGGAGGAATGAAGCTATGGTAGGATTAAAAAAATAATAGTAATAAATATATATCTTGTTGGAGTAGCTATCAAAAACTATTACGAAAAACTTGAGGAGGAGGGGGGAGATAGTGATATTAAACTCTCGATTATAGCCGATTTTTTTAGTATTTCTATTACTGATTGTGCTTAGCATCTTTTTTTTTATTTTTTATCTGGGCAATATTACGACTCTATCATAAATTAAAAAAAAAAAAAAAGAAACGATTTGTCAGTTAAGGATAACGAGATGTCATAGATAAGTATTTTTTGAAAGATAATTTTTTTTTTTTACACATTCAAATATTTTAAAGATTAATTTAAAAAAATTAAAATTTTAAATTATTTTATGTCAATTTATAAAACGTCAATATATTATTTCTAGAACTTACATAATGTTGCCAAAGTATGGGATTAATTAATTATTGTTCGGAAGCCGGATTACACTCAGGTTAAAGGGGCTTCATTAGCCAAGTCCGTTTTCCAGGTAGCCGCCATGTCAGCTCAAAGCCCCCAACTTGTTTGAATTCTGAGAGCTACATGGAATTCGTAATGGCAACCAGGGTTTCCAGAGAATAGATACAGCAGGCAATAAACGGGGTTTACAGAGAACAGATCATGAAACCTGGATGAGTGTTGAATTATCTGGGGCTAAACTATTACATTTAAGCTAGTTGTATCGGTGATAAAGTAAAGAATCTGAAAATAAAATATGTTTTTTTTTTAAATATTTGGCACAAAGGCTATTACATTTTATGTGTTTTACAACCTGGCAAAATTTACATGATTCAATCTTTATTCCTTCTTAGTTAAAAAAAATTTTCATTTTATAAAGTATAAAAAAAAAATAAAAAAAACTTGATTGAGAAGAGTTCCATACACTCTTTGTTGGAACAAACTGTTCTAGTAGATATTCGTGACTGTTCGAGAATCTTCTACCCTTTTTGGAGACAATCTAGATTGTTAGGAGCTATGGACTGATGAGTTAGTCTCGCTCTGCAGCAAGAATCATATGATTATTTTAGCGTTACGGTATCGTTACAAGTTGATACTTTTTGTAAAATTGTTATTTATTCGAGTTTTTATTGTTAGGGTAGACAATGTGAATTATTATTTTCGTTTAATAAAAATTATTTAAACCCACTAATAGTGTTACAGTATCCATTTTCTAGTGTTGCGATCTTCGATGGACCGTGAAAAATTGTTCGACTACCTTACCGAACAACGACTTATCCAAGTTATCATTGGACTTACATACATGTAAATGAGAAAAACGGCAGAATCTACTATAATTTAATAAAAATATTTGATGTTTTTAGATACATATGTGAACCCCTCTGTTCGTTTTTGTTTGTTCTTTGAGGAGGTTTAAAGTGTTTGCGCGAAATCCTCTAATTCACTGGCAATAACCACGAGACTTCTTTCTCCTTTCTCCACTTCGCGAATAAGTTTTAACTTGTAGTGGACGAGCGATATGGGAGACCGTGTAAAAAATTACATATTTCTACTTTAAATTTATTTGAAATTATTTATTGAATGAAACTAAAGAAAGCGATTTTTTTTTTATAAACAAAATGAAAAATTATATTTTATTCTGTGGCATTTAATCCTCCAAGAATAACAGAACAGTCAATAAAATAAATTATCATTTGTCCGGCTACTTTAGTAACACTTCTTCCTAATGGCAGAAAATGAAGATAGGTAGTTAGTTATATATTCTGTTTGATTAGCGGGGGGGGGGGAGGTCGAGAGACACCCTTGGGACATGCGAAGCCTCCATTAATTGGGTACTCATCATTAAATAATTAATTAATGACAAGAAGTTAAAGGGTAAAGCTCTCTCTACTAAGAAACATTTTCTCAAACGGAATACAGGACACTAGACCCCCCCCCCCCCCACTCTTCACAGGACATTCCATGAATTTTAATTGTATATTTTATTTGAGAATAAGTTGATTCAGATCTTCTTTAAAATTTCTTAAATCAGAATATTACGGGGTCAACTTTCCCACTCCAAAAACTACTTAAACCATTCTTTTATCTTTTTTTTTTTAATTCATCAAAACACCTTTTTCGGGGGGGGGGGGGGCGAGATCCAGTGGGTCGGATCTTTAAAGAGAGAAGGTTGACAGGGTTAGGATAGGCCCCAGGTTTAGCTGTTGAGAACGCGGCGGCGGAGATGCAGATACCCGGGTTCGATTCCCGGTCACGGCCAATCTTTTCTTCTATTTAACTTCTACCGGGCAATTCTATCTATATTGTGCTTAATGTGATCTTAGAACCAGCCTCTATCTTTGATATGACATTCGGAACAAAGACTTTTAAAGATTTCCAGTACGAACATAAATTAAAAAAACAATTATAAGAAAGAAAAGTAATGAATTGAAGCAGAACGTCATGTGTTAGTTGAGGAAGAAGTTACTAGTTGAACGGAACTAATTTTTTTCAAATGGGGTTAGCAATAATTAATGCACCGGCGATCAACACGGAACGTGAATAAATAAATTTACAAGAGGTAGTGGGGCTTAGCGTTTTGCATGTGGAATGCCACTGACGTAGGACTGATGTTAACCCCACTGGCGTCATGGAAAACTGATCGATAATAAAACCTTAATACACGAAGCGTTTTAATGAGCCTGCCTGTGTGAGCTTATATCGTCACTAAAATGGTAATAATAAATATTATTTTTTAAATAATAAATTGCTTATCTGAATGAATAAAACCGCATGGAAAATCAAATTGTTTTTCTTGATAGAAAATTATAATTTAACTTGAGGTGCTACCCTCTGCCTACATAACGGCAAACCAGCCCCCATTTTATAACTCCCCATTTATTAATCGTTTTAATTTAATTGGAAATAAAATAATAAAAAAATACGCGATCATTAAAAACTTTTTTATATAATATTCTATATGTAATGGAGTTATAACCAATGAAGGCAAAGTGGGCCCCCTTCAACATAGTGCGGACCAAAGCAAACCGTAACTCAGCCATTAACCTGCTTCATAATTATTAGTTAGCTGAAGAGTCGAAAAATAAAATATTGAACGGTCAATAAATAAAAAAATATTGATTACACATTACAAATGAATCATATAATCGCTATTTGTTTTACAGCTGAGGTACAGGTTGTTAAGTTGTATGTCAAAAATATTGCTTTTATTTAAAAAAAAAACTTAAAAAAAAAATAATATGTATATAATCCTTTAACGGACCATTGAATACATTATTATATTTATTAGTCCCGGAAAATAAGTAAAAAAAATAAAATAAAAACAGGGTAAATAGTAGTAAGAAAGAGTTCGCACCCCTTGAGGGGGGGGGGGGTTGTCCCCCGTTTCTATCTCTATATTCCTTAACAATGTTATGACCATCTCTATATTTGCTTACCCGTATAATGAATCTTTTAGTATGCAATGAAATAAGCTAGGAAAAATCCGTAGGAAAAGGAATGAAACCACAAAAATAAAAGATTTACCGCCTACTGCGAAACTGGAGGTGGTTCTCAAATGGTGTAGGGGTGTATGGTGGATACAGGTTTTGGACAATTGGATTTCATTGAGGAGAAATGAATTCATTATTGTATTGTGACATTATAAAAAATGCTACTTAATACCAACTTCGGATAGCTGAGGACTAATGAAGTTTCATTTCTATCAGGACAAATTTGGTACTTATATCTTGCCCAAAATTGGTCGATCTGCCTCCATAATTATAGCATGATCCCCATTGAGCTACTTTTGGGACCATTAAAACGACGGGAGGAGTCCAATAAGCTCTAAGAAAGAACTAAAGGAGCGTGTGCTCGAAGAAGGGTCTAAGATCCCAACTTATTTGATTTCAAAATTAGTTTCTTCCATGCTTCTTTATTCTAACATAAATATCTGATTGGTTGTTTGTTTGTCCCTTTATGCTGCTACTAAGGCTAATCCGACGATGCTACAGTGGGAGTCATAAATTTTGCCTATCCAGGTATAATTAGGATAGGTATCTTTAACGAGTACCTGACATCGTACAGACGCGGGACCTCCATTCACGACCTATCCAAAGGGCGGCATAGCCAAGGATTTTTTACCTAGGGCAACCGCGATATATATGATTTGTATGGACACTTAAAGGAAGAACCCAAAAACATTTGTTGCCTTTGTTTTTGTTGTTTTTTGTTTATTTTTGATATTATTGTTAAGGATTTTACGAAAAAGTGAATTGAATTATTTCATAAAGCTTAGGAATTAATGTAATAAGTGCTATTAATGGTTTCTATCGTAAAAAATCCTATGAGGATGAGTTGCATTATTTTACTGGCTAAGTTCGTGAGTCTCCAGAAACTTTTGTTGCTGACTGTATTAGTTCGTATTCACATGTTTATTATAGGAAGCGATGGATTACGGGCTTCATCTTACCTTGAAGTTCGGAGCATATGGTTACTTTTGAACAACTGTTTTGTCACTGGTGATTACTGTTTTGTAACGTTGTTACTAATTTGAGTTCTTATTATTTCTATAATTATAATTATAATTTTATTATACAAGTATTATAGTTTTACGTTAATAAAATTACTTAAAAATTTAAGCTTTATAATAAAAGGTTATAGTTTCTTAATGATATTTTATTTTAGTTAAGAATTGATTTTAATAAGGTATGGTAGCGTTAATTGAGAAGGAAGTTTCGTTTCCGTGGGCTAGATTAATCCAGTTTTATTAGCGGAAGCGATCGATTTAAGGGTGAACACCCTTTTAACTCGTCAATCTTCCAAATGTCCATTTCTATTGTTATTGATTCTTTTATCATAATCGCCTATCATTGGGATTTCGCCCAAACACAGTCATTATTAAAAGACAGACCTGAAAAAGAATAAACTTCACTAATTTGTTTTCAACCGTATCATTTTAGCATTGTTTTTTTGTTTTGTTTTAAATTGTAATGTGTCTCTCCAACATAGTACTATGATTTTTTTTTTTTATAAAAAAGACCACTTTTAAAATGAAAAAAGTAATAGAAAAAACAAAAATAAAAATAAAAATAGAAAAATAGCACAATTTATAGTGACCGCTTTGTCTCTTCTGTCCAGTAAGGTCTCATATGTTTATACTTTAGTTATTATTATTTCACCTTCTCCCATTATTATTTCTAAATTATCACTTATTTATTAATATTATATACCATACCATTGTTATCATGAACTAACAATGGTTTTGGTTGGTGTGACAAACGGAAATTACTTATTTCTATCCTTTATGGTTTTGGCTTGTTGAGTGTAATTTATATAGAACCTTGTCGGTCATGTCCTGTATCAACTGGTTCTCATTAGGGACTGCAAATTGCTAAATTTGTTCATTGTTGATCATCTGCTACTTCCTTCATGCCCCTATTTAATGCAAGTGTGGTTACACATAAAGGAAATCCTCATTGTTGAAATTACTTTATTTTGGGTATTCAATATAGTTGTAGATTCTTGAAGATGGGCAGAATGGGCCCAAAATAATTATGGTGTGAAATATAGATAGATAGTATAAAAATGTTTGAATATCTTCAAGTAAGAAGTTTATGTGATGGAAATGGTTGGGGGGCGTAGTCAAATAAAACAAGACTATGTGTGAAACAACGACACATTAATATAAAAAACAAAACAAAATATTTTAATATCCAATTCCAAAGTTTTATTTTTTATTTTCTTCATATATTTTCATTGGTTGCTATCTTGTTTCATACTTGGCCCTGATGAAGACCTAAATCTCCGGTCAAAACATCAGCACAATATATGTTATTGCACATATAGTGATACTTTATTTGATCGCTCCCCCCAACCATATTTCCATCGCAGAGGGAAATCCTCATTTTTTTTTTCTCTACCTTGTATTCTGCATCAAAAACAAGCAATTTCAATAATTTAACATCATGAAAAATACGATAAACCTGTGAATGAAAAACTGAAGTATATTTTAACATTGATTTGAAATCATTGCCATGTATATAAAAAATGGAAAAAATGAGGCGTAGAATTCTAAAAAAAGCCAAGTCCATTTCCAGATTTTTATTTTTTTTAAATAGTTTTTCTATTAGATTATCATTAGGTGGAAGGATTTCTTCCAAAAAAGATTAAATCATATTGAAAACGGCCCTGCAAAAATAAGGTCTGTTCCAAATCCTCCAGCCAGGTAATCTAATAGAAAACTATTTAAAAAAAAATAAAAATCTGGAATTGGACTTGGCTGGTTTTGGAATTTTACGCCTCAAATGTAAAGGAATCAGAGCAAAGAATTAAATATTGTGAATATTTAAGAATTAAAAATTTAGAAAAATTATAAATAATGAAAATAAATTACAACTAAAAATTCAAAAACAAATCAATTAGAAATATTATTTAAATATTAGTCAATCAGTTTCAAAACTGGAAAATCTATTCATTTTACTTTTAAAAAATTCTCATTCCAGAATATTACAAAATTCAAACTCTTTAAGATTCTTCAATGTTATAGGAGACATTTGTATGATTTTGATGGCTTGTAAATGGATTGATCTAGTTTAAACTTGACTGGTTCATATTAAAAAAAATTTTAAAATTAAAATTTGTTACTCTTATCGCACACTGAGAAGAATATAGGTATATATGTGAAAAAAATGTGTTTTGTATTGGTTAATATTTTTGAGTAAAGCTCGAATGACTCTAGCAGAGGCACACATTGAGACATATAGACTTCAAATTTATTAGAACAAAGAGAAAAATGGAAACAAAATAAGTATGACTGCTTAGGGTGGGCGAGCCCTAAACAATCTTTAAACTTGATTTCTCAGAAGCTCTATATTTGGAGATTTAAAAATATTTTTTATTAGCATGTGGTGCTAATTTATTTGTAAATGATATTTTGAGTTATCTCATCAATTATCATCTCTCTTGAACTTCTCTTGCTTAATGATTTTTTTAAATTTTTTCAATGAGTCTTAGTTGGGTTTCTTTGGGAACTTTTTGTCTTAGGTCAGAACTTATTATTAATTTCATGTAGCATTTAAGATTATTATATTTTATTTCATATAATAATGTTTTTTTCTTTTTTCCTATTGCAGAGAAGAAGTAGAAGACCATAAAGTAAAATGGGGCGCTAAATTTGAATTTGTTTGCAAGATGAGTGCCAATGCTTCCACAGGAGTACTTGATCCATGTATGTTGCGGGTGTCGGTTAGAAAGGTATAAACAATGTTAATATAGTTATTTAGCACTTGAAGATTTTCGTTTTAACTTCTAAGTGTTAATGTAATAGTTTTTTATAAAAATTAAAATATTTTTAATTTTATGTATTTTTAAAGTAACCCAATCTTGTAAAGTAAGCAACAAGAAATAACTAAAATTTATATTATGCCTATATGTTTATATTTAAAAAAACAAGAATTTTATTTGTCAGATAAAAATATTCAAGGTTATGATATCTTTAATTAAATCTTGAAAACATGCAATATTTTTTTAATTATCTCATAGAAGCATGATATTTGCTAAAACTTTCAGTAGGTAGCATACCAAGTGCAATTTTCTGAAGTTTTGGTATCTTTTTCAAATATAATTATTTGATGGATCCTCACAATAATTGATATTTATTATTTCTATAGCCGTAACAGGCTTTTAATTTTTCTATATGTTTTACAATTTTTGATTAGGAACTGAAAGGTGGCAGATCGTTCCAAAAGCTGGGCTTCACAGACCTGAATTTGGCAGAATTTGCTGGTTCTGGCCAAACACAACGGAAATGTTTGTTGGAGGGATATGATACCAGAAGAAGACAGGACAATTCAATGCTTTCTGTTACTATTAGAATGAATATGTTGTCAGGAGACGTGCTGTTTAAAGTGTGAGTTATTAATTTCATTACAATTAATTTAATTTTTGGTTTGTATTAAAACCTGAAATCTGTATAATCTATGTTATGTAATCTATTCCATATTTTACTAAATATTTTTGTTTAATAAAGACATAATTAATAAATAATGTGCCTGAATTTAGTTTTTTGGACTCCTTGTTTCGGATGAAAAAGTCATGTTTGAAATTTCAGGAAATTTAACTTAATTGGTCATAGCACATGCACCATAAGTATGTTTGTCATAGTGTTTGGGGTTGTTTGTTAAATGTGTATGGGATTTATTTGAAAATTTACAGTTATATTTTATTTTATAAAAATATCCATATTCATTCCTAGTGCTTTTATTATTATTATCATCTTTACTATGAACTTCTAAACTAACTTAATTCGAAAGGGGCAAAGTTATTTTGTGTTATTTTCATCTTCCATAACACAAAGTGAATTGATTTAGTGTTTGTTAATTTTATTTTTACGAATGAACTTCATATTTAATGGTTATCTATAAGACCAAATTGATTTTTTAAATATTTTTTTTTTGAGCAGCCCGTCACCGACAGCAAAACATAAGCTGATAAGTGGTGAACCTGCCGCTAATGAAGAGACTGTAGAGAGAAGAGAAGACTTTTCCGGAGGTTCGATTGCCAGTGCAAGTTCTGGTTTTAGCAGCCTTACAAAGAAGAGGCCACCTTTATTTACGTCAGGTATTATTTTGTTACTTGTTAAAAAATGATTAGGCTCAATATTTGTCAGGCTATAATATTATTAAAATTGCTAGCTAAAACAGGCCACACTTTGCTGTGGCTTACTCTTATATGACTTTTAAGGAAATGAATTAATGTAGTCCACTAAAATTTACCCTAAAACATCGTTATGCATTATAGCCTACTTTAAATTAGTATGGAATAGGAAAGGATTATAAAAATAACAAAAGGGCGTAATTCTGTTTATAATTACGTGATTTCCATGAGTTCTTTTTCATTTTGTAGCAAAGGAAGAAGCTATCATTTGGAACAAAAACAAAAACAAAAAATTTTCTATTGTGTTATAACATTTTTTCCTTTATATATATTACCATAAAAAGTAAATATGGCCCCATTTTGGCTTAACAGCTATGTTCTGTAAAAGTTTCAGATAATTCCATCTGGTACTTTTCGAGTTTCGAGGTAACAAAGTTATAACCCTTGCATTTTTTTAATACAAGATTAGGCTTATTATTATTAGGTAATTTAAATAGAATGCTGACTTCCTTGAAAAATGAAAGATATTTAGGTTAAACAAAAATGTATATAACCTTAAAATTCCAAATTGATTCCGATAGAACTGGTGAGCGGAGAAAATGAAGAGCCTGCTGCTGAATCTTGTGGTGGTCCTCATGACGAGGGTCTTGAGCTTGGACATTCCCGAAATTCCTCAAACACAAGTCAACTGAGTAAAGGATCGGGTTATGGTTCACTGAACTCGCAGCATTCTCGCCAGAGTAGTAGTGGAGATTCTGGGCATATAAGGTGAACTTTTTTATATTTTTTTTAAAAATTATATTATTAATTCATAATTTCTGAACCTCATTGAAAAACAATAGTTTTCCTTACTATAAATTCCGTCTATAGGTAAGTGAAAATAAAAATTAAGTGTTATATATCTGTTGCGTATATCTTCCCTTGGGTAGTTTCTAATTACATTGTTTATCTAGTGATTTTTTTTGGATATTGATGACTTCTGGTTTTTATGCCTTTAAGCCCCCAGAAAAGCAACAACTGTATAATGAACGCTCCAAATTTTTTTCTTTTATTGAATCAAAAGTGTTCTTGTTTTTATATTTATGAAGCTAATCATAATAAAACAAAAGCAACTGCATTAATCTGGAGGATTGCCTACTGAAACCGTATGGCTTATGTTGCCTCATGAATGAATGCCATGTTCCGTGGCTACTCCAAAATATTTTTAACACGTTGAGCGCCAAGCGGTACGATCGTACCGCTGTTGGACTATTGGCTGGGGCCGAGGCGGTCCCCAGGTACCGCCCGCTCCCGCCAGCTAAAAGATTGTTTTGGGCCAGGGGACCGCCTGCAGAAAGTGATTTCAAGGCATATTGGACCGCTCCGGCCCCGAACAATTCGCCAATGCAATTGGCCCAAATGTTTTTTTTTTTTTTTTTTTTTTTTTTTTTTTTTTTTTTTTTTTTAATTTGGGGGTTATAAATAAATAAATAAATAAAACAAATTAATTTTTTTTTTTTTTTTACAAAACAGACTTATTTATTAAAATAACATATTTTAAGGGGACAAGGGTTGACGTCGCGGTCATAACCGGGCAGCCCCCGTACTACTGTAGGTAGCGGGCTTTACCCTGGGGCCGGGCGGTACATACGTAACCCTCACAAAATTATTGTTTAATTGCCAAAATTAAACTTTTTATTTATTTCTTTTGCAATTTTTGTATCATTCTAATCATATTAAAGTTATAAATTAGGAAAAATTGCTTTGGCCCCAGGCAAAAGTACACCATCTTTTCCCTGGCGCTTAACGTGTTAACTATATTTTGCTATGTAGTTCGCATTTCATAAACGTTTGTACCTTTTGCAGTTTTACTTTGATGATTATTGTTGTTTTGTGAGATGAGTCGTTATTTTTTAGTAATATACATATTCATGTATGCCTAATTGTTGAAGTTTTAGTCTATATTAACTGAAGATAGTCACAACTAGATAAATATAAGAACTAAGTGTTTTTCGAAAAAGTTTAACCACTTACTTCCAGCAAAAATGTATTTGGTTTGTTGAACTAAATGGCAAGGCACCTTCATTCTTTCACTTAAGTTAAATATGTCAGACTTATTGATGAATATTTACTTGCACAAATTTTTCATGACTTTCCTTGATATGGTTTAAACTTCTTAAAAACCTGTCTCTCTTCATCTTTGTTTTACATTTGAGACTCACATATGTATGTTATTTGTTCATTTGTGATTAATTTTTCATGTTATTAATTTATGACTTACAATAGTAAAGAAAACAATCGTTGAATGAAATAATTATTTTTGTGTTATGAACGATTGGCTCTAACAGATTTAAAAAACTTATTTGCATCATTATGAAGCTTTGAAATTAAAAAAAAAAAAAACTTTTTCCTTTCTAATAATGACAAATATTATTTTATGTGTGAAAAAAACTTAGCGAAATCTTTCCTCCTTTTATCATTTTAAGCTTTTATATATTAAATATACTAGAATAAAATATAGACACATCATTGGAATGCAAATGAATAAAAATACCTAAGTATATCTGTCAAAATGGCCATTTAATGTCAATTTATTACAGCACTTTTTTTTATATTCAGAGTTTCAACAATTACATACATCATTGGTAAACAATATCATATCCAGTTTTTAATTGAATTAAATGTTCCACTTTGGATTTACCACCAACACCATACCACCCATATGATTAATACTTTCAATTACGTATCAATATCAATAACAATATTAAAAACTTTGATTAAGCTGTCTCTATAAGAAAAAACAAACTTAAAAAAGTATTTATCATGGTATTTAAAACCTTGGTGTTAATTTATGTCAATAAAAAAATGTAAATGGTGATATTTTCCTCCAGGATACGGAATCGTTACTCTAGCTCCCTCGATTGTTCCATTGTGGTCTAAGATGTCTCTGTACTGAAGAAAAGGATTATTAATTTAAACTATAATGGCTTATTGCTGATTGCTCAGTATCTTTATATTTGGGATGGGGATCTGTTAAACACAATATCCGATTGGAAGCTTTTAGAATCATAATGCCTGGAAGGAAATAGTAGGAGTTTTATTTTGGTTCTTAGATTTTTATTTTATTAATTTAGTTTGTTTTTAGAATTTTTAATTTAATTTTTTATTTATTTATGATATTTTGAATATTATTATGTTGGGACAGGTCTCCTTCATGGCCAGTGTGGTCCCCACGACCCCCACCTTCCCCCCCTCCTTCAGCAAAATTTTGGCATAGCCCGCTCCTTAGGCCAAAAAGTAGTTTCCGTTTCCCTCCCTGGTCAGGCCCTTCTCCCAGGGCGACCTCCTCTCCCGGTCTCCTTTCCCCTGTTCCTCTTTCCCCACTCGCGCAGCGTCCGGTGTCCTCGGAACCACCACAACAGAGGTAAATAAACTTGAAATAGAAGTTACTTTCTTCTGCATGGTGGATAGTTGGAAGTCTAACACCACTTCAAATAACAGCTTTCTTTGGTTTATGATGTCCTATCTGTCTCAGGTTCTTTGGTGATGGTTCTTATGCCAGTAGATATAATAGATGCTATTTCTCTAACATTCTTTCAGGGAAAATCTAGAGTGTATATACTTATTTTTTCTTGTATCCCAAGAGCTTATGAAGGTATGTTTAAATATCTCCGACAATAAAAAGAAAAAAAAATAGGTTGGATTCTTCAATTGATACCTGTTACTCAAAAGATATATACAATATATATTATGATAGAGATATTATATAAATGTGTTTATTTTCACCAGCAGATCTGTTCTTTAATTCAACTTAATAAGGTTATTTTTATTGTTGATACAGTTGAATGGTTGTTCAGGTTTGAATTTGAGGTTATTATGCAAAGCTTGAGTTATTTTTTTTTTTTCATTTTATATTGATTGTAAATCATACTGCTTTTACTTTAATTTAATGGTTCAACCTTTTCATGAAAATGAACTTGGAACGATAAAGAAAGAAAATGAGATAGTAAAGACCATTGTTAAAGCTATTGTAATAATGCCTGCATGGGCTTAAAGAAGAAAGACGTTTGTGAAGGTGCTGCTTAAAGAAATCCCATTTTTCCTATATGACTAACAGAAAAAAAATTGAAGGAAACAATCAATATATGACCAATAACCGTGGTTACAAATGGAATAAACAAATAAAATTATTATACAAATGTTGTAGATAATATAGTCATTGAACTGTTTTAAGTTATTGTGATCATACATTCTTTTAATGAATTTTTATTAGTCTAATAATCGCTTAAAATATTAAATGGGACGTAGCTTATTAAATTATTACATCTAATATTTGAATTATAATTATAAAAGTTTGTTTAATATAAATATGAGCTTCAGAAATAACGTGAATCAAAATGACAAAAGGTAGATAATCTATTTATTTTCTTTGTTGTTTTTTAATTAGAAAACAATTCATTTAATATAAATATTTGTACTGTTAGTGGTATCTCCATGAACTACACAAATTCCCTTGAGGAGAGGTTTTCAATAATCCTTATGAGAGTTCATGAATGGCTCTGGCTGATAAATATTTTTATAAACTCTCTCTCTCTCTCTCTCTCTCTCTCTCTCTCTCTCTCTCTCTCTCTCTCTCTCTCTCTCCCTCTCTCTCTCTCTCTCTCTCTCTCAAAAAAAAAAAAAGATATGTTTGTTTCAACTTGTTGTTGAGATTTTGCCTTGTTTATTTTTGAACCCTGCCCTGCTACTTATTTGGGCATAAGGAAGTGATTTCGAATACCTTGGCCAAGTTGGTTTATATCTTTTTCAATCTTTGCATTACATCCTACTACATTAAATAGGTTTGTTAAAAGATTCTTTTGAAAACTGCGGTGGATGCTATATTCATAACTTTCAAAGTTACTGTCTTTTAGTTGCAAAGCAATACAAAATATAAAACTTAATTTTATTATAAAGCACAAATAAATATAAATCATAACATGTATCAATTAGGATTATTAGATTTTTAAAGAAAAATACCTATAAATATCAATATTCAATTCTCACAGGCTTCATGTTTATCATAAATAGAATTCATCATGTAAGATATTATTTTCATTTATAATCATTAAGCTGCATTAGGTTTATATACCAAGCTCTTTCTGGCTCATCATTGTATTTAAGGTAATAACTATAATTCTTTTTTATTATTTAGGTTAACCGCTTTAACTTCTACGCTTGAATCGAAATGGATTTTTATGTGGTTACCAACTGTAAATTTCGAATGCCACAAACACTCGAAAATCAGTAAAATGCTGCATTTAAGGTTAGATAAATTTTATCCTGGTTCGGTATGTACATGTAATTTTTAACAAAATTGCATTTTGCTGGTCTTAAGTGTTCTAAGCTGTCTGCTTTTTAGTTTTTTAACTATATTTATTTAATATTTACATAGAGCAATCCGTTTGTGATGTCAGTCTATAGATATCAACTATTTTTTTTTTTTTTTTTAATGTGGAACAAGGTTCCTAAAACATTTTAATATAATTAAAATCTTTATTTTTATTTGATGAAACATTGAGAATATTATTGCTATGTTTCTTTTTCTTCTTTTTTTTTTCTCTATTCGATTCCTTTGTTAAATTAAAAAATAGTATATTTAATGGAACTGATTTATGGACACTTCTGTTTAAAGAATTGATTAAAATTTTTTGATATCTTTTATGTTTCATCAGCAGTAAATCTGTGTTGTATTATGTATTAACACTGCCTAAATGTCATTAACTATTTAGGTATAATTGTAGTTTTACAAAGAATTATGTTTTATGCTCCTCATAAAATGCTTTAATAATTTGTTGTTGAAGTTTTTGGACGAATTATGAATTATCAAGTTAGTCAGATTAGTGAAATGGTGAAATTTTAAGTTAGAATTGAAATAGTAGTGACAAGACTTAGTAATTGAATTTCGCAGTTGGTTTTTTTTTTTTTTTTTTCTTTAAAGTGGAAAGCCGAAATTATTGGTTGAGGGAATTTCAATACGTAAAACCACTCACTTTTACCTTTTTTCTTACCTATAACTTTTTTAAATCATCCAATTTTTGTTTAAGATACAGTAAAAATCAGACTTTGCAAATGAGTAACGTAATGTTAAAACAATTTTTTTGTCTTCGAGTTCCTTTCTCTGTTTCTTTACTTTTGGAGTTACAGTGAAAAAATATTTTTGTGTCACCACATAAAGGTGTGTAAGGTAATATAAACTGGCATTGGCCATGTATTCTGCATTGCTTCCTCTTTGATCCCTAACCTATTGTGTATACCATGTAACAGTAACCCCCCCCCCCCCCCCCCCCCGCCTCCTGAACTTCTGAAATTTACTGGTTTTAACCAGTTTTTATTTTATTTTTTTATTTTTTTTTTTTTTTTTTTGTAGGTTAAGGTTTAAATTGTAGATAGTGGATATGAAGTTGCTGTTAGATAAAAACCGTAAATGCCTAAAATTAAAAATGAATTTGACTAAAGTCTCTAAACGGTTCAAATTGTAATTTTTTGTGAATCTCTGAGAAAAAGTCTGTAAAATTTTTGTATATCTTATGTAATTTTTTTTTATTATGTTTAAATTATCTGCAAAGCTAAATTTATAAACTGTTCGAAAATTCAAGTTGTCTTGAGTTCTAGGGTAGTTTAAAATACATATTGTGGATGTTTCTAGCAAATAGTGATTGTTGTTTTGTGTAAAATAATTTTGCAGTTTTCTTCATTTTTATCACGGCTACATTCCAATTGATTTTATACGGCTAGTCTAAAAAATTGTTTTTTTTTTTTACTAAATTATTATTAATTCTTAGATAATTTTTTTTTTTGCATGGACCTTAATATATGTGAAATAATTCAAGGCAATATAATTTAATTTTTATCAAACAACTTTTAAATTCACTGAAGTTTAAGAACACTGTCTTAAACTTTTTTTTCTTTAAATATTATTGTCTTTTAATGTCAAAAAGAAATTAATTATTTGATCCTTTTATTTATCAGGATCCTACATCTTTTTCAAAATATTTATGTATCGAAAAATAACATTGTAAATAAATAAATAAATTTATGATAAAGTTATTATGATTGAAAGCATAATTAACTACTTATGTGTAAAAGTAATCAATTATTCTCGTTGTATGTTTTTTTAACCTTGCTAACCATTTACTAACCCATTTTTCCCAAGGGTAAGAATAATTTGAATTTTTGGTGTTTTTTTTTATTTCTATGTAAATACATGTTAAAAATATATGATTGGTGAATTTCAAAATGTTTCCCCACCAGGAACCATATTTTTCAGGAACGCACCTCTGTGACAATATAGGGTTAAAAGTGAAAAAATAAATCAGTCCAAATTTCATTTTTGTTATTACATTCGTTTAATCAAGATCAGACATACGTAAAATTTTAATAGTTGTTAAACATGTATAACAATTTTTCATGATATTATTGAAACACCAATTATTCAGTTAGCTTATTTGAAGTTTTCAAGTTCATAAAAAGCATACTTTAAAAAAATTTAAACTCTCTTCGACATTTTAAAAAGAATTTAGAACCCTATACTTGGACTAATTTGTTTAATTACCATGTTTTTATTTTTTTATTTTTTCAATAAAATTGAGTAAAAGTAAAAATAAAACTATTATATTAGTATTATAGTTAATTATGATTTGACTTAATCCATAAATAAAAACGAGCTATGTGGACTGTAAGGTTTCACAAAATTCCTTTTGGTAAAAGCACTTCTACCTCTTGCTCTTGGCACTTCGGAAGCTGTTGCAGGATTGATTGATATTTATTTATTTAATGATTTGTATTTTTTTTTTTCAACAAAACCAAACTTCTATGTTTGTTATTATTGGCACTGGTGCTGGTGTTTTTGGGAAAACTGTAAAACTGTTTGTAAGTTGTTTTATAGTTGATTGTTAAAAACACTCCAATCTTAGCCAGGCACAGTGGAGGCCTCTGCCGTAATTTGCTGTTCATGCCCTGTATGTTTCTTATTTTAGAAAAATGTCTTAAAGCCAAATTCTGTATCTTTCATCTTTGTATATATCAACCTGTGATCTTATTAGCAAAGCATGAATTGAAAAATTGGGTTACTGTCGAGTTTGGGAGAATTATATTCTTTGGAAAGGGTTGCAATTGCTTTCGAAGGGTATGTTCTGAGATACAATAATGTGTCAACATGTAATTTTAAAAATTGTAATTGATTAATATGGCTATATAATGTTACACGACTATTTTTAAATAAATATTGTCACATGTGATATCATCATCTCAAACTGGAACACGTGCACTAAATACTTTAAATAAAATCTTTTTTTATAGAAGTGACAAGAAGACTGAAATTGAATTAGGTTATAACATGTGATTATAGGGGGCTGAGGAAGGTATCTGAAAGCTGCAAACTGTCTCTAGTCACGGGAGATGAAACTTGCGAAGGAATCGATGAAGTTTCATCCTCCACTGTAGCGAGGGTTGTTCATGTGTATGTCTTACAATTTATTTCATCTTCTCTCAATTCCCTTCACCATTTTCTTGTTTCATGTATTCAACTCCTGTATCTTTATCATCTAATTTAGTTTATTAACAATTATTCGCACTAAATTGAAATATCATCCTATAGATCCATATATCTGTGCTTCAGAATCCTAGAAAGCTTTACTTTATTTTACTAACCTTAAATGTTAAGTAATGCATGTAATGAGACTAACTGTTGATTTTCTAAAATTTATGTTTGTAGGATTTTTTCTTTTGTGTTTATAAACTATTTAAAGAGATATAATCTAATAAAATGTCTTATAGCGAAGTCACAGTACCATCATAGCATATTTAACTGATAGCTAAAATTTACTTGAATTATTTAATTCAGTTTTTGTATATTTTTTATAATACCGAAATGATTTCATACTTTCTCTGTAGTTTTACCTCAATTTCATATGTTTTTTTTATATTTCATATCCTTCAGTCATCACTACCTTAACCAAGTGTGTTTAAAAATCAACATGAAATAAATGAAGTTATATAAACAGGCAATTCATGTTTTATTAATTTATTCAGGCCTGTCTTATAAAAGAAAAAGAAAAAAAAGCTTGCTTACAGCTTGCACTCAAAATCTTCTCTCTAGCCATTGATATTAGATGCAATTTGTGGTCATTAAGTTCAATTTATGAAGCCTTAATAAAAAGTTAAGAAGGTATTTTTTGTTTGAATTTAATTATATTAAAAATATGATATGCCAAATGATAATATGCCAAATTTTCGCCTATTCAGGCATTTAGTAAATAAAACAAGCTAAAAAATTCTATATCTATAATTAAATAGTCTCTTCCTAAAAACTTGTTTACTAAATTAAGTGCATTATTGAAATAATACAGACTTTGAGACCTTGCATTCTATATCTATAATTAAATAGTCTCTTCCTAAAAACTTGTTTATTAAAAATATGATTATTTCAGTTTTCTCCTAAATAAATTGATTTGAATGTTCCTATATTATAATGTTATGATTATTGCATAGATTATATTGCAGTTTTTGTGTTCTATTAATGTCATATCAGTTTATTATCTTCAGATCTATTCAAGTTATATTGATAATTTATGGAATCTACATAAATATATTTTTGAATTATTATTAAAAACCTTTTTACAATTTTTGAGTAAATAATATTAACAATAAACGTCAAATTTGTAATCTTAAAAGTGATTATAATTTCAGATAGTCATCAATTTATTAATAATTCATTCATTTATCCTACATAGATAAATGTAAATTTTTATAACAAGATTAATATTTAATAAACTTGTTTCTTCAGAAATAACGGTGTACCTGTAGAAACAGGCTCATTAGATCGAGGTAAAGCTGCTCTCGAAAGGAGGAAGAAAGCTGCCGAAGAAGGCCCAGTCGTCGGGCGAGTCGAAATTACACGAGTCAATCCCAATTCTCTTATAGATCAGATCATCAAAGCAACCAACCTTGGTCCAGCTGACGATACAACTCAAAGTAATTTATGCATTAATTTTTTTTTTAATTTTTTTATTATTCAGATGTTTATTTATATTATACCGTACGGCTCAGTTCATCATAAAATGTAATACTGACATTACTTTTGGTGCTAAAATTCCGGGAACTATACTAGTAGCTCTATTCAGAACTTAGTACCTCTTAAGACGTGAGGATAGAATGAATTGATGTATAAACTGATTTCTATACTTTGCAACATGATTATAATGTTTTCAATGTTTATTGCAGCTTCTGGATTGCAGCTGTTCATTGCTAAAGATGGGACTACAGCTCTCGGGACTCAGGAAGTTAAGAGCCATATGCCTACTGGAGTATTCAAGCAAGTAGTTATAGAGGAAAATAGGTAACAAAAGCTACTTGGAAACAAGTGTGCCAAACCAACTTTATACTTTACCGCTATCATATTTTATTTCCTTAACAAGTTCAGAAAGCCTATCCAATCGTTCAATACACGACTGACAACCAATTATAAGTGTAAATTTCTTTATTTTAATTTTTTTTTAAACATGTAGTTCCCTTTTTAAAAAGTGAGGTTGTAATTGTAAAATACTTCATTATAGTTTCTTCCCTTATAGAATAAATGGAACTTTTAATTATTTCATGACCAAGATAAGAATACTTTAATTTTTATCTATTCTTTTTATACTCTGTGTGTACATATATAAGTTTTAGGTTATGTAGGCAATTTTTTTATATAATTTTATCATCTTTAAAATTAAATTTTATTTAAATTATTTTTGAATAAAAAACCTACTAATATTACAGTAAGTCTTCTTAAATGAAAATTATATTTAAAATTGAATGATTAAAAATATATCAACAGTAATCGAAAACATCAATTTTATTTTTTGCTATTTTTTGTTATTTTGTTGAATTTTATCATGGCAGTTTGTTTATTTCTAGCCAAAGAAAGCTTATTATTATTTATTTGTTTGCTTATCTTAAAAAAATTATGACAATTCATATTCATTACTTCATTTGAATATATATGAATTATTCAAAAAACTAGTCCTGTGAGATTTCAAAAGTGATAAATTTTATGAAAATCTATGTTGCAAAAATTATTAGATAAAAAAAAGAAAAGCGAGAGTTAAATTATAAGTATTGTAATAATTTTAGTACTTATGTATTCCGTTTTGGTAATAATGTGTTTAGGCGATTCCTTCCAAAATGTTAATTCTTATTTGTGCTTTATTTAATATTTCTTGTCGTTTGTTCGAGTAAATGATGTTCTATTATTTATATTGTGCTTGTGCTTCCATTGTATTATAAAAGAATTAAAAAAAAAAAAAAAAAAAAAAAAATGAAAAACTACTTAATGTATGTATATATGTGCTAAATGTTCAAAAGAAGAAAAAAGTTGTCAAAAATAATTATTTTTGTTGTAGAAAATGAGTTAAATGTATCATATTGCTAAGCATTGTTAAATGTTTATTTTCAATCATATATTAGGCATTAGCTTTTTCAAGATATCGAATTGTATATTAAACTATATCAAAAATTTTAAATAGCAAATTTTTTATTAGTATAAAAAAAACATTGCTCTTAAACAGAGAGCTTGATACATATAATTTTTTATTTACTTTTATTTACTAATTGATATTGCATTATCACTAAAATATCATAAATCAGAATTGTTTTTTAGTTCTTTACATAAGCGTAGCATTTTTGATTTTATTATGTAAAAACATTTTAATCACTCCATTTAAAGACAGAGATTCTTTTCATAACTTAAAGGATGTTCGGAATACTTTTTTAATTGTATCGAGGAATGTTTAATGTTTTTATTTTTAGGGAAATGGAAATTTAGTGTTTCTGATATTTAATAACTCATAATAAATTTATGATAGGAAGCAATATGTTACAAAAGGTTCAAAATAAAATAGGTATTTTCCAATATTATTAAAAATTTGCTATTTAAACTAAATATGTGCATTTAACATTGGCTTCTAAAATGAAGATTAGTTGTAAAAAATAAATTATTCTATTTTCTGTGGTGATTATTGATATATTGAAGTGCTATTTTTCTTTTTATCCACAAATTCTGATTCCGATTATATAGATCATACTATCTCAGTATTTTTCAATATTTTTGTTATGTCTTTTTTTTTGTTTTGTTTTTATTTTATTTTTTTTAGTTGGAGACAACAGCTTCCAACGTAGTCTTTAAATCGTCGATCTTTTACAAGGCTGTTTTCTGTAGGCAGTCTCATTTTAATTAAGGTATTAATTTACTTCCATTTTATACACGACCCACTGATTTCATCACAATAAGACTTTTAACATTTGCTTGTAATCTGTGTGAATATATACTCAACATTCTTATTATAATATATGTGTATATGTATTTATTATATCATTGTGTATGTAATATTTGTGTTATGAATATTGTCTGTATATTGTATATATTGTATACTGGCTCATGTATCACATGCTCATTAATGTTAAGGAATAAAAGTTAGTTTTGATTGTTCAGAGTTTTCGAATTGTAATTTTTTTCTAACTTACCCTTAAAGAATTATATTATATTATTTCTTTTTGCTCGCTTTCCTAAGTAGTCTAGTATGGATCATGGTTTTTTTATAAAAGTTCCGTTTTATTTCTCATAGTACAACTAAAATTTTTAATTTGTATTTTAAGTAAGAATGTTCTTGTAGATATAGACACTGAATCGAGAGCATCTGTTGTTGAGATAAAAAATAACTATGTATTTAATTTTAATATTTTGGTTTTATTACTAAAAATAGTGTCTTTATGTTTTTCCTGATGTTATTAGTTAATTCTGATTATAATTTAGTGGATTTTGTTCTTGGTGACCCTCGTGATATGAAATCTTGAAAGTTGTTAGGAATAGTTGATGAAAGTAGTAATTATAAGAACTGAAACTACTTCCTTTTGTTCCATAATTTAGTCGATAATCATTTGCTTCCACAAAAGTAGTTTCCTAAATACTTATTTTATCAGTGTCTATTTTCACAAGTGTTATCACTGAAGTTTTCAACTTATCTAATTACCTTGAATGATTTTAATTAACATTTTGTTGAATGTTCAAAGCACAAAAAAACAAAACAATAACAACTGAATAATGTACAATTGTCTCCACACTAGACTGTCTTTTATGAATATTAATTTTGTTACTAAATGGAAATAGAATAAGAAGCATGTACTTGTTATAAGCCCTTGGCTGTGGCCTAGATTATTTCATTATTTTGTAAATTTTCCAAAGATGTAAATAAATTATGATTACATTAAAAAAGTAATGTTGTTTTTAATATTCTTATTTCCTTTTTCTTCCCTAGTCAATTAATAGTACTTAATAATGGTCTAATACTGTGATAGTTGACAAATATTTCAGGCTCCCTTTAGTCCGTGATATCGCGCAGAAACTATCAGTTAGTAATCTTTCCTTGAATTTAGAGTTGGTTTGTTTTCAGGAAAGTTTTTTAATAGTTAACACACATTTTTACACAAGTAAAAATATAAATAAAATTGCAAATGAAACTATAATAGTTAATTGACTTAAGATATTTTATACTTCTTTAGTGAATGCGTAAAAAGTTGCGTTATGCTCAAAATATTTAAAACAGTTTTTATTGAGGAGATGGCTGCAAGAAGAGCCCATTTTCAAAAACCTGATTTCCAGATATTTGCATTCTAAGTTTATAGCTTTGTACATCTAACTTCTTACTAATGAAACTGGGTAGAGGATTTTTAAAGATGAAGTTTAATCTTCAATTAATGTGAAATGAAAACAAATGGTCTGTATAAACGATGTTTAGAATATTTTAGAAGGGCAATAAAAATTTCTTTGTGGGGCCTTCCTCTGTTCAATCCGCCCTTTTTGAATAAAATGAAGAAAACATTAAGGATCATCATTAAAATCAATGCAATGTTATGTTATTTTAAATTTATTTTATTTTTAAAATTTTGAAAAAAAATTTATATACATTATTACAATGTATAAAAAAAAACTTATAAATAACTTAAGTCGTTTTGATCAGTACCTTTTTCTGAAACTGTTATTATAATTTTTTTTTTTTTTTTTTTTTTTTTTTTTTTTTTTTTTTTTTTTTTTTTTTTTTTTTTTTTTTTTTTTTTTTTTGGAGGTGTCAACCACTAGGGTCATTATCACCTAAAGTGTCATTATCATATATGGGTGTCATTATCATATATGGGTCATTATCACTAAAATCATTATCACCTCCTGAAGTTTAAAAAAAACTTTGTAATAGCTTGTTTTTGTTGTGTTTCTTCTAAATTTAACTGCAACCCATTTTATGCCTGCAACTTTAAAAGCATTAAAAAGATGCGATTCGCTTTGAACAAAAGTCAGCTTCTTAAAGAAATTAAGCATAAGCCTAATAGAAAAAAAAATACATAGATAAATAAAAATATATGTAATCTTTTCCATTACAGAACACCAATAGCATACACACACATGCAAAATACAAGTACCAAATATTATATATACCATATAACATACACTACCTGTATGGAACTCCGGAATAAGTTGCAGAATGTAATAACATTATAATTATTATTATACTAAAGTTTACAAACTTTAATCTTAACAGCAAAAATTAGGTTTTTGAATTTATAAATATTGAAAACAAAGAAATTAATTATTTAAGAAAAGCAAAACCTTCTGAAAACTTATCATTTTTTTTAAATATTTTATATTAGAATTGAGAATTTTGAATATTTCTCAATCATGGTTGTGTAACATTTCATGGAATTTCGTTTTTAATTATGAATAACTCAGAAAATATTATCATCCTCTTACATCAACAGTCTTGTTACTCAACTGGCTTCTGCCAAGATAATTTTACTACACTGTAAATTTTTAAAAATGTATTGATGGTTGCTTAAGCAAGTCTTTGGTAAATCAATTTATATAAAAGTATGGAAGGAATGAAAAGAAAATTGGATTCTACAATTTTTCCAACATCTATGGCATGATCCATAGTGTCAACATGTCCTGTAAGCAATGGAATATTTAGTGGGCACACAGGGATTAGTTATGTAAATGGCTAAATATTTTTGCTTTATTTATTTTTAAAGGAATAAATGATAATGGGTATAATTATACAATTGAATAGCTACTAAACCCTAAACAAATTACAACTTTGGTTGTTTGGATTGCCGTCCTTCCTGATGTAAGGAAATAAATAATTTGTATAATTTGTTTTCATTTTTAAACTATGTATAATAACACAAAGTCTCTTAATTTATATAAATGATTTTCTTTTTTCAATAAAACATAAACTAAATTATCATTATTTTACCATTTTATTATTATTATATTTTTATTTTTATCACACACACACTAGTCGGTCCACAGGAGAGTAGAGTAGAACATTTTATTTTGTATTAGGAGAGTAGTAGTTTACAGGAGTGCGACTAGCATGTTATATTTACTTATTTAGTTCTAGCGGCTGCCATCAGATAGCAGCACTATACAAACCGTCGACCTATCCTCTTAGTTGAGCTCCTGCTGGGTCCTACTCTCCTAATATAAAAGAAAATTTTCCAACTGGAATCCGAAGTCGGGAACACCTCTTTGGATAGTGCTGACCTCTTTTGGTACTAATAAGAACTGCAGAGAATCAGAATTATTCCATCTGAGAATGATTGATTTTAAGGAATTTAAGATGAGTTTGACTAAAATCCCTAATAATCAATCATCAGAATAAAGAAAACAGTCACCATTTTCCACCTCAGAATTATTTTTGTTTTACAATCTGCAGGAGAGTTATTTAAAATATTTTTCATTTCACTCATTTCCTATTTTTTTCAAATGAAGTATTGTTTCTGAAACTTAGATTTTTTTCTTCTTTTACATTTTTTGTGTTAATTTATTATATCTAGATACAGTTACAAAGGGATGCGTTAATAATACTGACAAAAAAAAATGCTACTCTTGGTAATTTATGTTTTCTTGTTTTTTAATTTAAACAATTACTATTTAATAGATCTTTATATAATGTTACTTAAATGTTAATATGTGTTTTTCACAAGATTGTGTAGAAACAAAATCACTCATTACAATATAATCAATAATTTATGATGATACCCATATTATCTTACAAAACTACTTATTTTCTAAAATCGCTTGAAGTGTAATTTCAGAAGAGTACTTATTGATTTCTCAAACCTTTAATTATGATAAAATATTTAGATAATCCTAAATTGAAAATAAATAAAAGATATTTATAAATATACATATAATGGCCATTAAAAATAAAATAAATAAAAACCTTTTCTTTGTGAAATAACAATGCAATTCTTGGTTTTAAACATTGTTATAAAAGTTGAAGTCAGCTATGTAACAGAATTTAATTATTGTTAGATGCCATAGACCGCATAGGGTAGAGGGGGAAAAAAATAATAATTTCCCAATAACTATTAATGAACAAATAATATAATAAAACTATTATTTTCAAATAAACTAATTCAATAAAAGTTTGCAAAACATTGCATTGCATAGTTAGGTAGGTTTAAATAAATTATATAAATTATAAATAAATGAACAGGGGATAATAATTAGTTTTAGATTGATTCCTAATTTAGACTGTTAGTTGAAAAGTAATTTATACAGAAAAATGTCATACTTTAAAATAAATAACCTCAATTACTACTGATGAAGCGTGTTAGAGGATCACAATCATTGCCTGTATCACAATTATTGCCTATCATGTTCTTATTATAGTTTTCCCCATTTTACAGAGGCTCGATGTTTCCCTGGAGGATCTCTAGACCCCAGAATCAACAATTCAAACAAATGGGGTCACTACCTTAATTTCTCAGATGTTCACTTATATATGTTCAAATGTTTAGAAACATTTTACACTATGTTTATCCCTTATTGCGAACAATTTTTAACTTAATATATAACAGAATATTTTTCTTAGGTATTTTGTTTTTGTAAGCAATTATCAATGTAACCATTTAATCAATGTTGGGTTATTTATCAATTACGACTAAAATTCAATAAACTGCAAAAAAATATTATATAAAAGTTTATAGTTTCAGAAATAAATATTAGGGATGAGATATTAGGAGGAAACTAATGTTGAAAAGGAAATCTCAAATCGTAAAATGGATATGATACAAAATTTCATTTTCCATTACTAATAGCTTTTTCTCAATTTCATAATCCAAAACTATCATTATAAAATAAAGGAAAACTTTTGTTGTAAGAAACCACAATGCTTAGATGACCTTAGAGATAGAAAATGCATCTTAAATTATTCCCGATAACCTTGCATTACACAAGATCTTATCACTCATGTGGCTTTTTGTAAGTTGTACAGTAAAACATTAGCAATTGCTTATAACAAAATAGTAACATACATATATTAGCTGATATTTGATTATCATGAAAAACTTGTAGATTAAATTAAATCTTGGGATGTGTAATTAAAATTTATGTATAATGTATCTATATAAGTTGACTATAAGAGTTTTTAAAGCAAATTGACAACTTCAAACTGTAATCATATTTCTCACATCACTTATCGCTATAATTTTCTTAAAATTGTATGTATAATACCAGATGGTTTCCTGTGTACCACATATTACATTAATATTTTTTTATATTGCATGTTTCGGTCAGCTGTGATAAATGCCTAAAACTTAGGCCAAAAAAACATCATACATTAAAGAAGTATTGCACCTTTCCTGTATGTTTTCTTCATAAACACATCCCAAATGAACTTCTCATCGATTAAATCTTTAGTAAACAATACTTCAACCATAATTATACCCAGCTGGTCTTGATAATATTCACTAGACAAATGAGGAGACCTGGTAATGAAGATTTTAGGTGAAGAAAGTAGTCCACCATAGACTGAAAAATATATGGGTATTTTCATATTCTTGCCTGGACAAACAAGTTATTTCCTTTAAAAATATTATTATTTCATTCTGAAGTAACTCAGATTTCTTGATAACTACTTCTTCCTTACACCACCACAGAGCACCAAGAGGTACCTAGTTTTAAGGCATCTTCAAGTAAGTGGTAAGAAGCATGAGATGTTCAGATCAAGGGAGGCTGGAAAAAAAATCCCTCTTCAAATCACACCATTGCCCATGTTTCACCCATTAGATTTTAGGTATGAGTTGAATACCCCTGCATTCTACTCCAGCATCAGCCTTGTCTCTCTTTTCTTAACCTCGCCTTTACTTAGTAAGTCCTTCCATAACTCCTTTTATAATCCCGGAGCAAGTTCAATTTCATTTTCTTTTAGGGTGCGTATTAGATCCAAAAAACATCTTAAATTCCATTCAGTTACAAATAGTTTCTCTAAGAAAGCTCCTTTCTGAAACCAAATTTATTTATTTATTAGAATTAAAGGATTCTCTTATTTCTTATCTCACAGGATACTTTCAGGCTCTTTCTAATGACAAGCTGAAGCGCTATTTGTACATTCGTTGTTTCCCATTAAAATATTGTATATTTTACGTTTTAGTACATTTTACATAGCTTTATTGGTGGGAGGGGGGGGGGGGGAGCCAAATGTTATTCTCGCTCTATATTTTGTTTGAAACACCACTTCCAACCATCACTCCCCTTATCATACATGAATGTTTAATAAAAGCATTCAAAATATCAACCATTAATAATTTGTGCAAGTGTATAACAAATTAAAGTCCAATTAACGAGTTCCATTTTCCCTCCATTATAAAAATTTTGATATGAAATTGTAAAAACGGCAATATTGCGGAAAAATATCGACTTATTGGTAATATTTCAATCTTAAGTTAATTAATTAATTTTTAATAAAACTAAAATATCTGCTATCGATATTAAGTTGTGGTTTATCACTTCGTTATCATGTATTATTATCGATACTGATGTCATCTTGATATCTGGTCGTGATTATGTTTGAAAAGTGCGCCAGATCTTTTAACAAGGTGTTGTCATTTTATAACTGTGTTTGAAATATTTTATTCTTTTTAATTGAGTCTCAGTTACTTTATCTCAAATTACTCTGGTTATCATAGTCGTTGGAACCTGTTGGGGAGTGGAAAGATACTTGCTGAGTTCAGCGATTTGTTGTTATCGCACCCACCCTAATATATATTGGTATTTCATTTTTTCCTGATGGAGTAAATTTTAATGGCAAAAACATTTAAGCCTAGCCCATTCGACAATATAATTAAGAAATATACCCTTTGTGGACTATGGTGATTACATCTTGTTGCAAATTTTGATATGAAACTCATTATACTATTTAAAGATTATCATTTTTGTTTTTAAATAAATGTTTTAGTGATGGAAAAATTACTAACAGTTCTTTCCTGCAATGTGGATGCAGTGTCATTCTGTGTATATATTGTAATGAGAAACACAGCTGTAAATTTCATCACCAGGCAGTCAAATTTGACAGCTACAAAGACAACAAATCTGTTAGTTTCATTCATCAACTTTCTGCTCTAATGACTACAAATCCTGCTGAAAGTGGTAGGATCACTTAATGTTTTGTATGAAAATGTCTTATTGATTAAAAACTTGTACCTTTTTTGGATAAGCAATGTTGATTTTATTAACTTTTATTTTTCATTAACTTAGAAAACATGCTATTATTTTTAGTAACAACTAATGTCTGATTATTAATCTTACTGAACTAATGCAGGCATGATTCGACAATTTTATTTATCATTGGTTATTATTTTGATTATATATTTTTAAATATTGTCAGTTTATCAAAACTGGTCTTTTATTGACATTTCTTTATTTTATTTTTGTTGTCACTGTTTATTTGAAGTCTAAAATATAAATATGCAAGTTTTTATGATATGATATTGGATACTAATATCGCTATGTTACTTCTGGGCATTATAATATGACACTGTCAAGTCTGACCCTGATATCACTTGAAAAGGACCTGTTTGGAAGTTGAATTATCTCTGAAGAGTGAGCGGGAGTCTAAAGCTGGGATCTAATAAAGCTGATCAAGCCCCTTTTTAACTGATAAGGACACGATGGGAGTTTGCTTAAATTATGTCCACATAACCTCCTGAAATAGGCAAAGCCCAGAAGTAACATAGCAATAGCTTTTTGTGATATTGTAATATTAGGTAATTATTCAGTTAATAATATTGCTTTTCAGGCTAATGAATTAACTATTCATCCTAAGTGCAATATTTATGTCTAATGAAGTTATGTCTAATTTTTTACTAATGATATAGTTTTAATAGTTAAGAAAAAAGGTATAAAGTATTATTAGTTCCTTACAGTGCAAATCATTCAATTTTTAGTTTGTATAAATATTATACTAGAAAGTTATATATAAGGTATTATTTTTGGTTAGGTTTTTTCTGGTTATTCATTAATTTTTAATTTTTTTTTATTATTCCAGATAAAGAAAAAAAGATTTTAGTTGAAAATTCTTATGCAGGATCTTTGCCTGGTATGTTTAAAATGTTTGGTTTCAAATCTACTATATTACTATATTTTTTCTTTTAATTTGATGTTTCATTCGTAAAATAAAGTTTACTTTCGAATTCATTTCTATGCTTTATACCTTCCTTTTACTTAAAGGGACTTGTAAAGCAACTTGACAAGTATAATATTAAATAAAGATTGTCAATTTTTAAAATAAATAAATGTCTTCAGTTAATCCCTATAGGAAAGAATATAACAGAATATATATTTATTTACTTAAACTACAGAATACATACTTATTGTATTATAAATATGATTCTAAAATTTCCTGAAAATTACATAAAATAATAATAGATAAACCACAGCATTTTATAGCAAAGCTTGTGCTATGCTCTATGTAATGAATATAGGGCCTTTTTGTCCTGGAGGAGCTTCTATGTTAGTTTTGTGTTTTTCTTTAGTGACTGAAGACCAATCTGTAGTGGTGTGATTTTACCTTTAAATCTGTTGGTGTGTTACCCGAAACCATTAAAACCAGTTCCATGTGGTTCACAGCTGAAGTTTTATCTTCTCGTTAGACAGTTGGATGGACACTGCTCTATGGACCATGGTTAAGAACTCTTCATCTTTCTATGACTATTCTCTTGTGATGAACAATCCCGTAATGATCCATTCCTAAAGCTATTGGTAGCCATAGGCCTGACTATATCCTCAGGTTGTGTCCTAGCCTTTGGCAGCTGCCCCATTAATTCATCCTATAAATGTCCCTAAGTGTTCCATCTGATTTTGTTTTTTTATCTGGCTCAATATGTAGATTACTGACAGCTAATAAAAATTACAAAATATAGACAGAAAAAAGATAATTTTTCACCTAAAAAATAAATATAGATTTAAAATACTGATAAAATATCAAAATAAAATAAAAATGTAAACAAAATTGTTCGAAATGTAAGACCACATATTAAACTTCCTTATCTTCTCATGTTTGTCTGGCAGCACAAAAAATACAGGACACCTTCACTGTCGCATTTAAATTTTAGTGACTAAGCTTTTTCTGTTTCCTTTCCTTTTTGTCATTTCACACACTAGGAATGAACTTATCACTAAATTCATATAGCAACTGAGGCAATATAAGCATTGTCATGGATGAGACATCTGTATAAGAAAAGAAGGGGATCAAAGTTTCTAAGAACTGTCAACATTGCTTTGTGCCTTTTGATTTTCCAAGAAATTTTTTAATCCCTATGTTCATTCTCTGCTTTACACTTAATTTATTCTAGGTTTTGATTGAATGTACGTAAAACAAGTATTTAACTAACAATAATTTGAAAGTTAATTCCCTAAAAGTTGTAAAATATGGACAAAAATATGTATTTATTGAAATATATGTAAACATACTTAAAAACCACAAAATATGGAGAAAAAAAATGGTTCAAAATTGTTTATATCATGGTAAAAACCATTTAGAATGCATATACGTGCATTTCTAGGCTTCAGAAGAAAATATGTAAATACATGAAAATCCCATCCCTACTAGTAACATTGGTAGTGAGCTCCTTAAATTTTCTATCTTCATCACGTATAGTGTTTCTCAAAATATCAATTTTTCCAAGCCAATTCGATAAAAGTTTTTAAGGTATGTATTTTTGTTTTCCTCACCATTCTTCTGCTCTCATGAGAATGGTGGTGAAGACAGCACTGCAGGTGTTACCCTTAATATTATTCATGCTGCAGGTAGTTATGTGGTTTGAATAGACAATGTATTTTATAAATCTACTACCACTCCGCCATAGCTTGAGCTACTCTTTTTAATGTTCATAGACCCAGCATAACTTGTTAATAAATATCAATCATAGATTCATTTCCAGTTTAATTCCTTTGTCTGCATTCAGTTTAAAAATAATTCATCTGAGTTTTTTGTTGTTTAAATTTTATCAAATTGTGTTCTTATCAATTTAATTTTTTTTATTTAGATCTTGATGATCTTACGGTTGATGAAACAATCTCCAATGGTGAAATATCGTTTTCACAATTATTTGATGACAAATGCTCCAGAAGTGAAAAGCCTAAAAGCAGCATTAGTAGAATTAAAAGGGAGTCTAGTAAGTTAATTTATACTTTATTTTAAAGATTCTTATATTTGATTCCTTCCTTGATAATAATAATTTGTTATAGTTTCTCCAAGGATAAGTTATACTCTAAAGAGGAAACAATATCTTAGTGATTCCGAAGATGAAGAAAGTTTTAATAAAAGTGAATCGATTGTATGCCCGAAATTGTCCGATTGTAGTTCAACCAGAAAGAAAAAAACAACTAAGAAAATAAAGTATGCTAATAAAAGTCAAGATACAAGTATTGTATCCACAGTAGGATGCAATTCTGATCTCGGAAATAATGAAAAGCAACCCAATGAAAGGAAAAGGATTACGAGAAAAGGTAGGCATTCTGTTCCAGCTGGTATGTCTTTTGGTGTTGTGAATGATCCCGCTTTATGCCTAAATGAAGTCTCATCTCCTGTTCCTGAATTTTGCCCGACAGCTCAAAAAAATAATTTACCTTCAGAAGATAATACTCATGATGAAAATAATTCTGATACATACTTAAAAGAGAAAACCATTAATGATGTTGGTAGTCAATTTCAGAACATGTCAAATAACAAATTAAATGCTAATGAAATTGACAAGAACTTGGAAAATAGCAAATCAGTAGAGAATGTAGATGGACTTATAATGTGCTCTCCTTGCAAGGTAGATGATATTGAAAACACTTCATCCAACTTGGTAAACAATATTAATTGCATTAATCAAATTTTAAAACAAGGTGATGAAAAACTGAAATCTGTCAATTCAGTAGATCAAAGAAACTCCAATCACAGTCTAGAATCCAGATTTCACAAGAATAAGACTCCTAAAAGTCATAAGAAATCGAAACATAAAGACAACCTGAGATCAAATTTTGATGGGTTTGATCAATGTGATATAAATGCAAGTACATTAAATTGCATGCTGTTTAAATTGACCACACCAGTTAATGACTATGATGAATTGAAATTTCCAATCCATTACAAGGGGAAAACATTCATTATTCATTTGTAAGTATTTATAAGTGATTTTTCTTTACTTTTTTAAAAGAAGGTCTTCCCCAATATGTTCATTTTATTTATTAATAATAGTTATTTCCTTTATGTTCACGACATCTTTTTTAACTGCTTAAAAACTAATGATTTTCTATTTCAGCTAATAGCTCTCATTAATATTTTTCATGATCTTTTATCAGTATAAATGGTAGATGTCCGTTTAACTATTTGTTTTTGGACTTGATAATCTTATTTATTAATAATTAATACAAAATAAATATCAGTGGCTGTACATCACTCAAAAAATGTAGTGTCAGTATTTATATCTATGGAGGCCTACAGCATTGTTTATTGCCTAGATGGTATGTAACAGACAATGATAGTTAGCTCTTGGTATATTCCGGCAAACACTGAAAAAATGTAGACAACTCTTTTACATGCACTTTAAGCTATTACTAATAGCCCATTGTTTAACTGTCAAGCTGTTACACAAGCTGTACACTTTGACAACTCTGCGTGTAAAAGAGTTGTCAAAGTGTTTTAAATGCTTGTTGGAATATACCTTTTATGTTCTCGAGCAGGTAACTATTTTAATAATCAAATTCATAGTCATGGGTAATCAATTAATTCTTCCAAGTATCTGCTCTAAATTTGTGCATATTTGTAACCCTTCACAACACATTTCATTTTTTTTTTTTTTTTTTTTTACATTCTTTCTCTTGACTTGTGGAATGGATTATAGCAACTAATCCTTGATGAGTACTAACTCAACATCAATTTTAGTAATTTTTGTTGTATAATATAGTGTCATGTTTTCTTTTAATTAATATTTATATTAAGAATTTACTCAAAGTTATCTTGAATTACAGGTTTTATTTAATTTACTAATGACTAGTTTTTAGTCTGAAAAGCTATTTATTGGATGCTAATATACTATAGATACTCTTCATGAAAATTTTGAACATAAAAATCATAGCAGTCAGTACCTCCCCCCCCCCCCTCTCCCGCCCAGAAGCAAAAGAAATACGTGTAAATAGAGTAAAAATTACAATTTTTTAATTTTTTGGTTTTATTCGTCTTTTTGTACGAATATGCTATCACCTTAACGATAATAAATGATTATTATATAATATTTAATAACTATTGGAATTATTATTTTTGTTTCAGAAAGGATGATAAGTTTGATGCTGAACCTAATGACAATGAATATCATTATGTACTTAGACCGTAAGTAATTCCTTTTTCACTGAAACACTGATGGTCAAAAAAACCTCTATACTTTGAATTTTTCAAATATATATATATATATATATATATATTTTTTTTTTTTTTTTTTTTTTTTTTTTTTTTTTTTTTTTTTTTTTTTTAAACCCGATTAAACTACTAATTTTTTTCTTAGCAATGTATGACTATTAAGATTATATATGGAACGTACAATCTCAAAATATTTTAAATAGCTTGGAGGTAATTTTGGTAAAACTTTAGGAACAGCGGCTCCTGGGTGTGGCCTATTTCTTGAAATTATGTGACTGAGAAATTATCGAACTCACATTGCCTCCTTTTTAGTTAAAAAGGAGCTTTCTTAGCTTAATTCAATTTCAGCTTTCGAACCCTGCTCACTTCGCTTGCTCTAAAGAGATGCATAAACCCCCAATGGGTTCATTTTCATTTGAAATTAGACCTGCACAAAACACCGCCAAAAGGCCACGCCAAGGAGCAATACTTCCGAAGTACTGAAATGTTTCTACTGATACTGATTTTTCTCTTTCAGGTTTAAAACTTTTCGAAATCATTTTGTTCAAACAGAACCTCAGCCAGAGTAAGTTTCTTTTTTTCTTTTTTAAATTAGGTTAGCTGGATTCTTTAATTTAAAATACTAATGTTTTAAGTTTTAAATTTAATATGTAGAAACCAAATATTGCTTATTCCACTAATTTGTATATGTTGACTATTTGTTAGAGTTTTCTGTTACTAAGAAAATGATTCTTTAACACATATGAAACTATGCACTCAGGGTCCCTTGGCAATAGTATTTCCTTTATTATTTAAGTAAAAGGGAACAAAACAATTTTTTTTTTTTTGTTAAATCGTTTTAACTTATATTGTTTTCAATATTACTTCCACTTACCTATACCTATATATGAAATATATAGTAAGTGGAAGTATTGCGATCGTGAAAAATTTCAACTTCCGGTTTTCAATGGAAATACACGTTTTGGGGTCCCCTGAGTCCAAATGACCAAGTCCCGCGAAATGGTCTGTGTGTGTGTGTGTGTGTGAACAGACTATCTCAAAAACTATAAACCGTGCGCACCTGAAATTGGGTATTTAGTGTAGGTATATGTCCGCGATGTGACAGCAAAAATTTCATCAAAATTGCTCAAAGGGAGGGGGTACTTTATTTAATAACTTTTTACGTTTTTTTCGATTTTCTCAAAATTGGCTTTAATGATTTTGATCAAACTGGGTATTTGATGTATGTATATGCCCAAGATATGACTCTAAAAATTTCATCAAAATTGATTAACCGGAGGGGGGGACTTTACTTAATACATTTTGTATCATTGTCACGTGTTTTTTTTATTTACTCAAAAACGGGTTAAACGATTTTGATCAAACTGAGTATTTGATGTATGTACATGCCAAAGATGTGATAGCCATCATTTCATCAAAATTGATCAACCGGAGGGGGGACTTTACTTAATAAAGTTTGTATCATTTTCACGTGTTTTTTTTATTAACTCAAAAACGGCTTTAACGATTTTGATCAAACTTGGTATTTGATGTATGTATATGCCAAAGATGTGATAGCCAATATTTCATCAAAATTGATCAAACAGAGGGGGCACTTTATTTCATAACTTTCTTTCCAATTTTTACCTTTTTTTCGATTATCTCACAAACGGCTTTAACGATTTTCATCAAATTTGTCATGTTTAATCAAAATTAGGTGTTCTTTAATAACAGGTAAGCTTTATCATTATTAAAATGTTCTGAGGGGGCTTAAATGGGGTAGGGGCCTTATTTGTTTGTTTGTTTTTGTTTCCTATGAAGTATCTTTGTTTTTATTTATATGGAGAAATTAACAGTCTCTCATTACGTCTAAAAATAAGAAATGGCTAAATATGAGATATGATTAAAACCAAGTAAACATATAGAGGAGAAAAAAAGAAAAATATTCAGTCAACTCATAAAACACTCAAATTATAAAATCAGCCGACTTGGAGTATTATGCTTGCATTGCCGAATTATCTTAAGTAAAAACTTTTTTTAATAATAAAAGAAATTAGTGTTTGTTATAGAGCAAGCGAAAACAAAAATAAGAAATGAATGTGAAAAAATGTGTAACTGAGTGAGAAGTGGCATTAACACAATGCATTAATTTCTAATCTAAGTTGGTAAGTGAAAGTTGTGTGTTGCACGCACGCACCAGATTTTTTTTTTGGTCAATATTCTGTTGAGATCTGTTTCTGTTCTGAGTGGTTATGAAAAATAAATTGATTTATTCTAACATTAAGTTCCCTATTGAAGTTTACACACATTTTTTTCACAAGAAAAAAAAATATACTTCTTGACATGTTACAACAAATATTGCTTTATAACTGATGAGTACTTAGAAAGTGAAGGGTTAAAAAAAAAAAAAAAATTGCATTTGAAAATTAAGTATTCTTAATTAGAAACTCATCTTGTAATTCTAATTTTTTTTTCACTTCTAATTAAGCGGCAATCATAGTAATTTAAAAACTGTGATAATTCTTGACCCTTGACAGTATAAAATATCTACATTCTACTGTATTTTGTGAGATGTTTTTTCTAAATCTATGTTTATGGTTTATGACTTCAGTATATACTTTAATAATAATTTTATCCAAATACCACAGGTATGATTATTATAGGTTAGTTTTTATTCTTGTAGGATTAATTCCAAATCTGTCGCGATCTCTCAGACTGAAGGTTATGACACTGCTGATGCTTGTGTTGGGTAAGTTGTAGTTTAGTTCTAACATTTGATTTCTAAAAACAAGATATAGCATTTCCAAGTCTATTTGAACCTCTCCAAGTCTATTTGAACCTTTTCCAAGTCAACTGTAACCCTTTCCAAGTCACAAGAAACCCTTTCCAAGTCAAGTGTAACCTTTTCCAAGTCAACTTTAACCCTTTCCAAGTCACAAGAAACCCTTTCCAAGTCAATTGTAACCTTTTCCAAGTCAACTGTAACTCTTTCCATGTCACAAGAAACCCTTTCCAATTCAAAAGTAACCCTCTCCAAATCAAATGCAACCCCTTCCAACTCAATCGTCACCCAATCTATTTCAATTGTAACCGTTTCCATTTCAATTGTCACCCTTGAAAAATTCTATTGAAGATGGTAACATTTTCGGATTTCTTTCGCACGGGGGTCCAATTTTAAGTTATCGGAGACCGTGTTTTTGAAAAAAATATTCATTTTGTATTTTAGTGGCGAAGGGGGGGGGGGGGGCGAGTTGGCAGACAACTGTACCTATTTGATGTAGCAACATTGTAATCTGAGAGGGCATTTTTCACAGAATAAAATTGTTTTTTTTATTCATTCAATAATTACCTTTACATAAAATTTTAATTATTATTTTAATATTATTATCTAGTTCAAAATACTGTTTTACAGGCGGGACTGTGAAAAAACTGGTTTCATTCAGACCGATGATTATCAACTGATGGATGCTTGTGTCGGGTGTGTGAGTTTTTAAATTATTCATTTTACATTTGTTTAATTATTAAAAAATATTCTTTATTGATTCAATTATGTTTATCCAAATACCTAAACTTACATTTAATAGAATTTCACTTATAACTGCGGAACTCGATTATAAATTTTTATTAGTATTGTTTTAACTTTTTTTCCCTAAATTTATATAATTGTTTTAAAAGATTTTTTTTTTTTTTTTTTTATTACCTTTCTCAATTTTATTCTATTGCTTTACAGCCGGGATGGTGAAAAAAATAGCTTTGTTCAGACTGATATTTACCAAGTGGTAGATGCATGTGTGGGGTAAGTTTTTAAATTATTCATCATTTCTTGAATAAATTAGATTACATTCTCATCAGCTGCACCCTAAGTGGCCTAATCTGATACTGTATATTATCATTAATATCTGGCAGTTGTATTGGGTACTTAATTGCCTTTGTTAGATTATAGCTTTAAACTTCCCCTCTCTAAGCTTGCTCAAAAGGTAACACAAGCCTCCGTGTCCTTTTAAGTTGAGATCGGTCCACACCAAATGGCTTTTACCTGTTATCAGTGAGTGTGAGGTTATGTACACCAGTCGCTGCAGTGCAGCCAATGGGAAAGTATCTAAATTACTAATATAAATTAGTTATAAATAGAGCTCGGATTCCCGTGCAATTGCATCTTTTTATTGGTAAGTCAGAATAAAGCGAATTCAAGTTACTTGTCCGAATCAAGCCTAATGGGATGTTTTAATGAAGTTTTATACTGCACGAAATTGCACGTTTTGGGGTTTAGTGCACGAAATTGCACGTTTTGGGGTTTACTGCACGAAATTGCACGTTTTAAAATTTGATTGCATTATTTTATAATTTGAAGAAAATAAATGATTACAAATTTTAATTTTCTTAAATATACATAAAAAAATTAGTAGAAAAATAAATGGGAATTAGGAATAAGAATAAAAAAATAACGGAAAAAAACATGAGGAAGAAAATAAAGGTAACTGTACTGAGATGTAAACAAACACAAACCTCCAATTTCCTAGAACTTAGGGACTTAGGGACTCCTTAGTTCCTGGATGTTTACATTTTATTTCTCAATTCTCATCGTTCTGTCACTATCAATCTAGCTTCTGTCGAGTATATTGTTACTTAAAATGCCAAAAATTGGAGGGGTGTCTTCGAAAATTGCGGGATGGATTGAAAAATATCCTGACTCAAAAGGGATGGTAGTGTAGTGTTTTGCAAATCTTGTGATAAAAATATTGGATGTGAGAGGAAATCACAAATTGATGCCCGCTGCAGCACAAGTAAGTAACTAATTATTTTTTAACCCTAGAACGGTACCAGGGATAGAGCGTGTCATCAGAGTGATTTAAAAATAAGCCTACGCACTGGATATTGCATCTAGTGATTCCATAATTTGAGTAGCATCTTTCCTTTGTAAGATCTCCCTTGTTCCAATATAATTACAGCTCGCATGCGAGTGTTTTACTCTTTATTCCACATCTTGTTGTCTGATTTTTTGTTGTTGTTTTTTTTTTTACCGAAAATATTTTCAAATATAGAATTGAAAGAAAATGTGCAATCAATTATCAAATTAAAAACCACTTTGATGAATCCAACCATTCAATCTGATTTGGCATTTATTAGATCGAATTTAGCAGCTTTGCCGGTTGCTATTACAAGACTAGAGGAGAAAAGTCTTTCTCTTTATGACCAAATAAAAATAGTTGAGGGCGTTGGAAAATCATTGAAACAAACAAGAGCGAAAAAGTAATTATAATTTACGAAAAATTTCGAAATATTTTGTTAAAAAATCCTGTATACAAACTATTAAAAAATTTTAATGATTGCCTGAACGGAAATTTATTCACTGCTGAATTAAAGGAGATCCCTAGTTGCTGAGTCGATTTAAATATTGTCCTCTTGTCATTGTAGAAGTTGAGATATCTTTTTCTAAATTGAAAGACAGTCTAAGTGACCGGAGGCACTGTTTTACAGAAAAAAATTTAGAAATGTATTTAGTTACAAACTTTAATTTAAAAAATAATGAAGTGTAGTTACATTTCTAATGAACTCCATTAATTTGTCTTTACTAAAATCATTATTTTACCAAAATCTATATTAAAACCAATATTTTAAAAATAAAATTTTTACTTCAATTTACTCTCCGCTACTTATTTGTTTCAAAAGTAGCTATATATTGTTCACATAAATAATTTAATGCATGATTTTCAAGCAATACATTTTTTTTTTGCTTGTTTTTGCACGTTTTAAAGTTTTCATTGCACGGTTTTGCACGTTTTTAAGTTTTTATTGCACGGTTTTGCACGTTTTTAAGTTTTTATTGCACGTTTTCAAATTTTGACTGCACGGAATTCCGAGCTTTAGTTATAAATTTCTAATTCATATAATTCATTGAAATAAAAAATGTCTGTTGATTCTTCAATATATTGCTAAATTCATTAATTTTATATTTCTTAGCATTTCTCATTTTACTTCCAAGGCGTAAATATAACATTTCCACAAATCTACATAGACAAGAAACTGATTCTACAAATAGACATAGTACAATGCCTTGGACTTACAACATTCCGAATTGAAAGCCAAATAGAAAGTATATGGTTAAATATATGTGTTAAAACCTCTTTGGACTTATAAAATACAATAACGGACTAACCGCCATAACTCACATGCTTGAGAACAACTAGAAGACAGTTGAAAAGGGTTTGTATGAGGGATGTACTTACATAATAAATTTATTATGTTAGTAAATTAAATCTGTAGAAGGGATGCTGCTGCATACTGCTTTTCCTCATGCATATCAAGCCTATTTTATTTTCTATTTTTCTATATTTGTTTGGTCTCCAGTCTAACCTTTAAAATGTTGGTGGAGGTCCCTGGAGACCATACTTTTTAGTATGATGAAAATTAAATGGTTGTGGACTCTATTTTGTAAACTATTTTTATTATAATTTCACATTTTTTGCTGAGACTCTCTCATCATGAATTCCTGGCTTGGGGGAGGGAGGGGGGGGGGGTTGTGCCTTTTTGGCACAACCACCCTTCTTGCCTTTCGCCGTTTGCTGCCGTCCGGGTTTCCTGGGTTTACTGCGTCAGACAAGGGACGCCAGTGATGAAAGCAGGGAAGAGGTCCCCACTGATGAGAACATCAACCGAGCCAGGTTTTCCGAATGATGGGTCTGCGAGTTTCTCTCAGGAAAGCTCCTCTATAATGTTCTGTTGCACTCGGACTGCAGGGGACTGCTCAATGCAATCAATGATTAATGCATCAGTCACGAACTCCTTGTCACGACCCAATATGTAGCACGTTAAGATTCCTGATGGTTAATCCATCATGGCTCCACCAAGTCCTGAAACTGTGACGCTCGCCCGCTTGATGTTACCTCCGATCTTTCAAGCCAGTCTCGAAGTAACAAAGGAAAAATGACTTGCCAAGTCCAGAAGCGCACGGCATTCCACTGGTTTTCCACTCGGGGCTTAATCTTGATCCTTGCGGACTACATGACGCTCTTGACTGTTCACTCCCCCTAGTGTGATAAATTGAACATTCTTTTTCTGAAGCTATGATGCATGTGGACATTATAGGTTTATCGGCCACAGTGTCGTCATGGAGCAGGCTGCGATGCCTTTTGTGACAGAACTTGCAAGAATACTTTGAGGGGCAAGTTCTGGCCCATTAACCGATTCTTAGGCAGTTCAGGTACCCTTTCCAGCAATGCACGAACTCGATCTGTTCTTTTCTTGAGCAGTTGTTGAACCTTAAGCATCAAAGGGAGGAGGAAATCCGACGAATCCTTCAGCTTTAAATTCTTGAAGGCTTCAGTGTTGTCCACTACTCCGTTCAGAAAATCTATATGCGTCAAAGGACAGCACTTCTGGGTTTGAAGTCAAGAGCCTGGTAAATGTAATGGAACGCCAAAATTCTTGGATTGTCATAATGTTTAATGACCGTATCTCAAGCCAAATCGTACGAATCGGTATTGACGGAAATTTTGGCTGTCTCTCCCTTTAAAGCTTCCCTTAGGTAATTGAACTTTTCCACATTTGAGATGGATTGCTCTTCGTGGACGAGAGAGACTAAGGTGTCGCAGAAGTTCGACCATTGCAACAAATCTCCATCAAACTGAGGAAAGGAATTAAAGTTGGAAGCGTCAAGAGGCAGAGGGCTTCCCGCTTCTCTAGACGGTTGAAGACAATTCTTGAGGCCAGCATTTCCCTTTCAACTTGTTCATAGAATTCTTGACTTCCTTTCTGGGGAACTTGTCAACCTCCTTGGCCTTGATGCTTATCTCCTCAGTCGACTCCCAAAGCTCACTGAATCCCATGCCGCTTGGGCGATGGGAACACACGAAAGTGTTCCGTTTTATCTGGCGATTCATGGATCTTGTGGCTGGCTTCTGAAGCTTTCCTTATAGTTCTGGCCCGTGAATTTAAGTTGCGTTTCGCAGCGCGAACAGCGGCTCATCATGAATTCCTGGCATGGGGGGGGGGTGTGTCTTATTGCCTTTTGCCTTTTGCTGCCGTCCGGCTTTCTTGGGAGAGCCTCTTTCTTCTTTATTCGCTCATATTTCAAGCGGCGACAATTTATACACGTTCACCTCTTCTACCCCTCATCTGTCTCACACCAGTCCTTTCCTGTACTGGACGGGGGTCTGCTGTAAAATTCATATTGGAGTCTGGGTCTCCAACAATATTTTATCCATTAAATGCCAGCTCGTTTGCCTATTGTTAAAAGTGGTAATTAACTTGTGCAGATTGAAAAATAAAAGGGAAAACAATTTTTTGCTGAAGTTACTGAGTCTCCTTAAAATTCCCTCGTTTGAATTTTATTTTTTTTTTTTATCATTATTTCTATTAACATTTTAACCCTTTTTTTACAGCCGAAATGGTAAAAAAGCTGGTTTCATTCAAACTGATAGTTACCAAATTACAGATGCATGTGTTGGGTAAGTTTTTTAATTATTAATTTTGCAATTATTTTTTAATGTATCAATAGATAATTTTTTTGTTGTAACAGCTATTTTCGTTACTGTCTGAAGATTGCATAGAATATATCAAGTCATTCCGAATCATTATATTATCATTATATATCATTATATAACATACCTCACTTAAATACTACGAATAAATATTTAAGCATTCATAAATTCACTTAGGCAGGCAAGTGACTTTAGGACCGGTTTTCACTCTCTGTGTTCTTTTTTATTTCTATCCACCATCCTTTTTGCTTTCTCTCTCTCTTTTTTTTTTTTTTTTTACAAATTAGATAATCACTAGAATTTTCACATCAGTATTGTCAAATAAAGTGATAACCTATTTTCAAACAACGTATTAAAAACTATATAACCTCTTCTTTAGCATCATGATTATTTCAGTGCTTACATTTTTTTTTCCCCAAAGTTCCTTTCAATCTAGATGTTATTAATCATATCATGGTAAATTCAAACCTCAAATAGTGATTTACTTTCTTTAAAAACAATTATACAATATATATACATATATAAATATATTTATTTATTTGATTATATATTTAATTGACTTTTGCACTGAATTTCACTTGTGAAAGTTATTCATTGTTTTTAATAAATATATTTTATCTTTCTTTTTTGATCCATAAAAAGAACAAAACTAATTGGAACTGATATATCCAAGCTAATTATTGACCCTATCCTTGTGACATCAGTGCTATAATTTTGGTATTATCACCCCATAAATTCCCTGCATTTCCATCCCGTTCTCTCCAGCTGATTATCTCTCTTATTCAGAGAAGTCAGAGTGTTATCTATATCTTATTTATCAATTGCAAGTTGATATTCTTATCTGTCATAATCTTGGTACCTAAACAAGATGATATTCCAACCTTCATGTACTCCTCTTCCACTGTTTCGGATGTCACTTTTAATTTACCTTGACGTTTGAATTTTGGTATTTCAGAGGCAATTGTTCTGTAGATTTTATAAATATAAGATGTTGGGACTATTTTGTTTTCATTCCTCTAATGGAAGGTAATATTAAGTTCATGTGATCTAAACTCTTATCAAATATTGCATCTGAAATAGAGGAGTTTAAAATTATGATTGAATTTTAGTTAATATGCTTGTTTGTCATAATTTTCTGAAGAAAAAATTCAAGATTTCAAATTTAGAATACATTTTTTTCTTTAAGATAATGTTTTAATTGTAAATTTTTAAATCAATTTAATGTTCCCATAGATTGATAAGTATACTTTGTAACAAGCATCCTTATTTAGCTGTGCTAAATAAGTAGAGTAGCTGTGCTTTGAATAAAATATTTTTCTCTCAAGATAATTATGGATTTTTTAATTAAACATTTTTTCAATTTCATAAATTAACTTATTAATTTTTTCTATTTATTATTTACATACTTTGCATCAGTTGATTTTTTTTCAACTTTTATTTCTTCATAAATTAAGTTTTTAAAATTAAACTTATAACTAAAGCTCAGAATTCCGTGCAAAAAAATTTGAAAACGTGCAATAAAAACTTCAAAATGTGCAAAAACATGCATTAAAAACTTCAAAATGTGCAAAAACATGCAATAAAAATATGTATTGCTTGAAAATCAGGCATTAAATTATTTTTGTGAAGAAATAATAGCTACTTTGGAAAAAAGTAAGTAGCGGAGAGTAAATTGAAATAGAAACGCGATTATTTTTATAATATTGATTTTGGTATAATCACTGAATTTTGGATCTTTTTTATAATATTATTGATATATTTTTAAAAAAATTCCGGTAAAAAAATTGGAACAGTAAATATTTACTTAAAATAGTAACAGCAAGATGTGGAATACAGAGTAAAATACTCGCATGTGAGCTGTAATTACATATATGTATTGGAAATAGGAAGATCTTAAAAAAGGAAACATACTACTCAAATTATGGAATCACTAGATGCAATATCCGGTGCGTAGGCTTATTTTTAAATCACTCTGGTGACACGCACTATCCCTGTTACCGTTCTAGGGTTAAAAAAAATTAGGTACTACTTGTGCTACAGGGGGTATCAATTTGTGATTTCCTCTCACATCCTATTATTTACCACAAGATTTACAAAACACTACACAACCATCCCTATTGAGTTCAGGATATTTTTCAATCCATCCCGCAGTTTTCGAAGACACACTTGCTCGCGTTTTAGGCATATTCAGTAACAATATACTTGACAGAAGCTAGTTTGATACTGACAAAATGATGGGAATTGAGAAACAAAATGTAAACATCTAGGAACCACTGAACCCTCATTTCTGGGAAATCGGAGGTTTATTTTGGTTTACATCTCCCAAGTTCCCTTTATTTTTTTTCTATGATATTTAAATTTATTTTTCCACTATTGTTTGGATGTGTATTAAAGAAAATGACAATTTGTAATACATTTTTTCTTCAAAATATCAAATGATGCAATTTCACGCAATAAAAATTCAAAACGTGCAATTTCATGCAGTATAAAACTTCATTAAAACATCCCATTAGGCTTGATTCGGATAAGTAACTTGAGTTCGCTCTATTCTGACTTTCCAAAAAAAAGATGCAACTGTACGGGAATCCGAGCTCTACTTAGAACTGTCATATTGAGATGTAATAATTGAATATTTTTTAATAAAATAATCTTTCATTAGCAAATTAATTAATTTTATTATATATGTGCTGTAGACTCTCCTATATCCAGAATAATGTGTGCAGGGGTGATCCTTTTTTTTTTTCCTATTTTAGGAAAGTGAGTAAGATATGTACAAAGTAAAGATAAATTGAATCAATTTTACATTTTACCTACAAACATTTTATGTATTATAAAGAACAAAATTTTACTGCAAAACATTTTTCTAATTTGTATATTTGGTTTTGTTTCCCAATCTTTCAACAACCGCAATGTCCTGTCAAATCTTATGACTATGGTACTGTTTTATAAATTTTAATTCGATTTTTAGTAATTAGCCCCACAATGAATTATATCGAGTCTAAGAAGGTATGAGTAAATCCCAGATCATTGGTATATAAATATGATAATGCAATGCCCAAAAGGACTAGTAAAAATTGAATCAGATCTTTTACAATAATTCCACATAGGTGATGCCCTTGCCAACCTGCTTTCCAAGCTTGGGGAATACAAGGCCATAAGAATCCCAGGTAGATGGGACCCTGTATAACAGACTAGTGTCCAAATACTAGGTTATGCCGATGACTTAGACATGATGGCTAGATCTAGAAGAAAGCATCTTAGCACTGGAAGAGGCAAGAAAAAGAGGATTAATATCAAGTTGATCAGTATCAATTTGAGTGCATTGACAGCTTTGTCTACTTAGAGACAGAGATCAAATCACATGACATATCCCAAGGAGATCGGGAGAAGAATAAATTCTGCCAACAGGTGCTTTTATAGCCTAATGAAGCAATTTAGTAGCAAGTACCTCTTAAAAAAAACAAAATTGTTGATCTACAAAACGCTGATTTGGTTGGTATTCATGGATGGCTTAGAGGCCTTTGGTCTGAATATTCGAGAGGACACTCCTTGCACCAATGAAAGTGGGCAAAATATGCAGACTGCAGTCTCTATAAGTCCTCAGATATTGTCAGGATTAACAAACTTGGCCAACTCCGATGGGCAGGCTATTTGGCAAGGATGGAAGACATTCAGATTCCCAAGAAGATCCTTACAGAAGGAATTCTTGGTATACAGAGAGTGGGGAAACCAAAAGTGAGGTGGAGTTATATATATTTTGCATCGGCCTAATTGGAAGTACGAAACTGTTCATGATTTTATTTGTCATGTTCATTCTAAATAGCTTTGCCATCTTATTGCATACTACCTTTCAGTTATTCATAACCTTTCGCATTCTGCACAGTTGCTTCTAGATCCTAGAAACCTCCTGACAAGCTTTTTCCATTTCTATTGGTAATCATTGATGAACTGTGATCTTTCCTTAATGATTTCTATAAAAACACAGATACTCTTCCCTTAGATTCTTTACTTTTTTTTTATGATTACTATAAATGAAGTATAATGAATAATTAACCTGTTTTTTCTAAATTATTTCTAAAGGTATTGCTGTTAATTTATATTTTTTGGAAAAGAAAAATGATAAGTTAGCTTTACAAACCTACAAAAATTAGAAGTGTGCAAGCAATCCTTCTTATTAATCTGTCACCAAGACTAGATCAGAAGAATCATGGTGCATGTTTAATTTTTATTCCTACCTTTAGTTGTTCTGATTTCTTGTAGGATGGATTTTAGTAATGCCTGTATGGGTTTCTTCCAACACTTAATATACAGTCAATCTTCTAAAAGGTCCCTAAATTATCTTATTTCTTTTTCATGTTTCATTTTCAGCCATCTTACTTGCGATTTATTTTCTTTGCTTCTACTATTTTGTTTTTGTTTTTCAATTTTAAATTCAATTAAATTTCAATATTTATTAATCAATTCATAAATATATATATATATATATATATATATATATATATATATATATATATATATATATATATATATATATATATATATATATAGTTTATTAACTTCGTTTTTGATTATTTAAACATCAAACGTGATTCGTGAAGGCGATAGTATAATATAATGAATGAACCATTGTTTGATTTATTTATGTTAATTTTTTTTTTATGTTGGTAGAAATCAATTATATCTCTCCAGACCAATCAGTTATATATTTCATTGTTCTAATTAATATAAGTACTGTAAATAAAGCTTTCATCAATCATCATCAGGCACAAATACTTTTTTGTTAAGTTATTTACAACTCCTAAAGCTGTACAAGCATATTAGGTCCCTTCAATATTACATCAACACTAAAACTTTCGAATTTATAAATAACATCTGTTCATTTTAGCAATGTTCTTTAGTAGTCCTCTGAAGCTGTTGCAGTACTATTTTCGATTCAATAAAAATAGATTCCAGAAAATCGCTCCTATTTAAATAGTTACAGTTGGTAATCAGTTGTACTCTTCGAAATGTTTTTTGTCGTGAACTTCACCGATTCTGTACAAGATTGCCTTATCATGAATTTTTTAGATTTTTCTTCAGTTATTGATCTTAAGAGGTATTATTATTTTTTTTTTTATTAAACAAAAGACTGATTCAAATAGAATAAGCTTTGATAGTTTTATAATGTCCATGTATAGAAAATTAATTAGAATTTGGATAAATAATTTTTCATTGAAATAATGATTAAGTGTTTTAGCATTTATCTATGTAATCCTTATTAATATGAGTTTATTTTTCAGGCCTGAAGGCAAAATATCTGAAGTTTCACAAACAGATAAATACCAAGTTCGAGATTCCACTACAAAGTAAGATGTCATATAAGTTTTTTGTTACTTTCACTTAACTATATATGAAATATATAGTAAGTGGAAGTATTGCTATCGTGAAAAATTTCGACAGCCGGTTTTCAACGGAAATACACTTTTTGGGGTCCCCTGAGTTCAAATAACCAAGTCCCGCGAAATGGTCTATGTGTCCGTTTGTGTGTGTGTGTCCGTGTGTCCGCGCGCGTGTGTGTGTGTGTGTGCGTGCTTGCGTGCGTGCGTGTGTGTGTACGTACGTGCGTGCGTGCGTGCGTGCGTGTGTGCGTGTATGTGTGTGTGTGTGTGTGTGTGTGTGTGTGTGTGTGTGTGTGTGTGTGTGTGTGTGTGTGTGTGTGTGTGTGTGTGTGTGTGTGTGTGTGTGTGTGTGTGTGTGTGTGTGTGTGTGTGTGTGTGTGTGTGTGTGAACAGATTAGCTCAAAAACTGTAAGCCGTACAAAACTGAAATTGGGTATTTGGTGTATAGAAATAAAAGTAAAAAAAACTCAACTGTTGATGAAATTAGTCCCTTCAAAAATAAATTAGCAATCCATAATTTAATCTTCTTTCTTTCTTTTCTCGGTGCTCCAACGAAAGGGATACCGTTTCAGATCAGAGCTGAGCTCCACACCTCTCTATCAGCCCAGTCTCCCTCCTGTAGACCTCGGCCCGTCATCTCTTCATGGACTCCTTCTATCCAGGTCGTTCTCGGTCGTCCTCGTTTACGTTTTCCGGGCGGCTGCCAATCCAAGACTCGGTATGGCCAATGCTCTTCCGGCATCCTCCTGCAGTGCCCATACCACCTCAACCGCCGTTTCCCGATTCTTTCCGAGGCGGTCTCCTCAACACCCATCCTTTGCCTCACCTCTTCATTTCGGACTCTGTCTAGCCTTGTTATTTGGAGACATCTTCTCCAATAGTCCATTTCAATGGCCTGAACCTTGGTATACAAGCGAGCATGCTTCACATCCGTAAGTTAATATAGACTCGACTATGGCCGAGAAGATCCGTCGCTTGTTTTCGCTTGAGATGGTGTTGTTCCAGAGAACAGGGTGTAACATCCATAATTTAATGCATATAAAATAATATTAAGAAATGATAAATATAAATATTGGTTGCTTTTTTTTTTTCGTTCCTCCCCTTCCTCGCCTTGTAGGCTATACGGGGTTTTCCGGGCCAGGGGAGAGGGTGGGGGATTGATGCCGAGATTAATTAAATTTTCCCCTGACTCCGGGATTTGAACTTGCTATCTTCAATATTGGTTGCTATTAACATTAATGCTATGAATCATCTCAAAAAGGATTATCCTATTATTGCATCTTAAATGAGTCATGGAAAAAAATAATACTCCCATTTGATCTGAATGATTAAGAAAAGCTGTGAAATCAGGGCAGGATAAGCAAGTAGTGTTTCATGGTTATGTAGATGTAATATTCTTAACAAGACTGAATATTATATGTGAAGTGTATTTTGGATATTACATCTACTGGAACTACTGGACCTTTTCATGGAGATATCGTTACTTACTTCTTCATTGTTCTGTCTTATATATGATAGTTCTATGTTTTTTCTTACTTCAATAGGTCTGTCCCTTAAACAGTGATGTAGTGGAATGATAAAATATTCTATATATCAGCACAAATCATTTCATATTTGCCACCTTAACTTCCCCAGCTCCTGGCTTTAGTTTTAACCAATTTTCGCACTCTTCTTTTTCAAACAGTTGCGATAATTAATCCTTGCCTTTGAGGCCAAGGGCGGAGTGATTTGGATTCATTTGATGTATGTTAAAACATTATTCTCTCTTAAATGATACCACCACCAGGTCTCGCCACATCTCTGCAATTTGGCGAGACCTGATGGTTGGCACAGCTAGGATAGGCCTCATGGTTAGCTCAATGGTTAAGAGCACAGCTACGGAGATGCAGAGACCCGGGTTTGATTCCCGGACATGGCCATTATTTTCTCTTCCAATAAAATTATTTAAAAATAATAAAAAATTAATATTTGACACATGGTATTGTAAATATGTATTCAAACTCATATGTTTTTACATTCATATTTATTTATAACACTGCTTGTTTCTTGCTAATCTTCCTACCTTTCTTAATGGTCTTTTATTTGTAATTTTTTAGTTAAGTATGTAATGTTTAAATTTTCAAAAGATATTACCATTATGGAAAAAAAAAAAAGTGTGACAAAACTATTGCCTTGAAGCTATATTTCAATAAGAAACTAACAAAAAGGAATTTGAACATTTTTAATTGATCATCAAGATCTATATACATTATTTTTATTATCTTGATTTCATACGCGCCATCGAAACATGCATATGTTTTCATTGGTGACCGGAAGTTTCCATTACTTTGAATTTCTATTAATTCATTCTACAGTTATTGTTGATTTTTCTTTGCCTATTCCCTAGTTGTATATTACAGCAACAGATTACCTGTGTATTTTTTTCGAATGGAAACTGCATTTTCATTGTTGATACAGATTAATGAAATAGAAACGCAGTTTTTAATCAAAGTTGTAAAAAAACAAAACAATATCAAATGGTAGAACTAAGAACAAATCAACTGAAACTTCTAACCTCTACACATATGAAATGGATTTCTAGAATTTCAGAGAAAGCTTTAGTATCTTGCCACATTTGTTAGTTGTATTCAGTTGGCTGTAGTGGTGCTAGTACATAGGAACTCAAATGTCTGTCACTCGGTTTTGTCAGTAAGAAACGAATACCCATTATTGAACATTTCTTTGAAATTATTCTTTCATTCATGTTTTTATTGAAAATGACTGTATGATATTATTTTGTTTTATTTACTAGACCAGTTTTATTTTATTGTAATCAATAATAGCCTATTTAATTATTTATGTTTATTTTTACAGTCCCTAAATTAGTTATTATTTTTTTGTTTTTTAAATAGGGTAAATTGATTGTTCAAATTTATGTTTATTATGTCAAAATTAATTCATTAGTTCATTAGGTTGGTGTCTCTCAAGTTGTTCTTATTAGATGGTACAAATTTGAAAATCACTGACTTTTAAGCTTAAAATATTTATTTACCAGTATAACTTTGTTTTTGAAACCTAATTTGTTTTTTTTTTTTTTTTTTGTTCAAGTAAACTGTGATAATTGATGTTGGTTTGAGATTGGTAAATATTTTATTTTTTTTTCAGTACCAAGGAGTTCAGATGTTGTGCTGCCCAGACGGATCTAAATAATTATTCTTCCTCTGACTTATGGTAAGCATCAAAATTATTTTCCAAATATATTATTTGAAAATATAATATTTAAAGGTATAATTTTATTTTTACAAGTATTTTGTCCAATTCATTATGCCTAATTACAGTTGCTTCTAAACTTTTTCACTATTTCATTGTATTAATATTTCTTCAATATCAAATATGTAGCTAATATAAAAATACTGATACTGCTAAAATCAAACATGCTCTTTAATTCTTGTCTTCTGAAACTAATTAATGAAAGTAAATTATAATTTTTCAATTTATAAATAATAATTATAATAAATCAACATTGCATTGAAAATGTTTCCTAAATATGTCAGTAAGCCATAGAAAGAATACAACTTAAGGCCACCAACTGCATGTTTGTTTGTGAAGCGGATGAAGAATTGAATAAAATTAATAAAACGGACAGATTGTATTCATGCTGGAGCTTAAAAAATTTTATTGCCTCAGAACTGAAAATTGCCTTTCACATTTGACGTCTTAGATATTAAGTAACTATTTCGCTTTCGTTTCTGTCTCTGAATATTACAAAAAACATTTGTTCTATTTGGTTCGAAGATGTTTATTTGTTAAAAAAATGGGGTTGAATTAAGTTTATCGAATTTCATACACATCTTTTACATGTGCATAAATATATTTTCTTCAGTACACCTAACTTTCAAAAATGGCTGATTTGATTTGGGTCCTAAATTGGAGGCATTATGAGGAATATTTTACAAATGGTCTAGGTAATGTAAGAAATAAGATGTATGTATTTAGGGATAATTATTAGTGGGTCTGAAATGTGCTAGCCTTTTCATTAACAACTGGAATGATTAGGTTATATAATTAAAATTTACATCAAGCAGAATATTTATGAAATGCATTTTGGCAGGATATAAATTTTTATAATATATGAGTTTTTACATAATGTTCACTATTACTAATCTTTGTTAAAAAATTATAAGTATTTTGGAGTACTTAAAATTTGTTGCAGTATTTGAACATTAAGTCGGTTTTGCGAACATACAGGACTAGGTGACTTCTGTGACACAAAGGTGTTGGTCACCAATCAAAATACTTAACATGCTTGATGTTACTTAACTTTTATTAGCTATTGCAAACATCTTAGCTATCCCAGTCCCAAAATCTTTAATTAGTAATTTTAATTCTTTATGAACACTTAGTAATTTTAAATATATTTTTTAGGTCCAGAAATTGTACTACTAGTGCAAGTCAGACTGATCTGTGTAAAAGCAAAGCATCTGATGCTAGGTAAGTCATTAAAATAATAAAAAATGTAGATCAGTATATTTTTTTTTGGTACTATAGAATAAATTAGATCTTTGGCTATGAGATAAAGAAGTATTCATTGGTAACAGGAACACAGAAAGCCTGGAAAGACTAGTCCTTAACCTCAAGATGCTACTTACCATGATGTAGTGGCAGTCTGCCTATAGCCCCATTACTAATCCTATTGGAGTGAATTTGGGAGTGTCCTTCCCACCGATGGCTTCAGCTCTTTCAGGTTCAAAGATTGTGACAAACTGGTCTATGCCCATGATTATGGCTGCTTAGAGTCAGCATGGCCCGAGGACCTCTATTTCTTTCTCCGAAGCAAACCATCCATGATACAAACCTCCTGGTGGCTTCTCACACCTTCCAAAACCACATCATGATTCTCGATTGGATGATGGGGTAAGGCCATCCCTCCAACGCTCGGTTGGTGTGAGTCACCTCCTGTTGTCAGATGGGATTCATATACCATCTGGGGGGATGCTTAGTCTGCGCAGCCTTTGTCTGCTGGTCTTCACCCATCCAGATACATACTAGGCTTAATTTTGATTATCTATTGTAAGCTTCTTAGCCGACTTGGATATTCCGGCCCCATAAGCTATGATTTTTATATAAATTTATGTTTTAAATAATTAGCCTAGATGATTAGATGGTTTTAAAGATGCCCCAGTTTCCACTGGTGTTTTATCATATAGTGTTCAGATTTTTAAAAACTATATATTCCTGTATGTCTAATAAATCAAAGATATATTCATAGTAAATAAACAAAGGAAAACAGGTTTTAATATTAAAATATATACAGTAGAAATATACATATACTTTTAAAAATAAACAAATATAATAATATGAAAAATAAAAATAACATAATTAAATTTTATCATAGCTGTAAGTTAATGGCAAATTTCATTTTAAGATATCTATAAAGAAACTCTTCCAACAGGTTTCTTATCAGTAGAGGCTAGGTTGATAACAATTATGGCTATGTTATTTGAAATAAAAACAATCCTTAACCATTCCTACCAAGGAGTGATGGTATTAACTTTATGTGTTGGAACTTGTTAAGATTTACCTCTGATAAAGTACATGTATTACCGGTATGTATTTGATACTATATCACATATTTTAAAAAAAAAATTCTCTGAACTCTAAAATGATCTAACCAGTATGATGCTAATTCTTGTTCTTTGGTTGTTTAATTTTATTGGGTTCTAAAATTACTAAATTAGTGTTTTGCTTTTTCTTGAATCTTTGTCCAATGTTTACTGACTCGATGTTGATTAATATTATATATTAATTACTTTTTTAGTTCTGATATGCCTTACTCAGATGTAAATCTCCATCAACCATCTAGTATGGTTAAAAATAACATTACTGCTGAAAACGTCAGAAAGGTATATATCTCGATGATGGTAATTATTTAGCCATTGCATAGTTTTACTGGTCTTTTTTTCATTAATGTTTTTGTAATTTCCGAAGGTTAATGTTGTTGCGGAGGAAAGTTCTGACTCTGAAGATGAGGACATCATTGAAGGGACTCCTATCAAAGTGAACAATGTGTCTGTTGCTAGGTGACAAATTAAATATTTTTTTTTTAAAATTAATAAATGCTCTCTACTTATCTTAGTTGTATTAATTATGTAGTTGTATTAATTAATCCACACACAATGTAACAACGTTTTATTGAACAAAATTTTGGATTTAAAATCATTTTTGTCTTTTTTTGTTTTTTTAGCTAATTTATAAGGATCTGATTTTTTTCATTTGAAGGATTTATTTTGAGTTAGTATAATTTGTGGAACCAAAATCATACGTGTATTGCTTTTAGGCCCTTTCCGTTAACTTTTATATCTATATAACTGTTCATCTATGCTCTGTCTTTGATGGGAAGCTAAGATTTTCTACTTTTGCATGCTTTATAAAAAAAAAAAAATTTACCTCTTAATTCCTGGAAGTCAGTTTTTTAAATGTTGTTGATGTTTCAATTAATATTAATGAAATATTTACTAATTTTTTGTGGGAGTTTAGTAAGGGATACTAATTATTCTTGCATGTATTTATTGATGAATTAATTTTTTTTATTTTATTTTTTTTTACAGCCTTAACCTGTCAGCTTTAAAGGAGCGCACTCCTAACTTTGATTGGAATGAGTCTATAGGTGCCAGAGATGTAAGAATCATTCATTCATTAAATTTTTTTCTTCACTTCAGACTTCAAGTGATTTCTTAATCATTAATTTCTTCTAACTTGTCATGGACATGAAAAGCTAAGAATTAAATATTTTTGAAAAATTACGTTTTTTTACATTTGCGCTTATTTGTCTGGTCTTGTAAGATGGACTAATTTTTCACTTTTCACCCTATTCTGTTAGGCAAAACGGTAGCAGTTAGATGTTAGATATGCATGCGTAACTACTTTTACATGATACTGCTTATGAAAGTATTTCTTTCTAGACTGTTAGCTAGCCTAGAAAGTGATCCGTTACACTACTAGTAGTGTAAAGGAAACATGTACTAGTACAGTAAAGAAAACACAAGTTAAAACTATTAAAACGCTTACTAACCTGTTTACCACTTAAATTAAAATATGTGTGAAGTTATCGCGAATTACGGCGATCAATTTTTCACGGTTGATGATCTATTTAGAGACGATCCATTATATATTATGAATAATACAAAGTATACTAACTCCAAACGTGACATTCAATTACCATCTGAAGGATTCTATATTAGTAATATTACTAATTGTATATTTAATATAAATATGAATATGTAGATTTTTAACGAGTCATCAATACCTCTTTCCATATGATTTTAATTCATTATTTGTTAACCTTACAATTATTATTAAATGTTACCCAAATAAAATTCTTATATTTTATTTTATTTTTCAGTAAAATGTAAAATAATTTACATCAGTTGTACAGAAAGTGTCTCTACAGTACTCTTTCTAATTACCGAGCTCAGCTCCTCAAACCAGACATCTTACTGTAAAAAGCCACTTTCTGTACTAGTGATGTAATAACTATTTTCTGCATTATCTAAATATGTTTCTATAAATTTTAAATTAAATAGTTTATCAATGCCATTAAAAAAAAAAACGTCTTGTTTTGAACATCAAACACGATTTATACAATTCTTAAGCAGTGTCCACAGTTGTATTTTATAGTTAGATCCTCTTTTCTCTCCTGCCCCCCCCCTACTCTTTTAAGGGAAACTGTCACTGCCTCTCCGACCCAAGTAGGAGAGGATCGGAGGTACACTTTTCTTCCATTTTTGCGTTAACTCCTTAAAGTGTGAATCACTCCCCATTAATAGTAGCTGAAGAAATTCTTTTCCTATCAGAAAATAAGTATCGATCTCACTAAGTGCAATGTATTGAAATCAAAGATTAGAATAATGTGCTTGAATCTTACTATGCTTGAATATTACTATGTTCAATGGCAGCTATACCTATATTTAAATTGCATTTTAGTTTTTTTAGGCATTAAGAATGGAAAAATATTTATTCATACTTGCACTGTTTGGTATCATAATCAACCACCACTTTCATTTGTAAAGGGTGTTTAGGTGTTCTCATGAAATATGTTCCTTTTGCTGGATCCTTCTTTGATTTTCATTCAAAGATTCTCTATTAGATATGTTGAAGCTTACCTTGTCATCTGTTGCTAAATTTCGTTACTTAAACATGGTGTAGAAAATTTGTTTGCCTGCTTAAGGGGGTCTGAAGAATGCTCCATTAGGAATTGCAATGCCTCATTAGACATGCTATTGTGTCTCTAAGTATGTTAATTATGTAAAATCATGTTCACCAAAATCAGCTTATTTGCTTAAAGAGCTGATCCAAACTTCTAATATTTTCTTTTCCGTCACAATTTCTCATATGTGTTTTATTAATCTTTAAGGCATTAAAGGAATTTTACAACTCCAAAGATTTTAAAACCTCTTATTTTTTCTATGTTTATCTCTAATTTTTTTTTTGTTTACAGGAAATCGTTTCATGCTCCGATCTAACAAATTCAGACAAATTGTGTGTACAAAAATTCACTAAATGTTTCGGCATGGAATACAGTGAATATTTTAATAATAAAACTACTCACCTCGTTGTATCGTCAAGACTGACATATGATTCTCATAAGACATTCAAGTATTTAATAGCAATTGCCTCAAAGGCATATATTGTTTCTATTGATTGGGTCAAAGATTCACTAATGAGAAAACAAGTCTTGCCAGTTGTAAGTGAAATAGTTTTTAGCTTTCTTACTTAAAATTTATATTGAAAGTTTTTTTGTTTTGTTTTTCTGTGTTTTAATTTTAATATTATTCTCTTAACTGATTCTTTTTATTTTTTATCATGGATAAGAAAGAAAAAAAAAATATCTTTAAATATTTTTTTTATATATATTATTTTAAAAAAAGTAATTTTGTGATTTAATTTATTTATTAAAATTGATAGTAAAGTATGAATAAACAGTATAATTCAGTGATATTGGAAAATTGTACAATGAAATAACAAAGTATTATCCCCATTTGATACTGTTGTTACAAATGCAAGTGTGGAAAATAATTGGCGAAGGAATGAATACTCATGTTCAATTCAATATCATGGTTATAGAATTTCAAAATCAATTTTCTATTAAATTAAATTATTTGGACTTTTGATTATAATGCCAGTAGTAGAATGTCAAAAATACCAACACTAGAGTTGTTAACGAACCATATAAAGGAAGAAGGGATTGTTGTGAAGAAATTGCCTCAGGACTAAGAAACTTCTAACACTGAGAAACCTAGAGAACTTCAAGTTAGTGATTGGGTGGTGAAATAAGCGTAGAGATGGTTGGTCTGTTCTTGAACTGCTTTAAAGACCTTAATCTTTTTATGCAATGATCATTGATTTGACAAAAAAGAATTATGACTAATTGATTTAAATCTTTGGATCTTTTTTCCATAAGGAGTGACTTATAGAAAAAGATTTCAATGATGCAAGATCTTGTTGCAGCATTAAAGTTACTCTTAACTGATTCTGAGCAGTTTTGAACAACTCAAATTGAGCATTAAGCTCATTATTGCTTCTTATTTGTAGTATTTATTATAAGCGTAAATTGGCCTGTGCAAATCTATATAAATAAAGATGAAATTCTGTTTGTTTGTTTGTTTATTTGTTCTTTATAGAAATCAATACCGTTTGTCCTAAATTCTCCAAATTTCGCTCAACAGGTGCGAACACCTGTCCATATCAAAATTGCATAACTTCAGCCAATCTCTGGGTATATTCTTTATTGTTATAAAATTCGTCATTATCTCGCAGTGTTTTTTTTTTTTTTTACGAAATCGACCGTTTGAGTCGAAAAAACGGCCTAAAAAATCATTTTATAGATTTTGAAGAGGCCAACAAGGCCCGGTAAGACCGTCCCGCAGGTGTCGAGTTCTGGGATTTTTAAACCATATGTTTTTTTTTTAACATTGCAATACGTTTATTTACATATTTATTTACATGTGTGGTGAATTTATTTTTTAAAAATGCCTCCTAAGAAGCGAGCTTCAATAGGAGTAGTGAGCGCAAAAGCTAAAAAACAACGTCAAAAACAAGCAGCTGAAACTCTCGACGAATATCAAAATAGGATTGAACAACAGAGGCTTAGACCGGCAGAATCGCGGGAAACTGAGCCTGCCCAGGAATTCGAGGCCCGCGCCTTGCGCCACAGAGGCTTAGGCAAGCCGATTTGCGAGAAGTTGAAACTGCAGGGCAATATTTCTGTTTGTTCTTCACAGAAATCCATACCGTTTATCTTAAATTCTCCAAATTTCACTCAGTGGTTCTTTCATACCAGGTGCGAACACCTGTCCATATTAAAATTGCATAACTCAGCCGATCTTCAGCTGATATTCTTTATCCTAATAAAAGTCGTAATGATCTCGCTTTACAATAGTTTTTTTACGAAATCGACCGTTTCATTAGAAAAATGAAATTCCCCGGGTGAAACCGGGACATACAGCTAGTAATTAATAATACCAATGACCAATTAGCTCCAGTATGAGACTAAGTAACACTCCATAATTTATGGAAGAATTAAATGAACCGAAGTCAAAAGGCTGTAACTTCTTAAATAATGGTCCGATTTCTTTTTTAAGAGAACATGGAGACCTTTCACTTTTGCATTTACATAACAGCAAAAAATATATAGTTTTGAGTTACAGACAAATAAACTCAACTCATTTGCTCGGAGTTAGATTCATGAGTTATGATCTGACCAAACTTTTTTAAATAATGCCTCCATCAACTAGTTATTAATTGTAATAATAGTCTTTTTCAATTACATACAGTAATCAAGTATAATGCATGGCTTCAGAATGGCTCCAGGAGCCAAAATGTTGCCTGGTTGAATAAAGTTAAGACGTTTTTTGTTTTAAATTTATTTCACCATAAGAGTTAAGATGGATATTTGTTTTTGAAAAACTTTTAATTGTTTTGTAGCGTAAATATATTCCAACCAATCAACCAGGACCAATGAGATGCAGAATGAATGTGAGCTTACCATTTGCGGGTCTCACAATATGTGTACAACTGTTGACGAACTATCCCGGAGTGAAAGCGATGGAGGTATTTATTCACTAGAATTTATATTCACTAAATGAATTTTGTCATTCTTTAAACTATTCACCTGTGGCATTAAATATTAAAATAAATTACTAATTTAATCATTATCGTGGGTAACCACCTTATTTTTAATTTTACATTATTTTAAATATTTTATTTTTGAAGAGAAGAGATTGGGCTCAGCCGGGAGTCGAACCCGAGTCTCCAGCATGACGTGCGCGGTACGCTTACCACTGCGCCACCGAGCTTAGCTCCAAGCGGAGCCAATCCTTTCTCTTCACTGATAATTCTCACCCGATCTCGTAAGTTTTTCGTGTAGTTGCGGGAGGTGGACAATTTTTGTCATATCAGTGAAGAGGAAGGATTGGCTCTGCTTGAAGCTGAGCTCGGTGGCGCAGAGGTTAGTGTACCGCGCATGTCACTTGGGAAACCCGGGTTCGACTCCCGGCTGAGCCCAATCTTTTCTCTTCAAAAATAAAATATTTAGAGATGAAATAAATTACTTGCAACATAACATATTATTTCCACCCATTAAGATCCTTGACATATTGTATAAATATTCTGTTAAGTGCAGATTAAACCCGAGTTCCTTAAATGATCTGGCCTCAATTTTTTATTTTTTTATTTTTTTTTTATATATTATGGTTATTGACGAAATGATTACTTTCTGTAGATATCCCATATTTTATCCCACTCTTTCTTAGAATTGGTGTTGTTATAGCTTTGATATTCTTTTGGATAATTACAAATATCTGAGTTTCAATTTTTTTTTCTTTATAAATATATACAATATAGAAGCGCTAGAAGATTAGAATACATGGTACATACTTACTTGGCTTGATGCTTGGTGTAATTGATATTTATATAATTTCTATTTCTGCTGCAGGCTCTTAGTAAGCTTTGTGGGGCTTATATTGTGGAAGATATTGAAAAATATAATTCTCCCCAAAAGTGGCCTTTTCCAAGGTTTTGTCTGTTTGAAGATGAAAGTCAACTGACATCCCAGATATTAAGTAAGTATTATTGGTCATTTAATTGATTAGCCATTCAAAGAAGATTGCATTATCATCAGTTTATTGGGTTGTCATCCAGAAGCAATTTATAAAATTTTATCTCAAAGTAATTTAATCTAATTATCCCAGAAAAAATAATTTAGATAATGCACTTAAAGCAAATAAATTTTGTTAGTATTATTTTGTCACTACACATCCATAAGTATATCAAAAATAAAATTATTTTTTTATTAAAAACAGTTCTGATCTGATCTTATAGGTTTATATAGTGACCGTATCCATAAATTGAGCATTTTATGAATGTATTTAATCATATATTGTGATATCAACAGCTATGTAAGAACCTGTAAGAACAAATGAAAAAAAAAAATTATTGCTATTCTAGCCCATCTAGGTCAGACGTTTTTGTTTATGTTAACTAAAAATCAAGGAAATAGAATGAAAAATACCTTGTTTTTTGTCTCCTAAATATCTTTAGTATTTGCACCTGAAACTATTGCAATATAGCTGTCGATATCATTCACATTTACTGTCTGAGTGCATCATATCCATTAAATGATTTTGTTATTTCCAAGTCCAAAAGAGATTTATTATTAAGTAATTATACACTCCCTGCTAAATATTAATATTGAAATTATCGATGTTTTTAGCCTTTAATTCTTATTTTTAATTTTCAGATAGTTGCAGCAAAAACCACTTAATTGCTATTCACTTTGAATGGGTTTTTGATTCTGTCGCTGCTTATTGTAGGCAACCAATACTAAGATATCTTTGTTCTACATTTATTCTAACTGATGATATTATTGAAACATATAAGATTCCAAATGATATGCTTGTTGATAACAGTACATCATAGTTTAGTTATTTTATAAATTTGTTTTATTTTTATCTACCATTACTGTGCTGGTTAGTTGTATATCAATATTTATATTGATGAAAACTCTTTTTCCCTGTATTAATGTTGCATATGATTAAGTTCTACAAATAATTTGTAAAAAAAAAAAATATATATATATAGTGTTTCCTATTATTGAATTTGAGATTGGCTGCAAAAAAAAAATTCTATGAGATCGCTTTTAATGATTGTCTTTCAACTGGTTAATTTCATAAATTTACAAGTGTTAGTAATAAAGATTGGATGGCATTTAACTGAACGGAAGAAATCCTAATGTTACATATTTTGAATAAACTAAGATAAAAGCAAAATGCAGTCATAAAATCTGGATATATTTTTATAAAAGAGCAATCTTTTTGTCAATTTGATTTTCCATTAATATTTCCAAGATACCTGAATCACTTGAATCTTATTCAAAACTACTTCTGTCTATTTTTGGATTGGTTCCTTTCTGTTAAATGATGCTATTAAATGTATTCGACAGAGATATATAATTAGTTTTCTTTAAAATTCTCAAAAATTGAAATATCCTCGTTCCTTTTGTGCTTAAACATCATTGTTAACATTTTACTTATTAAGAAATTATAATTAAATGTAACTTAATAAGAAAGGAAATCTTTAAATATTTATTATTATTATTAAAGGAGTATTTAATTTTTTTGAACTCGAGATTTTTGATCTTTTTAAATTTTCTATTATTGTCGGCAAATGAAGTTTGATGAGAATTATGTTTTGTAAGATCTTTTTGTAATGTAAATTAATATTTTTTTTTTTTATCAGAAATTTATCATTAAGTTTTTTATTAATTAGTGATTATTATAATTTAACATGCCCTCTGATTATTATTCTAAACTGTTATTTGTTCCTATAACTCATTTTATGTTCACATAGGTTAACTTAACAATTTCGGTATGCTATTTTTATGAAATTTTATGTATTCGATATTAATTGAATTATAATATGATTGGTTGTTGAATGAATCTAATCTATTTTTTATCTTAAAGTTTTTTTTCTTTTGTTTTTTTTTCAGTTCCTTTTATTATAAAATGCAAAGTTAGATAAGTTCTTTATAAGTTACCAGGCTTATATTGTAATTAGATTGTAAAAAATAGGTAGTATCTTTTATGCATAGTATTTCATCGTATTATTACTTTCACATTTTATTTTCACAGTCCATTCTGCAAGACATGTGTATTATATTTTTTCTCTTAAATCATAGTTTTTATATTTAAAATTTGTCTTCCATGAAAATATTGAAAATGCTTATTAGCTCTGTTAATTACTGTATAATCATACTATCAATCTCAACATATCTTCCTTCTTTACAATCTTTCGTTATCATTGACATAGTTCTGTGATGGATTTGATATATAGACTGTAATTAAGCCATATCTCGTAACCTAAGATATATAATTTTTTTTTTTAATTTTTATGAATTATTTTAAATTGATTCCTATCAAGTATCAAATTTTTTGTACCTCTTGTATAGGCATCTAAGATATGGGTGTATAGACCCATATGATATGGGTGTATAGACATATATATCTAATCATGCCTATTAGTTTTCACAATGCAGGTTAATTACGATAAAATGCCAAATAAAATTTACTGTGGTCATGTTTGAGGGTTAAGACATATTGCCATGTAACTGTTTATATTTAAGGCTAGTCAATTATTTTAGTGCCTTTTTAAAGTAAAAGATGTATTTTTTAAATATCAAAAAATTTAAATAAAACTTCTTTTGGAAAAATCATAACTATTTTTAAATGTATCATGTTTCTATGATAACCAATGGCCATTGTATCATGTTCTAAAAATTTGATATTGGTGAATAAAGATTTTTTATTCTTATTGTTGTTTGTTTAACGTCACTTTATGCCACTAAAACTAATCAGAGGACTTCTTATTGTTCCCTCCAAGGATCAGAACAAATCGTTTCAACATTCTACAAACACTGTTTGATATACCAAGTATGAGATTTTTTCTTGAAATCAAAAGTTTATTAAAATTAGATTATGAACAGGAAATAAGATTATTGCTCCTGTTGGGTCTAAAAAGTAAGAATGATGCATTTTTCGTTTATCATATCGCCGATAAACATAACAAATTATTTTTTGATGTATATATCAATGTGATATTCATTTTTAGCACCCCATAAATACCCTAAATATTAATTGTTATTGCAAGTTTTTTTAAAACTAAAGTAAAATAAAATATTTATTTTTATTTATAGACATCTTCATTTATATTTAGGCAAATGCAAAGGTGATATTTGTTCTTTGCATCTCGAAAAACCCCTAAATACTAATTTTTATTGCAATTGAAAATAAAAAAAAATTAACTTCAATTTAAAGCTCCTAGCTCTCTCAAAGCGACTGTTTCCAGTAGTCCTTCAAATATAGATTTATTTTTATATCAGATTGTGCATGGAAAATGGATGGAAATCATTTAATCAATTGAACAATAGAAAAAATGCACCTTTTATTGATAACATGTACTTCAAACGTATCTGGGATCCCATTAGAGTCTTGGATTAAATTTGATAATTTTGGGAAACAAAATTGCAATAATAATTAATATTTAGGGTTTTTTCAAGATGCTAAAAATGAATATCGCTTTTACATTTTCCTAAAATAAATATTATATTTTTATTGGAGATAATACATTCAAAAAATGCACCATTCTTGTTTAGAACCAACTGGAGCTATATTCTTATTTTCTGTTTATAATCTAATTTTAATAACCTGGTTTCAAGAAAAACCCTCCTACTTGGCATATGGTATAGTACGAGCAGAATGTTGAAACAATTTGTACCGATCCTTAGATTGAAGTAAGAAAAAACATTTCTTTGGAGAGGGATGAAGGTGATATTTGTTTTTCGCACCTAATAATACCCTGAACTACAAAATTTTATTGCAATCAAAATGTGTTTTTGATTGGCTTTTATAGCTTTTTGTGCACTTTAATTCACTAACTATAATCAACAGTATTTTTTTATCGTTCTATGCTAATAAATTAATAAAAAATTATATTAAAAATTGATGAAATTATACAAGAAATTTTTTTAATGTTTCCTAGGGTGTTGGCAGGAACCCTCCGGCATGGTACTTTTCGTACTTCTAGAAGAACTTTTTCTTAATTTAAATTTTTTTTTTAAATTTCACCAATAAATAGTTTTTACCTCAATATCTTTAGTTTTGAAATTTCGAAAAAGATGGAAGGGCAAATTTGGAATAGCAAGTAATTTAAAAATCAAATTTTTAGTTTATATTTTCAACTATCAACTCAATAATTAGGGCAACACTGTGTATTATTTACAGGCTTATTGATGCCTCCATTTTTTTCAGCAATAAAAAATATTGTTGGAATTAACAAGCCATGATCCCATGAAAATTTTCATTTTTTTTTTTTTTTGCCAACAAAAAGTCCATTACACCCATTATTGTTAATTACTTAAAATAACTTTTTTTACAAACTAGATAATGAATCTTAATGAATATTTATCACTCTTTTGAATGCAAAAAAACAAAAAATGTTATCATTTTTAATTAAACTCTACAAGAGATTTTCAATGAATTAGCAACTCCTAGTTGAAAAATCACAAAAACCGCAATTGATTGAAAATATTAGTAAATAGAAAATGCCTTTATAGGAATTTTTTGGTTGGAAACTTGATGTAGAATTGATAGTATTTCTTTGTCCAGAACACCCTATAGATATATATTTATTAAAAAGAAAAAAAAAATTATTTAGATTTTTTTGTAATGTTCATAAATTCTGAGATAATCTTGTAAGTTGAAACGAGCCTAAAAACAATTGAGTATTTATTGTTATAGCTACTAGCGAGCTAGGTTATATTATAAAGTAAATTTGTAAAAATATATACTTGCACATTAACATCAAAGAATTTTTCTTCTAAAAATAACATAATTTGTAGTAAATACATTTTTTTATTTTTTTCAAAGGTATTGGATCATCCTTCGAAATTTTAACATATAAATTTTGATTAAGGGTGGCCAGAAACTTATTATGCACCTAACATTTAATTCATGTTGCTTCTATTTTCCTTTTAAATAATTATTTGTTTTTTTTTTATATTTATTATTAATTTATATTTTAGTCACTTTATTTATTTATTTAATATTTTTTTACCAACATTTGACACACTTCAAACATTTCTTATTTAATATTTTTTGCCTTGCCCAATAAATAATATTCGTTTTGGAAAACAGTTGATAATTCTAATTGAAAACCATTTAGTTTATGTCCTTTCAAATTGTATGTTTTATTTAAAATAGAGAGTATTAAGTTTGGCAAGAAATCCTATTAAAATTATTATCCTCTGTATCAAAATAAATAATAATCTCTCTGCTGAAGTATGTTATCAATTACCATAAACGAATATTTCTTCTGTAACCATGATATCTAAAAACCCACTTCTGCTCTTTTTAATAATACTGAATATTACATGTTGTGTTAGTAACGTTTTTTTTAAAAGGTTAATAATATAAAATTTCAACCTTAATTTTACCTCCTGATTATTTTTTCTTTTAGATTTTTTGTCTGAGGAACTATACAAATATTTATTATATGAAGAACCATGTTTTGGGCTTAAGTGAAGGTAAATTTTTATGAACATATTTTTTAAAGATATTTTGTGTGTAAAATTGCCTATTTCTTTGTTTTCTGGCTTAGGAAAGAAGGTATAGCTGTAAAGATAAACTTGAAATTAAGTAGAAAAAATAAAATAAATAGAAAAAAAAAAGAATATCTTTCAAAATATAAGATATTTAGGAAATCTCTAAGAATAAAAAAAAATACACGATACTTAAAATACAAGCTTAGGTTAATATATATTTACATAATTCTTAATAGATGCCTAAAATAAGTTTTAGGTGTTTTCATATCATATATCAAATGGGACTCAATTGTTATATGTATTTTCATTCAGCTACTCTGGAGAACTTCAGGTGGTGTTCTCACCTGATGATCTTCAGGTGATGATCACCTTTTTTCAAAACAAGTTCTCTGGTTGAACACTTGATGTATCTATCATTTTAATCAAATATATATGAATTTTTCACTTTAATAATAATGACCTAACTCAAAAAAAAAATTATCATGACAATTTGAGAAATGTGCTCATTTCTTTGTAGATTTTAATATAGATGATATATTATTATTATAATTTTTTTAATAGAGCTGAAGGTGGATTCAGTGGAAGAAGACAAATACTTTGCTGGTGGTAAAGATGTCAAATATTGGTTAAAGCTACCATCAGTTTCCATTCTCTATCTTATTGGGATAAAAGAAACAGGTCTTAGCCTGATAACAATCACTAAAAAGATCAGTACCCCTTTCTATGAAGCCGTTGAACAACAAATAGGTATTTATTTCCATTAGTTTTTGTTATTGTGAAATTTGAAAAGTTTAAATATCTTCTGAGAAAAAAGGCCTTTATTTCTGGTTGAAATGTTGGCAAAATTAAATTGTGCCATATTACACCAATACTTGAATTATATATAATAATTTTCAACATGATTTATTACTGCCATTGATATTTCTAGAATACTGAATCTTTCATTATTCTGTATATTGGACTATTTGGACTGATAAAATTCAAATGTATGTGTAATAGATGTTGGAGATAGCATTACGTCAACTGTTGCTTTCAAAAGTTTCAATTATGGGCTGCAGAAAATGGAAGATCTGGTCATCATTTCAACAGATTCAGACAAAAATGAAATCATCTTATACAAAATACAGAGTTACAAATTGGTTAGTGCTGAACTTTATTATTTGCGTTTTCAGACATTATTCTTTCACTACACAATCACCACATACATTTCTGGTATGTATGTATGTACTAATGTCATATAAAAAATAATATTCATTTACTTTTATATAATAAGTAAAACATGCTTGTAATATTTCAAAAGGCTACATAAGAGCAAAAACTAAAATCATTCATTTGGAAAAATAAACTGCTTATTTTTTAATTAATGAACTAGAATTTCTATCCAATTTTTACTACTTGCTGAAGAGATAGATATCATGCTTTAAATAATGCTAGTGGTTTGTATTTGTGAATATGCATGAGACCAAGAATGTTCGAATTAGTTCGAAAATCATACTTTCTAATAAAATATTATTCCCAGGCTAATGCACTTTAGCTATCACTTTGTTTTTTTCCCCAACAGCTTTTGATATGTTACTATAATTTTTCAGGTTAAGTTTTGGATTTGGAAACGATATGCCAAAGTAAAATCACTCCTTCAGTTCACAGTTATGAGGGAAGACAGATTGCTCCTTTTAGATTTTGATGGTGTTACTGGATACCTCTATAAGTTTACTGTTGATAAAAATTCTGTACATATAAGGTATTATTAAGTAAATTAATATAAAATATTAATGTTTTATTTATTCTTAATAAATATTTGAATGGTCATACGACTATAAAGTTGTTTGTGAAACTTTAAAGTAAATCAGTTGGTTAGTTTTATTTGTAGGTTTTTGACTTTGACTGAACAGCCTCATTTGATTTACAATTATGGTTTTAGTTAATGAGTTCTAGTTGATACTTCTTTCATAAAGATGGTGATGCCACTATACCATATGAAATACTTAAATGTTGTAGTGAAAAAGAAATCCTTAAATATTGTTGAAATTGGAGTTATATGTGGGTGTTATCTTATAAGTATTTGTCTGTTAATCTCATGTATCTTTTGTACATTATAGTGAATGACATTATCACCAAGAACTCTATATATCTGTATTGGAATAGTTGAAAATTGCCGTTCCATGCCCCGTATTGATGTTTGATATTGTTGATTAATGACAATTAATCTTTTTTTAAATTTTGTTCTAGAGAATTAGAGGTCATACATTTTTCGGAATTTGTATCAAGAATTTCAGTTTCTATCTTGTATCCCGAACCTTACTTGTATGTTGTACAGAATGGAATCTTATCAGTATATCGATACATACGTTTTTGTCCAGAATCATGGATTGGAGAATTTATCAAACAAACCTCTTTTGAACATTTAGGAATAACTGATGCAGTACCTTTCCATTCTAATGGCAGAGAATATTTAGCACTTGCGGGAAAGTTAGGTGGTATCCTGAGAGTTGATCCATCAGAAAAATTTGTGCAGGAAATGCAAATTGGTAATTTTTTTTAATTTAATTTTGGAATAGGTAAATCAAATATTAATTATAAGGAAATTGTTTTTTCTCTGAATTGCAACGGATGTTTCTAGCATTTGTGTCAGATTTTTTATTTTATTTTTACTTTCACTTACCTATGTATTGATTATTTAATAAATGAAGTATTGTTATTTCAAACAATTTTGATTTCTGGTTTCCTGCGTAAATACATGTTTTGGGTTCCCGTGAGTCCAAAAAACCAAGTCCCACAAATGGCAAGCACAAAAACTATAAGTCATAGGAAACTGAAATTAAGTCTTTGAGGGCATATACCTCCTTGATGTGACAGCCAAGGTTACATCAAAATTAAGTAACCTGAAATGGAATTTTATATCCATGAATTAACTCACAGTTTCTTACTATTTTCTGAAAAATGGCTCAAATAATTAACCAAATCAAGAGAATCAACTATGTCAAAACTTATATAATTACAAAGTATCAAAAATCTTTTTATATTATATTTACTTATATTATACCTATGTATTAAGTATTATATGTATGTATTATTGTGTATTTTTATATTATATTATAATATTACTATAATTATAACATTATATTATTATAATATTATATAATACATTTTTAGTATTCGAAGAATTTTCTTTGAATGAATTCAATTAAATTCCATTTTTTCTATTTTTAAATAGTATTAATGAAACAATTTAAATTTAATAGGGTATTATATTATAGTATTAGATTTTTCTTGTCTTATAGTTAGAATAATTTTTCTTTCGATGTTAGAAAATGTGAAGGAATGGCTTGTAATCCACACTGGACCAGAGAATGAAAATACTCTTCTATTATGTAAAACAGAAGAAACCATTTACATATTCTATAATTCTGGTTTTGGTTGGAAGACTCAAGTGAATCCATCTTGTTACAAAAATGATGAACAGAATAAAAGTAAGTTTAAATCACATGAAATGTTATTATTAGTTCTCTTAGCCCAGTAGAATTACTGATATAGTTGGCTACATGAAACAATGTTGAAAATTATAGTTAATGCTATTATCATCAAATGGCATTCTAAATACATTTAACCTTTAGTTCTTTAATGTGTTTTTAGATATTTTATTTCCCAAAATATGAATCCTCTTTATTTAGAAAATTTTATTATAAAATATAATTAATTATGATTAAATAGTTTTGTATTTATTTAGGAATAGTCACATACACAAATCTTGGTTGCTTAAAAGAGAAAAAATGGTCTGGAGCTGTTTCACTTGAGTTCGGACAATTGCCTACTTTAATTTTTGGAGATAGAAAGTTTATTGGGGAAATGTATCATATAATGCTGAGCATAAAAAGGCATATTCTGTCAATGGAGGAGTTGAAGGATGACAATCAAGTAAGTTGAGTTTTGGTTAGTGAGCAACCCTTTACATCCTATGTTATAGGTATGTGTCATAGGTCGGTATTTTTAACTTTTTTAAAATATCTAATGATTTATAGGATTATGGAAACTATCTATCTAAAATGAGAAGTAATTTGAAGGATTTGGTTGGATTCATTAATAAAGAAAATAAAATTGAAAGTACATGCAGCATTGTCGATATGCTTACAGAAATTGAAAGCATCGCTGCTAAAGCTAAGGAAACTGTTTCAAACAGTTGTCCTGCATCATCGATTGCTAATCAACGGTTTGTTGTTTTGTTTTGTGAAGTTAAATTAGATTATGCATTAATTTATGTAAACTGTGTATGCTTAAATTTTATTTTTCAGAATGAGTTCTTTTAATGAAATTAATAAAAATGTTACTATAAAAGATATTCAAGAAAAAAATCCTGAAAATAGTTTGATTTCTAAAGGTATGTGAATAGAACTTTTAATTTTTCATTTTAACCAAAATTATAAATTCCTTTTGCTTTGTCCTTCTAATTTGTTTTTGATTGAGTAGATGATAGTGAGGACATTAAGACTATCCAATCAAAACTTTTAAAACCACAAATTCACCTAATATCCCCTGATATGGAAGAGGACAAATCATCTCGTTTCCAGGTAACTATAATCCATTCTAAATAGTTAATAACCTCCACTATCCTAGTTTCGCTTGTTGCTTCTTGGTAAAATACTTCAAATTGTCCTTTTATTTTTACGTATTGTTACGGGCTTCGGGTTCGATAAAATGAACAATTAACACTAAACTCTAATTTATTAATCAATACTCACAATGGTAATTACTGTCTTATTATTAGATACAAAATAGGCTGTTTATGTAGATTCTAATCACTTATAACAAACCGCACGGGTTAAAACTAGAGTCTTTTCTACGATATACACTATTACCACCATAAATTATCACAATAAGGCTTACCACTTATCACACTAACTTATCACTGTTCACTACGAAGTGCACTCCATGGATGTTGACTCTCAACTCCGCTGAGGCTTGTCAGAGCCTCAATTTATAAGCCTTAGGAAGATTCTAGAAGATTCCAGAACAAAGTGTTTGATCATCGCCGGCCACCAGTCCCGCGCCAAACAATGGACGTATTATTCTCCATAGGCCCTTTGTCTACTACAGCTGGCCGCAACAATATATAAAATTACCAGACTAACCCACTCATTCTTAATCACTAAAGAATCACCACCTATTAAGAATTATGTAAATATATATTAACCTAAGCTTGTATTTTAAGTATCATGTATTTTTTTTTATTCTAAGAGATTTCCTAAATATCTTATATTTTGAAAGATATTCTTTTTTTTTTTCTATTTATTTTATTTTTTCTACTTAATTTCAAGTTTATCTTTACAGCTATACCTTCTTTCCTAAGCCAGAAAACAAAGAAATAGGCAATTTTACACACAAAATGTCAACATTGTAATAACATTCTAGCAGTATATCACATTTTCCCAGATTTTCCCTTTTACATGCCACATATTAATAATTTAGGGCTAAAATCCGATTTGACTCAAATCTTAAGAAAACGACTCAAATCCTAAAATACAACATTGTATAATTGGTCTAATAACTTGATATCGACAATATGAAATCTAATGTTACATAGAAAGAATGAGTAAAGAAATATAATAAATAAACAGAAGAATATGAATAAAAATTGATGATTGAAATATTGGAATTATGTGGTGGTAATGACCATTGGAGTTTTAAATATAATTTTTATCCCTGCCCCACCTCAGTCTCTTTCCGAGGAATCTGGAAAAAGCCAGATTGAGACTAGGATATTTTTTAATGATCCTATGGAAGAAAGGAGGAGGTTTTGAAATGTTTTCTGAATTAGAGCTCTACATATCAACTATATCTGTTTACAGTTGAGTAAAATAAGATGGTAATAAAAAGACCTTAAGATCATGATAGTAAGATTTTTGGAATTATTTAAAAAAAATATGATGATCGTAAGAATCCAAACTAAAAAACATATTTTTTGAAAATGCTTTTTGCATGTATCTTTTTTCCTGTGGACTCCCCATGTGTGTTGATGATGTAGAATGTTTTTCTTTTTTGAAGCATTCTATCTTTTTACTTTTGTGTATTTATATTTATATATTGCCTCTATTGATGAAATAACATTCTTTTTAGGGTCTTGGGTCAGACATATCCATGACTGGATTTAGTAAGAAACAAGAAAATATTATTTGAAATGAAAATGCAGAGTATGAATAATTCTAGAACTTAATCAGTAAAATTAAGAAAGTGTTAATTCTTATTAATCCAGCATCTTTTTAAAATTAATTATTGTACATTTTTAAAATGTAATAATACAATTATAATGAATGCTAATAATTTATGAATCATTGGTCTTAATATCAAATCTATTTATGGTCAATTTGTCCATATGTAGAACTGTTTCCTTAAAGAAAATGAAAGAATCAGAACTTATTTAATCAGTCTTTTTAGACTTAAAAGTTTTTAATGATATTAGGTATTTGGTTAATGTTTCCATCACTTTATTTTTTATCAAACATTATATTTAGTTGAATCATTGTACCTCACACAGAATCAATGAAAATAAATTTTAGGAATGTTTTTTTTAATAACAATTATTTGCTTCCATTAAAAAATGATTCAGGGAAAGAGAGAAAACTACAACTTAATGCAAATTAAAAAAATATATTTATTAATTTTATTGAAAATATAAGTCTCATTTCATTCAACTTTAAATTTACTACCGAACGTTTTTTGGTTGAATGGCCCTTAAGTTTTTTATTATAATCACATGCTTAGAATAATTAGATATTTAGCATTTATGTTATAACATAATAAAATATAGGGAATTTGATGGTGTAGATTTACTCTTCATACAGTTTGGGGTAGGGATGGGTCAGGTTGAATGAATCAAATACTTTGTATCAAATACTGAAAAGTATCTGATACCAGGAGTTGATCCAGCCAAAATGAACCAGGTACTGATACTCACTGATCCATTGATACTGGATGATCCATATCAGTTGAGGGTGAGGTACTAATATAATACTTGGAATAGCTGACCCCTAGACTATGATCCAGATACTGGCTACTACTGATTCAGTTGATACTTGAAGTATTCCTTGCAAACTACTTAATACCTGATCCCTTGATTCAGCAACAAACTCCTTGATAATTGTATTCATTTATTTTAGACGGTAACAATAATGAGATAATAGAAAGTAATAACCTAAATAAAATAATAAACTTGAATTATTTTTTATAAAAATAAATTGTTAATTGATACTCTTATACGATTTGCAAACCTAATGATTTTAATAATTGAATAGTTACAACTATTCATAAATTTATAATAAATACATATAATTGAATAGTTGTTACAAGAACAAGTTTATATTTTATGATGTTTCATTTTTATTTAAACAAAGGATGGTTTACATTTTACAATACATATAGAGGAATACATTTAATTTAAAAAAATAAAAATATGTTTATTTTACGCCTCAAAACAACAACAAACAAAAAATGTTTACTTTGATTTTCGAGGGGGGGCGCACTTTTTATTTTTAAAATTTGTAGGTGTCATGAAGGACCTAATTTAATATATTAGTGTATATTTATATACAATTTATTTTTCATTTAATGAGTTAAAAAAACACTAAGGATAGCCCTTTTTATACAGAAATAGTAATAGTAGATTGGTGTCCTCATCTCTCAGGGGGGGGGAGCACCCCTCATTTATTCATATTATAATGCAATAGTCATTCAATTTTGTGTATCAGATGCAAAAGTGTCAAATAAAAGTATCAGATCTAAAAAGTATCAGTATTATTTGTATCAGATACAAGAATTTCAAGTATCAACCCATGCCTAGTTTGGGGTATATGAGCCCATATGGATGAAATTGGTATGTTAGAATTTCAGAAAAAAAAATGAGTTTATTAGTTATTTCACTCCACAATATTTTTAATTAAATTAATTCAATTTAATTTTTAAGATATTGTCCAAAGGGAATCTTAGGTAGTGGTTGTAACATAAAGACTTCTTTTCGTTATCGTTATAATTTCAATGTTATATGGAATTAATTTAGTTTAAAGTAATGTGATGAAAAATAACTAATAATCTCAGTTTTATTTTCATTTTGACTTAAAACACATATATAATTTTGGGCTCATATATATTTTTGTAAATATTAGGGCTGCACTGAATATCCACGGTTATCTCAATCTAGTTGGCTGTTTCCCGCTTTACTACTTACTTTTCACATCAGTTCTAGAGCTTGGGCTGATACTTTTTATTTTAAACGTGATATATTAAACATGACAATCATGTTTTTTGGTGGGTTTAATTGCTCAGAAATATTGCTGTGAAGTGAAAACGTGCCTGCGGAAACTAGGTAAGGATACTGAATTGTTTTCTGAGCCGAACGAGTGAAATACGACTTAGAGTGATCATGTAGGTAAGAGAATCTCACCTTCTCAATATGTTGGAGAATTTTTCATGGTAATATTCTGCACTCTAATAGAACTTTCTATATATTATTGTTCACTGCTAATTTGGTATTGATTTAGTAACATTTTTTTTTAAATGGTTTGTTTAGACGATATCACCAAGAAATTAATGGTTATAAAGTTACTATTTAGGTTTTTTTAGTCAGATCCATTATTACTCTATAAGTGTTCAAACTGACACGTCTACGTTGTAATTAAATAATTTCATTCTTCCTTATGAATTGATCTATAAATTACAGTTGACGTAACTCAATGCAATTTTTGATCATTTTGTGTGACTGTTACCCTACTTCCATTAACCTCAAGATTGAGCCTTTTTCTTGTTATTCATTAAAGTTATTCATAAACGATATAAATTGATTTCTTAGGGGGAAAACTCACTTTTTTATAATAATTTTAAGATAAGTGGATTATTCATTAGGCATTTCGGTAGGTTATATGTATTTTCAACACTTTTTCCATACCTTTTTTTTTCTTCAAACATCTGATCAAGTTACCACATTTGTTCTATTGGTGGAACGGCCTCCTCAGTTGTGTCCAGGGTTGATATGGTTTTCCGCCTCACCTCAATATTTTAGAATTATTGCATTTTTACACTTTTAGGTATATTTATAATTTTATCTATTACGCTATAACTCTCTTGTAATGATGTTTTATCACGTCAAGATGATTTTGAAAATCAAAAACATTACCCAATTAATGTTTCTAGTTTTCGAAAATGTCAGACATTATTGTAATTTTTAACAGTATATCGTAAAATATGTAGTTATTATTATTTGAAGTTAAGATTTCTTTTACAGTGGGTCAATAAAGTATTGGCACACCCCACTTTTTCCCCCGTTATTTTCCAGAAATAACATTTAATTTAAAAGAGGCTCTTGAAAATTAGATTTTAGAAATGATGAATGTTTGGAATTCAAATAATGAATTTAAAGTAAACATAAAAGATTAAATTTTGATGGTCAAAAAAGTATTGGCACAGTTTTAAATGTTTACTATTAGCTAAAGTCAAAACAAATAAATCCCTTTTCTTTCAATAGATTATAAATGAAGATTGACACTAATTCTATATCAACATTAAGATGCAGTCTTTTCTTCTATCTTTGCCCTAGCAACATGGCCAAAACCGGAGAGCATTGAGTTATTTTCAAAAATAGAATAATTAAATTATATTTAAAAGGACTTAGCTACCGACAAATAGCGAACAGGCTAGAAATTAGTTTTAGTTCAGTTAGAAATATCGTAAAGAAGTATATTAAGACGGGTTCGGTTTTAAACAAACCTCGAAGGGACGACCAACGAAATTCAATGAAAGGGAACAAAGGAGCATACGCCGGATTGTTGAGCGAGATCCAACTTCATCAGCAGCCATGATAGCACAAGAGGTCGCAACAACTTCTAACAGCACCTTCTGTTTACAGAAAGTAAGAAATGTCATTCATAAATTTAATTATTATGGCAGGGTCCAACGGAGAAAACCGTTTATTTCGGAGGTCAACCGCAAAAAAAGGCTTGAGTTTGCTAAAAATTACTTAATATAAAAATAAATAGTGATTAACAACGACCTAGAGTTCTGGAAAAATGTAATTTTTTCAGATGAGAGCAAATTTAATATTTTCAGTTCTGATGGCCGCAAGTATGTTTGGCGAAAACCCAATACCGAATTCCAAGCTCGACATGTGAGGCCCACTGTGAAACATGGGGGTGAAGGTGTTCTAGTTTGGGGATGCATGTCGTGGAACGGTACAAGTAATTTGACCTTCATTGAAAATATTATGAATGCCGATAAATATGTCGACATTTTGCGCCATAACTTGAAAACCAGTGCTGAAAAATTGGGGATCAAGGAGACATATATATTTCAGCGTGACAACGACCCCAAACACACAGCAAAGAAAACAAAAGAGTGGATGCTCTACAATGTTCCCAGGCAATTAAAAACACCACCACAATCTCCGGACATAAATCCTATAGAACACCTATGGTCTCTGTTGGACCAGAAAGTAAAGAAAAATAAAATTTCTTCAAAGGATATGTTAAAGAAACTTTGGGTGAAGAATGGCGTAAAATCGGTCAAGAAGTAACCCAAAATCTTGTTGCATCAATGCCGAGAAGACTTCAAGCTATTATAGATGCCGACGGAATGATGCCCAAATATTAGTTCTTAAAAAACATTAAATTAAAAACATCACACAATTGTGTAATTCATAGTGTGCCAATACTTTTTTGAGTGTCTAAAAGTGAACTTTTTTAAAAATTGATTGTTATGTTATGTAATTTTTCAATATTTCCTTTCCAATTATGTATTTTTCTCAATTGTTTATTAAATAAAAATGTTTAAAAAATAATTTTTTGAGTTTTTCACAATGAGACCAACAAAAATTTGAGTGTGCCAATACTTTTTTGACCCACTGTATCTGTAGTAATGCGATTCAGCAATTTTTATATTCTCTTTTTCACGTGTTTCCATTAATTTTCAATTCCTCTCTTGTATAAAATTTTATTATTATTATTTTTACTGTTATATTAGAATATTTTACTAGAACATTAGTTTAAAAATATGCAAGATATGAGCTAAGCCTTGAGGTTATGAAAATAAGCTTTTTATAAAAGATTTGGTCTGAAGATGGATAAATGAACGGCACAATTCAGACGATCAGATAATTGTTGTCTAATAGTGTGAATTATTTTTTTTTGTTCCGTACCCATACCTACCAAGTATGGGATACGTGCAAGGGTGGATCAAGGGAGGGGGTCATGACCCCCTAAATATTTTGGCTTTTCAATTTTTGTGTATTTTTAAACGAATAATGCAATTAGGTAGTTACTATGCCCTGGCCCTTTTGGTTGTTTATATCGCAATCATTCTTAATACAAGGTCATATATTAAAACATCAAGCAATGATGATGCTGGATACATGTTAAGAGAGCTTACAAAAATGGGGATTAGCCATTAATGCTGAGAAGACAGAATTCATGTCATCCAGTAATGAAGACATGGAACTGGACCCAGGACAGGCTCTGAAAAAAGTCAAACATTTTAAATATCTTGGGTATATAATCAAATTGGTCGTTTCGTGTGATAAAGAAATCGAGAGAAGAATTTCGGATGGGAAAATGTCCCTATCGATGCTTAATTCAATACAGTGAAACAAAGATATTATCTCTAAAACAAAAAAAAAATATTTATAAAAGTATTGTATTAAGTATCATGACATGGAGCAGAAACCTGGGCCATAAAGAACAGTCTTTTTATAAGAAACTTCTGGCCACCGAAATGGACTACTGGCGCCGAGCGGCAGGAATACCCAGAATGGAAAAGATGAGAAATGAAAAAATAGAGAAAAAATGGAAGTTGAAAAAAACATTCTGGAGGAAATAGAAAAAAGAAAAAAAAAATGGCTGAAATGGTTTGGTCATCTGAAAACGATGCCAGAGGAAAGACTGCCAAAAGTTGTCCATTCCTGGAGAATAGATGGAAGGAGAAGACGAGGTAGACCAAGGAAAACATGGAATAATGAAGTAGAAGATTCCTTGATGATTCAATGAATGAATTAGAAGATTCTTGATTAATTAGAAGATTCCTTGATGAATTAGAAGAATCCTTTGACAGAAAAGTCTGGAAGGAGGCCATAGACAATATATAGGTTAAGGAAACCCACCATTGGTGGAAACTCCTATTTAAAAATATATATATACATATTAAAACATACATCATACCTTAAACCTTTCCGGTCCGTTTAGTCTTTTGATTAAGTATTTTTTCTGAAACCTTCTTTTGATTTATTGAGTGAATGTTGGAATGAATTTTCATAACCTTGGTGCTCGGTAATTACTATTTCTGTATCATTGGGCATGTAATAAATCACATTTTTAATTTTCATATTCCCTGAGGTATTAAAGAAAAGTTCGTGTTTAAAATATATATTATGATCGAAACTTAATGGAAATCAAATTAATTTTGTTGTACAAATATTGTTAAATAAATGTTAGTATTATTACCCTAAACTTTATTGAAGCAGTTTATCTTTGGCGGTCTTCTATGCGATACTAGTTTTATCATGTTTCCTACCCTCTGTTCTATTCGAGGAAATCTTTTTGAAGTTGGTACTTGCAACTCATATCACTTATCCTATAAATGCATATTCATTTATAGATGCATGCATATTCATATAATTGCAATTCAAATCGTGTTTTATTGTAAGAAACACAACAGGTATTCAAGACAGGATTTCGTTGAAATTATATGATACCTACGTTTTCCTTTTCTCAACAAGTTTGAATTATTGCCGGATGTATTCATTATTTTTTGGTAAGGACATGAGGCTTGTTTCATTCAATTATTTTATTCTTAATTCAGATCAGAATTAATTATATGTTTGTTCTATACTTTATTATTTACATAGTAAAGCTGTTAAGGCGTTTCCTTATTTAAGTTAACTATTTCTTTTTAATTATTGATTCTTTCTTCTGTTGAGAATTATTTTCTATTTTCCTTTCAAAATGAGAGAAAATATGGCATCCCGAAAATGCTCCGTTGCCCTCACTTTTTTTTTTTAATCTTTCACAGGTTGTTAATAAACGATTTTACCTGTGATGAATACAAAGTCGTCATGCTCTATCCTTATAATTATCCAGGCTGGCTGTTGTATAATAAATACTTATTTTAATTAATCATCGGAAAAATAATTAGGTTCCTCGATTATCCGAGTTATAGAGTTCGATTTTTAACCGAAGAAAATTTAATAAAAGGAGATCGTTAGTATTATTGAAGAACTTATTCGAGCCTTGATAATAATAGGTTTGAGATTAATTAGTGAATTTTGTAAACCATTTCCTATGCGCATGCTGCAAAAACATTGTTTGGGGCCTTATAATGTATTTTTTTTTCTTTCATTTCGACCTACAATAATGAGGATGTAGCTATAAATGTGTTATATAAGATTGAGAATATTATTTTATTTTTATTTATTTCATTATAGTCGTCACCATGCTAATGTAACGAATGTGCTACTAAAAACCTATGCATATTCGTTACTTTAGCGTGGTGATGACGATATGTATTTGTTGGATAAGTTGAAAAAAACAAAACAAAAAAAACTTATATTGATTTACAATCGATTTAAAAGCTTAGCATTGGTTTAATTCCATTAATTACTTCATTCATTCCATCCCTTCATTTCGTTCAATACGTAATTAAATGTAACATAATTAAGAGAATTTTGACAGGATGATTTTTTGTAGAGTGCCAGAAAATATTCGGAGAGCTTCCGGATTAAATTCCGAATGTTTGTTTCGAATGTTGATTTTTTAAATACAAAAATGTTGATTTCATTTACAGTTGAAAGTGTTTTTTTTATTTCATTATCAGTGAAGAATTTAACATAAAGGCTTAGTTCCTTTGACATAAATACTCATATCAGCATTAAAACCGTCTTTAAAGGTCAAAATAAAATATTTTTGTCCACTTACTCTACATAATGTTCCAACATGTTCATAACTAATTTGGTTCGTATTTAAAAAAGATTTCAAGGTTTTTTTTTTTCAGAAAAAAAAAGTTAAAGAATCATGGCACTTTATAAAAATGTTTTCAAAATTTTTTTTTGCACATGCGCCTGAGAAATACTTTAGAAATAAGGGATATGCATTATCTTATAACTTTACCTATTGAAACATTTCGGACTAATTTATATCGAAACCCTATGAAGATAGCCTCTGGAACTTGGAGTCTGGGATACCCTGTATACCGCCTACCGTATTATGCGACTTCTTTGTCTTGTATCAACCGTATGCGATTTTTTTCATATAATCTTGGTTCGGCTAATATATAGAGGATAAAAAAACGAAGGAAATAATCGAATTTGGCGGGAGATGGTAAGACCTGCGCCGCATCCCGGGAACTATTGATCTCAGAGGCTGTTGGTATCCTTTTCCCAGTTGGTTTTGGTTTCCCGTTGGAGAGGGCCGAGTGGTGTCTCGTCCATGTGTCAACTCGGCGCTGTACTCTAAGGTAATTACTTATTTTTAAATTTATCATTTTATTAATTAATAGCCTATAAATAATACTATCAATAATTTATATTTATAATTATTTTTTTATAATTTTCCTTAATGTATTAATAGTCAACAATTCATTTGAACGAGTTAAAAATAAAAAAATTAAAATTGTAGTTGCATTTCTGATGACTATGTTTTTTAAAACTTTTACTATATACTTATAAGAATTAAAAAAAAAAAATAAACGTTAATGATAATTTCAAGTGCTATATTTCATATATACTATAAGATGAATTATTAAATTATTAGTAAGATAAAATAATTTTTCTTAATTAATACTGAGTTTTACCATTCTATTACCACATGAGATTTGTTATCAAACCTCTGGTTATTTTTAGATTCGCATGTAGATATTTTTTTTTAAATTATTTTTTAGATTGTTTATTATAATTTGTGTATATAAATATTTTTGTAGATTTTTTTTGCAATACATTTTTGATGAAAAAACGTTTATTTTAGTATGACAGTTGTATCAAGTAGCACCCCTGTTCGGACATTTGACGCAATATTATGTTGCGTAATAAAATAGTAATTTTTTAACATGTTAATAAAGTACCCTTAATTGAAAAATTAAGAGGAAAGAACCTGGCGGTTGAGCGTGATCACGGTCAAATCACCTCCTTGCACGACCGCTGACCAAGAAACAGTACTCTTCCTTACATAGTACTGCACCCAAGACCCTTTATGGGTTGTAGTGGTACAGGTTTAATAAATTTCTATCTAAATTTATTTTATCAGAACTATGGTGATTTTGTTCAAAATTAATGTATCAAAATATCTTGTGAAAAACTTAGCAACCCCGTAGTAAAATAGAGTTGGATATAGGTACATATTTTTTATTCAAATAAGGTATATAAGTTAGAAGAAATAAAATGACAATATCTGTCATTTTTTTTCCTTTTTAATATTTGTCGTGTGGATAGTAAGTTGTATTTTACTCTTAAAATATGTTTGTTTTCTTTTAAATTTTATTGATACCTGACAAAAACAATAACCTTGTAAATATTATGGTAATATGTTATCTTTTTCATGAACAGAAGGTGTAGGTATCATGTTAAGGCCAGTTTATATTTATGGCAGATATATATATTCAACGCCATCAATTTTCTCTTGCTTTTGAATAGCGGGGCATTTTTAAAGGGGTTGCCCCTTGTCGATTTTGTGAATTCACAAAGTAAGGAGCCTGGTTTTATTTCTTCATCTTTTCAGGTTAAGCTCAGGCCACTTGTAGTTATGGAGTCTCTAAGCAGATTTTATTTAGAGTTCTTTATTTTGAAGTACCTACTACCTTTTATTAATTAACCAATTTCTACTCTGCAGTTTTATCATGCTTTTTTAAACTTATCTTAGTTACCTTTGTCAGACCTACTTTAACAATGACGTAATATTTAATATCAGTTAAAAAACAGTAATGTTGCCTTACCATATTTAGAAGCTGAGGGTTAATTAAAACATTCTAGATGTTATGGTATTTATATGATGATTGCTACCTTTTTTTTTAATTGTTAATGATTTTTTTTAACACATAAATAAGTAACGATGTAATTTTTAGTTTAAGATAGATATTGATATATTTAGAATAAAGGATTTTTTTTTTTCGGGGATGGAAACCTCTGTACTTCTACCCATACTACCTGCAATACTGTACCACTTACTAGCTTAACTGCTGTACTACTTACTTCGTTTGGTATTTTGGTCAGGGTTATTACCCTGACTACTTACTACTTGTATTACTGTACCTATACTACTTATTACTTGTAATACTGTAACTATACTTCTTATTACTTGTAATACTGTACCTATACTACTTATTACTTGTAATACTGTACCTATACTTCTTATTACTTGTAATACTGTACCTATACTACTTAATACTTATAATACTGTACCTATACTACTTATTACTTGTAATACTGTACCCATAGTTCTTATTACTTGTAATACTGTACCTATACTACTTATTACTTGTAATACTGTACCCATACTTCTTATTACTTGTAATACTGTACCTATACCGCTTACTACTTGTAATATTGTACCTATGCTACTAGGATTTGGGTTCAGTACTGTGAAAGAAATCATTGTTTCTATATCATCAGTGTAAGAGGTAATTTGGCTCTGATGATTCACAAGCTTCAGGTTTTTCTGGATATATTGCAATTAAGGCCATCAACTTTATACAAACAATAAGGCGGTGAGATGGATTTACCAGAGAATTAATTTTTTTTTTTAACTGACCTTTTAATCCTTATGTAATATGTATGTAATAATCCTAGTGTGTGGTATATGCGGGAATTATATGGGAATTTTCGTCGGCGGTAAATATGTAGGAATTTTTAATTTTGAAACGAAAATGTGGGAATGTCATTCAACAATTTTCTAAACATATTTTTAAATTAAATTAATTAAAATTACTGCCCATGGTCGATCCCGTTTTGTAATCCTTAAGGATTAAAATGCGAAGTACGAAGTACGGTGGTGGAATTACAGGGGAATTTTAGAAATCCTATGATTTTTAAAAGGTCTCTTGTATAGTGATGCACTTCACGTATAAACGATTTTATATGTTTTTACATATTGTAATACTATTGTGGGTTGAAATAATTTTTATTCGAAGGAAATAATAATTTACAATGCCACAAAAACAATATAAACTCAAATGATCAAAAAGGTTACAAAAAGTATCAACTTGTAACGTAACGACACTATAACCCACTATGACATCATATGTCTGAGCGATCTTCAGAGCTACTAGCCTAACTCTCCACTCCGTCGCTCCTTATATTTAGTCTGAATCGTAAAATTTTGGCACGTCCCAGAGAAGCGGAGAAGGTACTCGAACGCTCCTAGAAGTATAGAACTCTTTTAAATCATATGTTTTGTGTTCGTTACAATACAAGCACTCCAACGAGATGGATGGAATGTAACGAGGCTGGTTAAGAGGAATGAAGTGGTTAAAGAAAGAAGGAAAATAAGGATTGAAATTAATACAGTATGTTTATTCCAGCTTTTTCATATTCGCTCCTGTAAGCTTGTAAGTACTTTACTCATTTCAAGAAATAAAAAGTATCACTAGATTTGTGTGTGTACTGGAGCAGGAGTCCATCCGCTTAGTAATTAAATAAAGTATGGAAGTTTTAGATAGGCAAATATAATTCTTTAGGAGCGAACTTGAAGGTTCAAAATATTATTTATGTTTATTAATACCTATCTTAAACATATTTCGACTTTTAATTTGATTGGGTTATGAATTGTTTATTTATTCAAGATAAACAATATTTTTAGGTACACCCAATTCCTTAGCCGATTTCTGTCCCGTCCCGTTTGTCTTGTTTATCGTGGTTCCGAGCCTGTAATGGGTGACAAAAATGGCTATGCCATTGAACGAGCTGATTTATATATTTTTTCAAATACTTTCCCCAAGAAGGGGAGAAGGAAGTTACACAATAGTAGGGGAGGAAAACATATGAAATATGATGGAGAAAAAAGTAATTGTACTTCATGCATAGAGTCCTTTGGAAAATTGAGAGAGAGGGAATAACTTGTCAGTGGTTTTCATGCCATAATTTAATAAAAATTACTACGTTCAGATTTTAATGAATTTTTCGGGTTTTCATATGAATATTTATAAAGAAGGATTCATTACAGAATAGTCATATGATTAATAAATAATATGTAATGGTGGAAGATTGATTGACGGTAAAAAGTATTACAATCGTAATTTATAATATCTACCTAGTAGTGTTTATTATTTCTGACCGCAGCCCTAACCATTTCCGCCATAATAAATAATATTTTAGTACAATCCTAATTTATAATTGTGAACTTCCAATTTAAATTCTTATTAAGTGAAGACAATGAGTGTAAATTTAACTTTAATTTTTTTTTTTTTAAGAAGTATATACTATTTTGAGAGTATAACTTTGGATACAATTTTAATGAATTAAAATTATTGTGTCATGAATGGTTTAGTGAAAAAGAACGATGTTTTTTTTTTGTTATTGTTTTTTTTAAGGTCTGGATTATAACATCATAATTAAATTAAAATATGGAAGTTTACTACGTAAATATTATTTATTAGGAGCAAACTTGAAGGTTTCAAATATTATTCATGTTTATTACCTAATGTTATTTTTTAAACGTTATTTACTTATAATTTGATTGATGATAATTAAATTTAATAATTTAAAAAATGGTATGTGCTTCTATTATTTTACTTTTATTAGATACGATACTTTTATTATAACTAAAATAATACTATACACTGTAGTTGCCAAAGAGCATCAATGGTTACCTAAAATAATTATGGTAAAGCTCTTGGGATAACAAAATCTTCAATGGGTCCTTTTCAATTGAGGATCGGGTTCAAATTAAACGGCGCCATATTGGCAATGGCCAAAAGTAACATAGGGGAACGAGTACCAAAATTTATACACTAATTTTTTGGTGCAGCAGATTTTTAACAGTTATATTCATTTTGGGTGCTACATTGTAACTTGGGCTTCCCTAAAGCGTTTTTCATTGATCTAATAATTCCTATTAAGACCCACTTAACTTCGAACTCCGGTCGTAATTCAATTTCATCCATAACACAATCTACTCGCCCATTTGTAACAAATGAGCCTTTAACGTTGTTTTATTTATCTTTCGAAAGCTATAGATTAAAAAAAAAAAAAAAAAAAAAAAAAAAAATCCTGGGCTACTTTGACTGATGGATGATTTGCGGTTGAATACTTTTCATGAAGTACGATATGGAGAGTACCAGTTCTGCAAGCTACCATACATTACAGCGTAGTAACGGAGGGCTGGACATTTGTCCAGACGACAGGATGTAATTGATATACCGTTACAATTAAACACTTTATGTAGAAATTTAATCATTAGTTATTTTTAAATAATTAATTATTTTGAATAATATCTGGCGTTTACTAAGATGTAATTTGACGAGACCTGGCAGATGGGATCGCCGAAGAGAAAATATCGACAAAGCTGGGATTAACCCCACGGTTATGGAGATGCAGAAACCTGGGTTCGATTCCCAGCCGTGGTCAATCTTTTCTCTCAAAAAAATATTTAAAAATGACAAATTAATTATTTAAAAATAACTAATGACTAAATTTTAACTTTTAACCTACATCGTTACTTTGTAATAATTTGCCTTTTCAGATAACTGTGGTTCCCGTATTATATCATTATTTTTTTTATGTTTGCATATTAAATTCTTGTTTGATTATTAATCTTATTTGTGGAGAATAATAGTTGTTTTGAAATTAATTGTCATTTTATTAGTTTCATTTTCATATTCTTGAAACAGTATAATTTTAAGATTATATAATTTTAAGATCAGTATAATTTATATTAGATCAATCAAATGATTCATTAATTAATGATCTGTGTAGTAGGTACAGTTAAAATTCAATATGTTTATGCTTCAAAGTTTTGGTATTACTTAATTTTTTTTTTTTTTTTTTTTTTTTTTTAGTAGAAGGTATTTTAGTAATAAACTGTAATTAAAATTTTAATGGATTTTAACGTATAAGATTAAATTATTATAAAAACATGGCGGCATTGTAGTACAGTGCCTGAAGGTGTGTTTAGACGAACCACTTACCGACACACTCCGTTTCGGGCATCTTCAGTTCATATTTTCATCGTTGTATTAGCCCAAGGGGTCCGAGAATTAGGTGCGATATGTAGATATTGAATTATTCTCATTATTGTTTTTTTTTTATGATGACAACTTTAAGTCAGATTTGTTTTTTCTCATTTTCATGTATATACTCTACAGGCATGATCCTTCTGCACTGTTTTAACAAGGGGTTCTTATCAGTTCAGTATCTTTTAGGAACCCCTCATTTATTGAACAGACTGCTGAGATTAAAATGCAAAGCATCAACTTCATCGCTGATTTCCCCTACTCTTCGTAGGGTTCCCTGATTTGTTCAATATCCGTCCAATTATTTGCTTTTGTGGATCGTTCCTCATTTGAATAATCTATACACTTTTAATATTAATTAGATTTTAACGTCATGATTTAAATTGAATTAAAATGGTATGATAAGGAGTGGGGCATTTTTCGCATGAATGCAATAGAACTTGATCGATTCTGTAAGTGAAGGGTTCGTAGTATTAAACCGTCTATTCGTGTGACTGTTATCCGCCGGCTTGTATAACCTGACACTGAAAAGCGTAGATTCTAGTTCTTAAAACTTAAATTCTGACTAAAGTTTATTAATGGAATACCTTATATTTAAAGAAATCAAATAAAACCAAATGTTGTGATTTGTGACTGTCATCAAAATATGAAAAATAAAACAACCACTTACTGTCAACAAAACTATTATTCTACACAAGTAATATTTGTAAACAAAATGATATCTGTTGAATTATTAAAAGTGGAAAGCCACAAACAAACCATGGTTATTACTAAAGGCTAGTTAGTGATAAGAGAGCCACAGAGGGTAATTTGCTGCTGTATTATAAAATTATTTTAAATAATTAAAAGCTTATAGTAAATTTCATTCCTACCCACATCCTGGATATTACATCGGCTTTTAAACTCATAATGTTTATTAATTAAGTGAATTTAAGCATACTTCACTATTAAGAAATGAGTATATATGTAGTTGAGCGGATTTGTATGGGACTTGAAGCAATAAAATTTTATTTTTGATTTGCAACGGCAGCGTCTTTTTAAGACTATTATGCCTCGATTTGATTCCCTCTTAAGAAATTTCGCTGCAGGTGTTCACTTGGTCTCGTTCTTTAAAATCGTACCTTACCTTGAATCGGGATCTGCGAAATAATTCGGTGATTAAAATCGGATTATGGCCTTATGCATTCATCCGGTGTCTCTTAGTAAAGAAAACTCTCCCACGATTTCTTTTGTTAATGAAAAAAGTAAAATAAATGAGTCATCTATTCACAAAAAGCCCTGAAACCCATTTCTTCATAAGAAACGAGGATAATCTAGCTATTATAAATTGAGTAAATAACCAGTTCTCGTTTCTCATATCTTTATAAATTGTCGCTGAGTTTTCTTCCATTCTCTCTAACCTACTGTTTCATTTCTTAAGATTTTCTCACCGATTTGAATGTTTAAAATTTAAAGTTTTCAAAATACATACGTTTATATAATAGGAAATTCAGTTTTAAAATAAATTAAGAAATATACATTTTGGATCTGTACTGTATTGTAACACTTTTTGGGTTAACAATTTTTATTTAAAGGAAATAGCAATATTCAATGCCCCTTAAATTATGAGAACACAAATATTAAAACAGAGAATTAAGAAGGTTACAAAAATTATCACTTCGTAATGCAGAGATAATCATATGACCTGCGCTTCAGAAAAACTGTAAAGGCCTATTCATTCACACACATCAGTGACGGCACCGGCAAATAATCCGTCCGGCTTATTTTGAGATATTCTTCCATGTATTTCAGATGAGTCTGTTTCCACACAACCGGCACAGTACCGTATCAGTGTGGCAGTGCCCCGTCAGTGATCCATCGGTGATATTTCAGGTTAGTCCTCACCGATATTTTTATTTTTTCACTGACGGATTCATTAAATTTATAATTTCATTAGAATAAGATGAATGACGAAAAACTCATTGAATTGGTGCATTTGTATCCTGTGCTGTACGATCTGACAAACCCAAGGTACATGGACACTGAATTCAAAAACACTATTTGGGATAAAATTGGAGAGGAAATGAAAACAACTGGTAAGTAAACACACATTTGTATTTGTCTAAGATTTGTACAAGATTCCTCATTCTAGGACAAAATGTATAAATACTATAGTAAGATATGTAGCGTTTGATATTCCAAATGTTCCATGCAAATTGCCCTTCTAGGATTTTTTACTTAAATACGAATGTTCAGAAAAAACAAAAACTTGTCATTTTTAGTCACACTGATTAGAAAAACATAATCACTGAATAATAATTTTTAAAAAAATTGAAATTGAAATTGTTGCATTCCGGCTTATCATTTTATTTTTACTTTCACTTACCTATATATGAAATATATAGTAAGTGGAAGTATTGCGATCGTGAAAAATTTCGACTTCCGGTTTTCAACGGAAATACACGTTTTGGGACCCCCTGAGTCGAAATAACCAAGTCCCGCGAAATGGTCTGTGTGTGTGTGTGTGTGTGTGTGTCTGTGTGTCTGTGTGTGAACAGACTAGCTCAAAAACTATAAACCGTGGGAACCTGAAATTGGATATTTAGTGTATGTATATGCCCGCGATGTGACAGCAAAAATTTTATCAAAATTGCTCAAAGGGAGGGGGTACTTTATTTAATAACTTTTTACGCTTTTTTTCGATTTTCTCAAAAACGGCTCTAACGATTTTGATTAAACTGAATATTTGATCTATTTATATGCCCGAGATATGGCTGTAAAAATTTCATCAAAATTGATTAACCGGAGGGGGGACTTTACTTAATAAATTTTGTATCATTTTCACGTGTTTTTTTTATTTACTCAAAAACGGCTGTAACGATTTTGATCAAACTGGGTATATAATGTATGTATATGCCCGAGATACGATTGTAAAAATTTCATCAAAATTGATCAACCGGAGGGGGGACTTTACTTAAAGAATTTTATCTAATGTTAACGTTTTTTTTTTTTATTTACTCAAAAACGGCTATGATGATTTTGATGAAACTGGGTATTTGATGTATGTATATGCCCGCGATGCGACAGCCGAAATTTCATCAATATTGGTGAAACGGAGGGGGTACTTCATTTAATAAACTTTTTCTTATGTTCACGTGTTTTTTTTATTTACTCAACAGCGGCTGTAATGATTTTTATCAGACTGGATATTTGGTGTATGCTCACAATGTGACAGACAACATTTCATCAAAATTGGTCAAATGCAGGGGGCTCTTTATTTCATAACTTTTTTTTCCAATTTTTACATTTTTTTGGAATATCTCAAAAACGGCTTTAATGATTTTGATTAAATTAATCATTTTTAATCAAAATCAAGTCATCTTTTTTATATTATTTATAAAAATGGCAATTAAAAAAACATGTCAATTTCTAATGTAAGTTGGTAAGTGAAAGTTGTGTGTTGCGCGCATCGCACCAGATTTTTTATACTTATAACCAAGGAAGAGCTCCAGCTTCAGAATTGAAATATTCTGTGAACATTTCTCTCACTCGAAATGCGTGTAATGTTGCATTCCCACCTTGAGATTCTAAATTTTGAAGTGCGCGGTTCCCACTATTCGATTCTACATGAGGAGGAATTGCTGATGGAGGAAGAAGCAAGATCTCAGTCAACTCAATTTTCCGCTCCTACATATTCCGGAGCGCCTTTCACTTCAAGAGGAATTCAGCATATTCTTAATATGTATGAAAATCAAAATCTTGGTCATGAAAGGCAACCATATTACCAAAATTTTGGTGCACAATAAAAAAAATGAACATATATTTTTTTAAATTATTTTATTAGAAGATAAAAGATTCGACCACGGCCGGGAATCGAACCCAGGTCCTCCGCATTCAACCTAAGATTATAAATAAATAACATATATTTTTTTAGTTTATTTAAAATTGATTTACTAATAAAACTTTTTTTTTTACTAAATACTGTTTAATATATTTTTTTTACCTAATAATTTTTTTTTTTACTTTATGTTGTGTGTTTTATTCTATCCGACTTATCTTAAACAAACCGCGAGCCGCTCTCTTGGAGAAATTGATTTTCTCCAGTGTGTGTCCTGCTTTTTCAAATTCGCTTCCAGTTTCCATAAGAGAATATTGAATGCATTTTCAAACATTCTAAAATATTCGTAAAACTTTGCTCCATCGTCCATCAATTCCTTATAGAGTGTTGCAAATTCTTCTGTTTGTCTTTTTCTCCAAGCCTGGTGAACCCACTGTTTCCTAACTAGTTGTTCCTCCTCTTCATCCAGAATAAGTGCTATCATTAGTAACTCTTTTTTAGAAAATCTGGGCATATTTAACAACAATGTACGTAATTTTTAGCTGAGAAAAAGTACTGACTGGTGCCGGTGACGTTACGGTTGTGTGTGAATCGAACGAACTGAGAGATTACAGGAAGTTGAATCACTGACAGGTACCGCCACTGTGCCGTCACTGATGTGTGTAAATAGGCCTTAAGATTAACTTTCAATCGCTCTTTATATATAGTTGAAAGGAGGATGGTCTAGAACCTCTTGGACTGGCATGGATGGTACTCGAGCATTTTAGTCACAAACACGTAATATGACAGTTTGTTCCAACTGTTAGTTCGTTCTAACAAAAGGCCTGGGACTTTTAAATCATGTCTCTCTTTTTACTTTCACTTACCTATATATGAAATATATAGTAAGTGGAAGTATTGCGATCGTGAAAAATTTCGACTTCCGGTTTTCAACGGAAATACACGTTTTGGTGTCCCCTGAGTCCAAATAACCAAGTCCCGCGAAATGGTCTGTGTGTGTGTGTGTGTGTGTGTGTGTGTGTGTGTGTGTGTGTGTGTGTGTGTGTGTGTGTGTGTGTCTGTGTGTGTGTGTGTGAACAGACTAGCTCAAAAACTATAAACCGTGCGAACCTGAAATTGGGTATTTAGTGTATGTATATGCCCACGATGTGACAGCAAAAATTTCATCAAAATTGTTCAAAGAGAGGGGGTACTTTATTTAATAACTTTTAAAGTTTTTTTCGATTTTCTCAAAAATGGCTCTAACGATTTTGATTAAACTGAGTATTTGATGCATTAATATGCCTAAGATATGACTGTAAAAATTTCATCAAAATTGATTAACCGGAAGGGGGACTTTACTGAATAAATTTTGTATCATTTTTACGTGTTTTTTTTATTTCCTCAAAAACGGTTTTAACGATTTTGATCAAACTGGGTATTTGATGTATGTATATGCTAAAGATGTGATACCCAACATTTCATCAAAATTGATCAACCGGTGGGGGGACTTTACTGAATAAATTTTGTATCATTTTCACGAGTTTTTTTTTATTTACTCAAAAACGGTTTTAACGATTTTGATCAAACTGGGTATTTGATGTATGTATATGCCAAAGATGTGACACCCAACATTTCATCGAAGTTGGTAAAACGGAGGGGGGACTTTATTTCATAATTTTTTTTCCAATTTTTACCTTTTTTCGATGATCTCAAAAACGGCTTTAATGATTTTTATCAAATTCGTCATGTTTAATGAAAATTAGGTGTTCTTTAATATAAGGTAAGCTTTAGCATTATTAAAATGTTCTGAGGGGGCTTATATGGGGTAGGGGCCTTTTTTGTTTGTTTGTTTTTTTGTTCCTACAAAGTACCTTTGTTTTTGTTTATACGGAGAAATCAACTGTCTCTCGTTACGCCTAAAAATAAGAAATGGCTAAATATGAGCTATGATAAAAATAAAGAAAACATATAGAGGAGAAAAAAAGAAAAATATTAATAATATAAAGTCAACTCATAAAACTTTTTGAGCCCACGCATGCAGAGAACGCCTTTAATGACAGACCATTGTTCATGATTAAAGCCGTTCTGTTCATTTGAGAAGTGGCAATTAACAAAACGCATTAATTTCTAATCTAAGTAAGTTGGTAAGTGAAAGTTGTGTGTTGCGAGCACGCACCAGATTTTTTTTTTTTTTTTTTTGTTTAACGTTACAGTATAAAGATATTTCTTAAGGTAAGAAAATATTGATTACAGTATATTTTATCCATTAATATTTACGAATGCTCATATTTCGTTTCCATCGACAGACATTTTGAGCATCCTCTTACTTCACCTTTTCTCACTACAGTCCTCTCTTCTACCCTCTAGATAATTGAAAAAAGTGTAAAAGAATGGCCCATTGGCATACTCATGGTCTTAATAATTAACACCCTGGCTCGTCTCGAAAAAATCTTGAATCTCGTTTAGATTTCAGTGAGTATGTCATTATTCTTTGTCGGCAGTGATGACATGCTCATGACACACCTCACTACTTGAACTCATGACATACCAGTAATTCTTGGCCGTTCATTTAATATATTATAATCATTGATACATTATTAACTTGATTGTTTCAACTACTAGCTTTTCAGTTGAACGATTTCTATTAGCTTGAGCAATGCGCTTTATGGTTTAAAAAAAAAAGATATTTTAATGGGTTTGATTATAATGAGCGTAAATTGGTCTGTTAGGAGGGCGCGTGCCAGGTGTGGGCTAGACAGCTGCTCACCAGTTGTTCCATCGGCCCACAAGACAAATCTCTGAACCATCGCTTCCCCCTACAGCTTTCCTCATTTACAACCTAATTTATCTATTAATATTATTTAATCACAATTTAATATATATTTTATTTACAAATTATAAAATCACGATGCTAATTTTTTAAGTAGGATTATACAGTATTATCACCTTTAACCGGTCTAACAGGGAACAAACATAATCCGTATAATCGAAAATCCGGATGATATCAAGAAATAAACAAAAATAAGTCATCAATTTGAATTTATTTCGATGAAAAATATATACAGCAAAATTACATATTATAGTTCGAAAATATATGCATTAAAAAATAAATAAAATAAAAACCTCACATCATTCATTAAAAAAATGCTCCCCTGCCTTTTGATTCAAATACTATGGCGTTTGTATGAAGGACACAAAAATAATTTATTATCGGTCAGGTTTTTCGACATTATTTAAAAATTAAAAGGGAATTTTCGGTGGAATTAAAATTACATTCTTGCTATCGGTGTTAAAATTTATTGAATTTTGTGAATATTCATTATAATAAAAATTTCTACAAATCTGGTCCGGATAAACGAGATAGTAGTGTTCCTTTATTATATACAATTATTCTTTTTTAGTTAACTATATAAGCTAACTTTATTAAATAAGCGTGAATATGTCAGAATAGGAAAATGGAGCATCGATACTATCTGATCTTGAATTTGGCATATTGTATTATCTAAAAAAAAAATGTATTTATGTCAAAATTCTCTTTTTCACAAAGGCCATATTATTATTAGTTTCGACGAAGTTTTATTGATTAATAGACCATTTTTTCGAATATATTGCTCGAAGTATATTCAACGGTATCCCACTTCTTGTTGCTATACCGTACAGAACAATAACTCCCTTTAAAGTAAATATATATCAAAAGTCTTTTCCTATTCCTTTATCAGAGTTACAATATGAAGATCAACCTTTTTGGTGGCACTCAATATAATAATTTAAAATTAAATATTTTAAATATCAAGAAAGTTTTAAACTTATAGAGATAATCTGACAATGCTCTGGAATGCCGATCTTCTAATCAACCTCTCTGGTGGTTAATTAATTAATAAAAAATTCATAGTTATAAACTAAAAATTGAATAAAGTAGTAATATAAATTTGAAATGATAACAATTTTAGAAATATAAATACTTATCTAGAATGTTCAGGCTAGAAGATACTGGTGAGTGACAAGAAACGCATACATTTATCAGATTGGGAAATTTTAACTTTCACTTACCTTTATACGGAAATAAATATTTATACTCCAAGTAAGGAAGTATATGAAAGTTGTGTGATGTCTGAATTGTGATAGATTTCTCACAATATCTCTAGGAATATATTTCATCATCGTAGCATAGTTTTCCAAAAAAATAAAAAATCAATGACAGGTTGGTTGTTGAAAAAAACATGAAATCGATTTTTTGTGAGGTTTCGTTGAACGGGGGAAACTAAAACCACAAATCTTAATCTTCTAAAAAAATCAAGCCTTTGTTGGGTTTCTTAGATGTATAACTCTGAACTAACAATTCATTGAAAGGTTTCTTCAAAATGTTCATTGCTTATTATTACTATTTTGAGAATCAGCTTTAACTATAACTTATGTAGATATTATTGTATTGTAGTAAATACCTTGTTCCTAATATTAACACAAGAAGACTGAATGCTTACCTAAGTAAAAGTGCGTTAATAATAATTGTATGTTATTATGAAGGTACCTACTAATTATCACACGTATTCGTTAAAGCCAGTTGAGAGGTTAACAAAGGTACGGTAAAGTTAATCATTAACGCTTTAGAATCTATTAACATTCCCTTTGGTCATTGTTTGAGCTGTCGGAGGGTTAGTTGTTATGAATTATTCATAAAGGACTTTTGTCTATTAACTGTCTATTGAGCGTGTCTTCGAAGCCCTTTTAGTTATAATAATATTATTTAGGAAATAGTTGTTTTATTTATTTTTTTTTTTTTTTTTTGTTGGAATTGTCGACTTGCCTTTCATATCGTCACCATGCTAAAGTAACGAATGTTCATAGGTTTTTAGTTGCACATTCGTTACTTTAGCATGGTGACCACGATATAAAATTTTAAAACCTAGTATTTCAATGACTGAAGTTGTTTCTTCATAGTAGAGTATAAATCTACTCTACTTATATATAGTATATATATACTTATATATAGTATAAATCTACTCTACTATGGAGAAACAACTTATACCATAACCCTAATCCATCAATTTAGAAATAAACTATAAATTAGTAGAGAGAAAAAAACAACAACAGAAAACTAGTTTACCTAATTATATATTTCTTCATAGCTTACCTTTGTTGCTTTGCTTTTATGTAGATAGAAAACAGAAAATGTTCTTAAAACCGATTTGCTTTTTTCTCTTTATTTTTTCTTCTTCCCTACCCTAAACGCATATATTAAAAGGAAGATCAATAAAGTGATGTTCTCGATTAAATAACAAGCGATAGACCTGAGGGTTTTAGGCCTTAGAAGCTCCAATAAACAATTGTTACCCTACCTCGTTTTAGTTGACAAAAAAAAAAAAAAAAAAAAAAAAATTGTAGGTTACCAATAATAATTTTAATTCCATAATTAATTCTGTTCGCTGGTGGAAATCTGATGAGGCAGTTTGCCCTACCTTTATTTAATTAATCTAATTTTGATTTTATAGGTTTAGTATAAAAAATAGTGTACTCGATACCTAACCTTCTACTTAGTTGAAGCAACTTGATTGGTCAGGCTACTTCCACATGTAGAGAAAAAATTGTTTGTTCGATGTGGCATTGTCCTCGATTTCAATGTAAAATTTACCTAAAATCTATTCATTTTTTTTGTACATGCATCCATCTCTCATCGAATTGTATCCGTTCATATTCCGACCTGATCTTTAGCGTTCTCAGAGAATATCCTTCACCGATGGCTTTGTATTAGCTAAAGGTAATCGAAGGGGAAGCCCATACACGACCTTTGAAGGGCCTCTCTCTCTCAATTTAAAAGTATCTTTAAAGGCAGGAAGGGGAGACCGGAAAAGGTTGCCCGATAAGGAGGGGTACGGTGTGGTGGCCGGCTCAAACCAAAACATTCCCCACAGCGGCCGCTCATGCCCTTCTACGAGTATCTCGGTCTGCGCTCTGCAATCTTCTAGCTCGACCAAGTCTTAGCCAATCCATATGAAATGAGTCCAATTTGGAAGTCTGTCCATGTTTGTTTTTTTGCATCCATATCGGGCGAAATTGGAACAGATCAAATTATGATTTTATATTGCGCAAAGTTTTTTTTTATACGATTACAAAGATTAAATTTGTTATCCGTGCCCTGCCTAGCTTAGTTAGCAGTTTTTATTGGTAAAATGCTTCTATTATCGTATAACTTGGACAATCCCAAAAGCTTTTAGAAAAATACTAAAAGTGATATACCCACATAACATATGAAAATGTGATATTAAACTAAGAACTTACAAAAAAGCGACAAGAGCGTTTTTATGCTGTGTTGATGCGCTTACAACCAGTGTTGGCCATTCGAAGAAATTATTTTATTTTGATTACGGATGTCGAATATTTTTGTATTCGTAAATCATTATACATTATGTATAAATAATTTAGATTCACTTATGAGAATTTAAAGAAGTATGAGAACGTATGCTTTAATGTAAAAGATAAAATATAACAGAATTATATTTTAACTTAATATTATTTCAAGGGGTTTAGAGCAATGACAATCATATTATTCAGTATTTATGTATAAAGGAGACGTCGAATAATGAAAATTCAAGTATATTCTTTTATTTGATGATTTATTCAATTTGATGAAAAAAAAATTAAATTGTTGCACTAATAAAAAATGAATGAATGTGAATGAAAAAAGGCACATACGTATCGAATTGAGTAACCTCCTCTTTCGAAGTCGGTTAAAAAATATTTAAAATTCATTCCCTCTCGAATTTCTGCTACAGGAAAGTAAAATTACAGATTAGTAAATTTTAATTGGGTATTGCATCTCTCCTATTACATGTTATAGAAAGAAAGTACATAATTTTTAATATGGAACAACTAGTCCCCTAAGAATAACAATGCGTGGACAAGTTGATAAAAGAAAATTTGTGACTAATATTTAATAAAAAAAAATTAAAATGCAAGCCTCATAAAAAATATTAATAATAAAAAAGTATCTAAGTTTATTTCGTTTCGAATTTCAGTTATAGAAAAGTAAAATTATAGTTTAGTAAATTGTAATTAGGCAGTACATCGTCTCTTGTTCTATAGAAAAAAAGGAAGTAAGTAATCTTTTTTCTGGGACATCTATAGTCCCCTAAGTATTAACAATACGTGGACGAATCCAGAGTTACTTTTCTGGCTAGTTAAGTAAAAAGAAAAGTTGTGGTAAAAATTAAAAAGAAAATAATAATAATAAAAGCAGGCCTAAAAAAAAATTAATATACTTAAGTTGTTTAGATTCCATACTTTTGTGTTTAAATACCGATAAAAGAGAGAAAAAATATATAAATACACAAAGATTATAAATAATTCCAAATGCCACTATTTTACATAGTTACAGTAGTTGGTGATTATATAATTAATCACAAATTAAGGACGTGAAGACATAAGAATATTGATGAGTGCTACCAATGGGTAGTTCCTCTACACGCGTTTGTATGACATTTTTTCCCCTTATTTCATAGCTAACACATTTGCTGAATGTATTTTAATGTAGTTTTAAATTAAAAAACAAAACAAAAAAAAAACATTATATTGATGAGACGTTAAATAAATTCTTGTCTTATAGTCAAAACTTTGATTCTTAAATCGTTTTGGAGATGGAGGTTTTTCACCCATATTTATACATAGCCTTTTATGCGCATTGTTGCCGTCCCGGACGAGCAGGAAAGAAGAAAAAAAAAACTATTTTATATTCCCTGGACGTTAATGTATACCGTCCCTGATAGGTTTCTAGCCGCGATACCGCGTCCAAATCATTTTCCTCCCATAGCTTTAACTTTTACTTTAAATCACAGTTATGGTGTTTTGGGCAGTTATAGTTTGCACTGCTCCTACCTGCCTGCTGCTCATTGAGACAACAATGCTACCCATTGAGAACAGGAATGACCCAAGGGTACAGCTCCGAGTTGTGGCAGGGGTGCCGGCAATGTGGTGGGGGACCGCGGGAAAAAAACTTCCCTCGCCAGTCTAGGCCCGGCTCTTGCCTGGTTCCTCAGGGTGTGTTACCGTTGTGCTATTTTTGTGAACATCTTCGTCGATCCTGTCCTGGATTTCCCTTATCTAAGGTACTAAATATTACCTTATCTTTGGCTATTAATATTAATTTTTATTGTCAGCCATTAGAGTTTTAAGAATAGTCGCTTCACGTCAAAGAGCAAGAGTTCCGCTTTAATATTTTAGCCTTATAATACTCTTTATAATAAGATCCTCACACGCGATTATAATAATGATCCTTATAAATAATATCCTTATAATAAAATAAGATACTCCTTATAAAGATTTATTTACTTATTTCTTTTTTTTTTTATACTGAATTAAGCATTTAAAATATTAAACTTTAATTTAATTCCTATATTTACATTCAATATTATCCATAAATGTATCTATTGAATTGATTCTATCAATCTTTCTTCAAACATACAAATCCTGCATTTAATATCTTTTGATAATTGTTCTTTATCATTATTTAAACTACCAAAAATTAACAAAAGTAATTATACAAAAAACATTTCAAAAATGGATTTTAATAAGGATTTATTAAATGGTTCGAGATGCATTTGACCTCAACAAAGAAAAAGGACATATTTTTAATATACTATAAATCTTAACTATTTCTTGAAAAAATTCTAAACAACATTATGTTTTTAAAATATGAGTTTATGATAAGCTATTATTTTTAGTTATTTAGTTCTTGTCAGAATTGAAATTACTTACTAGTAACCAACTTCCTTACTTGTACTATTTACTTATTTTAATAAATTTACTTATCATATTACTTGTATTTAATTCACTAGATTGTCTTTTGACGTAAATTTCAAAATCTTAATGGGCTAATCGTTATCTGTTAACATAATTAATATTAACAACTCATTAATGTTATCTCGATTATAATTTATCACCATTCACTTTGTAGTCTTAAATTATAGTATCATTATTTTAAAAAGTCGTTAAAACAACTTTATTATTTATTATAAATTCCTATTCTTTTTGTTGATAATATTTTATTTTGTTTCCAGTACCTATAGTTTAATACTGTTATCAGTGGTATGTGTTTATGTAATAATTACTACTTATTAATTACTAATAACCAATGTTAATAATAATAATATGTTTTAACCTTATTAAATTTTTAATTTTTAAGATGGTTAAAGGTTGTTTAATAATAATTTTTAACCCTAAGTTAAAAATTTGTTTCATCTAATAATTTTATATATAAGCGTAATGTTAATAATACTAACCTTAATTTTTGAAGAGTACCAAAAACCAGTCAAATTATGGATTATGTTTAGTATGAACAATGAACAGTACAGAAAAATGATAAAGAAACAAACTTTATCTAAAATAAATAATTATCTAGATTATAAAATCGTATTTTCATTATTTATTATGTTTAATTAGTAGTTAACATAATATTTTGTAGGATAATTTTTTATATTTTAATTAAAATAATTTATATTTAATCAATATTTTTTTTTTTTTTACGTCCTAGTTATGGAAGTTAATGTAATTAACTGAGCATTTTAAAAACTTCCTTTTCTATTATTTTTTTTTTTTATATTTCCTTTCAGTTTTTTTCCTAACATTTATTAACTAATTTAATTAGTTAATTTTCATTTATTATAGTATATTTTTTTAATACAATATTTATCCTATCAAACAGTCTTTTTTTTTCGTGTGTTTTTATTTTAAATTGTCTACCCTAATTGTCAATAGTTGTCCTAAAGCATCTCGCTGCGAAACTCCCGTAAGACTGATTCCCGTAGATCCGGTTTCGTAAGCAACTGATTGTTCTCTTGTTTATCAATTTGCTTTGTTTATGATCCCAACCACGAATATTTATTTTCAACATTACTTTACAATTACTACTTTGTTTGGAATGCAATATCGTGAGGTTGAAGCCAATAGGAATTTGACGGTCCCGCATTAATGTTTACATTAAATGAAATTGCATTTATTTTATTTTTTTAAGTCAGTGAGATTATTTTGTTCATAAAAAGTTGAAGTTTTAATATTTTTAATAAATATTTATGTGCATTTTGTTAATATGTTTCCTCGTTCTTATGAAGGATGCATATCTTTATCATGATAAGATCACCACTTATGATATTTATGTGTGTATTATCTAAATTTTATATCCGGCGTTTTATCTTATTTATTATCCGGTAAATATTATAGTCGGCGGCAAAAATATTATTTTTTGCTTACATGTCTTGATTCTTTAATTTTATAATTTTTTAAGGATTTATAATTGAAGGGGTTGGGGCAAAATAGTGCCAAGCAACATTTTTAACAAAGATATACTGTAGCTGCAGTCTGCTGAATATTACGTAGGACTATATGTCTATGATGGAAATGCCACCTAAATATGACTACATAGAGCCTCTATAGTCATATTTAGGTGGCATTTCCATCATAGACATATAGTCCTAAGTAATATACAGCAGACTGCAGCTACAGTTTATTTTTGTTAAAAATGTTGCTTGGCACTATTTTGCCCCGACCCCTTCAAATAAGGTTGTCGTTTAATTATTGAAGTACATATCTAGACAATGAGAGTTAGTATCTTTAGTTCGCTGTTACACGTATTTAAAACATTAATTTTAATCCACAAACTTATCACATTATAGTTATAGGTTAAAGAGTACTATACTTGTCAACGAAACTAAGGAATAAAAAAAAATAGAGTATATATTAATGTCATCAGTAAAAGTTGTTTGAATGGATTATTTCAGTGGGATTAAAAATATTCATATCTGAGTTGGGTAAATCGTATAATATATTTCTGCTATTGACTGAAATACTTTGTACTTCATATTGATCATTCTCGGCTTTTTTTTTTTTTTTTTTTTTTTTAATAACCATTTAATAAGTCATACTTTAGTAATTTACAAGTCCCTTCTATGGTGTCGTAAATATTTAATCAGATATTACTAAACATGCATATAAATAAAATAAGGAATTCAATTTTCAGTTTTATTCTTTTTAAATGTAATAACAAATATAAATTGTGGGTGCGCATTAAAATATCTATATTTCATTATGAATTTTTCTAAAAATTGTTTTAATTGAAAACATTTTGAAGACGGAAAAGTCTCTGCATTAAAACATTGGTCATCTCCTTATGTTGATGTTTGTTCACCTTCCGGTCTGGGCCGGTCTTGAGCCGTTGGCAGCGAGTTCAGACAGCGGCACAATTAATAAAAATAAATATCATTTAAATGGAATATGGAAAATGGATATGATGCCAAGATAGTGTCATGCCAAAAATATTATACAAAAACCCGGCTTTTTATTTTCACTTGATTTCATTCACAAATTCGATATTTAAAGTCAGAGATCTGATTGATAATTCAGTGTAATAATAAAAAATTAATCTTTCTAGTATTAATCAATATTTAATTAATCTGTCCACATTATTTATTTGGACCGATGACAGTTTAAATGATTACAGGTAAAGTTTTTGAAAATATATATTTTAATGTATATTCAACTTTCCCTACTCAACGAAAAAAATTGAAAATACTTAGAGTTTATTGATAAAAAAGTGTACCCCATGTTATTGATGGTTCAAACGGATGTTGTGTCATACATACCAATTATTGAAATTATTCATCTGTCATTAATATTTTCAAAAATATTTATTCACTTGTCGAAAGTCGGCGACAAATCATTTTTAATAAGACAGAATATTTATTGCGTTCTATGCAGACCTTAATTATGCTTTTTAATTTTGTCTTGCATCATTGAATTCTTTAAATAAAATATTTTTTCATTTATAAAAGATAAGATGATGTTGCAATACGGGTATTATCTTGCAAATTGCACTAATCTACGTATTTTTTAATGTTGTGCATAGTAAATGTCATTTGCAGTTGTATAATTTTCACGTATTCTTAATCTAGATATTTCGCAATGCGAAACATGTATTCTTGTCTGTGGTTTAATAGTTTCTGACATACCAAGCGTACCAAGGAATAAATAGGTAATAGTTAAACATAATTCTTTGTGGATCTACTTTTCTTAGCAAAGTTAAAATAAGATATATCTTTCTTTTATTTTATTTTATAGATCTGGGCATATTCGATTATTTAAAAAAATACTCTGTGTTTGAGGTACTTAGTATTTTTTGTATTGTAATTATCTCTTTTTTGTATTGTACACTCTAGTAAAATATTTTGTTGTTTCAACTTGTTAACCTCCTGTTCACAGGTCAAGATTAGCTGTAAAAAAACAAGTTTTGCAGTTTTACGATTGTTTTTAATTTATTTTGTTCTGGTCTAAAAAAACTTTTTACCCCCTCAATATTTTGCACTGTGTTTATCAGAAGACACTTGCTTGCAATTTCATTATCGTTTAAGCTGTTCAGATTTTTGCTGATGAGAATTGATTTTTTTAAATTTTCATTATCTTAGCATTTTTCAAAATTACTAACTTGTAATATACCTAGAATTCGAAGTTGAAGCTGGTCGCTAACAAACGTTACAAGGACTTCTTGAGCTTGCTTAAAGACGAACATCTAATGTGAGGTTGGCACTTGAAGTTCTTTGTCTTGAACCCCTTACAACCCTTCCATTCTCGATGTTACATTCCTCATTACCGAGAAGGCTGGCGAGCTTTACAACATGGCTCGTTCGATTTAACTCAAATTGTAAAAAAAAGTTGGTTGGTTAAAAAATTATCGAGTAGATATTATTTTATCAAATTTCACCTACTTACTTATTATTATTATTTATTACTTTATTATTACACTACTTATTATTTTATCAAATTTCATCTACTTACTTTAGCTTTTAATGGTATGCTAATTTATTTTCCTCAATATGCTTATATGTTAAAAACGGCTTAATCTATTTGACACATGACCAAAGTTAAATGCAAGATGGAAAATATTTTAAAAATTTTAGAATGCAGGTTTTATCAAATACCATTAAATAAATCACATTTATGTTATCCATCTGATGTATTACATTAATGTAATATATCGGAATAAAAATGCTGCGAAATATGGGTGTTAAAGTAAACTGATTAAGTAAATTTTTTTATTAAGTAATCACTAAAAATTCACACATCAAAAATAAATTATTTATTTGTTGTATTTCGGAGATTATGTGAAATAAATAAGTAACTGAAATCATGTACTAAGGATTATTTAATTTACCCATTTAAATACCTACCACATATTTATTTACTGGTAAAGATGGCTGACTTTTTTTCAATGTTGAGTTTGCTAAGAATATAAATAAAATATATAATTATTGTTTACATTAAATTATGTGATAAGTATACTGCCATAGTTGTACATTACTTTGTTGTTCATATAATATGCTCAATTAAAGTAGACTGATCAGGTATATTTTGGTATTGAGTAATGACCTGTTTTGATAGTTTCGAGTTTTATAAAATAAATAAAATTTTAAATTAATATTCACTTTTCCTGTTCCAAGTACTGGATATTATTAACTGACAAAGATTGCAGGGGGGGTGGGGGTGGCTTTTCAGACAATGACTGTTTATGTTATCGCTATCGAACCTCCGGTTTCGATAAAGTATTACGGGAACAGCTGATTGTTTAAGTTCGGGTGGGTTTTAGGAAACATGGCAAACGTTTATTTTGAGAAACCTAGAAGAAGAAATTTTCCAGTAAGATGGCATTGTTAAAAAAAAAAATAACAAAGATCAGGTTTAGCAGTCTCTGTACGATACTGTTTACAGGTTAAGTCTATTTCAGTATATTTGGAAGTATCCTGGATGAAATGGAGTTGGCTGAGATAAAATAAGGGACAAAGGACTCCAGCTTTCGTTGTACATTTCGTTATTTCTATTGTTCGCTACAACAATCAAGATCACTGTCAGGTTGTCCTAGTTCAACCACTTGACTCCTAACCTTTTACCCGTTTGGCAAAAAAAAAAAAAAAAATCAGGGTTTTGGAGCGTGATGGTGAACCCTGTTTTCAGGTGCAACCGTCCGTTGTATTAATTGAGAGGGAGTAGTGTAGTACCTGTCCTCAAGTAGGCTATTGTTTATTTTATTTTGCAAAAAGATTATTGTTGTATTCGTGTTTCTGTCGGTGCCTACCATAGGGTTGTTAAGCTGCATAGTTTTAAAAATTATTCTGTTTGTTTTTTGTGTTCTTTTTATATTAATACTTCCTGTGCAATTGTAAAAAATTATTCACTTATTCTTATGTTTATTGTTTTAAACTATATTTCTTTGCCTGTTAATATGATCGTATATTTATTCAAAATCTATTTATTAACTGCAAAGTGTATCTTTACTATTAATGTTTCTTCGCATTTATCTTAGACGTTTCGATGCGATATTGTATCGGCAAGGATATTGGCGCGTCAGGGTTAAGCTAATCTTGAACTGGGAAGTATTTCGCCATTGTGACGTGAAAATGGTACAAATGAGAATAATTTATTGGTGAAGGATATCTCTCATGTAGCAATCTGTATTTAGATAAGGTCCGCTCATGGACAGTTCATAAATAGCCCGGAATCAAATCCAATGTGACAAGTTCAGAAAGGACTTTACAAGAGGAGTATCTTATCTTATCTTTAAATCAGTTCAGCTATTGTTATTTAACAGCTTGTTCATTATTAGAAGCAAAATTATACTATTATTTCTTCTACAATGTCTAATTACTAGTTTACATCGTGACAAGGCTTCCTTGTATTGTATTTTACTTGTATTTACTAAATTACAATTATGGAAATTCAGTTATTTTTATTTATTTATCTTTAATTTTTATTTATCTTAGTGTTCGGTTCTTTCATTTTTCCTTATTTGAACTGTTTGTATAAAGAAATAAAAAACCACAAACATTCCACCCCTTCTTTCCCAAACCCCTGTGCAGCTTCTATGCTTACGTAGTTTTTCGGAAACGTTATGATTTTCACTCCTTATTTCTTTTTATTTAAATCTTTTTACCATCTTGCTTTTTGTCTGTTTTTTTTTTTAACTTATGGCATCTTTTTTTTTATAATTTTGTTTTTGCTTCGCCTTCTGTCTATATGTTTTATCAATATTTTGGTTTTTTTTTTTTTTAAATTACTATTTTGTTCCTTTTAACTTTCCGATCATATATCATAGCGCGGTTACAGCTCTTAAAGCGGAACACAAACTTAGGCCGAAACGTCAAGTTTTAAGAATAACTTAATCACATTGTTCTGTTTCTGAAGGTAAAAAATTATTCTTAATTATATACATATATATTTATAAATATATTATAATCTAAAATCGTGATCTTCAGGTAACTCCATATCATCACTAAAAAAACTTTGCGGTAAAGAAAAAGATCCCTTTGTTAAAAAAATATTTTTTTAGCACATATTTTAAAAATTCTTTGTGCTGTTTAAGTGGATCGAAATAGATTTGTTTGTTTAAAGATCTGTTATTTAACGATAGATGAGTGATAGTCGGCTTTTTAGGTTCACTGTATCTACATTACAGATAGATTAAATATTTGACGTTTGTCAATGAAGGAATGTTCATCGATCTTTAGCTCGATAGTTGGTATTTTATTTGTTTACTAAATGGTTTTTGAAGCCATGTGCCTTATTAGGCTCTATGATCCTTCTGTGGTCATTATTATTAATATAATTCTTGTTTAAATATTGTATAATTCGTTTGTGACTTTTTTAATCCTTACCAAATTACTGTACTATGTTTTAGCTGGTGTTTTTTTTCTTTTGATATAATGTATCAATTTATTCTATTATATGATTAATTATTAGCTGTTGCTGACAACGTTACATTTTGGGTTTTTCCTTCCATTTTTAGTTGCAGGATGTTCAACATTTTCTTAAAGCCATCTTTACTACCTGGGTTGTTATGATCTTCATGGTCTATTAGGATGCAACGAGTGGGCCTAAATAATGGTTATTCCCCCTATTGTTTAGTTGATTTCCATTGTTAATGTATTTTCTTTTGTTTTTTTTTTATTATCACATATATCTTACCGACAGAAGTCTTCTATAATTTAAAAAAATACTTATAAAAACTTTTTTGAGCTTATCATCAGATTTTCATTTAAAACTTTAAAATTATCCTTTTCTATGAAATAAGTTTTATAATTCTCATTTTTTTTTCTGTTAGGGTGAATATAATTAGTAGTTGAATATGGTTAGTAATTTAATTACCCACTGTAGTCTTCTATAAATTGAAAAAAATGCTTTTCTTATTGAGTCTTCATATTTTTTTCCGATTTTTTCAAATTATTCCCTTTTATGATATAAGTTTTAAAATTTACAATATATTTTTTGGTTCGGTTTTATAACATTTATGAAGTGTATTCGAAGAGACAAAAAAATTTTCAAGTTGAGAGATTAAGAGGTTATCGAACCACGAACTCTGAAAGCGATAAGTCAAACAATAAATCTTGTTTGTTTTTTTTATTAAAAAATTAACGAACCTGCGCTCTTTAAATGAACCAATATACACAGTATTAAGGAGCTTGGTGGAGTGTTAGTTTCTGCAGATATTATTGAGCAAATATTTCGATCAATAAATGATTCATTGATCATTAAACAGTTGCTGTAAATTTAGTCATTAGACCTTAAATATTCCACTTCTATACTTTGCAGTACTACGCTTGTACTTTTTGCAGAATAAGAAAAAAAAAATGTGTTCCCCATACATGTCCCCCCCCCCCCTTTTATTTCTGTTGGCTTTACAGACTTTGTAAGCCGCAGCATTATCCAGCCATCTCTACTTCTACCTGTCTTGGTTTTCTTTCCATTATATCAGATTTAGCTCTGCGCCATTCTTTTAGGCTGCACCTCGCCGTTTAGGCTTTACGGGGTTTCCCGGGCCAGGGGAGAGAGTGGGGGATTAATGCCGCTTATTATTAAATGTCAAAATATCTATCTATCTCTTTGAACTGGCTGTCATCTGGTTTCTAATCATATGTCGGTTTTCAGGGGCAACGCATATTTTCTAACACGTTTGCCCAATCTGCACCATATTTGTTGACTCTATCTATTCATCTGCTTTTTGCCCTACCACGAGATCTCTTGAATATTGCTGAGGCATTCATTCTACTTTGGAGTCTTCCTGATGGATAGCTTCAAGGTATAAGCCCTATCCATCTTAACCTCCTTGGCTTTATATATTGTATCATGAGATATGTATTGACCAGTTCCTTCAGCACATCTTCGTTGATCTTTCTCCTTCACTTATTAGTTCTCTGATTACATATCTCTTTTTTTTCCGAATCTCTCAATAATATTTTCTAGGATGCCGTATGTATGGAGGCATATATGATAATTTTAGCTACAATATCTACTCTGTAGAATTATTAGGGGTACATTTATTTTATCTTTCTGCGAGGTTTTAGCTCCCATCATTTAAAATCTAAGGTGCGCTGCAACATATCTCAGAGTTAGTCTCGCCTAGTGGTATGACCTCAGTAACTCTTCATTAGTCTGAAGACCGAGTTAAATAACTTCTTAGCTTAGTCTATTTCCATGTTTAGAGAGAGTTCTTGAAAGTAGTTTTATCCTCTCTTCTATATGGATATGGACATATGTATCTTACTTTTATGTACAAGACTAGTATTTTAACTTAATATTTAAAAAAACAATATTGGAAAACACACTTGCATCGTAAAATTATTTATTTGTTTATAAAAATAACATCATAAGGTCAATGTATCTGGATTATCGATCGATCATATATTTTTAGTTTTAATAAAATATTTTTTAATGTTATTCGAATATTATCGAAAATATTCAATTTGAGTGTTTTTACACTAAGTGGGAAAATTGAGCTATTAATATGGGTTAAATATGCCATTTTCAGAAAAATATGGACTTGGGTATTTTTAGCTCAAAACCTACAATATGTAAATACCATCGATATCACCAGAAAATTCTATAAAAAAATTATATATGTATAGCCTAATATAATACAAACATTAAAAAAAAAAAAATCTAAAATGGCATATCATAATTTTATTTCTTCTTATTTCTTTATTCATTTATTTTTTTTTATTGAAGAAGAAAACCGTAGAAAGACCAGTTGACGGTAATCGTCTTTAATTAGATAAACCCTGTCATACTGCAAGAGAGTAATGGGCTTTGATGATGATGGCTTTGAAGAAATCGGGCATGAACTATGACGACAGGGTAAACATTTCATTCCTAACTGTTGCAAAAAAAAAAAGTTCTTCTGTTAGTTTCAACATGGAAAACATTATGTAACATAAGCTATAGACCCACAAACATTAAATAACTGCTATTTTTGCATAGAATGAAGGTCTTTCTGTTTTTCCAAAATTCCTCGCCGACCGGGATCAAACTCGGCGAACAGTAACCGCAGGGTATAAAATTACCGCAGGATCTTGAACCATCTGAGATTGCTGATCCAGATTGGTTCTGCAGAGAGAACATATAAACGGCGGCTGATGGTCTTAACGTTTCCCACGATATCGGGCTGAGGAGCATATTCGATTACCGGATCCTCACGAAGCTAACCGAGGATTAAATGTATGTTGTTACCATCGATTACTATCTTGCAATTCTTATTGTTCCTGTCTGGATCGTACTAATATGGATGACATATTTTCTATTATTTCTATATTCTCTGATTAAACTTTATTTTTACCACCCAAATAAACACTACCCAGACACAAACCAGTCAACTATGTATATCTAATAGCTGTTTATAATATAATTTTGAATTTCTGCTGGATTCATACATATTTAAATCTTTTCACTTTACTTACCAGATATGAATTTTATATTTTTTCAAAGTAATTATTGACTATGGTTTGTGCACAAATAAAGTATTTATTTTCATTAGTTCACTACAAACAAGTTATCTTATAGATTAATAATCGAAAATAGAAATTCTCGCAAATGTAAAATGAACATTTGTAATATTAGTCCTATTTTTGATTTGATTTTGGCATATTGAATCAGAGTACAGTTAAGAAAACACTTTTTGGGAACAAATTCAAGACGTTATATTTTCAAACCATTTGAGGTGAATATTATAAATTGTCCATATACATCAATCTGTTTGGTTGGAAACAAAGCCATATATATGTCTTAAAAGTAAAAGCTGTTACCATAGAAGGCTGGGTGGGCATAATAGGAAAATGCAGCTAGCAGAGATAGAGAAATATTGATAAAAATATACATTGTACTACTAGTACAGTATAACTAGTAGAAGAAGTAATGCTGTAAATGGGTGTCAATTTGTAGAGTCTGGGAAAGGTAATAAGTTTTCTTTTGCGTCTATGGTTTGGACGATTTAAGTTTATACTTGACTTCCTTTAAAAAAGTTTTGAAGAACGCGAGAATTTCTCAGTACTTAAGAATCAGTTAAGCAAATGCCACCGATTTGAAATCTATCAATAAGAAAAAAAACTAGAATCATAATGAGAAGTTTGGCAACGTAGGGTAAAGATAGAGAGTGTTTATTTTGATAAATTAAAAAAAAATAATAAAAAACAACCGGTTATTTTAGCTGAAGCTCAAACTCCAAATTCGCTTAGAATGGAGATGAGAAACGAACACATGCAATTATTTTTATCATATTTTTTCTGGGCATAAGAAAGGAAAAGTGGATTTCTCCGTAGCTGTAACAAAGTATTTTAACTGAATCATAGACGTCCAAATTCCTTTATAAGAGAGGCGAAAAACGATCACAGGATACTACTATGTGTCAAACATGTCTCAATATGACGGAGAATGGATTGTAAAGCAAACTTGCCTAGATCTACAAACTTTGAAGACCTAATTTTCGGACATTTCGCCGATATTTATGTGTGCCCACTTGTTATAAAAATTGACGTTATACTGCGTTAAAATGAATTAATTTTTTCAGCGGTAGTATGTTGACGAAAAAAAAAATAATTACTTGATTATTTCAGAACATTAAATAAGTTTTTCAAAGTTTTTTTTTTGGGGGGGGGCGAAAGGTAATCACTATCGTTACTAGTTACTTGGCATTTTTAATTATAATTGTGTTTCTTATTTAATTTTATTAAAGTACGTTACGTTAAGAGACGGTAAGAGACATCGGCTTCTGTTGAGTTTCTTCTGACTTTGAAGGGAAATCAATAGAAAAAATCTTAGCGAGAACAATGCCCGCGGCAATATAATTAGTTCGGCTTACGTAAATATTTAACGGTTTTCATCTAGTCTTTTCTCCACTTGATTAACAAAAACAAAACAAACTTTTTAGGTGACGTTTTGCGGTCTCTGTTGGCCGCAAGTGACAATGTGTGTCGACGAAAGCTAATCATGACTTCGTCAGATGTATGACATTTTTTTTTATATATATCATAGTAATTATTGTAGATGGAGGTTTTTTTTTCTTAGGTTTGTACAAAATTATTATTATTATTTTTATCAATAATAACACTTCATTTATTAAAAATTAACAAAAATTAAACTTTAATAGAACTATATCTAATAACGGATACCTGCACACATGTTACCGACACTAAAAACTCCTAGTATTTATTATATCACTCTTGTCCGTATTTATGGTCTTTGTTTTCATATTTATGGAAAACAAATTCTAGAACCTTAACTATTAAACTGTAATCGCACAGAAAATTAATATAATTATGAAATAACAAAGGAATGTATTAATACCAAAACATTTAAGCGTACACAATTGAATTATAGTTATGCTTTTTTTAATAAAATAATAACATTATTCCAGGGGTGAAAATGATCTAACGATATTCAAAATTCAAAATTTTTGAACATGCCGCAACACAAATCCACGCAAATCTTGCTTATTAAAATAAATATAAGTTTACAGTAATAATGCTGATAAATTTTAGAAAAGTATTTATTATCCTAAAGTGAAAAGATCGTTATCCTAATTGTACCTGGATAGTTCGTAATATAATATATAATAAGTGGTTGGTTTGCAGGTGGAAAGTCTAATGTGTATGTAATTAGTGCTTTATTTGATTGAATGAAAAATTAATACCTTTACAACTGTAATTTACAAAAATATTTTATTAAATACACAATAGAAAACCTTTGAATATGAAAGATTTGAAGATTTTTTTTTTCTAAATGTTTAAGATTTTTGCCTCAAAACTTATACTTTAATCTAAAATTTATGTATTCCTAGTTGGTTACACAACCACACAGAAACTCTTCTTCCTCTTTTATTGTTCATAGTTATTGTTTAAGATAAAGTTTCTATCTGTTGTTTAACTTATTTTACTTGCATTCATTTGGTTTTACCTGGTTTTCTTAGAAGATCTTGAGAGTTTATACGCATTTTGTATGAAAGCCGTGTATTGAATGCGAATTTCTTCCATTTTTCGTTGCTTTACAACGAACGCGTCTGACAGAGTAAATATAACATCTCACTTTGTTATTAGAATGAACCGAGCAATGGTTGTGAGTGGACTATTTCAACTAACTAATGTATCAATTTTTGATAATTTTATTGTATCGTCAATGAATTCTATAAATTCCAAGTGAAACTCATGTTTTTTATGTCTATATGTAATCAGTTATCAAAACGATCTAGAAAAATGTTGACGCAAGGAATGATAATGGTGTTTGATTAATGTTTAATTATGCCTCGCACGAGTTCTTTCCACAATCAAGAATTTAATCAGTGTAAATATTTCCTGGACGTGTATCAATATTTCAAGGAACAAAGAAACAAAATAACAGTTGATTTTCATTGTACACTGATTTGACCCTTGGCTAAATTGTTATACATATCTCTTTTTTAACAAGGGCACGAGTATCCAAATACAGCAATGTAATATTTAATCGCGTGCGTAGTTCTCCTAATCAGTTATTCTCTTTTCGGTTAACAATCAACGTTAACTAAGATTTTAAGACGAAATCGTTGTGAAACAATGAGCTTGTCCGTGTTTGTGAAGTCCATTATAATGCCCTACCACAGTATTGTGATAGTAATGATAATCATAAAAGCTTAACGAACCCGAAGATTCGATACCGACACCTCCATCCACCGACCGCCTTCCCTACTCTACTTCAACAGATCTGCCCTAACGTACTCCTTCCGTCTCGTCGGACGTTTACCAGTCGGTACTGCGCTGAACTACCACAGCATATAAAATACTATTTATTAACAATCTGTTTTGGATAATTCTTTCTAATAATTCTTAACGTTCTAATCGCTTTGATTTATAAAGCGCTACCTGCTTATTGTTTTAGATGTGGATGGGTATACCATAGAATAGTTCCAATTCTGATAATGTCTATAATTTATCCTCGTAAAACCCATCACTAAATGCCGAAATTAATTCTATTCATGGAAATGAGGAACTTGTTAAGTTCATAAAGTCCCGGATTATGAGTTGGTTATGTCAGGTCTAATGGATGATCAAATGCCATTTTATGGTAATGAGTAAGCAATGCCGCATGATCCATACTTTGCAAGTTATAAGCGAGAAACACAAAAAAATAAATTTAATATTTTATAATTTTATATTTTATAATTTTAGATTTTTAGTTACTAATTTTTCTACCTTCTTCTTGAGACTATCCAATTGATAAAAATGTGGATTAGGGCGACCAATTAAGTCTCAACACTATACTACGAACTTTGAACAATGAAAATCATAAACAGGTAGTTGGACCAGGGTAGCAGTTACCTATATATTTTAAATATTTAAGACAAACCACAGATTGTGGATTTTTAGAAAACTATTTGTAACATTAATCACATTTAGGTAATTTTTAATAATTTATTAATGTTGATGTTGATTTATTAGTAATTGATATGTAAGTTATGAGAGAAGTTAATTTTTATTATGTTTTAAATGATTTGTTGTCAGGCAGATTAATAGATGATTGTTTTTACAAATATGTTAATTTAGTAAAAAAATTGTATTAAGTTGCCTTACAGCACTGATGATGGCCGAACGGTCGAAACGTATGCAAAAATAAAGTTCTAACGAGAAAATATAGTGTTGAGACTTAATTGGTCGCCCTAATCCACATTTTTATTCAGATTTTTAGATTTTAGGCCACTACGCGACACAATGAAACAATTTACAGAGAAAACAACAAAATATTTCCATTTTAGGTTTCAGCCATTAGAACATGTAGTGTGATGCCCTAAATGGTAGGCTCAAATTATTTTTTAGCCAATGCTACAGAGTTTTTAACAATCGCCACTGAAGTTTTATTTGTTTTATCACTGGCTCTCGGTCTCTTCGAAAATGCATTTTATTGTGTTTTATGTTATTTTATGTAGTAGTGTTTAAACCTAATTACTATTTCACTTTTAAGTTATTTTTTGGCGTACTATTTTCCTTATTTATTCTACAAATATTGTTAGTATTTTAAATATGTTTATAGACTTTGATTTCATGCTCTGATTAATGAGCTGTGGATAAGATACGAGCGTTCCACTTAAGTTGGTAATTGCACTAATCAAATATTCACTGCTGCACCTCTCACCATGCCCTGGCTCAATTTCGTAATAAATGGTGTTTGCAAAAAGTTTGTGAAAGTGGTACCTGAAGGCTAAATACCTCATTTTGTATAGAAAGGAAAACTAAAAATATTTAGAAACATACATATTAAAACGTAATTACCTTGTATTATATGCAATTAGAGTCCTATAAGATACGTTTGAAATTACTTAACAATGTACAAGACCTTTATAAACTGTTAAATATATTTTTATTTTGATAGAGAATATTTACGGACTAAAAATTTAAAAAAGTTATTAAGTTAACATCAGTGATGAAAGATTTAATATCTTTAAGTATTCATATATTTCCCGAATTCTGTTTATTTTTCTGATATTTTTCATTTTGTCTGTCCTAACTGTGTATTCAATTACGGAATGAACTATTCTTTTGGCTTTAACTTCTGAGCAAAATTAGTTAAGAACTATTTCAATGTTATTTTGATGCTAAAGAAATCCTGTAAAAATAAACTGTAAAAAACTAATGGGTTATGGTTTATTGGTAAATCTGTAGTTAATTTTAAGTGATATACGATGATTTTATTTACCCTTATGAAATATACAGCTCTAAGTATTATATTACGGATTTGTATTTTACATTAAATTACCTTTTACTCTAGAAAAAGCTGTCAACAGAGATAGTGTCAGTTTCTAGATAACGGCACCAACCTCGAGATCTTTAGTTACTGGACTTTAAATGTTTAAGTTCGAAGAACGCTAAGTAACTTATAATCCTCACTTTTTAAACCCGACTCATTTTTCGGATTCAGCAGGAAAGAACTTATGTCCATAAATTTACGAGTGCTGTCTAATATCATTACTCTTTCCTCCAGAAATTAGCTTATTTAGATCGGAATCTTTATGCTATTTTATATCCGTATGCCATGTATTCATCCTCCCTTCCACCACGATTCCAGAAAATCTTACTTGGCTTCTGAAAAGAAGAAGGCCTCGAGATATTCTATGTTACATATTATTGGTTGAGTACTATAAGTGCATATTTTCTCTACATGATTGTTATTCGCACTATTTCTCTTATATTTTATCACATTCACTTAATTTATTATTGTAAATACAGTAGCAAATTTCAATAAATATATAATTTAAACTTTATAACACATTTTAACGTACCCACCTATTTAGAGTAAAAAGTGACGTTTTGATAAGTGTATAAAAACCATTCTACAACTTTATAGGAAAAAGTTTTTTCCTTATCTATTTAATTATTTTTGTTTGTTATTTACTATTATTGAGTATATCTATCCTATTTCCTATATATCTATAGGATATACATCTATATATCCTATCCCTATGTATTGAGTATTATAATTATTGCAGAACTTGACAGACGTCAGTATTATTCGATTTTTATTATTATTTTATTTGAAAATTCCTCAAAAATAAATTATCATCTCTTCGATAGTTTTTTTAGACCGATTGTTGTCGATATATCGTGAGAGGAAAAAGATAAAAGGTTTATTTGGGGCTCATAGTAAATTGAAAGCTAATGCTCAAATTTTTGTCTGATGTGTTTCCAGAAACCTAAAGCGATTATTGTTCTAGACAAAATAAAATCACCATATATTTCATTCAAGCATTCTACAGTAGAGAGCTAAAAGTTTTTAAACTAAAATTTCTTCGAAATATTATTGTTGAAAGGTGTTCTGTTATGGATACGCCATAACTTTTTTGATACTATTTCATATTGAAACAAATAATGATTAAGCAAAATTTAACACTCTATGTCGATTAATTTTCTTAGAGTCTATTTAGTCTATCCAAATTTTTACAATCATCGACCAGGCTTAAAATTTTCCATCTTGATCCCCATAAATAAATGGCTCCTCCTCCCCGTATCCATCATACCTCACCATAGTAATCTATTAATAATGAGTAAAGTATTTATAATAATTATAATTTTTTTTACGTTTTACTCATTATATATCCAGTAAGAATTATGAAGTATATTTAATCAATAATGCCTAGCCATGACGCATATCGATACCAGTCTTCAATCATGCTCATTAATGACTAGCCAAGAACTATAAATCTTCATTATTTCGCTATGATTGGAAAGTATTTGCTCAATGGCTTGTTATCGAAAATTTATCGACTCAAGAATTCCAAATCAATTTGTTAATATTCAGTTACATAAAGGGTATCGGGGAATAAAATGTTTTTCAATGTCTAAAGATCAAGTATTGATTGCTAAAGTACTTTAATATGATGACCCTGATTAATTATAAATATAATGAAGTTTAATTTGTTTTTTGTTGATTATAATTTTATTGATAAAACCTTCTGCATTAGTTTATAATTTATGACTTATTTGAATAAAAAATGATTGTATAAATTTTTATAAATTCAGAGACATAAAAGTTTTAAAAAACAAATTTAAAGCCATATATCTACTCAGGATATTGATGAGTCTATTTATTATCTCTCCTTACATATCCCATTAGATATAACATTGACCTTGTTTATTTCCTTTGGAATGTATTGATATAATAATGATTATTAATAATAATAATAATAATAATCAAGAAAGGATTTTGCATTAAGTTTCGTCACTTTATTCTTTTAGGCTGGTTTTCGTCTTTGAATTTGAATCTTCCGAGTAAACTTAGGAGTTCTTTGCTTCTCATGTATGAAGTATCCCTCATTTATCTAATTTGAAAGGCACTATAATTTCTTATATTTTCTCATTCAATGAAAGTTAATTTCGTCTTACTTTCCTCAATACTGTTTAGGAATTTCTCCCATATGCCAGAAAATTAATATAGATTATAATTTCGCGTATTTCACAACATTAAATAGCCTGTAGTGATGTGATAGTTTTAAAAGCGGCATGTTATCTTGAAATCCAGATTTTTCCCCCAGCGTCAGCCACATGTTTCGCGCTAATGGGATTATCTTGAGAACGGCTTGGCATGCTTAAAACATCTAAAGAATAAATTTCTGACAGAATTTTGCTTGGGATATTTTTTTATACGACAGATGCTTTCAAAATGTAATCAGTCATGTCTAAAAAGTGAAAAAATTCTAAAAATTGGGAACGTGAGGGGTGAAACAGGCGACTCAGCTCCTTCAGGGGTTGAGAAATTTTCTGTTTATCAATACTAGAAACCTTAAAAGTACTCCCCCCAAACATTTTATAGATTAGTTCCCCGATTTGCTGTTACTTGACCAATTTCCTTCCAACTGGATTATCTTGTGGATGGGTTTTTTAATTTAAGGCTTATAAATAATTTTTCTAGTAATATTTTTTATGTAATAGATATTTTCAAAATGTAAAAAGTTTTGTCAAGAAAGCGAAAAAAAAAGAGAGAGTAAAAAATGGGAATATATTGGCCGGAAACGGGAGACGCGCCACCTTTAGGGTTGGGAACTTTTCTGTTTCGGACTACTAAAACCTTTTAAGTATTTTTCCTAAAACAAATCAGTTTTGTCGCCGATTTCAATGTTTTTTCACTAATTTCCTTTCAACCGGATTATCTCTAGGACTGTTTGAATCCCTTAAATCATTTATAGGGTAATTTTTAAGAAGAATCTTTCCAAGCATAATACTTTCATGGCAGATGTCTTCAAAATATAAACCGTTTTGTCTAAAAAGTGAAGAAAAAAACGTAAAAATATTTGAATATAAATGGCAGAAACCGAAGACGACCCCTTCAGGTGCTAGGAACTTTTCTGTTTCTTACTACTACGCCCCTTATGATTATTTCCCCAAATTTGCTTTTTTTAAATTTGTTTATTAATTTGGTGGGATTATTCTGTTAAAAAGCAATACTGAATATTGAAACTATAAAATTAGAAAATGTACTTTTCCTGTCATTTCTTGATCAGATTTAGTGCTTGGCCTGGAGAAGCATTTAAGACCTCATGGGACATTTAGCATGTGTCTTCTCTACATTGGTTTCGGTTTGTATTTTGTTCCTTTTAACTTTGATGAAGACCAAAAGTTTATAATTTATACAAATTTTATTATTTTGGACCATTCCTTTTACTTATCATTGAGTCAACCTTCCAAACTCGATATTTCCGTTTAATGTTCAGATGTCTGTTTTTATTGAGTTACATCTCAATGATACGTTATCCTCCCACCTACAATGAAGCACTATGAGCTAGGTATAGATGATAGCGAGAGCCCGGAAAGAAGAAGGTATCGATTGGACCTTAGAGCAGACTGGATGCCAGACGAGGGGTGGCAACCCCAGGCTCCCCCTCCCCTCAGCCCACGGCCAAGCGGCTTCCCCTAGACGTTATGTTCCTATAAACCCATGGAAACCGAAATCTTTTCAAGTAATGCAGTTATGCTACATTCACCCTTTTTTAGTGCCCAATTATTGTACTCAGAAGGGTCGTTTACTTGTAAGCATATTCTTCCCTTCTGAATCTGACAGGAATGCTGCTAATCTTTTTGTAGGCAATAACATCTCGAATATTTATGAAGATAGGGCGTATATTTCAAATGCGCTGTGCACTTAGTTTAGAAGTGATTAAAAAAAAGTGGATCCTAATGTGCGACTTATTTTTTTAAGAAATATCAACTTTACTTGTGATGCGTCCTATTTTACGGGTTTCAAGTAAGCCTTAGGCGATTTTATGTTCCTAGAGCTTAGATTTGGTTGTTTGTGATCAAAACTTTGTATATATATCAGTTTTTACTAGATTTGTGGCGGTTCATAAATATGTTTTGGAAATATAAGTGGTATCAGATTCAATAAAAATGCTTAAAACTCATTTTTAATACAAGACATATTTATCTTATTTATAATTTTTTTGTGCTTCAATGCATTTTTATTACGGTGATTTTTCAAAAATATTTTGTTGTTTAACTGTGTATTCCATTAGAATATGATGCTGAAACGAAGTTAAATTTTCACAATACCAGCCTCGATACAGATTCGGAGACTATATCTAATTATATTGCGACAAGATGCGGTATCCCACACATGTGGTTTCTCGAGAGGTGTGGTTATATATATATGACCATGGAATAGAATCAAAACGATGATACAATGTTAGTTGATTAAATAATTTCCGAGATTCTAGCCACATTCAAAAAATGTTCTTAATGTAATATTTTATTTGAAAATATTATATTTTGTTTCAAAAAACACTAATGAAATTGGTAGGATAAAGACTTAAAATTATTTTTATATAATTTTTTATATAAATAGGGCACTAAACAGGCAGGGGACGGTCCTCTATATCTACATAAATGTAAACTATATATTTCTTTAATTTATACATTTTTTTTAGTGAGATTTTGATATTTTGTTTTGCAAGTGTGTTGCAATCTAGTAAACATTCACAGCACAAGCTGAATTCCTAATTCTAAATTCAACCTCTATTATATCTAACGTGTTAGGTTTTATGAGTACAAGTCAAATAATAACGGTTTCTTGATTATACTGTTTCCAAAGCCTAAATTGATATCTTTCTTATGGTATGATGATTGGGACCAAAAGTGATAATAGAAAGACTATATATACATATAGAAGAACTATATATTTTTCCTATAAGTCACAAAGCGTAGCAGTACTAATGAAACAAGTAAAAAAAAAAAAAAAAAATCTGGAGATCTGGCACTACAGGTCACAATAAATGTTAGGTTTTTTTTTTTTTTTTGTAGGAAAGAAGTGACGATGAATCCTTCAATTCGGATACCTGAAAAGCAGACATTTTTTAATAAGGCCTAAGACCTTAGATATACTGTCAGAATAATTTGTAATGTGATAATATAAAATGGGCTGTCAGGCGGGCAGGGGGTAAACCAATATAAAATAATAGAATCAAATAAGTTATAGATATTAGGTACTAAAGTTACTTATTAAAACATTAAATTTTATTAAAAGTTATTTTTTGGTTTTAATATCAGTTTCTATAAAAGAAATTCTGCATAATTTTTATGTTGAAGAGAAGAAGGCTTATATTGTATTTAGGAAAGAAGACCCCTTTGAGAAACGTTGATTTTAGAAAATCTTAGAACAAAAATAAAAATAATTTAATATTTTAAAGTGCTTTTTAATATTTATGATACATTCTTGACGAATATCATGTATGAGATCATTTATAAATAACCACGAAACTTCGATAAAAATAGAAATACCTGTAATCTTTCAGACTGTTTAGTATGTGAAGCCTCCCTGATAAAGAGCAATATTTACAGATGTCTGGCTCCGTTCCGTAACTCCTGAGTACAGTAAGCATCTGGGGAAATGCTAAGTGTATTATACCACTATAGCCTAAGAGCTATTCTACAAATTTATATATTATTATTTATAAAATTATATCTAATCGATTATTTATTTATTTTTAAAGATAAATTAAAATTTCGTTTAAAGTATTGATTTGAATTAAACGACTCCTCTGTTAAATTAGTGGAAGTTGAACGTTCAAAACCCTCAATAGACACTTCTCTATAATTAACTTAATTTAGATGACAATTTTCAACTTTTAAGTCAATTCGTAGATGTTTCCGCTAAAAATCTGAGACATATATATGCAATTTTTCTATTAACTCTTATTGTCTGTTATCTGTTAACTCAAAATCTCAACGTTCTGTACTTATTTAAAGATCCGCTAAAATTATAGAAATAAAAAAAAAAAAATCCTCTTATCATACCTATGGTAGATCAAGTCGATTTTAATCCCCATCATATGGTTACAAATTTTATATTAGTATAATTTTATATACTATAAATATAAAATATAGTAGTATAATTTTAACTTCATTGCTATTATTGATTTTATGAAGGTCATTAGAACACTAATGTAAACTATAATTTATTGAGGTATTCCAATAATCACATCCTAGTTCATTTCTTCGCAAGTGGGTTATCTATTTGAAGTGTTTATTGTTAATAAGGAAGATAAGGTAGATTTCCTGAAGGTGTGGTGGATGAATGGTATCGCATTTTTATGACATGCTGCAGCAAGGTAAAGCTGAAGGCCTCTGTTATGCTTTCATTCTGTATACGTACATATACGTATATGTTATTATATGAAATGTTTCGAGATCCACTCATTTTCGTACACCGTACAAATTTTTTTTTTTGAAAAGTGTTATTTTTTTTTTTTTTTAACATAACACTTACGTCGTAACTGTTTAGATGTAAATATTATTGGCTTACTTGACTGTATTAAAGCGTAGAAACATTGCAAATTTTTCTGTGGAAATTTTCTTTTTTGTATGATAAAATGCTATGAAATCATCTTTGACGATTATAATTATCATTTTGAATTATTGAAAAGGATTTTGAGACTGTTGTTTAGAACTAAGGCACTTGGGTGGTATTAGTTCTTAACAAGACAAGAAGCTGTAAATTATGTGAGTATCCCATGTTTACCAAGAAGCTATAAATCTATTTTAGGCAAGAGAGTCTGCCTTAATATTTCGTTAGACAGAAATAGTTGCTTCCACTCTGAACGGAACAAGTAAAATAGGGGAAAATTCTTTAAAGGAATTTTTTTTCTTGACCGACGATAAACTAGATGATAATCTTAGGTTTTTTGAACCGGTGTTCGGCCGCAAAACTGAATTTTCTTTTCTTTTTAATCCATAAAAATACTTTTCAACTTAATTCTTACGATCGAGTCCCCAATATCTATACCCCCATTCAGTCGCTAATTAGGAATGATACACATTTATATAATACTCAGATATTAGATATACATATATTAATTAATACTAGGATGATATTCGAGCCGATAGCGATATAATTTAAGGATGTAAAAACTAGGAAGATAAAAATAGATACGAGAAACTTTAAAGTTCCCTTTCTTATCTAGTCTTTACTAAGGATAATGACCTGTCAGAAACTGGCACGCTCGACTTTAAAAAAAAATTCTTAAAATGCTTAAACAAATATAAATTTTCGTAAATCATAAATTGTCAAGCAAAGAATTCTTTTGAAAAAATCCTTATTGGTGGATTAAATTATTTAACCTAGGTGGAAATTATAATATGTATGGATAATATGGAAATAAGTATGTGAAAAGTAACTATTAATACTGGATTGTTGTTTAGTAGATGTATGATGTCAACGATTTGATTGGTCATAATACATTTAATATTATATGCAGTATTACGAATTGCATTATTAATTATTAATTTAGGAGTAGCCATTAGATCAACGTTGGTTCATTAACATAAATAATCAACTGCCATATCTGGACTCAATCAAACCTCTGACCCTATGTACTTAGGAATATCTATGTACTTGGAATATATTAATTAGTAAGTCAATTTAATCATACTTTCTTAAATGACAATACATAGGATATTCATGTCAAAACCATGCAAATTGATCCATAAATATTTTTATTTTTGAAGAGTGATCATCATGAGGTAATTATTCGGAAATGAATTATTTCTTGTCCACTAATTCTATACCACTGGATAAAAGATCACTTTTATTCGAGAAATATTTTTTGTGTTTTGCCTGATATTTTCTTTATCACAAGCTCGAACCGAACAAGAATACTGATCCAAAGAAGAATTGAGAAATAGTTGGGTTGCTGCAAAGGTAGCTGTGCATTGGAGAAAGACCAGACAACGTATTGCGAACGTTCTCATTGAGCATGGTTAAACACTTAGAAAATTTGTTTTGCAATGCCTAGTCTAGCGTTTCTTATATGAACCCAACTTTTTTCTGATTCAAAAATGCAGCAAGGATCCTAAACTTTCCTAAACTGTTCTTCGAAACGAACATTAACAACAACCTATTCCATTACATCAGAAACATCCAAATCATCGAGGTCAGATATTTTCAACAACTCGTCCTACTAATTAAAATAAATAATATAAAATAATCTAAAAAAACTAAATACAAATTGTGGAGCACTTTTCCATCCAGGGATCAATGACATTTGGGCAAACCCAATCTCTAAACTGGCTATTTTTGATTAAATAATTAATCCCTTTGAAATGCCTGGCGGTTGAGCGTGATATCGGACAAATCGCCTCATTGGACAACCTTTGATCAGATGTAAATTATTTGAAAACATTTTTATATAAAAATATTATTTTTATGGTAGCAACGGGGAGTGTTTCTCATAACTCTTATTATCATAGTTAATTACGAAATTGGCCTTGTTTGTTAATTTTTTTTTTATTATCTAATACTACTTATAGTTTAATATTTTTTTTTTAATAATTATCTTATGTAATAAATATATGGACAAGTTTTGCTTGTATTTATTATTAATGTTGTACATTTGTTATTGTTTTATTTATTATTATTATTATTATTATTTTAAGTAAGTCATCAGTCGATGTCCGATGTCCCTTGAGTGGATATTATTTATTTTAGCTTGCATTATTTTTTTTGAAAATGATAATTAAGGATATCTTTCCCGAACAATTAAAAGTAACTGGTAGAGACTGGATCTTGAGATCGTTCCGGTTATTTACATTTCTAGTAGGAGATTCAGTTCTAATTATAACCGATCCTGGACTATTTTCAAGATATCAACATTCCTGTTGCTTCTCTGTTCAATTGATCTCTTTTGTTAATCAATAATAAAAAATGTATATTTTTTAAAACTTTGTTTATGTAAACGCTCTGTGCTGCGTCGAAGATTATAGTAGGAAAAGACGATTACGCGTTATTTTTGTTCTAAGGGATCCTTTACAACTACGCGGAGAGCATTTTTTTTTTCGTTTTATTTTTCGGACATTGAACCATTGATTCATTTTTAACTTCGCCGTTGTAGGGCCTCTGGGGTCATTGCTAACGAGGATGGGACCTCTGCCAATGCGCGGTCGTTCATCTAGTGTTCGCGTCCTCCTGTAGTTATGTCTACATATAGATCATATGTGTCAACCTCGCGTGTCGAATGCTCTAAAGCTACCTACCGCTTAGTGATCTGATGTTATAATTAACTGATTGGTTTAATTGCAGCAATGGAAAAACAATTATAGCCAGTGGTTCCTTGTGAAAGTCATAACAGAGATGTAGTATCGTGTGTCTAACAAGTAAAGTATCCTATATTTTGAATTTTTTCGGATTAAAAAAAAATCTGGTGCATGCGCGCAACACACAACTTTCACTTACCAACACTTTGATTAGAAATTGACTTGTTTTGTTAAATGCCATTTCTCAAAGTCACACAATTTTCCACATTCATTTACTTATTTTTTTTAGTATTTGCTCTTTAAAGTACACTAATTTTTTTTATTGTTAAATAAAAGTGTTTACTTGTGATATTTTGGCAATGCAAGCATAATACTCCAAGTCGTCTGATTTTAATATTGTCCATGTAGTTGTTGAAAACTTCATTTCGTTACCAATAATTTCCATTAAATTAGCACAACTGCATTAATTATAAAAAATGGTCTGTCATTAAAGGCGTACTCTGCTTGCGTGGACTCAACGTGTTTTATTTGTTGACGGAATATTTTTCTTTTTTTCTCTTCTATATGTTTACTTGACTTTTTTATATTTCATATTTAGCTATTTCTTATTTTTAGGCGTAACGAGAGACAGTTAATTTCTGCATATAAACAAAAAAAAGATACTTTATAGGAAAACAAAAAAGGCTCCTTCCCCATTTAAGCCCCCTTTAGAACATTTTAATAGTGATAAAGCTTACCTTATATTAAAGAAGAGCCAATTTTCATTAAGAATGACGAATTTGATCAAAATCATTAAAGCCGTTTTGAGATAATCGAAAAAAGGTAAAAATTGGAAAAAAAGTTATGAAATAAAGTGCCCCCTCTTTTGGACCAATTTCGATGAAATGTTGGCTGTCACATCTTTGGCGTATACATACATCAAATACCCAGTTTGATCAAAATCGTAAAAGCCACCCAAAAACGTGTATTTCCATCGAAATTTTTCACGATCGCAATACTTTCCCTTACTATATATTTCATATATAGGTAAGTGAAAGTAAAAAAAGGATTAGTCGAACTTTATTTCGGAATTATGAAATGTGATGAGGTTTTGTGGTCAGGGTATTCACTTTCAGTTATTAACGATAACCAACAATCTTCTCCTCCATAAAGTTCGTTGACTGAGGTGCACGTTAGGAATAGACCTTCCAATTCATTTTATACATTTGATATTTACTATAAACTTTGAATCTATCATGGGATATTGCTACTTTTACTATAACTTAATTTATCGAAATTTCTCTATTTTCATTTAGTATTTCGTTTATACTGTGAATTCTCAGTCCTAAAAACAGATTTTGAGGTTTTAGATGATTAGTAGGTAAAATATGATTGGATTTAAAAATTCCTTATTTTTAAATCCAAACTTTAACGCTGGAGAGCAGTCAAAGCGGCCTTCTATAGAATTGAAAGATAGCAATAATGATCAAAACATCAATGTTTTGGATTGTGGCTGCGTTATTCCAAACGAGCGATACTTTATGAAACCTGCAAACGTAATATAAGTTTTTTAATTTATAAATAATGATTTCGAAACCTGTTTTTAAAGTCATCGAAGGTTGATGAAATCCCTCGGGAATGTTGGGGTAGGATGATTCAGGTGCTGTTGACTCCCCATTATTCTGTTCCGCAAAAGGTTAATGGTGTCGCCATGCCATGTCCTGCCTTAACTTTAAAATTATGGGAAACCTTTCAGCTCCTAAGTATTTATACTCCAAAAATGATTGCGTTTCTTTGGTTTTTATCGATTCGGCGTTTCGTCAATTTTCGGATGTAATTAATTTATTTAGATAGCGTCATTATTTGAAAGATTGTTATATTTTATATACCAGGTCATTCAAAAAGTCCTGTCGTTTTTCGTTTGTTCGTTGTTTATTTTGATTCTAGAGTGTTTGCTAATTAATTCCGTTCAATACAACTTTTATCCATGTAAACACAAATGTTTATACTTTATGAATAGGAGGCTAAGGAGGAATAATTTAATGCAGTCACCATCCAACTGTCTAGTTAAAATGATTCCAGTTGAAACTCAAATTCGGTCGATTTTGCTCTATGAGTTTAAACTTGTCTCAAAAGCTGCCGAAACTGCTAGAAAAATATGTTCCGTGTTTGGGGAAGATGTACTGTCTGAGCGGAAGGCACAATTTTGGTTTTCAAAATTTCGTGGAGGCGACGAGACACTAGAAGACGAGGCACGCTCGGGTCGACCAACTGTAGTTGATAAGGAGGACGTTCGAAGAGTAGTAGAGTTGGATCCGCGTCAAAGTTGTTCAGAGATAGCCTCTCAACTTAATATCTCAGCCACCACTGCCTGGAATTACCTGAAAGAACTGGGAAAAGTGAAAAAACTGGATAAATGGATTCCTCATAAGCTTTCAGATGCCAATATGCTTGTTCGCTTGACAACTGCATCTTCGTTAACTTCCCGCTTGAATAGGCTGGGAAGTTTTGCCTCACCCACCATATTCCCCTGACCTGTCACCCACTGATTATCACCTATTCAGAGATCTCGACAACAATCTGAGACAGAAATGTTTTCAAGACCGTGACAACCTAATTCACGAACTGACCACTTATTTTTGCAGTAAAAATCAACAGTTTTTTAAGGAAGGAATTTGGGCTTTACCATCTCGTTGGGAGAAGGTTACCGACTGTAACGGTGGATATTTTGATGAATAAAGGTGATTATTTGAAAATATTTATTTATTTATAATTTCCCCCAAAAAAACGACAGGACTTTTTGAATGACCTGGTACTTGAGAATAGCATTGTCTTATAGAAGATAGAGGGTTGAAGGGGATGAAGACAAACTGCCTAGGGTGGAAAACCAACCCCTAATCTAGCTCTAAATTAAATCTCTGCCACCCTCCAAGACTTAGGGGATTACGCTATCTCCAAAAATATTTTCGTTAAGGATATATTAAAAAGGAAGTATTCGATCCATTATGATTGTAATGATGGAATTAAATGAATATCTCCATATTTACATGTTTGTTATCTTATATGTTGGGAGATGGAAGGAAGTGCAGTGTGTAATCCGATAGTCGGCCTCTCATGCGATCTCCCATCCTGTTCTTGCAACCAACAGAGCTTTGAAGTTGGTTTATTTTACAAAATAAATTAAATTATTATATGTTAAAAAAATCTAGCTCTGAAAAATAGGAAAAAAAAATGTATTAGAAAGAGCATTTTTATCATGTAAATTTCGTATAACAAGAATATCGCTTGTTTCTTATATTTTGACATGAAACAAAACAGATGTTTATTTCTGTTAAATTTTATATTGTTATAGAATTGCCTGGAACGGTTAGAGTCATGTTTCGGTTCGTGATCACATGCCTGTAACTGCTAGTTACCGTTCTGTAACATTGTTAATAATTTGAGTTTTAATTGCTATTTGACATTTGGTATCATAATTTTACTGCAATCAAATTATTTAAACCCATATTGGTGTTACATCATTTTATTTCCTTTTTTTTTTTTATGTTAAACTAGCTAGGGTGCCCGGCTTCGCTCCGGTAGTTGTGTAGCAGTTTTACTAACAGAAAAACTTTAAAATTAAAGGATATATAGAACAAAATTAGCACTTTCTTGAAAATTTTAACATTTTATCAATATCAAGATTCGAGATCTGCAGTGTCCGCCCAAATAAGGAACCCTATATACTTTATAGGGTGTTGAAAATGGTGTATGAACAATTCCTTTTGCTGCAACTTTGTCGAGTCATGCATCGTTTTTGATGGTTTCTGTGATTATGAATCCTATAAGCCCATGCCAAGCAGTCAGCAGATAATAAGTTATTAGATTATTAGTTAAAAAAACTATATTTGGAGTACAACTTAAGCGCCGACTACTGTGATGGTCCCATTAGATCCAGAAGTTTAGAAAATACCGAAGATTCATACAAACTTTTTTTGTAAGACCTTTCTTCCAGTTCAACCTTCCTTAATATATCCCCCCTCCCCCCCACGCTAATTTGGCCGAACTCTGCACTTCTCCAATCTTACTACTGTTATTAAGTGAAAACCAAAATATATGAGGCACAATTTTTTCATCATATTTCTTTTTATCTATGAGCGGTGATAAAATCTTATTGACACAATTCTATTATTGGAGTCAATTCATCATTTTGTCAACTGGAATGCTCATCATACATAGTAATAAAACCATTTTTCATAACTACATACAATAAGAACACTTCAAACTTATTATTTTCGGTTTATAATCAGTCTATTCAGCTCTTCTTTTTTGTTTTATGACTGTTTTTATTCGCTCACTCATATTGCATGAAATTTACTTAAGTATATGTTAGATATTGATTAAATGTAATGTGTTAATCAATTAACCTTCTTATGAGAAAATTAATTGATAAGTATCCAGTCGGTTTTCCAATTGATTGCAGATATGTAAAATCATCAATTTATTTTAAAAGAAAAGGTGAAACTAATTATTTTCGCTTGATTTTTAACTAATTTAAAAAGAACAGCTGACAAAATATATAACCTTTACAAATATAACGGAATGAATGAACAATAAACATTGAGTGGAACACACCCTAGTGCTTCCTGGTGGTCTGCAGCTCGAACTAAATTTTTCATTCATAAACTCGTATGTCATTCTCAGGTAGGCTAATTACATGTTGCGAGAGGCTTAAAAAATTCCAGTCCTTTTCTCTTCAATTTCGCACCCTTAAGAGAAAAACGGAAACCTTATTCTCCGTTAGGGGGCATACAGTTACACGCTGACATAAATCTCTTAATCGTATGTGGAGTCGTTTCTGAGCCTTTTCGGCACGCACATTGTACACTTTGCTTTATAATATATATTGATTGATTATCTATATTTACATACATTTTTCAAACAACCAATTTAAATGTAACCGGTAAATTATTTATCTTCATTTATTTCTCTTATCTGACAATAATCTCTCTTATTTTTTCTTAATTTGAACTTTTTTGTAGTATCTAAGGTTATGTTGATTTATATTATATAAGGATATTGTCATGTGTATATCAAAATTAGTCTAAACCTTTAATGTTTAATTATGATAAATGCTTGTTGTGTTTGTTAATAACGACCATTGTTTACTGTAATATTTTTACGTAAACAAGGCACCTGCTGAGAGGTTTACTGTTTAGATTTTAATTTGTATTTATTTAATTGTTTACGGCTTACAGCACATAACCGTCCAATAAATTTGGCTTATATTACTCTGTATTAGGACCCATAATTTATGCTTGGTGTATGTTGTCTCCGGTATTATAGCGGTCTCTTGTCAGTATTAACTTATTACTTAATTATTTTATTTCATTGTGTTGTATATATCTTTCAATTTATATTTTATGTTTTTTCGTTAGACTCCTCCAGTCGAAATAATGGACTTTCGATGTTTATATCCTAAGTAACAGTAATAAGTTTTCTAATTAACTAATAATTCATTAGAAGTTAGAAATTGAATTAAATGTTATATTATTGGAAGTTGCTGAATTCGTTTCTTAAAATAACCGAGTCCTAACAATGTGATAACATGTTTAACGATCTCTAACGATCGCGTTTTTACGGCTTTTGCCGACTCCTGGTCTACCCTCTTCTTTTAAAATGGTTGGGTTGATTAAAGCTTTATTTTAATTTATTATGTTGTGGATTCCATGAGCTTACTCTGTTCGCTCATTAGCTAAGCAAACTACGAGTGTTCTTTTTCAGTTGTTATTGGGACCCTAAAAGATACGATTCAACTTAAATACTTTCGGCGCTATGCTTTTTGTTCGGTTGATTCCTTAAGTGGTCTACATTTCCCTCCTCCCCTCTCCACAACGATCGACTATGGTTTAATAAGAGTCCTGGTTAACAGATAAAAAGAACAAAAAAAAAAAACTTATGTTCGAGATGCAAATGAGATACCACGATAAAAGATCGCATTTAAAGCACGCCTTGACTTCAGTTTTGCTTTCCATGAACGGAATTATCTATCTAAACAGAATAGTACAATCCATAGTTGTTATTTTTTACGTGGAATAATCAATGGCAGGCTGTCAGTACACTACGGTTTTCTATACGAATTTATCTTAGCAGTAATTATATTATTTTCAAATTATGATGCACTTGACACGAGTGTTCCTGTTCAGTTGTGATAGCGCTTAATCCTAAATCCCCTTAAAGGTTCTTTTCAGCTACAATACTTTCGACGCAATGGGTTTTGTTCGGTGGATTTCTTAAGTGTTCTACATTTCCCTCCTCCTCCCTCCACAACGGTCGACTATGGCCTGCTAAGAGTCCTGGTTAGCATAAAAAAAATACATTTATATTAAAGATGCAAATTATGTTCCATGATGGAAGATCTCATTTAAAGCATGCCTTGACTTCAATTTTACTTTCCATGAGTGAAATAATCCATCTTAAGAGAATAATATGATCCATATTTGTTGTGCTTTCTGACGAGGAATCAGAACTGGCAGATTTATCAGTACATCACGGTTTTGTATAAGAAGTCATCTTAGCTGTAATTATATTAGTTGCGAGGTTTATAATGCAACAGATACTTTCACTTACCTAAAGGTCACAGGTTCTCGTCCCCCAGTGGCATAAGCATTTTTTAAAGGGAGTAAAAAATCCTTGGCTATGCCGTCCCTCGGATAGGACGTAAAATGGAGGTTCCGAGCCTGTACGATGTCAGGTACTTGTTAAAGATCACTATCCTGATTTATACCTGGATAGGCAAAATTTAGGACTCCCACTGTAGCTTCACCCGATTAGCCTTAGTAGGATAAAGGGACGTTAAAGAAACAAACTACTTTCACTTAACTGCGTTCAGTAATTTGAGGTTTTTAAAGTCAGTTGTACTCTACCAGAAGATCTTCAACACATTTGAAGTTTTTATTTTTTTTTTTATTATTATTTTTTTTTTTTTGGGGACTTTAAGGCTTCCAGTGAAGCCCTATACTGCCCATACTAACACCCATGGCACTGGGTGATACTTCTCCTACGAAAGAAAAGCACCACCCAGGGCGGGACTCGAACCCGCAGCTCCGGCATGGGAGTACGGCGCTTTACCGCACAGCCACACCGGGCCCCATTTGAACCTTTGAAGTTGAGGAATTTAAAAAAATTATATATTAGCCGAGAATGTGTTCTACTAACATGGACAAGGGGTATATAAGACTTATTTAAAGAAAAAAACAGAAACACAAAAATTTAAAGAATTCTAGTCCAGTGTGTAGTTATGAGATGTAAGCCATCTATCAAAGAGACGGGACGCTTATGTGGTCGGACCAATACAAAAAAAGAAAAAAAATACAGTGAATAATACTTAGTATAGTTTCAACAAGTTGTGATCTGTATTTGACGATTTATATGCTAGAAATTGAAAAATAATTCATTTTTTTTTTAGGATTTAGGATTTAGACCACAAGGCGCTAAATAAGTTCACGTTTTAACTACTTTGTCTCTACAGGAGTAGGTTAATTTTAATATTAATGAGATTTTTTTTTACACAGAATTCGATATTCTACAACTATTATAGGTAACATTTTTTATTTAGAGTAACCCTCTTTGAATTGCAGGCTTTGGAACATGGGCGTAATTCATTTTTCCGCTAAAGGGGCTAAATTGACAATCGGTTTTGGCGAAAAGACTTACCTGATTTTAACTGTGAGGACCTCATTCGACGCGAAATTTAATGCCCTTAGATTTTAGAAAGAACTCAATTTCTTATGCGATAAATCGTTTTTGAGTTGTAGCGAAAAATTGAAAAAAGTTCGAAAATGTCGATTTTGTTCGCCAATAAAATGTGATGGCAACCGATCTGAGGTGGCAGATGTTCACATTTGTAGTCTATGAAATGAGTACTTTCAGCCTATATGATCAAAAATTTTCCTCAAATCAGGTACCTTTTTGGCCGTCAGCTCCCGGACTATTATGTTTAATCTGAAATAGGCCCATCACGAAAGGGCTAGATCATTCCGAAACGTGTGATCATATACTAATACATGTCTGTTACGGATCCAGGCAGACCTTTTTTATTGTTACAGAAATAATCACCTGTTTTCGTTTCACATCTAAATATTATTTTATATAAGACTTTTTTTTTTTTTATTACCGCGGACGTTTTGTTCGGCGAGGAACCGTTGGCCGTTGGGGTGGTGGAAGGGCAGGCTTCCCGAAGGACAAGAAGAGGATGGAGGAGGATGACCGGAGAGGCGGAACTGATAGCCGTGAAGGGAGACAAAGAGTGGACGCCGCCGATATTAAGGCTACTAGCTGGCTATCGGGGCTCGGTTTATTTAACGGCAGTTCACCGCTGGCTAGCTGTGTGGTAACCGGCGGTCATCATGTCAATTCAATTTGCCTGCTGTCATCGGTGATCATTCGGCGCTGTAGTAATCTTCCTTTTTTTAAATTCAAATAATTTAATCTAAGGCTCAACTGAACCATGAAGAATGAAATCAAAATGATAAAAAAAAAAAAACAACTTTAAAAATCAATCAGTGTCATTATTTGATAATTTGCTTCTCAGTCTCAGTCAATTGCGATAAACTAAAACTCCTACCAATTGCAGGCATGAGGAAAGATAATACCCAGCAACACATATTACCGACCTTTTGATTCTGGATTATATTGAGTATATGTTCTTTCTCTGTGTTTTCAATTACTGAGGTCATTAGTGTACTTCAAATTGTTTATTATTCTATATTTATTATTTCTTCAGTTTTTTTTTAGTATCAGTCGCCCCTTTCCTTTTTTTTCTATTATAAGTTATGATAATAGAAAAAAGGAATTATATTTTTATTGTAAGGTAAAGGAGTAAGGATATTTATTTCTTCCAATGATAACATTGCTCCTATCTTTGCTGCTCAGTCTGCTGCCTCATTTCTTTTAATTTCTTCCTGCAATGGAATCCAGACAATTGTCAGATTTTTTATGAGGCTCGTCCAGCTAATTTTCAAGGAACAGATGCTTAGGATTGACGGAATGGGTAGACCTATTGGTTTCAAATGATTTATTTAATTTCCCATGTATAAACAAGTGCTTAATGCCTCGTCCGTTCGCTGAGGTGAGTTTTCTTTCAATGCTTGCAAAGTGCAATTTACCTATGTATCTCTATTTCGTTCATTGAAATTTATGTACCGTAACTGCATCAGTGGAACTTAACGAATTCACTCAATCACAATTCAAACATACCGGAACCTTTCAGGACGATGAAAAGGATACTAAGACGATGGTAAAATCATCAACGTTACGCTATTCTCCTTGTCTACAGAGAACGAACTGATGACGGAAATGAACCGATCGTGTAAAAACAATCCTTTTGAACTGAAATGAAACGAGAATGAAAACTTAAATGAACTGTGGGCTGATGTCTGAACGCCATATAAAAGGACGATTTACTATGAAGGCGTGAATAATGCGTCAGCATGTTTTGGTCGATATGTGGTTGTTAAAACTTTATTATAGGTTTGTTCCATCAAGCAGTCCTAGAGTGTCATCAGTTTGGTGGGTATTCAAGCCAGAGCCAGTCCAACGGGAAAACTAACAAACCAAACTTCTAATCAAAAGAGTGGGAGCATTACAGTGAGCCCAGTTAGTTAATTCTAATCGGGGTAGCTCATTGGTAAGACATTGAGCTGCTGTGCTCAAGGTCCCGAGTTCGGCTTGGCCATCGATAATTTTAATATTCTGTCAAAGATCGACTCGGTGGCCGAGAGACCATCCTGGGGCAAACTCAGCCTTTATGAAGTGGGAACCCTTGATAGAAAAATTAGGGGGAAACCTGGCGTTATGCGTGGTCTTGGTCTAATCTCTTCCTTGCATGACCGCTGACCAAAAAATGTACTGAACCCAAGACCCTTTGGTCACACGATTGAGAAGTGGAGCTTGCGGTGGGCAACAACCCCTAACGGGAGTAATCTGGAAAAATATTTTCCCTCTGTGAAATCGCGGCAATCCGCTAAGTGGGTCCTCCCGGACTATTGGGTTCCCAATTCCTCACTGTTCATGGAGGATTTCGAGCTAAACTCCAGTCTTGGCGTGGATGGTGGTGGTGTTCCCGAAAGTGCAGAGCACGTGATCACGTCCTGCACCGCGTTTTAGGCGATAAGGACAAAACTGATGCGATCCTTAGGAATCTACAGCCTCACTGAAGATGAATTTCCTCAATTAGTTACTGAGGAAAATTTTCCTCAGTTCAAAAGATTCATTAATGAATGGAAAACAGTCCTGGGGCCTGCACACTTTAACATTCGATTCAAAATATTCATTAATGAATGGAAAACAGTCGTGGGGCCTGCACACTTTAACATAGGAGCCCGAGGAAGAAGATGAGGACAGGCACCGGCAAGACCGCCGGAAGATGAAGTCCGTCCTGGGCAGATGGGGATGGATAGATAGAGGAAGAAGGACTGAAGAATAAGAAACAAGAGAGAAATATGGCATCCGCGACGCTAAGCGTTGTCGAAACTCCCGAGTGGCGGGATGGCCGAGTAAGCAAACGCGTTAAAAAATACGCGTTACCACGGACAACCGGACATAACATTGGGAACCAGAAAAATTTCAAGTTCGAAACCCGGAGCCAGGGGAAATTTAATAATACTCGGCACTAATCCCCCACCCTATCCCCTGGCCCGGGAAACCCCGTATAGCCTAAACGGCGAGGAAGGGGAGGAACCAAAAAAAAAATGTCGAAACCCATAAGGCCAGGGATGTAAATAAATAGATGGTCAAAAAAAATTTCTTGATCACAGTTCTTGTTTTTTTTGTCTAGAATTACCTTACTAATGAATCTGTGATGTTTGCTCAGAAAAAAATAAAGTTACTTTGTTAGTAATTAAAACTTGTCATTGCATAATAATAAGGGACGGTTGATGATTTTTTTTTTAATTTACTATAATTTCATTTCTATCCAATACATTTTAAATAATTTTAACTTATTTTTAAATTTAATGCCTAGTTAACTGACAGATTAAGCGTTAACTTCAGTTATAACCCTCTCATTTGTTTAAAACATTTAACAGAACCATCATTTCAATTTTGTAAGTTGATTATGTTTTCATCAAATTTTCAGTTTTCTATTAGCTTGCCTACATTTAAAGATACTATGCGATCTCAGCGCATTCGTTCATTCTAAATCATAGCTTGGGTCCATTGCTTATCATGAATTGATACGAAAATTGAGCCCATCAATTAGCCCGGTTGTGCCGTAATATATTCTTTGATTCTGTATTACACTTTTTCGCCACGCGATTCCCGTGTTTTAGTTTAATATTTATTTATTTATTTTTTATTTTTAATTTCTCAATAAAAGCGAAATTAAGATCTTCGAAAAGGCAGAAGGCCAACACAGCAAGGCTGCGAAGAATGTCGCTCTTTCTTATATGAACAAAAGACGTTCCGTTATGCGTTTAAAAACACTTTATGGCTTTAGCTGCTATTTAATGCCACGTTCTTAATTTATGAAGACTTTCTTCAAAGAATTTTTTTTTCCCGTAAAAATCGTTGATTTGATTATTTTATTTTTGGTATGGTTCACCAACAATCTGATTTAATATAATAACTAGATCTAAGTCTTCCTATTAAGCATCTACAACAATCGATTATTATATTTCTTCTTTTGCTCAATGTTGTTTCCTTTAGTAAGAATATTAACATTTAATATAAACAATAAAATTAAAGGTCAATTAAAGACTGTTAAATTGTCAAAGCTTAGATTACAAACCGACTTGAGAGGAAAAGTGTAACTCCTGTTACGTAAGAATAAACACCTCGTTGAAGAAAGTCTATTGAAATCGAGAAGCTCCACTTAAAGGGAAGCCTTAATATCCAAAACCGATCAGGTTTGTCAACTGTAACCGTAAACTTTCCAAAAGAAATAACTCTTAACTCAATTAGCTATTCTTCGGTTTTTACTTAAAACTCTTAGGCTCTTTTTTTTTTTTCTATTGCAGAAAATGAATTAATATAAAGTTATAAATTTTTTTTCTTTTTAATTCGGGTTATTTGAAACTAAACTCTTTCATCAGAAATATATATTCATATCAATCAATGTAAAAATATTTTTCTCAAAACCGTGATACATTCATGAATGAAGCTGAGGATTTGATGTATTCTAAAAAATTACACTAAAATATACACATTCAAAGATATAGGGGAAAATAAAAAACGGAAAGCCACAAAAAAAATTTGTACGAATCTAAAAAGTCTCTATCTTACATTATATAACTCTTAATTATAGTTTTATTTTATTTCCTTAAAAAGAAAACAATGAATTATTTATAAGCTTTCACCTTGATTTGGATTTTACTCGATCTTATTAAACGTATTATGTTTCATTCATTGCTGTAGCTATTGCATATATCAATATGCAAATATGCAAATATTTGTTTGTTCGAAAGGCCCTAAGACCCTAAGACAATAAATAATTAATCAAACAATCTTAACTTGATTTTTTTATATTTTATTTTTAAGGATCTTTTAAATTTTTATCGCCTTGGGTCCTCATGTTTTTATTTTATTTTATTTTTTTTTTAATTAATTGTTATGAGGTACATTTTATTTTTAGGTTATTTAGGATAGCAAGAAATAAGTTTCAGATAGCTCAGAGTTTCTTATGGATAATGTTTAACAATATTTTATTAAGACCTTAAGTTAAGTCTATATTAAGACCTTAGAAAACAGTTCTAAGTGACATTCTTCTTGAAAATAAATATACATATATATATATATATATATATATATATATACGTATGTACACGTATAATACTAACAAACTATAAAAAATATTTCCAATTACTTATCAACGCAACAAATAATATTTAAAATATTCATTAAGCTGTTTCTATAAATAAGTTAAGAATAAAGAAATTTTAATAGCTCAAAGTTCTGAAAAATTGTTTGTTTGTTTATTCTGAAATTTTTAATAATATTTCTCCTTTTTATGTTGCAAAAGTAGGATAGAAATATTCAAATATAATAGTTTACTAAAATCTACTTACGTTATAAAAAGGTTCGACTTTTCCAAAGAGAACTGTTTTCCTAAAAAGTTATGAAATTGAAGATTTGATTCTGTTAAAAGAACCGGTCATATATTAAGACGATGTTCAAAGCTTAATGTGGGTAAAACGTGATTGGGGTTAGGCGCAGTAACTTATGAATGTTTATGAGACAATTATTTATTATGTTTAGACTCCCTAACCGAGAACATAATGTTTTACTCAGTCCATTCTGTTGAACAGATCCACTGTTCCCTGTAGACCCTAAACCTAGTGGGTGTGTTAGGGTCTCTCGTAGGACCCAGGTCAGCATACCTTCTGCCCACTGCTATTCTCCTCAATGTCGTTCTCTAATCTCTTACTATTATATTCATTCTTAGACTAGTCCGGAGGAATGATATAAGTTTAAAACAATACAAGATTGTAAATTCACGTAATCATTGGGATAAATAATTGAAACATTATTTTCTATATATTCATCTTTGGAAAGTCTACATTTCAAAATTAAGATTCAATTTTAAATTGTTATTTTTAGTATGATAAGTAACACCAAGCAGAGTTGGGCAAAAAGAAGTTGAACTACAAATTACAAAACTACTGACACAGTAGTTGGGAAGTTGTTGAAACTACAACTACTTTTATAATTTGTAGTTGATGGACCACAACTACAACTACTGTAGTTTCAAAAAAGTAGTTGCATTTTTACAACTACAACTAGTAGTTGCAACTGTAATTATGGGCCTGAAACTACAACTACTTTTATTGATAACGAGTAATTATCGATATCTAGTATTATCGATAAGGAGTATATCAAATGCAATTCAGCTAATATATAAAACAAGGGATTGATCGAGAACCTAAGGTTAAAAAAAATAATTGACTGCCGGAAATCATGGAAAAATTTTGTATTACGTATATGTATTGTACTATTTTTAAAACAGATTATCAACCATAATGGAGCCCATTTATCTATGGAGTATTTATCTAAACACAAAATAAAAATAGCAAAAACATGTGATTTAATTAGACGTTGCTTAGCAAATGTAGTTGCCGCTCTAAACTACATTTACAACTACTTGTTGTATTTGCCATTCCCAACTACTTTTTCCCAACTACTGTAGTTGTAGTTTTAAATTACTTGTTGTATTTGCCATTCCCAACTACTTTTTCCCAACTACTGTAGTTGTAGTTTTAAATTACAACTACTTGACTGGTAGTTGAAAAACAGTAGTTGCGCGCTTCCAACTACAAACTACATGTAGTTGTCTGTGTAGTTAATGACAAATGTAGTTAACTACTGCCCAACTCTGACACCAAGTAATGTATTGATTTTCCTAAGGATTGATGTTAGGAACGTTCTAATGATAGATGCTTAAGTTTGGTTCCTTTGGAAGGCCTCCTGGTACGGTTGTTTGTCCTTTCCTTTGAGACATGGAGAAACCAACTGATGGATCCAGTGACATTTGGAGCAGGCATCATACAGCAGCAGCGTTGTAGCTCTGTGGAGAAGGCAGAGTGCACCTGTCTTTCAGGCTTCGGGTTGTGGATGGTAATTTTCACTTATGTTACAGCAGCTGTGAATGGACCCATGGGTCAGGTAACCCCCATGGGGATGCGCCCAACCTCTATTAAGTGGTTGCTCTCTATCAGATAAATCAGTGGAAGAATAAACCTGGCGGCTGGCCCTGATTTCGGTCCAATTCACCTTGGGCACAACCAATGACGGTATCGATTGAAGAAAATGTCTACTGTACAGTATATTGAACCTAAGACCTTCTATGGATTGTTGTGGCACAGGTTTTTTTTTTCTCATACAGGAGCTGACCATATTAAGAGTGTCTTAACGCAGTGGTTTCTTATCCAATTGTAAATGTAAATGAAACTTGGTCGGTACTATGCCTCAAAAGTTTGTATAATTATGCTATTTAGTTGATGCGAGTCGAAGTTTTATTATAATTATTAATTTATTATCTGTTCAGTTCTGGATTCTCCTCGATTATTAAAAGTTATTAGGTTTATTATATTTCTCTAGATCGGGTATAGGCAACCTTTGACATGTTGTGGGCCAAACTTTAATGTATAAATACGTTCGCGGGCCGCTTTCAAAAGTAGTGAATTTTTTGCGCATACTTTTTTTGAACATGCGTAAATTATTGTTGTATAAATGAAGCTGTACAGATACACAAAGAAGCACGCCCTTATTAATCTTAATCTTTCTCATTTGGAGTGAGTATGAGTAATTAGTGTAACTTTTTTTTTTAATTGTCTTGCGGGCCGGATCAAATCTTACAGCGGGCCAGTTGTTGCCCAAATATGCTCTAGATTGTTGATAAGTGTTGTTGCTAACATCGTAGTAATGTTGCCATTAAGTATATTGCTACTCGGAAAAACAACGTTAATAATAATTAGGCGTGAATCGCTCTGGCCGTTTTTCTGTGGAAAGTTGAAAACTTTTTTTTTTTTAATACTCCAACGTTTTGGTTGCGGTTTAGGAAATCTGAAATGATATTTACTAATATGTTCGGAAGAATCCCACGAAAAAACCGACCGACAAGGTATTGGAATTATTGTTTCATTTGAAAGTTTGATTAATTTATCATTACGAAATATTATAAATATTAATACTATAATATAAAAATGTTCTAGTATGATAAGGTAGCTTAAATAAAGTGGAAGAAAGTGAAATGAGAGACTGCGGTAGGTTGTAGTTCCGCTAGCTAAAAGCTTGTTAGATGCTGTCATATGTCAACGGCTTCTTCGATCTTTATTCCATCTGTTTCAGCATGTGTAAAATTAATCTCGGCTGCCTCATTCTTATTTATGTTCTCGGTTTTTTTCTTTTTTTCATCTAATCAAACATAAATTTAAACTTATCTATTAGCTGTTTATTTGGTAGAGAAAGCATTTATTTTTTAAGACATTGAAGAAAAATGTTTCAAACTTTTAATACTGAATAAGCGGCACTGGAAAAAACATCAGGATATAGTTGACAATAAATTTATCATAGGATCACGTTTTCCAATTATTAGATATGCAGACTATGGTGTGTTCGTGGTCAGTGAATGGTCAGTAGTATGACTATTATTTTCTCTGAGTTTTTTTTTAGCATTGCATACAAAGAAATAGCAGTGCAGATAAATTTATCAGTTGAGTTGTAGGTTTATTTTTTCTAGTTGTGAGCTTATTAGAAGCAATAGCTTTTTAAAATAGTCAATTTAAATTATTTTTAGAAATGCTTTGTTACATATATATATATTTTTTACCCTAAATTCTTCTCTTTTTATTTTTTTAGTTTTCTTTATTGTTGTTTATCATTTTGAACAAATCTTATGTATATATGTTAAAGGGTATAATTTCTTTTACCTTTGAAGATATTTATATACAAGTTTCTTTTTTTCTTTTTTGTATCTCTATTATGCTCAGTCAGAATTGTCCTTCGGTATATGAAATGATGGTAAAATTATCTTCATATAAATTTGATATTTACATACTTATAGCTTTATTATTTTTATAATCTATATTTTTTATATTTTTAAATCAAGGCCAATTCTTTTTGTTTTATGTCGTAGTTTTCCTCAAAGGTTGTAAAAGAAATTAAAAAAAAAATCAATTTACTATTATTTTTCGTTTTGTTAACTATTTGTTGTATCTCTGTTGCAGGTGAGAAATGTAGTTTACTTTGTTGCTGTTGTTTCATTATGGTGAGTAATTACTATTTGTCAATAGTAGAGAAAGTTTACTTGAAAACTCAATATACTTAATTATTAATAAGAAACATCATTATTTTTATAACATTTAAATGTTTTTGTTTTTCTCAAGTATTTATGCATATAGCTTTTTGGGGCAATTTATTCATCTGTAATGTTTTTTTTTAGTCCAAGATCGTAACAAACTAACTTTTGGAAGCAAGCTATTGTGTATTCTGATTTTAAACCAACCTTTTTATTTCCTTGACCTTCTATTCATTGTAAAAGCATTGTTCATTTAGGGTTTTATAGAAGTATTGTTGGCATTTGAATATATTCTTAGGCTGGTGCAGAAGCGAGTTTTGAAAGAATACTGACACGTCACCTGTGTACACCCGCACTAAGGTTTCTCGCAGTTTGCTGTAAGCTTATTAGTTGGTCCTTGGATTTGTAACGGCTTATTATTACAGATATTTGTTGGTTCCTTCCAGCCTTTATTTTGTTATCCTCTAAGTCATTGAAGGTATATAAAATCGCCGTATAGTTATTTTGTTCTAGTTAAATGGTAAGATATGGATATTATAGTACATCAGTAAATATTTCAGCTGTAAAGTGGTGTCTCATAAAAATCACCATGCTGTATGTTTTTCTTTGGCTCCGTTTAACAAACTTGTCAAATCATGTAAACGTGTTTGAATACTTTTTCCAATCGTTTGTTAACGTTTTTTGTCTGCAACATAAAAAAATATTTATACAAAGTGTTTACTAAATGTGAGCCCCTAAAATTGAAAGGTCAAAATTAAAAAAAATAGTTTACTAGTCATTTCTCACAACATTCATTACTTGAAACTAAATTAATAAAATGTAATTTTTAATATATTCTAAAAATTAAACCACGAGATAGTGGTTGTAATTTCAACCTTTAATGGCATTAATTTGACCTTCATGTTCTAAGTAAAAAATATGAGGACATTATTTTAAAATAATTTTAAAATTTGAAACACTCAATAGGCCAACAAATTTATTTTCTTTTGCAATCAATGAAATTTATTTAAGTCTATTTTAAAAGTGATATATTTCGGTTAGAGTTTTCCGAACTATTGGATAAAAGAATTAATAAATGCTTACAAATTATTTCTTTGAAATTATTCTTTCTTACAAAACTTGTAGTTTTCATTGATTCAAGCAATTCAAAGGACATGCAGTTGATTTTAAAACTTACTTCAGTTAATTCAATCTTTTATATTGAAATAGATAGAATACAAAATCTTATAAAATTTACACGAAATTTTCATAAATAAAGACAAAAAAAAAAAAATTTCAACATGAAAACATTTTTTAAATTATTCATAACAGACCAGAATAACTATAAAAAGCCAGGGCAGAGGTATTGTTGGGCGCTATGCTTGCCCATACCTGACATACCATTTTATGTCTGGTTAAAAAGGCCGTCAAATCTGCTGATTGTCAACATGTCGTTGACAGGCGCGGATTTACAGATGGAGTAAAAAAAAAAAAAATATGTATTAAAAATATTAGTATTAAGTTTTAAAAAAACTTGAATAATTTAATTGTGTTTAATTTTCTCCGTTTTTATAAAATTACATAAATTCGAATAAAGAAATGCATGTCTTAGACCACTTTTATAATTATGTGCTATATACACTCCTGATCAAAATTAACGCACCACCATAGAATTTAACTATAAATCCCATATTACGTAAACAAATTGCACCTCTTGATGTTTATTCATTTGTTTATGATCCAAGGATTGCTTACAAACGTTTGAAATGGTATTTATTAAATCCATGATTTTACTCTATTGTTTGATCCCTCATTTTAGTCAGTTTTAATGCAGTTGCTTTCAAGTGAACGCTTCCTTTTCCACAAGTTTTGAAGTGAATCTGTTCAAATTTTGTTTCATGGCCCCTACTAAACATTTATCTGAGCATGAAGCTGCCAGGGCATTAAATTTCTCTCTGAAGGATACAGCCGGCGTGAAGTGTCCAGGATACTTGATTTTCAACATAAAATTATTGGGAGAGCCCTCCAGCAATTTCAAGAGATCGGCACTCATGCACGAAGGCATGGACAAGGGCATCCGAGAGCCACAACCGAGAGAGATGATAGATTTGTACGCCTACAGATTCTCAGAAGAAGGCAAGTTACAAGTTCTCAACTTGGCAATCTTATTCAAAGTGTCAGACGAGTAATAATTTCGGCCCCCACTGTCAGGAGAAGGTTTAGGGAATATGATTTGAGCGGTAGAAGGTTTGCCCCGGTAGCTCTTCTAACTAGGGAGCATCGAGTAGCAAGACTACAATTCGCCAGAGAACACCTTAATCGGAATTTCGACGAATGGAGGAGGGTTTTGTTTTCTGACAAAGTCAGAAACGCTCTAACATCTTCTGATGGGTGTCTTCGCACATGGAAATAGCGTGGAGAAAGGTTCGACCAATGCAACATTATCCCTCGACTTTCTTTGGTGGGGGCTCAATAATGGACTGGGGTGGTATCACGATGAAGGCTCGCACAGAGTTAATGGTTATTCGAGGACGATTCTTGAATGCTGCAAGGTATGCGGTAGATATCCTACAAAACCATGTTGTGCCTTTTGTTAGAAATTTTAGAGTATTTTTATTTATGCAGAATAAAGCAAGACCACACCGGGAAAAATCAGTAGAACAATTCTTAAATGAAGAGGACATTGAAGCGATTGATAGGCCAGCTCTAAGTCCTGACCTCAACCCCATTGAGCATGTCTGAGACCAACTCAAAAGAAACATTAGAAGCCATGTACCAGCTCCTACCACCCTGTTACAGTTGGAACAAGCTGCACTGGAAGAGTGAGGGAATATTCTTCAAGACAAAATTGCCAATCTCATCATAAGCATGAGGATACGTCTGGAAGCAGTAATCAAGGCCAGAGGAGGCAACACAAAGAACTGATAAAACTGTAATTTTAAGAAACAGATTTTAAACTTTTATTGTACTTTTTCTAAAACAGTTGTTTTTTTGTTCATTTATAAAAAATATTTTTTCAATAAAGAAAAACATTTGCTTTAATGTTTGATTATTTCATTCAATTTCCCATTCTTCCTAAAAGGAAAGAAATGCTCAGTATTGATAATGACTCCAAAAAAATAGAATTATCGGTAAAATATTGAAGTGGTGCGTTAATTTTGATTAGGAGTTTATATATAAAAAAAGTAGATTATTAAAATACTTTGACGTGTTCTCACCCGTAATGTCTACTCACACATCCTTCCTAAACACACGCCCAACAGTACTCTTCATTAAAAATAATTTCTGAATTATGACCGCCTGAAACTGAACTCAACGTGAGATAAATTGTTGGTAAATATCATCCGGCCTTTTTATTTAAAACTCAAATACCATGTACCTAAGTATATTTGATGATGGCTCGACGGCTGAGTTCCTTAAAAAGGAATCGGCACTGTGAGGAAATTGATAGCGTCGCACACGATCTAATGACTCACTGGCAGCCAAATCGGGACGTTGTTATATCCGAAAAAGGCAAATCGACTTGAACGAGCACTTTTTGTTATTGGCGTCTGGTGACTAAATGCTTCTTGCCAGTCTGGTCCTTATTACCCTGCATTCTTTATGCCATAAGGGATTGAGAGTGGGGACTAGATGGCGGACTTTCAATTTAACTTTAGGTTAATGAATTTGCTTTTCTTTTTTTTTTCTTTTTTTGTTACTTTTTAATATTAGTAGTGCTTTTTATTAATATATATTTTTATTTCTATTTTATAATAGACGGAAAAATATATATAGTTAAGTCATAAAGAACAGTGCCAATAAATGAGCTGCGTAATGCATCGTTATTAGGCTTTTTCTCTATTCATATTTTATTATTATTTCGGTGTGGGTGTAAATGACTCTACTCCGCGGGTCTCTGTCTGATAACTGATTTTATCTGGGGCCATGGCAGGAAATTTCGCCAGAGTAATCGTTGGGAAATAGTTTACAGCCTTGTGCTATGGTCCATTAGCTTTTCTCCAACCTTCTGTTTACATCGTAAACATTCTTTTTCAAGAAAATTGTATTTATTTATTTTAGATATGCATAACTTATGAATTATTTTTTAAAATTTGCAATGCAATAATCATATATGAAATAAGCTGAAATAAGCAAATATGCTGACATGAACAGATATTAAAAAAACGCATAAAAAAAACAACATAAAATCAAAACCACTTTCGACATACGATATCGAACTGTGGGAAACCTTAAAAAAAAAAAAAAAAAAAAATCAAATGTACGACTCATACAGTCTTTCCAATCAAAAATACTGAGGAAGACTGTAGGTTCATCTTTTTATGTCTCTACTGAGACCAGACGAAGTACATAGAATTCTAGTCTTCGTGAAGGTTGTTCGAGTGTAAAGAACCCTTTACAATCTGCCAAGACTGTTGAGGCTTTGACCACGAGATTTTCTGCATTAAACAGTTATACATATATTTTTTCTTTTACATCCTTACACTTTTGTTTGCTTTGTTAACTTTATTTTTTATTCGTATTAGCTATCAAACGAAGCTCTTGGTCATTTAATGTCAGGGCTGTTCATACATAATTTTATTCAGTGAAGTTTGATTGTCATACAATTGGCAATTAAAATTCCCAGTAATTGTATTACCTATGTTAGTTTTCAGCAATAAAAAATTTATAGAAATCATATCAGTAAATAAAAACTTGGAATCTGAGTAGTTCTAATAATTATTTCAAGTCATCCGGCTTGTTGAATTAAAGCGAATTAACAATTGATGGAATGAAAAATAATGAATAATATAAAATATTATTATTAATAATATAAAAATTCATAGAAATCATATCAGCAAATTATTATTATTTTTTTGTAATTAGTGAAGAAGTAATAATTATTAAGAACTAAAATTCAACTGGATATCGACCCTACTGGGGAAATTGTTGGCCCAGAAATCGTAATATTTTATTATTATTATTATTATCATTAAAGAGTATTAGCTTACTTTTGCAGAGTATTAACAATATTTACTAATTGGAAAACAAATAATAATTTGGACTCATATTTGTGTGCCGATCACATATTATATGAACTGATACTATAACAATTATAGAAAAATGACACTGTTGTTGAAAATCGATAAATAAAGCTTATTTTGAACCCTTTCCTCGCTAACATCTGTTCTGTTCTGAATATTACCCCTCCCCTCTTTTTTTTTTTTGGCTCTTTAAATAGTCCCCAGGCTTATTGTAGGGCAGCCCTTAGCGCTTTATTGTGGCAGCCCTAAGCTCGGAAGGGCTCGTGTTTGACCCTTATTTTACCTACCGCCGAAGTATTTTCAGCGGTCTGAATATTTCTCAGCCTATTCTTAAATTTAAAAAATATTAATTTAATATAGTAGAAAATTATGGCAATACCACATTTTTTGGAATTTACCGCTTGCTATTAAATACTTGACTTCTGATTTAAATGCTTATATTAAATTAATTCTTATTAACCTAATACTGACTACTGTAATGTTCATATTGTTAAATTATTCACATACAAGTCTATATATAAGTCTCTATATGAACTCTTCACCTCACCCATTCACCTAGCCTGACTGATCTAGCCTGATAGAGACCCACATGTTCGGGTCGAAACGTAGGCTTTTGAAATAAATAAAAAGTTTTTTACTGGAATTCCTGATTATCAATCATCCTAGAGTATAAATATAGATAACTTATTATTCAATTATTAATATAAAATGAAATAATAATACTTAGAGTAGATTTTATGTTGTGATTGACAGTCTTGAAATTATTTTATTTATTTATAAGCGTTTCTCGAAGTTTCTACCTAGGTTTGTGAGATAACATCCGGTCATGAGTATTCTGTTCTTTCACAAAATCTAATGGCCCTGGTTATTACAAATAGGCTGAGATCGAAACGTTGACAAATGTGTTGATAAAAAAAAAAAAAAAATCGGTACTCATTTCCTGATTTTTTATTGTCGAAGTTTTGTTTAACTGATAAAATTACCATCAGATGTAATAATATCCTTTTTGTTTATTTTTATGTATTTACTAGCTAAAACCGGCCTCGCTTTGTGTGGCTGTGGCTTACTTTAATGTTAACTTTTGGGGAAATAAATAAATCTGTTCCGGTGAAATTCGCCCAAAAATACAATTACACATAATGGCCTACTATTACTGTGGAATAAGATAGGATTATGATTTTTCATTGATATTTTAAAAATTACACATATAACAGCAACGTTATACCAAAGGTTTTAGATAAACCAATTTGCTACATTTCGAGTTTTTAAGTAAAATACGGCCCTTGAATTTTTATATGTAAGTATATAACTTGAAATTTTATTCGTTTAATATCAAAGTTAGTATGTCCATATTGGCTTTAGACTTTAATCGACTGATAAGAAACAAGGCAATAACTGATAAGCCAATAAATAGCAGATTAAAAAGGCGCGAATGAGATATGTCCGTCGTTAAAAATCCAGATTAATTCAAACAAGCCAGGGAGAGCTGGGTGCCATCTTTCCCCAAAATTTATTGACAGGCGCAAATTAATATACGAAGCCGAAAACAAAAAACCAAAAAAAAAAAAAACCGTTAAAATTATGATACTTATCTAATATTACGGTATGAATCGTTTATTTTTTTCTGTTAGTAATGAATGTGGAGGAGTTGGAAAGCTCTGCCAGAACTCACCCTTATCTAGCCCCTACTTCCAGCTGAGTAAACAACTGTTTCGATTTCGTTTGCAGATAAACCATGGCGATAAATCCAATATTTTCGCACCAACCGCATATTTCCTTGTTCAGTTCAGTTCTGTCTTATTTCGAATTTTGTGGTTTATTTTATTTAGACAATTTTCATATATATCCCTTCTGTTATGAGTCATTGCCAAAGTTATTCGAATTAAATTCTGTTGTAAAATCAGTCATTTATCAGAAACGTCAGCGGTTATGTCTTCGGGAATAAGCGTCTCGTCCGTTTTAGGAAAGGTACGCTTACAAAATGAGCTAATTAAGAGTACGATTAATCTATGTTACGAAGTATTAAAGCGGATAGGTTATGTTGAGCAAAGCAATCCATCTACTTAAAAAAAAAAAGACGCAGAGTTGGCCTATTGGATTCTCCAGTCCAGATGGTTACACTGAATTAGCATCGCAGTGTTTAAAAATAAATTGGAGCTGGACCAAACAAGGTTATGAACCAAAGGATACACTGAGGCGAATCTTTTGATCTATTATTATTCAACTAAAACAGAAAAAAATAGCTTAATATATATTAGGTGTGTCACCAATACTAAATCTGCGTAAGATAGCCATAAGAATAAATAAAAAATAAAACAAGTTACAACGAAATATTTTTACTATATATTATTTTAAAAGATACTTGATTTATTGTGATTTTTTATAAATTTTTAAAAATGAGTATTATATTTGTTCACTATATTGTACCACTTCTGTGGGTTAACAATATTTATTAAACGATAGTCAATGCCACAAGAATTATAAAAACACAAATATTAAAGCAAGTTACAAAAATTATCACTTTGTAACACAAATCATATGGCTTGAGCTTCACAGTCAAGATAAAGACGTAATAATGACTCGTCCAGTCACTCTCTCCTTATATGTTGTCATAAAAGGAACCTTCTGGAAACTTCAAGGCCTGCGTGGACCGATCTCGAACTAGCCAGTCCCAAACACGTGCGCCGACGGTTCGCTCCAACCCTAGCGGTTCGTTCCAACAAAAGGTCTGGGATTTTAAACCATACGTTTTCGATAGTTAATAACGTACTGGAAGACTTGGTCTATATTATTCCAATTTGTTAAACATTGAAAATTCACATCTTCCATTATGATATATATGTATTTTTCAATACATTACAACATTATTTCAACGTTTCGAGGATTTAATGCCTCATCTTCAGGTGTAATCCTCTGTAATCCCAATTCACAATATTTTTGTTAATAATTTAGTTAAGCAATACATCGATTTCTTAAAAATCGTGTCAATAGATAACATGTCAAATCACACCTCTCCTAGGCCACCTCATACATAAACCATACTTTTTTTTTTATTTAAAGATTTAACGTTACAATATTATAAATATTATAATATTAATATTTGTACTTATGCAATTGCATGTCTAGTGATGTAAAACTATCAATAGATCCCACTATTTATAGTCTCGATTCAATCAAAGAATAAGAAAAAATCAAATAAAAAAATCAAATAAAAAAATCAAATAAAAAAATTAAATAAAAAAATAAGATAGTAATAAATAAACAAATTGTAAAGACCAAACAGAACAAAGCTGAATAAATACTAAAAATACATTAAAAATATAAGGTTTTTCTTTAATTGAAGGAATCTCTTCCAATTGTTATCTTGTATTTAATTATCCCAACGTTCCGGCTTTTGATAGACCTTCTGGGGTTGTCTATTGTAGATTTTTTGATTTCCATTGCCATTCGTCTATTCAAAAATTGTTATATATGAAAATATATCACTCAGTTGCAATGGAATAGTCCAGAGCCATAATAAGTGGATAATATACAATGAAGAAATGACAGATATATTTCATATATAACAATTTATATATAGACAAATGGCAATGGAATTTAAAAAATCTACAATAGATAACTCTAGAAGATGGCCCAAAAGCCCGAAACGTTGGGATAATTAAATAAAAGATAATCACTGGAAGAGATTCCTTCATTTAAACAAAAACTTATGCAAACCAAACTCTTCCTCACTAAAGTGAAAGATACAATTAACTAGAAAATTTAAAATAATAATTGTAGAGTAAATAAAATAAATTATTGGAAATATAGTACGATTTAATTTTTTTTTTGTTGCAATGCAGGTTTTACAGTATTAGGTAACTATTTAACGACATGGATTCAACAAACTATTAAAAAAAAAAAAGTCTTCATTGAATCTTGTTTAACGTTTTAGGATTCAAAACTTAACCTGTTAAGGGTTCATTAGGTTTAGTTTCTTGATTTACTTTGTAAGCCTTACGCTATGACTTAAGTTGAAAAAGAGCAGTAGTACCGTTGTTAAACGATTTTTAAGAAAATACGAATAAATCGCAGCATTTACAGATAATTAGGCACAGATCGGTATAATATTCTAGAGATCTGTTGATTAGGGTTTGAGCGGGTTTACATACCTGTGAATTGGCAGGCATTTATCTCAGCGGCAATTGTACCAATCTTGAATGGGCAGATCTTGTACATATGAAATAAACGTGAAAGATAAAGAGATAAATAAATAAGGCTGTTATTTCGCCGAAATAACAGCATAATTCCCACAATTCCTTGTAAAGAAAGTGGTTTAGCTGTGCAAATACTGATTAAATCTATTGACGGATGCTATGACCGATGGCGCGATGCCGCTGATGCAAAGGCACCGGTTTAATACGGATATCCTGTTGGAGGGCCACTCCATCACATCGCTTCAGTGATGAATAGTCGGGAAAGGTACAAATTGTGATTTATTCTCCATCGTCATAGGACAATAAGGCTTATGGTTAGGTACGATTAATGTATATAACTAATATAATATATAATATAATATATAATAACTAATATAACTTATTTATCCAAAAACGTGCTGAATGAATAGTTGGATCATCAAATTTAAATCGTAGTTTGAAAAGTGAACAAGTTTTAAGCTACGTTCACTCTACTTTATTGAAAACTCAAGGAAGCGTTGCTCATCCCTGTAATCGAACTGTAATTACTGGCTTTTTTTTTTTTTTTTTTTTTTTTTTTTTTTTTTTTTTTTTTTTTTTTTTTTTACTTCATTCATATATCCGCGCCTGTCAGCATTAGATAGACAATCAGCAGATTCGATGGCCGTATTCAGTTGCAGATGATGACATGTCAGGCATGGGGAAGGATGGCACCCAACAGTACCTCTTCCCTGGCTTGATTCAGTTATTCATGTCCGTTAAAGAAGGAGATCTCTCATCCAACGCCTCTTTAATCTCCTCCTCACATTCACGGTCATTTCATCTGTGGCCATATCTCTTATTAGTAGGTTTATATGTCCGTGTAGGTTAGTGTGGAAACGTTTATAAAGAGTTTTGATGTGCTGGTCGACTGTTGGCATGTGGAAGTCAGTATGTAAGGTTTGATTAGTCACGTACCAAGGTGCTTTTGAAATAAGTCGTAATAATTTTGACTGAAAGGTCTGAAGTTTTTGTAAATGTATTTTTTTAGCAATCCCGTAAATCTGTGAACAGTATATCCATATGGGTTTAAGTAAGTATGTGTACGTATTTAGTTTTTGTCTCAGTCTTAATTTTGATGATTTAGAAAAAAGTGGGAAAAGTAGCTTTAGTCGTTTGTTTAGAGTTTCCCTTTTCATTTTAACGTGCGGGCCCCATGTCATCCTTCTATCGAGGGTTAGACCGAGGTATTGTACTGTGTCTGTTTGGGGAATTTGGACATTTTCGATATAAATTGGTAGGCAAGTATTTTTCCGGAGAGTAAAAGTTATATGTTGTGATTTGTCGTGATTAAGTCTAATTTTCCACAATTTGCACCAATCGTTTAATTTCTGTAAGTGGTTTTGTAAGTTTAGGGAAGCATGTGACGGGTCTTGATGTTTCGTTAGTATTGCTGTATCGTCTGCGTAAGTAGCGGTCAATGTCTCATTACCTTCTGGTATGTCATGGGTGTATACAATGTAGAGTAGGGGGGCCAGTATTGAACCTTGTGGTACCCCCGCTAAGACTGGGCGAATTGAAGAAATTTCTGACCCCTGCCGAACGGAGAAAAATCTGTCATAAAGGAAGGATCGAAGAATGAGATAGTAGGTGTACGGTAGTATGTTCTTGAGTTTAAAGAGAAGACCCTGGTGCCAAACTTTGTCGAACGCCTGAGCTACATCCAAAAATACACCAGTTGCATATTGTTTTTGTTCTAATGCTCCAGCAATGAAGTCAGTAACTCGGTGTAGTTGGTGGGTCGTTGAATGTGACTTGCGAAATCCAAATTGATGGTCGGGTATTATATGTTTGTCAGTCAATATGTCAACTATTCTTTTGTATATTAATTTTTCAAATATTTTTGAACATATCGGAAGAAGGCTGATAGGTCTGTACGAAGATGGAACATAGATGTCTTTATTTGGTTTGTGTATCATTTGAATCATGGAATATTTCCATTGTAGTGGGAATTTTGATGTCCTTAGTATGCAGTTGTAAATTGTTGTCAGAAATACCAGAGCTTTTCTGGGCATTTTTTGGAGCACCTCGGCAGTTATTAAGTCATAACCAGGGGCTTTTCTTTTGGGTAAATGTTGGATTTGTTGTGCAACCTGGGCAGGAGTGAATGAAGGTGGTGGAAGTGTCATTTGAAGTGGAATATCTAATGAGTTGAAAACTAGGGTCTCATGTTCTGTGTTTGTTAAGTCAGAAAATGGGATGAAAACAGAAGAAAGATGGTTAGCGAAGAGTTCAGATTTTTCCTCATCCGACACGGCCCAGGAGCCATCTTCTCTTCGAAGGGGTGCTGACAATTCTCGATGTTTTAGCAACTTCTTGGTATGCTTCCACAAGCTTCCATCGTCTGTCGAGAGGCCAGTTATATAAGCGTCATAGTTTGTTCTGTTAAATTTTTGTATTTCCCTTTTGAGTTGATTGTTTAGTCTGTTGAATGTCTGAGGGGCGTCTGTCAGTCTGCCATATTTTACGCGCTCTTCTCTTTGCTCTGATCAAATCTCTTATATATTGAGGATATTGTGGCAAGTTATTTGGTCTTGCTGAGTTGACCTTGGGTATTGTTGAATACCATGCCGCTTTTTGAACACTTTCTGTAAATAGTTCGACAGCCTCTTCCAGTTCATTTTCAATTTTGATTGAGACTGGGATTGAAAGCGAAGACTCTAAAAACTCCCTAAAGGCATCCCAGTCAATTGGTCCACCTATCAGCGTTGGCTTTCTTGGTTTGTTTATTGCCTCCTCAAGCATAATTAAATGCACCTCGGAATGATCAGAGCAAAGATCAGAGGTAGTATTTATGGTGTGAGGTATAGTCCGCAATCCTTTAGTAATAAAAAAGTCCAAAAGGTCCGGTGATTTTCGCCTCGATACAGGCCAGTAAGTCGGTGTGTCAGGATGTATTGTGTCTAATGAAAGCTCGTGGATGGCAGCCCTCAAATTCCTTCCTCTTGGAGTGCACAAACGTGAGCCCCAATATTGGTGCTTCGCGTTGAAATCCCCTCCCGCTATAAAACAGCGCCCTAAGGTACGGAAAAAATCGCAAAACATCGAAGATGTCAGCACGTATCTTGGCGGGCAGTACACCGAGGCCAGTGTTATCGTGTGTTTTTTCATGTAAAGTGTAATGCCTGTGGACTGTATATCAGGAGTACTTGGTAAGTGTACATGGTTGTGTGATAGTGTTGTTCTGATAAGAATGGCTGTACCTCCATGTGCTGTGTTGTCTGGGTGGTCTGTCCTATAGGTCAAGTAGCCAGGAATACAAAATTTAGATCGTGTGGTAAGGTGCGTTTCCGTAATCAATGCTACGTCAATTCGTTTTTCATGAAGATATAGGTCTAGTTCAGTTTTGTGTTGCGTTAGCCCGTTTGCATTCCATAGAAGGATGGACAAGTTAAAATCGAGCGTAGTCCTCGGCTCAAAAGGTAGAGGCTAAATATCGGTGATGTAAATTGGATGAGGCCAAAAATAGAGGGGTAGGTGCGGGAATAATATTAAAAATCGGTGTAACCGCTCTGACCCACCCCCTTAACCCTAATTTATGACTTGGGTTATCATACCTCGAAAGCATACAAATCGAACGAGAGCGGAGTGTTAGGCAGTATAAAAATTGCCAATTAGATCGAAAGAGGATGAAGGACTACTTGAATCTTAATAATAAAAAAAAAAAAAAAAAAAAAAAGGAGCGTAGCCGAAGCTAATTATCGGTGATGGAAATTGGATGAGGCCAAAGATAGGGGGTAGGTGCAGGTGCTTTTAATACATTTAGTTTTGTAATATATCGCCAACCATCATGTAAATATTATTTTTTTATTTAATAAAAAGATTGGTTTAGACTAAGCGTGATTTTCTTCTTCGTGATTTTGCATGAGGTGTGTTACATATGAACTTAAAATGTAAAACATCTTTAGTTTCCGTCCTACTTCATTTTGCAGGTTCCAGTCTAAAGGAAATCAATGATGAAGAAAATTATTTTTCCACTATGCAATTCTTGGAACAATTTTGTGTGGTAATACGCTCTGTAATTATGGTATGAATAAAAAGAAAAGGATTCTTATCTATCGCCGATTGGTGGTCTGTTTGGCTTCGGATGATTTTTCTAATACTGTGAAAATTATTTCAAGACCCTTTACCCTCTAGAGTATAGTTGGATGCATTACTGTGGCTGCATAATTGTATTATTCATTTATTTATTTTTTACTCACACGTTTTGAAAATAAACATTTACGCTTGAAACTAAGCTAAAATTTAATAAACTAAAAATGTAATGTATGCATTAAAATGTAATAAGTATTGAAGCCAAAACAGTTTTATCTAAATCCTTATAAAGCTGGTTTTAGTCATTGTGTTAGTGTTCAATTAAATGATGATTAATTCAGGAAAAAAGGGTAAGGGTCTGGCCACACATGTCCGCACCGGATCCGCACCGTAGCAATAATACAGGTTATGTTCAGAATATTTTTAATTTAACTTACATATTACCTTTAGTTATGCCTAAAGTGGCCTGTGTCTGACATGTGTGGCTTAAACTTTAGGCATAACTAAAGGTAATATGTAAGTTAAATTAAAAATATTCTGAACATAACCTGTATTATTGCTACGGTGCGGATCCGGTGCGGACATGTGTGGCCAGACCTAAAAACGTTGAATGACATTTATTTTTATTTTACGGCATTATAGAGCTTATATATTTATTATATATTTATTTACTTTGCTAAAACCGTTCGGAATATAAATTTAATCAGTAATTCCGCCACTTTGGTTTGAAAAAGTTCAAAGGTTTGATTTGGTTTGGTTCTTCTTAAAGAATACACTTTTATTTGTTTTAATAAACGTGTTTTAAGTACATTTACCTTAATTTTCACTGTATTTAAAAATATTTAATATAAGAGCAAAGATGAAAAAAAAAAAAATTCAAAATAATTTTTATACATTAAATCAATGCCTGGTATAGAAGTAAGTTATAAATGAGAAATTTCATAAATGACCAAAGGAGACCAATTTTTAGTTATTAAGCGTACCTTTTTTTTTTTGCAATTAAGCGTAATTTTAATCCGCGTACTGATTTGAAAATTTGCACTTATTGGGTTAGGTGCGAACGGATTTGTGAAGTAAAAAAAGAAAAACTGATTTTACTGAAGTAGATGAAATAAAAACCTGATTTTCTAAAAAAGCACCTGCAATTATAAAACTCTACACCTGTACGGCTTTCTAGCTTTGCGGGTTTAGTATCGCCGTTCACAGAAGGGGTTTCTGGATTAGTTTGACAGGCTCAAATGTAAAAATCTAGGTAGAGGGCCCGAATCAAATATATCTTTATTCTTTTTTAATAATTATATATATTTTAATTACTAAATAAGTTGAAATTATATTATAGTTTTCTCAAGCAATGAAATCTGTGTATTACAATCTGTAAATTTGTTATTATTATAATGTAGAATAATAAAATATTTCTAGTTTTCTTATTGTAAATGTAATAAAACTATAAATATATTAATATCACCTTTAAAGGAAAAAAATAAAAGAATTTTGTGAAATTACTCTTCCTAATATCCCATTGTTTATAGGTGTATCCTCATTATTTTAGATCGTATTAAAAAACGTACTTCATTGGCATTTACAGAAAGACAAATTAAATTTTTTATGATTTACAACATGAAATATTTAAAACCTCAAACCATTCTTCTTCCGCATGTGCACTGTATTATTTTACAAAATAAAGGACATGCACAGTATTGCAGAATATTGAAACAACCCTGTATACAGTACCGGATAAGTACCCAACTTCAAATTTCCACCAAAAAGTTCCTATTATGGCGTAGTATATAATATATCACCGCCAATTTTGATTAATTGCTGTTTTTTCTATATTTCTGAGGTTTCTTTTTTTTTTTTTATTGAAAATCTAAAAAATTTAATATATATATATATATATATATATATATATATATATATATAAAATTTTTTTTATTTTCGGCTATTCTAAAAAGAAAATCAATTTTCCTTAAGACTGATCGATTCCTTTTCGATTAATTTCTTTTTTTTTTAATTATTTAACTAATGGTTGGATTTTATCATTTAAACCAAAACAGGAAAAAAAAAACTTTTTTATTTAAACTTTAAAATAGTTTAGTTTGATAAAAATACGTACTGAAAATGGACACTCACGTTAAATCTTAGATAATACACTCGCCACATTATAAGTTTTATGATGTTTTATTCCCTTCAAATTCTTTATTTTTGTATAATATAAAAAATATTATTATAAATAATATTATAAATAAAAATAATATTAAAATATGGTATATATATTTAAAATATATATATATATATATATATATATATATATATATATATATATATATATATATATATATATATGCGTCCTCTTTGTTGAGCAGAAAATCTGTGAGGCTTATGTCCGAATGGGTTTAAGTAAGTAAGTGTATGTGTTCAGTTTATGTTCTATTTTTAATTTTGAAGATTTAGAAAAAAGACAGATTAGTGTTTTCAGTCGTTTATTAAGTGTCTGTCTTTTAATTTTTACGTGTGAGCCCCAAGTCGAATAGAAGTCCCAGGTAGTGTACTGAGTCCGTCTGAGGTATTTGGTGGGCATGTTTCGCGTCGCAGTGTGATTGTTATATATTGAGATTTGTTATGGTTTAATGATTGAGTACCAATTTTGTAAATGTAATAAGTGATTTTGCAAATTTAGTGATGACAATCTTGGGTTATTATGTATTGTTAAAATTGCAGTGTCATCGGCGTAGGTTGCAGTTAAAGTCTCAGAGTTGTCGGTATGTAATGTGTGTATATAATGTATAGTAATGGAGCAAGTAATGACCCTTGTATTGACCTAATGGAGTGCAAGGGACTTCGTCCATAGTAGCGGCTGCTTCCGCCTCGCTCATAGCTTCTTTATGAACTTGAGCCTACCTTTGTCGATTCTTCACTTACTTATGAAATTACTTTAATAATTTTAATCAATGAAAATTTAGCGCGCTTTTAAATGGAAAAACTAAGATTTTCTGTAGTTTTTTATTTTACTTCATTTTTAGACTTAAGATATATTTATTTAAAAAAATAACCGCTTCTAGTTAAAAGAAGGAGAAAAAACGCAAATGTCGAAAAAAAATCGGAATATACCAAGCCTATCTAAGAACCATTTGGTGTGGGATAATTCACTTACCTATATATGAAATATATTGTATTTTGTCTGTACTTATCCTGAAAACCTTGTATAATGGGATGATTTGGTGGGTATATAGGTTATATAAATATATCAGAGGTTATATAAATGAGGGTATAAGATTATATTTAGACAGGCCTTGAACTAGAGGGACCCTTAAGTATGCGGAAGGGGGGAGTGGAGAGGGGGGGGCTGTATCGACCCGGGGCAGCGACCCCCGCACTGGGTCACCGCCCCCGCCGCCTCCAATCTCTGACCCTCAGCCCCCGCGAGATGAACCACCGCCCCCGGGTCCTATATAGCCTCATAGGCCAGGTACAGCTACTTATTAAGCCCCCTTCACTTCACGCACTTTGATCGTATCCACACGCACTCAGTAGTTGGTTGTCGGTGTAGATCGTATCTTCGCTTGACCTTATCTACACCTCCTCTCACCCAGTTCAGTTCGTTCATTATGTATTCACTTTCATTTATCGATGTCTAAATACAATTAAATTACATCTGTGAAGTAACCGATTGTTAAAGTCTTTGATAGGAATGTTGATTTTTTTCAGTATGTTAGCGAATAATGGCTCTATTTCGATATTTCTCTTCGCTGAATTACAGTATTCTTGCAGCTTTAGGATGACTTTAGTTAGGAAAAAGAGACTGTAAACATTTCATGAATTAGATCATTTATTTGGCTAAACATCTATTATTGTTGTTTAAATTTTTTTTTTGGGGGGGGGGGAGGGAGATCACCTTTGTCTTAGGTGTTAACACAGCGCAACTACTACACAGAAGTTCGCGGGTTTATTGCCTGTCAGTTGGCCTTAGGAATTTTTAAAGGGAATAAAAATCCAGGGCTTTGCCAACTTCGGAGGTCGCGAGTCTGTACGATTGTACTCGTTAAAGATCCCTTCCCTTACCCTGTTTATACCAAGATAGGCAAAATTTGAGCTCATAGCATTAAATAAACAATTGAAACAATGGAACATAAAACCCATCAAAACACCATGTAACCTTCCGATCCCTCTCATTTTGTTATCTGCCACCTGACTTCTAATCACTTAAACTACTATTGTCTATCATTACAGACTCATTGAAACTAAAGTATTGATCGATGTTTTGTATTGAATAATATTCCATGTTGTCGTAATCAAGGAAAGTTATTATATTATAAACCGTATTTAATGTAAGAATTTTAAATGGTTAAAAATAAAAATAAGAAGGCTTTTTTCTTCTTCTACTTTCCAAGTAAGTATGAACGTTTTTAAAAGTAATCGTTGTAGATGCTTAAGTATATGTGATCCTAATCGGACCAAATTGTTCAGACCAATATCAGTTATGATGCAAACAATTTTTTTTTTTTTTTTTTGAGTTTAAAACGCGGTGAGGAAAGATATATTCCTCAGAGGGAATAAGGAATATTTTCTACTTGAAAAAAAGGAGAATTGAGGCTACATGAAAAAAAGGATTAATTTGAAAGAATTTCTCTGCAGACTGTGCCGAAAATAACATTGATAATTTTCTTCATGCAATTGTTTAACTTAATCATTATCAGCAGGAGTTTTACCGCTGAAAAACAAAAATAACCTTTATGAAACAAAAAATTAAAAAATTGTTTGGTAGAGGTCCTGTGCGCATGACCTTGGCATGGCATGAGCCGTATGGTCTGACTATGGTTTTCCCATATCCCTGCAGAACCGACGGGTTTTACCTGTTTATTCGATCTTTTAACATCATTTCGTTCTTTTGAGATGAAGAGGGCACGATCTTCGTGCTACTTGGTTCGTTCTGCTGAAGAAGGCAGTACAGGAGGAGTGTATAAAGGAAAGAAGGATGATAATAACAGAAGAGGTTTCCCCTCCTAGGGAATCTTAATTTATACCTCTGCGGATTAGGGATGCATTGTGCAATGCGTTATTAGCCTACTTGAGGATTTGTAAATATGCCTCAGGAGGATATCGTGAGCCTACCAAGGTCGTCTCTTTCTGAACCTTTCGCATCCTCGGTTCAAGCACTTTCTTGTATGTATGGTGTAATATTTCACCAAGTTCCTGGTAGACAGAGAAGATTAAGTTAAGATTCCCCTCAGCTAATTGTTAACTTAATTCAAGTCTATACTTGTTTACTGTTACAAACTGTTACCCTCAGTTTGTGACTATTCTTCTTCTCAATTACCCAGGTTTCGCAACCGTAATCGTGATCATAATCGAACAAATAAAAAGTGATTTTCATATACATATATTACTTGCTTGATAAAATAATTGAAAATAGTTTTTAAGGAAAATCAACTTTCATTATATTGGAAAAGTAGGTTTAATAATGTTGTAATACAAAATTTTGATTTCTTTATCAATATTAAAATGTAAAAGCGTTATCAATTATGTTCTTATAATAATTGATTAAATTGAATATAAAAAAATAAATAAGAGTGAATTAACGTAAGCTCTCTATGTGGGTCAATTTGTCACGAAATTTTATGATTTAGGCCCCCTGCGTGCGGACATTACTAAAGCCTGTATTTATTCCTTGTAATCGACAAATCGATCCGTGAATAAATTTAGAAAGAACACAAAGGAGTTCGCGTTCACCTGCGATTAAGGGAAAACATTTGTTTTTTTAAATAAATGATTTCGTTTTTGTGAATATATTATTTTATCTATAACGAAATGAACATATTATATTATCCAATGTATTCTAATAATTAGGCAAAGTTTATGATATAGTATTTTATTAGTTGGTGGTAATTTATATTTTTAGCTATGAGTAACAAAACATATTGAATTTTTTTTTTTTTTAAATAATTTATTTTCACCATACTACGATGTAATCACCTGTTTTACACACCTAATTTGCGGTCCGAAAGCTACACTTCGCCGCCCTAGGGCCGAAAATGAATATTTCGCCCTAGGGCCGCAAAATCAGCTGTTTATTATTTTAATTCATTCATTTCATTATATACATTACATAAGTTTGTTTTGCTCGTATTATTGTTTAGTTATTAAGTAATTATGGCTAATAATATATCAGAATCTATAAATAGAAGAGCAAAAGAAATCATAGCAGATTTGTTACCAGCAAAATCAAAAGATAGGTATGACGAAGAGTATACAAAGTTTTTGAACTGGTTAAAAATGGAAAATGTAAAACCGAAACACACATATGTTCATCTCTCTTTATTAACTTACATAATAACATAACGTAAAACAATCCATACATTAAACATTCATCATGTCCCCATAACCACAAGATAACCTTCTAACAAAGAGGTAAACTTAACCAAAAGAAAATCTTGTTTTTGACTTATGTTATATCGTATTAATATTTATTGTAGTATGGTGAAAAATAGCGTTCGTGCCTCGGGCCAAAGTGCATTTGCTGGCCCTCGAACTTTTCATGACCTCGACTACATCTCGGTCAAAAAATATCTCGGGCCGGCAAACGCCCACTTTCGGCCTTTGGTACGAAATATACTATTACGGCCCTCGATTTCAAGACTTGTTAAATTTGAAATAAAACAATAATCGTTTTTTTATTATTTAATTCTGTGTACTTTTATAAGTATAATGTATAGTTCAATTGTCAATACATATTGTTAACGAAGGAGATCTCTCCCATGTAATGTACTATGCGAACTAGTAAATAGCTAATAGGTAGCTCTACCTATGCGAGAGGTAACTAGCTATTTTTTTTTTTTTTTTTTTTTTTCTTCATAGCCCCTTATGATTATATATTTCTTGAGACAATTTATCTCAACCTTGAATAACAAGCCTTTTACTGCGTTTGTGCATTTTAAGGTGTATTGAAAAAATGTAATTTTGAGGAATGAGTGTTATCGGTGATGGGGCTCACCTCTTTCTTAAATAAACTTAAATTCTAACACTTAATCCTAACATTCACATACTTGTTGCCATCGTCTTGGGACATTTGCTGGGCTGAGGCTATTAAATAGTGGATTTAACAACTGTGGTAGTTTATCGAAAAAAGCGTTGTGCCTCTTGGTTAAGTATTCTTCAATTTTGGGTAATTGAATTACTTGTTGTACTTCTGAGGTCCTCATTCGCTGCATATAAGTTCCTTTGACTATTTTCCTTGTAATTCCGTTTTGAAAGGATTGTAGCTTTTTCACAGTCGGTTTGCCTATATGCCTGAATAGAGGTGCACCGCACAATAGCGTTGGCCGAATTATTGATGTCTATACTAACAATTTTAAGCGTATCTATAAACTCGTAGTTGTAAGTATTTTATTTAGCCTGTACGTTTTTAGTCTTAGAGTTTTAATTTTTCTGTCAAAGTGTCTCGAAAAATTTAGATGTCTGTCGAAGTGAACGCCGAGATACGTCAGGTTGGTCGATAGTGTAATGTATTTATTATTTATGTAAAATTCTTTTGGAATTTTCTTTTTCCCTTTTTGGTAAGAAAAAATAATCCCTGTCGTCTTATCAGGATTTACTTCAATGTTTAGGGTTTTAAGCTGTTCTGTCATTTTTTGGCCAGCCGTTTCTGCCTGCGGCAATGCTTTCTTGGCATTTAGACTACGACTTGTAACCGCTAAGTCATCAGCAAAAGCAGTTACAGAAGCATTTTCGTATTTAGTCCCAACTATTTCTGCTGTATAAATCAGAATAAGGACTGGGGATAGTACTGCTCCATGAGGTACACCACATGTCAGCTCGACGGGGTTCGACTCTGTATTCCCTACTAGCTAGGAAAAAAAAAAAAAAACATATTAATTGCGGTTTAAAAATTTACGTGTGCGAGAGCGCGCGGGGTAAAGAGTTGGGGATAGTGAGAGGTAACTAGCTAGGAAAAAAAACCGTATTATATAACAATTGAGGCGTAGAATTCCAATACCAGCCAAGTCCTTTTCCAGATTTTTATTTTTTATTTTTTTTTAAATAGTTTTTCTATTAGATTATCATTAGGTGGAAGGATTTCTTCCAAAAGAGGTTAAATCATATTGAAAATAGCCCTACAAAATAAGGTCTGTTCCAAATCCAGCCAGATAATCTATAGAAAAACTATTTAAAAAAAAAAATAAAAATCTGGAAATTGGACTTGGCTGGTTTTGGAATTCTACGCCTCAATAGTACGTATATGTAATTATAATGAATAGTTCTATTGGTAGAAATTTTATTCGATATTCATAATATTTTTTTGAAACGATAGTAGTTTTAAAAAAATTAGGTATGACGCTACATATATTTAAATTACTTACATTATAAAGATGTTCAACTATATTTGAAATTAGATTAATGTTTTGTATTAAAATTGATTTGTATTACTTAAATATGCCATCGAAACCAGGTTTAAAAGGTCGGTGCTGAGAATATAGTGCAACAGGTATAAATGTATAAAATTGACGTGTATGTGATATGTAAAACGACAAAAATATGAAATTTAAAAATAGACGCACAATTGTATTTTCTTACTTATATTTTTAATTTTTTTTTTTTTTTTTTGTCAGGTATATGGATATACTTATCACTTTTATTTTATTTTTTATTAAGGTTTTGTTTTTTATTTTAAAGCTTTTATTAGTATTTTAAAATAAACTGGTGCGGTGCGCGCATCACAAACACACATACACAGACCATTTCGCTGGGTTATTTCGAATCAGGGGAAAACGTGTATTTTCTTGTATTTAGTTGAAAATCGGAAGTCGAAATTTTTCACGCAATACTTTTTCTTACTATATATTTCAAATATAGGTAAGTTAAAGGAAAAAATCCGTCATTTTTTTCCATAACTGAGTAAAACCCCATGCAGTAAAATGCAACTTTTCATTCTAAATGGATTAATACCTATAATTCAATTTAAAAAAATAAAAATAAAGGACGCCGGATTTTTCCCCTTATTCTTTATATGTATTCTGCCTTGAGTGTAGCGTCTTTTATTATTATTTATTTATCGATATTAAAAAAATAAATAACATGTCTCTAGTGTGAGCTGTTTCCTGTCGTGTTCTAATTATGGATCGACAAAGGATCCAGGGCCTATACACGGATCCTCCACGGCAATGCAAATGAAGCTCGACTCAGAAAAGTTCCCGTACGACGATCACCTTATGGAGTAGGAAAAGTGAAGAGCCAACAGGCATAACTAAACATAGTTATGGATGACAGTGGAACAGTACACCTCGCGACAATAGGCGGTTGGTGGTCCTGATCTCCTGACCTCGCTCATGCTGTGAATGCTTAAAACATTAGGCCCACTTTCCTTCCTCCCTCACCTAGTTCCTCCATCCACAGTGGCTACATCCTTAGTGATGGGTTGTGGAGACCTCTCGCGATTAGCTTTCGTTGGAGTTCCAATCATTCTTAGATTGGAAGTGACTTTAAATAAAGAAAGAGAGATCTGTGAAAAGTGATGTTGGTAAAGTTGAGACACTGTTTTCCTTAAAAAAAGATAAACTAAGATAAAATATAGAAAGATTAATAAAGAAGCACTGCTCTACTAACAATTTCATGTACATTAAAATTATCAATTCTTCAAATCTATGTATTGGGTAGGATGTTGAAGTGCGCCTAACCTCTTATCCCGACTTAATTTACATACTAATTAACAAAAACAAAAAAAAAATCTTACTTCAACATTGAGATTACTAATATCTAATGTTCGATTATGTTGTTTTATTGATTTATAATCTCGTTACTTTATAACTTAACAGGTAAACACAAATAAAAAAACTTATGTCGCGCGTTAGCAAGAAGTTTACACACCGTTGAAATCAGAATGACCAATGATGAATTGTATGTGATCAAAGACTATTTTCCTTAGTCACGATTTATATGTTCATAGTAAAATTGAGAATACAGTTGAAACTTCGCATTTGATTAACCAAAATAAAAACAGTTTTTTGAGTTGAAACCATTTTCTTGCGATATAATTAATGAAAAAAGAAACGTAGAATTACGTTCCGTAAAATCTAAAAAAAAAAGATTTATAACGAATGAGGTTACTCGTAGTGTAAGATAGTATCTTAAGGATAAATCCTTTCCATGAATATACTGGTGTAAAAAAATATTTTTTATAAAATTTAAATTATAATTTTAACAATATAGTGTAATTTATGAAAAGAAAAATTTACATTTTCATTGTTAAGATAATATAAATAATGATGTTTATTTATAAATTGTATGACTTTTCTTCCTTAGAATTCATAATATTTTTTAGTTATATTAGAGCACCAATCTGTAACAAAATTAGTAATTAAAATTTATAAAATTTAAATTATGTAATTTTTCTTGCCAACCGGTGATATGAATAATAATGATTATTGAATAATATTCTAGTCAAATTATATAAAGAAGGATATTGGGAAAAAATAAAACGAATAGTTATTGATATCAGCTATGAAAACTTACATAAAAATGGTAATGTTATTTAATTATTTTAGCACCAGTTTCGGTGATTTTGAAAATTTCAGGACTTCGTATCCTGTTTAAAATAGGACGATAAATTCTTGTAAGTTAAACAAACGCATGGTGCCAAATAGGCGAAGTCCGGTTTCCAAGCTTTAAGCTGAAACCGTTGTGTGTCAGTGAATCGGGGAATTCGTCCCTCGTTGTTGATTCGACTGTGTGCACATCTTTCAATAGGTGCATGCTTTTTGTTCAGTGTTCCGTGGTACTAAATATATCTTATTTATATCATATTATTTTTGGAATGTTCTATATTTATATTGTTTGTTGAACTAAAAATAGAAATATTTTATAAATACATAAGTTTTCTTGATATAAAAAAAAAAATAATTATATTTAATCCCTCATTCAAAGAGATGTATGCAATGATGTATTTCATTATATAGAATGCAACTGAACAAGGAACTTTATTTAGGAGAATATCCCATAACAATAATAAGTTTGTACAGAAAGAGAAAACAAAATTCTGTTCATTTGATTTTTTTTTTTGGTGACTTCAACAATATATTTCTACCTTTTAACATTATTGAACTCCCAATGTGTTGGTAATCGTCTTTGAGAAAAAAATGGCAGTAAGGTGTTGAATTAACTTCTTAAAAAGTTGGACTTTTATATGCCTTATGCGAATGGTTAAGAAAAATACTCAGTTATTCTTCTTTCCTGGCTTCATTCAATTACTTGGGCTGTTTAGGTGAGGAGATCTCTCATTCAACGCCTTTTTAATTCCCTCTTTGTATTCATAGGAATGTCAGCTGTCCTTTATTAAACGGTTGTCCGTTACGTGTAAGTTAGTGCGAAAACATTTGTGTAGGGTCGTTCTTTGTTGGTCTTCGGTTTGTTGGTAGAGGCAGGTATTTAGAATTTGGTTAGTCACGTGACAGGGTGCTATTGCAATGATTCGTTTTTACAAATAATGATTTGATTTTTAAAATAATGGTACATTAATTTATCTATCAAATTTATATGAAGCTTTGTGCCTCGGTTCTAAAATAAAACGATAAAATAGACCAACGGAATGTAATAAAACAACGTACGACCAACTCTCTCTCAACAGTAAGAAAATTTCTGCAAATCTTAAAATAACGGTTTAGTAGCGTGCAATGGTTGAAGCCAGTTTAAAAATATTTATAGATTCGGGAGAAAAGTTCTTCGAACGTTAATCGGAGCGATCTTGGATGGGAGTACTAATGAATGGAGGAAAAGAGGAAGATGGTAATGCTAATGGAATCTGGTCTCTCCATACCTTATTATATGAAGGCGAGGAGGGTAAGTAGTTGGAAGCAATCTATCTGGAAATCAATGAATGCTTCAATGGTAGGCAAGTTATAAATAAAAAGGCCAAAAAGTAGAAGGATAGAAAGAATCAACGGGGGAGAGGCTGCAGAGCTACATGTGATAAACTAACTGGAAAGAAGCTTAGTTGGATTGAAATCAGTAAGGTCTGTGGATAAAGCCAACAGATTAAAAAAAACTTACATGGATATGAATATTTCGCAAATAAAATCATAAAAGACAATGATTATTATTAATTTTACATTTGATTTTTTTTTAATACATCGTACATATATCAAATAAAAAATTATATTTATATTTAAATAATTGTTCCTCAGTGTTTTTGTGAAAAAGTATGTACCATGAAATGTGCTATCAGAGAATATTAACCTCAAACCACTGGATCACGAAATTTCGTGAGCTGGAGAATTTTTTTTTCACTCCGTTGGAAGATCTTATTAATTGTTTTCGAGCTTGTCCTATCATTACTTGTCTCGTAATTCACTCAAAAATACAATCAAACGAAATATTTTAGTATTTTTAAAATGTTTTAGACTGTAACAAATCTTTGAACATAATTGATATCTCTTTGTGATTCGAAATTTAAATGATCTAATATAATTGAAATGGCCGTTTGGAGGGTCAATATGTGGCTTTCTTAACCCGCTTAAAAATATATTGAAATGGAAATCCTTTTTATAAGTATTAGAAATTAAAATATTTTACAGTATTGGTTGAATTTTTATAGTTATTTGTGGCTGTAAGGACTAACTAGAAACCTTGAATGATTCATTTTACGAGTAGAGAAAACTTGGTATGTCAGGTAGCAACCACATTCCCGATGTTAACGACTATCCTTGTAATAGTCGTAATTTTTAGGCTATAATTAGAGACAATAAAGGAGTAAAGAAAATGCTTGCTTACAGTATTTGAATAAAATTGGTTAAGAAACACAATTGAAGAATATCATGGTCAATATAAGTTTTTATAACTTAACATTTTGAAGGATAAGAGAAAAAAAAATTCAAGGAGGTTCGAACACTAATAGAACACTAATCTCTGTTGACCTAACAGGCACCAGAATACTTAATATATTCATTAGTTTCTTGTTGATTGCCAACTCGATATCATTTTATTATATATATATATAATAAATAAGAAGAAGTCAGAAATAAAGTGCCTGTGAAGTAAGAAATAAAGTGCCCGCTCCGTTTGACCAATTTTGATAAAATGTTGGCTATCGCATCTTTGGCATATACATACATCAAATACTCAGTTTGATCAAAATCGTTAAAACCGTTTTTGAGTAAATTAAAAAAAACTTAAAAAGTTATTAAATAAAGTACTCGTACCCCCTCGCTTTGAGCAATTATGATGAAATTTTCGCTGTCACATCGCGAAAAAAAAAAGAAAAAAATATATATATATATATATATTTTTTTTTTTTCTTTTTTTTTTCTTTAGCATTGTAAAATGTACTGAAAACGTCACATTGTATTAAATAATATTACTTAGATTATACAAGTAAATATTACTTAATAATTCATCACTATTTGTGACTCAAAGAGTGTGTGCTTGACAAATGAAAATCCTATTGCACCAATTTCATCTTCACGGTATGACCTAAGTCGTTTGCATGTTACCTAATGTATAACTTCTTAAATAAAAAATATAATGATTAATTTTTGATTGGCAGGAAGTTGGAAAAAGAGTTGCCGTAATTATGTAATGTTACTCTATTTCTATTTATCAATAGAACTAATCAGATAATATAACTTTCCCTAATTCTAGGAAGTTCGGTAGTTAGCTTTGATCACGATCCATTTGTAAAGGCCGGGTTAGACAAAAATCTTTTAAGCTAAATAAATTATTCATGATGGTTTTTAAAAGTTTAGAAAAAATGTTGTTTTGGTTCTATCGCCGAAATCCGCTCAAAGTATTATTTGTTTCTTCTACAATTCAATCAGCTCCTACGAAACATCAAAATAATAGAGATTAATGGAAAAGCTGAAATTATTTATGTTTTATTTGACTTTTCTGTGGTCCTTCGGCAAATTTTATTATAAAAATAAAATAATGGACTGATAATGGATAAAATAAAGGATCTTACTGGGTGTTGGTCAAGGCTCAATTATATATAAATTAAAAAATAATAATTGCATTTCCATATTTTTTTGCCGTATTTTATTTTTTACTAATCAATTATAATGATAAATTATACAAAATAAAAATCTGTTCCATGTCGGAGAATTTTTTAGAGTTTGCTTTTAAGTCACGGGTTATTCAGGTTGATCGTTGGAACTCGACTTGAAAATTCTCTGTTTAGCCCTTATTTTGTTTATTTATCTTGAGAAAGGAAAAATATCTATAGGGGACTTCCTTATAGAAAATGTGAAGCGAAAAAAACTGTTTTTAGTTTTTTAATATTTACTAAGGAACTGAGAATATTTTGAGAAGGCGTAAGTTCAGAATATTGTTACGACTGGTCTAATCTACCTCCTTGCCTTATAATTGCTCATTTATTGAATACTAATGTGAACATCGACAATGAGAGCAGTAAGGGGTTCTACCTTTTTAATTTAAAAAAAAGAAGAAGTAAAACTCCCTAATCAATACAACGTAGTAGGGTCTACGGTACTATACTATTTTTCGTGTGCACTACTATACTATTATTAGTGTAGTAAAAAATATGCCTGATCTTGTATCGAACTTTGGTTCATCAACCTTAATGGAAGCGTTGTTTGAAGATTACTAATAACTATTTACAAAGGCAACAATGGGTTATCCGAAGTAATGGCTGGATCAGTTCCAAGACCATACTCGTTCTGGTTCCCCGGGCGTTGAATAGGGATTCGTTGCCCTTTGACATGGCTCCATGGAATAACCCGGTACCCCCCGCTGCGCACATTGTCCAGGGGACGCCTCCAGACAAAGATCCCCTCCTCAGCCATTATTTTCTGTTTACTCTCCGCGGCATACCTAGATCCTATCGGATAGCCCGCTCATCCTCGTGCCAAGACCGCTAGCTAGTTCTGCTAACACCGCCCCCTATCAGATCTCAACCTCCGTCATTATCTAGTCTAACAATGGTTTAAGCTTGGTCATTCTAGACAGCTGGTGACGAAACCTCATAATAAATCGTTTTCTACGAGGAGGGAGTCTTTTATTTTTTCGAAATAAACCCACATTGTTCATACTGACTAGGGCCTACGGCTAAAATATAAACAGGGTAAAACATGAATTTATTTTACTTATTGCATTAGTAACAATTGGAAGAATGGAAATGAATGTTCGCATTGATATGGCACACATTAGTGAATTTTTACTTTCACTTACCTATATATGAAATATATAGTAAGTGGAAGTATTGCGATCGTGAAAAATTTCGACTTCCGGTTTTCAACGGAAATACACGTTTTGGGGTCCCCTGAGTCCAATTAACCAAGTCCCGCGAAATGGTCTGTGTGTGTGTGTGTCTGTGTGTGTGTGTGTGTGTGTGTGTGTGTGTGTGTGTGAACAGACTAGCTCAAAAACTATAAACCGTGCGAACCTGAGATTGGGTATTTAGTGTATGTATATGCCCGCGATGTGACAGCAAAAATTTCATCAAAATTGCTCAAAGGGAGAGGGTACTTTGTTTAATAACTTTTTAATTTTTTTTCGATTTTCTCAAAAACGGCTCTAACGATTTTGATTAAACTGAGTATATGATCTATTTATATGCCCGAGATATGACTGTAAAAATTTCATCAAAATTGATCAACCGGAGGGGGGACTTTACTTTATAAATTTTGTATCATTTTCAAGTGTTTTTTTTTATTTACTCCAAAACGGCTTTCACGATTTTGATCAAACTGGGTATTTGATGTATGTATATGCCAAAGATGTGATAGCCAACATTTCATCAAAATTGATCAACCGGAGGGGGGACTTTACTTAATAAATTTTGTATCATTTTCAAGTGTTTTATTTTATTTACTCAAAAACGGCTTTCACGATTTTGATCAAACTGGGTATTTGATGCATGTATATGCCAAAGATTTGATAGCCAACATTTCATCAAAATTGATCAACCGGAGGGGGGACTTTACTTAATAAATTTTGTAACATTTTCTAGTGTTTTATTTTATTTACTCAAAAACGGTTTTCACGATTTTGATCAAACTGGGTATTTGATGTATGTATATGCCAAAGATGTGATAGCCAACATTTCATCAAGATTGATCAACTGAAGGGGACACTTTATTTCATAACTTTTTTTCTAATTTTTAGATTATCTCAAAAACGGCTTTAAAGATTTTCTTCATATTCGTCATGTTTAATGAAAATTGAGTGTTATTTAATATCAGGTAAGCGTTATCATTATTAAAATGTTCTGAGGGGTTTATAGAGCAAATGAAAACAAAAATAAGAAATGAATGTGGAAAATGTGTAACTTTGAGAAGTGGCATTAACAAAACGCATTAATTTCTTATCTAAGTAAGTTGGTAAGTGAAAGTTGTGTGTTGCGCGCACGCACCAGATTTTTATATTATGGTGCCAATTGTCCACTAACTGATATTTGCGAATTATATTAGCTCGGACCTCAAATTTGATAAGTACATAATTGATATAATGTTGCGTTAGAAAAAAAAAACACCTAAACGAATATATATAAAATTATTATAAGCCAAAAAATATATATGACAAACTAAGGTAAACCACATGTATTTGCAATATAATTATTTAATATTTATTATTGGATAAGTAAAATATTCTTGATTTCCCTAAATTCTCTATAATAAATTCTTATAACTATTATATTCTTAATTTCTCTAGATTCTCTTTACTATATTCTAATATTATTTTCTCTATTACGTACTATGCATTTTACACATTTATATGTTTTCAGTCTTTGGCGAAACCTAAGTTTGATTTAAAATAAACATATTGGGGTGGATTATTATTTAAAAAAATTCAATTCTTATTAGAATTTAATTTCAAGTGAGACAGGATTAACATTGGACCTAAAATATAAGATGATAAATTAGATATAATCATTAGTAAATGATTAATTTTTATAAAATTTGTTGTTGGGGACTAAAGATCGCCGAAATGTGCATCGGCGAAATATTTATTTTGACAAGGAGGCAAGAATAATAAAAAAATGTCTATGCATTGTTACTTTTTTCGTTCAGTACGGATCAAATTAAATGTTTCAAGAAATATAGTTAATATTAATATTACCATAAATTTTAACATTGAACTTAGTTGAGCTTTTATGTAGGCCATTTTATTCATAGAGGCATATAAAATGGAGAAAATCTAAGTCACGTAAAATAATAATGGAACACTTATTTGGATTAAACAATTTTTATTGAACGAAAATAAGATTTTACAATGCCACACAAACTAAGAACACAAATAATTAAACAGGTTACAAAAAGTATCTCTTTGTAACTATACAGTAACACAAAATTAACGGTATGAGCTTCAGAACAAGACTAACACTGCTTTCCATCGCTCTGTATAGATAGTCCGAAGAAGAACTGCCTGGAAGGTTCTAGGCAAGCGTAGATGGTACTCGAACAGTATGCCCCAATTGCTAGTTCGTAGCCACAAGTCTAGAATTCTTTTAAATTATATGTTTTTTGTTTTGTTTTGTTTCACGTTACAATAAAAATAGTAACTTGTGCTCAAAACTCGTGCTATTGAATGCCATTGGTTATGCTAGTTCCGAATTACTTCACTTTTCTCAAGTTAATCAAGCTTCAAAAAAATTTTCCCAGCGGGACTATTAGATGTCTGACATGACTTCCCCCCGAGATCTATTCTTATACAACACTAATAGCGGCTGGAAAATCGGGTTTCGACTTGTGAAAGAAATTATGACAAGATATTAGGGACACTTCTGAACCGTGTCTACAACAGTGCCCCTCGTAATGAAGACGTGGTCAAACACAGTGGATGTTGTTTTTTTTTTCGAAATATTATTTCATAACTTGATGACAACTCGTACTTGCCAAATGTCAATCCCTGGGATACCGTTCACCTCAATGAGTTTCTTAAGCTTTATAATATACACAAAATCTTTAAATTATTGTAATCATGTGAACAAATTTGGGTTGGAAGAAAAATATTTAATGATTTCGGAATGAACATTGATTAGAAAAATATCTCTAATTCAAAGAATTTATTGTCTGTATTAGTTGATACGTATTTGTTTAATAAAACAAATTAGTGAACTCACAAGCTGGAATTGCTTGTATTTAATGGATATACGTAGAAGTTAATGAGAATTTTAATGGAGCATGACTGAAAACCCTTATCTATTTTCTTACCAGATAAACTTCAAACAGTAAAATAGAATTCATTTTTTAAATAAGGAGTCATTCATTTTTTTTTAAATGGGATAACTTAATTTTAAAACCGGAAAATAAATATCAGAATTCTGTAAAAAGTTGGTCGTTAATATACTATATTTATAAAATGTCATTTAGCATTCTTTGTGGCATCTTGAATTTTGCAATGAGTTATTTTTTACTGTATATTTATTTTAGCTTTATTGTTTATTGTTATATTTATTATGTCTATAATTTGAAAATTAAAATAATAAAAAAAAAAAAAAGATCTTATTTGGAAATTAGGCGACTCAAACTTTCTTGTTTAAGTGCTGAGAGGTGATGATACTCTCAAAAGTTTATTTAATAAATGATGTTCACTTTATAAAGTCGCTTGTATTTGATCTTGCTAATTGTATAAATTTTAAGGCCATCAAAATGAATGATTTATGGAAGTTTAAAAAAAAATTCTGCGTCGTTTGCATACTATATGTTAAACTCTAATGAAGTAAACGTTAAGACGTCCGAAAGGGAATTCTCTAACATGCTCAATTCATATATTGTACAAAATTTGCGTGGATTTAGTTTTGTAGTGAAAAACTTGAACAGGTAAAAAAAAATGAGGACACCATACTGATATTTATCTAAAACTTTGGGCTATTTTCCAGCAAAAAACAAAACAAAACAACAACTCACCAATCATTCATCAAATTTGTAATTATTTAAACCTATATGGACTGCTGAAGGTCCCAAAATGTTCCGGGAAAAAATATAGGTGTGCATATATCAGAAGCCCTCTAGGTATATATCTTATACATCGTATTCTGGGGTTCAACAGCGTATATCAAAAGTCACCCACATCACCCCTAAATGTTTTTGTATTTTCTGGAAAATACGACATAAACATTATTTAATATTTAAGTTGAAGTGATACCGATGGGTAGTTCTTTCTCTTCGTGTAATTATTTTGTATTGCTCACATTTCCTTGTATTTTTATTTAAAACAGTTGCTAAATTTCAATAATTCTCTGTGCAGCATCGTAAATTGTTTGTTTGTTTTATTTAAAGTAACTTTATGCCACTAAGGCTAATCGGACGATGCTACAGTGGGAGTCCTAAATTTTGCCTATCCAGTTATAATGAGGATAGGGATCTTTAACGAGTACCTGACATCATACAGGCTCGGGACCTCCATTTTACGTCCTATCCGAGGGACGGCATGGCTCAGGATTTTTTACTCCCATTAAAAAATCCTAGGGCGACCGCTGGGGGCAAACCTGCGACCTTTAGTATTGTAAGTTGCCATGCTAACCACTATACCACAGGTGACCCCTATCGTAAATTGTGTTAAATACAAATAAAAAAATATTTATTTTTTTTTGCCCATAAATTTTCGTACTTTTAACACTTTGTGAACGAGACCCTTATGAACATATTTAAACATTAAAATCTTTGCTAACTGTGATAAGTAAGTAAACTGAAAAAAACTGATCTTACAAAATCCCAATGTTTTCAATTGCATCTTTCTGAAATATAAGAATTAGGACTTAATACACTTTACGCTGCAAGCACAGATTTAATTATAATGGATTTGTTATTCCATAATTAGTAGATTAATATTTAGTAAATAAAAGGAGACATACTTTGAGTTTTCATTACGAATTCCTTCAAAATTGGAGGTTAAAAAATTTCTGATTTTCCTTTTTCCCTGATTTTTCTTCTTCTTAGGTTAGTCTGTCGAATTTCTTTTACATTTGAGGATGATAGAGGTCCTTAAGATAGTTTTTGTCCTCCCTTTTATGGATAGCCTCCCTTATGCTGCTAGCCCTTAAAAAGAAGACGACAGCTGTTGGACATTGGCTCTCCCCCACCTGCCGCCCCACCTGTTCCCCTCGGGCCTCCTCAGTACGGCACCTTCCTTCCTTGTGATAGGTATGGCTTGACTCTCTCATCCGACATGGGAAAGATACACGTCGTCGTAAGTCTATGTTATTTTATTTTAATATTACCGTTATTATTATTTAGTTACATGGATCTTATAGTTTCTTTCTATGTTGCAATATCTGAAAAATTATTTTCTATTATTTATATCTCTACGTCCGGTGTAACGCCAAAGAGAACTAAGCTCAATATTTGAGAAAACTGAAGTAAAAGTTCTTCTATCGCTTTTGACTTTGTCTTTTATAATATTCAAATGTATAGAAACATGATTAAAAACAAAACTAGGTAATTTAATTTAAAAAAAAATTAAATATTTGTTAAATTGGCTTAGCGCTTAGTTAACTATGGTTTTATACCGACTATATCAATTTCTTAAATTTACTTATCAGCTGTTCTATCGTAACTACTAATGTATTTTTATTAAAAATTAATCTAGTCATGGATAGTATTATTATTATTTTTTTTTTGTGTTCATGCGAATAATAATGAAATGCAAATTATTGTGATGATTAATTTTATTTTTAAATAAATGTAGTCATTAATTGTCCGCTTCTTATAAACATTCGAAAATCATGAAATTTTCTATTTGATAAGCTAATCTTAAAAATTACATCTCAGAGATGGGGAAGATAGCATCAATGAAGCAGTGGCATTTTCTGCGGCTTCATTCAGTCATTATATTTTTTTAACGAAGAGGATCTCTCATCCAGCACTTATTTAATCTTCTCAAAGACATGTCAGCTGTCTATATATGTTATATATACGTAAATATACAGTGTGACCTTTTGAAAACCGTTCGTAAAGATTACTTTTTGGTCAATTGTTGGTGGTTATATCGATAAGTATTTGTTGTTGTGACATACCAAAGTGTTTTATACATAAGCAGTAATATTTTTCGTTTTTATATAAATATGCGTGAAGGAAATGTGCATAGACGTTTAAGTAAGCATATGTCGCTCACATCTCTCAATAACGTCATATATCAAAAATCGGATATTTTTACCTACTGTTTTCTTAATACACTGAAACATAATAAAGTGAAAATATCCTTAAAGGAGCGTCCAATTTTTAACTTAAGCCAAACATTATCTACGAAAATTTTCAACAAGATAGTAAAAATTAGCCAAGCAATATCTGTGAGATTTTTCGACAAGAATTATTATTTTGTTTTGAACAGAGGAAAAAACTCAGTTATTTTCTGAAACGATCTTCTGCATAGTAAAAATTTGAAAAGTTTCGTTTCGAATAGGTCTATAAACTTCCAATGGGTTGATTTAGAAACTTAAAACGGTAAAGAAGAAAATAACCTCGAACATGCCAAAGTTTGAAAATTTTCTTACGTGTTAACGATATCTGTTCTGCGTAGAAATCACTTCTGGTCTCCGAATTTCAGCTGAGAGGAGGGCCAGTTCAATGTGTATGCAGTTCGAAAGCGGTTTCAAAATGTATTTATACTTCCCCTCGATACTTTCGATAGAGTGCATAGTCGATAATACATAACTTTCGTTGAATCATTGAACTATTTATATTATTCATTATTATGATAGACGGACATATTGAATGGTAATGCAGCGTCAATAATTAGTTTATGAAACAATCTAGAACGGCATTTAATATTTCATGTTCCGTGTGGGCACTAAGGACAAATTTTAATTTGATTAAATTATAATTGTCTATCGTGGTCACGCCCAGCTAAAACATTAATGAAGTGGGTGGATATTGCAGAATTTTAAAATGATCATTTTAAAGCTTCAATAATAAACTTCAATTATAAACATTATTTTTAATAAAAACATAATCAATTAACGGTAAATGCTGTAAGAATTAAAGGCTACACTTTTATCTTAAAAGAAGGATTAATCGTCTCAAAGTATCATCTTCCTATCTCCATGTTTTGCAAACTGTAGAAACCGCTTAAATCTTTGGTTTGTTAGAAGTATTCTTATCTATAAAACTTCTGAGTTTTGCACTAATAAAAAATAATTTAATGAAAGTTTTTTATTTGTATACTTATTTGTTTATTATTTGTTTATTTTTATTGTACAATAAAGTATTGTAATAAATGTTGACGTACACTCTATAGCAAGGTAAAAATGGTCGGCTGTTTTCTTTAAGATTCTTTAAGTCGATTTCGAAGATTAGGAAATTACAAAAAAATAAAAATAAAAAATGTATATAAGTTCCAACTAAGCATATCTAAGCCGTAAATACTTTATTTTTATTTTGACTTCTTGCATCTCTGGAAATATGAAACTATAATCAGAACTATATTTTTTATAGAATCGTATTTGTGATACTCACGAATTTCAGTCATATACTTTTATTTATTTAACAGCATAGGTTTCGACCCAAAATATGCAGGTCTTCATCAGGGCTAAAAAGTACAAAAAAATTAGAAACATCTATATATAACTATATATGCATAGCCTGTTAAAATAAAGAAAAAGAGTTTGACTGATTATTATTGTAGAGTACCCTCATATGATTCTAAAGAAATATAGTTCTCATTATAATAGTTACAGAACTATAGACGCAAAGCTGCAACTCTGCAACAGTCAAAATAAACAAAGATTTTTATTTATTTGTTACTCTTCACAATTTCTGTAATTATTGTTTGATTTAAAGGATTAGAGGTGTGCTTACTTTTTTTCTTGTGTCGACATTAACAAGTTTTTAAGTATGCGATATTCTTCATGTCGCCATTCATATTTTCAGTAATTTTTTTTTAACATTGTTTTTTTCTTATGTTTAATTTTTTTCAATTAAAGCTTTAATGAAATCAATTTGGTGAGTTTGCTTATCTAATTATTACTTTATTTCTTTGAGATTAAATAAGCACATACATACATAGCATACACTTTTTCCAAATGTGGCCAAAGGTAAAAAAATATTTAAGTTTAATTTTTTTAAAACTTAAATATTTTTATATTTAGTATTCACTCTACCAACATGATCGTAATTTAAAATAATTGGCCAAAAAAAATTTTAATTATGTCTTATGTCATAAATTCGTAGTTAACTTTTATAATAGATGTAGATGATTATTAACGTTTATCTAACAAGATTATCCTGTCTTAATGGTTAATTTTTTAGTGTGAAGTACATTATAATTCTCGTGTATTTCTTAACAACGTTTAAAAATATATCGATAAAGATTGTAAATTACATTGATTTATTAAGATTATAAAATTAAGGTTTAGTTAACTCATTTATAATCTCGTAGTTATAAGTAATTTTTTGTGATTTTTTTTCTTTCTTGTCAATTGCTTCTTATTTTTATTTAATGTTTTTATTTTGTGTTGTGTCATACCATATCCGTATTTGGTTGAGTATTAAATATTAGACCAATCGTAGAAATAATAAATATTTCATTGCTAGATAAAATACAAAAAAAAAAAAAAAAAAAGAAAGAAAACAGTAAAACAGAATAATATTTATGAACCAAATTGAAATTAAATTATTTATTTTTTAATGTTAAATATTTTGTGATAGCTTTAAGTCTTCTACTTTTTCCTTCAATTATATGTTTAGTAATATTTTATTGCTTTTGATTTCGATCGTATTACGCATTTGTGTAGTAATCTGTACATTCACCTTCAAGTCCAATTGCTCAATGAAACTTTTTTTTTCTGCATTCCATTTGTACAGAACTTTCAACTTTCGTCCTAATTTAAGAAACACATTGTAATTATTATTATTACTTTCACTTACCTATATATGAAATATATAGTAAGGGAATGTATTGCGATTGGGAAAAATTTCAACTCTCGGCTTTCAACGGGAATACACGTTTTTACGATTTTCTCAAAAACGGCTCTAACGATTATGATAAAACTGGGTATTTGATGTATTAATATATTTGCATGTTATTAAAATATTTGCTTCAAAGATTCTAAATCGTAAAATAAGTTTTTAATAATAGCAAATTAAGGGCATATATTTAATGGAGTAGTCATTGTATTTATTTTTTGTTTATTTCTAGTTTGTTCTAAATTAACTTGTTCTAAATTAACAAAATATAAAATTGTTTATATTATGTTAATTTCACTCTCCAGTGAGAAATTAAATTTAAAAATAGAAGTTGATAAGGTCATAACCTGTTGGGTGATTGATATATCCATTATTCATTTCTTTCGCTTAGAAATATTGTCGTGACTGGAAAATGGAACCTTCTGACGGTTCCTTGATAAAATAAATGTATTTATCCTCTGTCTCGATACTAATTGGTTTTATTTATTTATTTTTTTTTTTTTCTATGATAGTATCTCGTGAAGTTATGCGATATTTTAGAAAACAGGATATCTTATTCTTTAGAATCATTGTTTGAATTTTTTAGTAGTTTCATTGTCATATAGGAATATGTTAGAGAAATTTAAAATTGGAACATTTTGCAATCATTTTTTCCAGTTTTTTATATATAAAAACTATTTTATATATTTAAAAAGTTTATTCCTATATCCGTTAAGACATGCGTATTAGAAGAATCGTCGTGTATGAAGAATAATGGAACAATATATCTTTATTCTTTATGTATATAAAAATCTCGTGTCCCGATGTTTGTCGGGAGTAAAATCAGAATCAACTCAACAGATCCATCCATGGGTAATTATTTGTCGCCTTTTCATATGTGGGGAAAAGATCGAATCTATTTGTTTTAGCAAAAGAAATTTTGATAACCTGCTTCAGGTAGAACCTACCGATATAATATTTAATCTCATATCATCATGTGTTTATATTCTGAACATAATTAATATGTATTACGGCAAAAGATTAATTTGGTACATTTTTGCTAACTGTCTATTGTGATTGTACTAAAAAATATTGCAATTTTATTCTTTATTAGTTCCTTTAACATGTGTGTTATTTATATTCAATCTCGCCTCTGCTGGAATAATCCAGTAAGTGCTAAATGAATGGATCATTAATACTTACTTTAGTCAAATATGATGTGTAAAAAATAAAAACCCTTATAAAATCTTTACCAAACAATTTTAAATTTGGCGTAAAGTTCTATTTTGAATCCCGTTTGGTTTTAGATTAGCTGAAACTTTTTTATCTTAATCAGTGAATTTTGGTTTGACTGTATTGAAAAGAATAGGATATAGTTAGATCAACACTTTATAGCTAATGAGCAATGGCTACGCATGGCCGGGTCTGCTCGTATATTATATATAATATATCGTTAAGTATTCCAAGGTAAGAAGGATTCATGCTGGGCTTCAAGTTACTCCCACATAATATCCTTTATGTATCTAATGTATAATATTGTAACGCTATTGTGAGTTTAAGTAATTTTTACTAACGAAAAATTATAACTCATAATGGCAGAAGAATAATAAGAACTCAATTCATTAACAATGTTACAAAAAGTAGCCACTAGTAGCGACACAGTAACACAAAATTAACCTTATGATTCGATCTTCCGAGCTAGACTAAGACTCTAGTCCATTGCTCCATATATTTAGTCTGAATTAAAAAATTCTAGAAGCTTCTCGAATAATTAAGATCTGTTGGAAACAACAAAAAGTCTAGGACGCTTTTCAATCCTATAAATTGTGTTTCAGGTTATAATATTTTGTGTTATAATATATTTCCATCAAATGATAAATTTACTTATGAATTCTATGATTCTTCTTTACATTCATATTTTTTGGTCCAGTTTCTTTAATGAGGGCCTAAATGACATTCAGAAATATTTCTTAATATAAACGAACACATATCCCCTCAGGTCTGACAAAGGTATCTATTACAATTGACTAATCGATAAATAAATTTCGCTAACACTATTCTTATATATTCCATAGAGTTTAAAAGCTTATCTGTCTCTGCAGGAATTCCGATCTTCATCTTGGATCCAGGAAGTCATTTAGGCTCGTCTCGGAATGCTGCTAGCTAAGTACACAATGCTCGACCATCTAAGGAGCTTTGCAATGCCATCATTACGGCATAATTGTCCCATTAGTTGGCGACTTCAATGCGCTATTAACGCACGGCATGCGTTTACCGACTTAATTTAAACCTTGCTATAGTTTCCCTTCTTATCCAATTCTTTACTTACGCAATTGGAATGCAGATGCTAGTTATTTAATCTAGATTAAAAAAAAAAAAAGTTTGATTTGGTTGATGTCTTATTGTAGATAATTTTTATAGGCCATTAACTATCGGATGATGTGTGCGATAAGGTCAGTTTGTTATTTATTACACCATAAATTAGTGTTTTTTATTGATTGTCTCGCCCTAATTTGCGTTAATTTATAACGTCTTGTGGCCTTGGATTTTCCTTCCCCTTAAAATACCTATCCTCCGTCATTGACAGTGATATACAATCTCGGAACTTAAGAAGAAGATAATGTTTCATTTTAAATTCATGTTTTATTTATATATTTAATAAAGGATCCTACAATATGAAGCATTTTTACTATTAAAAAAAAAAAAAAATCGTAGAAATCGAAATGGATCGTTTTGCGGGGGAATGTGCCTTGGATCATAATTTATTATAAGATAGGATAGGAAAATTTTTTTTTATCTAGACCTATGATTTACAACATAGATAATTTTTTTTCCTCCTGAAGGTCTCGAGCTCAAAATAAGTAGATATTCACCGAATTTAATGATCTGGTTCTCTGGTAGCCCCCATAGTAATAATAAAAGAGACCATCTAATTATATTTTCTTTTGAAACTTCGTAAGACATAAACATTTATTTTTATTTTTTTTTATACAAAAATAAAATTTATTTCATTTCATATTTTAAATGCAATTCATTTACAAATCCCTGATCATAAAGAGTTTTTCACATTTGTGTGTAAAGTACAAATTACTTTAAGGGGAATACTTTGTAACTGATATTCATTGTATTTTTAAAATTCTTATAGGTAGTACCCAAATGATCTGGTATGGTGACCAAATTAAGTAACAACTGAATATTGCTTTCGAATTAGTCTGCCTTTGATTTTTATTTTAGGTTATTTATTTTTTTATTTTGGTGATATGCGTTTCCGAGCTGTAGTAAAAAAAATATTTAACAGTATTTGATCATTAAAATTTTTAATAGCCAAACAACGAAAATAAATCTTTGCATTCTGTTTATTTAGTCCAATGGCGAACGTAAATGAAAGTCTGAAGATGAAAATATGTCCAAACTTGGCCTTGTGGATTCACGTGTTACTCCCAACTCCTCGTGAGCTGATTGTAAAACCGTTATGACCTGTTCATTTATTAATATTTAATTATGATTAAATTTTTTATTGCTTTTTGGATTATAAAAATTTAAAATAATAATTTATCAATTGCTGCATTAATTAATTTATTTATAAATTTGGCGTTATCCTACTGTGATTTTTTTTAAGTGATGAGTAAAATTATAAACCTTAAAATCGAAGTTTCTTGTGTATTAAAATGTATCCAAGTATTTCTTCAAGTTTAAATTCTGAATTAAACTGACGTCTTAAATAAATTATTTCTTTCATCTGAAGATTTTTCATTTAAAACCTAATAGGAAGATGTTTTTTTAATATACTTACGTTGAGCATACTTTTTTTTTTATTGTAAAATAATTCGGATTTTTTAAAAATTTGTATGGTAGTTATATTTTTTTATTTGATTTGGGAAATGGTTTAGTTTGTTGAAATCACTGCAGCAGCAAAACAGTACTGGTATTTGAAACGTCATGAATTAATCTGAACTTTGATATCGCATTCCTTTGTCATTTCATCATAATAAGTTGTTTTTATCGTATTTAATGTCCTCAGCAATCAATTTCCATTATTGTTTATAGAAAGCATACAATGCATTAATAATTTCTATGTTGAATGAATTTTCGTTTGTACTTAAATTTTTAGTACTTCAACCAATATCAAACCATTGTGTGGTCCCGATGTCTTGGACATGCTTAGATTTTGTTTTTATATGATGTAGATTATTTGTTTGTTGTTGTTTCTGCAATTGAGTAGTTTTAGCGTGAATCGAAGAATTTGGTGAAAAGGTTTTGGGAACTTTCCGCTTGTATCTAACTGACAATAGATATGTTTCTGTTTTAATCATCTTACTCTTTTTTTATCTTTACCTAAAAATTAGTTACATTTTTTTCTTTTTAAAAATATCATTTAATATTTATCAATTAAAGTTGGTTTAAGGTATAGTCACAGAAGTATTTGGAGATTGTATACATTATATTTTGTATAACAATATTTCGTTGAAAATGACAGTTGATTTCAACTGTTTGTTCTTTCCAACAAAAATTAAACCATATGTTTTGTGTCACGTTACATTATTATTAATTTAAAAAATTATTTATAAATCTTTCTTTAGAATTATATTTTTCGTTGATTTGTAAACACAAAAAGGTACGATTGGAACGAGAACACGTGTTTTATAAACGTGACAGCTGACACCTGACTAGGGAGTGTCCTTGGACGACCTACTGGAGTTAGTTGCATTGTTTTTAATGATAGGGTGTCTGTCATAAAATTGGTCTTTTTTAATTACTGTGTTTAGTATTCTGAGCTTTCGAAAATAAAATAGACGCAGTTTTTTAATGTTTTTGTTCGCCGATGACATCTACCGGAAGCATAAATAGAGAGTTCTCTTATTGTATGACTTGACGTTCCTAATATAAGATGAAGTATCACTTCTTTCGTTATAATTATTAAGTTCCTTCCTAAAGCGGTAAAGTTAGGCATAGTTAGTGGGGCACCGGCCCTAACCTAAGTGGGGTAATGAAAATCCTATTTGGCCGTACTCCGGCATTCCCCCCTAACCCGATTTACGCTGGAAGCTCGTCTTCCCACTTCTTTAACGGTATCCAAATTCACTTTCGTTTTTATTCCTTCTTCCTTCCCCCCCCCCTCTTCCTTATTTATTTATAACTTTTCTTTCTGACCCATTGTCCCGTATTGCAAGTTGAAGACGAATGCATAGATTGTGATCTAGGGAAACTTCGCTTATCTATTTGAAAGTATGGCGACTTTTAAGAATATAATGCACAGCTGATAGGATCTACTTATGCGGATGAAAGTTGCCGAAAGTAGTTTTAAATATGTCCCAAAAAAATCTGCTGAGATAAACAGATACCGATTCAGAAACGAACTCGGCTCCCTTAATGGAATAATAAAATACTGTTTTATGTTATTTAAAACTTTAATAGTAGGTCGGAAGAAAGCGGTTGAAAAATCTTAAAACCATAGTATGATAGTAAAACAATAGCAGGATAGTATAGTCCCAAGTACAAAAAATGTGATGAAGAAATTAGAAAGGTAGATATGTCCGAATTGCCGGAGGGGTAGGAAGAAAATAACGTGTGTAATATCTGTGAATCTTTGCTGTTACATATTTCACATTGTTTAAATGTAAGTGAAGGTTTGGGATCTCCTCTACTGGAGTCTTCTCTCTTGGTTTGCCTGTTGGAATCGGGGTACTGGTTTGGAGTTTTCCAGAATTAAATGTAAATACTAATGAATATTGTGTATTTCCTTCCATATTTTTATTTTTTCCATTTAATTATGTTTCTATTGCTTATATTTCATTCTCTTTTTAGTTGTTGTAAAAGGCATTTTTTACTTTATTAAACATCTCTTTTTACTTTCACTTACCTATATATGAAATATATAGTAAGTGGAAGTATTGCGATCGTGAAAATTTTCGACTTCCGGTTTTCAACGGAAATACACGTTTTGGGGTCCCCTGAGTCGAAATGACCAAGTCCCGCGAAATGGTCTGTGTGTGTGTGTGTGTGTGTGTGTGTGTGTGTGTGTGTGTATGTGAACAGACTAGCTCAAAAACTATAAACCGTGGGAACCTGAAATTGGGTATTTGGTGTAGGTATATGCCCGCGATGTGACAGCAAAAATTTCATCAAAATTGCTCAACGGGAGGGGGTACTTTATTTAATAACTTTTTACGTTTTTTTCGATTTTCTCAAAAACGGCTCTAACGATTTTGATTAAACTGAGTATTTGATCTATTTATATGCCCGAAATATGACTGTAAAAATTTCATCAAAATTGATTAACCGGAAGGGGGACTTTACTTAATAAATTTTGTATCATTTTCACGTGTTTTTTTTATTTACTCATAAACGGTTTTAACGATTTTGATCAAACTTGGTATTTGATGTATTTATATGCCAAATATGTGATAACCAACATTTCATCACAATTGATCAACCGGAGGGGGGACTTTACTTAATAAATTTTGTATCATTTTCACGTGTTTTTTTTATTTACTCAAAAACGGTTTTAACGATTTTGACCAAACTGGGTATTTGATGTATGTATATGCCAAATATGTGATAGCCAACATTTCATCAAAATTGATCAACCGAAGGGGGGACTTTACTTAATAAATTTTGTATCATTTTCACGTGTTTTTTTTATTTACTCAAAAATGGTTTTAACGATTTTGACAAACTTAGTATTTGATGTATTTATATGCCCGAGATATGACTGTAAAAATTTCATCAAAATTGATCTACGGGAGGGGGGACTTTACTTAATAAATTTTGTATCATTTTCACGGGTTTTTTTTATTTACTCAAAAACGGCTTTAACGATTAACAAAAATAAGATATGAATGTAGAAAAATGTGTGACTTTAGGAAATGATAATTAGCAAAACACGTCAATTTCTAATCTAAGTAAGTTGGTAAGTGAAAGTTGTGTGTTGCGCGCACGCACCAGATTTTTTAATATACATCATTCGTTGTATTAATATACATTGTAGTTTTATAAGAATTACCCACTGGTCTAACCTTAATTTAAAAAATATATCTACCCTAACACTCGCCAGTAAAAAAATACATTTATTATGTCCTCTTAGTTCCGCTGGGTACTAATTTAACATTAAAGATGGCAAAAAAAATAAATAAAAATAAAAATGGAATGAAAAAAAAATTCTTATTTCTGTTATACTAAAAACATTATAGTTTTTTTTGGAACCGTTATATTCTTGTATTAGCTACTTGTTTTTGATCACATGTTTTTGAATGATCTGGGCCTTTCTGGGTTTTTCCATTTCGGATTAAATATCAGTAGCGATGGACTAGGGGCTTAGTCTTGCCTCGAATATCGAAGTGTAATGTTACTTAGATCCACTTTTTTGTCTGTTATAGTTACTGTTTGTAACATTGTAATAATTTGAGTTCTAATTATTTTTTGATATACTTGTGTTATAATTAAAGTATAAATAACGTAAATAAAAGCCGTCATTAACCGAACCCACAATAGTGACACAATAGATATTAAATATGTGCTAATGTCGCAGATTTTTAATTTAATTTTTTATAATATCTATTAGCCTTCATATAATTCACGGATAGTTTACATTTATGACTACCCCACTGTTTGTAATATTGGAGCAGATGTAGGGGATGAGAGGGAAGAATGCTCCCCCATCTGCCGGCACCACATGGCATAACAAAGGGCCTCTACTCCGACGAAAGTCCTCAGTGTGTTAATAAAGGAAATAGAGTTCCTTATCGTATTGCCCAATATCCACTCCCATATTGTTACCTCAATTATTCGAGGTATTGCCCCTATTCCTGGGTTTTGCTTCGGCTTTTGAAAGTTGGCCAATCCCTTTTTTTTTCTTCTTTTTTTTTTAACTTTTTTTATTAGTTAGGCTTTTTCTAACTTTGGAATAGTAACAACATTTTGCAATTATAAAATAAGTTTAATAAAACATTCTCTTTTAATTGAAATTATCTTTTATGAGGAAAAGTTAATTTGGATCTTAGTCTCTACTAGTTTTATTATTTTATTTTCTTTATTAAAAACGTTTCGACCACCAGGGCCGTCTTCAGTGGGTTTTAAAATAATTGCTACATAAAATACCTTGGTCGTCAATGTATAAATAAAATACTTCACAAATTCTTGAATCAAGCCAGTTCCTTCATCATATTATAATCATTATATATAAGGATTATAATAACTAGGTATTACATGTAGCAATTATTTTAAGACCCACTGAAGACGGCGCTGGAGCGCTCAAAACGTTTGTAATAAATAAAGTAAAATAATAAAACTAGGAGAGACTAAGATCCAAACTAATTTTTCCTCATAACTAGGAAGTCTCTAGCACTGTTTAAATAAATAAGTAATTATCATTTTATTATTTAAGAATTTATGATGTACAAAAATACAACCTAACAAGCTGCTGTATACATACCATAGATTGTCTTATTGTTCTATTTGTTTTCACGATAAATTTGTTAATAGAGGCCTATTACCATTTCAGCATTCTTTATTATTTAAATATTTTAAGATTTCTTTAAAGTATGCATCCCTTTACCCCCAAAAATTAATGCATTTTACTATAAAAATGAAATATTATTCAAAAGTTATTAGAATTTGTTTTTCACTTATTTTTTTTACATTAGATATATTCTTAAAATATGTTGTTAAAAATATCAGTCCTAATCAACCCTTCCTTGATGCCGACTTTCATTGAATATTAAAATATATATTTTTTTATATCCTGTTCCCGTCAGAACTTGGAAAAACAAATTATTTTCATCCTTTTAATATCTAAGGTATTAGATCACGTAAGTTATGCAATCGATTTCGTAGGCGAGAATTCCATAGATAAACCTGGGGTCAAGGGTTATTGTGTTTATTTAAATATATGAAAAAATGTAGGACGCAGGTTTATGTTCACCCCGCTCTCCAGTTTAGAATGACTAATATTATTGCTTTGGATAGTAATAGCTTCATAATAATTAAAATATCATTTTATATTCATTAATGTTACCGGTATTGTTGGTGATATTTTCAGTCCATTAAAGAATTCTTGGGTAAATTACTTATTCTATCATAGACATTTTGAGCTCATCAGTTGAGACTCAGTTTTAGAATCTATTACATTGATATGTTCTTGGTCATATGCTCGATGTTTCAACAACGGAAAAAATTGTACAGCTAGTTACAATGATTTTGAGGATATGTGACACATATACATAGGCTGACAGAAAACAGATTCACGGTTGAGAAAGGAGGTATGTAGGCTGCTAACAGAGGAGCACACTCCGCTTGCTGTCTCGTCCGATTAGGCATCCTCTCTGCTTCAGAAGCACGATCGTTGTGCCGTGTCTATCCGCCTCGCTGTTGCGCTTTCCTTGTTTACTACCTCAACCCTAGCGGAACTATGGTAAGCTTCCATGATTATTGTTATAGTGATGTAACGTAGTTCATCCTGCTATGATTCTTCTGTTATGGTTCAGATATGGGTGTTTTGAACTCAGAAACGAAATTACGAATTGCGTGGAAGTTTGAGAATCAAAGATTGAGATCAAAGCCGAGTGGTCTGGGGCGGAACTCAGTAGTAAATTTAGCGTTGATACTCCAGTAATGTTATTAGAGGATTAGAGGAGAGTATATTATGAAGAGCAGTGCCGGGACATGTATACTCAGTCTGACAGTTAATTATACTTACTAATACTTAATGTTCTAGGATCATTATAAATAATACCCTGCGGAGAAGGAGGAGGTAAATTAAACCAGAATATGAATAAAATCCTGATTTTAAGTATAATTTTCGATTATTCAATATTGATTTGAGTTGTAAGAAAGGAGAAATAGGACATCTCCTTGTCTGCTCTTGCTTTCAAGTGATGGTAAAACTAATTTAACAGTCCTCTGGATATATTTAGTGGCCTTAAAAAGACAAATCGTTCCTTCTATCCATTTAATTATGTTTAAGGATTAAATTATTTGTAATATACGTGAAATAAACATTAAATCCATATTCGGAATGTAACTGACCTAAGATGTCAGTATCGGTCAAAGTGGAGATATCTACATTTTAATCACCACTTATATTGTAAAGATTCTTAACTCGAATTCTTTAAATTTAAAAGGCGTAAACTGGCGACTTTCTTTATTAATTGTCCACTTCTCCCTGTTGAAAAGATATGAAACTTTGGACTCCACCTGTACGAACTTCTAACATTGAATCAGCACAAAAGATTGAAACTGTCAGGAACCGCTCATTTTTTATCGCCTATCTTAACATTTACCAGACAAACGCTCAAAACTACCAAAGGCTGATTTACAAGACTATAAAGTCCTATTTGGATTTACGCTATCGAGATTTGGGGCTCTACCAAAACATCAAATTCCTCTCGCATGCCAACATCATAATCAAGATTCTTACAAAAATCCCTTATTGTTCCTTTTTTTATTTTTGTTTTGTAACAAATAAAATAAGCCATTAAGACCTCGATGTTCCTTGTGTCGCTGATTCGGTCAGGTTCAGATAAATATCCTTCACAATAATCTTTCAAATCATCCTAACCCCGTTGCTGCCTTTTGCATACCTGGTCACATACCAAGGCGTCTAATCTCTAGATCTTCTAATTAAAACCCAACCTTTCCTATTTTTTTTCTGCATCATAAAGTTAAAATAGACACCTAAATAAACGAGAGTCGATACTTAACTATTGTTAAAATAATCAATCCAAATAAATGACGCTGTACCTACTATTAAAGCTATATGTAATTGCGAAGACATTTCATGACGGAGAATCCTTTGAAGTAATGGAATTAAACTAATCCAAGAAACGAATTGACCGTAATTCTTCATGAATCCAACGCATTTTGTTCCGGTTCCCTCATGGGACTGACAGGGAATGTGGGGAGGAATTGGGGCTTGTAGTAATGAGGGGTACGTGATTTTTCCTTGTGAGGGTCTGTACAAAGATCATGAAAGATTCATGAATTTTAAGGGGCAACAATCCAAAGAGGAACAAGCAAGTTTGGTCAGGAGTAAGTTCAGTACTAAACAACGACCTGTGAAACTTTAAATAGAGTTTTAAATAGTATGGTCCGTATTAATTATGTCGGCGATATGCATGGGTTGTTAAGTTGGTATAAGGATCGATGACGGTATCAGGACCTACTGACGCCATGTTAGTATGCAATGATTAAAGCTCAGATTGTTTTTTTTTTGTTCATAAAAAAAAAACATATGTCTATAATAGAATTATTGACACCCCTATAGCGACCGGTACCCTCATCCTTATTGATTATGTGTCCCATCCTTTAGATATGCTTCTTCATGATTGTTCTTATATGAAAGAAATGAATCGAACATCTATAGAAGAAGTATGATGGATGTGTATAAGAAGAAAAACCGAAAAAAGAACCCATAAAGGATGGTATTGCCCAACAGTGGACAGTCCTTTCTCCCCGTAAGCCGGATGATACAACCTGCGTTACTCCTCACGTCCCGTCGTAGCTGTTCGGTACGCCGGTACCCCGTTACGGTACAATTAACCTGCTCTTACGTGATGTACACACCCATTTCAACCTCTACGTCGTCCTATTGTTGGAGGCTAGGGTCATCTATTGTGCATCCATCCTTCTACAATAGGGTCTTTAACCTTCAGGGTCGGCTTGTTATGTTGTCTTGTTTCAACTTTTTAACCTATGAAAAAAAAATTAGAGAAAGGTTATTGATAGAATACTTCAACTGAGTTGAACATAATTGCGTTGTATTGAACACTTTGAAACGTCAGTATACAGCATGTAAGCCCATCATGATGAGAATCGACGACATAACTAGCATAGGTGTGTCAGTGTTAGGCATTCATAAGTGATGATATTTTAAAGTAGGAAAGAAGATGCTGTATTTAAATGTCTTAACATAAGTGAATAAGTCTGCATTATAGACCACAGAAATCATTTCTCAATCTATAGCGCTTTATAAAGAAATTTCTTTGTTTTTTTAGTTTGCTCTTAATTTTCCAGGCTATGTTTTCCGTCAGTACTAAGCAATCGAATACTCATTCGATTTATTTATTTCCTATAAGAACAATCATGAAGGAGACATATTTTCGTTAGCATCGATCCACCTTGACTTAATATTAAATAAATCTATCGTTACAAAAGAAGTGCATATATGTGGTATCTGATGGCAATGATTATTATTATTCATTAACTACACGAGTTATTATTATCGGGTTTTTATTATTATTATCTACGATAAGAGTTGTTATTTTGTTTATTGGAACAATCAAAGAAAGAATTTATTATTATTATTATTATATTAAATAAAATAAAATAATGATAAATTTAAAAAGAAAAGACAAGTCAAGTCGAACGAATATTTCTGTTTGAGTGATACATATTTCTGTTTTTATTATGGTAAGTATTACAGTTAGTGTATTGTTTTTTCTTATGTATGATCCATTATACTTTAGAAGATGATTATATATGTATATAATTATTATAATTCAGTAGACGTTCTTCCATTATGTCATGTTCAAGCCTTCAAGTCATATACTTCAACCATTAAGTTAAACCAAGGCATAATAATAAGTTATATTTGTATAAACGTGACCTCTGACACAGGTGAAAGTAAAAAAAAAAAAAGAAAGAAAAAAAACTAGGCAATCGGGCGTGTATAATACCAGGTCATTGCAGGCAGGTGCTGTTCCATCTTCGCCTAGCTCCTCGCACCTGCCAGGTGAAAAAGTGTAATTTGTTTCTCCTCCCTTTAAGTCTATGAGCACTTCTAGCACTTTCTCCTAGAAACCACCTAGCCACAATCACATCTTTATAATCGTGATTAATGGCCAAGCTTTAATAGATGTCACCTAGTCGGGAATAAAGCTCATGATTTATCTTCTCCTGGAAATGATTTAGTTATTAGTATTAGTGATTGTTAATGATTATTATTGTCTAATTTTATGGCAGTCGTCCTGAACGAACGTTCATTTATTATAATGCAAATCCTGAGCACCGGGGATTGCAATATTTTGAAATGGTTCTGCACAAGTGGAAGTATTTCTCCTTTCACATCGGACTGAAACCGAAAAAACTTAACGGACGATTTGAAATATTTTTCAGGTTACTTTATTGCTCCTTCAAATTATCTTCTTTTTTAAAAAATAATTTATTGAAATTTACTACTGTATTTACAGCAAACACATTTAGTAAATGTGATAATGATAAGAATACAATTTTTCATGAACAAGTATGAAAAGAAGCTACTCATTGGTAGAACTCAAATAATACACTTAACATGGAAGGTCCCGAGGACGTCTTCTTTTCAGACGCCAAAGAGGATTGTCTGGAATAGAGGAGGAAGCGAGGCTGCAAACAAGAGGGAAATTATATTTAGCCATCAAATTTGAAGTACAAATTTGACCTTTTTCGACGTAGGGCAGTGTTTGTGTGCGAGCATTATACGGGTTTTTTGTCGGCGCGAATCATATGGAAATTTTGAACCGAAAATGCGGGATTTTAATTTTAACATCATAATATATTTCTAAATTGAATGAATAAAAAATTGTAAAATCATTTACAATTTGTGGTACGATTGTGTACACGTTATGATGTAATGTAAGAGGTTTTTTCCTCTGAATTTTCTTAATCCGTCACTGGCATTAATGTTAAAAATTCAAATAATGGAAATAAGCAAAAAAACGATGTTTTAAGGCAGCCTACATAATTACATATCAACGAGTAGACCCAGCCACGCGTTGCTCTGGCTCAGTAGATGAACTAAATATATCCTGTTAATAAATAATAAATAAACAAATAAAAATTCACTGATAAAGATAAAGAAGTTTTAGCTTATCTAAAATCTAACGGGATTTAAAATAGAACTTTACCCCAAATTTGAAATTGTTTGGTAAAGAATTTAGAAGTGTTAAAGTTTTCATTTTTAACATCTCATATTTGACTATGGTAAGTATTAATGATCGATATATTTAGCAGTTACTGGATTATTTCAATAGAGGCGAGATTAAATATAGATAAAACAAATGTAAAAGGAACTAATTAAGAATATAATTGGAATAGGGTTTAGTACAATCACAATAAACAGTTAGCAAAAATGTATCAAATTAATCTTTTGCCACAATACATATTAATTTAATTCATAATATAATACATGATGATATGATATTAAATATCATACCGATAGTTTCTACATTAACAGGTTATCAAAATGTCTTTTGCTAAAACAAATAGATTCAACGCTTTCCCCACACGTGAAAAGGTGACACATAACTGCCCATGGGAAAAACACGGATTTTCCAAGATCAAGCAGGAAAAAATAGGTTTGGCTAATGGATGCTTACCCACTCTAAATATCGAAAGAAAATAAGGTGTTGTGTCTATAAATCAACTTACTCCGCCATCTGTTGGAAATTTATAGAAATAATCACACTTAATTGTAGTATAATAAGCATTTAATTTGCAATAAAAGAAATAATGAGGCCAATAATCGAGATAAAACTATCCTATCTTTTAAGTTGGACAAAACTACCCACAATGAGCCAAATTTTATAAAGATCGGTTGAGTACTTTCTGATTTTACTCCCGACAAACATCAGTACACGAGATTTTTATATATAAAGATATTGATATCCATATGACGATTTAGGAAGGAATAATTTAAAAAATTTCATACAGGAGCCGGAATACTTAATCTGTCAGTTAAAAACAACCCTTAAGTCATTATAACATAAAAATTAATATGATATAACTTAGTAAGAAAAAACTGTTGCAACTTTCTTGTATTATGTGTTACCTTTTATTCTATTAATAATAAATAAATAAATTCTTTATTTATACTATTTATATTATATTTATACTTTATTTATAATACATCAGTAAATCTTTCCATTTCCTTTCCTAGCTATAAAGTCAAGTCAATACCTTATTTCAGGTACACACAAATCTCAGGCCTGGTGATTTTCTGGCACCGCTACTGTTTAACTTCGCACTGCGAAGTATACTAACAAGAGCCTCTCTGGATGAGGGCAGTAATAATGTATCTTCTGTAAAGGGGCCCAATTATTAGTGTATGCCTAAGGCGTTGTGATAACTGGAAGGTCTTTGCTAAATGTCAAAGAAGCTTTTGAAAAACTAGAAAGGGAGGCCAGAAGATTTGGTCTTGAAATTAATGAAAAGAAGATCAAAATTATTGCCTTGAGAAAATAAATCAAATTTTAATGACACTGACGGATTCTCATTTTTTTATTTTAATCTCATTCGAAATTATTTTCCTTTACAGGAGGCCGTCTATTCCACATGACCCCTGGCCGGCTTGCGAATTCAGCCGACAATCTCTTCCTTTATTCCGACCTTTACTCCCCGTAATCCACAGCTTGATATAGCCTTTCCGTATCCGTGCGTGCCCTGCACCTCAGAGAATACATTTCCTGTTGCATTTTTTATATTTCTGTTTCCTTCTGTTATGTAACAGATTTTACTTCTTGACAAAAGACAGAGGAATCCAAAGTTCGCTATAATTCACAATCGGTTACAGCGAATAAATTTTAATTCATACACCTGCTCCTATATCAGTATTTATTTCCGACTTGCATAAAATTATATGACTTTTAAAAGTTGATTCCCTTGGCCCCTTGATACTCATTGGCGATGACTAGTACTTAATTAGTCAAGATCTACTCAGTTTATTCGTGCCTATAGCTTGTTTTAGAAAGCCCACTGAAAATGTTTTGAATGAATTGCTCTTTGCTTATGACTGCTTTTTAAACACATAATCTCAATTAAAAGTCCAGTTTACCTTCGCATTAGAAGAAAGCTGACATACAGGTTCTGAATCCATAAAATTAAAAAAAGAAATAATTCAAAGAAAATAGTCTTGAAGATCGGACTGAAGTCTAGAAAAAGTTTGCAATTTGCATGCAGAGCGAATGAAAGTTGATTATTATTCAGTTGTGCAGTTTAGGCCATAATCTTGAGTCATTTTGTGCATGCTTAAGTAGTTTTCAGGCCTTTCCCTCTAATAAAACGAACTGATATTTATGGGATTTTGTATTTCCGTATCTCATTGATAGAGATCTTTATTGAGACTTGAAATTCATTAAATGGCTTAAATAGCTGCTTATTCATTAAAACCAGAACAATCAATCCCGAAAAATTGTGCATTTTTCATTGAATTTTCATAAAATTCACATATAGTTTTTATTCAAAGTGGAAATTAATTCAAGAAAAAATAAATACAGTAGGGCCATGGAAAAAAACAAAAAAAACATTCATTAATAACTTTTTTTTTATGATGCTATTGATAATGATAATTTAAATATGCTGGCATCAGTCCCAGAAAAAAAAAGCACATTATTTATTTGCGTTATTAATACATAAATCCTGTATTGTTGGACGAATGAAATGTATAAATTTATTCCACTGATCTTTTTTTTTTTTCCCGAAATTTTTGGGGAGATATCCCCCCATGTTCCCTCCTGTTGCCCTTGATTGGCCTGTGATGCCAACAGAAAAATATAAGAACATTAAGTAAACTTTTCTTTATTACGGCTAGTAAAAAAATCCAACATCCAGACCCAACGTGATAGTTAGGAGACTGTCATGAACCAAGTTGGGGAAAAGAATTTCTTTTCCGGCGAAAGTAGAGCAAAAATGGATAAAGCCATTCTCCGGACGATAGCCCTCGCAGACGATTTTAGAATGCCGGTCTATCTATTACACAATCTACCCGGCGAGACTCACGTTCGCAGGGAAATCAAAAATTCGCTCCGAGAAACCCTTTCTCGCAAATCCACTCCTTTCGAAGACTGGTGAAGGAGAGGCTGAGAGAGCATTTAAGTGGTAAGCGATGAATCTGAGAGCTCGCGAAAAGCCAGCCGCTAGGTGCTGCTAGAGGTAGTAAGTAGCCTTCACCTGCAGCTGCCTGTTTTAGCCATGAGCTGTGTCGATTGGTCCACTTCCTTACAGGGCTGTAATTATCTCCTAATGGTACGCCCTTCTTCATTGTCGTCGTTTTTATAACACCATTTCAATTTATTTATTACTGTTGCAAAAAAATAAAAAGAACATTTATTTATTTCGCCTCTACCCTAGGAGGTTTATTTTCGTTCTATTATTTTATATGTTTATCTAGCCTTCGCTTGCCATGCACTCCATTTTAACCGCGCCTATTTTTTATGATTTTTTACTTTCACTTACCTACCTATAAATGAAATATATAGTTAAGGAAAGTATTACGATCGTGAAAAATTTCGACTTCCGGTGTTCAATGGAAATACACTTTTATGGGTCTGCTGCGTCATACGAAATTCCGCGAGAGTGGACAGATTTGATCAAAAATCATAAATCTTACGATTCTGAAATTAGGTTTTTGATACAGGCATATGCCCAAAATGTTATACCAAGTTGGTCAAAATTGAATTGACTTAGGGGGCACTTATTCTAACGACTTTTCTTCTCTTCACGATTTTCCAAGAACCGTTTATCGATTTTGATTAAACTTGTCATGTTTAATGAGAATGATGTATTCTTTACTGTGAGGTAAGTTCTATCATCTCAGAAATGATATGATACGGCTTAAATAGCAATCTCATATTAGAAAAGAATCTCCTCATTAATTATCTCAAATTTTGTCTATTTGAAGTAAATAACAGTCCCTTATTATCCACAATTAAAAGAAACAGCTGAATAATATAAAAGGATTTCATATTCAAATAAAAGGAAAATAAGTACATGTTTTCCTTAAACAATTATTTCAAATTCCGGTATTAAGATTATCAAATCAAGTTTCCTAATTTTTAGAAAGTTTATGTAGAAATAATATTTACTTCATAAATTATAATATACCTTCAGAATACTGAGGTAGCAAAAACTAATAATTTCTACTTTTTGATTATGAAAACTAAAGGTTTCCCTGTCATTTAGTTCAAGACAGTTGAAACTAAATTACAACTGGAAGAATTAGAAATCATTGAACAACCAATTTTTATTACTTTTTACAATGTAAAACGGAGAAAACTGTAGACAGTGTGAAAGTAAAACTACGTGCTGTTTAAAATCGATAAGTAAAAACATAGAGCAATATTTAAACTTGCCATTAAAAAATTAAATAAAAACAAATTACTATAAAAAAAAATTGACGAATAAAATTTACTTTAATCACCATTTTCTGAACCATTGATTAAAATTAAGAAATATTAACTGTTCCTACTTGAGTGGAGTACAATAACTCCGCCGTTTTCTGAACTACCGCCGAACACGTTCTGGAAGCACGGTGTGATTTTCCTCAGAAGTATTTCTCCGTCATACTGTGCAGGGAGTTTGTGGTGGCTTAAAACAAATATGATCTTATCACAAACGTGTGTAAAACTATTTAAAAAAAAAAAATGTGTGAGCTTATGTACACGTTATATCTTTTCTTAGTGGTTTGTAAAATAAATTGTTTTGTAAGTTATATTGTGTTTTATTTCACCGATATTGTGGCTAAAACCCAAACAAACCACAGATGTATAAAACTCTTCTCAGTGACTATAGATCGCCTTTTTTTTATATTTTTATTTCTTTATGTAAAAACAATGATTTTTTTTTTTAATTTTAAATTAAATGAAATTATTTTTAAATAGTTAAAGCGACTAGAGCTTTTAGCTCTCTAAATTATTTCTTGTCTTCCCTATACTGATATTATAATTAATTTGAATCGTAATGCTTGGTTTATTGCGGTATTCTTTTGGGGTGATTTGTAAAAATTAACTGAAAAAAATTAATTTCCCTAGCGTAGTTTTATCTCATTGACATACTTTTGACAATGTATATTTAGAGAGTGAACACATTTCATTTCCTTCTCTCTGTGCCGGTCAAACAATCTCGATACGAAGCTGTATAGGAAATGAACTCTGTGTAGGGCTTCCTGCTGACGCCCACGGCCCAAGTTACAAAGAGATTTGCATGTCTGTATTAAAACTGCCGACGTAATCTTTGTCAGTGCAAGGGTTTCTACGGTGATCAGATCAACTAAATCATATCCATTTACAGTCATCATTCTACCATGTGTTTCTTACTTTTGTACATATATTTGTTAGCTCATCAGAAATTGAATTTATATACAATGAGCTAATATATATTTTACATTCTTAATTAGAATAATAAATCGTGGTAAGCCAATAAGGTTTCATCGAGGCTATTTCGTTGTTAAAATTTGAAGAAGCAATCAATTTTGCGTTGGGAAGTTGTTCTATTTATTGATATCAAATAGCTGTCATATCTTACCGTAGGCTAGAGTATTGCCTGATATTTAGTTAAATAAAGTAAATTGTATTTACTGGCTTATTTACATTACGAAATATTTACAGTATAAAAATATGTATCTTCATGCTATGAGCTTATGTACACGTTACATCTTTTCTCTTCACATTTTTTAAAATTATGCTCTGCAATAAAATAGTAAATTACACGAGGAAAAAAAAACAACTAAAGAAAAAAAAATGACAAAAAGGAACCTTTTAAAAAATTGTTTTATATATCAACACTTTTGTTGGGCGTGGAAGATGTAGAAAACGTGCTTTCTTTGTAAGTAACCAAAAACTTCAAATATGCTACGAATATGCACTTATTAAACTTTTTTCATACTTCCTCTCTCATTATTTGATAAGTGAATTTTTTTTTCTCTTGATTTCTTATTTTATTTGCTAATGAGATGCACCAAAAGGTTAAAAAATCCACTTTTACTCTAGTGCAATTAAAAATCGGAAACTGTTAGGACGATCAACAGGATTTCGTGAAGGTACTTTCACTTTGATAACTTCTCTTTATTCCTCTTTGGATCGGTTCTCTGACTAAAAAAATAATCTTGAATTTAGTAAAAATTTAGCCAATAGCAATGAGATTTAATGATCGTTACTATGTTCGTGTGCTTAGTGTTCTTTTTTTTTTTGATAAATTAGTCATGAGATAGTATAGTTCCTCCCTGCTACTAATTTGTGTACAGTTTGAATTGCTAATGTTTTCATATATTTTTAAAATTCTTGTGCGTATTTTACTATTAAGATTGTGTTGAAAATGTATTCTCTTGATTTACGTTCAGCATAAAAAAAAAAAAAATAAAATAAATTTTTGTAAGTAAATACTAATACTTTAATTTTTAAAAACATAAATAGGTATGCCAACCTTAAAAGGTTTTATAACGTTAATATATTCATTTCGCAAAAGGTTAAAACAAATAAAAAAATTTAAATTTGTAAAACAAAACAAAAGTTAAATATATTTTTGAACGTTTCTATTACATTTTGTATTCTATACAAGTCCTCATTAGAACTGACAATGCCATTGTATGACTATTCACGTCCTAGCCATTCAACTTCTCTTCACTCAGTGCCGCGTTATTAGTGCTTTCCCGGTTCTACACATGGTGCTACTTCATCTCCATCTGCCTTGTTTTCTAAGCTCTATGGCAGTTAATCATTACTTTTCACGTTTCGGAAATGTCTGTGTTTTGAAATTTGTGAAATATCGGTTTTGATCAAGTTGTGTAACTTTGCGTCTTGTGGTTTGTAAGCTATCGGGCGTTAAGGTTTTTGTTGAAATAACTTCGTGGCATTTTAACTATCTTGCAATTCATGAGAGGCTGTTGTTATGAGTTTAAACTTTAATTAAAGTAATGTCTAGTCAAAAAAACTCATTTTCAACATCTGTTTCGGCTTGTTGTCGACTAACTTAAAAATTACACAATTTATTGTTGGCTATGCATGAAAATTTAAATATTGCCTTGATTTCCTATGAAATCGTGGAAATACTCGTAAAACATTACTATCATGGCCGAAATTTGAAGCCTGTTGTGTTTCAACCACAAAAAAAAAAAAAAAAAAAATGATTTTGCTCAATTTCATACAGTCAATAATATCTTATATGAATTTTATTCGCATTGGATTTTTATTATATTGTTTTTAAATGTTATTTGAAATACTTTGATATTTATTAGTATGTAATGTAAATTGATGTAAATGTGGAACGAAATGTGTTCTCTACCGAAAAATAATATATAAGTTTAATTTTCTTTGATTGTCAATTGCTGCGAACGAATGTGCTAATGTTTTGTCCCGGTTTACCATCTTTAAGTCTGCGGCCCTGGTCCGAACCTCTTGGTCGACCGGCTCGGGGTCGCTGATCTACCCATTTTGGTTAGAATAGGTTTGTTACACCAAAACACCGTTTGTGGATAAAGCAGTTTAAATCCCTTAAAAAACAAAAAACACAAACGGTAAACAAGAAATGTTTTAAGAGATTATATTTAGATGTTCTCTAAGACGATAGCGATGTGATAATGAATACACCTGTAAACTTGGCAGTGAGGGGGTTGCCGAAAGCGGTGAAGCAACGAGACTCTGACCCCTGACCAATGGGATGTCGGATGTGGGAGGTGGGAGGTGGTAAATGCAAAGCTAAATGTCACGACATTTGACTGCTCTCACGACCAGCTCCATTCCCCAAGGTGGTAGCCATATTTCCTCAAAGGCCGGATTAGGGCTATCACGTTGGGTATAGGGGTAGGTAGGCATGTCTGCAGGCAGCCTGGCTTTCATCGCTCTGACATCAGAAGGTCCCTTGTTGTCTGCCTAACAGCTATTGTATTAATCCGACTGGTATCTTTTGGACTTGTCTTCGTACTGTGGCGAAATGAAACTGCCTATTTAATGGTGTAATGTCGGTTGTTTGTCTCTTACCGAATAGTAAGAATGTTGATAAATAAGGGAAGAACTCGGAGAAAAATAAATTGAGAGCTGCAGCTCAGATATGTTATATCTTATATTAGACGGGTTAATTTAACGATAAGCGTAATATTAGGCATGCTATAGTAGCGGAAATTTCTGTTGGCCTAAAATATTGATATGGATTTAGTGGAATAATTTTATTTATAATGATTTATTAAGAGGCTGTTGATCCTTTTAAATCTTTTGGCTTATTCTTTTAACAATGGAAAATTAAATCGTAGTAGTTTAATGGTCATATCTCATTAAAATATGTATAATTATATATAACAATTTTTATTTTTATTTTTTCGTATAAAAAAGCTATAATATAAAAAACTGTATCAGAAATTACTGGACTTATCAAAGTCTTTTAGGACTCATACTGTAGCTAATTTCTCGATATCAATAAACCTTTAAACAATATTTTTTGTAGTTGTCAGTTTTCAAGATAGTTACATAGCTCAGAACGATTAAAACGTATTTCAGTGGAGCGTCGATTATCCGGATGCCAATAAACCGTAACGTAAATTATCCGGACTGTTTATTTTTTTGTTGCGGGTAAACATTGTTACGAGTTGAAAATGAAATAAGCATTTGCAAAACTTCATGATGTGATAGTATATTACTCGTATTTCAGAATCTGCACTGTAGTTTAGACTCAGAACTAGAATTCCTTGAATTCATGTGGTTTCTTGTTTTCCTGCATTAGATTTTCGGATATACTTATCCATTTTTAGCGCCTATAAGTTAGCGAAATTTAAGCTCTATATGCTGTAGTTATAATATGATATATAATAGCGTCTTATAGTTAGAATAAAGACAGGTTTGATATTTTGATTTTCTCTATTTGCTGAACCATTTGCTCCAAGTCTGTTATAATAATGATTACCTTTTTTTTTATTTCCAGTGAAAACCAGGAATACATTAGTAAAGTATTTCTTAGAAAATTATTTACATGGTTAGAGGACTTCTTTGTTTTCTTTTTTAATACCTGGAAACCGGGTATGTTTCTATACATCATTGAATATAAATGTTGTTAAAAACTTTTTTGTTATTATTAGGTTAATACCGTGTATAATTTGAAAAATAAATAATAATAGTGTTTTCTCCGCTTTATAATGATATATTTTTTTTTTTCTGTTATCTTAATTTTCCCCAAGAATTCACGCAGGTCTCTCGATTACAAATCTTTGTATTATAATTTTTTTTTTTTTTTTATGTAATATCCATATGTTTTCTCTCTTTCCAAAATTATTGTCTTTGCTGTGGCTATATGTGACAAAGCCTGATGTCGGTTTAGAAATACCGCAGCTTTCTCAAAGATGTGGATGTTGTAACGGCATCAAGATAATAACCTCGCTATTCTTCAGCCTTGAAATTTTGGTAAAAATAAAACTGCGGCTCGCTTTATCCGATCGAAGCCTTCATGTTGGGAATAACCTTCTCTTTATTTACGTTGTATGTGGGATCAGTTTTGAGGGGGGATCTTGCGATTGGTTGGTAAGGAAAATGAGTTAAATTTGTTTCCTATATATTTACTTGTAATAAATTAGTAACAATTTAGGATTAATGTTAACTGTAGTAATATTGTAGAAATAACATGCCATATTAAATATCTTGCTCATTTCATATCTTTTCCTGCTGATTATTAGTTGATCAACATAAAAATCAAACTAAGATTCAATTATTCCAAATTCATTTTTCATCAATGAATTTAATTAATTTATTTTTCATCGCGTTTAGCTATAACTATTTCATCTAATTCCATAACTAGTTTCAAGTAAGAATGTGGAAGGATTAACAACATCCATCTGTTTTGCATAAACAGTCGGATTTTTGCTCGAGACTACAATTTTGACGCTTTCACTTCTAGGCCGTCGGCATTAATTTTTATTGACTATTGTTCGGGCATATTTATGCACATATGTATATTTATAACTTATCTAATCGTTGATTTAGTTGTGAAACCGAAGACTGCCGGTCCGAAGATCGGAATGTGGACCGAAAACGAAAGCTGATTTTTCAATGTGACAATTTAGTGTCTGAATTGACTTAAAATGTTGTCTGAAATCGTTACAATTACTTATTCTCATTTTTTTTTTGTAACACAATTTTTTTTATCCTTGCTCTTGTATTTCAAATAACAATAGTTGAAAAATATATGAAGATTTTTCATTATTTAAAAGCGCATACTTTATCAATGTCAAAAAAGCCAATGCCTTACTCAACGTAAATCGCTCCATATTTAAAAAAAAATATTATTTGTTGACATTCTTTATAAAATATATAAAAACAATATTTTATAATCCATTTGGATCGATCCTTACATACTATAATTACATACGATACTTACATACTGTATGTTACATACCCGATTTCTTTTGTCTTCTATTAAATGGCTGATGTAAAGTAAAACATTTTTAGAAATAAAATAATACTAAAATACCAATGCGGGTTATAATAAATTTATTGATGTAAAATTATTACACAAAATTTTCAAACGTTGAAAAACAGTATCTATTTGTGACAGAACAGGGACTCAAATTAACTTTATGCATCGCACTTTAGGCTTAGTCGATCGCTTCTAATTGATGGGACTCTTTCATCCTGAAAGAGCCCATAGAACAATCGAAACATTCCAGGCAATTCTATAACTTGTACAATGAAATAAAAATAAACATCTGTTTTGGTTTCTCGTCGGAATACATATCTATTACATTCATCATTGTTATTACAATATGGGCAACAAATTTATATAAGTAGATATTTTTTTCTTTTTAGCAATCTAACTGTTTGAAATTTTTAAAGTACCTCAAGACCAATATACGCTTCATACTTCCCCTGCTACAGGACCAAGATATTTTTTTTTTTTATATTTTTTTTTCCAAGAGCAACTTGGAGAGCATATAATATGATGGATTTTAGTTCACCACTGTGTTAAATGTTGATTTTCATTTTATTTTATTTTTTACAGGGAATGACTCTTTTATTATTAGTAAAAATAAAAATGGCTTACTTTTAATGATCTATTATAATTTCAAACTTAATTTATTTTTTATTTTGTTTTTCAGGAGGATTGGAGCAGAGGCTTGCTCGCCAGACTGCCTAGCTTCACCTGGCCCAGCATGCCGGCTCTCAGGGGAAAGCGTGGCTGGTGCGGCTGTTTACAGGTATTTTTTATTTTAATATTTATTGATTTAGCTTGTGTTTATATGTTATAATTGTTTAGATAACTATAATAGAATAAATAGATATCATGGTTTTTATAGTCGGTATAAAAGACTAACGTAACAAACAAAAGACCTACGCAATGTTTCTTTCTCTAATGGCTGTTTCGGTTACATATTCAACCTAAAATCAGGATGTTTAAAGCAAGTATTTGTTTATCAAATATAATTTTACGATATTATTAACCTGCATCAACTTCAAATAAAAGTTAGTGGTTTTACTTAATCTTAATTCAAGTTTTCTATTTAATGTAGCCATTCGTCAATCATAGCTTTGGAATAATTTACTGGCTCTAGTAATAATTGGATGGCAATAGAACATTAGTCAAAACAAGCAATCTCCTTTAAGATACCATTGGCCTTGCTTGAAGTGATAACTGTTTGATTCGAGATCAGTCATCAATTATTTAAACGATTGACCCAGTTCGCCCTGTATTGATCGAATCGGTCAGTGAAATCCTAGAAACTTGAAATAGTTTACGTTTCAGGACGTTGTTTTAGCCGGTATTTTCGATTGATTAAAAATCTTATAAATGTTTGAAAATATTGCATTTTATTTTTCTTGTTTTTGTGATTTTTTAGCCCCTAAAGTATTAAATCGATCCATTTCTATGTTCTGATGTAAATTTCTGACATCTTACGTTTTTAAAGAACAACGGTTTGCGTATTACGTAACCTATAATACTTGGAGGTAATCCAAACCTAACGATAAGTAATCCATGATAACCGTTTAGGTGTTTCACCGCATTTTGTTAATACGTGTTTCAACAATAATTTACTTTTTTTTTTTTTACAATTACATTATCATAGTAAATAAACCCCGTTCTAAATTATGGGGAAAAAAGTCTAAAAATAATAATTTCCATTTTTTTCGTGGCGCAAATTAAAATTTTGCTGTGTAATGATTTCTCACCTATGTATTCATAGTTTAATAAATAAGAGCATTGTACGATTAAATAATTAAAATTTTATCCAAGGCTACAAAAAAAAAAAAAAATCTTTACAACGATCCATGCCTCGATCTTAATTGGAAAAATCAGTCAGTGCGGAACATCGAAAAAAATTAATAGTATTTGGAAATTAAGTACATCCATCGCCGAAGTTTAATCGTGACCATTAACTAGAGGATAAATGTATCAAAAGGGTTTTAAGCTCGAAAATAGAAGAAATATTAAACAAAAACTTTGTCTCACGTTTTTCATATAGAAACGTGCTGTATTTGCCACTAGCAAGATACGTAAAGATATCAACTAAGTCCCGACACTTCTTTCGATACGAAGAATTCTTCTTTCGATACACTTTTCCTAAAGTACCGATACTCGTTCGTGTTGGACATATTCTTGTCGATACCGATACTAAGAAAAAAAAAGGAAAAAATAGAACTGATATCGGAGATGGAACGAACTAATATTAAAGTATTTAGCAGAAAAGTTTTCATCTCATGATTGGGCATGTCTCTATAAAGTTTTTCTCTTATTTTTAGATCCCAATTCGAGCTCAGATAATAGTTTTTCTTTTTGGTTTATCTCAAAATCAGTTTGGCATTTAAAGCCTCCATTAACACATCTGAATTATTCATCTCAGTTTTACTAAAATTTAAACCGGGTAAACAAATATTCTGATAAAATATGAAATTTAAGTATAAAAAATTAATATCTTAACATGAAACACAAAACATATGATCAAAATGATTTCTAGAATTTTTGTTGAAACAGTTACAAACTGTTCTAGTACATGTTCGTGACTGTTCGAGGATCTTGTACGATTGTCGGGAACCTTCCAGACTGATCCAATTCAGACTAAATATAAGGAGCGATGAAATGGAGTCCTAGTCTTGCTCTGAAGATGGTTACTTTTGTGTTACTGCAACGTTACAAAATGCTACTTTCTGTAACCTTATTAATTATTGGTTTGTTGGCCATTATGAATTATTGCGTTTTGAAAATAAAAAAATTTAAACCCTCATAAGTGTTACAATATTGATGAAATAAAGTTTTGATTAGTAAAGTTTGTACAATCGGAAAATGTTTTATTTTTATTCGTTCCTGGCTTGGTTATATCTTTTAGTCGCTTTTTGACGAATACGATAGAAATATCAATAATAATTTGATTACATTTTTAATCGTCATTTTAGTTAATATCAGACAATATTATTAATGTTATACGATTAAAGTTGATTGATTGATTCAGCTGTGATGTATCCCTTTGCAATGTATCTGCCTCATCAGTTTTACATCTGGAGTATCGTCAGTGACCTTTTAGACGAATACTACGTGGGCGTAAGATGGATCTTTGCCTAAACGTTTTCTAATTAATAATATTGGGCTGAAGCAAAATGAACGAAGTAGGATCTCGTAGCCAGCGTTGTGTGGGAGTGCTGAGCGAAAGTGACTACGGACATTAATACCTCGGTACAGTGAACGATTTCGTATCTCTCTCAAAGGTATTCCTTTTACGTTTTTAAAGGATCATTTTATGTAATAAAATTGTCTATTTATTATATTTCTTATTCTTAAGGTCGTTCTTGAAATGAGGAACATCAGACTTTGAAACATGAAATATTTTTTATATGAATTTTCGTTCGAACTTAAAATTATTAAAAGTATATCGCTAAATGATATGAACTGGTGACTCCTGAATGAATGGGGAACATCCTTAGGAGCACGCTGAAATATTTGTGAAAACAATCGGAAAAATTCCGGAAGTCGATTTCGTTTTACATTTAAAAATATTCTTGCATATTCATGTATTACAATGAATGGGAATTAAGAAAGAAAGAAAAAAAAAAAAAGGAAATAATGAACGGAACGTGCAACAACCTTTTAAGTTATATTGTTTACATCCGGATTTCTCTCGGGTATAATAAAGGCATAGGCATAGGTTTTGTATTTTATAATAATAATTTATAAATCGAACTGGCGTATAAAATGGATATGATTACTGCTTATTTAGTTTAACTTCATTTGTTGGATTTTATTCTTTATATTAAAATTAATTGTAAGACGCCATCTAATATTATAATTATCCACATTATCTTACCTCATTATTTATATTATCAATGAAAGGCGCAGATTTCGTTGGTTTAAAATCGCTCATCTAGGTAACTAAATATACGTTTTGAAAAATTAGTTTTTCATTACATGGTTAATGATCCCAGACCGAGGCCTTATTAGCGGCCGTGTTTTGATTGATCAAATATTAAATGATTTATTTGTATAATTCTACATCCATTTTAAATACTTTTCTTTTGAACAGAAAAGATTGACCTTGTCTGGGATTCGAACCGCAGACTCCGGTATTACTAATACGCTGCCGAAGCATTAGTGATACGGAGACCCGGGAGGGTTGGGGTTGCGGTCAAATAAAACAAGACTATATGTTTATTAACATAAATAGAACGACTTTGATATCTATGAAAATGTAGTATGTAAATATGCAACTGAATGCTAGTATCAAACTGTAAATGATATAGTATAGATTATTATATTATCATTTTGCGGACTACTCCCGTAACTTGTACCGATGCCTTATTCCCCTTGAAATTTTTGATTAAAATTGATTTTTTTAGAGTACATGGTAAAGCAAGATATCGGCGTGAAAAGTATATCAATCTTCGCCCACTCTCTCGAATCTAACGAACATGTGAGAACTTAGCTTGGAATGTGGATTAGTAAAGGTCATATATAGTTAGTTGATAGTAATGGATTTATTCAGAGAAAGTGTGGGTTCTTACCGCTATATATAAATCATGGGATCAGTTATATCTTTGAAAAAATATCCAATGATTTGTTATGGTTTTTGTATTGTGTTTCAAAAACGTATCATTCTTTCATTTTCACTGCTATATGTCTGTGCACACTAAAATGAAGTGTGCACAGACATATAGCAGACGTTATTCCTTTCAATAACGAAGTATCTTGAAGAAGGGGAAAAAACTTTTTTTTTTTCAGGAAAGTGAATTTAAATTTAAAAATTAATATTAAATTAAATTTAAATTTTGGAAGTATAAAATTACTGACAGTTTTTATCTGAACCAAATATAAATTTTTTAACAATCTTCTTTGATTCTTAACACCCTTTTTGAAAATTTCACACAACTTGTTTGGGTTGAGAATTTCTTGCAAGCCTATATACTTCCCCTTTTAAGCAATTAGGAAAAAAAATCATGCAAGAAATAGCTGATTTTTAGATATAACGTTGTTGAAGAGACTGAGCTACTTGTTATACCGTTTTTCATGGCGGTCGTGTTGTGCTCTGTCCGCAATTAATTTAGAAAATTAAGCTGGTTAAATAATTGAAAGGTTAAACGGTTGACCTCAGCGATTCACAAGACGGCCCAAGCTCGTACAATTACATACCATCTAATTCACATACTTCAATCAAATTGTGATTTTCACCAAAATCTAACAACAATTTCTTAGAGCATAATGTTGAGGAGCATACTTATTTTTATTTCACGTTCATTTTTGAGCCCGAAGATAAAGACAGTAGAAAAAGGAATTTTATCTTTATACAAATTCGCTTAAAAATTATACGAATGTAAAATTCAATATAAAATAAAATAAAAACATGGTAATGAGCCCAATAACAGCAAACAAATAATAAACATTTCTGTACCCCGGATTTAAACAACACCTTGACTATTTTTTATTTACAATTTTAACACGTTGGATTTAAATACTAAGATAAATACTTACAATTGCCTATTTACGCCAATAAAAAATTGAAAAATGTTGATTAAGTTGTCTCTATAAGTAATTTAAAAATCAATTCTTGATAGCTCTAAGTTCTGAAATATTAACTCTTTTGGAAACATATAATTAATAATTATATCTACAACCCAAACAATGTTTAATAAAATACATATAAATTGTAGTTTAAAAATATATATGAGCAAAAAAAAAAAAAAAAAAATGCAAAGGTGATATGAAAAATTTGAGTATATCTCAATTTCTTCGTTGAACTTTCTGCACGTTTTCTGTTATCGTACCCATATATTTGTTCTGTAGATGATGTTTTCATTAAAAATTGACGTCAATATGCAAACGAACAAAAAATAAAATAAATAATAGAAGAGTCGATTTTTACAAGGTTAGCTCATAATCTACATTATAATTTCGAGCTTTTAAGCGCGAAATAATTATCGTTTCCCGATGGATAATTATGTCCTCACAACCTCCGAGAAATGTACGCCGGGAAATAAAGTTGTTATTGAAGGAACTCTACCCTGCTATTACGAAATTTCCCAGAAGACGTCCACTCGACTCTTTTTTCTTCAGACGGCTACTCGGAATTTAATAGAAAGGGGAATTCCGCTCAAGGTGAGTCTACTACCTTCAATGAGAGATCCCCCAGCCTTTCCATTGTACCTGTACCTTTCTTTCCCTGTGTTGCGCTTCACCTGTTCAACTATTAATTTATTTACTCTTCCCTCCCCTCCTTATGAATATTATTAGCTATAATGTTTCCATTTTCATAATTAGATATTTAGACCAACCCGTTAATACTATCTCCATCGTCAGTCATGTCATCATTCGGTAGCTTCGTCTCCGATAAATCTGCCATGTTGGAGAAATATTGCCATTTTTTAAAGGATCTATAGTTCCTCAAAATCGAAACGAGAGCAAATATTATGTAGAAAGTGAAATTATGGTTCCTCTTCAAAGTAAAATTGTGGTATTCTTGAAACGCCTTAAAATGGACATACGCCTTGTTTGATGCTTAAACGTATATTAGGGTAGGGTTTCTTGCAAGTTTTGAATATTACATAAAATGCATTTGTTAAAAACTACAATACGTGGAAAGTGTCTTGAACTTAGTACTTTGAAGGAAAACAAATTATGACACTTAGGAAAGTCATTAGCACAAAAAACTATTTGCACACTGTTAAACAAGAAATCCACGGAATGTAGAAACATCATTTGTGTTTCTGTCACCATTTTTTTTTTTTTTTTAAATCCATAAATGCTTTTTAATCTATATTATTTTTTATGGGACTTAATCATGTTTATTATTTAAAAACATTTTTTTTGTTGTCTGCAAAGGTCTCGTGATTTATTTAACTTCAAAATACCCATTCCACGAATATTTGTGGTAGGTTTTTTATATGAATAAATACCTAATTGCTTGTTTCTTAACAAACAAATTGTTCGTGATATGCAACACTTGCAAAGAGACCAATCTATGAATATTTAGGTGTCAATATTATGGTGATTTGCTTCAAACAAGGCGTATGGCCATTGGTTTGTCAAGATTACCACAATTTTACTTTATTGTTAGGTCTCGGTTTCTTTAAATCGGATATTTTCCGTTTTTTTTTTTTCTTTTTCTGTTTCCTACTGGTTTCAATAAGGTTGGTAAACTTGTCCTATTTATTATTCCTTTGGAAAACTTTTCTTTAAATTTTCACTTAATGACCTAACAAAGTACCTTTCAATTCAAGACCAATATAAAAAAAAACAGTTCAGCAATACGCTTGAGTTTTTAGAATGGTCATTATGCATTCTAATATTAAAGTTATAAAAAAATACAAAATAAGACTCGAAAATATGTTTTGCCCTGCCATATTCATCCTATTTATATTATTGATTGAATTTGAAGTTTTCCTGCTCGGCAGATTTTGTATGCAGACAGATTAAACTGCAAAACCTTCTTTATGTAAATACTCCTTGCTTTCTTGCGAAAGGTTTCACTTTTGCGGAAATGCATTTATAATCCAAAGTGTTTTAAATGAAGTCGTATTTCCATATAATATAAGTATTAAGCCATGTATGGCAATCCTTCAATCATCATTTTTCAGTAGATTTCTTTTGATTGATTTCCCTATTAGGCACTTAATTTATTTAAAGACTATATGTATAATGGGAAGGGTTCTGTGTATAAGGGAGATGAATTTGCTATTAAGAATAGTATTAATCACAAGTGAAAAGTAATTAAAAGTGAGGGGCTTAGGTAATTGCTGCATTAACATTAACATGTTGCTGAGGGAGCAGACCTGTCCACGTGAGACTTACAGCTCACGCAAGGCCCTCGTGGCCGGACTCATGCTGCCGCTCCTGTCAACATTTTGTTGCTTTTAATGACTGGTTGTATTGGCATTTTCGTGAAAAATAATTTCAATGGTGGCTATTATTTATTTTATTTGTATTTGTTTTTTAGCAATGAATTACTAACATTGAATGAAACGGTTTTTTTATTATTTTCAATGGCTTGTCGATTATACCTAATATAAAGTATGGTCGAGGGGCTTAAATATTTAAGACACTGTTTTTATTGCGGTACAATAATCAGGAGGATCGATTCGGAGTTGAGAAGACCTTACTGTGGCACTCTTGGCATCTATAAAGTACTCTTGATCAATTTATTAATTAATTTCTAATTCGTAATAAATCCATAAATAAAATGGCGATATAGTGTTATCTCGTTCAAATCGCCTAGCACAACCCTTGTGATATAAACGCTGGGTCTTGTTTCGATTATCCCCACCACTAATTATACTTATCTAGAAATTTAAAGATATGGGTTGAAGATACGTATATGTGTTTATTTAATATGAATTTTATATAATTATTACAAATAACCAAACTAGAGAGAGAAATATTTATAAAAAATATAAAGTAGTGCTAACCTACTGTATCGGTTGCTAGTTAAATATCATACTGATCCATAAATATAGACTTTAATTATATTATCACACTTTTTTTTTCCTTATTGGTTTGTCCTTAATGTGTGCTACTACCTTGATGACAGTCCATTTTTAATAAATATGGTGGTCTTTAATCCCTAAAGAATGTAGAATTATACTTTCTGAAATAGCCTGTAGCTTTTCCCTACCAGCAACAATCTTCTCTAAAAATTCACTGGTCGATGAAGGGATGATCCTCTACTCCTAAACCAAAGCCACTTTACATTAAAATTTCGATTTACGTAAATTATTCTTGTTTGTCTTGCAACTACGGCACGAACTTACGTTAAATTGTTTATTTTTCTTTTTGAATTTTCAGGTCATGATTTTGAACATTTGTTTCAAATCTAATTGTGGGATCTACTAGTGTTATCTATTAGTGTCTCATACTTTTAATGAGTTACTTCAATTACCTCTGGAGCCCATAATTCCACAATGTCCTGAGTGTCTTCGTAAAATTTCATCATGTGACCTTGTGTACACTGTATTTCCTTCAGTAGTATTCCTCTTTCTTCAGAGAAAATTCTGGTTCGTTTCTCTTCTTTGCATAAATCGTAAACTTTAAAAATATTCATCGTTTTATCACTATGTTAATACAAACAATTACACAAACAATAATGAATTAAATTATATTTAAACTTTTGTATGATTTCTTTATCAATGGTGTCAAATTACATAGCAACCGTTATTAAATATCATTCTAAACTTCTCTACGAAGTCTTAAACTCAATAAAACACTACCCTTCATGGTTTGCTGTGGTCATTGGGCTCTTTTAGGATAAGCAAAATGAGAATTCATCCGTTCATTATCGGAACAGCATGAAATTCGCTTTCTCCGGGCGGACTGCTTACCATCAGAATTGAACAACAAATCGAAGGTCCCGTGAAAGCTAAACAGTGTTTATTTTGTCTTAATAAGACAGCGTAGGCGGTACTTTCTTCGAACCTCCCTCGCCCAATCCAGGTCCCTGACGGCTCGTGCTTGCGGCTCCGACGTGTAATGAATAGCTCATTTCACTTTCCCGAACGGATTGTCGAGGTGGAAGTAATCGTCAATTCCATCCTGATTATATTATTATCGCGCATATCGTAAAGCTTGATGGAGCCGCGTATCGTAAACTTTCCAAGGCCGTAAAACCCGAGGATATATCCTACATTTAATGGATTTGAGATGGAGTTAGAGCTACCTGTCGGCATCAGAGAACCATTATGTAACTAATACCTCGCGTGGTTCTTGGAATCCATGTTTTCACTTTGAAGGTTATTTTAAGGAATTCCAAGAGTTGTTTACAGATGACATGTTATTCATTGACCTGTAATTGTGACTTAATTTGTTTGCTTCACAGCTACATCAATTGGAGCTCAATGCTTCATTTCTTTAATCTGCTCCTGAACAAGTCCTAAGCGAAAAAAACAACTCGAAAAATGCCTATTCTTCAAGTTTTAGATACCTCCAATATTTGGATTATATTAAAATTGTTCCTGTTGTTTTGCAAACCTGATGTGGACCCATTCTGGTCCGAAGACCCTCCTGAATCAATACCGTCGGTAAACTAATTAAGATAATTTATTGAGAAAAAAATCGCGGGTGTTGTGCTTAATCTCAGTCGTATTTATCGCTTTACACTACCGTTGTCCAAGAAACGGTACTTTCTTACAGATTTGAACCCTATAGTCTTCATGGGGTTTCAGAAAAACCCTATAGTGTTACAGGTTTTTCTTCTTGTATTCAATTACTTATTAAAATCCTAATTGAATCCAAACTTCTACATGAGGATTTTGAATGACGATCTTTCTTATAGAAAACTAACCAACTTGTTTGCACTACGACTAGAAACTATTTAGGAAGCAGCAATTTGTCCAAACTCTCAAGTATATATTATCTTATGGATGGAAGAATATTTTTTTTGTCAACTGATATAGCTTTGGCTCATCTAAATGTTGAAGTAACCAGTAGGTACTTTTCTCGGCTAGATTCAATTACCTTTATGTAGGTAAGTCGTAATAGTCGATTTATGCGAACCAGTAATTAGTGCATTGAGAATGATTGAACGAAAGAAATCTGTTTTTCAGAAAATCCGTTTATCTGTGTACAGTTGAAAGACTGAATTCCTATTTTTAAGTTTTAATATATAATTGCATAGATTTTATACTTCCTTAGTCTAAAATTAAAAATAGTCGAATTTATATGTTTAAAATGACATATTGTGGTTTAGTTTAATGAAACCCTGCAAATACATTAGTAATTGTGTGATGATTACGAGATGAAATTCTTACTCTATTTGGGTCTCCTGCTCAACGTTTTTAGAATTAAAATTTAAGCGCATTCTCGACTTAGAGAAATATAAAATGGTCTGCGGATGGGTTGCTTTTGATATAATATTACTTATCATAATAACATACATTTATACCTGAGGCATCATAGGCCACTCAAGTAATAAATAATTATTTTTTTAAAACTCGATTTTAATAATATTATTTAACTGAAACATTGGAGTTTTCTAGACCTCAATTCATAGACGTATTTGGTCATCACGGTAGAAAATAACTGGTTCATTAAATACAAAAATGTTTAGGGAGAAGATGGTGCAATTTATTTCTGATTTATTCTGGTAGAAGAATAGAATTTTCCGCCCAATTCTCTTCCTTGACTGATTTACCCGCTTTGTCCGACTACGGATTTCTAACTGTTTGGAAACTTCCACTAAATGTTCTTTGCCAACTACATCTAACTTTTAGTGAGTAACTCATCTGTGCTGTTTATATCGCGATTAATCTTTATATGGCAAGTATATACGCTGATCACTCTTAGTTATTGACAGCGCAATATTTCTTAATAGTTAGTTGTTTGTTCTGGTCATAAATCGGATTGTATTGGGGACTATTGACTTTCTCTCTCTCACTCTCTCTCTCTCTATATATATATATATATATATATGTATATATATATATATATATATACACACACACACATATAAATACATACAAGTTGAAGAATTATAATACACCTTCAAACTGCATTTGTATACCCTTGAGTGAGTGTTTTTGCCATGAACTGCTCCTAGCGAGGGCACCTCGCCTTATTTAGCGATCGTGTCGTTGCATGAGAACGGACGACCCGATTTCCTTTTCTATGTATATCTTCATTTCGGTTCCTTTTCAGTAAGGTATTTTGTTTTAGTTCAATGAGGACGAGTAACTTCCTTGGAATCCTCTTGAAGTCAGACCTTCCCCATTCGTTTCGGCATTGAATTAGTGAATCTTAACCATTGGCTGTAAAAAAGTTTTACATCTGTTAAGCCATTTTATTTGTTTTAAATCTTATTTATATATTAAATAGTAAAAATAAGCGGAAAATTCATTGTCCTTGCATTTTTTTTATTTTTTTTTTTATCGATGTTAGTCATGTCTTCTAATCGTATGATGTTCCGAAATTGACTTCAGTCTGTCAGATCAAGATATCTATGTCAGTGGTTTAGTTTTTGGAACCAAACGTTGCTTCAGTTTTAGATTTTATTAACCTTTGAAATTGGATGATCATTAATCTGTGATTATTATTCTTATTAACGGTTAGTATGTGAAATATAACCTTTTCATCCCAAGGTTGATAAAAAACTTGACCGTTAATTGCCTTATTGTAATTGTCCCTGATGTTCAATTGGCGAAGCAACAACTTGGTTCCAAAATCTTGACCGTGTTAGCAGGCTTTCCAGCTTTCGTAGTTTAAACTTCTCTCGTAGTTTAAACTTTCCAAGTCTATTGACATTTACCCTCCATTGTTAAAAACTTTCCCTCAAATTGATTTCCGCTCAAATTAATAAATTCAATATAATTTTTAAGCTATAATAAAAAATTAATCGTTCGATGGAGGTCGTGATTTTAAAATTATGTCAGCTTTATTAAGAGGAGACTTATTGAAGAGGCCCAGGTTCAGCTAGGGACTGTAGCGCCAGTTAGTTAATTAGTGAACTTAGTTTAGTTTAAGTATTGCATTGTGAAATAATTAATTGATTTTTTTTTTTTTTTTTGACTCAGACCGCTTCCATATTTACGGGTTCATAACATATACGATAGAGTGTTTTCTTATTTTTCCCATTGCTGTGCAAAATGAGCAATGGGAAAAATAAGGCTCTTGCTCTTGCTGTGGATTAATGATTACAATTTCATTGTTTACCTTTATCTTGTATATACACGAAATACGAATCTGCATCAACAACCATGGGTATTTAAAGTTTACCGGGGCTCATAAATAATCGGAGATTAGACTACTGCCTTAATTTACGAATTTGTTTTAATTTTTAATCGACCTTAAGGAAAAATTTTATGAAAATAATATACCTAATATGAAGCCTTAATTTATTTATTTTTTAAGATATTTACATTGTATAAGGTGTTGGATAGTAGCCCTACGCGTGACTGAATTTTTGCTTAGAAAGTGAAATGAGTCAGAACGGATCGGCGAGCCATATCGGCGCTCCAATCCGCCCCGCGGGGAACTCCTCTAAATGTAAATTATTATTATATACGAGCGAGTTGAAAGAGAAAAGGGGCGAGTTCGGAAGGAGCTGAAAGTGATCGCGCACCTCCCTCGTAGCTATCATTAGAAAGTCAAGTGCATGTATCGCAGCCATCTCTTATGTCGTGTCCTCACCTGAGGATTCAAGTAATTTTTGCCACTTTGTTAAGCCCATACTTTGTTACTATGCAATTATACTATTTGGTGTATCCGGCTTCGCTCAGGAAGTTGTTTTGAGATAGTGGTATGTTTGGGATAAAAGGATAAACTTCAAAATATAAGATTTAAAATGTTTGTATTAAAAACAATTTTTTTCATTTTGTTATCCTGGCTACATATTGTGATGTGAAACAAAAACAAGATGATTATTTCTGTTACATTGAAAGGGTTCTAGAATTTTCAGGATATTAGCACGTACTCACTTGTTTTGGAATAATCTAGACCTTTCTGAGTTGTTCCATTTCCAGCGATGGACTAGGGGCTTTGTCATGCCTGAAACGTCGAAGCATTTGATTACTTTTGAGTAACTGTTTTGTAAAGTTATTGCTACTTTTGAGTTTTAATTGTTCGTGTGACATTTTTTATTATAATTTAAATTTAATAAAATATTTATTTAACTAAGTAAGTTAAAATTATTTATCACCGCATGGTGTTGAAGGACGGATTTAGATCGAAATTTGGGGTGGTTCATGGCCCCCTGTCTCATAATCACATGGCCGACTGCAATACAAAAAATTGAAAAGCCAAAATATTTGAGGGGAAGCGGTCATTCCCCCTGTGAACCTTATTATATTATTCCTATCTTAAGGAATAAATAGATTATAATAATATAACAGTAATAGATAATCAATTAAGTGTTAATTGAAATAATAAATATTTATTTTTAATTCGTTCAATACAGAGTACCTTAAATTCCTGCATACTAAGTACTTCTTAGTACAAGAATTCAACTTTATCTGGTCCGGAACTATGAATTTCAATTAAATGAGAATTGGAGATATTAAGAAATAAAAAAAAATAATATTTCCAAAAAAATAGTCTCACGTTGCTGAAAACATTCAAAGATGTTAAGTCCATTAACTATGAATAAAGTATACTTCATAATTTATATTATAACACAAAGTAGTTGATTTATATGTACAAATTATAATGAAGAAATGCGATGTTTCGAGTGTTTGTTCCTTTTATGAAAACTTGGAATTTAATATGTTTTTAATTTTATGATCTTTAATGTTAAAGATAAGAGAAATTTTCCAAATATTCATTGGGAACAAATAAACTGGGCAGGTTTTATTTTTTTTAATAATTTATATTCTTTTAACTGAATTTTAACTTTCACATTAAATGACTGGCAATAAATTGCCCGGCCTATAAAATCCAGTAGCATTTAAGGTAAAAGATCAATCCAATTTCAGTTATGACTTTCTTCGGTTTTCGCTTATAAAGATATCCAATTAAAACTGATTTTGTGTCGGATTTCATTAGTGTAATTTACTTATAGAATTAGGTTATTTAATGAAGAACTTTATTCAATTCTGGCTAAATTAGTTTAAGTATTATAATGAAATTTAAATTTATTCATCCACTTCTAACATAACATAACATTTGTAATTGTTATAGGAGGTAAAAAACATACAACCCTTGCATTTTTAATGTCTTAGGTCAGGCGGAGTATACCAGTTGGAGACCAATCCCGGAAATTAGTTTCATAAAGAAAAAAATGAGTGCCTTAATCTGAAATTATCATGCTTAACCGAAAGTGAATTATAAAATAGATAATTAAGTTATTCAGTTGTCTTTGTAGCAGTACCATAACCCTACATACATCCCTCGGTCATCAGTATGTTGGATAAGTCCAGACCCTCTTCCTAACATCATTTGCCCCTCCACCCTCCAGAAAATTTCTATATAAGCCACTGTCTAGTTCTGTAAAACATCTGCCATAAATGAAATAGTGATTTGTGATAGATATCTAGATATCATCTAGGGTTTGCTACAACAAAGAGGTAACTCCAAATTTTATTATTTTTGGGAATATAAAAAAGATTGTTCATTAATAGAGAATGTATTTAAATCGCCTTTGTCTTCGTCCATTCATTTGTCACCTACTTGTTTTGGCGAAATTCCATTAAGAAAATCGTTGAATTCGCAATAATTCAGTCTTCCCCTAAGAAACGGTTGTTAATTCTGTTTAGCCTGTGACAATTTTCTTTCTGTTGTCTGGGCCCATGGGGCTTCAAGCCCCCTTATTTGCTTCAGTGTATTAGTCGCTATGGAGACGTTCTTACATGGTTGAGCCGAAAGTTTAACTTTGAACTTAAACAGAAAAAGTGAGACTTGATTTTTCCTATGAAGTCCCTATGAAACGCATACTTGACAAGAGCTGACGTTGGAAGCACTTTCCCATTGATGACCTATGCCCATCTCGCCTTTCACTCTAATCTCGCGTCGTTAGTTTGTTTTGCTGTCGAGAAGAAATTTCTTTCACCGATTATATTTTTAGCAAAGCTTCTGTTGCTGATTTTCATTAAGATTATTACCTCATCAATAATTATCTTAGGGAAAAGATTATGCTTATTTACCCAAGTTGTTTTTATTTATTTTTTCTTTCTTTTTTTAAAAAAAATGTTATCGCCTGCCTTTATGAATAAATTTAATTAGAATTTATGGAACAATTTTCACTTTCCATTATCCTTTGTGCATCCATTAATTTCTTTATGTACTTAATGATAAAAACATCGCATTTTTTCTAATTGATAAATGGCATACTCTATTTTCTTTTAATATTAAAAAAAATTATTAAACGGCCATGTTTCGTGTCTAGAAATTACCTTATTAGTTTCTTATAATTCTTCATTTAAAGTGTTTGTCAGATAGCGCAAGTTAAATTATCATTTAACTAAAAATAGCAAGCATTCTTCGCCTTTAACCTTTAACTTTAAATTTCTCTTCGTTTTCTCTGTTTACTGCTGTAGGAACCCGAATACTTAATTTTCTTAAGATTTTTAAACGTTTTATCTTCTATGACCTATTGCATCATAGAAATCGCCGTTTTGTCTGGAGTTTTTCTGTTATTTTTGGGGATAGTATCGTTATGTTACTTCAGAGCGTGGACAACATGGAAGCATTTAGTGTTCCTGATCTCAACTGATAATGTCCCCGTTTTTGGGTTTATTTATTGTTTATCTAAAGAGCGAGCGTACCTAAACTGGTTTTAACATATCGTATTTAATATGTGAAGTGCAACTTCAGTTCGGTGAAGGGAACAACGTCGGAAACTGGCTATTAGCTTTTTTGACATTATTCACTTCAAGAGTAAAAGTTTTACCGAGTTTAGAGAAACTCCAAAGTGCTATATTGAACTAACTCTAGAAGAAAGTTCGCTCAATTATTCGGTTCGAACGCTATCGGTCAGGAAAGGGCGGAGAAAAAAGTGAACATTTGGCACTAAGCACCTCTTTTTCAAGAAAAGGTCAATTTGTCTTAAAAACCAATAACACTTTCGTTTTTTCTAATTTTAAACCCATCAATAATACATTTGTAATGTGTATAATGTATACCAACCGATTTCTCACTAACTCTAAACTACAAGAAATATTTTTGAAAAAAATTCTGATGTGAAATCAAATAAATTATAAATTGCGAGGTGTCTATAGGTATGCACTAGTTCCTGAGAGATATTGCTATGTGTTAAATTAAAATCCTTTTCATTATCAGACTGAATGTTTTACATCTCTGAAAGATTTATTTCCCTTTCCCTGTAACAGTTTATTAAACCTAATAATTCCAAGTTATTTCTTTAATCGATATATTGGATTTTTGTAATTACTTTTCGCCAAATAGGGTCATAAAATAGGCTAATTAAAAATTGAAAACATGTTTATTTTTCATTTATTATTTATTAATTTTTTTGAGGTAATTTATTTTTCGAGTCTAAATATTTTTTAATTCAAACAAATTCGGTGTTCCCATCTTTTTTTTTTTTTTACAAGATCAACCTACAATCATTTTTTTACCAAACTCCAGCTTATAGTTTCCGTTCTCAATGCTTTTACAGAAAATAAATTATTTGAAATAAAATTCATAGAAGCAATAATTTGTTGTATAGAAAATTTATATCAGTATTTTGAAGTCAGGCATGAGTACCACGGTATTTTAATTAATCAATTAAAGGTATTAAGTCTGAGGTTCGTAATAAATGTAATAGAAACAATATTCATATATTACCAATAAAATAAAAATTATCAATTTACTAAAGTTCGTCTTAAAAAAAAAAAAAAAAAGGAATAGAAGCTAGACAAAATAAAAATAAAATTGCTTAAACGAAAAATAAAATAAAACAAATTATATATCTTATTTCCATATATCGATAATTTTTTTTACATCTATTAGATGTATCATATCCTCCTCTCAGAGTTTCAAGTTTCACGTAAGAATCCGTTGATCTTGTTAAGATTATTTTTATGATAGGTTTTGCTATGATCTTAAAATACATATCGTTCGTGGATTGGTCTAAAAAACCAACACTTTTTCAGTTATTCTGAAAAGATTCATGAAAGCCCATAAAAGTTGGCTTCCCCCGTTCCTTTAATATCCGTTGGCTGCTTTATCCCATTTATAAAATTTTCTAGTAATTATCACTATCGTGGCCCATAAGTAGTCTCGCTCAGAGATATTAGAAGATTCGCAAGAAAAAATAATACCGATTTTGAGGTTAGACCGGTCTTGCATTTAGACCAGCTATGTCCATTATCTTAGGTTTTGAAGATCTTAACTTTACTAATACATTGTAATCATTAACTCAGTATTTTTAGGGTAAATGGATTGTGACACTGTCCTGTAACCTAATGTACATGTTCATGTTTTATGATTCTGAGTCCGAAGGATAATCTGCTATAGGAACGAGCCATTTTATTTCTTTTTCCTTTTGATATTAAGTAAGAAAACAAAACTAATCCTCTACGTTGCACAGCAAATCTAGCTCTGAGCTCAATAATATGCGTTGTTGCCCCGACCGAAAAGATGAAGGACTGTCTGCCTTTTTAAATCATATCTTGTAAACAGGGCCTTTTGTGGACGAAGAAAAAATCTTGACAAAAAATAGGCTCAAAAGATTCAGCTTGTGCCCGGTCGTGTGCTCCCCTCAGCTGCCAGGAAGTCGCTTTTTACCCATCTTCTTTTTCCAGGCTATTTCAGGGGCCTTTTCTCAGTATTTGATTATTCAAGGTCTAAGAAGTAGAGGGGGTCTTCAGGCTTTTAGTTTCGCACGCACTGTGAAGAACAATATATTTTTATGTTACATAAAAATAAAAAATACAGCCTAGGATTCATGCAACACCATCTCCTACAGAATTCCGTTATAACATCTTAAGCTTATATCTTTTATAGTTTTTATTTCGTTTCAGACACTAAAAAACTAGGACTTAAGTGTCCTTTTCTAAAATTTATCGAGCTTTTGCTGTATTTATTTATTTACAACTTATTTTTTTCTGAGGAAGTCAATCATTCTTTCAACCATTCATAGTATGATATGTTCTATCATTGTATGAATTATAAAAGAATAAAACCAATCCTAATTTCTATCTGAAAACTTGGTGAACGAATAAACAAAAAAAGAAAAAAATGGATGACAACAGAATTGACAACAATATTTTTTCACTAATAGTAGCTTAGTGAAAAAATATTTATAAATATAAATTATAATGGAAGTTTTAATAAATAATATTTTTTAACAACTGGTTTGTTTTTGCGTACTATTTGATAAGAATTAAGATTCACTGGAAAATAATAAGTAAATACAAAGTTGGAAAAGGAATATTTCCAATATATATTCTAGAGGCCAAAGCTACATACCCTTTTTACATGTATACTTAATTCATAAATACATATTTTTATGGTAACATTTATAACAAATTCATCACGCAGTAATTTCGTCGATAATAGTTGATTTCCACCCCCTCCCCCTATATGCACTGATAAAAATTTATATTTATATTTATATTTATATTATATATTTAGTTTATAACAATTATGGGGTTTATGCGATTGAGGAAGGTGGCTTCAAATTATGACTCACAATCAGTTATACGATTGGCTTTAGCATCTTTAAAAATATGACCAAAAAAAGTTTGAGAAATAATGTTTACATGTTGGCCACCGAATGATTCTACTTATGAAAATTTATACCAAATAATATTCATGTTTTGTTTTTTTATATTGTTGCAATTCCATGACGGAGATGGATTGAAAAAAGAAATATATTGCTTTCATTCCGTGGCGATTTCTCTAAAATATATATGAGAGCATATTTTTTTCTTCTTTCCACTTTCCATCGATATATATTTCCTTATTAAATTATCTTGATCAAAAAAACTTTCTTATCACTTTCCGTGACTTTTAACTGTATTATTCCATTCCAAATAACTTTTTTATTGGTTTAGTATTCCTTAAGATTTTTTTTTTTCAGAACTCGTAAGTATTTGAATGAAAATAATCTTTCTGACTTTACAACCACGTCATCTTAAAAAAATATTTTAAAACTTAGTTGAGAAGTAAACCACTCTTCGGGCATGCTTGGAACTGTTAAAAGATATTTTTAATAATTTTAATATAGTGGTTTATAATAAGTTTTAAAGTTTTTTGTCTTGAACTGAAGTTACTTATGTATATTTGTAATGCTTATCCAACAATATTAAAAGAAAAGCTAGGTCTCGCAGAATATATCGTTGGGATGATATAAATCCACGATTTCTTGATGTCTGTTGATTGTGATTCACCATAAGGATGGATCAGTGTAATTTTATTATTGTGACTGAGAAGTGTTGTTACATTACTACGGGAAAACTTGGTAGTTAGATGGTATCGATACAGAGTACCATAAATTCCTGGATAGTAAGTACTTCTTACTAGGGACATTTCAACTTATCTGGTCCGGAACCGTTGGCCTTGTAAGCTGTTAGCAGATGACTATCGAATTGAGCTCCTTGGTGAACCGTTTAGCAGCGAAATGGCTCGCTTCCGTTCGGATCAGCAATGCCGAAAGTATTCTAACGAAATACTTCTTACAGAGGATGTACAGTTGTATAGGTGTGAGGGAAAGCGTTGGATACGACTTGGAGCGTGAAAATACCGTTCAGTCAATCTTTTTTTTTTTTGGGTGCCGGAGACCTTTGGGATTTCGAAATCGAGATGATGGAACTTCGATTATGAAATATAAGAATGTGATGTATGGAGGTAAAGGAAGTTTTACTTGATTCGGGCACTTATCATTTATTGTTACTCATTCTAAATAAATTGTAGAGGATTAATACATTTTAGGGCTAGGTTATGTTATTAATACGAGTAAATCTAGTGAATGCTTTTTACATTTTCTTTTTTTAAAAGAAGCTATTTTCATTGTATGAGACTTAGTTTTATGAAACATAAATGTCTAGATCTGATATTTAAATGATAAAAATTCTCTTCTCTGGTTTATTATTTGAATATGTTAGGAGAGAGTTTAAATTGAATGGGTCTGGGCAAAATAGTGCCAAGCAACTTTTTTAACAAAAATAAACTGGAGCTGCAGTCTGCTGTATATTACGGAGGGCGTAAATTCCACCTAAATATGACTACGTAGAGCCTCTATAGACCTATTTAGGTGGCATTTCCTTCATAGACATATAGCCCTCCGTAATATACAGCAGACTGCAGCTACAGTTTATTTTTGTTAAAAATGTTGCTTGGCACTATTTTGCCCCGACCCCTTCAATTCATATATTATGACAGTGATCGACAGTTGGTGGCAACGTAAAAAACCTTTTGACTCATTGAAATATAAAAGCGAGATTCTAAGTTTGAAACTTGGATAAAAAAGTTCGTGCTTTCTTCCCCAATAAATTGAAGCGTGGAAATGCAGAAGGGTATAATAAGTGCCTTAGAAAATTTTTACAGAAATGATGTGATGTCTACCCTCTAGGGTGAACTACGTTCAGTGCTTACACCCATGCCATATTTCATACGTCCAATAAACTCTTTTCTAACAAAATAACATTACTTATACCCATTTCTGAAGAATGGAAGAATTTTTGGCACCTAGACCTTATGCATTTCCACGCTTCAATTATTTTTGATTTCCTTTTACTTTTATTAATTTATCAATAGTCTTGTTCACAGATTAATATTTAATTCGTTTTTAAAATTATTAACTGCAGTTCTTGGTTTAACAAAAACCTTAGATGGTGTTCAGCATCATTCATAGTATCGTGGCTAATCCTAGAATTTATTTTCATCTCATTAAAAGTTCATCTTAAAGGATTTGATTTCGTTTTTCTTGGTGTTCTTTAGTTTAAATGCACTTGAAATTTGATCTTAAGTTATACAGAAACTCTCTTATAACAAAAAATACTTTGAGGTTAGAAAAACCCTTATGACTGTGTAATTTTGGTTCTATCAGGTCATAAATATATATTTGTTTAAACTTTCTAAAATTTTAAACATTATGGGGCATGAAGTTTAAATTTGGAAGCGACATGTTTAGCGCGTTTATATGACGACTTCAAAGGCAGACCACCACTTGTCAGATACCATGAACCCTTTACGGTCGACAGGTGTTCCGTTTCAAAGCCACTTTGAGGGCGTTCTGCTTCGGCTGAAAATTGTTTATATTAAACTTATTATTTCCCTTTATCAAATTTATTAAATAAATCAATATAAACAGTTAAAGTTTGGGGCCAGGGATGGATCCATTTTTTATTAATTTAAAATTCTTTTGAGAAAAGTAAAATTGGCCCTTTATAGCTAAAAAAAAATGTTAGCTTAAACTGAAAACAAATAATGGTTCAAACTGAAGTTGAATTTTTTTATAATGCTAAAAAAAGCTAACAGCGACACAAAGACGGTATTGGGCCTAAACTCTTTAAAATCTAATAACTTAAATCAGAGATATAAAATCAATGAATAATAGAAAACTGGTATGAATGAGTAAGAAATAAAGAAATAGAAAATAGCAAAATAGTAAAAGAGTAGTATAATAAATAGTAAAATAAAATAGAAAACTGGTATGAATGAGTAAAAAATAAAGAAATATAACATATAAAAAAGCATCGTATAAACGGAAATAGATGATTGACTGATATTAGAACTATGATGACGTTGATGACCTTTGCAGATTTACGACAATAAACAAAAACAAACAGTTTAGTTGAGTAAAGAATTAATGATAACAACATACTTAAAATTATCGTGATGATAATAATGATAATCTTTAATTGTAGTGGTTTGTTTGGGCTTGGAGGCGTGGTCATCAACCAACGTCTATGGATTACATTTTTAATAAAACTTGGACGATAAGTAAAAAAAATAATAATAAATTTAAAAAAATCATAAAAAATAAAATAACAGTTATTAAAGCTTGTTTCTTTCTTTCTTTTTTATGTATTTAACGTTTTAGTTAATTCTCATAAAAACACCGTAAACTGCAAATGTGATTCAACATATATTTTCCAATATCCGATTTGTTCCAATTTTTTTAAATATACTTAAAGTAGCAAGGAGCTAAACTAATGGGCTGTAATGATGGTTTTAATTATTATCTAACCATTTAAGTACTACTAGGAAGGGTCAGTTTGGGGGTTGAAAATGCCATGGCTTGCCAGCTGTCAACCAGTCTGCACTCCTCTCTCCACTAGACGAAATCCTTCAGATGCCATTGCTCCACTGTACATCGATATTGATTGAGAAACTACAACTACTTGCTAATATTTGCTACAACAGTTTTTGTGCTTAGCGTTGATATCGTGTACTTTTGCAACATCAATTCACTCGAAGGAATCTTAGCTATTATCCTCTCAGATTTTCCTCACAAGCGATTGTAAGTAATTTAAAGCTAATTACTTAAACTACAAATCCTCTTATTGGATGGGAGACATAATGGTGTTAGCATAAGTGACTACAACCCCATGGGGACAGTACGAAATTTCGCTTGGATGAAACCTAGCGTGTCATGAGCCTTTTGAATAATCGGCTTAGTTCGGGCAAGAGAGATCGCTTGGAAAGTGTTCAACCTCTAGCAAGCCGGTCATTTGTGAGTCCTCCTATTTGATAGCTGTCTGCTACCTCCTGTATCAAAACGCCTTCCTAGCCTGGAGAAAGATAGAAACTTGGCAATAATTTAATATTTTTTTTTTTAAACTTTCATCTTCTTTACTTTCACTCAACTAGTTTTATCAACAATTTAAATAAAAAATAAAAAATACCTGAATTAAATTTAGATAGCAATTCTACATTCTTAAATTTGAGGGAAAATTTCCGTAGCAATTTTTTTTTAATTCAAAGAACAGGATCTACGAATTGTTTAATAATACTCAGTCATCTTAAAAAGGTTCATCATCAGATGCATCCAGAACTAAACCAAATTTATTTATTTTAGAATATCAATATTCCAAAGTTCCAAGTCAATTCCAAAGGCATTGGAATTATCCATACAGTCATTCATAAAATGGATCCGGAGGATTACTATGGTGGGTAATCCATATTCTAAATATATTTATTAATTGACCGTATATACCATGTTATGCTCATAATTTCTTCTTGTTTTGTCGTAGTTTGTAACTTTTTATATTTAATATTATCATCATGTTGTCTTAGAAAATTTAGGAATTGGTTCCTTGTACAGTAGGGTTCCGATTCACCGAGTCGTTGGGGACCAAGGTTACCTCGGTTAATCGGAATCATACCATTACCAACTAAAAATTTAGGTTATTTTTAAATAAAAACTACATATATGCCTAAAAACGTAATAAATATTTAATAATAATAATGCATAATAATAATAATAACAGAAATTATGTAAATATTTTTTAAAAAAGAAATCCTTAATTGTACTTTGTTTAAATGAACTCATATACATACACATACCTGCGTGGGAGCCAGGGTTTAGGCTGAAACAGGTGATAAAATATTAACTATACATATATTATACGTATACCTAAAATTGGTATTATGTTAATATTTCGATTATTTTTTTAATAAAGATTTTATAATTGTAACAACCCAAAAGAAGTTTATAGTCTTGAAATTGACGAAAACCAGAGTATATGTATATATTAATAAAACGATGAATATTCCTAAAATTTAATTTATTTATGATATTTTAAATTAATATTAAATCCTAAATACAAATGAATGAAAACAATTTAATTGCTGAACTATATCCTGGCACATTCCGAACGTAGGCTGTAATTGGTGGGAAGAAAAGACATTCTTCCTACAACGTCCTTTCCCGGCGTCCTTGGTCTGCAAATGAATTTATATCAGAGAGGTCAAGATCGCTAGGTCACGGTGCCTTGAGAAAATCGCTCAAAGGAAATCTTTTCGGGATCAATCCATCTGGAGCGGTTAGAGGTTTGGTAGTGAGTGGATTTCAATCAAATCAGAGTCAATCATTAATTCCATTGTCATGTATATCCGCCTTATTATCCTCCATTATTATCCCGTAATAACAAAAGAATAATTATGGCAACGCGTAGATTACTTTTTGCTTTTTCCAAGATTCAATTGATAAATCGAGAGTTAGTTAATAACTCTCAGTTCAATCCAGGGTTTGGAATCAATAATTAAAAAAATCAAATCCGATCAAAATTTTTAAAAATCATTTGATCATTTTTATCGAGTGCTTTTAATTTTTATAATAACAGGGGAAAAAATCATAATCTGGTCATTGAATTTTAGAAAAAATATCCTCCCATATCTGTTAAGCACATAATGTTCTATTATTTATTTGACAATGAAATGAATGAAAAAGTGCTGCTAAAAATTTAAATTTAATTCAGTATGTGATTTCAGTGAGAAAGAAATGTTTCTGTCAATTGAGAGGCGGGAGTGTTCAGTCCTCAAGCTCTGTCCTTGGTTATACCAGTGCCCTGATCAATATTTAGGAGTAAAAACAAAATACTATTAAAAATATTAATAATTTTTGAGTAATATTTTTTCAAATCAGAAATATGCTCAGATATCGACTGGTAGCAGAATTTTAACATTCTACAGTGAACTGTTACGAAATAGAATAAGTAATACATTTGAATAAAACGCCTGAATATAAAATTTAAATGTATCTTCTAAAGTGATTTTTTGATTTGATCAATATTTTTTTCATGACTATTCAATCATTATTATTTAAGTAATACCGCAGCATCACCCGGTGAGTGATCGTTGTCAATCAAATCAATTATGATCAAAGATCGATTTAAATTGTACTTATATAGGAGTAGCATGATATTTAAATTTAAAATTAAATATAATAATTTTTTTTTTAACCAGATCGGCCAGCAAGGATCACTCGAAGATCAATTCCGTTTACTCCTTACACACTCTGCCTTTCCTCTTACTCTAATACTCTGTCATCCTCGTGGACTGTTGCCTTCGCTCTTCCTAAGTCCATTTTCTCCCTCGTTTCTCCTTCCTACTTACAAGAACCCCAACCCCTCCCTGTGTTTCCCTAAAAAGCTCTTTATCCAAGCAATATTTATCTGTGAATTTTAGCCTGCCATGTTCCTCTTTTATTTGTTTTACCTCCCTCATTATTTATTTTATTTTTATTATTTATTTTTTTATTATTTTGTTTTGCTTGACCCCGTAGAACTGCAGTCTTCTGCTTGTCCTGGTTACAAAATCTTCCAAATTCAAAATTTCTTTATTGGATTTTAGCCTTAGGCAATATCTTATGTAAAATTTACACATACCCTGACACCCTTATAATATCAACGTTCAATGTTAATTTTAAGTGTTATTTCAAATTACACTAGTTGACCCGTGCGAAGCTTTCGCACTCTAACCTACTTAAATCCCATTTAGTCAAAGTACACACCTTACATTAAGTACCGTATAGTGCGTATTTAGTTGCGTCATGGGCATAGGTGAGGGTTGAAGTGAAGAATAGATGTGCTTAAATTGTAGATTATGAATTTTTTGAAACATTATTTTAAGTTATTTACATGTTACATAGTATTTACGTGTTTACAGGACACTATGTTTGAAGTAACGATATGGTCATCATGCATAAATGTCACTGATTCTATTGACTGAAAACGCAGTCTTTTGCTTACAACTCGCTAACGAAGGGATTATTCCAAAACATGTATATGTTCGAAAATTTCCTCCTTGAAAACCCGAAGGGATTCTCACCATTCAGAATCCCCTACAACCATTTTGATTTTTTCGCAAAAACCGCGGCTTATAACTAGCAATCGAAGGCGAAATGAGTGATTTGTATATTTTTCAGGTGTAGCGGTAAAATAGAGCTTTAAAATTTTGCCTCCTTCATGAAGTTTGATGATATATTAAGGAAGTTATGGCGTACCGACAAAAAAAAAAAGAAAAGGCCTTGAGAAATAATATATATGATGATGACCTGTTTGTAATTTTGTAACGAACAGTTTTCCCCATTTTTCAGCGTAATTTGTTTATCAAATATCTTTTATTATTACTATTTATTTATTTCAATTCATGGATGATTTCATATCTACTTATTGTTAGGTAGATGCAAGTTGTCAAATATTTATTATGACTCGAAAAGTTGAGAATCTCTCTTATTACTTAAAGGTCTGTTAGGTCTGAAATGGTACTTCATGTATGTTGGAGACGTTTAATTGAAAAGATATAAGTGCTCGTACCTTCCTCGCTGTTAAGGTAGATTGTAGTCCCGTTACGCAACGTCTCCCCGACGTTGTGAATAGAGTATACCCTTCTTCCGCGTTAGGGTATCGTTACTTTTTTTGTCGAGGGGAGAATAGGCCCGCTAAAGGACTACACGTGGCTCCTGCGCCCACGTTCGAAAATTAGGGTTTGATAAAGCGCTGAGGAAGTGATTAAATCATTTCTCTGACTCATCTTTAAGAGGGGAAAAAAATCTGAAAAGCTGAAGTCGTTTGCATGTTGCGTGCTGAAGTTATGCGTGCGATCGATGGCCTTTTCGTGCGTTGTCACTTACATCATAGGTCGAAAAATATAGAGATTGAGAATTTAAGTTGTACTTTATTTATTTACTTTAGATTTTTTATAATTCAGAATTTATTATAACTTTTTATATATGTTTTTTACAAAAAGTTGAGACCCTGAAAGGCATTTCCAAAGATGACTCAATTTAGGCACAAATTTTTAACCCTATTATTCAATTTGAAGGGGGTGTAGAGGGGAGCGGAGCCACATACAAATCCTAACCTACCACGGATATAAAGCCCATTAATAAACCCCACAAATAAAACCCATCTTGATAAATTGATTACCCATAAGACCATATGGTTTATTAATGTATCGCAGAAAACTAAGAAATATGTTCTTTTGTATAAAATAATAAAACTAATGAATATTCATTAACAATAAGGAAATATCATAATAAAACCAATTAGGTGTGATCCTACTACTATGTATGGTGGTCTTCGAACAGCAAACTAGTAATTAACCGGAACATATTTTCCCGAAAAGAATGAAGAGATTGAAATTCACATGAAATTTATGTCAACCTGTACCACTACAGTACTCTGTAAAGAAGTACTGTTTCTTGGTCATGCAAGGTGATTTGACCGTGATCATTCTCAACCGCCAGTTTCCTCCCCCCCCCTTATTTCACCAATTTAGGGTACCGTAGCGCCCCCGTAGCGCCTAAATTTTATCAATTTAGGGTACTGCAGAATAGTTAAAATATACTGCCAAGCCAGATTCTGACTCGAGCAACTCAATTTCTTACCAATGAGCTACCCCGCTCCTTGAAATTTATGTAATGCAAATAATTCAAAGTGTTTGTGTTGAACTAGTATTTTCACACCCAACTGTTAAATTTAATTTTAAATTCGTTTTACTTAAATTTTGCTGAATTGTAATATCGAATTTTTCCACAAAAATAATACCCTTTTGCCCTATAAATGATAATGCCTTGATAAATGATAAATCATTTATCAAGATGGGTTTTATTTATGGGATTTATATGTGGCGTTATGTCCTTTGTAGGTCAGGGTTTTTCGTGGCTCCGCTCTCCTCTACACCCCCTTCAAATTGAATAAGAGGCTTCAAAATTTGTATCTAAATTGAGTCATCTCTAATACCTTGTGGATTCTCAACTTTTTTATCCGACCCCAACATGTATAAAAAGTTACAATAAATTCTGAATCAAATTATGCATATATAATGTGCAAAACCATGAAACAAAAAGAATGATAGGATAACCCAATGAAAACAAAATATATTTTTCCCTATAATATATTTTTATTTTAAAAACTTGATCTCATTGATGGTATACAATATTATTTTTGATTTGATGTGATTTGATGATATATGACGTGATGAGAAGGGTACCTATATCAAATGATGAGTGGCCGTTCCATTCCTATTTTGGAACAAAATAATCATTTTCTTTTTTGCATCATCACCAATGATTACAGGCAGTTATATTTGTGTCAAGGATACAGTGTGCCCGATGGCCAGGATCTGTGAACGCATCGGGAGAATATATTTAAATTTATTATTAATTTAATTAACTTGGTTGATGAAATTATATATTCCACATCTACATATCATGCTGAAAACAATATGTAAGCTGTTTTAAACAAGTATTTAAATAGGTAAGGTACTGGAATTTTAAACTCATGGATCATAAAATTTCTTGAGCCCTGTCATTTTCCTTAGCTACGGATTTTAAAATATTTTTTTCCTTAAATTTAAGAGCTATTTATCTCATTTTATTACAAATTATTAAGCCTAGGTGTAATAATTTTTTCAGTTACTCCACACTATACTCATATCCGAACTTGAACTTATATTTTCATATCATATCATCCAATCTGAAGTAATTATTTTTATTTGATTTTGTTTTACCGTCCTTTATATGACAAAATATAAAATGTTTCTATATTCATTACTCATCCTCTTAGTTTAAGATTCTGTTGAGCATACATCTAAGTATTTGTCATTCATTAATTAACATGATGTAATTATTCATCCTTCTAGTGTAAAACTCTTTATATCAACCCGCCTCCCTTGATAATATCCTGTGGACGCTCTTGGCTATGAATATAAGCATGGGCGTACCCAGCGGGGGGCAGTGGGGGCCCGGCCCCCCCTGGAAGGCTGGAAGCAAATAAATCAATCCTTATAAAATTCTTGAAATAACTAACTGAAAATTGAAAACTTTTTTTAAGCAAATAATTGTATTAACTTAGTTGATAAAGCACTGCTATAATTATACATAATTTTGGTTTCATTCACCTTTTCCGTGGTAAGATGTTACAACCTGAGCGACCATAGCTTACTCCCTCCTAGTTTTGATCCTAGGTACGCCTTAGAATATAAGGGTTATTACTTACTTCCTTTATATAACGTTAATTGAATAAAGCATTAACATTCTGCCTTATGAAAATGTTGAACTTAGTTGAAATTATGAAATTGAACGTGTTTGACGAGCAATCTGATTCCTCAGGTTTCGCCCCGATGTGGAATGATCGGAATAGTTGTGAGTGCGGGACTGGAGGCATGAAATGTTGGGCTCTTGCCATTACACGACTATTGCAGGACAGTCGTGACATAGCGGCCCTTGCTTGCTTCTTGCTCTTCTTATTCCTTTACCGTCCTCATGCATACCGCATTTGCGGGTCCCCTCACTGTGTACCGATCCTCTATCATAATTACCCACTCATTCCATTTTTCTAATATTATTTAAAGGATATTTTAACACTTATTTGGGTTTAAATAATATTTATTAAACGAAAATACTGAAAACTAATTCACAATGTCACACAAACAATATAAACTAAAAATATCAAGAAGTTTACTAAAAGTATCAACTTTTAACGAGACAGTAACACAAAAAAAAATAATTCTCCAGTCCATCGCTCTACTTATATTTAGGTCGAATCATCAGAACATTCCAGAACGTTCTCGGCAAGCGTAGATGGTTCTGGATCTACGCCTACTAGAACAGTCTCAAACAAGTACTAGTAGAGTTTGTTCCAACAGCAAGTTTTAAATCATACTTTTTTTTTCAAGTTGCAATATAATTAAATTTACTAATTCATTATTGGTATGTACCTAACTTTCATTTCCACATACTACACGGTATATTCTGGGATCCCTACCTCACCCGAAAAAAAAACCTCTGGGGAGTGTATACAGGTAAAGAACGAGCGTCAAATGCCGCATTGTAATCCTAAGTCGCGATTCAAACAATGGGACATCATGATCGTAAACACCTTGAAAATACTTGGTACTACATATGTGATGTGATCATGAAATGAATCCACATTCTATATCTTTTGAAACACTTTAGCATATTTTAAACATTATTTTCCAATTATAATTTTAAACATTTACATTCATATTTCAGGACTATTTTTTTATACATGCAATAATTCTATGAATTCTTAAGATGAGCACAAAGCTACCCCGAAACGTTAACAACATATTTATTAATAAATAAAGACATTTAACTAAAAGAATGAAGGTTCCTTTCTTAATAGCGAAAAAAATAATAATATCTCAACACTTAAAATAAAATAAAATGGTACCTAGATAAGTTTGGTCATTTAAATTTCAATGCTGAAACTCAATTAAAACAAATGAAAGCTAAAAATGAAAAGTAAAATATTGCTTACTTAGGTTTTTGATATCAAATCTATTAATTGTTGTTCAAATTGTAATTTTATCTATTAATTTAACTTTACACATTGCGCTACATTCGTGCGCTATTGGTTGTTATTCCCCTTGATAAATTTTGAAGACAATAAATATATTTTGAAATTATTTATTTGTTTATTCCTGTTAGTTCATACAAGTTCTAGATTTGTCTGGAACTGTTACAGATATTTATTAGTACGTGGTCACATGTTCGGATTGTTCTAGCCCCTTCTGGGTGGGCCATGTATAAGAGGTGATAAACCAGTGCCTTAGCCGTACTCTGAACAGCGAAGCATACCATTACTTTTGAGTCACACACGGTACTGCGTCGTAACCTTGCTACTAATTTGAGTTCTGATTGTTTGACATTTTTGCGTAAAACAATAATATAATTTATTGATTGTTTCTAAAATTAATCAATGTTCTTTTAAGCTTTTAAAAGTTCGCAGCCTTAGTTTACATTTAGAAAAAAACATTTCTCTGTTAAAACCGTTGATGGTAGTATACCTTGGAGAAGTGCAAACATCCTTCGATATTTAACCGGGGATTCGACATTCGCATCGGGACTGTGTAAACCATGCAGACAAAAAAAAAAATGACAGTTTAACTAAACCAACTAACCTTTCGTTCTTGTTTGCACAGCCTACCTCAACGAATATGTATTCTATTCTTAGCTATCAGGATGGGTCTGAATCATACTTCCGATCCACTTAAGGAAGTCAGTGAGAGAATTTCCAGCGCTCCCCCGTTTTGGATTATTAGCTTACATTATTTAAGTCATTCTCCAATTTATTTCATCTGAAATAAATGAACTAGTATTCTCGCTGTATTGTTGATTAGGTCAAGTGTCTTCTATACCACATTTTATTTTTGAATTTTATATGTACTTTAGTTAGTGTTAATCAGAAAATAACCTTTATGCCAATAGCAGGTACGTCTCCCTAGACCTGGACTAGTTCAAGGTGAGGTTGTTGCCAAGCGTCCTCGATGCAAACGACAGAACCACATCCTACTAATGTTTAATTTTAATCTTATTTAATATTTTTTCTCATATAATGGGATTTCACCTAATAAACTAAAACATATAATCTTTATAATTAAAGATAAAATTCTGTTTGTTTATTATTTAAAGAAATCCATACCGTTTTCATAAATTCTCCAAATTTCGCTCAGTGGTTCTTTCATACCAGGTGCGGACACCTGTCCATATTAAAATTGCATAACTTCAGCCAATCTCTGGGTGTATTCTTTATTTTAATATTTAAAAATCGTTTTGATCTAGCTTTACATTGTTTTTTTACGAAATCGACCGTTTGAGTCAATAAACGTCTCACTTTATAGATTTTATAGATTTAAAAAATGAAATTATCCGGGTGCAACCGGTACGTACAGCTAGTTTATTATATAATACATCTATCTAAGTTTATTTGATTTTATTGAATTTAATATCTAAGAAAATTTGATTTTTATCTTTGTAAAATCACTACAACTTGCCTTTGCGAATCTGATGATTTTGATCAACTCTCGGAGTTTTTGCACCGATAAATAAGAACAAAATTCAAAATTAGGTACTAAATTTTATTTTTTTCGAAAGTTCATGTGGTTCATTTATTAATAATTGAGGTTGATAGCGTCCATCTTTTCGTTTAGTGAGATAAATTCTTAATGTACACAATGCTCGACAGGACTAAATTCTTTATGATCTAATGTGATATTTTATTTATACCTAAATAAATATTCATGAAACAATAATTTAAAAAATAAAAATCTGGTGCGTGCGCGCAACACACAACTTTCACTTACAAACTTACTTAGATTAGAAATTGACGTGTTTTGCTAATTATCATTTCCTAAAGTCACACATTTTTCTACATTCATATCTTATTTTTGTTAATCGTTAAAGCCGTTTTTGAGTAAATAAAAAAAACCCGTGAAAATGATACAAAATTTATTAAGTAAAGTCCCCCCTCCCGTAGATCAATTTTGATAAATTTTTACAGTCATATCTCGAGCATATAAATACATCAAATACCAAGTTTGATCAAAATCGTTAAAACCGTTTTTGAGTAAATAAAAAAAACACGTGAAAATGATACAAAATTTATTAAGTAAAGTCCCCCCTCCCGTAGATCAATTTTGATGAAATTTTTACAGTCATATCTCGGGCATATAAATACATCAAATACTAAGTTTGATCAAAATCGTTAAAACCGTTTTTGAGTAAATAAAAAAAACACGTGAAAATGGTACAAAATTTAATAAGTAAAGTCCCCCCTCCCGTAGATCAATTTTGATGAAATTTTTACAGTCATATCTCGAGCATATAAATACATCAAATACCAAGTTTGATCAAAATCGTTAAAACCGTTTTTGAGTAAATAAAAAAAACACGTGAAAATGATACAAAATTTATTAAGTAAAGTCCCCCCTCCGGTTAATCAATTTTGATGAAATTTTTACAGTCATATCTCGGGCATATAAATACATCAAATACCAAGTTTGATCAAAATCGTTAAAACCTTTTTTGAATAAATAAAAAAAACACGTGAAAATGATACAAAATTTATTAAGTAAAGTCCCCCCTCCGGTTAATCAATTTTGATGAAATTTTTACAGTCATATTTCGGGCATATAAATAGATCAAATACTCAGTTTAATCAAAATCGTTAGAGCCGTTTTTGAGAAAATCGAAAAGAAACGTAAAAAGTTATTAAATAAAGTACCCCCTCCCGTTGAGCAATTTTGATGAAATTTTTGCTGTCACATCGCGGGCATATACCTACACTAAATACCCAATTTCAGGTTCCCACGGTTTATAGTTTTTGAGCTAGTCTGTTCACATACACACACACACACACACACACACACACACACACACACACACACACACACACACACACACACACACACACACACACACACACACACACACACACACACACACACACACACACACACACACACACACACACACACACACACACACACACACACACACACACACACACACACACACACACACACACACACACACACACACACACACACACACACACACACACACACACACACACACACACACACACACACACACACACACACACACACACACACACACACACACACACACAGACCATTTCGCGGGACTTGGTTATTTCGACTCAGGTGGTCCCAAAACGTGTATTTCCGTTGAAAACCGGAAGTCGAAAATTTTCACGATCGCAATACTTCCACTTACTATATATTTCATATATAGGTAAGTGAAAGTAAAAATTATGAGATTTATGATTTTCTTCTTCTCGTAAATTGTTAAAGAAACGATAAAATAAAAACACAATTTTGTTTTTGGATAAAAATATTTATTTTTTCGCCCGTATGTTGTACTTGAATTCGGTTTCCACAAACTAATTTTTAAAGATTTTCAGGTCACAACACACACTTTTTTTCTTCAAATCACTTGAGTTTTCCGGTTTAAAAAAATCAACACTTAAAGCTGATTGTGGGAAAAGATATTTAATTAGTTTTAATATTTTTTTAGTTTTCATTAACATTATTAATTGAAGTATGAAGAAGCTTATTTGAGTACCTAAAAGCAGTGAACTATTAGTATTAGTAATATGAAAAGGAAAAAAGTTAATTACAATGAACCTTAGTGGTAGAGGCTGAAGCAATCAAAAAATTGTTTATTATATTCTGTCTGCCGGATAGAGATAGTTCGAAATCATAAAACTATTTCGGTTTATCGATTGCTTTATGGGTGCTTATGTCGCTTTACAGTCGGAGCTCATTCTTTTCATGTCATATCTGCCTTAACTGTATAATTAGTAGTACTTAACTAATTAGTAACTAACTAATAAGTGTCTAATTAACCCTTCTTCATTTCACATTGAGTACAGAACCTAGGTTTTATGGTTATTGGATGTATACCAGGTGTGTAAATATGAAACCGGAATTCGCCAATGATAGGAGTTAGCAGTCAATATAATCTTCTAACTAATCCGTCAGTTGTATTATCTGCTTTTGCCTACATGTAATAAAGAGATCCAATTGATACCAACATCAGTTTCATTCTATAACCGTGTTTTTAGTGGCGTTGAACATGTCGACTTTTGTGCCAACAAATCAAGATTTGCGGACAGCATTTATTTTCCGTTTCCTTCTGAAAAAAATTGGAGCATTATCACATAGGATGCTTGTTGAAGCTTACGGGGAGCATGCCCTAGGCAAATCTCAATGTTTCGAATGGTTCAAAAAATTAAAGATGGATTTCGATAAAAGAAACAAAGACCGTGGAAAACCACAAAAAAAAACTTTGAAAACGCTGATTCGGAAGCGTTTGTTGGACAATTATTACATGTGACACCGTCTCCATTTGTTTGAAAGGCATGGAAAAGATGCAGAAGGTCGGAAAATGGGTACCTAACCAAATGAATGACAGGCAGCAGGAAGCTCGAAAAACCTCATGGCAAATGCTGCTCGCCAGGTACAGAAAAAAAGTCATTTCTTCATCAAATTGTGACTGTTGATGAAAAGTGAATTTACTTCGAGAATCCTAAGCGTAAAAAATCCTGGGTAACTCCTTGTGAACCATGGGCATTGCTAGGGGAGGAAGAAAATGCTCAGTGTCTGGAGCGATCAGATGGGCGTTACCTACTATGAGCTGCTGAAACCTGGGGAAACTGTTAATACGGAACGCTACCTACAACAGATGATAAATTTGAATAATGATTTGCGCCAAAAAGTCCCAAATATCAAGAAAGGACACACAAAGTGATCTTGCTCCATGACAATGCCCCATCACATTCGGCTAAACGGACCAAGGAAACGATCCAAGTGTTTGGTTGGCAAAATTCTTCCGCATGCGGCTTATTCACCAGATTTGGCCCCATCCGATTACCACCTATTTGCATCGATGGGACACGCACTAGCTGAGCAGCGCTTAACTTCTTAAGAAAATGTACGAAATTGGTTAAGTGATTGGTTTGACTCAGAAGAGGAAGCATTATTTTGGCGGGGAATCCACAAATTGCCTGAATGATGGGAAAAATGCATAGATAGCGAAGGACAGTACTTCGAATAAAAAAGTATGTATCATTTTTACACAATCGACTCTTATTTGCTATTTGAAAAATTCCGGTTTCATATTTACACACCTGGTACTTTTAAAGTGTTATAACGCTGTCAAAAAATGCATGCAAGTTCTTGCTATGATTTTGCAATAAAAAAAAATCAGAGCATACCATTGAAATTGATTTATTTTTTAGGAGCCTGTATACGATGATCAGAAAATGGATTTGAGACTCTTTGAAATTTTTTATTCGTCAAAAATATTGTTACGGAAGTAACCCAAAGAAATAATTATTTCTTTTTTACGTGCGTAACAATACCTAGGAGGTTCTAGAATGCTATCGGGACTGTTCGTTGGCTTTGGGTACATTAGTTCGCAAGTGTCGTTAGGTCTAACCAGGACAGAAAAAAAAAAAAAACAGTTACCTTTGTGGCATTGCTAGTTACTCTTTTCCAGGTTGACTGTAAATTTATATGATAAAATTATTTAAACCTGTATCAGTTTTACACTATCATACTGAAAATTTAGTTTCGGCACACTCATTTTGCGATGAATTAATTTCACATAGATCCAGTGGTAGCATACTCCGTTTTAACTCTAGTTCTCTTCGTGTTTTATTTTTACTAACAGCTTTTCGAACTTAGTGTTGTTGACCCTTTCATTAGACACCAAAATATTTTTTCAAAAATTAAGTAATTGATGATAAAAGTTTCTGGAAGCACTTTTTTCAAGAATAAGTTTTTTCTGGATCGCCTCCTGAACTGGTTTTAGCTTCATCCGTACCTTCATTCCCCTCCGATGACTCAGTGTTTTTACTGTGCCCAGCGCCTGTGAAATCTGATGCGTGCGAGGTTGATGCGTATAACAGCAATAGATCTGTCGACTTTAAAAGGGAAAAGATAGAGTTATGTAACCTAACATAACTATATGGAATAGTTATATAGGAAAAATATATTATCTATAATATTGAAATATAATAATCTAATGATACTTATACCTATAATTGATTTAACTAGAACCATCTGGTAAGACCATTATTTTTTTTCACCTTACCATATCAATGCTTGTTTTAGAATACGGTATACAGTTATTAATTGCTTAGACTCTTTACCACCTAAGGGGAATTGGAAATAATTTTTCCTTTTATATTCTTTTTTACTTTCACTTACCTATATATGTAATATATAGTAAGTGGAAGTATTGCGATCGTGAAAAATTTCGACTTCCGGTTTTCAACGGAAATACACGTTTTGGGGTCCCCTGAGTCCAAATGACCAAGTCCCACGAAATGGTCTGTGTGTGTGTGTGTGTGTCTGTGTGTCTGTGTGTGTGTGTGTGAACAGACTAGCTCAAAAACTATAAACCGTGGGAACCTGAAATTGGGTATTTAGTGTAGGTATATGCCCGCGATGTGACAGCAAAAATTTCATCAAAATTGCTCAAAGGGAGGGGGTACTTTATTTAATAACTTTTTAAGTTTTTTTCGATTTTCTCAAAAACGGCTCTAACGATTTCGATTAAACTGAGTATTTGATCTATTTATATACCTGAAATATGACTGTAAAACTTTCATCAAAATTGATCAACCGGAGGGGGGACTTTACTTAATAAATTTTGTATCATTTTCACATGTTTTTTTTATTTACTCAAAAACGGTTTTAACGATTTTGCTCAAACTTGGTATTTGATGTATTTATATGCCAAAGATGTGATAACCAACATTTCATCACAATTGATCAACCGGAGGGGGGACTTTACTTAATAAATTTTGTATCATTTTCACGTGTTTTTTTTATTTACTCAAAAACGGTTTTAAAGATTTTGATAAAACTTGGTATTTGATGTATTTGTATGCCCGAGATATGACCGTAAAAATTTCATCAAAATTGATCTACGGGAGGGGGGACTTTACTTAATAAATTTTGTATCATTTTCACGGGTTTTTTTTATTTACTCAAAAACGGCTTTAACGATTAACAAAAATAAGATATGAATGTAGAAAAATGTGTGACTTTGGGAAATGATATTTAGCAAAACACGTCAATTTCTAATCTAAGTAAGTTGGTAAGTGAAAGTTGTGTGTTGCGCGCACGCACCAGATTTTTAATAGTTCGCTGCGTAGCTTCTTCATCCTTTAACATCTCTTATATATTTCTTGATATTTAACTTTTTCCGTACATCATTACATTGCGAACAATCTAGTAACAAGTGTTTAGCACTTTGAGTTGTATTTTTGCACTTTTGACAGGTGGGTGCTTCCAGACCCTTCTGAATATACTCATGTGTAAATTCACACTGTCCAACTGGAATACTGCATCATACAGTTTCTCCCGTTCTCGGTTTCCTATTGCATGTGACCCATTTGCTGCACTCGTGTTAACTTCTGCACATTTTGATACAGTTATTAGATGAGTAATCATAAGAATATTTGATTCTCACCTTCACTTACGTACCTTATACTAGAGATTAATGAAAATCTATTTTTTGCTCGAAACCAATTACCTAATTGATTTTACTTTTCGCATTCTTAAATGAAGAATTAACTTCTGCATGGTCCTTTATCATTTTGCCAATTAACGTGATGTGAATTCGTCTACCTTAATCGATGAAAATGAGCGCATGTTGTTAATAAATCACCTTGAAGCTTTATTAATCCCTGCCATGGTTGGACAAGGCTGTGACAATATTTTAATTGTATTCTTAGAAATTCTATATAAAATTCTATTTTTTGTTTTCTTATAAAGCTGTATTCAATTATGAAACTAATACCTTGTAAAGAAATAAAATAGATAAATTTTACTTGCTAGGATATGTAGAGTAATGTATACCATGTTCATGTATCGACAGCTAAGTACTTCTTAAATTTAATACATTCATTTATATTATGTATGTTTCCTTTATTGCAGGTCCTTACCTTGTTTATATTTATGTTCGAATTGGCAGCCATATACGGGAGCCATATACAGTGTTTCGGTTAATCATGGTAAACGATTTTCGAAAGTTAACTTGTGAACAGCGCTTGGCTTAAAAATTTACCTTTAGTGAATTTCTTTCACTAGCTTGCTAAAATTGAAGAAAAGAACAGAAACTTCTAAAGATAATCTGGATGTGCTGTAGTTTCAGCGAAGGTGATCAAAGCACCTACATCGATCAACCAGCCCCTAGACAATTTCCTGTGTCGGCCTCTAAATGGAATTTCCGAGGGGTTGTGCTCCGTCAGTAATTCCCGGGAGTTGAAGGGCATGTCAACTTCACAAAGGTCGGGAAGTCAATCAGCGAGTCTAGAGTACACAACAGGAAACTCTTAAGTTTACTAAAAATAAATTAATCCATAAGTCAATGAATTAATATAATCTTTCCTTAAACGTATCAACACTGCCCAGATCGTAATGTGGGAATGGCAATTCAGCAAGATATCTGCCACTTTGGAATGTTGATTCGCACGCAGAAAGAACCAAGGAAATGAAACAGATCTCACGATGTCTTTCCCACCCCTCCTTCAAACAAAGAAATAGTAAACAGAGATAATGTAATTAGTTTATGAATTATGAATACAGGTGTACCTAATGCGAAAAATCAAGAAATCGCGGTTTGTATAGAAACTATTGTCAGTAATCAGAACATTATTGCTGTGCAATTATTTATAATGTTAATCCAATTATCTAAGCACCATTAATAAAAGGCAAAAAACTCTGACAGATAAAATTATGTCACTCCTTGCCTAATCTAAATACATCCATCCACTGACCACTATACAAAACCAAAACTGCGAAATCTACGGGCTTCAGCCATTCATGCTGTTACGTGTGTAGGTAGTCGTCTGTTGTATTCGCACTACTATCGCGTGAATTTTATTTGTAATTGAAGTTCTCATACTTCGGCATTTCAGAATTTGTTTGAAAATTAATATTTGTTTAATTTTTTTCTCTTTATTTAGATGTTATAATGTGTTATTTTTGTTTCAGGTAAGGAAAAGTTGAGAATACTTTAGAAAAATCCTTCCTGGTATTTCGTAAGTAATATTTCACCAATTTATCCTCAAAGTTGTATGTACCATAAGTGATATTGATTACACTGACAGTAGTTCTCAGGACGTGACATATCTTTACGACTTGTTAATGCTATTGGATGTTATTATGATTGGACCTTGTGGGGTCAATCATGGAACAATTGGTTATCTTATAGGCATTTTTCCCCTATCATTCTTGTTTGTTCTTGTGTTTTATTTGTCCAGAAACACTGCATATCTATAGAACTATTTTTTAAATAAGTTAGATTTTCTCCATACATCTACCCAAATTTCTTTTGATTTCTCCCATTAACTGTGATTTCCATTATCTATGATAGCGACTGTATGTCTTTTAAATAGATCCCGTTAGTTCCTGATTCCATTGTTACCATCCTGTTCACTTAGGCTGCTGTTCCAAAAAAGTTTCTCTCGTATAGGAAGTCCTCGCTCGTACACCGGACACCCATCAGCCGCAGCGTGTTCCGCAAGAGCTGTGTGTTGGCCTAGGTCCTTCATTACCCGCCATCAGTACATGCCTATGCTACAGGCTAGTTTTCACTATCAGCGATCATTAACTCGACCATCTCCCATAGCTGCTCTTTCTCTACGCACAACGGTTCCCGCTTTCAAAACGACTCTATCCACTTAGGTGATGTATGCTTAATTATCTATGTCAATGTTTAACTATAACTAGTTATATAATCTTAGGATGGTTTTTTGTGGGTTTTCTTATCAACAGTACGTCGACGATTATTATATTATACTTCTCATAACATATGGTTACACCAGCTTAGTAACGAGAGAATACTAAAAAAAAAATATATAAGTGCTGTGCTGAGATTTAGGTATTCCAGGGAGCCAGGACGAATATGGGTGGATTGCTTTAAGGTTCATCAAAGCCTTTATTATAATTTTTTTTTTAAGAGTTGAAGGTTATTAAAATGCTTATTTAGAGAGGTAGAGATGGATAATGGAGTCACATTAATGACAAAACCGGTCACAATTCTACAACTACTTTTAAAGTTACAGGCCGATAAGTTTTGAATTGTATATTAAAGATTTTCATTTTTAACATTGTGCAATTTTTTATTTGTTTATATAGTAGCATCAGCCTTCCTCACATATAGAAGCTTTCCCATTTTCAAAGCACACTTTCGCCTCATGTATTAGTAAGACAATTAATTAAAGAAGAAACAAATAAATCGATTTGAATAAATGCAAATTACATTAATAATCGATATGAAAGAAAAAAATATTAAAATTGCAAAAAAAAAATACTTTGATCTATTTACATCTTTCTAAAATGATTACTCTTACCATTAGAAACTACAAATCAAGCTTTGTCGCACAACCGTCGAAGGTGAGGCCTGAGGAGATCCCAGCGGTTCCCTTCGTACAATTAGTATTTGGTGTAGTGCTTAAAAAAATAAAATTAGAAATAATTCTGGCAATAGATGCGTACTTTGTTAGCCATACTTTGTTTTCGAAGTTCGGGACTAATTACCTTTAATTTTGAGCATTTTTGTTATTAGTCTTATAGGTGTTTGGTTTTGAAGGTATTCCTGAAAGCATATCTTCATTGTTTGTAACGGAATCGTACCTCCGGTTTTGCTAGGCGTAAATATTTTGTTTATTATTCAGTGTTCATATAGGCATTCCATAATAATTGACATTCCAGTATATAGTTTATGATTAATTGTTGCATTCTTTCTAAATTATTCAATTTCTTTCTTCTTTGGTGAATTTGCAGTCTATTATTGACCGTTCATATTAAAGGTCCGCCTGTCAATGTTTTTAGTATATTTATATTACTTTCTTTTATTTTTATACATTCATTATTTTTGTTTAGGCTAATGGTAAATGGGGCTATCGGAGAAAACAAAGATATTTTAGTAGAAATTCCTTTCACCCGAAGAAGTGAAATCGTGACAATTACCGAAACTACTATGAAGGCCTTCTGCTCGATGACTCTTGACGCGGTAAAAGTTTTATTGCTCATAAAATGGTTTTTATTCCCGCTTATTCTGTTGAAAACGTTAATTCCCTATTCTTCTTAGGGCATTTTCGAAATGAAAATAATAAACATCAATTGTGTTATGGCAACATTAATTCTGACCTTCATGTTTTTTTGGGACCTACGCATTATCCTCTTTTACATTTTAATATTGTATGAATAGGAACAGGAAGTTATATAATATTTTTCATTATGTCAAAACGTCTTCTCTCATTTTTAATGGGAGTATAAAATCCTTAGCTATGCCGTCCCTCGGATAGGACGTAAAATGGAGGTCCCGAGCCTGTACGATGTCAGGTACTCGTTAAAGATCCCTATCCTAATTATATCTGGATAGGCAAAATTTAGGACTCCCACTGTAGCATCGTCCGATTAGCCTTAGTAGCATAAAAATGGACGTTAAATAAACAAACAAACAAACGTCTTCTCTCAGGCAATCGCGACGGATTTGTTAACATATCGCACGTCGATAGGAAAATTATTATAACGCAAAAAACTTTTTTTTTTATAATCAAATGTGAAGCTTCAACTGGAATATTCTGGAATTGTAGGTCTTGTCAACTTATACCAACCGTATGCTTAACTCAAAATTGATGTATTTTGAATTGTAACCACCTTATTGCTGACTTGCGATATGTTAAGTTTTAGGTAAGTTTAAGCATTATAATTTAAGCTGTCATAATATTTTTTAATAGTAATTTTACACTTTAAGTTTGACTTTGAATTTTGAAAACATGTAGGTGCGTTGGTTTGACTAGGATTTAATTATTGTAACTTCTATTTTAAGAAAAACGAGTTTAAAGATTTGAGAAGCTAATATTTATTTGGTCTGGATTATATATCAATTCATGCCTTTCAACTAATGACATTGCTTTAATCAATAAATATTTCTTTATAAAAATATTTACTAATCCTTGATTGTATGTGATTTATGTCAAAATACAATTAAAAAACTATTGAAAGAGCAATCTAGTATAAATGAACATTATGAAGAGGAAATGGTTAGGAGTGCGGTAAAAAAAATATACACGTTTCGATCTTTATTTCAAGTCCTAAACATGGCTAAATTGGAAAAAAAAAAAAAAAAAAAAAAGCAGGTAACAACCAATAAGAAAAATTGTTAAAAAGAAGCATACTGAAAATAAATTACTACTTGTTTAGTTTGTTTAACGTCCATTTACGCCACTAAGGCTAATCGGACGATGCTACAGCGGGAGTCCTAAATTTTGCCTATCCAGGTATAATTATTCCTCGTTAAATTATTCCTTTTTATATAAATAATCCTTAATTATGACCCAATACTTTCGAACGCATACAAATATGCTGCACCTCTCACTTCGGTTATATGTTGAAAGAACTTTTTAAACTTACAAAACTCTTTTAAGTGACTGTAGACTGGTGTATACATGTGGTAATACATTTTCCTTTTACAAGATATCATTAAAAAAAAAATATAACACCTTAAAATGTAAATGGAACTATGAAGAAGAACCGAACCAAGAATAATCTTAAACATAAAATTTTTTGGTGGGAGGGGTTAAGTATTTCTTAAGGAAGAATTATTTCTTGGTTAACGGTTGTGTGAGGATAATATTAGACTTTGATCACGCTCAATCGCGTAGCTTTCCCCCTTAATTGAATTGAAGTTAATTGAAGTTTGTTAAAGATATTAATTGAAATTTGATAATTTACTGATTATTGAATTACTGAACATAAAGGCCTGTTTTCACAGTTAAGTTTTAGAACGAAGTTTGAAAACAACCGTTGCTACGCTGTTTGACTGACTGACTATAATATTTCTCAAAGCCTTTTTTTTTTGTCGGGAGGCCATAACTTCCTTAATACTTCACCAAATTTCATGAATGAGGCGTCATTTTAATGATTTCCTTAACCGCCACAACGGAAAAATATACAAATCACTCATTTCGCCATCGATTGAGAATTATAAGGGCGAAACCGCGGTTTTTGAAAATCAAAGTGGTCATAGAAGCTTCTGAATCGCGTCAATCTTTTCAGGTTTTCTAGGAGAACTTTTTGGGTCATATACATTTTTTCGATTAGTCCCTTCGTTTGGGAGTTGTAAGCAAAAAAACTTCAAAAAATTCAAAATGGTCCCAGGGCTTTTTCGGAGGTGTCATTTTTTTTTAGTTTTTCAAGACGAACATTTTTGGTTATATACACTTTTACGATTTTCGCCGTCATTTGCGAATTACAAGCAAAAACATGCGATTATTTCAGTCAATGGAATCAGCCCACCCGCATTCCGCAATACCGATATGTTTATTTAAGTATTCCGTGTATGCCCAAGGCGCACTATACGATACTAAATATGCGGTGTTGTATGTTTAAAAATAATTTGGGAATGGTGGTCAGCCACAAGTTAAGATTGGATTAATTTAAATATACGGTGTGTACCTTAATTAAGTGGGATTTAAGTAGGTATGAGTGCGAATGCTTCGCAGGGGTCAGCTAGTTATTAATTAGTAACTACAGACAATAAATGTGATTAAGGAAAGTTTAATGATTATATTTTATTCGCTCTTGTTTGTTGTGTGATTTTCCCAAAGTCACTTTAGATCTTTTAAATTTCGTGTCCTTTTGAAAAGAAAATAATAATACTTCAACAATCTTTCTTGGTTAATTGTAACCATTCATTCGTTCTTTTTTATGGGGGGAGGGGGCTTTAGAAAGTCATTATCTCTTAACTTATTTATCCTTGATACCGTAGATTTATTGCATGTGAGAGCTTGTCCAACGCTGATGCTGCCAAATTGTAGTTTCGAATTATGTTTCTGACTAACCGGTTTTTCTGGCTTTTTGAGAACAATATTTTATATTTTTAATAAGAAATTTTGGTTATAAATATAGAATGTTATAAATTAATGCAATAGGGATACCACTTTATACGTTGGTTAAGTAAGGGATGTGAGGTGTTCTCGTTTCTAGGCCAGTCAATTTTCTTTAGTATTTCCTCATCGACACCATATTCCTGCCAGCCTCTTGAGCTCCTCAACTTCCATAAAGTGGGTACTTGACTCTTCACTGGCATGGTCTTGTTGACCCGATCACCACTTGAGAAACTCAACGACCTCACTGCTCTCTTCTGGCTTCCCATCAGTTTTCTTGTATAGTTTATTTTTATTTTTTATAGATATGTTACATTTTGTCCATGTAGATATATGGGTTTCTAAACGGGATTCAGACTCTGTAAGTACTGAATAAAAAACAAATTAATTAAGGAATCAACTGAATCAGGTAATTAGCATTTTTTTAAGAGAAAAGTTTGCCACTGCCGGTAATCGAACCCGGGTCTTAGCATCGCCGTAACAGCACTCTTTTTTTTTTTTTTTTTTTTTTTTTTTTTTTTTTTTTTTATGATTCTCTTACTTTTTTACTTCCACTTACCTACCTATAAAATATATAATAAGGGAAAGTATTGCGATCGTGAAGAATGTATATATATACCGGCGATGTGACAGCAAAAATTTCAACGGAACTGAACTGAATCGGCTTACCATGGAGTAGAAGAGGTTGGTTACCAGAAGATAACACGTCTTAAACTTAAGAAAGTTTAGTGTCATGACAACTAAGTATAAATATATTACTTTAATTGGTATAAAAATCACCTATATCTATGGAAATTTTCAGATTATAATCAATGGAACAAACTTATAATCACCATCAAATAATTTTATATATATGATATCAACTTAAAAATTAGCGATTGAATTTATTCAAGAATGAGACAAGAAACTAAATTATAATTACCAACTTGGACGTCAAACGTCTAAACTTCTAAACGTTTACAGCTACTTTAACCTTAACTATTATTCCTGTTACTAACTATTTGATACTTTTTTATCTATTATATTTTCCAGAAAAATATTTTTTTAAATTTTATCCTTTTCTTTACGGTCCTCAGTGTCTTAAGGTACTGTCTGGAAATTTTTACGACAATTAAGAGTAATGAAACATTAGGATTAAGTAACGGCGCGGTACTTTACTTTAGGCAATCACATCTATCACTGTCATGGAACAATCGATTAATTATTCCTGAAGCCTATGGGGAAGAATAGCCCCAAAAGCTTTTCAAGGCACGAAAATGAGCTTTTATTACTAAAAGAAAGGGGGTCCATGCCGATGTTTTCATTAGGGTAAAAGCCCATTCCAAGCTCGATATGGTAGAATGTGGGGGAAGGTGTTCGTATGCGACGGGTAAAGATCGTGAGTCTTCCTTATCTCGTTTTTGTAACGTAAAGTTAAATTCTGAATCAACGTTGTTTCACTGAACTAATCCAGGTTAAATGGTCGCTAAACTTAATCTGCAAAACAGAATAACGCGCGATAGTACCGAAAGAATGAGACCTGCAGAAAGATTTCACAAATGGAATGCATCGATATTACGGAAATGATATACTCGTAACTAAACCCAGGTTGCGTAAATATCTACATCAGTATACATGTGTAACGGTTTCTCGATATGAAATTTCGGATGTTCATTTATGTGTTTCCTACTTTTTCAAACAATATGTTTTTTATACTATTTCTGATAATATCGCATTCTGAAAAGAATACCTGTAAAAGTTCGAAAATAAAATAGTTTTCAAGAGTTGCTTATACTCTTGAGAAAAGCTCGCTCTTCTATCTGCATGCACGATATATCGAATTCAAATTTATCAACAGTGAACAGACTAGCTGAGAAACTAGTTGTGCGATATTGAAATTAGATATTTGAGGTATGTTTGTACACGCGATGTGACAGCTAAGATTTCGTTTAAATCGAGTAAACTTAGGGGAGCACTTTATCCCAACGTCTATTTTTTTAAAAATTAAGCCAGTATTGATATATTAAATTTTTAGGGTTGTTTCTAGATTATACTGTAGAATAGGATATGATCTAGAGACAAAATAGTATGAGAGAAAGGAAAGAATGCTTACGCCACTGCTTGCACTTGGTTGATCTTTTCTCAACCATTGACAAAAAAAAAAAAATTAAAAAAATATTTCTAGAAACTATTTTCACCTGCATTCTGAATATTAACAACTTTTAAGGGTGTTTTTAGCTGGGAATTAGGCCATAGTCCCTCATGGTTTTTTTGTCCTGTTATCTTGATTGATTTTTTAATCTGTATAAGGCTGTATGGTCATTCTATATCAAATTAATGAAGGTCTGATATTTTAGCTTTTGGATTTTAATAATTTATGGGTTATTTTTCGCAACCATAATGTAAAGGAAAGTACCCAATTTCAGATTTTTCGGAGTTTTAGATGAGTTTTTGGGTGGTATGTCAATATTTTTTATCTTAAGAACCCATTGTTTTCTTACTTTGAAATTTAGCATAACTTTAGCTAAAATGGTAGAATAACTTGCCTTATTAAAAATTAAATCTAAAGGGTTGTTTTTCAATATTCGAAAAAGAAAAAAAAAGATTTTGATTAATGTTTTTAAGATACTACTTGCTTTTTATGATGTGGTCATGTGGTGTCTCAAAAGCAACAGCACAGGATGATGAAAATTATGATTACACCTGTTTCATCAAATTATGATGACACCTGATTTTCTAGCTTAACTAGATTTTGAGATATGTACATGTCCGAAAAATCTGAAATTTCTTATTTTTCTTTACCTTGATTACGCAACCAACCACCGAGAAATTATTAAAATAGAAGACCTTAAGTTCAGACCCTCGTTGATGCGATATGGAATGACCCTATAGATTAAACCCGGGCAGTATTGTACTTTATGTGAACTAATGCGTAAAATCAACTAGACCTGTGTCTTAATTTCTTTCCGCAAACATAACTTAATTCATTACCGATTCAGTTGTCCACTACAGTTATACTAACTGGTCCAATCCGTTCCTGCAAATTAGTCTTCCTAATGGATTTAGCTGTAGCAGTGGAGCTGAGAGGGCAGAAACCTTAGAGGTAACCCACAGTCTACTGTGTATTAGGTACCTGGTGTTTCTGCAACCGCCCCCTTTGTCATCGGTGGCAGGCGGGATGGTAGGGGCGCTGGTCCGGATCACGATCTAGTCTACTCTGTTGGGTAACATGCTCTACCGATTTGTGATAGTTCAGCTGTCCACAGGGCAACCGCCCGGGAAAATGGAACATAATTGTCAAACGCTACGATAGGTTTTCCTGTTTGGAAATAGCCAATTAAATTTGACATCTACACCGAAGCGTAGCAGTGTAATGCTTATTAACTAAGCTACTTCTATCCTATGTGACTACTAATTAATATTCTTCGAATTCCATAAGATGCATCGCTCATGGTTGACACATTGAAGAATACATAATCGAACAATCGATAGTGAAATTCATTGGCCATTCCTTTGTAGATCAAATTGAGCTACATTAGGTCCTTTTTTTTCTTTCGTCCGTTTGTTAAATTAATTGAATGGATTAGTAAATCTCAGAGCAAGATATGCATGCTTTCCGATTAACACACATTTATTTTTAATCAACATTGATCTCGTTTATTTTAATTATTGTATTTTTTTTATTCAATACGATTTCAAGTATTAAATAAAAATATTCTTCTCATTGTCATCACTCACAATAACCACCACCACAATTTCCTTCTTTTTACATTTTAAAAAAATGGCAGTTAGATCAAACAAATACATTTAATACATTCTATTTTCTTAAATAATTTATTTATTTGAAGAAAAAAGACTGGGCTCCGCCGGGAGTCGAACCCGGGTCTTCCGCGTGACATGCGCGGTATGCTAACCACTGCACTACAGAGCTCGCTTCCAAGCGGAGCCAATCCTTCATCTTTACTGATACCTCTCCCTATTACTCCCTACTTTCTATTTTTATTATAGAGCATTAGGTCTTTGAAGGCGTTGATACAGTCCTCTTACAGACCTATTGCAAATTTTGTTTGATGAAGCATGGAGGTCCTCTAATGGCACGAAATTCCCAGTTCTGCGGCATGCTTGAGTAGATCACACCATTCTTAATCATGGATTACCATGGATCTCCTAAGGGCCAACTCGAGAGTGTCCTACGTCATGAAGAATTGATTCGTCATTAAAAATCTAAACTGGATCTATCGAATATGGCTTTTCATAGTCGACACTCGGGAGGTCTGTATTTCCAGAAATACAGCTTCCCGTGTGTCTTGACTATGATTGGCCTTTTCTCGGACTACATCGTCTAACTCTTTTTGACATCCTGGAAAACCGCATTAAGATGCACGACGTGATTAAGGTTCATCCCTCCTTCAGTTCAGTTTGAACTGCACACGCATGTTTGATTCAATAATTGTACAGATGAAAATAATGCATATTCACATTACATTAAATAAAATATGAAGAGTCCAAGGAAGAAAGGGGGAATGTCATTCGGAATGCTTTCCGAGAAAATCGAGTTTTTAGGTTTGGATCTTTAATTACTTGAGTATCTTTTATCATTTTTCTCCAATTTTTTTATGTCCTTTTCCTTTTTTTTTTGCGTGTCAAAATAATAAATTTGCCCGAAACAGACATAACACTAAAAACAAATGTTTTAGTAAAAAAAAAACAATTTAAACATAAAAGAAAGGGGGATAGTCCTAGACGCTCCCCCTTTTTTCCATGTTTTATTGATGAAATGGTGATATTAATACACAACCCATATAACTTCTAACATGACTCTCCCCCATTTTAGGGTTTTCCGCGAGGACATTCCCCCTTTCTTCCGAGTACGTGGTTCTTTCCATCGCTTGTAACCAACCGACTGTCATTTTTTCTGACTATTCCTTTTCACAAACATATTCTACTCAACTAGACGAACAATTATATATATATATATATATAACTGCAATTCAGAAAAAAGTTGACTCTCCCCCTTTCTTCCTGGTGGACTCTTCATATGTATTAAACCAATAAGATCTTGAAATATAATACAATATATCTGAGTGTTATTGGCATCTTAAAGATATAACCAAATGTTCTGTAAGATGTTCTGAGCTCATTAAATTTCAATAGTGCTTTTTTAAAGATGTTTTACTCATGAGTTCTCGAGGCGATTCTAGTTTTGTAATAAAATAATCCAAGGATTTCATTCCGGGGCATAATTTTAGCCCCTCTTGTAAAATTGACTAATATATCATTGCTTAGAGGGTTAATTTTAAAAAAATTTGTAAACTTGGTTATATAAACAAAGAAAGCATCCCTGATATGAACCAACACGTGGCATATATAACATTCTTTTGGAATCATGAATTTTCCTCCTCCGTAATATGTTGAAGGTGCGATGAATGTTGGATTAGCCGCCGCCGATTATTATGTAGGCCCCGACTGGATGTGTCAGGTAGCCAGCCACTTTCTCCTACCTGTTGGGTGGCGAGTCAATCCCGCCCGATATGGCCTGCGGAAGCGATATGTTACAGGCGGCATCACAATATCCAGGGGATGTAATCCTCTCTGGCTTCTATGGAAGGGTTCTTGATGGCCTCTATTCTGGAGGCATGGCGTGAGCTACCGGTTTGTAAGGAATAGCTGATTACTATTGTCCATTCTTCAGGATCTTGAAGGCTTTGCTGTTTTTGGAGTCTGCATCAGTTGACATATGAAGTGAAAATGTGTGTCATTAGGTCCTAGGCTGTGGTGATGTGAAAGCTTGAGTTATTAATAACAGGAAAGATATATTTTAAAGAAGAAAACTATTGTGTATGCATAGTATGGTTTTGTTATACAAAACTCGAGAGAATTGGGTGCTTCCTTTTTACGATTGATCTTTCGAAAATTCATGTAGTTAAGTCGCTACTTGAAGGTAATCTCAACTCCAACACTTTTCACTCTAAATCCCTCCCTCCGTTCGACCATTAATTTATGGTTGCACTGTACTGTTTTTTATATCCATAGTTATTTAATTAATTGTTTTAACAAGCATAGGTAATTTTAAGTACAACTGAAGATGTCTTTCTAAATAATAAGATCTTTAAATCGAAAACATTACTCATTTTATTAAGATATCGTATAGAGTGGAAAGGAAAGATTCCCCTCTTTTTCGGTTGATTTCTATTTCCCAGGACGAAGAGGAGAGACACACATCCTCAATCTACAATATCCTGCTCAGGCCATGTCTTTGCTCTTCCTTCGACTTCCTCCGCACTTCTTCAGCGATCTGCCCTCATTACCACAGCCCCTTTAAGCAGGCAAATTTAGGTCGGAAATCCACCTAGGATAATCAGATGTACTGGGTGCTATCGCCTTGTTTAACTTATCTTTTAACCTGATTAACGTTTAATAGTAAAATTATTTTTTAATCTATATTTATATGTAAATCTCACACATAAATCAAAGTCAATAGGTCTATAACATCAAAGAATTGTTTGTTTATTTATTTAACATCACTTTATGCTACTAGGATAATCCTGCGATGCTGCAGTGGGAGTCGTAAATTTTGCCAATCCAAGTATATTTAGGATAGGGGTCTTGAGCGCAACACTGACAGCACACGCTCGGGACCTGCATTTGTTGTCCCATGCGAGGGACGGCTTAACCTAGAATTTTTCACTCCTTTTAAAAAAATCCTACGGCCACCTGGTGGGTTGCTACCCATGAGCATTGTAAGCTGTTATGCTAGCCACACACTATTGTTTATGGATTTTTTAACCTATTTTCTACCATTTTCTGTATGAAACCAAAACATGAATTTAATTAATGTAACTTTGAGCTTCTTAAACCATAGAAAATTCAATAAAGTAAGTAAAAGGATATGAAGGGGAAAAAGTAGGGGTAATGCATATAATAGCCTAAGAGCTTTGTTTAATTCAAAACCTTAAGGTTAACATTCAAGTAAAACCTAATTGGATAATAGTAGTCCCGTGTACCGCGGTCTACATTCTCCTCATATGTTTGATTTCTTATCTTACGTTTTTATAAGTCTTCCAAATATAAGTGCCGAGTCTATTTTTGGTCTCATTAATCAACGGAGGATTAAGTCTTCGCTGTCTGAAGGTCTTGTTTAATTTTGCTCATCCCGTACACCTTGTCCTGAATCCGTTGACATTTAATACCTAATAGGGTAAGCCTTTTCTTACTTTGCTAGATAACAATTACATTTCTGAAAGGAAACTTATACGATAAATTATTTAATTACCGATTTCTGAAAACCTCTTTTAAATTGTTTTTCCTTGCCCTATCATTAATGCATTTATTTCTTAGTTCTGATTTATGATTAGATTTTTCTTAAGAACTACTATTGCCTATGTTACATGATTCGTTATCTTTTCTTTTTATTCCTAACTCCATGGATCGTTCTTTATCACATACTATTTAACCTTTCACGATATTAATTTTGAATTAGTTAGCGATTAGTTCAGACTGATAATTTTCGAGAAGATCTTATAGTAAAACTAATCTTGGATTATTATTTTCTGCAGTATTACAGCTTATCATTTTAATTCTCAACAGTTGTTTTTTCAATTTATGGGTATAAACAAATATATTACAATGTTATTAACTTAATGTTCAATATTATTTTCTAATTCAAATTTACCTTTTTTATTTTTACGAATTTCTTCATATTATTTGACATTAAAATTAGTGAAATACTTCACCTATATCCCCTCGAATAAATGGAAATATAGACTTATGAAGTAAAAAAAAAAAAAAAAAACAACGACGAGTAAATATAAGGAAGTATAACATATGTTGGACTTAGGGGTCAGTGGTTAGCATAGCAACCTACAATACTAAATGTCCCGCAGTAGCCATAGGATTTTTTAATAAATGGAGTATAAAATGCTTGGCTATGCCCTCCCTCAGATGTCGGATACTTTTTAAAGTTTCCTATCCTTATTATACCTGGAGAGGAAAATTTAGGACTCCCACTGTAGCATCGTCCGATTAGCCTTAGTAGCATAAAGGGGGGGACGTTAAACAAACAATACAAAAGTAGATTTTCTAATCCATCTGCTATTCAACATAGTAGATTGAACAAAAATTAACATGTGGTTTTGATTTGGTTTCTTTGCAATGATTGCTACAACTTTTCTGGGCTACATTTTTTTCCGTTGAATCCCCATCAAGCATAGGTATATTAGTTCAATTCATTCTAAAACTATCCTCTTGTATACGAACATCTCTGTTTCTAGCAACATTTTTTTAACAGCAATTTTCGTATGTTTATATGTATCTTTTTTTCCTTTTCATTTTTTGCTGGAATACTTTATCTCGCAGATTGTTTATCGGGCGATACTGTAAAATACTGATGACTTTGTAGAGGATGTGAGGGGACAAGATAGTGCCTGAAGGAAGGACACTATCTTTTGGAAAAAACGATATTATACTAATATTTTCCTATATTGGGACGAAGTATATTTGACCATGGCAAGACCTAGTTCTGGTCGAATGTAGGCTGGCTAAGTAGAGAAGAGTGTCAGAGTGTTTGGGTACGTGTCCTGACTGGGCGAGCGTGCATTCGGGCCGATACATCCTTGACCTCCGGGACTTATTGTGGCCCACAAAATACCCGCCGACTCTGATTTCGGAGTCCTGTCACATATCCAAGTCTTAACTGTCTTCTTGGCAGCGTCTTGTTCCGCTTGGTGTGTGAATCCTAACTAGCTCTCTTTTCCTATTTGACCAAGACATTACAAATTCAAAGCATCCTGATAGGGATTTTGGATCTGGAGATGAATCCCACAACCTCGAATTGTTAAAAAAGAAATAATAATAATTAATAACAGAAGATAAGATTTAACACATAAGTAAGTAATCTTATATTTTCTTAACATTTTTCTTAAAAAGGGTTCTGCAATTCTTGTGCTACCATATTTTTCAGTAACGGTATCAGTTCTACTTTCATTACTTCCATTCTTAATTTATTTATTTTATTCGATCCTTAATGTATCGAGTCGTATAAATGCGGTAAACTCGTTTAAAAAGGAACTGCTGATTTATTAGTTATTAGTTATTAATTAGTTAAATTCAGTTGAAATGTATACTAAGGACGTTTTAATTTGAGAGAAAATCAATGTTAATTAATTGGTTAATAACAGTTTTGATTTTCGGGCTCACATATCATGTTTTTCTATTCATCTTGGCGTGGTTGGAATTTTAATTAAGTCTTTAAAATAGGAAATGACACAAAAAATGTTTTAAGGTTTCTGAAACCGATAAGGTTAAAAAGATAATGACCGAAATATCATATTTTTTTTCTAACCAACCGTTCAGGTAGGAGTCAATGCGATGGTCATATCGAAATTTTTAGCCGTATTTCTTTATTTTTATCAACAAGACCTAACAATGTTAAGTCAAATTGTCAACACCTCGTCATCGGATGCTCTCAAAGATGGAATCGAAATATTTTCGACATCTAATGTTTGTTATATCATTATATATAAATAATACTGGTTTTTATAAGGAATTGCAAAAAATAACATAGTATCGTTTATAAGAAGGATGGAAATAGCCACAAATTTCTGTAAAGTCTATGAATAATTGGTTTCTAACTTTCCGGGATAAGTTTTCTCCCGCTATAAAACTTGTTCCCTATATCTTCTTGTGGGTGTGATAAAGTGAGAATTTCACCGTTTCCTTCTTCGTCCATGGAACGTGACCTCTGATACCAATTATGTAATATGTAGCTGCTTCTTTTTATTAGGATGAAAAAAATATGGCAATTTATTAGGATAAAATATAATATGAGAAATTATGTCGGCTGCTTGAGTCTTAAAAGTTTTTTCTTTTTGTTTTCTTTTGGGTCTTGGTAAAAAAAGTTGAACAATAAAAAAACGAATCATTCTAGAGCTTTTAGTTACTGTTTATAACTGTTATAATAAATATTGTTTCATTTAAATTTTTTTTCGCATGATTTTCATAATTTTATAAAAGTTGAAAATTATTTTGTATTATTTATTATATATACATAAAATGTTTCTGGCTCGATTTTAATTTTCCGTCAAAAAACTTTTGCAATATAAAATTTGTGCTCTATCCAGTTAAATTATTTTAGTAAGAAGTTTCTCGACCACCACCTCACAAGTAGTCGAAGTGTAATGTGTGAATTGGAACAGTTGGAATAAATTGTCATAGTACATCATTGTGACGAGTACCATCTACGCGGGCCTAGAGTCTTCGAGGCTGTTGTTATGACTAAATATAAGGAGCGATGGGCTGGAGAGTTAGTCTGTTAGTTTTTTTGGCATTGTAAAATCTTATTTTCGTTTAATAAAAGTTGTTTAACCCACATAAGTGCTACAATATAAAATAAAATAATGCATAATAATAAAATATAAATTGCTCTAGTTCTTTGGATTTAAAAATTTAAGTTTAAACATCTGAAAACAGATATTTTAGGACTAATTCTGGGAATTAAGACTGTTATCAATGACGAATCCATTTTTATTGACTTTTACTCACTTTATCCACTTTTAAGAGTTTCAGAAACAAAGAAAAGTCAGTTAATATTGAAGTATTGACATCATATGTTTTTTCTTTTATTTTTTTTAAAGAAAAGTCGGCTCTTTTTAAGTAAAAAATAGCCTCCCATAAATTTCCCGAGTTTCATACAGTGTAGAAGCTATAAAGGATAAAAGTAGAGGTAGGGCAAGTGGAGGGATATTAATATTTATTAAAAAGAAATTAAAATTAAATGTTAAAATAATCAGTAAAGGTCATTTTTGGATATTCCTGAATTTGCAGTATCGAAATGAGGGCATGATACTTGGAGTAACATACTGGAAACCTAATCTAGATTCGGAGGCTATAGTGGGTTTGTTTAGGGATGAGTTGGCGGACATAAATCTTGTTTATGGTAATAACAAAATATGTATTTTGGGAGATTTTAATTCTAGAGTATCTGATCTCAATTCATATGACGATTTATTGTTCCAGGGTTTAAATCTAGAAGGTAAGAGAAAATCTCAAGATAAAATAGTTAATGAAAGAGGTCAAAAACTAATTCATTTAATGGAATCTGAAGGATTTATCTTGAGTAACGGTAGATCTATTAGTGATAATAATGGGAATCATACATTTATTGGTAATAATGGGGCTAGTGTTATTGACCTAGTTTGGATAAATAGCCATACACTGTCAGCATTTAGTGATTTCCGGGTTTGTCCCATTCCTGAAGCCTCTGATCATCACCTTTGTCTTTTAGAATTAAATATTTTTCCGAACCCGAATAATACTGTCAGTCGAATCGCGAACCCATGTACTCCAATTGAGATAGTTCGACCTAATGAATCCAATATAAACTTGTTTTATCAATTTGTCCAGTCAGTCTCTCCTCAAGTTTCTAGAGTTGCACCTATTGAAGAAATAAGTGAACATATTATCAATGTTTTCCAATATTCCGCTAAAGCTACAGGAATTATTAGAACAGTTTCGAGAAGAATAATAAATCTGGAAAAGCCCTGGTATGATAGTGAATGTAAGATTTCCAAAAGAAATATAAACAAGTTATTTAAACAATTAAAGAAATCAGCCTTTGCCAAATCGGAGCACACTATATACCGGGAAGCTAAAACAGCTCACAATAAACTTATAAAGACAAAAAAGAAAATATATGAAATTGAGTTGAAAGATAAAATATATAACTCAAAGCATCCGAGTGAGTTTTGGAAAATAATTAATTCATTTAGACCGAAGAGACTGAATATTTGCATTGGTATTGATCGCTGGGAGACGTACATGGACAGTATTATGAAACCAAAATTCCTCAATAACTATCAGTTGCAGCTCTCAGGTCCTCTACATCCAACCCTCGACAGTCCTATTACTAATGAAGAATTAAGTAAAGTAATTAGCTCATTAAAAAATGGCAAATCACCGGGTCCAGACAATATTCCTAATGAATGTTATAAAGCGCTACCAACAAATTGGTTCACCTTTATCTTAAATCTTTTCAATACAGTTCTTCAAGAAGAGAGGATCCCAAAACCATGGTCTAAAGTAAATGTCAAAATGATCTTTAAAAAAGGAGAACCAAAAGACCCAGCCAATTATAGACCAATATCTCTTATAAATGTACTGACTAAGTTATTTACTGGGATATTATACAATAGACTCTCAGATTGGATAGAAACTAACCAAATACTTCCTGAGGAACAATTTGGATTTAGACCTGGTCGAGGATGTACTGATGGCATCTTCTGCCTTTCTTCAGTAATAAACATATACCTCAGAAATAAAAATAGACATGCTTTCATTATTTTCGTAGATCTTAAAAGAGCTTTCGACACGGTACCCCACCCAAAGTTATGGCAAAAAATATACAAAATAGGAGTATCTCCAAAGATGGTTAGACTTATAATGAACCTATATGAAAAGGCTGAAATGTATGTATCTGAAGGCAGAGACTTTACGAAGGAATATCCAGTGTCCGAAGGCGTTTTACAAGGTGAAAAACTCAGTCCATCACTGTTTGCACTCTATGTCTCTGATATGAAACAATTTTTTATTGACCATGGAGCAGAAGGTATTTTCATTAATTCATTGGAACAGATCCTGATGTTGTTTTATGCAGACGATATTGCTATACTGGCTACTTCCGTTCAAGATGTTCAATTCAAAATAAACATTCTTCAAAAATACTGCTCTGAGAATCTTCTGCAATTAAATACGAAAAAAACCGTTATAATGCCATTTCACAGGGGTTCTATGAGTAAGAGAAATATGAAAAAAATTTATTATAATAATGAACCATTGGAATATGCAAAGCAGTATCAGTATCTGGGTATTATGTTTTCAGGTTCGGCTAAGTTCAGCAAAGCTGCAGATGCTGCAGCCTCTAAAAGCCAAATAGCAATAGCAAAGATTTTCAAACTAATGATAAAAAGCAAAAGTGACTCTTGGGAAACAAAAATTAAACTTTTTAAGTCTATTGTTACAGGAACATTGCTTTATGGAAGTGAAGTTTGGGGTTTGCCTCATGGGGATGTGGTCGAGAAAGTTCAACTGAAATTCTTGAAATGCCTTCTACAGCTTCCTAGGAATACCCCGAATTCATACATGAGATTAGAAACTGGCTGCAGACATTTAAAACTAGATATCTTTAAACGGGCATTAAACTGGTGGTATAAAATCCTTAGGATGCAGGAAAGTAGATTACCTTTGATTTGTTTTAAAAGGCTGTTAGAACTTGCTGAAAACAGAAACGTTCCATTTAATTGGGCTTCAGAATTAAAAAATATTATGATTTCTATTGGAGCTGAAGATGTATGGATGAGTCAAGATCCAAATATTCTGTTGAAGAGAAAGGATTCCTTAATCACTAGTTTGGACAGCCACCTTTTGAGCAAGGACATAGACATTGTATTTAAATCAAATTACAGCATACATTTCAGGAACCTATCAAATCTTGCTTTTGGTGAAGACTACCTAAGGTTTCGTTGTCATATAAATAAAATCAGAATAATCTCTCAGGTTAGGTTAGCAGGAAATAAATTTCAAAGATTAATTATCAGCGGATCTATTTTTAGTTTTGATCCCCATTCAAAATGCCCACTCTGTAATAGTAATGAACCTGACAACCTTAAACATTTTTTTATTTCATGTCCCATATTAGCTCCCATAAGATCCCAATTTCTAACATTTTATATAAATCTAGATCTCAGTCCCGATTTAATGTTTGAGGATTTGTTCACTATTGACAATATAAAGAAAATTAATAATATTTTCATTTATATTAAACAAAGTACAAAAATAAGAAGCTTCATCATGTACGAATAACTTTTGTTTTTAGGGTTTTTGAAATTAATTCAATGGAAATTATTTGATTTATTTTTCTTACATATGTATATATATGTGTGTGTATGTGTGTGTATGTATGTATGTATGTGTGTGTATGTGTATATATATGTATATATGTATATATATATATATATATATATATATATATATATATATATATATATATATATATATATATGTGTGTGTGTGTGTGTGTGTGTGTGTATGTATATGTATGTATGTGTATATATATATATAGCTTCTGATGGGTAAATACTTGTGTAAGATGTACATATACTTTTTAAATACATGTCTGCTTGTTCTTATCTATATAAATGTAATATTAGTTATATATAATTATGGAAGGATAGGAGCAATTTCCTGAAGAAGAAGAATGTTTATTTCATTACCTAGTTATGTATAATTCTGTTTTTTTCGCCCTCTGTATTATTCTTTTATTCCGATTCGAATCAGTGTAAAGTTAATTTTGCTCATTTATATATATTTTTATTTATTTTTTTTTTTTTTTTTGTATGTGAAACTTATTAATTTATTTGTATGTACAATTTATGCCTGGAGAACTCCTTGCTACAAGATGTAAAATCTTAAAAGCAATAAAGAGAAATAAAATTTCCCGAGTTAGACTGTCAGAGACGACTTAGCCGTAGCATGATGTAGCGCCTTCCACAGCTTTTCCAGTTAGATAACTAGTTCCCTTCCTCCAGCAAATGTTTTCTTCTATTTGCTGGAGAGCTTTGCAGCTGCTCTCATTCTATAACAACTCCGGAAGTTAATTTGTTGACATTAAGACCGTTTATCCGTCGGGTTTATTAATTGATTTCCTGCTTTGGTTTTCGTGTTTTTATTTTATTTTTTCTCGTTTATTCCTATTTATTACATAATGTTGTATAAATTATAAACAAAAAAATCAAACAATACAATGGTCATTTTATAACAGAATTAACCGGACGGCAAAAAGGAATTGACATATTATAGATTTTTTATCCGTAATTGTTAAATAATAAAGGGGATAGTTATAAGCCCAACAGTTACATTTACATCAACACCATAAGAACTATTATTCCATCAATTTTTTAGAAATGATATATTTTCGAAGAAATAAAGGATAGCGAAATAAAAGTGAAAGAATTCTATTTTCTTGACTTTATAAGTTAAAATTTTTTGGAAGCCATTGTTTTAAAATTAACACCTTTTATAGGTAATATGTCACCTGACGTGAATCCATTATTGAGTTAATCGGTTAAGATAAAAATCAATAATTTGTTAATTTTTGTGGCCTATTTAAGAATTTTTCCTGCAATGCTTTAATTAATTTCTTACATTTAACTGATTTAGAAAAGCAGGAATGAATTTAGAAGTATTTGATTGAATCTAAATGATCTATCGTTCGTCTTACAAATTATGAATTATAAAACATTGAAAGGGTGCTAACAATCATATAAATATCTTTGGGGTCGTTGGGAAAGTATGAATGAATAAATTGTTATTTTATTAAGCAGGATAAAATTCAGATCCAAAAATTCAAATTTTTGAAAAAGAGATACGTACCTACAAAGTTTTACTAAGTTACTAAGTCACTCCCATAAGTTAAATTACTTTTTAACACTAAATTAAAAGTATAATTCTCTTAAATTACAAATATCGGCAAGCAAATAATCCCCTCTAAAAATTTAATATTTAATTTTATAAAAATTTAAACCAAAAACGATCAGCTTCTCAAAGGACAGAGGCATTTTTTTTTTTTTTTTTTTTAAATTACTTATTTTAATGTACAACTTTATTATTACAATTCAAGAAGTAAATATGATATCAGCATACTAATGACATGTATAGGCATGCAGAGGTAATACCCATTGGTGGTACTCCAATACTCTACCTACTGAGGCAGTTTAAGTGTGAAGTTAAACTCATTCGAAGATAACGCATTACTAAGAAAATGTAGAATTTTCCATACCAAATTGGGATTGATCCAAAACAAATTTGAAATTGATATTTTTCCAAATCAATGCAAAGTATTATTAAAGGGCATTGTAGTTTTGTTAATTAAAGTCCTTAGATGTTGTACATAATTTGAAGGATATTTTGTATGAATAATTATATAAAAATTTTAAAAATGATTTGGAATAATCTTAATTTTAAAAATTCTAAACTTAGTTAAACTTAGACCCCAATTTGGTATGGAAAGTTCTAAAAAAATTTATTTGCACTATTCCATTTTGTTGTGGTAAATTCAAAAATTAGACTAGTAAATTCCATGTTTATTATAGAATATTTAACCTTTTATTATATTGTAACGTTAAATCGTTAAATAAAAAAAAAAACATATGGTTTAAAATCCCAGACCTTTTGTTGAAACGAACTAGCGGCTGGAGCGAACCGTCACAGCACGTGTTTGGGGCTAGATTGATCGAGTTCAATCCACGCAAGCCTGGAACCTTCCACGCCAGTCCTTTTACGACTATATAAAAGAGCGAGTGCCTGGACCTCGCTAAGACAGAGACTTAGTCTTTGTCTTGATTGTGAAGCTCAAACCATATGATTTGTGTTACAAAGTGATAATTTTTGTAACCTTCTTTAATATTGGTGTTTTTATAATTCGTGTGGCATTGACTATTGTTATATTTTCGTTAATAAATATTGTTAACCCACACAAGTGTTACAATATGTAGAAATTAGTCGAAACGAAGTTTAAACCTCGGTAGAGTGCGTAAATAAGTAAAGTTCTTTGTTCTTAAATTTAAAAAAAAAAACTTCTTAACGGAGTGCAGAAGTGTCGAAAATACGTTTTAGCAAAAAATGTCTGTAACAAACATTTCAAACCAAAGTAGAGAATTTTTGACTAGGCTTAACAATTTAAAATGTTTCCAGTACTCCTCTTACTGACTGTTTTATGACACATTTCTTCCACGAAACTAGGCACTCCTCGGCACTGCTCCCTCTGCCATACCCTTCTGATAATAACCACATTACCTCAGTGTGGACTTTATGTTTCTTATCATATTTAAAATAAACTGTTGATATCTGTATCCTTTCAATTCTGTGGTAAATATAAGAAAGAAATCGTGGAATAGAAATCGAGGAATATTCATATACCCAAGTGGATGACAAATTATTTTTAGAATTGATTTTTGTTTGACAGTTGAAAGTTGGTCGTATCACGATGTCAAAGGATTAGATAACCCTTGAAGTCTTGTTACGTGTTACAAGGCTTCACGGGCTTGTTTTTTCTTTTCTAGCTATTTTTTTTTTTTGTAATGTTATTATGTCAATGATTGGCTTATTACTCTGCCAAATCGATTAGTAAGTAAATTGTTGCTACTCGTGAAGTATAGTAAATAGTAGGAAACGTATATTTCGTGGAATAAAACCTGAATGCATATAAGCTCAAAAATTCCATAATGTGCAATTCGTGCAAAATAAAATTAAAGAATATCAATCACTAGGTCCATGGGATGTGATAAATAATTGGTTTAGAAGACTCAAAATTCAAGCAAAGTGTGAGATGTAGTTGACATAACCAAGTACTATACCCAAAGTCACGGCTTTATAGCCTGGCAGATTTTTTGAATTTTTTTGAATGGGAGTAAAAAATCCTGGGCTACGCTGTTCCCTCGAGAGGGCGTAAAATTGAGGTTCGAACCTGTGCGATGTCGAGTACTCGTTATAGTTTATACCTGAATAGGCAAAATCCCAATAAAAATCATCCCAGAAAAATTTTTAGATTTAAAAAAGGAATTAAAAAGTAAGTAAATAAAAAATTACATTTTGAAAGCACATCTAGGAATTTATGGTATGAAAATAAATTGCAGTCTAATACCTGGAAAACACTTACCACGATGGATTGAGTAACGATGTTTCTTTGGAAATTTAATAAATTGTGGATTCCCATGAGTCATCATAATGAATCATTGAAATGCCGAAATTTCAAATTGTAAGGAAGTATATTTTAAAATTTATTTTGTCATTTATTCCTAAGTTCTTTATTTTTGGATTTTGGACAGTTTAATTTCGTCCAGTATTCTGATTAGAATGATATTTACACGTTTACAATAATACAAAAAGATGATTTAAATTTGTTCGTGAGGGTATTAATGGTTTTCATCATATATACATGATGCAGCTATATTATTTATAAGTTGGTTGAAATAACAACTTTTTATATAAACTGGTGCTTAGTAATTTTTATTTTATTTACTTTACATCCTTATTGTATACCTTACCTAATAACGTCAATATTATTTTCTCTAGATTCTCTGTACGCTGTCGTAGTGAACCCCCCCCCCCATTCTTTTTTTTTTCTGTCCGTTGTAATCGCAGACAAAGATATTCCCAGGACGCTAGAAAGAGAACTTGATGATTCAGGAATGGAGCTAGTATTACCGCTACGATTGTGTCATAGAAAATAACCAACATGTCTGTCTCAGTCAATGACCATTAGATGATTTTTTCTTTTCTTTTGAAACTTCGTGAAATGCCTCTATATTAATAATTAATTGTCTCTAATTATTTTCAAACTATCCTCTAAATTAATAATATAAATATTAATTTACGTGATATATTCCCCAACATATAATATTTACAATTTGTAAAAAAAGAATTGTGTTAACTTTTCTTCCTTTAATCCGACTTTTTTTTTCACTGATTATTACATCAGCCAGAGAAAAAGCAATTTCTGATAGTTGGAATGTTGGCATTACTAGGAATTCCACTTATACACTAGAACCTCGATTATCCGGGCTTATGTTAGATGGGGTCGGATTGATAAAAGAAAAATATGGTTAATAGAAATACTTTATATTTGATTAATTACATACGGCTGTAAATAAATTACTTTAAAAGGGATTAACTATGAATTAATTGGCCTTTGTTTTTTGATCTTTGAAAAGATTTTATTAAGCTCAATTATACTTTTTTCTCAAATTGATGATATGGAAATGGAAATTTTTCCTGTTTGCAGACCAGATGCCCTATGACGTCAAATATTTTCATTGCTTGACTTGAGTTTTTTCTTCGTTGTTGCCAAAGTCATTGTCACTCTCATCGTCCTCTGAAATCAGCCTGCTCTATGCTAGATGTTGTTGGAAAGTCTTGATATATTTGCAGATATGTTTTTACAGACATCAAATACCTAGAAAATAGTATCTTTACACATTTTTAAAAATCCTTTCATAGAATCAAAACGATTTGATTGTAAAAGAAAACGGAGAAAAATCTCTCTGCATCTTCGTTCCTGACAGAAAATTATACTTTGATTCATTAGCTTTATATGAGAAATATCTACTATTTTCTTGAATAAAATTTTCTTAGATACCTATTTCTTTAGAATTTATTATAAACAAATTTAATTGAGTTTCTATTGTAATTTGTAAAAGAGGGAACAACTTCAGATTTCAGACTTTATTTACTATGTTTGAAAATTATGATTGGTGGTTAATTTTTTTTTGCTATGTTACTTTATCATTAAATAATAAAACATTGATGGTAAATCGAAACGAATAAATGTATATTAAAAAAGCTGCATCCTCCACCATTGAATTCAGTATCGATATATAGTACAGAAGATTTGTTACACTTGTTTTATTATTAGTCCACATTATCTTAGCCAACGAGGCGAATCAGGTCTAAGCATATCATCTAATTATAAAAACATCTATCAGCTCTGATTAATATCATGCGAGAGCGCATGACTATCATAATGCATGATCGAAGAAACCGAGACGATGCTGGCTGGCCCTCAAAAACAGTTAACGGTATCCACAGACACAATAGGCTTTGCAGTCATTGCCGTCTACAGAAAATATTCTCGAGTCGTATCCGAATGGAAAGTACCTCAGCGAATGTGGGACAGTGTGCTGACTGGGTTAGTAGTAGTACTTCACTACGCCACAACTTGTCAACACTACTACATAACCAAGGTACACTGCACGAGCAACATAGAACTTGTCGTGAAATGGATTTCCGCTTCAGATTAAAAATACAAGAAAGTAACAAACGCATTGGAATAACCTAAAACTATTATTGCAGCATTACATTTAGTTGATTAAATCAGTAAGAAACAAGATTAAATCAATAAAACACAAATCCTTTATATATTAAGAACTCTTTTCAAGTCTACTTAACGATTTCAATTGTTAAAAAGTACTATTAAAACATATATCTCCCAACGGTATTCAATACATTACAGTATGATAAGTATCCGGAAATACAAACGATTAAGTGTGGATAAAATAAGCTACGTTATGATAGGAATAAGGAACAGTTAATTTTAAAAATATTAATAGTAATACATAAATATATTTTTATAAGGAAGAAAACAACGAATGGGCGACAATCATGAAGTATAAAATTAGCGGGAAATCACCTGTGGTATGGTAATATTATTATCGAAAATTCCTCATTCATTTTTCCTATATCGACTGGTGGCCCTAGGATTTTTTACAGGGAATAAAAAATCCTTGGCTACGAAGTCCTTCGAATGGGACGTAAAACGGAGGTTTTACCGAGCCTGGGTAGTGTCAGTTACTCGTTAAAGATTCCTATCCTAATTATACGTGTCTAGACAAAATTTAGGACTCCCACAGTTGCATCGTCCGATCAGCCATTGTAGCATAAAGTGAAGTTAAAGGATTTGGCAATAAAATTTGCAAGGCACTAATAAATAAGGATGAAGATCGAATGAAATTATCAGCATTTTAAAAATTATTTATTATCCTATGCCATGGAATAGGATAGTTAATAATTGGGGAACACTAAAAGAACATTGGGGAATTACGTTGGTAATATTCGCAATTATTTTTATCATTAATTAAAAAAAAAAATTATCTGCAGAGAAAAGATTGATCGTGGCCGGGATTCTAACATGGGTCTCTGCATAACCAAAAAAATAATTTGAATCCTGGGTGTGTGTTGTATCCAGAAGTTGTACCTGTGAACAGATTTCTTATCTAGCTCCTAATAAGTTTAGAATTAAACAAAGATTATATTTTTCTTTAAGTATTATTTCCACTAATAATTCCATTAATATTACGAAATAACTTGTGGGCAAAATATGTATATAAAGGCTAGAAAAACATTTGTATTTATGTGGAAAAGTTCCAATATTCGACTACTTTTTACAAAATCGTTGATTTATTTTTTATTCTTTTGAATATCTTTTTCTTCCAATTTTTGTTCTGACTTTTAATTCTAAATTATACTAGCACTTATGCTTCACGGAACGATAGTTTTATAATAGCTGTTTGTGAATAGGGTCGATTTTCTCCGTGAATCTTTTTTTATTTATTACGTTATGGAAAAAAAGCAAGATTATTTTACTCAGAGCACTAGTGCGAATTATGTCATAGTCAGTAGAACGAATTCATTTTAATATAAAATGATTGTGTGCTTTTGCGTATTCTATTGAAAATATACTTTCAGTTTTTCATAACATTTGTTCTTTTATAACTCATCAATTTTTGTTATGTGTGTCCTATTGAACTATATTTCTTAAGGCTGATTTCAAACTCTAATTTTTTGTCTAGAATTGAAATTAAATTAGTATTAGTAGTATTTTTTGTGTAATTATTTCGAACCAACCGTCTTCTTCGATAAACGATTCGAAACAAGTAGCTTGTGATTTTTATAAAATAAATTTATAATATTAATAAATTTTTATTATGAATAATGACGAAAATAACAAAAAAAAAAATGCTTAAATTAATTGTAAGGTTATATTTTTATGTTATTAATTGTTAGGTAATACGATATTATTAAGTATATTTAAGAGACCCGAGGATTTTTTTTGGGAGGGGGAGTATATAAATTATTTCCTAAAAAAGAAATAAACAATTTTATTTTAAGAAACTAATTTATTGTTTTATTATTTAATATGTAACCATAGGTATATGTAGTTTTTTTATTATAGATTAAATTGCTTTTCTTAGAAATATGATACTCTAACCATGGGGTTTCACTTTAATTCATTTATGGTTTAGAAGGCATTCGTTCCAGTTACTTTGAAATATGGGGATGAGGCACGTCATCCACAGGAGCTTATTTTAATCGGATTTTAGGCAATTAATTATAACTAAGTCAAATCAAACGGCTTTATGAAGCGAATATCAAAGTTCAATTTTTATTTTATTTTTTTAAAACTTTCTCGTTTCAGCGCTGAAACATTTTATTTGAAAAGATATTTACCTCTTGAGACTTAAGTTGGATATTATGGGAGAACGAAACGTTGGACCTCTTGCGTACTAAGTAGATTGTGGTCGGAAAACCATAATGAAAACCTCCATTAACTTGCGGCCTGTTTCAAAACTGTTAAGTAATTTTACCGCACCGTTTCATAAATATAAATCCGTAATTGTGGTGCTGTTTTATTGAGAGGGTGTTAAAACAGAGGTGTTAAAACAAATGCCTCTTCACATTTTCTTGTTTATGTTGTTCCATTGCCTTGGAGTGGAGTGTTTGTATGTGAATGTAAGATTGAAAAAGTATGTAAATAAATAATAAAATAAAATTTATATTTACCTTATTACGATGTAATAATAATGTTCAGGAAATCTTTAAATTAAAAAAAATTGTCTGTTTTTCATTGAGCTAAAGGTACTGAGGGGTTAAATTTGTAATAAAGGCGATTCTTTTATCACTTTTACCTTTATTTCCCCAATGCTTTTAATTATTAACTAATTAAATGGGAATTCACTGATAAGTTTTTTGGAACCTGAAAGACAAGGGATCTAATTGATATTTTACCATTTCGAATAAATAAAAATTGAAGTTTAAAAAATCTGGTGCGTGCGCGCAACACACAACTTTCACTTACCAACTTACTTAGATTAGTAATTGAAGTGTTTTGCTAAATATCATTTCCCAAAGTCACACATTTTTCTACATTCATATCTTATTTTTGTTAATCGTTAAAGCCGTTTTTGAGTAAATAAAAAAACCCCGTGAAAATGATACAAAATTTATTAAGTAAAGTCCCCCCTCCCGTATATCAATTTTGATGAAATTTTTACAGTCATATCTCGGGCATATAAGTACATCAAATACCAAGTTTGATCAAAATCGTTAAAACCATTTTTGAGTAAATAAATAAAACACGTGAAAATGATACAGAATTTATTAAGTAAAGTCCCCCCTCCAGTAGATCAATTTTGATGAAATTTTTACAGTCATATCTCGGGCATATAAATACATCAAATACCAAGTTTGATCAAAATCGTTAAAACCGTTTTTGAGTAAATAAAAAAAACACATGAAAATGATACAAAATTTATTAAGTAAAGTCCCCCCTCCGGTTGATCAATTGTGATGAAATGTTGGTTATCACATCTCTGGCATATAAATACATCAAATACCAAGTTTGATCAAAATCGTTAAAACCGTTTTTGAGAAAATAAAAAAACATGTGAAAATGATACAAAATTTATTAAGTAAAGTCCCCCCTCCCGTAGATCAATTTTGATGAAATTTTGACAGTCATATCTCGGGCATAAAAGTACATCAAATACCAAGTTTGATCAAAATCGTTAAAACCGTTTTTGAGTAAATAAATAAAACACGTGAAAATGGTACAGAATTTATTAAGTAAAGTCCCCCCTCCAGTAAATCAATTTTGATGAAATTTTTACAGTCATATCTCGGGCATATAAATACATCAAATACCAAGTTTGATCAAAATCGTTAAAACCGTTTTTGAGTAAATAAAAAAAACACATGAAAATGATACAAAATTTATTAAGTAAAGTCCCCCCTCCGGATGATCAATTGTGATGAAATGTTGGTTATCACATCTCTGGCATATAAATACATCAAATACCAAGTTTGATCAAAATCGTTAAAACTGTTTTTGAGAAAATAAAAAAAAACATGTGAAAATGATACAAAATTTATTAAGTAAAGTCCCCCCTCCGGTTGATCAATTTTGATGAAATTTTTACAGTCATATTTCAGGCATATAAATAGATCAAATACTCAGTTTAATCAAAATCGTTAAAACCGTTTTCGAGTAAATAAAAAAAACACGTGAAAATGATACAAAATTTATTAAGTAAAGTCCTCCCTCCGGTTAATCAATTTTGATGAAATTTTTACAGTCATATTTCGGGCATATAAATAGATCAAATACTCAGTTTAATCAAAATCGTTAGAGCCGTTTTTGAGAAAATCGAAAAAAACGTAAAAAGTTATTAAATAAAGTACCCCTTCCCGTTGAGCAATTTTGATGAAATTTATGCTGTCACATCGCGGGCATATACCTACACTAAATACCCAATTTCATGATCGCACGGCTTATAGTTTTTGAGCTAGTCTGTTCACACACAGACACACAGACACACACACACACACACACACACACACAGACCATTTCGCGGGACTTGGTTATTTCGACTCAGGGGGTCCCAAAACGTGTATTTCCGTTGAAAACCGGAAGTCGAAAATTTTCACGATCGCAATACTTCCACTTACTATATATTTCATATATAGGTAAGTGAAAGTAAAAATATTTGTATGTGAATTTTAAAGATTAATTTATTTTTTAATATTTTATTTTAATCCAAAATTTCAACGAAAGTACTTATAGGTATATTCTTAAATCAGGTCCTTGACTTTCAATATCTACTTCTAATTTCTTTTTTAGTATTCATAGTTATTGTCATTTTATAATATTTCATAGTCGAGTTAGTTACACCATTTATAAATCGAGAATTGCTTGACCGATTTTTATCATCTTTGGTTTGTTGAATTTGTATCACCCACTGCAATAGCAGAATAGATATTTAGACAGTTTGGAAAAATAGAGAGAATTTTGAAACACATTTAGCTCTCAGGTGTTATTACTATGTACCTATAACTAATAGTTTTACCAGATTATTCGATTTAAAATAATTTAGACACTGTGCTTACTAAAACATTTATTTTAACTAATCACTGTCAATGAATCTACTTCAATCTCTTAACTAATCAAAAGATTTGCATTTTCTCTAAAATATTCCGTATCGAACTCGACTTATACAAAATTGTCAATTAGAGACCCCTTATCTTCCAAGTTCCTCACTTTAATTTTCCATTGATACTTATTATATTTTCTTTCGTATGTTATAAACTTCTTCAGTAAAAATAACAATAAAATCTTATTCAGTGTTTCTATTCAATTCTATAAATAGGATTTCTTGGGTTCCAATAACTGGAGTTTATTTAGTTTTCACTCAAAGTAGACCAAGCAATAAACTGAGTTATTATTGCTGTATTGTATTATAACCCTTAATAGAGAAAAGTTTCTCTCTTCCTAATATTTTTTCCACCTCGAGGATCCTTGAATATAAAATAATACCGTTATTGTCAAGCTTCACCTGCACAACTATTTCTTTTCTTTTATTTCGTAAAGCTTTCCTTTCATTATTTAAATATTTATACAATTATATTATATTTAAGAAAAATGAAAACATTGAGTGAAAAAAAAAATGAATTTTCACATGAGATGTTTAAAGAATTAACATACATTTTTTATTAGACATCACAAAACAACACCAATAAATATCGAACCTGGTAGGAATCCAAAAATTTTGTTTTGGAAAGGCTGTTTAAACATAAAATATTTATAATTATCTATTCATGACTAAGTTTACCTATTTTAGAGCTTAGAGTTTTTTTTTTTTTTTTTTTTTTTTTTTTTTTTAAATTGGTGAATTTTCTCGTGGGATCCTTTGATAATTTCCATATTTTATTTGATATTGAATCTTTTTATTTTTATTTTGTTCAAATAAGATAGTATTTAAATGAGAAGTTCTTTTAAAGTTAAGAAATTGTTTTTTAAAAAATTAAATGTAGCTAGTTGGGCGGTGTAAAGCCAAAGTGAACTAAGCTCCAAACTCCATATTTTGAGAAAACTGAAGTTAGAGTTGAATTTTGTCAAATAAAGTTGTGTTTACTTCTATCACTTTTGAAGTACAATATATATAACATTGTCTTTTTATATTATTCATGTATAAATAAATATGATTTAAAACATAACGATAGGTAATATGTATATAAAAAAAATAAATGAAAATTTATTAAATTGGTTTGGCCTTGGTTCACTATGTTTTTTCATACCGACCAGTTCGAACTGAAAATATAGACCCAAATATATTGTATTTTCAAAAGCCAGTTTAAAAATTTGTACTCGTAAATAGGACATTTGCTCACATATTTTTTCTTGTGTATTTTGCTTGCCCGTCAGTTTTGGGGCACGAATCAGAGACATTACTGAACGTTTGCTTGACGTTTCTGTACCGTTAAAAAAAAAATCCTATATATATAATCCTTTGTTTTAGATCGTTTCGTAGTAAGAATAATAGAAATAGGTTAATTCAAATTTTGAATAAATATGTTCATCTATTGTAGAATTGTGCGTTAATTAATATTATTATTTTATTTATTTTTGTTTAAGGTTTATATGTTTTAGAAAGGTTTTTAATTCATTTTTCTTTTTTCGTGCCCCTTTAGGTTTCAATAAAAAATCATTCACTACTGACTTCATTGAATAGGTACAGTTATCAAGTTCAGTTAATTTTAAAATTTTGTTTTGTTTGTGAAAACTTAGTGAATGGTAGGTACAACCTGTAGCTGAGGTTGCGTCGAACATTAATTATTCAAAACCACTATCACAAATCGTTCGAATCTGGTTTATGGAAGAAAAACATAATTGGTTAATTGATAAGCAATTGTATCATATATTATTGTGTGGGCTCGCCGTTGATGATGTGATACAAATGAAATGATAACTTAATTTACATAAATTTGCATTATTCGGTACGGGATATAATTTCGATTCATATATCGTCCTCCATATTTATGCTAATTAATGAGTGGGCGTTGTGAAAGTCGATATTTGTATTGTTATTGTTATGATTGAGAAATGTTGGTATCCATCATCGTTAAAATTTATACTTACAAATATAACATATACGCCCGTGGGTATGTGTAAAGTTTGAATTATGATGTTTCCTTTACACCTATTCATTTCTTCGGAATTTGAAGGTTACTAAATTCCTTTAATCTATAATGAAAATAAATAAAAATGGAGAAAAGCCAATTTAATTTTTAATATCTCATGCTACTTAAATTTGCCTAATTAAATTCTTTACTGTTAATTTGATTATTATTAGATAAAATGGCCAGGGGATATTTAATAATACTCTGCATTAATCCACCACCCTGTCCCCTGGCCCGGGAAGCCCCGTATAGCCTGAAAGGCCAGGAAGGGGACAACCAATAGTCTTGAAAAAATATATATATACTGCAAAAGGTCGCATGCCAATTAACAGCTGATTTTCAAGAGACAAAAAAAATCATTTTATTTGCAATTATTTTTTTAGTTTGATTATCGAAAGAGACATCAAAATTGTTACTATATTCATTTGTAAATCTTTATTGTGTTTGAGTTTAAATTTTCCTTATAGGCTGGTGTCCCTCATGATTAATGACCATGCGATTCCTGATATTCGAATATTTTTTTACTGTGCATGATTCTAATTACTGGTGACATACTTCGTCTTTTAGGAACCCAGAGCTACTCGTTTTGACTAAAAATCTTATAAAATCGCAACTTCGAAAATTTCTGACATAAGACCTTTTGCAGTATCAACGAAGATTTATAATTTTTAATAAGAAATATGTAAGTAATAAATAATAAATTATGAATTTATTATTTATTATTAATTAACACCTGTATTTGTGGCCTAATATATATTGTATCCACTCATTTTTTTTTTTACTAATTACGATCCTATAACTTTATTGAAGAAGCTAGGCTTAACCTTTTTAGCTGACTTTTGTGTCATTTTTTTATAGTTATTGGTTAATCGCCGAATCCTTAATGTTTGAATGCTCAAAACGACTTCGAAGCACTGAAAACCATTTTATTTTTATTACAAATTTATTGAGCGAAGTCTTTGTTATCTATAAAACTAAATGGTTGAGTCGCGTTGCTTGATAAATGTGATGATATGTTTTTTTTTTTGCAACTGAGAGGAAAGTTATACTATGTTAATTATACTATGTTGTCATAATGGATGAATTGTCAACTGGTATTAAAAAACAACTAACACATCTCCTGTAATTCTTTAAACCATGTCAGTTGTTGTGAAACAATTCATTTTTAATCTATACGTGTTAAAAAATTGAAACTGACAAACTATTGATTTTCAAAGATAACTATTTTGAAGTAGGTACATGTTTGTTACTTCATGATATTCCCTTGCTTAATATTTTCAGTTTGTACTGGATGATGTACTGCTTATTTTTACTAATAAATAGCGTTGATAATAATAAGCATATTTTTAAAAACCATCTGTGAACAAAATCAGGATAAGTTATTTTGTACATGAGCGAAAGGTAGAAAGGTGGTAACGAAATTGGGATGGAGCAAGCGTTGACCTATCAGGCATCCATATTTATTTAGCCTAGTCTCGATCGCTGTGCAATTTATTATTATCATATCCAACGAACTGTTTAAATTGCAACAAATTGAACTATTTAAGTTAGGTATGTAGTTAAGAGTTGTATAATAGAAGCTTAATTCATTGATTGATAGCTATTTTTATTTAATTGAGCTCATTTACTACTAAACTTGACATTCCTTCCCACGGGATAGTTAAGGCATTCTGTACCAGCTCATCTAGTCTACTAATTCAAATTTATATACTTTTTATTGTAATTATATGTATGCTTCTAACTATAATATTTAATAAATTTACATATATGAATATATTAATTGACTTCGTGAAGAAAAAGCTATTTGACTGAACATGTGAAGTTTACTATTAACAAGGCATTTCTCCATTTAAATTTTTCTACAAACTGTTCATATTTTAAAATATGTTTGGGCAAAAGGGGTTGTCATAACAATTTTTTTTTTTTTTGTATCGTCTTCTTAAAATTCATAATTTACTATAATTTATTCGTTATTCATAATTTATTACACTCTCTGTTGAAAGAATATAGTTTCATTTTTTATTCTGGAATAAAGAAATACAATCAGAAAGAATTTATAATGATTTTCAATAGCTTCGTAAATCGTTGTTTAAGATTCACATTTTGATGACTTAACCCTTTTTGCCCAAACACCAGTGATATAATATATGATATGTCAACTGGTTATATCGTTATTAATTAAAAAAAAAAAGGCGTGTGTTAACAATTTTCTTTGTTGTGATTTTTTTTTATTTTTCAATCAAAATGAGTAGATCTAGGGTTCTGAGAGCCGGCAAATTTCTCTAGACTATAGAAAACTAGTAATTGGTTTCGATATTATCGGATTTAAACTATCGATACTATACATTGGAATAGAAATTCTCCTTCTAAAAGGTGATTTATTATTGAGGAGTGAGGATCGGGGAGGAGGAGGCTTATTATTGAAAGATAGGGTATTTTCCCTTAATATCAACAATTTTTTAGGCTTTTGATCATTCGAAAAAAATCAATTGCATCGATAGTTTTATATTGCTACAATAAACGTAAGTCGTATGCCGGGATTGGCTACATCAATTTAGTTCATATGCCATCATCCAATAGGACAGATTTAAACTGTAATAAAATAATTTAAAGAATTAAAACAAATTTTTGGTTGCCTGGAAGTAAGCTGTATTAAATTTAAATAAATAAATTATCCTTAGTATAAGATATTATTAACTCGATCCGTCCACATAAAAGGATATAAATAATAAAAAAGGATATAAAAACACCCTGGAAATTTATATTTGTTACATCAATCGATTTTTTTTCTAGGGGTAAGGTGTATTAAAAGTCTCCATGAGGCGGTTAAACTTTGTCATAATACATCTTAGTTAGAAATTTTACACTTATCATTCTCTAAATAAGGAATTAAGTCATCCATCAGAAGCTGATTATGATATGATCCAACTTTTCCATTCCACTGACTGGAAAGTTTAGTTTATTGTGTTCTTTTTAATTTTCTTTAGTACACGGAGTTTTGGGCTAGACAAGACTGCTATGGTGTATCTCAGTTTCTATTACATTACTATTCTGGACAGAGCCTACAGCATTGGAAATGTATTCGATACAGTTATGTATTCTGTTCATAATTGAAAATTCCTCCTTCGCCCGCTCCCTCCCCGTCTCCTCCTTGATTGTGGAATTATTCATGGGAAATCCTCGTCCTCCTCAATTTCCCTCTTAGATAATTATTGTTATTGTAGCCTCGATATCGCTCTACAAGGAATATTTTAGTCATCTAAGGGAGGATATTCATAAAGAAATGTTTGCAATTCACCTCTTACTTTTATTTTTATATTTTTTATCACTGTATATATTTTTGAAAAAGTCATCATATTTATACTAACGGTTTTTTTTTTCAAAGCCTTCACTGACAATTAAAAGAAAAATTGAATCCAATTTCTCGGCAAGCAATTATTTTTCTTGCAAGTGTCTTCAATTCAACACCATATAACTATACCTGATACCCTACCATGTAATTTTTATCTCGCAGTCCATCCCACAATAATAACCATTACTATCAATATTTAGCTCTTTATTTGACATGAAGTTTTCTTTTTAAGTGACGGAAACACCATTCTTTCCCACTTCATTAACTATTTAATTAAATAATTTTATTCATTGATGTACCTCCTCTGATGGTCTTTCTACAAGAGTAATATGCTGGCAGAAATATATTCAAAAAAATAAATTTAAAATATCAGTGATTTGCCATTTGGTAGCTTTTTTTTTCCTATTGCAAATTAAAATAGATTGAAAATTTGTTAATTTTCAAAGCTCTTCCTTGTTTTTCTATGGCAGCAGTGCGAAATCAACATTCCTGAAGCAGGTGCAAATAGTTTTGCACCCGCTTGCAATTTTAATCGGAATGTTATTTGTTCAGTCAGTTGTTTTTTTTAATCTGATATGATCATGTTTATGATCGGAATTCGATCCCATCCGGATTCCTAATATATTAAAGAATTCTTATTGATATAAAAAAGTCTTTCCAAGATCGAAATTCCCTACAGTTTAAATACTTTATTTCGAATTTCGAAATTTCATGAAATAATCATCTTGGAAAGAAGTATAGGCAGAGGTTATCAACTATTAATTTTAGTAATAAAATTAACAGCCGAAGGCTTACTAAAAATAGGGGAACTAACTTTAGGAAAATATAATGTAATATTTACCTGCATTGTGTTCTAACTACTCACACGTTGTGAGACGTTACTATTTTGTACTATTGGAGGTGAAAAAGAATTATGCAAACATAACACTGCTGTGCAGGAAATACAGAAATAATAAACACATACGCCTCTCGTAAATAATCTAGTATCTTGGCGGTATTTGCACTCCAATTTGCGCAGCTGTATGGAATACAAGCATATGAAAGCTACGATTTGCTTAACTCATTTTCGCCCAAAATGTCACGAAACCGGATGACCTATCAACTGACAGACGTTTTGTTCTAAACATTTGATTCATCCTACAATTACCAATTAAACGAACTCCTGGCGTTGATGGCCTGGGAGTTCTATGCCAAGAAAAACCAAATAAACCTGTTAAAATACGGTCCCTATTCTTCCAAAGTTTATCATTTTTTATTTTCGTGGGTCGAATTACTGGACAAAGTAACTTATCAAGGGATATGTCTATACAATTTTTTTTTACTTTATTAGAATTTTTAGTCAGCTTATTTTCTTCCCCAAAAGGTTTGTACATCGCAGTTTGGCCTGTGATTGAATATTGGAAATACTGAGGGCATTCATTAGACTCCAGATTTAGGCACAGGTTCCTTCAAAAATGAATTTCTTCCTAATTTAGAATCCTGGACTCCTGAATTAGTTTCTTCTATGTGTGAGAAAAGGGAAAGGTTCTTCTTGGAAGACCTAGTTGACATTTTTATCTAAGGCTATCTTCTTCTAGGAGATGGTCTGGTATCCACTTTTTCCCACTCTTATCGATTGGAACATTTTGCCCCTTCCCCGACTGTACCGTTAGTTTGGAATCGATTATCCCTCGAGGTACGTAAACACCTTGCTTCCCCGAGATTACTTTAGCTAATGACTGTGAGCCGAGTCTTAAAGACATACGTGACATTGTTTTGAAGAGAAATTGAGATCCCAAGCAAGGTCTGAGGAAGTGAGAGTAGGAGCTTAAGCTAGCCAATCGGAATTTTAAATTAAGTCCTTGCATTCTTCATCTTCTTTTTGGTTACTTTATGTTGTTGTTGACGGGAGTTGTGATTTGTCAAATGCGTCGGAGTGTATTCAAAGGCTTTTATTTATTTTTTAATATAGACTGATTGGTGTTGGTAATCAACGCTAGTTCTTGGTCGCCAAGAATAAATCTTAATTTGCTTTTCCCAATCGCCTTCCTTGAAAAAAAACAAAAACAAAACTCATCAGACATCAGTAATAAGATGTCGTATATATAACATCCTCGTATTTGTTTGAAAATAGATTCATGGATAATTAATTTGGCAGGGAGTTAAAGTGTATTATGTTCTTATGACTTTGAACTTTTTGTCTTAGAACAAAAAAAATGTCTTTAGGTTTCATTATTAATTGAGTTATTGTGTGAAATGTTTGATGTGAAAAATGTGTGAAATGCATTAGTAAAAAATCTGCTGCGGTGCGCGCATCACACAACTTTCACTTCTCTCCTTTCTTTTACTAAAAATAGACATTTTTTTAAAACGCCTAATAGCCATCTGAAATGGACTTCTAATTAATCTTAGCTTAAAGAGAATTATTAATTTATTTTAAGCGGTACTCTGTTGAGTAAAGGATTTATTTTAAGGAGCATTTTTTCATTCTTATTGTTTAACTATTCCTATTGCTTTCATCTTCTGTGTTTTTTTTTCCTTTGTGTTTCCGCTCCTGTGAAGAGACTTTTAATAAATATATTTAAAAACCCACTACTTCCTCTAAATCTTCTATTTTAATCAAGAAAATGTTTTTCTTTAATAAATAATAGTTAATTGGAGGTGATTAAAGTGAGAATGAAGTAAGTCCATGATTCTGTTTTTTTTTTTTAAATCAAATCATTTTTTCCTTAATTGTGAAGATTCCCCTTATGTTCTAAATTAATACAGGAACACTTTTAATTAGTGAGGTTCGGTTAAAGATAAATTTAAATTATAGCTGTCTAATGTTTTCTTTACTTTAAAAACTTCCTAGCTACTTCTCCTTTGTGCAAGTATATGTATAAATACAATTTTTGAGGTTTATAAAAAATTTCGAAGCTTCAAAAGAAGTGGTCAACGATAGACGTTGGGGCATAGTTTATTTTATTAGACGATTTTATGTATTAAGTTGTTGGAAATCAATAATTTTGAGTATGTGTCTTTACAGTTCAGAAATAACCCTTTTTTGTGGTTTTAATAAATCTCATAATGTTCCATTACTAATGTTTACACCGTTCCAATAATAATGTTAACTCAGTTAAAATTTTGGAACGATGTTCGGAACCGAACGTTACTTCGTTTTTGACCGCCGGGGGCGATTGCAATGGAGGCGATTAAGTTAACTTTTTTGCACGATTAAGTTTTTTATCAATCTAGGGATGAAAATGTTTTAGTTCACTTATTAACCGGATTATAAGAATAATAATCACCGCCGATTAATACCTAATTATCCCAAGAATGTTCAAAAACCTTAGCAGTGTAACAGGACTATTTGCAGGCTCTATTGCAATTCCATAGGATATTTGAACCCTGAATATCTAAGTTTCCAAATGATTTTTGTTTTTCTTTTTCATATGCCTATCTTCCGGCAATATTTCACGTATTTGTCCGACAATGAGGGATTCTAATTCATAACAGATTATCATATATTGAATTCGATATGTTGAAACGGTTCTAAGCTTAGCACTCACTCGCATTGGGTACGAACAGTATTACTATGTCGTCACTTACGAGTACATTTGCTAACAAATACTCTGTTGGCAAACAATGCAGGAGGTACAATGATAGCTCTTATGAAATAATAGCAGCTAGATTTGCGTAGAGAGAGGAAGACGGCGGAGTATCTGCTTGAGATGCTGGTTACAGCATATGAAATCGTCGTAATTATTTTCCGCTATTTAGGTATCGCTATGCCCGCAAAGTGATATTATCTTGTTATTGAATAATTGTACAAGAGTTATGGCGTCAGTATTTTACGGCGTATAACAAACGATTATACAGGTCTTATCTCCTTTATGCTATGACAAGCCAGGTTACATAGGAGAAAAATCATGAGATATCTCTTGCGAAAAGGAATCATTAAAAATATAGATGTTTAAATGATTGCCTTTTGTAGTTAGATGTTAATAAATAAACAAGTTTAATCCGAGGACTACATCCTGCCATAATCCAATCATGAGGAGACTCCAGAAGACAAAAATAAAAAAGAATTAAGACCTCTATTTCGTTTACTGCATCCCAGGCAGAGTCTTTAACCTTATTTGGGGGACGCGTCTCAACAAGTCCATCCACGCACAATAGCGCTGACAATGAACACAGACAATTATATGTATCGTGATAGAATCGCGATCATTGATCAACCTTGTATCCAAGTACGTTAGTCAAATGTTTAAGCAGATGATAATAAAACGAATAAGAAAAAAACATTTTGGAACTGCAGTGCGTGATGCGATCTACATCCGTTGTTGTTAACTGTTAGTCCATTCCATTAATAGTCTTCCTCTATTAAAAAACTTTCAATAATACTTTTTATCCCTGGTAGGATATGGTTCTTATCAATCTAAAAGATCAGAACTTTATTTAAGAGTGGACGAAATAGTATAGTGAAATAGAATATTACTTTGATTTCCTGCCGTAACAACGAAAACATATAATAAAATGATTCATTTCTTCGTCAATTTGTCGGTATAAGAAAGAAAATGGATGACTCAATCTGTCTATTTCTTTTTTTTTTTTCTTCTATTTTTTGTCGGAAAGAATTCTGATATTCAGGAATTCATGTCCGGTATCCACATAGGGGGTTACGTAATCGTCGTTTGCATAAAAAACTGGAACGTCGAAAACAGGCAGATTCTTTCCGGTTATGGAATTCAGTAGCATGATAAATCTGTTTTATTTATTATATTATTCGTATAAGTGTCGTACAGTTTTTTTTAATTTAATTTGATGGTAACAAAGATCCCCATGCTTTATTGTATTGTGTTTATCTACTGCACATCTAAGATCGTATAACTGAAGTCTAAGATTCTGGCTTTCAAGTTCCCTCTTTAAGGATCACTATTCTTATCGATGCCGAAACCACTTACCGCTATTAGCACAGTTTCATCTACTATACAATCCAAAAAATGTATATATATTGTAATTAGAATTGCATGGAAAGGGAATTATAATGGAGTGTTATTTCAAGTTCAACTCATTATTTATTTATCCAAATTAATTTTTATATTCATAGTGTAACACCATCGGATGTCAACCTTATTTCCAGCTAAAGTGTGAATTGTGATGTTACTACCATGGTCCATGTTAGAAAGCAATGGAGGGGTCATTGCACTTCCGTTCCTCTACAAAAAGATTACGGAATAGGAAATGTTTTTTTATTTTGAATAGAAATAGTAATCAGTTGTATAAATAGGCTATTTATTATATAATTCATATTAAGTTTTAAACAACGCTTCAAGTTCTACTTGTGAATATGGATGATTCTCAAACTATAGTAAAGTTTTAGCTGGTCCCATTATTAAGTAGTAAGTAAGTAAGTTCTAAAAAAATAAAATAAAAATAGTGAATTGAAGGATATGATGGGTTGAAAAACGTGCTGTTTCTTACATCGATCAATATTGATTCCAAAAACATAAAACCTTCTTACATTTTCTCTCATGGGGTAAACATCTTTTAATTTTAAATCAAATATCTTGACAACTTTAAATAGCAATGAAATTTGAATTATCTATATATTTCGAAACAGCTGGTTAAACTGCTTGAAAAAAAAAGTACATTACGAAATAGCAACAAATATTTCAACTAAAAGAAATATATCAGTTATTTATATTCTATTACAAAAAGTACGCACATGAGTAGGTTAATTAGGTGTTGAACACTCGCGGCATCGTGCACTTCTCAAATAGAATTTAACGATGATTACAATTTTCGGGTGGAGGTGATTGCCCGATTTTCTCCACAATCGGCGGTAATTTAAAATGTAGGTTTTATTTCGATTTTTGATGATAACAATTGGTCAATTCTGATTAAAAAAATCTAAACCATGAATTTGGTCTTGCTTGTGATAGGATGCTTTTGTAATACTAAAACCTTAAAAGTAGGAAACATGTCATATTATTGAATTCACCCACAGTCCATTCAATCGTTGTATTTCGTAGATGTGCTCTGCCCTTTACCGTCAGGATGAAAATATGGAGGGTACAACGAATGGTTAAACAGAGGCATTTTCGCTCCTTAATTTTTCCATAATAGGTCCGGATTTCGAGTAATCTTCTTTTGGTCAATAAAGTCAGTTTTAAATTATACTTAGTTTATGTAAATAATTTTTTTGTAGTTACTAATTGAAAACAAAATGGTAGCCGCTGTTTTTCTTTTTAAGAATTATAAATAAAATTAGATTTCATTTTCCAGAAATACTTGTTTGAATAAAATAATTGTCGATTAGTGCACTATTGCTGTTATATTTAGGCATTTACTAATTAATAATAGTAGTAATAAATTACTATTGCTGCTCTTTATTGCCCCCCTGGTAAACAATTGTCAGCTCAAATATTAGATGGGCTAATAGCTTCTTTTGGCCAGAGATTTTTCTTCTATATCATCTTAATTCCCTTGAAATATTGAAAGCTATTCCAAATAATCAATTCGGTTTTAGAAAAAATCATTCTACTATCCAACAATGTCACCGATTGGTGGATTACATTTCAAATGCATTAGAATAAAAAAATTACTGTCCTTGTGTTTTTCTTGATATCAGTCAGGCTTTTGATAAGGTTTGGCATGAAGGATTGCTTTCCAAGCTCAAAATTTTGCTTTCTCCGACTTACTATTTAATACTCTCTTACCTGACAGACAGACACTTTACAGTTAAAATAGACAACGAAATATTCAGTATAAAAGATGTTAGAGCTGGAGTTCCACAAGGTAGTGTACTTGGACCACTACTCTTCAATATTTTTACAACTGACTTCCCCGAAAACGAACACACCCTACTGGCTACATTCGCTGACGATACCGCACTACTAGCATCACACAGAAACCCCGATATAGCATCTCCCATCCTTCAAAATCACTTAGACGATATATTTAGTTGGGCAACAGGTGGAAGGTAAAAATGAATGCGATGAAAAGTGAATTTATTACTTTCACCCTCAACCATGGCTCATGCCCACAAGTATACTTCAATGATACACCGATCCCTGAATCTCAAGCTGTAAGATATTTGGGGCTCCACCTGGACAAGAGACTGACATGGAGAATCCACATCGGACTGAAAAGGAAACAACTTAACAAACGATTTGGAATATCATCTAGGCTACTCGAAATTATCAATAACAAACAAACTTTCTATTTACAAAGTACTAATACGACCAGTATGGACATACGGGATAGAACTATGGGGTTCTGCAAAACCCTCAAACATCCAAAGAATTCAGTCAGTCCAGTCCAAGGTATTGAGGAAAATAGCAGACGCACCATACTATGTGACAAATGTCTTACTACACAAGGACCTGAATATCCCAACAGTTATCGATACAGCCACACAATACTACAAAAACTTCCACCAAAGACTAACTTTTAACACGAACCCCTTAGCACAAACACTAACATCAAACACAAACCCTTACATTCCACCCCGACGACTTTTGAGGCGGTGGCCGAGAGATATGCTAACATGAAATAAAGTTAGCAATTCATCCAATAGGATTTCAACGTATTTGCTTATTGCTAATTAGCAGATTGCAAATCACACAAAAATGACACACTCTTGGATTTGTACATAATAATAATAATAAATATTTAGGCAAGCAATTTAGGTTTTTTAATATTCAAGATCTTTTCTCTTCTGCATTAAAATGCCAAATAAATAAATATTAATGTAAACAATAAGCGATAAAAAAAGCGAAGTTATTTCGTCCTGTCGCGTGACAATTTGTCATTGCCGTTAATAGGTTCCTTTCAAAACAGTCGACTTAAATTTCGAGTCAAAGTAATCCTTTATCTTAAATGTTATTCCGTCCCAACAAATAACTGATCTGAACTGCTTGCAATTTGTTTGTTTTTCCCCTAAATATTTATTTACGATTTCGCCTAATGGTATACTTGGACTGACTAATTTTCTAAAACTTTCCACGAACTCGAATGGATTCGGTAATCAGGTTTGCACCTGCTGGGGACACTTTCTCCTGCATCTTCATTAGGACTTGCCTCTCTGGTCGTGGGTGGACTCTTATCGAATCCCGCGAAGAACTCATCAATCCATTCATTAAGGAATCTAAAAATAGTTTATTTTCAAGCATTGCTAAATTATTTGAAGGTTTCTTTAATTTAAAATTAAAAAAATATTAAATGGAGAATCCATGACTGTGGTGTTTGGGTGAACTAAAAAAAATATGTGAGTAGGGCGTTTAAACCTAGAAGAAGCCGGAAAAGAAGTAGGGCTAGAAATAAATACGTAAAAAACAAAATATATGGTTAGTTGTAGAAACGGTGACAATTTTGGCGATATTGAAGTAGGAGAGGAAATATTCGAAGCCGTTGAGAAATTTAGATATTTAGGATCTACTGTAACCAGAAAAAACGAAATCGGAGAGGAAATTAAGGCTAGATTAAAGGCGGGAAATGCTTGTTATTTCTCGGTTGCAAAATTACTTGGGTCACGCCTTTTATCCCGAAATTTAAAAATTAGGATTTTCAAAGGATTTTACAAAACTATAATTCTTCCAACTGTTCTTTACGGTTGTGAAACATGGCCGCTAACAGTAAGGGATGAGAAACGCCTTATGGTGTTTGAAAATAAAGTGCTGCGTAGAATATTCGGGCCGAAGAAAGATGGGTCAACAGGAGAATTTAGACGGCTACATAATGGGGAATTGTGTGAGCTTTACCCGGCAAATGTAATCGAGTCTATAGCTGCGCGTCGGCTAAAGTGGGCATGCAAAATGACGAGTCTTAGTAGTGAACGAATTCCTAAAAGATTGATAAACGCTTTGCCGACTGGAAATCGACCGAGGGGTTGGCCTAGGCGAAGGTGGGAAGATTCGGTGAAAGCAGATCTTGTGAATTTGGGATTGGACAGTGGTAGGTGGATGGAGGTATGTAGGGACCGATTGGTGGTGTCGGCGTCGGGCCTTCGGGTCCGTTAAGCCTTATTGTATTATTGTATTATTGTATTATTATTATTGTAATATTAAATGGCAAAAATAATATACATATCTTTAGCTATTTATGCTGTAAAGATCCTAAAATGGATAGTTATTAAAAAATAATTATAATATCCGTTGTTATTTGTTTTTAATATCTTCTGTCTTCTAAAAAAAATTATTTTAAATACAATTCATGTAACACTATTGTAAACATTAATCAATGGTTCAGAATCTTCGCCTTTTGATAAATTTGAATTAATTAATTTTCGATGTTTCTGAACTAAAAAAAAAAAAAAATGGTTGATGTTAAACTAACATTGCTTTAATAACCATGAATAGTTATGTATAAATTTAGTATTATTTGATAATATAGAATGACAGAAGCATTTTAAAGATTATTATTATTTTTATTGTAACAATTAATAAAACTTGTTGGTAAATAGTGGATTACAAAAACGAATAATTGATTGAATATAATATTTGTCATCATTTGAAAGCACTGGAGGTTTTAATGCTCAAGATTTTCTTTTTTCTACCTAACAATACTAAACAATTAATTATTGAAAATTTCAAGTTTTCCCAAAACAATGAAAGATTTTAATTAAACAGAGAAGATTTTTAAAATATACATAAAGGATTCATAATTAGCCTAGAAAGTTGAACAAGTATTTGTTATGGAGTCAACCTATCGGCTTAAATTGGGGCTCTATGTTAACCCTACATATCTAATATCAAATGAAAAATTAGGAAATACTTACAGGAAACTATTCTGGGGTTTTCATTTCCATGTTTCATATTTTAAAAAAAATACTGCCTTTGATTAATTATTAAAAGGCGAATCCTTTATTTGGCACTATTTGTTAGGTGGAGGAAGGAGCAGCATTAAGGAGTACCAGCATTTTATTTCATCTACTGTCCATTGTTTTCCTATTCTAGATCACCACTTGACTTGAAGCTATATTTTTAAAAGTTAAATAAATAAGATTATTTGTTGATATTGTAACACATTATTGTAGATATTGTAACACAAACTACATTAGTTTTAGGCCTCTTACACTTTTTAGTACTTATTTATTTTGTAATTATTGGGGTGTATTTTCAAAAATGCATCATTGCTAATTTTCTATATTTAACTTAAAATGTTAAATTATTCCTATTTGTATTGATTTGATAACTTTTTTCAGGACGATGAGCCGCCCGAGATCACCTACTGTGTGGTGGACCAAACAGGGACCCTCTCCCTGCATCCACTCACACCGACCCAGCCTATGCCCCCTGAGGAGGAGCTGGAAGCCAAGTTTGCTGAACTGGTCGAAGAGTTGGACCTCACCGCCCCAAACAGGGCTGCCATGATGGGGCTCTCCAGGGAGAAGAAGTGGCAGATATACTGCGGACAGAAGAAGGTAATTTTATTATCTGATTTTTTTAACATAACAACTATGTTAAAAAAATTAATATATTTAACAAATAAAAAGCAAATAATTTCAGTTTTATTTAATTACTATTGGTATTAATTACTTTTTCCCTTGATATTTAAGCTAAAGAATAATTTGTATTTTATTTAATATTGTCAATTAAGTTGAAATTTATCTTTGTAGGATTTGACAGGAACTAGTGATTTATCTCAACTCCCTGAGAACTACATTGAAAGTATGAAGAGTCTCCCAATGGTGAGTTTTATTTCATAAAACACATGAGGCGTTTGGTTTCAAAACCGGCTACATCTATTTTCAACAATTTTTCAGGACTGATCAAAAAAAGATCAATTTAAAAAATTAATCACTTTAACAATTTTTTTTTTTTTGTTCTTTTTCGTCATTTTGCTAACAATTACCTTCAAACAAAAATTTTTGACAACTTTTTATCACTTTTTCTTTTTTAAATCTTATTCAACATTAAAAAATATGTTGGATGTGCCTGACTTTGATAAGAAAATATCAATTTTTGGTTAAATTATGAATTGACATTTTTTAAAAACAAATCTCTTTATTTAATATGAACAATATATACATAGTTTTTATTTTTTAAATATACAAATAATCATTTAAATCTTGATTTTGACCCACATCCATATTGGTATCATGCATATTTACTTGGATAGGGGACATTTTACTGTCTATTACAACTTTGTAGGATTCTAGGGTACCTATTGATCTCCACTCTTCTCCATAATGTTTTTCTTAATGGAGTATCAACATCATCCAACTGTCTGGAAACATGGGATTTTGAAAAATTGAAGGTTTTCTGAAAAGTGAAGCTTGGATGAAACCGCTTTTGATAAGAAATGGAATCTTTAAGGATTGATTTCGAAGGATCTAGACGTCTTTTTTTAAAAAAAAAAGCCTCTAACACATTACTTCTAACATTAAAAACTTGAAAAAAAAGAAAAATAATGTTTTTGGAAAAAATGGATGTAACCGGTTTTGAAACCAAACGCCTCACATAAAAGTCCATATGCTGATATTCTTAAAACTATTCTTATTTCAATTTTAACTATTTTGTAAATTATATCATGATAACATATAATATAAGTGTATATTTTAGTATACATGAAACAGGCATTGTAAATTGGGGTAACTTTGTACTTTGTGTTTAACATTGGCCCAATATACTAAAAGTCTAGTTGTCTATGCTGTATTATACAAAGGAGAGTGATTTAACCTTATTCATTAAATAATAAAATGAATAATTGAAAATGACATTCCTGGATTAATACATTTTAGACAATTTCTTCAGTTTGTTGGGCCAATGTTACAAAAAGACCAAAGTTACCTCAGTTTACAGCAATTATTATCCCGGTTGTTATTAATAATTAAATACTGACACAATCTTTAGAGAATTCAACTCAGTACCTACTTAGTTTACCTAAGGTCACTATTGTAACTGATATTTCGAAACGTTTAGAGGAGCGTTTTGTATTTTAAATTGTCCTAATAGTAAAAAAAAAAAAATCACATTGTATATGAAAACATTCATTAGCTGTTTAGATAGGACAATTTTCCACTCGAAAATATGCACCTCAACGATTCAGTTATATCAATGATTCCGAAATTGAAAATTTTTAGGTACAACAGTTTATTTCTCAGTGACAGGCATTTATTTTTTCAAAAGAATATTTTACTCTAAAAGATCTAGCTTATTTCATTTTTTCTTTTTTTTTATTGATGTCATTAAATCATGAAAGTAGACTCCCACTTATCCATCATTGTAGGGACCGAGACATCACAACTGGTTAATATGGAGGTTATAAAATAAAAGTAAATAAAAACTCCAATATTATTTTAACTTCTATATTTCGGAGAAATCCAAATGCAACATACAACTTAACCTATGAACATTATTAACGTATTAATTAATGAAGATAACATTTTTTGGCCAATTCACTCTAACAATTTATAAAAAATTCTACCAATGTTTTTTTTTTCTCAAAATCAGTTTGTTTTCTTTTGTTTTACCGAACTTAATTTCTTGTCAGTCGCATAGTATCTCCATTTTAATAAAAAGAGAGTATCAATGCTTTAAGAATGTTTTAATCTGTCGAACCAGTTAATCAGGAGTCTACTGTAATGTCATTTTAAAATCATTAATATCTTTCACCATATTGATAGATTTCACAGATTCCAGTTGTTTTGTAAGGGGAACAATGTGTTTAAACTAATTAATTTAAAACAAATATTTTTAATCAGAATAAAAATTTACCCATTTGGTTCTTCTTAGGTTTGTTCATCAGGTGAGGGTTTAGAAGAAGCTGAAATAAGCTCCAGGACAAGAACGCTAGATGCTGTGAAGACTGCACTCAGGACTGAGCCCCATTCCTTCGTCCAAGGATTCCTCGAAGGAGATGGTCTGTCGGCTCTTCTGACTCTTCTGCAAGCGATGGACTACCACACTGCTCAGAGTTCTATACATACATCTTTAATAGGATGTATAAAAGCCCTTATGAACAACTCTGTAAGTATGAAAGATATTGTTTTTTATAAACAAATTTTTGTTTTTTTTTTAATTTAAATTAAGTTTGAATTAACATAAGGAAGAGTGCTAAACATGTATTTTTAAATTTTTTCTATAAACTTAAAAGAAATAGTTTAAATCAGAAGGAATTATCATGAAGCTTTTTGAGATATAGAATCATCAAAATATATTTATGTTAATGTTTTCATGCTATAGATTTTTCTTTGCTGATGTCTTTCTTTGTTAATACAATTTAGAATCCTCTACACATTTATGCAATGAACATTCACCTACTTTAATAGTATACCAGTACATATTTTTTTTTTTTTGTAAATATAATATATACAGATTTTATATCAATATTTCGATTTCAGACTGGAAGGGCACATGTCCTGGCTCATGCCAATGCAATAAATATCATAGCTCAGAGCCTCGGATCAGAGAACATCAAAACTAAGACAGCAGCCCTTGAAATTTTGGGTGCAGTATGTTTGGTTCCAGGGGGTCACAAAAAAGTTTTAGATGCAATGACTCATTATCAGGCCTATTCTTGTGAGAGATCACGTTTTCAGGTATTTTCTCCTTTTTTTCTCTTTACTTTTTTTAAAATATGTTGTTTTAAAAATAAAATTAATTCATATTTTTTACATTTTTCAGGGCATTGTAAATGATTTAGACAAATCGACAGGAGTTTACAAAGATGATGTTGCACTTAAAACTGCACTAATGTCATTTGTTAATGCTGTGTTATCTTACGGTCCCGGGCAAGAATCCCTCGAGTTCAGGCTTCACTTGAGATATGAATTCCTTATGCTTGGAATTCAACATGTTATAAATAAACTTAGGAAACATGAAAACCAAACTCTTGACAGGTATTTTTTTTTTGTTCATTGTATATTTCCTAATAAATTTCAAAAACGATTGAACCGTAATTAAATAATGATTATATATGTATTATTTCTTTTAGGCATTTAGACTTTTTTGAGATGATAAGAAATGAAGACGAGAAAGAACTAGCAAGAAAGTTTGAAATGGTATAAATTTTTTTAGATTTTTTTCAGTCGTATGTACTATAGTACATAGTCTTATTTTAAGCTTTTTATATATGATGATACCAATTTTAGGAACAAGTTGATATTTCAAGTGCATCGTCTATGTTTGATGTGTTACGAAGGAAGTTGAGTCATACAAATGCATATCCACATTTAATTTCACTTCTGCAACACCTACTCCTTTTACCTCGTAAGATTAGAAATTTATTTCCTCAATTTAAATCTTGTATTTTTTATTTTGTGCTTTAAAAAAAATACACACATTTTTTTAGTTGACTATGGTGCTCTGCCTCAGCACTGGCTGCTATTTGACAGATTGGTACAACAGATTGTTACGCAGAGCGAATCAGGAAGTAATCATGATATTACAGCAATTGATATCAACGTTAAGGAAATAGTGCATTTGTAAGTTTATTATTTAATTATTTTAATTTTTTTTTGTTATCCTTCGTACTCATTTATTAAAATAAAATACTGATAGGCTGGCCAAAGAAGAAGAACTGGTAGCTGCTAGAAATAAAGCTGATGAATTAGAAAAAGAAAATACTGAAATGGCCACGAAGCTTGCTAAAAAAGAACAAGAACTAGATTTGAGGACTCAGGAAAAGGTAAAAAAATTGTATTATAAATTAATCAAATATATTTTTTTCTTTCGTTTTTCTTTACTGAAATTTCCAGATTGTTGTCTTAACTATCATGAAACACAATGTTGCCTGCTAAACATCCATTTTTCATCTATCACTTTGTGTTATAATTTTTAGGAGGATCTTGAAGCCTCAGTTCAAAGAGTCAAAGAAAGGCTTGAAAAGGAAACAGCAGGACATCTTGAAGCCAGACAAAAGCTTGGCGCCATTGAGGACAAACTCCTCGAAGTTGAAGATAAGCTTCAAATAGAAATGCGTGAGAGGAGGAAACTGGAAGCGTTGCTTAGTGAAGGCTGTATACCGGATGATGCCAAAGTGAGAATAATTTACTTTGTTTGAAATGGAAAATACCATTTATTTATTTGTCAACTTTTAGTACAAATTAGTTTAATTTTATTACTGTTGCATATCATTGGTCATTATTGGTGTTTTGCAGGCTGAAGGACTGAACATGGTGAACGGTCATGAGCCTCGACTAAGCGCGCCACCTCCAGCTCCTGCTCCTCCACCCCCTCCTCCAGGTCCTGCCCCACCACCACCACCCCCAAGCGCTGTCCCGATGGCACCCCCTGCTCCTCAGCGCCCGGTGAAGACTGTTCCTCAGCCTTCGAATCCCCTTAAATCTTTTAACTGGAGCAAGTTGCCTGATACAAAGTTGACAGGAACTGTTTGGTCCGAATTAGATGATACAAAATTGTACAGTACTATTGGCTTAGACGCTATCGACAGACTGTTTTGTGCATATCAGAAGAATGGTGTTGCTGTAAGTATTAGCTTTAGATTTATTGTTAATGTTTTTTTTTTCTGTTATTCCTTCCCATCAATTAAAATTTTTGGGATATTTACAAAACGCTTTAATCATTACTTCATTCTATTAAATCTAATTTTAAAATAAATTTGTTGGTTTCATGAAATTGTTAAAATTTTAAGTGTTAATGATAATTGTGACAGTGATCCTGTTAATGAAAATAACTATTTATTGTACCTTCCATACTCCATTTAATCAATCAAAAAATTCCATAAAGCCATGATTTTTTTAGTTTGGCATCTATATTATGAAACGGAATTCCTAAAAAAATTATTTATTTATTCATTTTTTTATATATATTTTTTTATTATTATGTCAGTGCATGGTAGGACTGATGAGGCATTAATGTTATAATGTTTAACTTCTTTTTTATTTTATAGAATGATGGCTCGATAGAAGATTTAAGACAATTGGGTAAAAATAAAACCAAAATCCTTTCTGTTATTGATGGAAGACGAGCTCAAAACTGTACCATTCTACTTTCAAAATTGAAACTGTCAGATGAAGAAATAACAAAGTATGTATTTTGTATTTATTTATTTTTTTCCAATAAATAACACCAATGGTTCATTGCTTCATAAATAACAAGTTGAATACTATTTATCAATTTTGAAAACTAAAAACCCTACCTCAGTAGCTGTGTAACGTAAGTGAGATACTGTGATTAGTCTAGTTTTCAAGAGATCTTTAAGTTTCAGCCTCTTATATCGATGTAATTCATTTTCGGCCATTGGTTTGTGATCTGGAAAATGATTATTCTTGTTTCTGGGATTTTATTTTCCAATGTCTGTAAACAATAGTGGCTTCTAAAAAAATTTTACTTATATATTAATAAATAAGTAAACATTTATGGTAAATTATATATGGTTCGTCCTAAAATTAATTAGGTATATTCTCTACCAAACAAAAGAAAAAAATCATAGACTCCAGCTGCTCGCTGCTTCAAAACTCCCATTACGTAATTTCTTTAGGGCTAGACCTGTTTCTTCCTTGTAAAAACTATTACTTCTTTTTTTTTTTTAATTGATAGATTTATTTCCGTTTTCGGGAAAAATGTTTAAATGTTCAAATATTAGCTTTTTTAATTTAATGTATATAGCTTCATTTCATGTTTTTATATATTTAATGCAATTAGAATTACCGTATATTTTTTCAGAGTGATCATGAGTATGGATTCAAGAGATGAAGTTCCTCCAGATATGGTCGAGCAACTTTTAAAATTTACCCCCAGCTCTGAGGAAGCAGCTCTTTTGGAAGAACATTCTGATGAGATCGATTCCCTCGCCCGAGCTGACAGATTCCTTTATGAAATATCAAAGTACTATATAATTTCAATTTTTTTTTAAATTTGTGGTAAACTATAATATTTTTATTTTACAACTAATACGTTTATGCAGGATTCCTCATTATGAGCAGCGATTGAGGTGTTTGCACTTCAAGAAAAGGTTTGCTGTATGGACGGGCGAAGTTGAGCCAAGAATAAAAGCTGTGATGGAAGCGTCTCGTGAAACTTCCAGATCGAGACGGCTGAGAAAAGTTCTGGAACTAGTCTTAGCCCTCGGAAACTACATGAACAGGGGAGCGAGAGGAAATGCTTCAGGGTTCAGGCTTGCTTCTCTCAACAGGCTGGCCGATACTAAGTCTTCCCAGGCTAAGGGCACTACACTGTTGCACTACCTTGTTGAAGTTCTACAAAATAAGGTAAGTATAAAATGTTTTTTCTTCAATTTTTGTAAGGTACAGAAGTATTTAAGTCTAATTTTGTTGATTCTGAATTTATTTCCTTACTTACATCATTCTGGCCATATTACCTGAAATGAGGGAATAATTTGGATGCTGATGTTCACTCTTCTGCATAAATGAGTTTGATATTTGAGTTATTCTTTTTACTCTGAATTTGAAGGTCTTTGATTTCTTAATGGAAATTATTTTTTTATTAAGATGCATTATTCAAAAGTTAAAAACCAGACCCTGAAAAATTCTTTAAATTTAGAAGTTTCTCCCTCCCCCCCTACTCCCCGCCTTGACACCCTATCTGGATTTGTGCAAATTTTGGATACTTTTGCCTAACATCCCTTGAACAGATTAAAATTATTTTCAGCTTTAAAACACATGCAGGGAAGTGTGGTAATGAAAAGATTTAGATCAACTGTTATATAAATGAATGCCAAAAATTTAAAAGTTCGGGATCTCTATACTTCACTTCAGTTTGACTAAACACGAATAAGTAATCTCTAGATGCTGAATTATATGCTCAAAAACTTCATATTCGCTGTGTTTTTATAGTAAATACTTCTTTTGAAAAAAAAAAAAAAAAGTTAATAAGAAAACAACACTAAAAATGTATATATATTTGTTAAAGAAAAGTTACATATCAATCAATTTTTTATTGTCAATACCAGGACTTTCAAATTCATTATTTGAGATATTCATTTCATGCATAATTTAATGTGTTTTTACTTATCATAGAATAAAGTTTTCATAAGGATGTATCAAAGTTTTTAGCCAAAAAATGAAAAAAAAAAAAACCTGTTTGACAATGAACAAATTTGGAAGTCCCACCCCCGCCTTGGCACCTCACTTAGGAGTAGCATCCTTCCCATCAATATTGCTTTAATATTTTCAATTTTCATTCCTTTAAGGTTGAAATATTATAGCATTGAAAAGCTCTCCCTCATTATTTTATTTTATTCTTTTGAAAATAGTTATATTTAATTGATTTTGAAGTATTGATGCTGTTACCAATACTGTATGTCATCTTATATAATATACAATGATAATTTTGTTTGTAGTTCAAGGATGCTCTAAAGCTGGAAGAAGACATGCCTCATGTAAGAGAAGCTGCTAAAGTGAGGTAAACCATAGTTAAAATCGTAGAATAAATTTAATCATTAACTCATCGAAATTGAGTATATTTCTTATTCGATGCTTTTTGTGCTTAATTCTTTTTCATCCTTTCTTTTTTTGGAGATGGTACTATTTGCCATGGATTTTTGGTTTCTATATTTTTGTTATTATAACTTATTTATTCATTTTATCCATTCAACATTATAATAGTCTTACAGATTTAAAATAATTTTTATCTATGAAAAAATATATTCCTTCATAATCATGTATTAATATATAATGAAATAGGTGTAGTTTGGAAATGAAAAAAAGATTTGAGAAGTTAAAAAAAAAAAAAAAAAATCCTTTTATTCTTTTCAAGCTATAAAGTCAAATGGATTATTATACCTATCCCCTTATCCCCTCCACCATGTAATTCCATTGTTACTTAAATAAACAATTGAAAAATAATGACTGTAGTTTTTTAACTAATAACAACTTTTAAATCTATGACAAGGGCATTCAGCCTATTTTATTAAAATATTTTGTGGTAACAGGTGGGGGTAAATGTTTAATTATTTAATTTATTTTAATTAAAATTGTAATGTTGAAATATATTAAAATTCTATTTTTAGAAGTTCATCTTGATAATGGCGTGAATTGCGGAAACGTTTAACAAAATATTGTAAAACTTCAGGTTAATAAAGGGATCATAACAAAACTTGACTCATGATTATTGTTTAAAGGAATTGGGCTTCATCAAGATAAGATTTGTATAGTAAAAGAGAATTTGGAAGGGTTGTCCTTCTCAGGATATTTTGAGGAATTTAAATTACCCATGGGTCATTAGCTGGCAAGTCTTTTTAAAATAGTGCTCGTAGATTCCCATTTTTCATAAGGGATTGTAACCTGTATGAGGTTAACTCCGTCACATGTAATTTTATTATAAATTGTTTTCACTCAGTAAGCATTAAAAGCATTTTATTTACACAGATATAAGAATATTAATCAAAGGGTTTACAGAAAATGAATATTATAAACAATTCGAATCTAAACCAAAAGACAGATAGAATAGTTACAAACTAAAGTAATAAATTTTATCTACACATCGATGAAACAGATAATAAAACATTGTACAATAAACAATTGTATGGTACTTACAATAGCATTTATTCTATATGGTGCACCCGACCTGTAGTAATTATATTAACTAGCCAGCAAACATATTGAATTTCAATGTCCATTAAATAAGTAAAATGTATTATGCATGACATTCATGTCCCGGTACCTAACCCAGCTTGACTGTGTGGAAGTTTCTGATCACGATTATTTTAAATAATATTTTGTGATCCTGCTTATAGGATTATGCTTTCACAGCTAATGCATTATTATTTATTTCTTTGTGATGATGTAGACTTTTGTTGCCTTTTAAATTTATATTTGTTTAAATTTTTATTTTTTTACTTACAGTCTTGGAGAATTGGAAAAAGATATGGCTCAGCTAAAGGCTAACTTAAGAGAAGCTGAGAGGGAACTGGAATTCCAAAGGACTCAGCCAGTAATTGCTGGTGACAGATTTCTTCCAGTTATGAAGGAATTTGTTGCAGTGGCTACATGTAGGCTCACAGAACTCGAAGATATGTTCCATGATATGAAAACTAGGGTAAATTTATTTTATTTTGTTTTTGTTGAATGTAGTGATTATTAACCCTTTAACTGCGGAGGTAGCGGGGCATGAGATGGTCCGCCGGTGCGCGTTAGTAGGCACACCGAGCGGTCCCGCTGTGCGGAGACTTTTACTACATTCAAACTCTCGCATCTTACATCTTTTGTGAGCTAAATTAATTCTAAAAAAACTTTTCCATCCTCACTTTTCATTTCATACTGTGGACCGGCACTGGTGTAGTTAAAAACTTTTTTTTTTCCTTTCTTTTAATACCTTTTATCATTTAAAAATATTCTATGGGGTGGTAAATCTCAAAGCATGAGACAACACATCTTCCTCAGTATTTAATCTTTTTTCCATCACAACTCACAATTTCACTACACAAGTTAAGGCCACAGGAGATGCAAATGAACTGGATATTAGAAATACGCAGGTGTGAATTTAACATATGTTATTCACAGAAGCAACCGTGCATCAAGGCACAGTTAGTAAGGAAAAGAATAATCAAATGCCATCTAGCAGTACGGGTAAACATTATAGATTCCAAAAAACGTCGAAAGAAAGCGCTAGTTACACCCCGGAAAAAGAGTAGCTAATATGTCAGCCAACAGTACCCGGGGACCAGCGCCGTGCCGGCTGATATATTAGTCTACAGCACACGGGGACCAGCACGCGGCTGGCTTATATTTCAGCCACCAGTAGTTAAATGGTTAATATATGAACACTGCAAGGAAAAGACGAGATGATTATCATTTTCAAAATTATGGAGCGGAGCATTTTTTTAATGGAAAAAGTCTATTTAATTTTTGGGACTTTAAATGTTACATTCGTTGGTTTGCATCTTACATTCTTACGTTTTTAAAGAGTACATTTCAATCATTGGGATTTCTGTGATGTCATTTATTTATCCCCTTCCCCCCCATCACTGCTTGGAAAGTCTGCTGTTCTTCCCCTGTACGTTTTTTTTTTTTTGCCAGCAATTTTCGGATTTACTGACTCGTTTTTTTCCCAGTTTTGATGCACCCATTGTGTTTGCCAAAAATAAATTGTTATAAACCGTTTCCAACTCATTTCGAGAAAAAATTTCACTTATTCCCTTTTCCCCCATAGTCTTCATATATGAGGACAAATTATCTGTAACCATTGTGTATGCTTATACTAGAAAATTTTAATTATGTTTGGGAATTAGTTATGTTCAGAATTTAAAACTTTATGAATTCAACTTTTAAATCTCATAGGTATTTCAATTGTTTTTTCAGTTTGATCGCGCTGTTCGATTATTTGGGGAGGATAATAGTTCAGTACAACCTGATGAGTTCTTCGGTGTTTTTGATACATTCTTAATTGCTTTCGGAGAAGCTAAAGCTGACAACGAAAACAACAGGAAAAGAAGAGAAGAAGAAGAAAAAAGAGCTCGGCAGGAAGCAGAGGTAATTCAATATATAAATGTATATAAATATTTTTTTCATAGTTGCTTTTCTTGAGGTATTTTAATTTTCATAATGTTTTGGTAATCTTTCTTATTGCTTAACATTTTCATTTAATGGTAATATTTTCTTTTATAGCTGTTACTTTATTTAGTTATATTTATATGTTTATTTTTAAATCTTTGATTGCATATGTACCTCACTGCATTATTAAAGTTTCTATGAATAATATTATTTTAATTTAAAATAATAATAAGTCGAAGGATAAGAAACATGATGGGGGAATTAATATTGAATTAATTATTATGTAAGCTCAGTAATGAATTATTATAAAGCTCAGTAGCAAAATAGAAGATTCTATATCTATAAACAGGTCAACACAGGAATTCATAATCTTATAGTTTAATGTCTTAGAAGCCCTAATAAAAACAAAAAAAAGTACATTACTGAAGTATTTATTAGCTGTTAATTATTATTATAATTAAGTATTATTTATTACACAATTAACAGAAATGAGTCTGATCCACTAAGTGACTAGATATTCTAGTTCTTCTGTCTTCCTTAATCATTACAGCAACTTGATGTTTATTAATGAAAAAGTTATAAATAAAAAAATTAAGACATTTCCATATCATATCAATCTGTATGCTATGCTCTAAAGTCTTTCAAATCTGTTATAAAATTGATAAGAAACATTCATATTATCAAATGACAAGCTCACTCTGCTTGTATTAGACATGAAGAAACTGAATGACGCCATTTAGATTTTTTAAATATCTTTGGGAGTGTCACGTGATAAAAAAGAGTGAGCAATCTCTCTATTTAAATGTTTAGTGAAATAATAACTTTTTATACTTCTTATAAATTAAGCAGAACATAATGAATTTATATCTCCCAAACTTACTTAACTTTTTTGTTTAACTGTTTTATTTATTTTTTAAATTATATTTAAAAATAGGAAAATACTAGTTGAATTTTGAGCCAATGGTTGGCTATTGTTAAAACTATGGTTTTAATTATTTAATCTAAATTATAAATTCAAATTCCCTGCTTAGGAAGCATTCCAAAAAATATAGAAATATATATTATAAAATATATACTTTTCTTATAATTATAGTAAAATAATTATTTTGATTAAGAAAATTAGTCTAGGTTATGGCATTTTTTTCTTTACCCCTTCCTGCCCTTGAAGGGAATATGGGGGTTCACTATTGGCATTACCAACCTAAATTAACCAGAGCTGGAAAGTTGATATTCATCGCATGGATCCGCCACATAATAAAGTTTAATCCTCTCTAGGCGATTCGAACTGGTGCTGCTAGACTCCAAGGTCTGGGAGCTAGCAAAGCTCCTAAGGGCTGTTACCATAACATAGGTGTTATGGCAGAGTTGTACAAAAAATATCCATGGACATATGTAAATATGAAAATGTATGTTAAGGAGTAGTACAATCAGAGAAGTGCTTTTTAAATATTTGTATTAAAGTTGCCAAAAAAGTTCTCGTGCTTTTAATAATCATATTTATATTGATCAATTTGATAAATTAGGTTTGTTTATATTTGAAGTCACTAAAGAATGAATGAAGTAACACATGTGGAAGATTACAACAAAAATACAGATCATAATTGGTTTCGTTCAATCATTTTTCTTTAAAAATAAATGTTAACCATATCTCATTGTTGAAGCATAGCTATTGTTTGTTTTATGTAATATTACTGTCGATCTACTGAATTGTGGTATTGTATAAAGCATTGTTACTTTTTCAATTACTGTGATCCCATCTGAATATTTTGTTTCAAAGACATGGAAAACTGTACAGGGTCTTTTCATGATTATTTAAATAAATGGACAGCTTTTGAAAAAAGAGGTAGCTCTTTGATGCAGAATTACACTGTTTTTTTTTAACCATGCTATGAGCTCATTTTTTTAAGCATAAAGAATTTCCTTTGATTAATTTTGGTTTGTAGTTATTTTTCTAAATTTTCTACACTTAAAAATTACCTGAATTAAGTTTTTTATTTTAAACAGAAAATATTTTATTTTTTTAAGTATTAATTTTGTTTTCAAATGGAAAAATTTCAATTGTCTTGATTGATAGATGCGGATGTTGATACGATGTAGGAGAAAGATATCTTCAGCTCCAAAGGGTGCAAACTTGGACGACAAGTCACGTATCGACAGATGGGATGTGAATTTCAATTTTATCTCCTTAAAATGATGGCATAGTTTGCTTAGGTGGTGTATGGGTGCAAAATTCAATTGCCAAACTAGTTTTAACGGCACTTGGAAAAATGCAAAACTCGTTTATTATTTGAATTGATGATATCAGGTTCTGAAATTTCAGTACTTTTGGTCTTGCAGTTTTACAATTCAACTGAAACAGTTTATTATTTATAATTATTCTTTGTTGCATTCTATTTTCCATTTTAAATTGGGATGTTTATAAGGATAGCAAATTTTTAGAACTGGGTCTTTTTCTGTCACATTTAGGATTAGAACTTTTGAACTGTGTAGATTTTTTTATGTGTCAAACCTCACACGGGATGGTAAAAGCTGCTTAATAATTCTTGATTTGTCTTTCTTTATTTACATGTTTCAATGTATAAACTTACTGTTTGCATTAAATGAATAAAAGAAAACCTACATAAACTCAACACGAATAATACTTTTTTTTTTTCTTTAAAAAAAAAAGAAGTTTAAACTTTCAAAACGGATTGCATGGGTTGTAAGCTTAACCTTTACTGAAAAAAAGAGCAACTGTCGGAGAGTCTAAAACATCATTACACTCCGTGGGTGACCCAAGTAACATAAGGGAGACCAGCAGTAGGTAAATTCACCTCTGCACGAAAAGTGTTAAGATGTTTTCTACTCAATTATTCCATGGCTGAAAGAAAATTTGTAATTCATTCACTTTTCATAACAGAATTTACATGTGATGCAAAAAGAACAGAAGAACCATGTTTTAGCACAAAGATAATCATTCAAGTCTTGAGGTTATTGATGAATTTTTTTTTGGTCCTTCATATGTCAACAACCTTCCAATATTACATGGCAAAGGTTCTGTTCCAATTTCACTAGGAAAATAGTTACGATTATTGGTATTATAAATAATAAACTGTTTCTATTGTCATGTCATCAAGCAGAAAATCATCTGGGTTGTTCAAGCGCACAAAAATATATGGTAAACTGAAGCACTGCATCGCTTGTGATACTCTACATGTATTTGCATTAAAAATATAATTGTTTTTGCACCATATTTATTGTTGTATACATTGCCAGATCAGTTTTGATCATTGGGGAAAAGCATATTTATTGGTGGTGGTATCGCTTTTTTCACTTATCCAGCTGTTTCCTAACCAATTATTTGTTATTTTAAGTGTTATATTATTGAATTTATTTATACTAAATGCCCTTATATGTTTATTAATTTTAAAACTTTGTGTGTATAATGTCTTACTCATCTAGGAAATAATGTATTTTTTTTTAAATGCAACAAGGCATATTTTTTTTTTTTTTTTAAAGCTACTTGGGTAGTTATGAGACTGAACCAAGTTCTACGAAATATATGGCCTATCTTCTGTAATGACCATAATTTCTCCATGGATTCTAAGATGAGCTCCTTAGATCTTTAAACCAACTTGATCGTAGAAGTCCTATTTCCTAGCCCGGTTTTTATAATACAGTGCAATTTATCTATTATCCTAGCTGAGGTCAGGGGTGGGTTCAGACAATCGTAGTTCACTAAAATAGTAAATCTGTGAAAATTCTTAGTAAAAAAAATACCTATGGTTCTAAGTTAATTTTATGTTCAAGTAATTGATGATTGGATAATTGAAACTCCACTGTTCTTAAATACTGTATTTTCATTATTTAGAGGCCGTTAAAAATAAAATTAACATTTGTAATTGGATAGAATTTAGAAATAATTTTAATTCTATTTTTAAGCTGTAAATAAGATAATAATGGAGAAATGGTTTAAAGAATACTCCTTTAAAGAATATAGAAAAAGACTGATTTGCAAAAGATGAATTAAAAGATTTAAATACACACTTATTTTCGAAATTCCTTTGACAATAATTTATTTCAATTTTATTTTTAAACATTGTTCCTTGTTTGCAGTTACTTATTTTTTCTGTAGGTAAAAATAAATTATTGTAGGGGAGAGCGGGGTTGGTTGGCAACAGTTTTCACTTTTATCATTGTCGATTCATTCCTGTTAATATAATCCCAATATATAATTAATATAATTACACAGGTTTTTACCTGTGGGTTTAGGGTACTTCAAGTATTTTTTTCGACTCATAATATTTAACATTATGATAATAGAAAATTGAAGAATTTGTCAAGCCAGAGTATGCCGATTAAGGGTTATAGAATCAGCTATTAAGGGAAAATAGAATGACGCATTTTACCATAAGGCTGCATTTATTTCAATTGAACATAATTATATAACATTTCAAACTGCAGAAGTTAGAAAAATGTAATGGCTCAGAAGCATCAATATGTTAGGACTATATAAAAAAAATTTTCATAAAACAAAACGAATTCCAAACATCTTCAAAAACTTTAGGTAGGACAAATATTCTTAGGCGAACAATAACTCCTCCCTAAATACTTCGCAGTCCTCAAAAGTCAATAAACAATGTTTTTTTGACATCACAGATCAGTTTCGTTAGTGGAATTCTTTTAACTACATCGGCAAGGGTGTATCATATTTCATCTTCCTTTTTTGGCCATGATCAAAACTCGTGCTTCTTTTCCATTGTGCTGACTAATACATCTATATCATCAATTGCAGTCACGATTCCTTGGTATGTCTTGCCCCCATAGTTTACATCAAGATATTCGCCACTGCGCCAACAAACCCCAGTTGAAGAGAGCCAACTAATCCCACAGGAGAGATCATATGAAAGATGGCTGCCAGGACAGGGGGGAACAATCAAAAAAGAAACTGGTTAATTGAAAGGTTAGGTTTTTCAAAGGAGTTTGGGGCCTTGTGTACAGAATCGGAGTTAAATATGGTAAAAGCCAAATTTACTGAAAATGTAAAAATTTACTTAAATCAATCAATAAAGCAAACTCTTCTCTACACGGTTAGCATCAGACTGAAACCTCAGGACAAGACTCCCACAGTCAAGCGGATCACATGGTACGATGGTGGCGCCTTCACAACAAGTGTGATGGAAACTATAAGCCAAAGGCCAACCTACCCCCTATGCCAACCAACCCGCTCTCTCCTATTAAATTTAACCAGATTTGGCATTATTTCCTGTTGCCTAATTATTTTTGAATAACCCTTTAATGGTTGTTTAAAATATCCTGGATTGTGAATAAAATTATCTATGTAAGACTATAAAAATATAATTTTTTTTCTCCAAACAGTGATAATAGTGTATAAAAAAACTAACTCACGGTCACATTTTCATATACATGTGATATTTGTATTGGTTTAGTGGTTGGAGTGCATGTTTAATTTTTTACATTCCAGTATCCTATAAATAAATATAACTCTTTCTTTTTTAGATGAAGAAGCGTACAATGGAAAGGAAGAACTCTCGCACCATTGAAAAGAATGGAATAGTAGGTAGCCCTGGGTTAAAGAATGGACTCCAGAATGGAGGTGGAGCGAAGGGTGAATTCGACGATCTCATCTCGGCACTAAGAACGGGGGATGTATTCGGGGAAGACAAAATCAAACGGGGTAGGAGATCAAGACTGAATGCCTCACCGCCTAGGCGTAACAGCCTCAACAGGGAGGACTCTAGGGAGAGGGTTATCCAAAGGGTACAATAAGGGCACGGTCTCAATATCTAGCCGTGCCTATTGTTTTTATCCTCTGTATACATTTTGTGTATTCCTTTAATAATTGTAAATTATGTATTAACAAAGCTTGTTAATAGTATGTTGGAATATTATTTGATTACCTTTATGTTGCCATAAAGTTTAGTAAAGTTGTTAATGACTGTTTTGAGCTTTATTTTGAATATATAATTTCAATCTATATTTAGATTTGGCATCAGATTTTTACCTTATGACAAATATCTTAGCAATGTGAGTTGTGCTTTTTGAGCAGATTATTTCATTTCATTATTCATATTTACAATTATTTTAAAAAATCTTGGATACAAAATTAAATGCTCACTATGAGAAAAGTACCTGATATTTTACTATTCCGTATATTGCAACCTGTTAATATTAACAATAGTATCTCAAGAAATAGAAAAATAACAAACAAAACCATATGTCTTCTTTTAAGGTAAGATTACAGCAAAAAAAGTTCATTTCCATTGGAATTCATTATTTCATCCAATAGAATTCATTTCCATTATAATGATATTGATTATGTAGTATTTAACTGATGCCATTAATAAATTATATATAAATATATTTTAAACTTTTTGGGACTATCAATGTGTATAAATATAAAGAAATTTTGCATCCTAGTTTTCAAAACGTTTACTTACTTTACATGAAAAGTTAAGTATTGCAATTCAAAATATAGCTAAACATTTTGATTGTTTACTAATATATTTTTTATCTCTCTTTAGTGTGTGTAATAAATCTTTATCTGGTGTAAATATTTGATTATTTAAAATGGATGAATAACTAGTCTCTGCCATATTATACATCATTTTAAAATCATCATAGAATTTGAATAAACATTTTTTTGAAACTTATAATTATTCGTTAAAGTTTTTCCTAGGATTCAAAATTTCTTCAAAGTATGAAATTTATATATTTTTATTTTACATAAAAAATATGTTGTTCATTTTATGTATATTTTGTATCATTACCTTATTACCAAAGAATGTGCTATGTTGTTAATGATTTTCTTGATTGGGTCAGTATAGTGTAATTATAATTTAAATTGAGAAAAAAATTCTCAGATTCGAGGGGGGGGGGGGTTTGTAATTTTTGTACTGTTTAGAAATATGCACAACATGTTAAACAATTCACATATATAAAGAATGTAAACACATAATATAAACTGCCATTATAAATCGTTGCTGCATTTAATGTTGACTTGGAAGTTATTTAGTTTAGCATATTTTTAAAAGATTATTCTACAGTTAGTTTTTACATGAGTGAATTTTGAAATATTATGTATTACTGACAATTTTATTTTAATTTAATTTTTAAAAGGGAGCTCATTTAAAATTTAAATTCTTCTAAATATTAATATTAATAAAATTGTTAAATTATTTATTGCCATTTTATTTTAAACAATCATATTATTTTATTAAAATTATATTGAAATTTAACTAACCAAAATGATGCTTCTAAGCCACCATTTTATCATTTTTGATAGTTCTTAATATTATTAAAATAAATTAACCTAAATATCTTACAGTAAAACAGTTTATTAATTTACAATGAATGGTTTATATTTCATGCAGGTAGGTTACAGAACCATACAAAGCTTAATAGTTAAACTCCTTTAAGTAAAATAAATAATTTTATAGTGGATTAAAATTGACCAAGTGTGTGACTTTGAAATAAATTTAGAAAATAAGTTTCAAATTAGTGGTAATGTGATTCAATGTAATGTTATTCTGTAGTATCACAATTCTTTTATTTCTGACTTTAAATTATTATGTATTTTTACTGAGAGCAAAAATTCGTAGGAGTAAATAAATCTTTATTAACTTTTATCGATGGAAATTTAAATAAATTTGATTTTAATAATTTCTTATCTTCTAGTCTGAATATTAGTGGATTTTTTCTTCTTTTCTTTTACTCTCAGGAAGTAAAATATAATTAAATGTACAATAATATATAAAATGTAGATTGTTGTTTGATATTGTTGACTGAATGCGCCCCAACTACATTATTTATCAATTTTTCCTTTTGTTTTGTTTTTAATGAATCAAATTTATGTTTCAGACTTTTGAAATCATTATATTTTCATGATATGATATTTAGATGTAAATAAGTTTGTTACATTTCATATTTTTAAAAGAATAATTTATAAAAATTATATGCCTAATGTTAAACGCTGAGACTAAGATGGTTTATTTTAGAGTATTCCTGGTTTGTTTTCTCGAAAAATTATATATGATGGCATTATTTGGCATTTTAAAAAAGAAAAAAAAAAGTGCTTTCTTAATGTTCCTTCAAAAAAGTTATGTTTAGAATTTTTTGGAAAAATTCATGTACGACAGCATTTATAAACCTTGTTGAATGTATAACTATTTTAGAATTGAGAAAGTTGATGGTAAGAAAACTCTGTGCTATATAGACTACTAATAATTAGTAAGTATTCTTATTAACATTTTTTATGGGATTGAAATGATGGTCGATCATTTTTGACTGAGATAAATGTTAAAACTTTTTACATTTTTTACATCAAAACCCCTATCACTATCAATTCAATTATGGATTTTATTATTTTTATTTTGTATTTTTGTACATATCCTGTTTTGTAGTGAAATATGTAATTGTTATAGATTAGTGAAAATATATACCTGTACATGAAAAAAAAAAATAAATGTATGTTTTCATTTATTAATTATTCTTGCTTCATTACTGGACCTTTTCAATATAAACTCTAAATTAGATAATCTTGCTAACATTAGTGTACTGTATCCCCCTCAATTTGGGTAAGATTGTTGGATACACAAGAAGGGAAGGGGGATTGTTGAAGTGTTATAAAAATATGGTGATTCCTTCCTTCCGAGCACCTAAAAAATGTTATCAAATATACACTACCTGCGCATCCTCTTATTTAAATGAGGGGGAAATTGGAAACTATCAGTTTCAATTCATGCATGAGAAGTGAACAACAGATCAGATTTTCAATCTTTGTGACATTTTTGAAATAGGTAGAGAATATATACTCAGGACGCATCATCTGTTAATTGATTTTAGATCTGTGTATGATAGCATTGATCAGGATGTAGTGTACGACAAGGCCTTCATAGAAATTATATATCTCCTAAACTTGTTCGACTTCGAATCATGGGGAGCATCGAATGCTTTGCTCAAGTCCAAGGAAATAGATCGGGAGGTTTCTCAACTGAGGAGTGAGGCAATGAGATGCTTTTGCATGCCTTCTCTTTAATCTCCTCCTTGAAAAAGTTGTCAGAGACTCAGGTATTCAGACTACAGGCATTGTGTTCAACCAAACAGTTCAGCAACTACTAAATGATATGGAAAATGATGACAGATCATATCAGGCTGTACCACAAGCTTTCCTGGCTCTCGATTGACCTGATCATCCAGCAAGACAAAGTATATGGTTTATGATTTGCCCCAACTCTTCACAAATTGCTGTTAAAGTTGCATTTGTCTCCTTGATCGCCTTGAGGGATAATCCAATCAATGCTACATCATCAGCATATCCAAATACTTGAGTCGCCTTGCTGAAAATGGTGCCCGACTGATTAAGCTCTGCCCGATTCATTATAACTTGGAGGACGATGTTAAATAGAAGTGGGGAAAGGGGGTCACCCTGTCTAACTCCTGACTTCACTGCAAAAGCTAGGCCCAGCTTACCATTTATTTTCACTCGACTCGCGCTCTCATTCAAAGTACAAGCTACAAGTCGGATTAGCTTCGGTGGAACTCCCATCTCTTCCATTGCCAGGTAGAGCTCTTTCCTAATAATGGAATCATAAGCTGCTTTAAAGTCTATGAAAAGTATCCATAAAGACTTGTTGAATTCTTTATTTTCTTCCATTATCTGTCTCAAAGAAAATATCTGGTCAATAGTTGATCGATTCTTCCTGAAACCCCCCTGGTAGTCACCCAAACGAGGCTCCACGAAATCCACAATTGGGTTATATAAAACAACAGAAAAAAAAACAAACCGATATGTCCTTAAACAATGAAAAAAAAGTTTTATTTTAAAAAACCAACTGTCCGGGGCGGTACCAGGGGAGGGAGATATTGTGGATTGACTCCCCCCTATATTTCGAGAAAAAGAATAAATTTAAGTACTTAAATTTTACAAATAGTGTGCTTATATTTACGTATGTGGATTTAATAAGGTTCCTATTACTTTTGTAAATAAATAAATCTGCTGTTTTTATCTTCCTTTTCTTTCTGCGTACCAATACTCCCCTTTCCCCGATTTTTTTATCTTGGTTCTCTTTCTTTATTTTTATTCTTTAGTTGCCTCGTCTAGTCTGTTTTTCGACCCTACAAACCCCGATGCTGTCTGTCACTGATCACTCTACTATCTTGGATTTTAGAAACGATAAAATCACGCAATCGAATAAGTGTTTACTAAGCACTACAGCACAACTAGCCTTGACCTAGCATTGATTGAAAGATCAACCGCCAAGCTCGCATTAAAATAGGTAGGATCCGAGAGACTCGTGAATGAGATTTCAGGCGCGCATAAGTGATAACTTGATGGTAATCTCTATATATATATGAGACTTTGTCCTGACTGACAGAATCAACGCAGAGCAAAAACTAGTTATGATAGAAACTTGAAGTTCGGAATTTAGATTTTAAACGCGATGTAGGTAACCACTAAGAAAGGAATTTCAAATATGTAACCCCTAAGGGGCTTAAATGGCGAAATTGTCGTTCAACTCTAACGGAAATCTATTTTTGAGATTTTAAACCATATGTTTTTTATTTGAATATCGATTGAACGTTACAATTTTATTAAAAAAGACATTCACATAAAATATGGCTACTGATTATTTAAATATTAGTGGTAATCAAATTATGAAACCTGTGGTTTATTTCGATCTTTTCTCCATATATATATATATAAGAGGCCTTTTCCAGACTGATAGAATCAATGCAGAGCAAAAACTATTAATGATAGAAACTTGAAGTTCGGAATTTAGATTTTAGGTAACCGCTAAGAAAGGAATTTCAAAAATGTAACTACGGGGTTTAAATGGCAAAATTGTCGTTTAACTCTAACGGACACCAATTTTTGCACTTCGAGAAAAAATATCTAATTTGGACTCATTTTAAAGATCTTGATGGGGCGAGTTTAACTCGAAAGCACTTACGGGGCGTCGAAACCATGTTTTAAAGCCGAAAAATGAAGCGTTCACGACAAGTAAGCGATATTTGTTTCGGCGGTGTTAGTGAACTCTCTCCATTGCGCGTCTCCCTCTCTTGTACCGAGCCGGCAGCTTCCCCCTCCAACATTCCACCTACCGGAAGCTCCGATTCTACTAAATCTCCTTAACATCAGTTAACATATCATATTAAATCAATACCAAGATTATGATCACAGAATTGATTTTAAAGGCTCGCGGGCAAAGTCGCGACGGGGAATGCTAGTTAACAATATGGCGAGGAAGGACCAATTATTGTTTGACCATGCCTCTGAAGTAAAAAAAAAACACTATTACATTTTATAATCTCTCACTGTGGATTTCAGTAAACTCTGTTTCAAGATTCAACTAAATTAATCTGTACTTTACAAATTAATACTGTACTATACAACCGTAGATAAATCAATGTATTATTTGAGTTTTTTATCAGCGATCAATATCCATCGATTACCAATATTTGGTTTATTGTGATGGGAGGTATACTGAGTATAATTACCATAAACTTTAATTCCACGAGTTGGTCCAATAAATTCCATACATAATCAAAGTTAACTGAATTGTAGGAATCATGCTTTCCACATGATGAAATATACGACACACATGTTTCATACTTTGTATATGTATATAACACACCGATATGTTTTTAAAACTTTTATTTTGTTAGTCATAGATTGATATTTTAATGGATTTAAAAAAAATCGATTTATTAACGGCGGAAGATTGTAAAAAGTTAGCCAAAGAATTGCATTTTAAAATTAATCAGTTGTTGGAAGAAGTTGAAATACCCGAACATTTCAGTTACAATAAAAAATACAAAATGCGTGGCGTTGTTGGTAATTATCAAATTTATTTATTTATATTGATATTTTAAGTGTGTAAGAAATAATTTAATGCTGATATATCTCTATACCTTTTTTACTTTCACTTACCTATATATGAAATATATAGTAAGTGGAAGTATTGCGATCGTCAAAAATTTCGACTTCCGGTTTTCAACGGAAATACACGTTTTGGGGTCCCCTGAGTCAAAATGACCAAGTCCCGCGAAATGGTCTGTGTGTGTGTGTGTGTGTGTGTGTGAACAGACTAGCTCAAAAACTATAAACCGTGCGAACCTGAAATTGGGTATTTAATGTAGGTATATGCCCGCGATGTGACAACAAAAATTTCATCAAAATTGCTCAAAGGAAGGGGGTACTTTATTTAATAACTTTTTACGTTTTTTTCGATTTTCTCAAAAACGGCCCTAACGATTTTGATTAAACTGAGTATTTGATGTATTAATATGCCCGAGATACGACTGTAAAAATTTCATCAAAATTGATTAACCGGAGGGGGGACTTTACTTAATAAATTGTGTATAATTTTTACGTGTTTTTTTTATTTACTCAAAAACGGCTTTAACGATTTTGATCAAACTGGGTATTTGATTTATGTATATGCCAAAGATGTGATAGCCAAAATTTAATCGAAATTGGTCAAACGGAGGGGGCACTTTATTTCATATTTTTACTTTCACTTACCTATATATGAAATATATAGTAAGTGGAAGTATTGCTATCGTAAAAAAATTCGACTTCCGGTTTTCAACGGAAATACACGTTTTGGGGTCCCCTGAGTCGAAATGATCAAGTCCCGCGAAATGGTCTGTGTGTGTGTGTGTCTGTGTGTGTGTCTGTGTGTGTGTGTGTGTGTGTGTGAACAGACTAGCTCAAAAACTATAAACCGTACGATCCTGAAATTTGGTATTTAGTGTAGGTTTATGCCCGCGATGTGACAGCGTAAATTTCATCAAAATTACTTAAAGGGAGGGGGTACTTTACTTAATAACTTTTTATGTTTTTTTCGATTTTCTCAAAAACGGCTCTAACGATTTTGATTAAACTGAGTATTTCATCTATTTATATGCCCGAGATATGACTGTAAAAATTTCATCAAAATTGATTAACCGGAGAGGGGACTTTACTTAATAAATTTTGTATCATTTTCACGTGTTTTTTTTATTTACTCAAAAACGGCTTTAACGATTTTGATCAAACTGGGTATATCATGTATGTATATGCTCGAGATACGAATGTAAAAATTTCATCAAGATTGATCAACCGGAGGGGGGACTTTACTTTAAGAATTTTATCTAATGTTTACGTTTTTTTTTTATTTTCTCAAAAATGGCTTTGATGATTTTGATAAAACTGGGTATTTGATGTATGTATATGCCCGCGATGCGACAGCCGAAATTTCATCAATATTGGTGAAACGGAGGGGGTACTTCATTTAATAAACTTTTTCTTATGTTCACGTGTTTTTTTTATTTACTCAACAGCGGCTGTAATGATTTTTATCAGACTGGATATTTGGTGTATGTATATGCTCACAATGTGACAGACAACATTTCATCAAAATTGGTCAAATGCTTGGGGCTCTTTATTTCATAACTTTTTTTTCCAATTTTTACATTTTTTTGGAATATCTGAAAAACGGCTTAATTGATTTTGATTAAATTAATCATTTTTAATCAAAATCAAGTCATATTTTTTATATTATTTATAAAAATGGCAATTAAAAAAACATGTCGATTTCTAATGTATGTTGGTAAGTGAAAGTTGTGTGTTGCGCGCATCGCACCAGATTTTTTTTTACCAATTTTTACCTTTTTCGATTATCTCAAAAACGGCTTTAACGATTTTCATCAAATTCGTCGAGTTTAATTAAAATTAGTTTTTCTTTAATACCAGGTAAGCTTTATTGTATTAAAATGTTCTGATGGGGGCTTAAATGGGGAAGGGGCTTTTTTTGTTTTCCTATAAAGTACCTTTGTATGTGTTTATAAGGAGAAATTATCTGTATCTCGTTTCGCCTAAAAATAAGAAATGGCTAAATATGAGATATGATAAAAATCAAGTAAACATAGAGAGGAGAAAAAAGAAAAATATTCAGTCAACTCATAAAACGCGTTGATCCCACGCATGCGCAGTACCCCTTTAATGACAGACCATTGTTTATAATCAAAGCCGTTCTGTTCATTTAATGGAAATTATTTGTTTCATAGTAACTAAATAAAATATTCAACTAGTAAGTAGAGAATTATAAAATCAGACGACTTGGAGTAATATGCTGGCATTGCCGAATTATCACAAGTAAATACTTTTAATCAATAATAAAAAAAAATTGTATTTTTTTTTTTGAGCAAATGAAAACAAAAATAAGAAATGAATGAGGAAAAATGTGTAACTTTAGTTAGTGGAAATTAACAAAACACATTAATTTCTAATCTAAGTAAGTTGGTAAGTGAAAGTTGTGTGTTGCGCTCATACACCAGATTTTTTTAATTTATGTAAAGTTTCTTTCGAATTCAAGGAACTTATAACCCAGAGAGCATCAAAGTATAATTTCTTTTTATGCTATCACTTGACTAGTTTTTATGAAGAGAGTAATTACATATCTTGAGGGTGGGTGGGGGGGGGGGGTTTAAGATTATCACTGGAAAGAACCAACTAATGTTTGCCATTTCACAAGCGAAGATGTTGGCAGGTGAAATAGTTGGACATTGATTAAAAAATAAATTAATAACAGGAGACAAATTGCCTTATTAACATTAAACTAAAAAGAGAAAAGGTTTCTCTGAAAGTCCCATGATTTGTTTTTATCAATAATAATTTTTATTTATTTCCTTTAGAAGATGGAAAAGCCAGCTTGAGAAGACTCACAACATTCCACAACTTTGTTGAAAATTGGCAGATTCGAGATGAAAAGGAAGTTTTGACTGTGAAGGATATTTGGGAAATATGGGGTCCCGTCATTAAGGGGGTATGATTACAACCTTCACCTTAGTTTAAATATATTTTATGATTTATACGTTCTTTAATTTTCCTATCACAAACAATTTAAAATTATATAAAATATTCGTTACTCCGGCTTACATTTGTTACTTCTATGTATCGGCTTACGTCAGATTTGTCCAGATAGAAAAAATAAAAAAAATTTAAGGAAGTGTAACAATCTTGAACATACGCTAGTTTTGTTTAAACAATATAATTTAAATTTCTATAAAAAAACTTTCACATTATTCCTACACTCCTTATCAGTACCTAAGATTCATATGTCTAATAATTATCAATCGCTAATATTTTTAATGAAAATAATGCTTACAGTATTTATTGCTAACAGTTAAACTACTGTGCTGGCCCTGAATTATAATCCATGAATTATTATAGCAAAGAAAAACATTTCTAATCGTAAATTGAATGATTTCGAAGTTCATCAGTGTTTTCGTAAAGAAATTTGATAAAAAAAACATTGAGATTTAAAAAGGGTTTGGTCTAGTTTCAATGATTCAAATGACCATAGGCTAATTTATTAATAGCTAATTACTATAAAAATGCGCCTTGCTTTATAAGTGTTTTGTCATTTTTAGATACAGAAAACTAAAGCGAAATTGGAAAAAATGGTCCCAGAAGAGAGAATCGCTGCGCAAGCAGGACCGACCCTTCCGTTTTATGCCAGTCCGAAAAATACATAAATTTAAAAACTATTTCTAACAATTTATTAAAAAAACAAAGAAGTAGCAATTTTGTTCTCTATGTTCTTCCTAACTTTAATTCCTTAATTTTTATCGTTACTGCTAATTTCACTTGTCTGTTGCCTTCATAAGAAGACAAGAGATTTTTCTTTGAAAACAATAACACTTAAAAATATTTTTTTTCAATTTGTTTTAGTAGATCAAAACTACTAGTTAGGAGCAATCACCAGGAATACTTTTTTCCTTAATTTAATTTATTTAACGATTTTCGGCCACACGGCCATTTTCCAGTCTAAAAAAGATTTATTAAAAAAAAAAAAAAATTAAAAGGAAGCACTCATCTTATCTCTCTCTATATAAGAGGCTTTGTACTGACTGACAGAATCAACGCAGAGCAAAAACTACTAATGATAGAAACTTGAAGTTCGGAATTTAGATTTTAAACGCGATGTAGGTAACCACTAAGAAAGGAATTTCAAAAATGTAACCCCTAAGGGTCTTAAATGGCGAAATTGTCGTTTAACTCTAACGGAAATCTATTTTTGAGATTTTAAACCATATGTTTTTATTTGAATATCGATTTAACGTTACAATATTATTAAAATAGACATTCACATAAAATATGGCTACTGATTATTTAAACATTAGTGGTAATCAATTTATGCACACTGTGATTCCCATGATAGGAGATGGTGCGTGTTTATTTCGATCTCTTCTCCATACATATAAGAGGATTTGTCCTCACTGATAGAATCAATGCAGAGCAAAAACTACTAATGATAGAAACCTGAAATTCGGAATTTAGATTTTAAACACGATGTAGGTAACCACTAAGAAAGGAATTTCAAAATTGTAACCCCTAAGGGTCTTAAATGGCGAAATCGTCACCTATTTTTGCACTTCGAGAAAAAATATCTAATATCGACTCATTTTAAAGATCCTGATACGACGAGTTTAACTCGAAAGCCCCTCAGGAGCGTCGAAAACCATGTTTTAAAGCCGAAAAATTCACGACGAGTAAGCAATTTTTGTTTCGGCGGTTTTAGTGAACTCTCTACATTGCGCGTCTCCCTCTCTTCTGCCGAGCCAGCAGCATTCCACCTACCGGAAACTCCGATTCTACTAAAACTCCTTAACATATCATATTAAATCAATAACAAGATAATGATCACAGAATTGATTTTAAAGGCTCACGGGCAAAGCCGCGACGGGGAATGCTAGTATTTTATATAATAACATATCATCTAACAGTACAAAAATTTTTTAAGGCATATCTTAAAAATACATTTCAAATATAAAATTAAAATTTTTTTTTTATATTAATATAATATGTTCTTTGATTTATTTTCTATAGATAAATTAAAACATTTTAAAAGAGAATTTAAAAAAGCACATTAAATATATTAAAATAAATGACCTCAATCTGCCTATGCTATTATTTGTCATTCTTATTTTTTCAGCAATTTCCACACTAAGCAAATTGCTTTCGTTAAAGTTAAAGTTAGGGGGTCACCTGTGGTGTAGTGGTTAGCATGGCAACCTACAATACTAAAGGTCGCGGGTTTGCGCCCAGCGGTGGCCCTAGGATTTTTTAATGGGAGTAAAAAATCATTAGCTATGCCATCCCTCGGATAGGACACAAAATGGAGGACCCGAGCCTGTACGATGTCAGGTACTCGTTAAAGATCCCTATCCTAATTAAACCTGGATAGGCAAAATTTAGGACTCCCACTGTAGCATCGTCCAATTAGCCTTAATAAGTTGGCATAAAGTGACATTAAACAAACAAACAAAGTAAAGTTAAAAAAAAAAATCACCATTTTATGGATGTTAACAACCAGGAAATTAGAAGGCCAATTATAAAGTGGATATAACTTTAAAATATATTTTTGTTTATATGAAATAATTTTCCGAAAAAATGTAAAAATACTTTTTAGTCTCTCAGTTTCCTATCCTTAACTATCCTTGTTTTTTTTTGATGCATCAATTCAGTAAATTTCGCTTGAAATCATTACCATGAAGTGAGCGAATCATATTCGACCTAAGGAAAGTTGAATGTCCCTTTAAGGTTGTACTTAATACTTTAAAAAGGTTCTTAATAAACGACCTGCTTAGCTTACTCATTACTAGTTCTAGCTTGGGATCCAGCAAAACCTGCTATCGACTTGGATTCAGTATATCCTTGCTTTTTTTTTTTCTTAGAATACTGAGTTTGTACATCAACAACTATTCTTGTTTTGATTGGATCTTTGTCTATTCATATGGATATCACACTCTTGGGCAAAACTTCTTAGGGTTCCTAGGAATCGACTCCTTGAACCGGGGACATCTACTTCTTGGCGCCCTCCACTTCGGAAGGACGCTCCTTCCCACCGGCGGCAGGAGGGATGCCCTGGAAGGCCCGCAGAGAGGGGATACCCGGCCACACCGAGGAACAGATAGTAGAAAGCAGTCGGGCCAAGAACTGGGACGGCCGAACCAACTTCTCATGGTGAGTGTCTTACATCACTCCTCTGTCGTAGGTAGAAGTGCGTTATTTCTCGGTAGGGGTGCCTCTACAGGTGTATCGTAGAATCAATAGTTGATGGTTGAGTACTTTTATAGTTTGTTATATACACGATTCAAATGTTGTATTAATTTTTATCATTTTTATAAAAATTGTGATGGATCTTCACAGTGCATTATAAACTATGTGCATGAAAAATTGTTTCGAAAGCTTAATACTTTGTGATTTGCTTGGTTAATTGACTAAATGTATTTATATATATTCCCGCTGGGAATTTTCATTGCCTTATTTAATGGCATATATACAGGCTAAAAAAATATATTTCAGTAATGCACCACATTGTTGCAGTATATTTCTACCTTGAAATTCTTTGTACCATAATCAACCCATAATTTCCCCCAAATCTTTGCTTTGCACCTGTTGTGTGTTACTTTAGAAGCCCGCTCATTCAAGAGCGACCTAAATATGAATGACCTTCATTGGTGTCCTGTTGTTTTTGGAGACTGGACACTTTTTAGTTAGGTGGCAGTTACCTTCTAAAACCAGAAGCATTTCTTGGGTGATAATGTAAATATAATGTCGATTGAATTATTTTGTCTTTACATTTTACATAGTGTTTGATGAAATAATTTACTAATAAAAAATAAATTCTCTTTTAACAGATTAAATAATATATTTACATTACCACATGAACGTTTCGGACCCAAAGCCAATATTCATCACAACATTCTCCATTCTATACTCATATGTACCTTACCTCAGAAAAATAATAACTTTGGTTGATTGCCATATTGATTAGAGATTTTTTAAATACATATTCCCTGCAAGAAGTAAAAAAAAAAATGTAAAAAATATAATCATTTGTTCAGTAACGAAGTAAGAAGCAGATCTAAACTGTCGCAGGAAGATAATTTATAAAAACCATTTAAAATTTTAAGAAAAACTAAAAAAAAAACCGTTTATACCGACAAATATAATATTAACAAAACGCCAACGGACCTTCATGGTGGAGGAAAAATGCAACAAATCAATAAATAAAAACAATTTATTTCTTTGAAGAGAAAAGATTGTTAATTTAAAGATTGGTAATTTAAATAAATTATTTAAAAATAATTTAAAAAAGGTGGTCACCCACAGATTAAGATTAGATTAATAAAAATAAATAAAAACATTTATAAAAAGCGTATAATTTACTTTATTTTCATAGGAAAATTAAAATCACCATTGCTTGTCAAAAATAAACAATTTACAAAACACTTAATTACGCGTCACGTACTCGCTCATTATATATACCTATATAGGCAAAATTTAGGACTCCCACTGTAGCATCGTCCTACTAGTCTTAGTGGCATGAAGTGACGTTAAATAAACAAACAAACAAAGAGATCTATCCAGTATAAATTCAAAAGTAGGAAGGTACGTTATAATTACTATGGCAACAGAAGGGAATCAACATACATAATTTAGTATAACAGTTTATAATAGGTATGTGTACATGTAGAAGGAACTTTATACATGTACATAAATGGTTTAAATATTTATTTCCTTTAATACACTGGAGTTTATTCTGTTCTACTAGAAGAAAATGCATTTTTTGGTCGTAAAACGCCAAAATTAAAATGTTTTTTATATTACATAGACGTTGGAAGGAACTTTAAATATATCTAATTCATTCAACCTGGCTCAGGCTAGATTAAATAATTGATGGGCAAAAGACACCATATATGTTTTTGGTTTTAATGAATACTTTGCATAAACTTTATAATTTGTTTACTTCTTTAATTTTCACTTTTTGTAATTTCTAATGTTATGCAACTATTGAAAATTTATATTCAACTTAGCATTTCACAGAACTGGAAAGTATTTCCATACTGAGAAGACCCCTTTCACTTTCTTTCCAACCAAGGCCAGGTCGTCGTATCGTACGGTTGGTAACTTCGACGTCTAGTTGAACACTGTCAAAGACATTACCGATTCGAATATTAAGATCTTTACAACACAATCTTTTCGGAGTCGGCGTAAAATTTAAAATTTTTAACACTAGACATTATGAAAATCTTCTCATGACGTCATGACGTAACATGTCATTTCTATTTTGCGCCGCCTCCGACAAGATTGTGTTGTATTGAACATAGTATTTGATATTTTAAATTAATAATTTTTATTAAAAATTAGTGTGTATTTGTACAAATCAAAATAAAATTATTCGTAATTGCATTTTTCCACTTTTTATTTATACACACACATTTTCAATTTTGCTGTGTATTCATAAAAATCAGAAGGTAATTATTTCATACTTTTCAGTGAATTTAGTTTTACTAGTCGTTTTACTTACTACTTAGTTCCTAGGTTTCGAAGTCGGTTTAATTTCTTTTAATAAAAAGTGTTTTTAATCATCATCAATTAAGATATTATTTTTAAGATCTCCATGTAAATCTAAAAAAAAATGAGAGTTTTTTTTTAGCCCAGTCTCAAGGCTACGGAATTCATCACGTTTCGAAATTATTAAGGGTCAGAATAGATTTGTAGATATCCTTTTTTTATCCCCCACGATTATTATGGGTTCTTCTAATAGCACTCTTCATTGAAAATAGTCTGACAGATTTAGACAATATTCGCTTATGGATAACACTAAACAACTCGGCATGAGCCTTAATGATAGAAAATGATGTGAGTTAATCAGAAATTTCATCCAAAATCATGTTAAGTATAACGCAAATATTATTAATCATAATAATATTATCACATACCACGTGATATTATTATTGTTCCCATCATGATTGAACTAAATATGTGAATCATTGCTGCAACAAAAACTGGGCATCGTTAGGAATAGTGAATTTTCGCGAAAACGAGCGATAATTTGTTTTTCTCTTTAACTAGATACGTTGTTGGAGACTTGGGAGTCATAGTTTTATTGTAGCCAGAAAACTATTAGTCGATCTTCAAATTTGATATCTAAGACATCTTTTGTAATTATTTATTTTTTCAAATAAAATAAAAGAATCAGACGACACAAATGATGAACATAAAGTGCCTAGAACTTTTATGGTCATTTTTCGCTTAACGCAGGAATCGTTTAAACCAAAAAAATAGAAAAAAAAAAGGATTAAAGAAGTCATTTTTTCTAATATTGCGAACAAATGTCATGAATGAAAGAAAACTGTGGGAAAAGGTTGGATGATAGTGAGATATCGAGACGTTTACCCTAACAAACAGACTAGGTTCATCTTGCGTTGTCAATCTCACAACCTCATTTGGGCTGTTTTGCAACATAGGTTTCGAAAGTACTAGAAGCGTTGCGTTCTTTGTCTTCCTTTAGATGTCATCACATGTATAAAGAAGTATAATTGACACTTTGTTCTGTTTAACCAACAGTCTTGTAACAGTTTTTATTTTTCCCTTCCGAGCTTTTACGGCTGTGTTTTTTTTCCGGGTCAGGGGTTTGAATCCGAGTTTTGAAAAGACCTCCGAATTCGCCAAGATTTGAACGTACTGACTTCAGGTTTTTAGTTTGTTGCCCGTAGCAACGCGTATTGAGTAACAGTTATTCATATGTAAAGACAGGCTTATGTGTTGTTTGATTGTTTGTTTAACGTCCATTTTTATGCTACTAAGGCTAATCGGACGTTGCTACACTGGGAGTCCTAAATTTTGCCTATCCAGGTATAATTAGGATAGGGATCTTTAACGAGTACCTGACATCGTACAGGCTCGGGACCTCCATTTTACGTCCTATCCGAGGGACGGCATAGCTAAGGATTTTTTACTCCCATTAAAAATCCTAGGGCCACCGCTGGAATCGAACCCGCGATCTTTAGTATTGTAGGTTTCCATGCTAACCACAACACCACAGGTGACCCCGGCTTATGTGTTGTTTTTGTTTATTTTTACTTTTATAAAACATTTCGTTTTTATTAATTTTTTAGAATTTGCAGCTAAATTTTCTTTTACCCATTCTGTTTTAGTGTAACCTGGGTTAAAGAGGGTGCGTTTGTAGATTCAAGGGCAATTGTCGCCCCTGTTCACATCCTCAAGAAAATAGTCAAATAATTAATTATGATTAAAGGAAGATCAATAAGCCCCATTGTGTCTTTAACAACGCATATATTTCAGTGAGCCATCTTCAGAGCTAAAAATCGGTAATTATTCATCACATTTAATGTGTCCGTCATCAACATATAGCTAATCTAAACTAAAAGGGCTAATCATCACATTTTTTATAATGGGCACTGCCTCTAACTGTTTATTTCATATAAATACAAAATGTTAAGGCTTTATGCAATATGCTATAGCTACATGTTGATGACGAACACATTAAATGTGACGAAAATTACAAATTTTTAGCACTGAAGATGGTTCGCTAAAATATATGCGTTTTTAAAGACTATGTTCGACTTATTGATCTTCCTCTAACCATAATTAACTAAGATGTCCCCAAAAAATCAATTTTTTTTAATAATTAAGCTTTTCTTAATTCTTTGTTATTTAATAATAATTGTTTCATCGGTAGTGGCCTGTAGGACTAAAGTTTTGTTAATTGCCACTTCTCAAATGCACAGAACGGCTTTAATTATGAACAATGGTCTGTCATTAATGGCGTGGGCTCAACGAGTTTTATGAGTTGACTGAATATTTTTATTTTTTTTCTCCTCTTTATGTTTTCTTTATTTTTATCATATCTCATATTTAGCCATTTCTTATTTTTAGGCGTAACGAGAGACACTTAATTTCTCCATATAAACAAAAACAAAGGTACTTTATAGGAAACAAACAAACAAAAAAGACCCCCATCCCCCCAAAAAAAAGCCCCCTCAGAACATTTTAATAATGATAAAGCTTACCTGATATTAAAGAACACCTAATTCTCATTTAACATGACGAATTTGATAAAAATCGTTTTAGCCTTTTTTGAGTTAATAAAAAAAAAAAAAACACGGGAAAATGATACAAAATTTATTAAGTAAAGTCCCCCCTCCGGTTGATCAATTTTGATGTAATGTTGGCTATCGCATCTTTGGCATATACATATATCAAATACCCAGTTTGATCAAAATCGTCAAAACCGTTTTAGAGTAAATAAAAAAAAAAAACCGTTTTTGAGTAAATAAATAAGACACGTGAAAATGATACAAAATTTATTAAGTAAAGTCCCCCCTCCAGTAGATCAATTTTGATGAAATTTTTACAGTCATATCTCGGGCATATAAATACATCAAATACCAAGTTTGATCAAAATCGTTAAAACCGTTTTTGAGTAAATAAAAAAAACACGTGAAAATAATACAAAATTTATTAAGTAAAGTCCCCCCTCCGGTTGATCAATATTGATGTAATGTTGGCTATCGCATCTTTGGCATATACATACATCAAATACCCAGTTTGATCAAAATCGTCAAAACCGTTTTTGAGTAAATAAAAAAAACACGTGAAAATGATACACAATTTATTAAGTAAAGTCCCCCCTCCGGTTGATCAATTTTGATGAAATTTTTACAGTCATATTTCAGGCATATAAATAGATCAAATACTCAGTTTAATCGAAATCGTTAAAGCCGTTTTTGAGAAAATCGAAAAAAACTTAAAAAGTTATTAAATAAAGTACCCCCTCGCTTTGAGCAAATTTGATGAAATGTTTGCTGTCACATCGCGGGCTTATACATACTCTAAATACCCAATTTCAGGTTCGCACGGTTTATAGTTTTTGAGCTAGTCTGTTCACACACACACACACACACACACACACACACACACACACACACAGACAGACGCACAGACACACACACAGACCATTTCGCGGGGCTTGGTTATTTTGGCTCAGGGGATCCCAAAACGTGTATTTCCGTTGAAAACCGGAAGTGGAAAATTTTCACGATCGCAATACTTCCACTTACTATATATTTCATATATAGGCAAGTGAAAGTAAAAACACGTGAAAATGATACAAAATATATTAAGTAAAGTCCCCCCTCCGGTTGATCAATTTTGATGTAATGTTGGCTATCGCATCTTTGGCATATACATACATCAAATACCCAGTTTGATCATAATCGTCAAAACCGTTTTTGAGTAAATAAAAAAAAACACGTGAAAATTATACAAAATTTATTAAGTAAAGTCCCCCCTCCGGTTGATCAATATTGATGTAATGTTGGCTATCGCATCTTTGGCATATACATACATCAAATACCCAGTTTGATCAAAATCGTCAAAACCGTTTTAGAGTAAATAAAAAAAAAAAACCGTTTTTGAGTAAATAAATAAGACACGTGAAAATGATACAAAATTTATTAAGTAAAGTCCCCCCTCCAGTAGATCAATTTTGATGAAATTTTTACAGTCATATCTCGGGCATATAAATACATCAAATACCAAGTTTGATCAAAATCGTCAAAACCGTTTTTGAGTAAATAAAAAAAAACACGTGATACACAATTTATTAAGTAAAGTCCCCCCTCCGGTTGATCAATTTTGATGAATTTTTCACAGTCTTATCTCGGGCATATAAATAGATCAAATACTCAGTTTAATCAAAATCGTTAGAGCCGTTTTTGAGAAAATCGAAAAAAACTTAAAAATTTATTAAATAAAGTACCCCCTCCCTTTGAGCAATTATGATGAAATTTTTGCTGTCACATCGCGGGCTTTTTCATACACCAAATACCTAATTTCAGTTTTGTACGGCCTATAGTTTTTGAGCTAGTCTGTTCACACACACACACACACACACACACACACACACACACACACACACACACACACACACACACACATACACAGACCATTTCGCGGGACTTGGTTATTTGGACTCAGGGGACCCCAAAACGTGTATTTCCGTTGAAAACCGGAAGTCGAAATTTTTCACGATCGCAATACTTTCCTTACTATATATTTCATATATAGGTAAGTGAAAGTAAAAATATGTAACACATATATAGTTCATTGTATAAATATGTCGTTAAATTTTATAAAATAAATTGAATACCCCTTGATCAATTGACTCACGATTGACCAATTTCTTTATAACAGGAATTGAACCCGCAGCATCAGTACGGTATTTAGTTGATTATTATTATCATTTTAATTGATTTACAAGGTAAGATCCGAGATATAGTAATCGATACAAGACATCGACATGAGTTAAGCGGCGAGGGAAACTTAATCCAAGGACGATCTTTACATTTCCTTCGATGCATTAGATGTTTGCCTGATCACGATCATATCTTCTTTTTCACGTGGAAAAGGATGCGGTAAATAATAATCAGCATAGAGTCAGCCCGTGCGGTCAATGATCATTAACAAGATACCCGCGAAGGTGAATCAACAACTTTCTTTCCTGAGATCGTTGAAGTTTCTCCTTGAATCACTAATTCCATTGAATCACTTTCTTGGCTAGTAAGGAACTGCAAGGGAGTGCAACGAATATGTAAATCAACTTTTCTAGTTTCAATGCATGCGAATGAAATAACGACGCATACGTACTCGCTGATTTGTTTGGAATTGCGTGCAACCATGTTTTTTTACCATATTATTCTATCGAAAATATTACAAAGCAATAATATTTATATGGAATAGAGAATAATATTTACAACAAATATTATTGTAACCCCTTAAGACTCACTATTTAGGAATTACGGAACGACTTTGTTCACCGAAAATAATTGCAATATACTTAGCTACATTTGCATAGATACCAATAAAACTGAAAAAGAAAAAAAAAAAATGCAAACTTAAATTCTTATTTAATACTATTTATATTTTCATTCTATTTTATAATTCATTGGTATGGAGTTTTTTTCTGGTCAATTTTTTATTTATTTTTAATTTTTATAGATTACTTTATTCGTAGTTACAAATATCCTAAAATTTTATTTACCGTTTCAGAATAAAATAACTTTTTAAAATGTTTATTACACCTTTATTCACAGAAGATTTTAAATAACCCTCTAACAAATAAGACATCTCAATATATGCTTTTAAAATAGATCTAGCTAGGTACTTCTAGAAATCTTCTAAATTCCGGAATGTGTATATAAAAAATAGAATATATATACATGTGTATGTATCGTACTATATTATTGATAACTATCTCTTGCTATTTAAATACATTGCAGCAAAATAGAAAGGCCTGGTGGAATGCGCCTAAGAAAGTAAAATATTTATAAACTAACTCACTTTTCACTTTTTGTATGTGAGAAGTCCACTAAGTGAGAAGCCGATTATTGTGGTTATTTATGGTAAATTGTTATTGTTTATTATTTAACCTTTTTTTGAAAAACATTATTTTTATTTTTAACACCCACGATCAGTTATAAAAAAAAATTAAATATATCAAATATGAGTTTAGATGTTTATAAGTTCAAAATAAAGTTTTCATTGAAAACTGTATTTGTTCGGTTGTTATCGCTTTTCGTTTATTATCTTCAGAAATAGTAAGTTTTAAAAAAAATCGTAAGCAGAAGATTAATGTTATATCACACAGGTCCGGGGATGTACACTGATGCGTTAATGCCGTACGATGACATATATTGAAAGAAAATGACAATTCTTTACATAATGGAGACAAATTACGTATATAGTCAATGGTTTTCACTTCTGTATACCGACTGCCAAACGACACCAAAGATTAATACTAACTGTAATTAGGTATTATTTTCTACAAGGCCAGAGTTATTTTAATTATAGCTATTAACCTCAATGGAAAAAAAAAACTATTTAGAAATTTTCCCATGGATACCTACTCAGAGTTTTTGAATCACCCACCCGTTAAAAGTTGGTTGTTTTTATAAGGAACTAGAATAGTTTGGAACTGTTTAAAAAAAAAATATATATGGAGTATTTTCGATATGTTTTGTTGTTTTTTTAACATCACTTTATGCCACTAAGGCTAGTCGGACGATGCTACAGTGGGAGTCCAATGTTTGCTTTAGAGGCTCGGGACCTCCATTTTACGGCCTATCCGAGGAACGGCTTGGCCTCTGCGAATCTTTGGGCCATTTCAGGGCGGAAACCTGCGACCTTTTGTTTGCCATGCCAACCACTTTACCACAGGTGAAGCCAACCTGTTAAAAGTGAGAAAAGTAAAAATACACCTCTTATCATCATCTAAGACTTTTATCATCATATAAGACTCTTATCAATAAAATGATATTCGAACAAGTTCAAATCGGTAAAATGCTAATGTCAATGACTCTCTAGAAAGAAGCAAAAATAACAATAAATAAATTGTAAATATTTGTGGAATAACTGAAGTTAAATTTTAGGAATAAGGTCAATTTTTTAATTTAACTTTTATAAGCAAGTATTTGAAGCTAGAATAGACATAAATTGTAAAAATGTTCCTTAATAATCCGTGATTTTCTTTAAAAGTATTCACATAATTAAAAAGAAATTTTTTACTTATCGATGTTTAGGATTTATTCGTATGAAAATTCATTTTTCATCAATACTTACATTCAAGTCCTCAGTAATTAAATAAGCTACCATTTAAGAAAAACTAATACAAGTTAGGAGAGAAGAGGTTATGTACGAATTGCTACAAAATTAGTCTGATGAAAATTCATTTTTCATGAATACTTACAAATCTACAGTCAAGCCCTTAATAATTAAATAAGCTACCATTTGAGAAAATCTGATACGAGTTAGGAGAGAAGAGGTTTTGTACGGATCACTCAAAAAAAAAAAAAAAAAATAAAAAAAAAAAATAAAAAAAAAAAAAAAAAAAAAAATCGTTCGTAAGATAAGGGTGCGTAGAAAATAAGTGTCAACAGGCGTGGATTGAATGTGTTCCTACAGTTTCATTATCGCATTATTATGCCTTTTCTAGATTTGCATATACGTAATACTCGTTATGAAACGCAAGCAACGAGAAGTCATTGGTATCGGCCACTGTGGACAGACTTTTAGGACCTGAAAGGTTCCAGATTCCGGAGGATATCGTCTGGAACAATTACGTCATGCTAACGATTTGCATGGGCGTGCCTGCGTTTAGCGGCCCCACATTGTACAACGCACACAGGGGTATTTGGCCCTAAAAGATGGCCAAAACCCATTTTTTGAAGTTTGAAATTTCTGGTAAATAATGACTCGAAGGTGAAGTAGAGGACTTGTGGGATCATGCAACATGATTCTTATCTCTTCCAGGCCCTTAATCCGGCGGCTATTCTAATTCAAATCTGACCTTATCCTTTAACTCGTCTGTGCTCATAAGTATTGTTCTACAAAATATATTAATTTTCTTTGTTCTTACTGAAGTATCGGCGTTATCATATGATGGATAGTTCGAGGCAAGGTTTGTACTTTTTATTCACATAGTTATAATTTTTTTGTATTCAATACTAGTATCAATATCTTTTTGTTTTTTTGGTAGGTATATTTTAGAGCTAAAAATTAAATTTGAAGGTTAAAAAGTTATACTTCTGGGCATTTCTGGGCAACGAAATATTTATTATGATAATGTATAATTATCGTTGATTATGTTTCTTGAAAAAAATTCTGCGAATATCTGCGATTCGGAGACTTATAATTTTTTATTTTATAATATTTTACTAAAATGTCAATTTCATTAAAAAATAAAAAAAATTCAATTTTGTTATATTTTCATTTATTTATATTTTAGGATCTTCTGGAATAATAATAATAACTAGAAGGGAATTATTTGACATATTTTTAAAGTCGAAAGCATTAGCTTTAAAAAAAAAATAAGGAATTTTAGTAGTCTTTTCTCATTGGGAAATATTGCCTAGCTAATAGCCTAGAGCAGGTGAAACAGCTAAAACATAAATGATTAATTTTGAGGCATGATTTCTAAGTAAGATGGAATGCTTCTTCAAGGAAAAGAAATGTTTTTGAAACAGCAACAAGAAATGGCTAAGTGGGACGATATCAATTAAAAGCTCAAGATCTGGTGGACGCTCTGAAAAATCATTTGTTACTTTAAAATTTACAACGGATTTATCAATGGTATGCTATGACACCATCTGTTCACAAAATTTTAAGAGATGGTTTTGAAGTGATCAGCAGAAACTCGAAATAACCATTTCCGGGTTTATAGAGAAAATAAGACCAGAAAATTTTACCGGATAGAGTGCAATCTGGATGTAATTAATAGATTAATATTGACATCAGATCCAGTTATCACAGGTATGAGAAGTTCAAGAAAAAAGGTATCAGGTTTTGTAAGGAAACTTTGGAAATGTTGTCTCCCCCAACCAACTTAACCGATAGTGGTGATTCCGAAACTTCATTAAGTGACGAGGAAAGTGAATAATGAATAGTTAAATTTAATATGCATTTTTAAGAAAGGTTGGTGCGTTTCTTCCTGGGATATAAGTTGTGTTTCGAAGAGGTATTAAACAACTCTTAATGAATTAGGAAAACACATTGTTTTTCTTTATCACCATAACTTTTTATATTCACCTATTTTACACTATTTTCATTTTTTTAAAATAATAGTAATAGATAAATGATAATAAATCTTTAATTAGTTACAAGCATTTTTCATGGGTGCAATGCATAAAGAGAAAATAATATGAACATAAATTGTAAACCCATGGATGCCTATTTCACAGTCGGTGGATTTATGTTAAAATTAATTTTATGAACATTTTCTCCTTAGAGTATTTTTTTTAACTGCTAAAAGGGCATTTTTAATGTCTATTACAAATATAGAAGCCATTTTGAGGACTTTTGAATTAATAAAATGGAAGTAAATAGTTTTGGCCAGCTTTTCGGGTCAAATACCCCTGTGTGCAACGCCTCGTTTGTCTGACATCATTCAGGCTCGGGACCTCCAAGTGGAGGTTAGCCAAGGAATTTTTACTCCCTTTAAAAAATCATTGTGCTATAACTTGACGCGCACACTAGCCCTTTAGTATTGTAGGTTGCTATGCTGATCACTACACCATAGGTGCCCCACGGCCGGGGAGGACAAGAGGGACGCGTCCCCCCCAGAATTTGACAGGAGGGGACTCCCCCCCCAATATTTTGGCAGGAGAGGGCGCAAAGTAAAAAAAAAATATATAAAAATGCGATTTTCGAATTTATCCGAATTTATACAATAAAATGTAAATATAAAATACTACTTAATTTCAGCACACTCTATTGTTAAAAGCTAACCTGGCGTATTGTATATTTGATGAATTATATAATTTTTATTTGAGCTCGAACTGTTTTGTTTTATTACTCTACATTCCTTTTTAAACCAAGCAGCTTGATCCTACTTTCCATCAATTTGATGAAGCTTATACAAGTTAATGGAAAGCAATGAAATTAGTAGGATCAGAATCAGAAGTAACACTTGGATAGAATTCATTCAAGAAAATTTGGCCCACATCCTTCAACATTTAGCCTTAACAATTCTCTATTTTAATATATAATTGAGGCATAAATTGACAAGTTTTAAGAGACTATAAATACCTTTAAAATACAGCGTTAGAGGATGAATTTGAATGCCCCAACAGATGTTTTTAGGGGTTATTATTTCAACTTTTAGCCCCTCGAATAACCCTACCTACCCTATCTAGGAAAATATTGAGCCACCTTCCCAATAATTTGGTATGGGTGACCCCGAATGTTTTATCTAAAAAACAAACTGCCCAATATTTTTATTATTTCAAACTTCTTACTTAAATATAGATATTAATATTTATTACTTCATACAATTAGTCATTTATCACAATAAAATATATAAAGTTAAAACATTGTTATTTATCCGTTTACTTACAAGTATGTACAATATGTAGGCTACTTGTATAGATGTCCTTGACATTGGAAGTAAAAGCCGGTATAACGGTTGCTGTAACAGGACCACGGCCTACCATCTCTTCAGCCTCCATCTTGTCCCAAAATCAATTATTGCCACCTAATAATTAAATAATTAATGACTAGTACAATTAATTTTTAAAAATCGCCTTGCCTTCTAAGTCATTATTAAATTAATATTTTGAAAATTGTGTTCACGGAAACTGATAAATAAAGCAACAAATAATTTTTTACATAAATTATAAATGATTGCTTAAGGTTTCTAGGAGCTATCTAATCATGATCAGACAGACCATTTTTATAAAGTAATGATATCATAACTTTTTGATCTTTTCTACATTAATTTGACATTGTTTGTCGTATTACTTGTTGTCATCCTTTTTTGTTTTTTAATATAAGGCTGTTTCAACAAGCACTTTAAACATGTTGGTAGCTAACAAAATGCATTGTTGGTTTTAGAAGCTTTTTTTGTCCTAGCCTTCCTCTCGCCGTTAAGGCTATACGTGATTTCCTGGCCAGGAGAAAATATGGGGGGATTATTGGCGATTATTATTAAATGTCCCCTGGCTCTGGGGTTTCAAACAAGCTATCATGAAACAATATTAATTACTATAATAAATGAATGAAATTTTCACAAATAAAGAGGTAAAAACTAACTGATCTTAAATTAAAAATTAAATATGATGATCCTAGGGAAGAGGAAGTCCTAAGTGACTTAGAAAAGGACTTATATATCGTATATTACAAAAAAAGGACTATGTTTTTACACAGTAAAAACATAGTCCTTATAATCATGTATATGTCTATGATATTGAAGTGTTATTGTGTGTGTTCTAATTTTCTTCCTATTACTCTTAGTTTGAAACACGAACTAATAATGAAACGATGCACTCTTTGCATTTTCCCTCATAGTTTAGGGGTAAGGCATATCCTGTTGGTCTGTAGGTGCGATATCTGAGTGCCCGTTGTCTTGGCTTCGGCTATAAATGGAAACGTCTAAAATTAGAAATAGCTGAAGAAAGAATAACCGTTGAAAAAACCGTTAGAAGTCGAAGCGGACATCTGCTAAGCAACCTACATCTGGAAATATGTCTAGCTGCATAGCTGGAATATTCATCAGGCTTTGGTGTGTTCCCATTTCCCATATCACCGCCGTTGTCTCAGCTTACCGGCGGCACCTCTGTGAATATTTTAAACATTGAAAAATAGCGCTGTCAACGCTAATGCATCCGAAGAACGGTTGAGTAACCCTTGCTAAAAGTGCCATAGTAGTCATTGATGCTGCAGGATTATAGATTCAATCTTAGCATAAGTTGCTGAGTCAAGGCTTACTGTAGTATTGGATGATATGCTAACCAAACTGTTAAATATAACTTTAAGCAATCACATGTACTAAAAACTTTGTGTTCAGTCTGCTCTAAATAGACCAAACCATCAGCAACCTTAAATTATTTGCTATTCTAAAGTGTTGGATTCAATTCTTTATTTTAATTCCCGACTTGGCCATCTAAGGGAAGAACGAAGAAGAAGTGTTGGATTTTTTTTTAAAGAGATCACCACAAGGAAATATTGTTTAATAAGTTTATCGCCATTTCGTTTCCCCACCATTCAATTATTGCCTCTGCAGTTTTGCTATATCATCTAAGACTAGTCTAAATGCTTACTGTTATTGTTCGTGTCCCACTAACGAATATCATTTCTGTTATCTATCTAGGGAATTATTTTCAAGAATATTGTAAAAAGGATATAACTATTGTATTCTCCTAGAATCATAATAATATTTTAATATCACCATTTACATTTAGAATAAATTTTGTGTCTTGGTAATTTTGTTTTAACTGCCTGAGTCATAAACAGTCATTCGTTTGCCCAATAGCGGATCTATGGGAGGGCACCAGAGAGGTGAGGACACTTATGACCTTTTACTATTTCTCTATAAAATGCATTGAATTTAGTTATTTTTAAGACCTCCTATTGAAAATGGATTATATTTAAACATATAATAGTAATTTACAACGTCACTATACATTGATAAATATTTATTTATTAATTAGGCCCTTCATTGCTCATCAAATGTAAAAAAAAAAAAAAGTGAACCTCTCAGAAAATTTCTGGATCTGCTATTTTTTTGGTCAAAGGAATCTCTGAGAAGTAGGATATCCGGATACATATTACAGATACCTTCCCAACACTTCTCCAATACGTTTCAGAATACAAAAATTTTGTCGTGGGTCTCCTTTTCGCGGCTGGAATGCATCCTATTCTTTAGGATCATCTTTCAAAATTTCTTCACTCTTTCTGCAGGGTACAATATTTAATAGTTCGGAGTTAAATTTATTGCACTAATATTTTTTTTTCTTATTTCTTAGGGGATCTATTCCCTTCCTGGAACCGTTCCTGCCATAGTACGTGACCAATGAAACTCTATATACTGACATTCACACCCCAATAGTCGACCAACACATAAGGACTTTTTATTTTTTACTCATGTTTTCTGACTGAATTATAATAATAATATATAATAATAATAATAACCTTTATTTGCACATCTTATAAAACATACTAAAAAATTTGCAATAGCTTGATACATCCATTATTTACATATGTACAAAATCAACATTTAGTTGAGGTTTTGAGTTCGATTATTTCTACCACTCTTGCAACCACACTAAATAATGCACCTGTCCCATCCGCTTCCACTCTTTCCTGTCCAAAGCTACTCGCTTCCAGGCTGCCCTTCCGCAACCTGCGGCTGTCGCCCTTCATCTCCTGGTCCCAATCTGTAGGTGGACGTCCTCTCTTCCTTGGGTGTTCCCTTGGATACCAGTCCATGTTGTAGCAGTTCTCCTGATGACATGTCCGGTTCAGGTCCACTTCCTTATATGCACCTTCTTCTTAATATCCGGGAGCCCAGTTCTTGATCCACGTATTTGGTTTACGTTCTCGCCTTGATATTCCGAGAAGGTATCGCTCCATCCCTCTGACTGTTACCCTCAGTTTGTGACTAGTCTTCCTGTCAATTATTCTGGTTTCGCAACCGTGGGTCATGGCAGGAAGCACTGTGCTCATCCAAAGTTTCCTCTTGGCTTCTAGACTCACTGTTGACCTATATATATCTTTAAACTTGAAGAGTGCACGCCATACCTGGGTACATCGTCTGCTTATTTCTTCATCTTGCCCTTTAATAGAAGAAAGTTGTTCGCTTTCTCTACATGGTGTGATTCAATTATGCGGCAATTTAAACCAACAAGATATACATATACAAGATATGAGAGAAATTGGATATCTTCCTTGAACGATTTATTGTTGAGTGTAACCCTTCTCCATTATTGGACCATTAAACAGGCCTTGAAATTTGCTGATTTTTTTAAGATCCTTAATCCAAGTGCGGATTCATGAATGGGTTACAAAAACCTGTTTTTTTTTTGATGGGATAAACTGCTTCATTATCGAAAAATAATTTTATTTTTATTTTATTTATTAAACTAATTGGACATATTTGAAATTTTACTTATTATATCTATATCCTTAGGAACAGGAAGAAAGAATTATCCATCTTATAGAGACACGATGTATTAGTAGGACTATGACTGCTTGCCAAACTTACGTAATTTCTCTCACTTTCTTTCCTTCATCTCTTCAAGGTTGAAGGCATCACCGTTTTAATATCAAGCTAAAGTATATTTTATGAAATAATAATATTTTGTAAAAACTAAATAAAAAAACTTAATTTTATCTGATTCTCATTTACACTGAGCCTAAAACTTTGCTACGTGAAACATCAGGATTTATGATATTTTATATGCAATATCGTGAGTACAAATCTATAGTAAATAACTGAAAAATTACTAAAACACCAAAATATAAAAAAACAAATGGAACCATCCCAATCTCAGGAGATCATGAGTCCGGATTTTTTAAAGGAAGGATCATTTCTTGATAAGTAAATAACTGATATGATCGAGATCATGTTTAACCGTCAGTTTCCCGCAATTAATGAATTATGATGAGTAGTCGCTTTATAGAGGCTAGTTGTGCCCCAAAAGGGTCTCCCGGTTCATTAGACTATCAAAAGCATAGTCGGACAAAATCTCATAACTCAGTGCATATCAGCACAGTGTCTTTCTCATTGAAGTTTCCCAATTCTCATTAAAGAATATAAAAAAGGAATAAGACAAAATAAATTATTAATAATTTTTAGAGCAATAATTAATTGATGTAATTACCGGAATATAGATATATGAATAATTATGTATACAAAAAATCCACGACTGGGTTGTTTTGAATTAATATAAAGTACGTAAGTAAAAACATATTAATATAATATATATCTTATATTATAGTAGTATATGTACAAATACAAAAGATTCTTTATATTATTATTGAATATTATGCATTTCCTATAATAATTCGAATTAGTGACTGTGATATTTTGATAAAAGAGATCTCAATAAAGATTACATTTGTGAAAGTGTGTATTAATGTTAATATAATATATGATAATAATGTAAAGATAATGTGTGATAATAATAATTATGCACTTCCTCATACGTTATTCAAAAACATTAACATTTTTCTTAACCCTTCCTGTACGCTTTTACTTGATGTGAGTTATTACAATGGCATGCTTAGCAACCCGTTACTGCTAATAGCCTCCTTGCTTGTCAGGCATCGTTGGTTAGGAAACTAATATTAATCGTTTAAGTTGGTACTGTTCAACTTGTCATACGCTTCGAGGCTGATTTTTCATAAAATAACAGCTGATTCTCTCACAAGTAATACTAAGGGTCTGGCCACACATGTCCGCACCGGATCCGCACCGTAGCAATAATACAGGTTATGTTCAGAATATTTTTAATTTAACTTACATAATACCTTTAGTTATGCCTAAAGTGGCCTGTGTCTGACATGTGTGGCTTGAACTTTAGGCATAACTAAAGGTAATATGTAAGTTAAATTAAAAATATTCTGAACATAACCTGTATTATTGCTACGGTGCGGATCCGGTGCGGACATGTGTGGCCAGACCTTAATCCGTAATAAAAGGTAAAAAAAAAAGACATAAAAAACACATATTTTTCAAACATTTTAACACTACAAATAATTTTACACGGGGTTCAAATAATTTTTATTAAACGCCTCCCCCTAACTACTGCCCCTGCCTGGCTGGATACACCAATTAAGCGTAAGAACAAAATTAAATAAGAATAAAATCTAATCCTAAAATTTCAATGATCGTGACTCCAATGGCCTTTGCTAATGTTCCACCCTCCACCTGATCCTGTGTTGAAGCAAACTCGAAAAGTAAAAGATCAGAGCCTAAACCTACAATTTGGTCAATCCATGTAAGTGGTCTAATGCGATTCCTACGATTATATTTACTATACTCATTCATCATCGAACCAAAAATCCTAGGCAATATAGGTTTTTAAAAAAGTATATTCTGTTATTACTTGGTGTAGAAATGATCCTATGATACTAAAATGGCTAAAGTTTTAAAAATCGCAGCCGCTACTGCCCCAGTTACTTTATTTCTCATTTTCGACTATACTGGTTCGTCCTCAGGGCAGAGGTGAGTGCGGTGGATTCATACCATAGTTTAACGCAACGACAACTTTCAGGTCGCAACCTTGAGGATAGCTGTGACCTCAGGTACTAAAGTGCTTTTCATTCATCTAATTTTTCACGGGATGTACTTTTACTTCGTTTAGATCACACCTTTTGTTCGCTTAGTTCATAACGTATTACTAACTCGCTACATATAATATATGTACATATAACACATACAATTTTATTATTACGTTATTAACTCAGCCTGTGAAAGGGTTATCCCACGGTCCTTATTTCAGAACATCCTCTACTTATTTACAAGGATTTTTTTTTTTTTTTGGAGGCAAGTGCACCGCGGCCCATATGGGCCTATTGTGCGCCTAAATTCTTGCCTGGGTTCCAAGCTGCCCTAGAGGCTAATTTTTGTTTTTAAATCGTTTCGGCCTACTAGGGACCATGGGGCTCGTCTTAATTCTCAGCTAGGGTCTTCTGTTTTTTCTTGGCCCAGTGTGCCTTCATCTTCTGGTTGTGAGCCCGCTTCCTTTTATCGTCTATTTAGGTCTGGTAGTGCCTGTACACTTCTTGCTCGTGGAGACTGTGGGAAGATTCCCCGAAGGATGGCCTGTCCGTATTAAGTTCGGTTCTTGGTTGTCTGTAGTGGGATCTGTAGTTCCTCTAAGTCCGACTTAACAGAGGTAAAGCACTTACCTTTGGACGCCTTTCTTCAACTGTGAAGATCCCCTAGATAGGTGAACCTAGAGTGAATCAGGGAGGAACATGTACCCATAGTAGGTCAGTCGTCTTTTCCTCATAGATGTAACTATGTTTTCCTGATGATCGTAGAGCTCGTAATGGTGCCTGATTCTGTAGGTACCATCTTCCTCTCTTAAGGGTCCTATTATTCTCCTCAGGATCTTCCTCTCTTTAAGTTCTAGTGTCCTGAGTCTTAATGGAGTTGTAGTGTTTCAGCTATATGTTCTTGGATAGGGACTCGGAGGTACAGATATTCTTACAGGGATGATTGAACCTTTACAGGTATCATTGTTTCCTAGTGGGAATGTAGAAAATGTCTGATTGATATCAGTGATGAACCCAGTCTTCTGTATGTTGACCCCATAGCCAGTTTTTGCCGCAACATTGTAGAGGCCGTGTAGTTGATGAGTAGCCTTCTCCATGCTGTTGGCTAATAAGATAAGATCATTAGCAAAGGCTAGGCAGGTTCAATTGAGGTTACAAGAATAACTTTTTTAAATTTAATCATTGTTTTCATGAGGTTATGTTTTCCTCCCATAACTATACAAAATTTGGATGTGAGTAAAACAACAAAAAACTGATGTTGCGTTGTGGTATGCATCGAACTTCACCCCTTTCATCGAGGAAGGCCCTGACGCATAATAAATTGGTAAGATGGCATTGGTAGCGCCATGGCAACTCTCCCCTCGGGGTATTCTTGAGGAAGGCCGGGTGAAAGGACTAATATCGCTGAGAGGGTGCCGCTGCAAAGAGGGAGCATGCATTAGCGGCCCGCTATTGATTTTCTCATTACTTCTTCTTCAACCGCCCTCCTCTTTCCTTCTCCTAAGAGCCGATAACTTAGTCCACAACCCCTTAGCTATACCTAGCCGAGGGCATAAGGCCACCATTTTGACTTTCAATGTGAAGAGTACAACGATAATAAGGTAGCAACTTAACCTCATCATCAGCGTTGACCATTACCGGACGGTGGACAAGCCTCCTCCTGGAAATTTCAGAAACCCCTTTCATCCGAATTTTGATTTTTGAATCTTGTCTATATATAATTCGTTCGGAAGAAGAGTGCCGCAATACGACAATTTTCGTTTTTGCGTTTTTTACTTAAAATACTTCAAATCACATTATCTATTTTTAAGAAAAAATCAGATTTTTAGATCCAATATTTAACGCAGGAGAACAATCGCAAGGCAGTGTTCCATAGAGTTCGGAGACAGCATTAATGATCACTACATGTGCTTCTCCTGGACAATTTTATTTTTTTTTAATTGTGGCACTCATCTTCCAAACGAGGGATAGGTGAAACATAGCATTTCAAGTCTATTATAAACTTTTCCGAGTCAACTGTAACCTTTTCAAATTCAACTGTAACCATTTCCAAGTTAAAAGAAACCCTTTCCAATTATAACGTGGCCCTTTCCATTTAAATTGTAACCATTTCAATTTCAATTGTAACCCTTAAAAAATATATATTTATAAAATTTAAGGTTCAGTGGAATGAGTGGTTACGGCCTCAGAATCCACCAGAATGAAATTAACAACTTTAAAAACAAATGGTAGTTATTCTTGAAAAAGTTTAAGCTGAATTAAACTTCAGTGCCCTTATAGTTTTTCAATAAAATAATAAACATCATAATATTCTTTTTTCAAAAAATAAAATCATTAATAAAAAAATTAACTTTTTGTTTCTTACTTTTTTCCTATACAGAAAGTAATGTTTACTATTTAGTTGTAAAAACTTTTTAATAGTTAAAAATGATAAGAATTTATAAACAATTACTTGTTGATAGTAAAAATGCTTGTATAAAACCGAATCGCTGGGTGAATTGTACCTACTGAATTGATTACGCTAAAGCATGCCTTATATTCTGGGGCGATGATAAAAGTGCCAAATAGGTATTTTTTTGTTTATTTAAATGCCTTATTGGTTGCCCGGGATTTATTATTGTGTGCCTATATTTATTCAAAATTTAAGTAAGATACTTTTGATAACTTCAGTTTACATTTCAACACATATCCAGCGTTGCGAGTTAATGCTGCTGACGTCAGAGAAGAGTGTTAAATAAAAAAAACATGTTTATCTTAATAGAAATAATTACGTTAACCGAAAAGGTACATACTTTCATTTCAACTAAGGAGCCATTTATTCAAAGTTGTTAAAAATAAAAATAAATACCTTAGTTTCGTTTTTCAAAAAAAGATGGGAAACAAATGTATAGAATAAAAATCTGGTGCGCGCACGCAACACACAACTTTCACTTACCAACTTACTTGGATTAGATATTAATGCGTTTTGTTAATTGCCACATCTCAAATGAACAGAACGGCTTTAATTATGAACAATGGTCTGTCATTAATGGCGTACTCCGCATGCATGGGCTCAACGATTTTTATGAGTTGACTGAATATTTTTCTTTTTTTCTCCTCTTTATATTTTCTTTATTTTTATAATATCTCATATTTAGCCATTTCTTATTTTTAGGCGTAATGAGAGACAGTTAATTTTTCCATATAAACAAAAACAAGTGTACTTTAA